>OX454420.1:61930594-64330594 GCA_949715475.1 Microchrysa polita
ATTTGCACTACCGGTAAAACGTATACCGACGCTCGATATGATTGCTGATATCGAGTACATAATCTCTCGTTTTGCCGATGAGAACGTTAAAAAACAAATGCGTGCTCATTTAACGTATTTAATAACGAATCATATCAAAACCAAGAGAAAGTTTAATCGGATCGAGAATTTTCTTGTTTCTGCAGCAAAAACGACTGCTCAATTTCTCAAGCACCATCCTGAGATTTTTGTTTCAAACAGCGATAAGGGCAACATTACCATCATTGCCAGCAAACAAGAATATGATGAAAAAATGAATGATTTTCTCAACGACACCGACAATTTTGAAATTTTGCAATCTGATCCGACAACGTCTCTACAGAGAAAAAATAATCGGTTGATAAGTACTTTGTGCAACAAACATAGGCAATATATAACAGAGAAACAAGCATCAAGTCTCAAAACATATACTGCCATTCCACCTCGAATTTTCGGACAAATGAAAGTTCATAAGCCTGAAAGGCCAATACGACCTATTGTTTCGACGATCAACTCAGCGTCTTACAAGACTTCAAAGTTTCTGGCTAATATTCTTCGAACAGCGTTTAAATCAAACTTTGCTCTGAAGAATTCCCCTGAATTTGTCAAGAAAGTGATAAAACGGACGATTCCTAACGATCACGTACTAATATCTTTTGATGTGACAAATTGCTTCACTAACATACCTACGGAATTAGCTTTAAAAATTATTGAAAGAGACTTTGAACGCTTTGTCAGTCAACACACACAAATTCCAAAAAAGGAATTTATGAATTTACTCCGATTTTGCCTCATTGACTGCAATTACTTCGCACACAAAGACCGATTTATGGCAATGAAATCCGGACTTTTTATGGGTTCTAGTTTGGCACCGATATTGGTTGAATGTGTTTTAGACGACCTAATTGGTGAAGCATTATTTAACGTCGACTTCATCCCACTTTTTTTGGCACTCTTACGTTGATGATCATATAACGGCTATTCCTGAGGATAGAATACCACAAATGCTGGAGGCACTGCATGCATATGATCCCAACATAAGATTCACATATGAAGTCGAACAAAACGGACAACTGGATTACCTCGACCTCACTCTCCATCGAACAACCAACCAGAGAGTAATAACCAACTGGTTTCATAAACCTATTGCTTCTAATAGGCTTTTGAATTACTATTCCACCCATCCAATGAGAATGAAAACCAACACGGCGAAATCCTTTATACGAAAGGTTTTCAGAATAAGCCACAAAAAGTTCTGGAATGAAAATCTGAAAAGAATTCGCAAAGTTCTTACAAAAAACAATTATCCGGCAAAAATCATCGATAGGTTAATTGCCGAAGTAAGAAACACGAAGAATACTTCAAACGGACCGAGTTATGCCTTTTTATCCACCGAAGGTAACTCCACACTACAACCAACTAACGATCGTAGCCCCCAGCATTATTCATCGCTAACATACGTCCCAGGACTTAGTCAATCGATCTCCAGATCCTGCAAACATTTCATACCAGATCTTAATATCGCAATGCGTCCTAGCCAAAAAAACGGCATGATGTTTCAACAATTAAAAACACGGATTCCCAAAGAAGAACAATCAGGTGTAGTCTATAAAATCGATTGTAACAATTGCAACAAGACATATATTGGTGAAACCATACAAAAACTTGGCACGCGGGTCAGTCAACATAAAAACGATTGTACAAAATCACTAAACGATAATCTTTCCGCTCTTGCAAAACATTCCCTGAAAGAACAACATACATTTAATTTCGATGCCACCAAAATCCTTATAAAGGAACGAAACAAATGTAAGTTGCAGATTCACGAAGTGAATCAAATTATTAAACACGAGGATGTCGCTTGTAATGAGAAAAGTGATAAAAAGCAATACACTAACACCTACATTAATTTAATTACGACTGAGCTTTAAACATCTGTGATATGTATGTACACACCTTTATATTTAAAATCATATGTGATATTATTTGACATCCATATTGACACTAGCCATTTTTGTTTTTATTAGTTTTATCGTCATTTGAAAGTTTCTACACTGTGTACACCGTCTTTGTGTTAATTGGTGTTATTTATTAATTATATATTAGGTACTTACTTTTTCCTTTTATTAATTTAAAAAATGTTATTAATTTAGTCATGTTCTGTATAGATGTTAACACCCTGATGATGGGCAGTCGCCCGAAATATATTGGTCATTCTATGAACGTTCATTGACTTTTCTTTACTTTCGTGGATCACAAAGGAGGCAATACAACACTTTTGTCAAATGTTCAAATACATTTTGTAAGTACGTTTCCAGTTAACGTCTATGAGGAAATTTAATTATGTAATAGGTATATATGTATGTTGACTGGAGAAAATAATTGTTTCAAAAACTAACCATTATTATATTTGTAGCGACCCAACTGCATTTGATTTGAGTATGGTAATATTTTTGAATTTCGATGACCAGACTTGGCATTCTGTTAGGCGATAGTCTTATGCCAACAGTAGTTCTTTTACACAAAAATGTTGGTTGCATCTTTGAGGTGCCTTTTTATTCTGAAATTGAAAATCTGATAACCGAAAATGTATAAGCAATCTTACAAAATGACCCCTCCTCTCCGAATTGCTACACCACGGCCTCGGAACGTGTCTATAAATTGTAATAAAAGATAATAGAGAGTTTTAGCATATCGTTTAAAATATAGGTGCGTTTCGCTACACCGCACTTTGGAAAATTACTAAAAAAATTATTACACCGTTACGTGCTCATTATATGCTAATTATGTACCACATTTAAACATTTTGTGCTAGTCAACTTTTAGAGATATTAGCAATTCAAAGGGGGTGTGTAGCGGAACGTTCTTATACACCCCCCCACAAAAAAAAATCAGCTTACGGACTTCGAACCTATATTTTCGTAATTGTTGAGTTATGTGCTAATTATGTACCGAAATTAAACATTTGCTAGTGCTTTAGAAGATATTAGCAATTGAAATGGGGGGTGTAGAAGAACGTTCTTCTACAACATAGCCGACAAACAAAATATCATGAACCCACAATTCCAGCTGTTTATAGTCAGCCAAATTCACGGAAATACAGCTATGCTTACTTGGGACATTAAAAATTGTGGTATACTGTTTTGCATACGACATGCAAGCGATTTTTTCATAGAAAGTGTCAAAGCCTATTCGTCCTATCTTAATATTTTCAACGATATGCTAAAACTCTCTAATAATAAGTATGTACGTATAAATAGTACGAGTATAGTATAAAAACATACATTTTGGGGGCATTTTATTTACAAGTTTTCAATATTAGAATTACTGTACTATAAAATGTCAATTGAATTTTATAAAATTCCATACCTTCTATAACTCGTAATATTTGTATCCCTTCGCGCACCAGAAGTTGGCTTTCGTTAGGGAATTTTTTGACTCTTCTCGGAACGCAAACGGTGTGCGAGAAAAGCAGGTAAATAAGTCCATATTTTATAAAATTTGAAGGGCCTCTTTTTATGATTAGCAAACTATATAACTAACTTTGTAAAAAATCATTACTGCTAATATGTTTGTTAACATTTAGTGTGGAGGGTAAAATAAAATACGCCTTCCATACCATTAATTTACTGAGCGTTCTATTATAAAGGGTTGTCTAACGTAAGCTGCTCAAACGTACAGCATTTTGCTGTACAGTACAACACTTTGACCTGCCGTACAGCATCCAGAAGCGTACAGCCAAATGTGCAGCATTATCGATTTCACACAATGGTATACCTCAAGAGCAATCCCACGAGCTTCTACTTCGAATTGCTTTCCACCACACAAGATCCGAGCTTATATTTATAATATAATAAATTAATACATATAATAAAATAATACATAATATAATAAATTAATACATAAGCACATATAGGAAGAAATTGAAGTACAATTAAATATTACGTTAAGTCACACAATGAAACTTTATCGAGAAGCAGTTTTTTAAAAGAAAATAGCGAAGCAACTAAAGGACCGAGCACGACTAATTTCTAACATACTAATTTCCAATAATGTCTTCGCATAAATATCTGATGTGGAGAGTAGGACCCCTCAAGCCTCCAAATGGTATTTCCGTACTTGGCACCAGATGGCGCTAGCGCCACTAGCGAGACATATTAGGATACGGTATGAAGACTTTCTGGCCGTTGCTGGAAAGTGCATCACCGAAGTTCCCGGAACAGTGGAAATGGGTATATCAGGGCGTCGACTAGAGTCAGTCAGTCAGCATAGTTTTACTCGTGGATTATGTCGGATCAATAGATAGTCAGTAATTAGTGAAATTGTAAATCGTGTATGTATCCGTGTGTGTTGTAATAAATAGTGTTACAGTAAAGCGAGTGTTATTCATTATCGTGTACGCGAAAATCTATCGAACCCACTGGAACGTCTAGAAAAGACGAGAAAAATATAACAATATCATTCTTATTTGACTGTTCCTAATAAACATAATTACTGCATTATTAAAAAAGCACTTCTAAAATAAAACAACAAAAACATTCTTCACAACAACAATTTTCAATACAACGTAAACCCATTATCATCAATCTCTTTCGAAAATGCTTCTCCTAAATTTAATCATAGCAGTATTATTTTAATGAGACGGAACCAAACTCGGACGACGAAAATTTTCCACAACTGTATTAACAATGCACGGGTAGTTTTTTCCACTATAGTTTTCCAAAGTGTTATTGAAATATGCAATATTCATCGTCCTAGCTGGGTAATGTCCATTTACCGCATTTTCTTTGGCTTTATAGTACGAGCTGTATAAAAATCTTTTTGGTAGTCATGCTATTGCTAATGGTCGCAATCAGCGTCCTTTGGTCGTGCTTGAACACTGTCGTTGTCCTTCAGTCTCTTATCCAAACTATCTGAAGCCGAACCGTCTTACCGGACTGCTGGTATAGACTCCTCCCTACCCACACTAATTACTGGGAAACGACGAACCGTTTCTATGAATTTTCATTCGCGAACATGTTTTTTCTTTGACGAGCCGCGACACCAAATGAAACTCCTTCGACGACGAGCGACACCTGAGCAGTTTAGTTGTTTTGAATTAACAGCGGCACAGAGAGGATAAATTTGTTAAGAGTATCCTGGGAAAATGCAAACTTACCCGCAATTTAATTTCTTATTTTTTCGTGGATTATTGTGTCCTTTGTGCAATAAAGAAAATTTTCACTCTTGTTAATGTTACCGAAGTGCATACCTAATACGAAGAAAACATGCTAGTCCGTTCGAATTAGAGAAGCGCTTAAATGGAAATGGGAGCATTTAGTTCGTAGGGAAGTACAGGATAGAATTAATTTGCATTTTTATGGAGAATCGGTTGAATGGAAAAGTATTGGATGGAAGGGAAAGCGAAAAATACTAGAATTTACAATTCGTATTTTAGGAGAATGAAGTTTAACGCAAAATAAAATGTTCACTTTTACTCGGTAAGTATTGATTTGGGTTTAGATTCGAACAAAAAAAAAACAAAAACATTTCCCTAAATCAATTTACAAGCTTTCCAAGCCAAATTTAATTAAAAATTTCCCTACAATCAATTTGTAGTGTCTGGAGAGTTTGCAGGAGATTTCGAGAGACTAGTAGCTTTAATTCGAGACCAAGAATGGCCGCCCTCGATCCACTTCAGAGAGGTACGACCTTTTCATTGTTACAAGTACGTTACAAAATCGCTTCCTCACGGGTGTTTCTGCGCAGCAGAACCTGAGGCGTGTTCGCAGGGTAGCCGTCAGGGCCCGGATAGTGAGGAGACGACTAAGGGAAGCGAATATCAGTCCAAGACGGCCTGCCACTGGCCCCAAATTGACTGAACGACACCGGCAAGCGCGCCTCTTATTTGTTCGAGATCATCTGAAATGGAGCGTTACGGAATGGAGGTCAGTATTGTTCACTGTTAAGTCGAGAATATGTGTGCATGGCTGTGACAGAAGATGCAGAGTGTACAGGCGTCCGGGTGAGCGATTTTCGCAGTGCTGTTTCACTGAAACGGTTGCATACGGCAACGATTCCTGTATGATGTGGGCTAGCATTTCCCTAGAAAAACCGAGCTCGTATTCGTGCCCGGATGAGGCCGAGGAGGAGGGCTGACAGCTGATCGATACGCTACCAATATTTTCCGTGCCCACGTTGTACCGTATGAAGCATTTATTGGCGAGAACTTCACTTTGATTCACGACCATGCCCGGTGTCACGCATCGCGTCTCACTCGGCAGTTCCTGAATGAAGCCAATATGTCGACACTTAACTGGCCTGCACGTAGTCCAGACATCAATCTAATTGAACAGTTATGGGACGAGCTCAAGAGAAGAGACCTAACCAGAAATCCAGTCCCTTCGTCCACTGAAGAATTGAAGGCAGCCCTGCTAGAGGAGTGGAAAGGTATTCCTCAATATACCTTCAGCAACTTGATCAGATCAATGAAGAATCGACTGGAAGCTGTCATTAGAGCAAGAGGAGGCAATACCAAATACTGAAATAATAAATATCACCAAATATTGGTTGAAATGGTACCAACATAAAGCTGAGGTCTCAAGCTTTTCAATGCCATACGATTTTTATGGATAACTACCGTACTTTTAAAAAAAACCGTTCAAATATGCGGGATTATAGGTTGAGTCGATACTTTTGTCCGTAAGTGTAGACTACACAATGGTAATTTGATATGCAAAATCCTTCATTCGTTAAGTTGGAAATGCTATAATACAACACCACACATACATAAAAAACAATCGCAATAATGAAATGACCGAGGCTAATTCGGGCGCGGCCGAATTTTAGATACCCTTCACTCTCCCCGGATCATCGGATTGAATTATAAACAACAAAAAATTCTTAGAAGAGCATACTTAAACTTAATACACCCAGTGATCCAGTTTCGGTGACTCGAACATACAAACAGCCTGCAACACAAAGAGCGACGGGTATAAAAAAAAACGATTTAAATAGGCCCATTCTCAAATCCATATCCGTTTTCCACGTAGCCATAATCTTTATTTTTTTAAGAAGAAGTATTTCTCTGACACCTGGCGGCTATTCAAAATTCTTACGGGAATAAAACTTGAGAAAGATTAAAAGCTTCAGACATGCCTAATTATGGTCATGAATATTTCGTATCCTCCAGCGTTAAAATAAAAAGAACAAAAGATTTTACCAATCTCCGGCGTTATATTGAAATGAAGCGATTAAGCTTATACGCGGGGGCTGTTTGTGAAATATCAAGCATGCATATGGAGGTTATTGTATACATTAAGTCATTAGGCAGATTGGTAAATATAACCTTCAGGTTGTAGCTCTTTAGCAATTAAATTTAAATTCATCAAATGCTTATTAATTTATTTACGTTATCGTTACTACTTTAAACAGAAGAATTTGTACCGGAAAGAGTGAGTTCACTTTTATCACCGTCGGAAACCAAAGAAAAAACCTGAAAAAAAACGAAAATAAGCTATAGACAATGTCAAAACTCCCAATGGAACAGCAAATCGCTTGCATTGCGCACATCTTTCCATGAAATCTATATTCGCATAAAAAACCGCATATCTTTCATCAATGTACCAAGCTTCACATAGTGAAAACAAAAGGATACTTTTGAATAGACTAGCACAGAGTATAGACAACCGACAACCAGTGGCGGCTCGCCCATATGTGCACATGTGCACGTGCACCCCCTGATAAAACAACCATATCAACAAATAATGTGCTAAATATCTTCGCTAAATAAAATACATACTTCACAAAACAGAACAAGCCGCCCTATGCATATACAATATACATACCCAAGCCACGCATTGAATCTATGTCTCGCCCAGCGACCAACATCTAGCACCCACGGTGTTGGTGCACAGTCATATGAACTGGTGCACTCGCTCCAAATTCAGATATGTGCCGGGTACTCGGGGCGAGGGGATAGTGCAAAATTTACACTTGAATTTGTGCACAAATAGGTCGTGCACAGCACACAGCCCAATTGATATGAATTTTGGGTATTTTCAATGAAAGAATATAAAAATGAGTAGAGATTTTTCGTTTAACTTTAGAAATTTTTTGATAAAACGAAAACTTAAAGCTAAATATTCTAGGATGTTGCCTTGTCTGAACTTTTCGATGAAAAAGTGTAAAATTTTATGGTTTTTCTTGACTGTTAAGTGAAAATCGCAATGATTCTTTAGTTATAAAATATAGATTTTTGTCCAAAGTTACAATGAGATGCAAGAAAAAAGGATGGAAACAGGTTTGAGGAAGTTGTCATTTTCGCAAAAACTTAGTATGTTCGTATGTATGAATTACTTTTACATTAAAATAAAATAATTTTAATTCATAGAAGGTAGTCTTAGGTATATACGTTAAAATATATTTTGAGGGTTGATGTCATATGGATTTAGTTTTCTTTTTTGTGAACCCCCAGTATTATTGTGTACGAGCCGCCACTGCCGACAACGATGATGATGTCGACGCGCTGGATGATGGTGTTGTGGCGAATAATTCACAGGACCAAGAGAAGTCTTTAACAGCATTTCGGAAGCCAACCACATTATATTGCATAGTTGCTATTTTTTCGGAATACACACTAGATTCCTTGGCGGGATAATGTTTTTATGAGCTTATGAATATGCTAATTTAACGTCAAAACTATGTACATAGTTTGTTATACTTATACAACAGATGTAAGTATGTCTCTCACAGGGTTAGAAAGGATTTCAAAAATGTATCTCGCACGCAAGTTGGGCAGGCACCCGAGGGAATGAATAGGATTAAAATTCTGACGTCAATTTGCTGCTTTTTCAATGAGATTTTCAATGGCATTTTTGAGAGATTAAAATATGCACTACATTGGGTATTACATTTTTACCAACATGTTTCCATGGTCGTTCTTATCCCTAATACTAGGGAATTGCAAATTCGATTTTGGTTAGTTGGAAGCTGGGAAATCATTTTCATCTTCGTCGCACTCTTCTAGAGGCGTACGCTGAAAAATTGTTGTGAATAAAAAAATACATATAGCAATTTATCGCAACCATCGTGATTATTTGCTAGAGAGTTTCGCATAATTTTCTTCTAATTTTTAGAATTATGTAATTTGTTTTTCCCCTTTTCAAGTGGAGTATGTCAATTGGTTTCTGACGTTTTTCAAAAACGTCATAAAAAATGTATGCTACAAAATTTTTTTGACGCCAAAACACTCAGGACGGTTGCGGCATTTAGATGACGAAATGGTGTCCGTTTTCATCACTAAACTTTTAAAGTGGTTTTCGGTAATTTTCGTCGATCAAACAAACTTAAATTTGGCCCATATCTTTGCGGGTGGTTTAAGTTGTTTCAACGTATGCGTGGTTTATTTTCATAATTGCATAATTTCAAAAACCCAAAGAAAATAGTCAAATCTGGTTTAGTCAAGGGACCGACGAAGAATCTTGATATGACCCTACCGAGAAGATATTTGCGGAAGACTGGTATTGAAATTGAGGTTGTTGCAGTGTGTACTCTCACACCTTGTCATCGTCGTCGGTACCGAATGGAAATTGAAGTGGATCTGCTGGAACGATTTTAAAGAACTCCAAAAGTTTAGTAAGGAAAATGGGCATGAATTTGTTTAAAGGGCATGTGAACTAAACTTCGCAACTGTCCTGAGTGTTTTAGTGGCAAACAAAAATGGGGTTGCATGAATTTCCAATTTCTTATGACGCTTTAAAAATCGTCAAGTTCCCGTGTGCCCCCCCCCCTGTATAAAAACGGAAGGAATCATATTGGAGGTCTATGGAGTTGCTGCAGAAACCGCACAACCAAAAACTTACAAGAATTATGTAGAAACATAAGTCAATGGGTTGCCCGGGGAACTATTAGCCTGAAAGAAAGTGAAGGAAAGTGTATACAAATTTCGGTCACGCCCGAAATTAGTCTCGGTCTCGTTTTTTTATAGCAAAAAATAACGCAAATAAAGCTTGAGCCAAAAATCAGTTGCACAGTGTATAACAGAATTTTAATAGAAATTAAGTGTTCCAGGGGGCAAGGAGGGGGGCTTGATCCACCTCCTCTTCCTGGTTTATGATCAAGAAAAAAAAATTCTTACTGCTGCCCTATACAGAAAAAAAAATCGTTGCACTATCCAATCTTTGAAAGCGGAAAAATGCTCCTGGCAAAACACAAAATGTTCGACTGTTCAGACTGTTGTCTTGAAGATTAAAATAGCAGTAGTTTTCAGGCCTTTTTCTGGGACTTGGATACTTACGGGTGAGTGTCATTAATTGATAAAATTATAAGATCCTAGAATATCGAGTTTAGTCTACTCTTTCAAAACTTAAATCTTTACTAGTGAGGCCGAAAGATTGCGAGGGTCCCTTTTGGCGTCTGGGCTTAAATGAAATATGTATAGCCTTTTTTGCAAAACGCAATGTTTAAAGGTTACAATGAAGGCTATTTCTGGGAAGATTGAAAGGGATGAATTTTGGTGACAAAGTCTATAGTACAGTTTTGCCTTAGGAATCATTAAACAACGAGTGTCATATTTGCGTGTCTTCCTAATTATTTAAACCTACTAGAAACATATCAACTAGGTAATAGAAAAGTAAATGAACGATGGAGTATTGCATTCGCATATGTATGTATGTTCGAATCAGTGGTGTAACGTACGTCGTACGGTATTCCATGTGTTCAGTGAAACACGGGCACCAAATCCACAGGCATATTTTATATGAATATGTTATTTGCCAAACACCCGCATTATTTTGGCACATACTGTAAAAAACAAGGATCCACCACAGAATACTTTCTTTAAAGCTAGAAGCCTCAGCAGGTACTCTGCTGCTTCAGCTCGGTGAACACTCCTGAAGCCAAAGCTCTCGAGCTGCTTCGGAGGTTCCTCGTTCTAGTAAGGATCCACCACAATAATATAAGTTCGTTATTAGTGGTATTGAACGGTGTACCGCAATCCAACAATCAGAGCAATCAATAAATTATAATGCTTGTCGGTAAAACCTCTTCTCCAGATAATGGATGGGCAGGCCGCTTCCTCTGCATTGCGCATTTATCTTTGGAGAAGCTACCATGAATTTGATTTCAGTCGATTTGATTCAACTTGGACATGGTTACGCGAATTGCTGGTATTTAGTAACTTGGCCAGGTCGTCAAAGCTCTATATACATATATATCACTTGGTTGCGTCGCACTCTACGATGCTAGTAATCTAGAGGTCCGGAGATCAAATCTCGGCGTGGTCCAGGAAATATATAGTCCTTGCAACATTATATACACTTCGAAACTCTATATGCAATGTAACGTTGACTCGAAGTAGCCTATAAACGGCTGAGTGAATGCACCATTCCCCACAAGGGGTTACGGCACAGAGAAGAAGAAATAGACGAGCTTTGACCTAAAAATAGGAAATCGTATTGGAGTTGTCATTAGTATAAGTCAAAATAAATGCCATATATCGTTAAAGGTCCATCTAGATTAGTCGCCAAATGGCGTCATGTGCAGCCTAAATGGCTGTTGTCATTCCATCCAAACTAGTCGCCATTTGGCTGTGCGTCCAGTTTTGATATTCAATATGGCAACTCAACCAACCGCTTTGACAACCGCTTGTCAAATTCAAAGTGACAACTTTGCAACTTTTGTTCTTTCTTTTGTGTGAAATTGAATAATTCTTGAATGGCCGTGTAATAATTCAAACGCGCAGAGTCCGATTTTGATAAATTAAATTTAAAAAAAAAAACACCAAAATGAAATTTTGCTTCTGTCATTTTCTGTCTCCATTTAGGTCCCTCTAGATTAGGCGCCAAATGGCTGCGCGTCCAAAAACTGGCATCGCGTGCAGCCATTTGGCTGCTCTTTAGCATCCACACTAGCAGCCAAATATAGACAGAAAATGACATAACTAAAATTTCATTTTGGTGATTTTTTTAAATTCAATTATCAAAATCGGACTCTTGGTTGGTTGGTTGAGTTGCCATATTGAATATCAAAACTGGACACACAGCCAAATGGCGACATGTTTGGATGGAATGACAACAGCCATTTGGCTGCACGTGTCGCCATTTGGCGACTAATCTAGATGGACCTTTCGGCTGCTATAGTGTGGATGCTAGGTAGCAGCCAAATGGCTGTACGCGATGCCAATTTTTGGAGGCGCAGCCATTTGGCGACTAATCTAGATGGATCTTAAAAGGTGATAGGTGAAAAGGATAGTTCTCAACTGTTCATTCTTAAAGTTTGACTTTAAATTTAGCATAATGCCGTTTCCACACTGTCCGGGGTTTGAAAAACCGTGCGGTACTAAAGATCAAAGTTCTGGACAACACACGCTTGGAAGAGACATGGTTGATGGGGGAATTCAAATAAAGTTTGTCAAATTCCCCCACCGCCTCTGTCTTTGGCAGGCGTATGTTGTCTACAACGTTGATCTTTTGTAGAACGCGGTTTGGCAAACCCGGACAGTGTGGTTGCAGCCTAACAATTTTTTTGCGACCGACAATTTAAACCAATTTTATTCAAAGCCCGGAACCAAAACACGCTCACACACTTTGACGGCATATCATAGGCGGTAGGCAAATCGGGTAGTGTCGCAGCAAACTTTACATGAAAAATATTGGTTCCCGATCGATTTTCCACGCGAAAAGTGCAATGGGTCGTGTAATGAAGTGTGTAAAATGTAGTGAAAGAAAAAAATACCGACAAAAAAATGAATTTTCTTCGTGTTTTCGCGATTTTTATTAAAGTTGACACGGTTTGTTTACATTCGTTGTGCTCATGTTAAAGCATCGTGCAACGTATTGACAGACAACCTATTCTTAGGCTTGATGTGTGCATGTATTGATGGCTCCGGGCTTTCTAATATAGGTGGCTTTCTAAACCGACGGGAAGTCTTACTTGTTGTAGATTTAAATTACATATGTACCACCACCCCCTAAGGAAATCATAATCTCCTGGGTACGCCCATGAATTTTCCAATGTTGACGGCTACAATCAGGTACATACTTGTAGATAAAAAAGGTTGTGCGAATATACATATGTGTACCGGAACCACTGTCTAGGCCTGTTCGGTACCGAGATTTCAGTACCGGGTTTCGGTTTTTTTCAATACCCGGTACCACAAGCGGTTTCCATGACTCAGGTTTTTTCAGTACCAACGGTTTTTTTTAACCATAAGCCGGTTTTTTTGAGTACCGGGTTAAAAACCGACTCAGGTTTTTTTTAGTACCGACGGTTTTTTTTTAACCATAAGCCTGTTTTTTTTAGTACCGGGCTAAAAACCTGAAAAAAACCGGCTCATGGTTGAAGTGAATCGTTCTTTTTAACTCGGTACCAAAAAACCGATTCGTCGGTCGTTTTTTTTTAACTCGGTACCAAAAAACGGGATATCGGTACTTTAGAATATCGGGTCCGGTACCAAGTGAACACCGGCTTTGTACCGGGATCCCGGTTTTTGGAAGAGGCCTACCACTGTATGTATTTAGTTTTGACTATTTTCCTTGACACCAATTTCATTGCTATTCAATCAATCACCAGCGTTCACACCACAATTTTCGATGTGAATTATAATACCAACGGTTTTAGAATTAATACGATGGATTACAATTCCCTTAATGGACTCATACATTCAATATTCGCCAATATCTCTGTGAATAAAGTTTTCGATAATGAACTTTAAAATCAAACATGCATGCATGCATGTACGCCTAACCTACTTATTATTATGCTTTCACCACAAAAGTCAAAGCAGATCTCACAGCTCATCAAAACTAATGGTCCCACATGAATTTATCATTGTTGTCAGTTGCCAAAGCAATAAAATTTCATATATTGAAGGAAAACTTCTCCAATGCATAATATGTTCTCTGCAGGATTGTATTAAATCTGAACTTTCCAATGCACTTCTGTGAAGTGGAGGATCAGGATAGACGCCTCCATATCAAGAACGTACTTTGTTGACTCATTTTGTTGTTACATTTTCAACACTATCTTCATTACGTAATACTTAGAACGTATTATACATGTTGGTACACGTCTTCATTTTACTTTACTATATCAGGTTGTAGACAGTAAATATATTGTTGTCCATGGATTGCTTCTCTAGGTCGGGGCTTGTAAATGTCAAGCGCACATTATATTCAGTCAAGATTCACAAGTGTATTCAAGTATAGTCAGAATTGAAAAGCATAAGGATATCAAACCCTTCAGACATTTAATCATGCAATAACATTTATGAATTTCAAAGGTAATGACTTCTATCCGGATACAGTAACTCCTTAATACATATAATCTGCAGAGTCTGCATTTTCCAGAACTATGTATGTTTACAAACTAGGTATGCATATTCGTATTATGTGAATACAAATAAACAAAATGGTTAAAAGGTTTAGGAAAAGCATTTCAACGGAAAATGCTTCAGGAGACGCAGAGTCAGTCCGAAGACCGTATGCACTCCTTTTATTGTATACGTATTCACCTGAAATTGAATAGCAAACATGTTGAGGGTCTCGTTGAAAATTGAATATTGTTTTCAGCAATAGCAATTTCCTCATATCTAAAACTACATATTACGCATTGTACTCGTGCAACGTGTGGATTCAAATGAGAGGCAGGATCAAGGTGGAAGTGGATAGGTACACAATGAACTTTTTACGATAGATGGAAAGTACTTTCGTTCAATTGGATGATTGTTAGGAGCAAGTTTTTGAGTATGTATGTACATACGGCTTGTCACATAATGTAAATTTATATACACACATGAATAAATTTTTTCATTGAATATGACAAATAAGAAATGCAAAAACCTACTGGCCTTAAAGTTTGATCTTTACATATTTTAACCGTGGAAGGTCGTGCTTCGTCGAATCGACGACGCATCATCACATTTATCCCGTTTTTCTTGACAATTTTCATTATTTTGACCTGATTTTTCGTACAGGAACAGTAAGCTTGCTATGACCCCACGCTTGATTTACGGAATTGTGGCATGCCTTCGCAAATCCAGCGGGTTGGGGTCGTTATACGACCTTTCGCCATGGTCTCTAGCATTTATAATCAGATCCAGTTGGAATATTAAAATACTTCATAAAATATTCACCAAACCAGATGATAATAGTACAGAAATTGTTCTTTGAAATTATTCTTTAGGCAAGGCTAACGTCCACCAACTGGGGCTTGCGGAAAAAAGGTACCCTATTCCGTTTAGTGGCACATGATCATAGCGGAGACGGGTGCCTCTAAGTAAGCACATACACAAATAGGCGTCAAGGCAGACTCTGCAATTTATTTCCTATGTGGATCTATGGCAGTTTTTCCTTAAAATCTTCGATTCCCGAGTAGAGCAATACAGTGCGAGGTGATAAAGTCGCCCCGATCCGAACCATCTTGTTTCGCTCAGTCCTTGTATAGCGATGTTGTATGCAGTCATTTCCTGTTGGACTTATGCCTTGTGTTATTACACTCACCCCACATCGATCGTCCGAACGTTCCAAAAACCGATCGTAGTCCGTAGACTTTTTTAGCCAAAAGTCGTTGCCGTTGAATCAGTCCGAGTCCGAGGTATCCGAGGCTCGTTTGATGTTTCGAGTGTACGATAAATGTGAGATACGCGGGATACAAACTTACATACCCTATTTCTCGAGTCGCCTTTTACGACAAGCCGGGATCGCTGTGGAATGATTCTAACCCCAAATCACAGGAGTCATTTTTTTGTTAAGTTCCGAACATATCTGCCCCCTTGAACGCGAAACAGAATCGTTGGGCGCACAATTTTAGAAATATGTTCGAAACTCAGGAGAGTTTTATTCTCTCCTCTCCCTTTAGTCGCCTCTTACGACACGTCGGGACAGACGGTAGCCGTAGCACTATTCTTGACCCATGCCACAGGGGTAAAACCGTACCGTATCATCACAGCCTGATTCAAATCGAGAGTACGAAACATTACAATTATTCAGTGCTACACACCGACCGAACCTGCAGACCAATCCGCAAAGGACATTTTTTATCAGCGACTAGGCGACACCCAGGGGTTGCACTCCATACAAATTTCTTGTAGAACATACACACATTTTGAACATATTTTTAACGCAAAATTCCATTAGACAGAGTAGGACGGAACTAATCCAAAATCAGATGAGTATCCCATCTTTGGTTATGTATTTGTAACTTTTCTCGCTTTTATAGATGGATTGGTGTGACATTTCGTGAATTTAAGGTTGTCAACATCCAGAAATAGCAGAATTTTGGGGTTGCCCTACTTAATATTGACAGTAAAATGAACACTGAACTGAATTCCTTCATCCAGTTTGCGTTCAGTTCTTCTCTTTAATATTTTACACCCATCATTTGAAAGGGTCTGTTTCGCAATTTTTCACAACTTGAATGTGCACAGATAGAAGAAATTCAACACATTCATAAAGATGGGCTACTACACTGGAAAAAAATAACTATAATATTAATGAACTAGGGGTATAAACTTTTTTTCATTACCATGATGAATTAGTTCATAGTAAATAAACCTTCTCTTCCTTAAAATAATACAGAGATCATCTATTTTACGAAACACCGGTCGTTAGTATAACGAAAACAAAATTTCAACTTAATGTAAAGCGATTATGAACACAATGAACTTCCAGTAGAATCTTACAGGCCTTATACATCTGCACCTTGGTTGCCAACCTAGGTTGCAGGTACGTTACTACCAGTGTTGCCAACTGGAAATTTAGAAAACGGCTAAATTTAGCCGGAAAACCGGCTATATTTTTTTCAAAAACGGCTAAAAATCCGGCTAAACTGATTTCAGTCAGAAAAACGGCCAAAAACCCGGCTAAATCATACAAAACAATCACATTGCGAAAAAATATAGTGAAAAACTGATTTTAATAAATTTATTTCTTTTCTGAAGTACTACCAGTAAACTATGCTTTAGACTGATTTTTTAGTTTTATTACATATGCTCCAATCGCTGCCATCACAGGCCAAATACACCTGCAACTTGGTTGCCAACCTAAGTTGGCAACACGCAAAAAAACCGGAAATTAAGTAATTTGTAGGCATGTTGCAGGTTGCAGTACCAGGTTGCAAGAACGTGAATGGCGTGGTTGCCGGAATGTTGCAAGTGTGTAGTAACGTGCCTGCAACCTAGGTTGGCAACCAAGTTGCAGGTGTATTTGGCCTGTTACAGTCAAAATTTACTTTGTTCGGAGTTAGATAGCTCAACTAGTCAAAATTGTTGTATACAGGTACAGTTTCTCGGTAAAGTTCATAACCACATTAGGTTCGAAATTGTGGAGCATAAAATTCTTAAAAGGAACGTCCAATGCGTAACTATGGGCAAGGGCGTTGTTGATGATCCGCAACTACAAATTTGATGCTCCAAAGGCACGAAATTGAAGTTCCAAAATTATGAGCTTGGACGGGAAATGGTATAGATTTTAAATGCGTAGGTTCTATGAATCATCTGACGTTGTGCAAGTTCAGTCTTGACTCGATAATCCGGATCAATTATCATTATCAATTATTGCAATGGGTAATCCGGACTGTAAGAACATCCGGATTAGCGGATCTCTGAGGAAAAACAGTCCAAATAAATAAAAAAGAGGAGCAAAAGGCGATAAATGTATTATTTCTTTGAAATTAGTCAGCATTGTGTCATTTGCCAAACCGTCCCGTAATAAGGTACGAGACCAAATCTACCATTTCACCCTGAAAATCTCAAATATCCGGATTACAGAGTCAGAATTGCTGCCGAAATCCGGACTATAGAATACATAGTGGAAATATTTAGTGGTCCGGATTAGCGTGAGTCAAGCCTAGTTTGCCCAGTAAACTACAAAAAGTGTTTATATATTTCAGGGGTAACTTACCCCCTTCTTCAGCACTTAGGTTTTGTGCACGCTCCAAGACTTGCTCAGCAAAGAATTTTAGTTAAGAAAGTGTCTTCAATTTTGCAAATTATTCAGCATATTGGTGGTTAGTAAATTACATGCTTAGACTAGGTACTAATCGTCAGTTTACGTGAAACCCATTATCCTAAATTTGTTGAAAAAAGGCAAGTCTCCAGTGGAGACTTGCCTTTTTTCGGATCGCAAAGAATAGAGCTTATGCTAAATTACCAGGCGGCATTATTGATTAGATTACATAACGAAAAAGTTGACCGTAATCGGAATATTTTGAAACGTTTAATCGATACAGTGATTCATCTCGCAGAGCAAGAGCTTCCTTTATCGGATTCTATGATATAAGTGCCAACCGTAAGGCAATAACTTCTCATATTTTCAAAGGATTTTAAATTATGTCGGTAATAAGCTAAATGCACAATGCTACGATGGCGCAGCAGTAATGAGTTATCAAATCCGCGGAGTTCAATCTCTAACTCGCGAAAGATATGAGCCCGCATTGATCGTTCCATGCTATACTCATTCACTAAATTTGGTTTTGTCTAAAACGGTTGAATTGATTCCAGAAATTAAGCTTTTTTTTTGCGTGCATAAACGAGATAGCTACTTTTTTCAGTACATCCACTTAAAGGGCAGATATTTTTTCATCTATAGTTAAGCGCCGATTACCACTTGTTTCCAAAACGCGTTGGCATTATCATTTTCGAATTATTAACGTTATATTTGAAGACTTGAAGACTAGGATGATATTATAATAGTTTTTGATACGATTTTAAATAATTCCGAGAACTGGGATGGCAATTCCTTGACCTCTTCCGATACACTCAGAGAAATATTCACTAATATTGAACGAAATATATTTAATTCAAACGATTTCCGCTTTTGATTTGGCTCCACACGCAAATGCGTTTGATTCTAACGGGTGGCGTTTCTTTCAAAAGCATAATGAGTTGTAAAAAAGCGTTTGAATCAAAAGAATTTACGTTTACCTGGAAAGAAGGAGCCAGTCGATTTAAACGTATTTTTCATTGAAATAAACACTTATTCTTTTATTGTAAACGGGTAAAACATTTTAAATAAATGAAAGGCAATTGTATCAAACGTCTTCGTTTTTATATTGAACATTTTTGTTATTTAAACTAAACGAAGCATTCTTTTTAATGAAACGGTATGTATTTCGAAAGTAACGCATCCCGTTTTCATTTCATAGAAATTGCCCCATTCAAAATAATTGAGTTTTACATGGAATTAAAGGCAAACTCTGCTGAAATAAAATAATACATTCCGTTTGATTGTCCATTCTCCATTCGATTAGATACTTACTGTTACCTGTGTTGACAAATGAATAAAGAATAAAACTTATGAAAACTTCAGAAAAACACTTTATTTTTATTTAGGTCTAATATTAATACGATTAGTACAATACACTTTTATTTTAACACCCGCTAAACTTAAATTGCACGTGTGCAAGCGTCCATTCCTCCAGATAAATGCAAAAGTACATTCTCGAAAACACTCTTAACATCGACGAAGATTCTAATACGCGTTTGTTGTTAGACACTATACACATTTGTTTGGAACGAAAATGAACACGTGAGACTCATCGGACCGGCCAGAAGTATTAACTACCTGTTGTGCTACGTTGAAACAAATGATATTTTGGCATCGCGTCCTTTAGGTATGCGTATTTGTTACGTAAAGGAATGTATCCACATTACTATGTAATGCGGAATCTTTTGATTTAAACGACCGTTGTTTGCGGTTTAGCTGCTCTTTTGTTTTAAAAGAAATTCTCTTAGCGTAAATGAGAACTCGTTTAAATCAAACGATATTTTTCAAACGAATACTGCGTTCAATTTAAATGTGGAGCTTTTAATATGAATGTGCGTTTTTTTCTCTGAGTGTACGTACACATCAAAATTGACAGAATTAGATTTTCATTTCTTCAGAAATATTCTCCAAAACCAATGTTTAATTTAATATAATTCAGAGTAAAGCTATGAATATTTCATATGCAAGCCAAAAAATTATTGGATTTGAGATCTGGCTTGAAAAAGACTTTTCTCAGAAGTTTGAAAATTTATGCATATTCGAAAGTAGCAGAAGAATATGAGCCACCGCCGCAAAAATCTAGAAAATACAAAATTTACGAAGGATATTTAGAGAGATTGTATACGTCATTCTCGGGCAAATTCGAGAGAGATTTAATTCATTCAAAAATCTTTCATTCTTAGAATTACTCGAACCAAATTATTTTTCCAAATTTAAATCAAATTTTCCAGAAAAAACTTTGAGTCGCTTATTGAGATTCACAATTAATTTTTTGATAGAATAAAGCTAAAAAATTAACTTAAAGTAATTTTTTCGTCAGAAGAATTTAGAAAGGCAAATTCTAGAATATTTACAAAATCGGCCTTAAGTCGCGAATAGTTTATATATTCGAGCAAAATTATTAACAATATTTCCAGTCACTGTGGCTTCTGCCGAGAGGTCGTTTTTAACTTTATAACGTATCCATACATTTTTAAGAATCACCAATCCTAGGAAAGGTTTTAAGATCTTGTTTTGATTGCTGCCGAAAAGGATATTCTCATACAAATGCGAAGAGAAATTTTTTTTTATAAAGTAATTAAAGCTTTTTTGGATAAAGAGAGGCGTGAAGAATAAGAAATGCTTTATTTTTTTATTCCTGATTTCTTCTATAAGGCATAAAGCCGCTGGCTATAAACGCTTTTGCAACTGTGTTTATTGTATTATTCAGTTCATTTTTATTTATGTGAAATTGGCTTTGGAATGATCAACTGCTTGACTATGAGGAATTTTCACTGCACGTCACTGGTCTCCACGGCACATTTTTCCCAGGAGACATAAATGCAAGTTTTCCCCTTGGTGGACATAGTAGGTACTTACCCTAATACACGACAATAAGTGTATGTAGAAATTATTTCACGGCGATTAATTATTTTGGTTGTGAATATCGAAAAATTTATTCTAGTTTCAAAATAAAAAAAAAGACCGAGGCTAAGTTCTCTTAGACAACTTTATTGGGGGGCAGCGGGGGACATGGTCCCTTAGTAAAATTCCACTTGTTTTTACATTTGTTCTTGTTTGGTGGTTTGGTTTAGTGAAATTTGTGTAGCAAAAAATGTTTCTATGAAGAACCAACATGTGGGGGGAGGGTTTCCACGGCAGCCCCTTGATCCCATGGAACCTTTCCATTAATATTTATGTTTGTGTTCTCCCATCAATATAAATAAATTTGTATGAAGTTTGGTTGAAATTGGTGAACAAATAAAAAAGTTTTTCTTTGAAGAACTTAATTTGGGGGGGTTGTGTTTGTATGGCAGCCCCATGACTCCATGGTTCGATGGCATTAATTTTTGCATTTGCATTGTCAATACAAATACATTTTCATGAGGTTTGGTGTAAATTGGTGTCCAAATAAAGAAAGTTTTTTTTAGAAAAACCAAATTTGAGGGTTTGGGTTTATATGGCAGCCCAACTACCCCATTATTGGATTCCACTTATTTTTACGTATGTTTTAGGGATCATTAGAAATATGTTTTCATTAAGTTTGGTTCACATCGGTGCCCAAAAAAAAAGTTTTTCTTAGAAGAACCTAATTTCGGGGGTTAGGTTTGTATGGCAGCCCCATAACCCCATCGTTTGTTTCCATCCATTTTCACATATTTTTTGTGACATTCATAGGGATCCTTTTATGTGAAGTTTCGTTAAGATTGGTTCATAAATAAAAAATTTGTCATATAAAATCAATAAAATAATTTTAGCCGAAAAAACGGCCGAAGAAAATTCCGGCTAAAAATCCGGCCGGCCGGAATTAGAAATTTCTTCCGGCTAAACAGCACGATTTCCGGCTAAATTTGGCCGGAAAACGGCTAAATTGGCAACACTGGTTACTACACACGGCAACCCCGCCATTCACATTCTTGCAACCTGGTACTGCAACCTACAACATGCCTACAAATCACTTATTTTCCTGTTTTTTTTTTTGCGTGTTACCAACCTAGGTTGGCAACCAAGTTGCAAGTGTATATGAATTCTACATTCCGGCTATGAACCCATACATTACTAGTTTTTTTTTTTTTTTTTTTAATTGATGAACTCAGTAATTATATCAATGAACAAGTAGTTAATTTTATGAATTAGTTCACATTTTTAATGAAATATTTGTTCGTTGTTTTGATAAAATCAGATTCATTAGACTGATGAAAGCCGTCTTCGTTGGGATATCGGTGTATATATTCATTACTTTAATGAACAATTTCATTGGTTCAGGGCACCTTTTTCTTTCAGTGTACAGAGTCACTTATAAGGAGTGCCTGATCTTGGTGTATCTAATATCGTTGGCGACACCTTTGATAGGGCTCAAGGCCAAAGCTGGTACTGGTAACTTAGGCTTGGAACATCTTATGGGCAATCAAAGGCTTGGCGACAGGAACAACAATGGCGAAATGTTCATGGAGTCCTGTAACTATCGGCAACTAGTCATTAGCGGAACACTGTTCAAGCATAAACCCTGCCACCTAACAACTTGAATTTCTCCTGATGGCAGAACAAAAACCAAATTGACCATATTGCTGTTTCTGAAACTTGGGGAAACGGCCTCTTAGACGTCAGGTCGAAGCATGGGGCTGATGTTGACAGGGACCACCATCTTGTTATAGCGAAATTTTGGCTACGAACGGCAGCGATTCAACGATCTCATAACACGCAAATCTTGGCACGATTTAATGTGCAAAAGCCAAAAAATTCCTCGACTACGCACGTTCATATTCGACCGCCTGGCAGCTTCTGCGCAACATCTCTTCAGAATCCTACAATTGAGATAGATGAAATTTTGCAAAGGATTCTTTTATTTCATGTGGCGAAGCGACTGTGGGAAGATTGGATCGAGGTAGGAGACCTTTTATCAGTGATGCTACTTGGTCTCTTATCTCAGCACGCAAAAGAGTTAAGGAAAAGATTAACTCTGCTGCAGATTGTTCAGCTAATGATAAACTTCGAGCTGAATACCGTTCACTACAAAAAGGCGTGCAAAGAAGTGTGAGGCGTGATAAGGGTACTTACATCAACGCTTTAGCGAAGGAAGCAAATGATGCGGCTTACCGTGGTGAAGGCGGTATCCTATTTAAGTTAATTAAATCACTAATTGGTAAATCGTTCACAACGGACCATCCTGTGAATGATAAGGAAGGGTTACTGCTTGTTAACGAAGAACAGCAACCCAAGAGATGGAAAAAGCCCTTTTTTAAAGTCCTTAACAACCGTTTTGGGCCTGCAAGTGCATCTTCATTGGCAGAAGAAGACGTCCCTCCAATAGCCAGTATTAATTCCAGACCACCATCTAAGACGGAATTAAAGCGGGTTATTGAATCTATGGACGACGGTTAGGCCCCGGGGATAGATGGAACTCATGTTGAACTGTTTAAAACGGATTCGAATGCTTCAGCGGATATTCTGCTTGCCCTCATCAGAGAGTGTTGGGGAACCAAAACTCTTCCAGCAGAATAGAAAAAGGGCGTAATTATTAAAATTCCGGGTAACCTTAAGGATTGTAATAATTGTAATTGTATTTGCCTACTTCCAGGTGTCTTCAAGCTGATGGTACTGGAACAGATCAACAATAGAGGCTATGTTCCTTCGACTTGGGTCGTATAAAATGATGAAATGGGCCGCACGCCCGGAGGCAGGGACGTAGCCAGGAATTTGTTTCGGGAGGGGTCCAAATTTCGATTTCAGAAATTTAATTTTAAATCAATTTTTTTGTGTTGCTAGTGAAGAACTGTTTTACTGTGTTTTTGATAATACAGAAAAAATACATCACTAAAAAAAATTTGTTGACATTTATGCCTTTTTATTCGATGTATACCGATTGATTTCATCCGCTCCAATTACACAGGGGATTTAAGTAGTTTCTGAATATCTAAAAAAAAATGTAAAACAAAAGTGGATCAACGTGGTGGAAATTGATTTGAATTAGTTAAAGTTATGGTTACAATCACGGAACGGTATTGTCTGGTTATTCTGTTAATGTGGGGCCACCGAAGAGAACGTTTTTTAGTTTAACTATAGTAAAAGGTTAGATTTAAATTTATGAATCGGTTTGGTAAAGTGGGACCAATTTTTGAGAGACTTTAAGGTTTAATTTCAATATAAGATTTGTAGTAGTAGGTTTACCTCTGAAAAACCAAAATTATTAGTGGTCGAACTAGAGGTGTAAGGGATGTAACCTTGGTCATGATCCAGGTCAAATAATTGAAGGATTGACGAAGTAATGCTAGTTCGTAGATAATTTTCAGTCTTAGCTTTGTCGCCATTTTTAAGTGTTGGCACGAGGCAAAGACGTAGCTTAAATTCCAGTGTTGAGATAGAGTGATTGGTTAAATAAGCAAAGAAAGTGGATACCTTATTTTTTCTGCAAATTTCTTTAAACAAATCAGAGAAAAATCATCTGGGCTGGTGTCATTAAAGATATCAAATTAATTTATATATTTTTTTAGAATCTCTTTTTTAAATTAATCAGAGAGGAAAAACTTGGAGACTTGAGAACTAAACAAATTGGAGAAAAATTATATCAGCGAAAAATTAACGAACATAACGTTTAATTTCAGTTGGTTAGAAAGAACAGCGGTCAATCAAACACCTTGAGTGATAAAACATGAAGCTGTTCTTGAAAACCAATAATTTCAGCAAAATCGGATTCAATGCAGGTTTTCTCGGTTTTGTCCTCCGGGCATTGTAGAAATTTTACAAAATTTATCACTGACAAAAGAACAACTTTAGCATATCTAAAAAAATTAACTGTGGGAGAAATGAGAGAAGAGGTTACTTTCCAAAACGGGGTAATTTATTGATAGAATCAACTAGGACAAGAAAATCTAATGTTAATGCGAGGTGACTCAAATAAACTCATTCCTAATTTCTAACACACGTTGACTTCTTTGCAGCTATCGCTTCTAACGTGATTCATAGACAATATCCCTTAGAAAACGTATTTCCAGCTAACCGAACGTTTTGACATGTACATTATAACAGTTTTTATGTTATCATCACTGAAATTTCAAAGCCTATTGAAAACATTTCGGGAGGGGTCCGGACCCCATGGACCCGTCCCCTGGCTACGTCCCTGCCCGGAGGCTGCGAGTTTGACACGCTAAAGCTAAAATTTCATATTTCTTGACATGTATGATCGATTCTAAAAAAAGTGGAGGAGGAGGCGCCTCATCGACCATTCGCCCCGGGTGTGACAATTCTTTCGCAGGGCTCTTAGTTGGATTTTTAGAAATTGGTGTCTTCGAAACGACGAAGGATCAACTTTTAAAACTTCAGTATTTCTTATGGCCGGTTGTCGATTCGATGATAAGTCTCTGTCCATACATGTTTCTATT
The DNA here is from genome assembly GCA_949715475.1 of Microchrysa polita. Taxonomy (NCBI): domain Eukaryota; kingdom Metazoa; phylum Arthropoda; class Insecta; order Diptera; family Stratiomyidae; genus Microchrysa; species Microchrysa polita. The sequence continues at coordinate 61,955,934 of OX454420.1, forward strand.
TGAAATGTAGGACATATTTTTTCAAAAATTATGGAAAAAAAATATTTACTAGGACAAATCAGGAAAATGGCTCAAAATTTAACTTTAGAAAGATTGCATATCGAAGTCATAAAAATCGCCTACAATGCTCTCAATGTCAAAATCCGACATCATACATTGAAATAGAAAATTTTTTGAATTATATTAACGTTAACTTTTTATTTATTTCATTTTTAAATGTAATGTTTTATATTCCCGGCTAAATAACCTTGAATTGAGAAAATTTTATTTGTAAATCAATTTAATTACAAAATTACTGGAAACCTATGTTTTTTTCATTCTTAAATAAACTAAGGATTGAAATTCTGTCAAATTTGATATATATTTTGCGAAAGGATGATTTGTAAGAGACGTCAAAGTTTAGCGTCGTCGATTCGACGAAGCATGACCTTTCCGTACTAAAAATAAGCATGACCTTCCAGGGTAAAGCTCAAGATTTAACAAGTTTAAGGGCGGGTTTTACGTACATCTTATCTAATGTAATGGTTAGTCTTATCATATCTGACCAAAAATAACAAAGTTGTAAAAGTTACCCCGCCAAAGAAAAATTCATCTGCCGCAAAAATAATACATATCACTCCAATCCGCTGCTCATATCTAATTTTGTTTGCTGGATGTACTTTTGTTTTAGGTGTAAATGCTGGAGAAGTTTAAATGTACAGGACTACTTCTTAAAGTAAATTGGTGGGAGCTTTAACATTTTATTCAGTGCCACTTTGACGGCTCCCTCCAAATTACTTTAAGAAGTAGTACTGTATATTTAAACTTCTCCAGCATTTACACCTAAAACAAAAGTACATCCAGCAAACAAAATTAGATATGAGCAGCGGATTGGAGTGATATGTATTCTTTTTGCGGCAGATGAATTTTTCTTTGGCGGGGTAACTTTTACAACTTTGTTGTTTTTGGTCAGATATCATATATTTTTGCATACTTAAATAGCCAACTATGTAATATTTTTGTTTTGGGAAAAGTTTCAATAGGTTTTTGTTCAGCATATTCCATAAATTTAATATCATAAGTTATATTCACAGGGTCTTCTTTAAAATAAATAGATACTGCAAACGCAATTGCAAATACGCCACAAATGGCTGTTGCTGAGCTTTTTTAAAAATAATTTTGGGATGAAATGGGTATAGTTTATTAATATGTATTTTGTGCAAATTAGATTTGTGTTATCTTTGTGTTATGGCTCTGCTAACATTCTGTTAGTAATCTGTTAATTTTTTGTTAACTCTGTTAATGCTCTATTAACGTTCTCTTAACACTCTATTATCTTTTCGTTAATGCTCTGTTAATGTTCTCTTAATTCTCTTTAATCATTCGGCTAACGCTCTATAAACGGTCTGTTACCTTTCTTTTATTACTCGATTTACGTTCTGTTAAGGCTCTGTTAATTTTTCTATTAACACTCAGTTAACGATCTGCTAACGCTCTGTTGTTGCCTTGCCAACGCTTTGTTAACGTTCTGTTACTGATTTGTCTTAATGCCCCCTGACCCAGTGTCTCAATGTCACATTGTCCCAATGTCACATTGTCCCAATGTCACAGTGTCCCAATGTTCCAATGTCCTAATGCCCTAATGCCCTAAGGTCCATTGTCACAGTGTCCCCATGTCCCAATGTTCTAATATCCCAGTGTCCCAATGTCCTAATATCCTAATGTGCCAATGTCCCAATATCCTGATGTCCCAGTGTCCCAATTTAGGTCCTATTGTCCCAATGTGCAAATATCACAGTGCCCCAATGGTTTAATGTTCGAATGTCCCACTACCCTAGTGTCCCAATGTCCCAGTATCGGAATATCCCAATGTCCCAGTCTCCCACCTAATGTTCTAATATCCCAATGTCTAACTGTCCTAATGTCACAAGGTCCTAATGCCCCAATTTCCTAATATCCCAGTACCCCAATGTCCCAAATGTCCCAGTATCCTAATGTGATAATGTCCCAATGGCCCAATGTCCTAATGTAACAGTGGTCAGTGTCCCAATCTCGCAGTATACCAAGTATCCCAAGGTCCCAATAGCCTAATGTCCTAATATCCCAGTGCTCCAATGTCCCTGTATCTCAGTACCCTAATGTCCCAGTATCCCAATGTTCCAATATCCCAATGTGCCAATATCCCAATGTTACAATGTCCCAATGTTCTAATATCCCGATGTCCCAGTACCCCAATGTTCCCACGTCCCTGTTTCCCCATTGTGCCTAATGCCCCAATGTCCTAATGTCCCAAGACTCTAATATCCCAATTTCCTAATATCCCACTACCCCAAGATCCTAGTCTCCCGGTGTCCCAATATCCAAATGTCCCAATGCCGCAGTGTGTTTTAACAAATGGTCAATGCGATGAGCCGATAGACGCAATTGTTGGTAATCTTTTGTTAACTTTACCTATTAATTTACCGTTATTCCATCCACTTATCTAAATGGAAGACATTGATTCTTTAGAAGGACCACCAGAGGATCATTCGTTCCAAATTTCATAAAAATCCCGTCACGAAGAGAGACAGTAGAAGCAAGTCTTTCTGCAACTGTAGACTTCATTCTGAAATTGGGTTACTCGCTTAAGTCTGTGAGGGTGAAAATTTCACCGTTTATTGCATATATCTTACCCGTTATTGTGCCGATCGAAGATTTTATTTGGAAAGGCACTAGAACAGGATATGTGGAATATTTTGGTAAAAAAAAATTTTTGGGGGCTGTTGCCTGGAAGGCTGTAGCCTGGTCAAACAAAAAAGCAAGTTGTCTCCGGTAATCATAGACTTGTTCGCTTTCGTTTTTCTTTTTCCTTTGGCGGGCGAGACGCTCTCGAGTCTCTTGATAGAGAAGACACACACAATTTTCAGAAAGCTTTTGAATTTTTGTTTATTTTGCATAGTTTCTATCTTTTGTTTATACACGCCGTTGCATGAAATTGCGCAATGATTTTTTTCAATCTCAGATGACAGCGGAACTAAGCAAAATATGGCATAACTATGCAAAATAAACAAAAAATTAATTCATAATGGAAACGCTTTCTGAAAATTGCGATAAGACTAACCATTAGATAAGATGTACGTGAAACCCGCCCTAAATCAGATACTGTTGTTTTAGCCTACTGAATTTTCCTATAAAACAAAGTATGTATCAAACATTCTGATGTTTGCATGGAAGTCTATTTGTTATTTAACCACTTCTATGGATTAGCTTTCACCACAACACTATAACAACAAATTGACTCAATTCCTGGTCAATATGTATTTGCAATGACGCCAAACCACGTTCACTTCATTTGGATATCGTTGAATAGACTGTCCTGTTTGCATTCATTTGTCGGCAAGTGCATCAGATGACCACAATTTCAATTTTCAGGTTTCAAGTTGTTGGAAAATGCATCTGAAGGGCAATAATAGTATATAATCGTAGATCGTCTTTAGGAAATTGGATAAGACCAATTACGAGACGGGACACTTTTGTTAAAGGAAATTGAATAGTTAAAGAGATATTTAGTTTATGCACATGCACATCGATTTGAAGACGTCGTTTTGGGTGCTAAGTTAAGAAGAGACAGATAGTTTCAAGTTGCCACAAACCCTTGTGGGCATACCTAGCGAATCGTCTCTTGGTTTGGTTTGCTTGCAATTGTTTAATTCTACCGGTCAAACATCAGCTGATATTCACGTTACCGCATTAATAACATTTTGATTTGCTTTGGTATCTCCTCCGCTGGAAAATTCATGGAAAGTTGCTAGATTTTCGCCATGCACCCTAACATTTCAAAATTATTCAAATTGAATGCCGCTCCAACATGCTCCTACATAACTCGCTTCTCGGAAACATGACACTAAAAGTGAATTAAAATTTTACTTTATTAGCATACAAACATATGTATGCCAATTAAAATGCATTAAACCATCAAAGCGTATCCCCATGGAATATGAAGGGGTTTCGGATCATCATATGAAACTTGTGCGTTCTCCGTCCTATGGAATTCCCTGGCTCGGACACACAATGCAAGAACAGTACATATTTCGTCGAAGGACAAGATGAAGCATATGTGAAGGTGCCGACTTGTGTACCTCCTGCATATTTATAGATGTTGTATGCTTTTGGCTGTCCAAAGTTTTGTTGATATAAGACACGTTTTATTGTGTTTATCCCGTGCAGGTCTGGGTAGAACTTCATATAAAAAAATGACACTTACACAAGTAAAGTTCACGCGTGCAACTAACCTACACGGGATAGAGCTTAGATAATACAAATGTAGATGGCGGACGCATAGGGGAAATATGAGGGAATTTGGTTTTTCAAACTAAATGAGAGAGTTTTTCTCATCGCGAGAAAATATTTTGCAAAGAAATAATCATCTTTTGTGATAAAATCCACCACATCTAAAAAATAAGTCGACAAAGGTGAGTCAAAGATGCGCAAAAACTGTCAAATGTCAGCTGTTTGGTCTTAACCGGGATGTTACCCGCGATCGTTTTTTTCGAGTCAGATTTACACGCGATACGAAAAAAAACCTCGCTGTAGTTTACAAACGTAGAGTCTATATACTCGAAAGATACTCGAGTACATGTCAGTTATATTGTGCGGACAGGAAACATGTGAAAATATGAATGAAAAAGCCATCGTCAAACTAAATGGAATTAAAGTGAACATTAATGGGATGTATGTAAACGGTATATTTTGTAATAAATCAACAAGTTTAGTAAACTATAGCGTGTTGATTTTTTGAACTAGATTATTGTATCCAATTTAATTAATTACAAAAGGGAGAAATTAGGATCAAAATTCGAAACTTTTCAAACATGATTGTTTAGGATAATCCAGAATTTTGACATTTGAAATTACATTACACAAAAAACTATTTAGTAAATATACTGCCATTTTAAGCCAGCACTATGGCAGATATTTCGCAAATACTCTATTTTAATGAAAACAAGGCCGAGGATAATTTCGGGCGCGGTCGAAATTTGAATACCCGTCACATTTGAATGAAACTTAAGCTTGTTTTGTGTTAATAATTTCTACCGCAGCCCTATGACGTGTTCCGATTCTACATGTTCCTGGATGCGTTGAGGCAAGCCAGGAACACACTTGGATGAATTTTGGTTAGGATTCAAAATGGAAAAAATTGCTCTTACAAGAACCTAATATTTGGGAGTTGGTGTGTATGAGAGCCACAGCTCTATGACATAATATTCCGATTCCCGATCCCGATTATATGACCACACTTGGATGAAGTTTGGTTAAGGTCGTATTAAAAAGAAAGAAAGCTATTCTTATAAGAACTTATTTTCAGGGGTTGGTTTGTATTTGTATGGCAGCCCTATGACGTAATATTCCGATTCCATCCATTCCTAGGTGTTTTTAAGGCTTTACTGGGAACCGACTTGGATGAAGTTTGGTTCAGATTGATTCAAAAGAAACTAGGGGGCTTCGCCCACTGCTCGCGACGCTCGCCAACCCCCGGGGGCGACCCCCGCGGCCGAAATTTGGATACCCTTCGCTCTCTTTGGGTTAAAAGTTCTTTTCGGGCGTACCTATCACTTGCATTTAATCCCCCTCCTCATTCTTTTTCTTCCGCCTTGACAAAAGTTTTTGGCTTGGTTGAAATAAGTGGGCAAATAAAAAAATTTAAAATTTTATTGGGTTGCGGGAGCATGACCCCACAGTACGATTCCATTCGTTTTGAACTTTTTGTTGCTTTAGTAAAGACACATTACTTCAAGGTTTTGTGAAATTGGTGTAGAAAATCTTTCTTAGAAGAACCAAAATGGGGGGTTGGGTTTGTATGGCAGCCCCATGACCCCATGGTCCAATTTGATCCATTCTAAGATATGTATGTTATTTGGTTGAAATTGGTACACAAATAAAAAAGTTTTTCTTAGAAGAACCTAATTTGGTGAGTTGGGTTTGTATGGCAGCCCCATGACCCCATTGTCCGATTTTACCGATTCAAACATACAAACCGCCTGCAGCAAAAAGAAGCATTTGTGCAAAATTTCAGCTTCATAGCTTTTAAAATGGCCGAGTAAAACGCGTCGCAACAAACGGACAGACAGACAGATGGACATACGGACATCGCCCAATCGACTCTCCAAGTCATGCTGATCATATATGTATACTTTTTATATGGTCGGAGATGCTTCCTTCAATGCGTTACAAACTTCATGACAAAGTTAATATACCCTTTCACTCTACGAGCGAAGGGTATAAAAATACCGGCGTACAGAGGGCTGCGCCCGCAATACGAGGGTTTTTTAGATTTTGGATACATACATGCTGATTTTGCACGTATATTTTATAGGTAATAAATAAGAATTATGCACAATATTAATGAAATGCTGCTTGTGAATCAATTTTTGGATTGGTCTAAATAAACGCGTTCCAGAATGAAAGGCGTTAACACTTTTAATTAGACGAATCCAAAAATAGATTTACTATGTATCATGGCCACACATATTAACTCAATTTATTAGCTGTAACTCCGTTACCATTACTCCAAACTGAAAAAAAGCAACTGATATGAATTGTACCCATCGAGTTCTTTGATTTGAGTATCCATACGTCCATGTCTGATAAAAACTAAAAAAGTCGACTTTTTCAAATCTCCGGGACACCCTGTTAGCTTTGTCCTACCAACGTCTAAGTATTTCTTGCTGAAGACTGTTACGATTCTACACATTCCTACAAAATTTCATTACGATCGGTTAAGCCGTTCGCGAGTTATTTAGTGAACAAATTTTGAAATCTCCAGGACACCCTGTTATCTTTGCCCTACCAACTTCTAAGTATTTCGTGCCAAAGACTGTTACTATTCTACACATTCCCACCATTATACAGGACGATCGGTTGAGCCGTTCGCGAGTTATTTAATGAACCAATTTTCAAATGCCCGGGACACCCTGTTATCTTTGCCATACCAACTTTTAGGTATTTCGTGCCAAAGACTGTTACCATTCCACACATTCCTACCAAATTTCATGACGATCGGTTAAGCCGTTCGCGAGTGCGAGAGTGAACAGACGGACGGACAGACGGACGGACAAAATCGATTCCATAAGGGCTTTTTGAAAAATCTAAAAAACCCTAAAAAGTGTTTCTTAGAAGAACCTAATTTTAAAGAGTTGCTTTGTATGACAGCCCTATGGCGTAGTGTTCCGATTTCATAGGTTCCTAGATATGTTTTGAGACTTTACTAGGAACACATTTGGGTAAAGTTTGGTTAAGGTCGGATTAAAAAGAAAAAAATTTTTTCCTAGAAGAACTTATTTTCCAGCTGTTTGTTTGTATGGCAGCCCTATGACACAATGGGTGAGGTTATAAAACACAACGTTCGCGCAACGTTCGCGCAACGTTACCTTTAATTTCAAATCAACCGGCCGTTACGGATCAGAAACTTCTCCCCTAAGCCGCTTAGAGGATCTGTTTGTAGGGAGAAGTTTCTGATCCGTAACGGCCGGTTGATTTCAAATTAAAGGTAACGTTGCGCGAACGTTGTGTTTTATAACCTCACCCATTGTTCCGATTCCATCCGTTCAGCGGCGTAACGTTTCTAAAATATCTTGAGTTCGAGATCCGAATGGGGGCCCCTACACAATGTAATTTATAATTAACCAAAATTGTTGATACCATCATTTTTGTCCGATTACTACCCGCTGCAAATTTTGAACTTTTCAAGTAAATTCAGAACTAAATTCATAGGGGGTTCGGACTATCGACAGGATTTACTAAAACCTCACAATTCAATCGAGGAAACGGGTTTAAGTTAATTTATTTGGTTCAAATAGGCTATTATGGTCTGGTAAAACGCGATTTACAAACTACAACGAAATCTAGGTTTATTATGAAATCTCAAATCCTGTCGACCATAGAGGGAATTCACACTTCCGATAGGATTTACTAAATCCTCGATTGGACTAACAAGTGTACCATATTGTACTGCAATTTGAATGATGCTAGTACCTTCTATAAGATGCATTTGGAATTCAGTGACATACGATTCGATCTAGTGTCCAGGGTTTTGACTGGATTAATTTTAATCTTCAATTTTAATCTTCATCAGGATTTACTAGTAGTCTGTATCGGCTATTTATCGTCCTAATTTCGTTGTAAAATTTGACAGTAGTACAGTAGAATCCATCTAACACTAAATTTTCATTCTAACCTTTTGATGCATTAGTAAAAAGCTTTTTTTGCAACAAGAAGTGCTGTCTAAAGGTTCATTTTTCTCGGCACGACCCCAGCGGCTATAACGGCAGCGACTCGCTCATTCCATATAAAAACTCTTTTTTTCTCTCATTCTATGGCATTCTATGTATTGAGTCCGTTGCTCTTCAACATCATCATGTGCTACTTATTAACACGTATCTCCGACGGCCTAGAAATATCTCTTCTTTTTGCCGATGATATAGTCCTCAGTAGCCCAAACATCGTTGCCTTGCAAGCTGCACTTATAAAATGGTGTGACATTCTGGAGGAGCATGGACTGAGGGTAAATATAACAAAGACTGAGTTCTTATGCTGCCAATTCTCAGACCCAGATGCACCGATACCAGAAATGTACGTCAAAGGAGAGCAGCTTAAGTCTTGTACCAAGTTCAAGTACCTTGGCTCGATGGTGAACAACGGAGCTACATGCGATGATGACATCAAACATCGCACAAAGGTTGGGTGGATGACGTGGCGAGAAAACTCGTGGAGTTTTCTGCGATAAGAAAATGCCACTGAAGCTAAAGCGCAAGTTGTACAAAACGGTTGTACGTCCCGCACTCATGTATGGATCAGAATGCTGAACCATGTATGAAGGTTACGCGAAAGAAATGACAGCGACTGAAATGAAAATGTTACGCATATCAGTTGGTGTAACCAAAAGAGACCACATCAAGAGTAGATACATCCCAGGCAGCTTGTCCATAGACAAACCAATCACCGAAAAGCTCGGAGATCGACGCAATGGATTGGTATTGCCATGTTCAAAGGCGTCCGCCTGAGAACCCCACAAAGAGAGCGATATCAATGGAAGTTCCACTTGATGGACCCAAGGCCAGAGGCAGACCGAAGAACACCTGGATGTGCCAACTGAAAAAGCAACAACAACGCTTAGATCTCGGCGATGACACGATCCAAGATAGAGCTGCCGGGTGATGTGCCTACACCGCAGGTCGAGCAACGCGAAACCATGGAGCGGTATAAAGAACGAGGCAAGGAAGAAGAAGAAAGAGCGAGTCGCTGTCGCTAGAGCCGCCTGGGTAGTGCCGAGGAAAATAAACCTTAACTTATAGATTTAAAAATCTACGTCAAAGATTTGTGTTCATAAAAAAAGTGAAAAAATCGTACTTACAGGTTAATAACGTGGATAGATCGAATAAAATGCCGATTGTGGGCTAACAGGAAGACTAACTTGTAACAGAAAGATCTAGAATAAGCTGACCAGACGCTACAGCATTTTGCTGTACAGTACAACATTTTCACCTGTCGTACAGCATTGGAAAATGTACAGCATTCCCCATGACACCTAATTCACTAAATAATAAGCTCCTCGGTGAGGCTTTTGATCAGTTTTTCTGCTTTTAAGGTGTAAAGTTTGACTCCTGAACCCTGTATGATCGATAATTAGCGAGATAATCGCACTTTTATGTTTGACAGTCGTTCATTTTCAATAACTCGGGATCCCTTCTCGATCTTTATGAAATTGTAGAGCTGCTTGGCGCTTACATTTTCTGGGAATTTAACTGAAAAATGTCCATACTCGACGATTCGTAATTTAAATAATTTGAAGAGCACCGAACTGTTCATATTTAATGAAAAATTCAAGGCTCTACACTCAGAGAAATATTCACTAATATTGAACGAAATATATTTAATTCAAACGATTTGCGCTTTTGATTTGGCTCCACACGCAAATGCGTTTAATTCTAACGAGTGGCGTTTCTTTCAAAAGCATAATGAGTTGTAAAAAAGCGTTTGAATCAAAAGAATTTACGTTTACCTGGAAAGAAGGAGCCAGTCGATTTAAACGTATTTTTCATTGAAATAAACACTTATTCTTTTAATGTAAACGGGTAAAACATTTTAAATAAATGAAAGGCAATTGTATCAAACGTCTTCGTTTTTATATTGAACATTTTTGTTATTTAAACTAAACGAAGCATTCTTTTTAATGAAACGGTATGTATTTCGAAAGTAACGCATCCCGTTTTCATTTCATAGAAATTGTCCCATTCAAAATAATGGAGCTTTACATGGAATTAAAGGCAAACTCTGCTGAAATAACATAATACATTCCGTTTGATTGTCCATTCTCCATTCGATTAGATACTTACTGTTACCTGTGTTGACAAATGAATAAAGAATAAAACTTATGAAAACTTCAGAAAAACACTTTATTTTTTATTTAGGTCTAATATTAACACGATTAATACATTGCACTTTTATTTTAACACCCGCTAAACTTAAATTGCACGTGTGCAAGCGTCCATTCCTCCAGATAAATGCAAAAGTACATTCTCGAAAACTCTCTTAACATCGACGAAGATTCGCGTCCTTTAGGTATGCGTATTTGTTATGTAAAGGAATGTATCCACATTACTATGTAATGCGGAATCGTTTGATTTAAACGACCGTCGTTTGCGGTTTAGCTACTCTTTTGTTTTAAAAGAAATTCTCTTAGCGTAAATGAGAACTCGTTCAAATCAAACGATATTTTTCAAACGAATACTGCGTTCAATTTAAATGTGGAGCTTTTAATATGAATGTGCGTTTTTTTCTCTGAGTGTAGCTGTCAAGGTTCAGAAGTTACAGCCTTCGAAAGATGCGATTTAAGTTGTCAAGTTTGACCCTGCTACGATCGTTATTAAGCTAGATAATCGTACGTTTATGTTTGCCAATTATTCATTTATCCATAACTCGAGAAGTTTTGCACACTTGTAGAGCTGCTTGATGCATATTTCCTCCGTGGTTCAAGGTCCTACCTATTCGCGCTCGGAAGTTAAAGCTGCCCAAATCGCACTTTTGTGTTTTCTAATCGAAAATTGTCCATAACTTGAAATTCTTGAGCGAAATTTGGAAATTTGGAGGACTTGTAGAGCATCGCGCTGTCCATTTTTGGTGAAAATTTCAAGGCTCTAGATTCCAAGGTTCATTAATTGCCGCCGTCAAAAGATGCGATTGTAATTTATCGCAAAACTGTACTCCATCGGGTTCCCCTATCGACCTCTATAGGAAAAAGGATAATATGGAAAGGACGCCGCAAGGGTTTTTAGATAAAGATTTTTGCCCACAATGTGTCCTTTAAATCCGTTAAAATAGCGTTAAGAGTCTAGGGAACATAGCATCACTAATGTAACAGGATGAGGGACTCTTCCACCGCTCTGGAGGTTCACCTCAGACTTCTCTCCATAGCTACATTGAAACTCGAATGCTCGGCTCAATGTGGTATCAATTATTATTTATTGCAATAAACGAAACGAAGCTTTTAAATAAGTAAGTACTTTGCGGGCATCATGACAAACCAGCAAGCAAGTTATAGGTTTTTGTGTTAAAACATACGTTTGCTCTTCACATGCTGATGATTTTGTTGTCAAGTAGAACCAGTGACGTAGATAGCTTTTCGAAGGAGGGGTTAGGATTATTTTTTTCAGCATAGCAGAAATGCATTAAACTCAGGGGTTCAAAATAAGGAATTTACGGAATAGTCAACACCATCTTGCCTTGCTTTTCTACCGAATAAAATTTTTTTAGACGTTTAAGGTCTGCTAACGATATCGAAACATGGGCTGCTTTTGTTTAAATTTTGCTTGTTTAGCTGAGATTCCGGAGGAGTAGGTTCGACACAGCGTAGCAAATATTGTTGTGGGGTGAACTTAAAATTGAAGGTTCGTCTGCAATATCAAACGCAAATGTTAAGAATCATTCCCGCACGGGAAATTGATGCGGTAAACATAGTTCTCAATGAGTAGTTTGTCTGCAGCATACAGTACCCAAGTAACAATTTCATCTCTATAATACTTCGTAAAATACTCTCTTCTAGCAATAATAGGGGCACTTTACAGGGTATAACCACTGAATAATAGTCAAGTAATGGCATTTGGCGCCATCCTACTTTAATGTCCGGAAAGGAATGCTTTGAAATACCATAGTAACCCTGTATAGTAAAAATGCGACAAGTGTGCGAATCATTTCCGAGCTAAAAAGAACCCATGTATTTCCCCAATCCAAGCGATACGATCAAAATTGAAAATAGAAAGAGACTACTACATTGAAGTCAATACTGAATATGGCATTTCCCTCAGCTAAACACTATGTCACTTCCAAAGTGTCCTAGAGATATAGCACGTCAACTCGTGACGCATGAAGTTTTTGATAAACTATTTATGACGCCAATGCTGGTTGGGTATATGACCGAATATACATACATAAGTACATTCCAAATACATATGTAGGTATTTCATGTTCCATGCATTTTGCGAAATTCCGATTGTTTTTTTTTTCTTTTATTTTGTGTAATAATAACAGCCGATAGCAATTGTTTCGATTGACACGACCATTGGTACATTTCACAGATAATGTCAGGACCGTGAAAAAAATGTCATGTGTAAAGGATATCCAATAAAATGTCAATGCAATAGATAATATTGCCTTAAAAACTATTTTATTTCCTGGTTAGGAACCATTCAGTCGAAAATATGTACATACATAATTTTGAATGTGTAAACGCTTTGAAATTAAAAAACACGTCCGCTCGGTTTGATAGTTATATTGCAAGAGAGTTCTTTTCGTTTAAGTTACATTGACAGTAATGACATTATATACGTACGTACTAGATTGATTGAATTTACATAGTAGATTTGTAGTACACTAAAAGGCAAAAGTAAATATTAAAATTATAAAACTAGTGAGCGCTTACAATTCGTCCATCCTGACGATAAATCGCCTCGATTTACTTACAGAATACTCTTTTGAGATATATACGTTTATCGTTTAAATTTCTTTTTGGTAACAAAACAAAATAAACTTTGTGATTTTGATAAAACATGGTTTACAAAGCTATTCGATAAAAATAACATTGAAACATAAGGTTTTGTTAATTTATAAGATAGCACTAAAGGTGAAATTCACTTTATATGTTAACACATTATGAAAATAAAATATAGTTAATAAAAATACATACATACTTATTATTAAATGTAAGGCTTCATATTTTCAGGTGAACATACTCCTTTATATGGAATACGTGATATTTGTAGATTATCTAAATCTTCAATATAATATCTATCATTTGGTAATGTTTTAACAATCTTGTATGGCCCTTTATACTTAGCAGCATGTTTTTTATTTATACCCGGAAGTGTAATAACATTTTTTATCATTACTAAATCGCCTATTTTATATTGACATGGAGATTTATGCTTTTTATTAAAATACACTTCATTCGGATTCTGATTTCGAACAATTTCATTACTTGCTTTTTCACGTAATAATTTCAAATCTCTTGTATCTTCATCCAAAACAAATGTTTCCAAATAATCTTTAAGGTTATCGTCAATTCTTCCCTTTTGTGCCACACCAAATAGTAACATACTAGCAGTTGTGCTTCTACAAAACGTATTACATATTAATAGCAAATTCGATCTTGGTTATTGCTTTAGCCCATTCTCCAGGATCCATCTCACTTTCCTTAGCCAACATGGGAGTTCATAGGCGATTAACTCTTTTGACTTGTCCATTGGATTGGGGCGAACCGGTGGCGATTTTCACATGTTGCACATTATTTTTGGAACAAAAAGTTGAAAAATCGTTTTTACAGGATATAACTTTGTGAATTTGGTGAATCCGTCTACTACTAGAAATATATATTTCTTGGAATTCCTGTCAGATGTTGGTAACGGCCCATAGTGATCGACATTAATTGTTTCAAAGGCGATACCTTTGGGGATGCCATGCAAAACACCTCCCTTTTTTCCAACAGGTGGTGAAAAATGAACACACTTAAGGCAACACTTAATGTAGTTCTTAATTTTGTCTTTCATTGACGGAAACCAATAAGTTTTCCGGAGATGTTCATAGCATTTATCCACACCAACATGGCACAAAGCATCGTGGTGATGTTGAATGATATTTCGTTCCATGCTAGCAGGTACATAAAATAAAATATTGTTTTTGTTTTTCCGATAAACCAACCCATTGACCAATTCGAAGAACTTATCCTCTCTCTCCTCCAAAGCCGTGACAATCTTCCTAATATTAGAATCTTGATGTTGCGCGGCAGCTAGTGCATGCTCAAAAGACTCGGGCTCAACTAAAAGGATATTGTGACTTCTACTTAGAGCATCTACGTGGCTCATACGCTTTCCATCTTTATGTTCAATAGTATAGTCATAGTCTCGGAGCTCCAAAGCCCAACGTGCAATACGTGGATTTAATAACTGCTTATTAAGGGTAAGTGTAAGTGACTTACAATCCGTGACTATCTTGAACTTGATACCAAGTAGATGCACTCTGAACCTTCGAAGTGCATAAATAATGGAAAGAGTCTCAAGCTCGTAAGAATGGTACTTTGTCTCCGATAAAGTAGCTCTTTTTGAAAAGAAGAAGACAGGATGAAACAATTTATCTTCTTGTTTTTGAAGAAGAACTGCACCGAAACCAATGCCGCTTGCATCACAATGCAACTCCGTCTCAGCAGTTGGTGAATATATACTAAGTAAAGGCGCTTTTTGCAAAACATCCTTAAGTTCTTCAAATACAGCAAGCTTATCTTCTCCAAATTCAAATTCGACATCCTTCTTCAAAAGATCGTACAATGGTTTAGAAATTAGTGAGAAATTCTTTATGAATTTTCTAAAGTAGGAGCATTGTCCCAAAAATGAATGAACTTCTTTCGTATTCTTGGGAACAGGGAAGTCACGAACTGCTTTTATCCCTTCCACATTCGGACCTATGCCATCAGCACTAATTTCATATCCCAGATAAGTAATCTTTTCATACATAAACAGGCACTTATCATAGCGAAGTTGAAGGTTATGCCTACGTACTATTTCAATCACTTCCTTGAGTATATTTTCTTCCTTAGTCTTGGAGTATATAAGTAAGTCATCGATGTATACTAATAATTTATTGGATTTTATTAGAGGCTGTAAGCCGAAGGCCAAGGTAGCTAGTGCTTAAGATACTTCTAAGAACTGCATAATTGTATTATGTACGATCTTATTAAAAATAATAATTATTAGAGGCTGGAAAATTGATTTGATATACCGTTGGAAAACGGCAGGCGCATTCTTTAATCCAAAGGGCATGCGCAAATACTCATACTGACCAAGGGGCGTCACAAAAGATGTGAATTTAATTGATTCTTCCGCCATTTTTACGTGATGGAAGCCGTTCTTCAAATCAAGGAGTGAAAAATACTTTTTACCCTGCAACCTATCTAAATTATCTTCGATTAAGGGAAGCGGGTAATTATCTCTAAGAGTGACCTTATTTAAAACCCTATAATTTACGCAAAGCCTGTACTCTCCCGTTTTCTTTTTTATAAGAACTATCGGTGACGCAAAAGGGGAATTACTTTCGCGAATAATATTCTTTTCAACTAAATCATCTAAAATTTTATGTAACTCAACTTTTTGGGCATACGGCAAACGTCGGGGTAAAGAATGAAATGTATTGTTCGGATCAGAAAGCAAAATCTTCATCTCATAGTCACTATTACAGCTTTTGGAAATATCATTGTTCGAAAAATTGGGCTTTAATATATCTAGTTTTTTCTTATTTTCTGCATATGTCAAATTAGTACTTATATTTAAATCTAAACTTTCAAAACATTTAATATCATCATCGGATAAGCTAATGCGAAAATATCATTACTTTCATTTTCATCAATTACAGATTCTACATTTACAAGGCTATTAGGATTTTGACTCGTATCACCCATTTCATTTAATGTAATTAATTTTATATTATTAACTTTTAAAAAATCTCGACCTAACAACGCGGGATATTTCATTGTACCATTTTTTACGACAAATAAACATAAATTTACATACGGTTTATTTCCTTGTTGTTTGATTGTGCACTGGACCTTTCCGATGATTTCCAGATGGCTATTATTGATCCCCGTAAATGCTGGTAGTGGCTCATCAACCATGGAAACTACGTACGGCGGGATAAATTGTTGTTGAATGAAGCTAATGGGGCTACCGGTATCCACAATAGTG
Organism: Microchrysa polita; assembly: GCA_949715475.1. NCBI lineage: Eukaryota > Metazoa > Arthropoda > Insecta > Diptera > Stratiomyidae > Microchrysa > Microchrysa polita. The sequence continues at coordinate 61,972,172 of OX454420.1, forward strand.
ATAGCATCCACAGTTGTATAAACATTGTTCGACCCACGAAGAAATGTGTAACTAAAACTTTTACAAAAATCATTATTGTCAAAATGTTCACGAAATCACCTGTCGGCAATGATTTTTCCTTGTTTACGACCATTACGGGCTCTCGCTGCGACTTCCCTTGACACTTTGCAGCTCCGTGACTAGAACGTCCACACTTGAAGCACGATCCCTTCTGACGCGCTGGGCTCGGGCACATAGCAGCCAAATGACCACGCTGATTGCAATTGAAACACTTCGGTTGCAAATCCCTTCGCTGGCTGAATGATGGCCTTGATATTTCAGCACCACTAGCTTTCATCTGCTCGTACTTCTTGATTTTCAGCTTCAAGTCACGAATATTTTCGGCGGTATAAAGAAGCTGTTTGTTGAACGTAGAGTCAGGAATTCCACCGATGACACTGTCCAAAAGATCCCGTTCTTCTACATCGGCTGAAGCTGCCAACTCCTGCATTGACAACACGTATTGGTGAAGCGTTTCATCCTTGGATCTCTTCCGGTTTCGCAGCAACTGGTGAACTTCTGCGGATGAGGGATGAGGTGCGGTGATGAAACTCCTTCATTAGCGCTCTTCTCAAACTTGGCCAATTCGTAAAACTCGTGGAACGCAAGAAAAGCTTGGCTGTGCCTTTTAACAGGCGATGGGCATATAGCAACGATTTCCGGTCATCCCATCGATAGAGCTCCTTTGCTTCCTCGAATGACTTTATAAAGTTGGACACGGAATAGGTATCCTCTCCAGAAAACGACGGAATCGACTCTTCGACGTCCTTGAAAGAGACACTACAACTCGGGACTTCTTCAACATCGGATAGCGTATCGAGGCGCTTCTTTAACAGCAAAAGTTGCAATTTCATTTCACTCAGTTTTTGCGTTTCTTCAATTTCCACTTGAACTATTTCGGCTTCACTTTTTCCGGTCTCTTCCAGTTCTTCACTTTCACTTTCTTGATTGTCTGCTTCCGAATCTTCATTTTCCGGGAACCAATCCTCCAAGTCTTCATCTTTCGAGTGTTCCACGATATCGAGCAATCGGACTTTCAGGACCGCTTTTGTTCCTTTTGTACAATGACCTCTCGCTTGCAACTTATTTTTCAATTGTTGCACCGTGGCTTCCTCAATAAATTGCTTCGCACGGTCAGCCATTTCGAATAAGCAGCACAATATAAATATCGTTCTTCAACTTCAAACGATTATCAAGAAAAATCGCGATTAAAATTTACACGAGGGCCATATACCACTTCTGAATAACTGTAAACGCTTTGAAATTAAAAAACACGTCCGCTCGGTTTGATAGTTATATTGCAAGAGAATGACATTATATACGTACGTACTAGATTGATTGAATTTACATAGTAGATTTGTAGTACACAAAAGGGCAAAAGTAAATATTAAAATTATAAAACTAGTGAGCGCTTACAAATGTTTGAATACCCTTTAATGTTCTTTTCTTGCACTAAGAAGAGGAGGCATCCCCTTATTCAAGTTTCATCCCTCACTAATCGTATAAATCATTGAAAGAAACAAAAGAAGTTTTTCAATTCATTCAACATTTTTTTCAGGGAGGCATTGACTGCTTTTCATTAAGTTAGGCGTCCCATTTTTTATCACTGAGCACATTAATTATGTTGGATTGGTAAAGATAAGTATACCAATTGTACATACAATTTCGTTCTTCAATGTTGACAGGATTCAAATACCTTGAAATTAATTACATGTAGGTATGTATACGAGCATACCCTTGTCAGGAACGTCGACATAACCCTACCTGAAGGCTATTGATAAAAATGAATTAACTCTTCGGAGTAAAAAACAAAAGTTAGAAGAAAAGTTCTAAAGGGCGATGAATAGTTTTAAATAATTACAGCGAGACATATCTTTGAATGAATTAAATAGTAATTATCTTTGAATAGATTTAAAAAAGAATAATAGTTTAAAATAGGGGCGAATGGCTTGAATATCATTCTAGCAATGAACTCGCTCTGTGGCTCACTTGGTTGAGTCGCACCAATTACTACGATGCTAGTAATCTAGAGGTTCGGAGATCGAATCTCGGCGTAGTCCAAAATTTCCGTACATGTGCGGATATAGGAAATATACACTGCGCGACAAATGCTTAGGTTCATGGATATTTTCCTTTAAAATTATATAATTTCTATGTACTCTGATCGGAAATAATTTTTAAATAATGCTCTCTCAACTAACGGTTATTTTAATAAATATTACATTTCTATTAAGCAACCCGCATAGCTAACGGAATTTTTTAAAATGAAAATCGCAATTTCCACTGCGACAATTGTATAGGTTCACTTACTTTAAAGAGTTATCTCGTCCTGGCGAGAAGTGTTTGTGGAAACATTTTTTTTCGCGTTATACTCTATGAGTCGTATAGTGGATAATGTCAAAAGGAAATCAATTTTCTGCCGAGGAAAAGGCGACAATTTCCATACTAAAGCAAGAAGGATATTCAAACCGACAAATTGCAATACGGATTCAGCGGAGCTTGAACCTTGTTAATAATTTGTATACGAGATAGTGGAAATTATGGCCGACGATACGCAGGAGGCAGAAAAAAAGCGATTTCCGGTGCATCAAGGCGAAGTCTCTTAAGAGAAGCCTCGAATTCGCCCTTTACTGCGTGTAAGCTTGGGGAGATTTTGGTGTTATCAGCAAGTGTAAGGACCATCCAACGAGTTCTTAGATCTTCATCTTGCTTAAAACGTTTACGATTAAAGAAAAAAATTGCCTTAACCCCGGAACATCGCCTACAGCGCCTGGAATTCGCCTCAAGATTCATGAACTGGACATCACAATGGAGGCAGGTAATATTTACGGATAGAAAACGGCTTTGTGTGGACGTTCCAGATGGGTTCTCCTACTATCATGATTATATAGGAAGGACCCTATGTACCTGTCACGCCATCACTTCCGAATAGGTTCCGTTATTGTATGGGGAGCCATATCATATCATGGAACTATCGACTTGGTCATTCTACGAGGTTACCAAACCAGTTCATCTTATAAACAGCTCTTAGAAGAGGAAATCCCTATGATAAATGTCATGTATACGGAGGCGATCCTTGGATATTGCAACATGATCTTGCCCCAATTCATACAGCGAGGGTGGTTAAATCGCTTATTGAGGAGAAAAATGTGGCTTTGTTAGACTGGGTGCCCATCTCCCCTGGCATTAAACATTAGGGGGTGGCTTGTTCGGAAGGTTTACAGTAGTGGTAAACAATACGACTCTAAAGAAGAGTTAATTCATGGAATTAAGACAGCTTGGTCTAAAATACCAATATCTGTGCTGCATTCTTTATACGATTACCTGCCTCGAAGGCTTTATGAAATTATAAATAAAAATTGCGAAAATACACACTATGAAATTACAAAAAAATGCTCCTGTTTTTTCGTATTTATCCTCTTTCATACTTTTCTGAAATATTTTTCAGCGAAAACATTATGTAAAACGGTAAAATCGTCCATGAACCTAAGCAATTGTCGCACTTGAAATTGACTCTTTGAATTAAATCAATTACTGTAATTTAAGGAGAATGTCCTGTGGGGATTCAGTCCATTCATTTTGTTTGTGATATTTAATACTTCCAAAAATAACACTTCTTGAACTGGTAAGGTTTTATTTTACCGCTTCATGGAAGGAAATATGAGTGAACCTAAGCATTTGTCGCGCAAATTATATAATTATATATTATAATATAATTATATTTAATTATGTATTTAAATTCAATAATAATAAAAAATTGATGATTTTATTTTAATTAAATCTTTTCTTTATTAAATGACTTTTAAAACTCGGATACAATTTTATATTTTTATGTAATACTAATATATAGATAACTTGATTTAATAAATAAAGTAAATAAAGTACATATATTACTCCTCCTCGGTTTATTTAAGATTCACCTGAATCTTTTACATATAATACAAGAAATGTTTTTATTTATATATTGTACAATTATTGTTCTTTGATTTATTTTTTTTTATTTTACAATATATATCATTTATTTGTTCAAATTGATAATATAATAATTTTTAATATCATAAAAGTATACAACTATTTTTTTTTATTATGCAATATGAAGAGAATAGCAAATTGACTATTTTTTTTTATTTTTATTTTTTTAATAACTGTAGCATTATCGAATAATTAATTGTTAGTTTCATACTTATATGGTCGTTTGATATTCACTGGATGAACATTATTAAGTTTTTTAATTTTAAATCTTGTTTCTTCCTTGTGTCTCAAGTGTTTGTAATTTTTTATAGGTCCCTCTTGTCTATATTCACTGTAATGCTCTCTATTTTCATTGAGTTTAAAGTTTATTTTTTTTTTATTTTTCTTTACTAACTTATTAAGTATATTTTCATCTATTTCCTCCTTTGCTTTTCGAGGAGTGGTCCTAATAGTTATATGGAACCTATCGTTATAGTTCCCTATCACAACCTGCATTTTTCCTTCTACAGTTAAACTATTATCATCTAATCCAGTAATTTTTTCTAAAATTGTTGAGTGTAATCTCTCAACATCAGAGTTTCCAGTATGGCTATTAGGTTTAGTATAATGAACTTGTATGTTATGCTCATTAAGAAGAGCTTTAATTTGTTCTGTTTTAAATTCATTGTCTGCTATAATCATTTTTGGTTTACCAAATTTCGCAAATTGTTCCAATAAAATTGTCTTTTTCGTTAACCAAGTCTTATCATTTATTGAATACACCGCAGCAAATTTAGTCAATTTATCGATGGTAGTAATAAATGCTCTCTTTTGCAAATAAAATATGTCCAAATGGATAATTTCATTTTTTTTAGTAGGAGTATAAGTTAAATGATAAATTGGTTTTATAGGGTTTCTATCATACTTAATTTCCTTGCATTTTTCACAATTATTTATGACAAGTTGAATATGATCTTGTAATTTTGGAAAATAAATCAAATTTTTTAATGAATAGTATGTTTCGTTGATACCACTATGCATAGAATTTTCAGTATGATATAATGCAATTTTATTATGTATCTCCTCCTCTGTTTCAATCTCAGTTGCCCTCATTGAGCATTTTATAAATCTAACAGATTTATTTTGGGAAAATAATTGTATAATAATTTGTTGTACTTTATTATATTCTCTATCACTTACTTCTGAATATATCCCAATTAATCCTTTATTAATAAATTTTAGTAATGTATTTTTTATTTTATCTTCTCCTTCTAAAGGATTTACAGATATTATTTTTCTACCATGTAAATACTGCATTTCATCAACAATATTATGAGTTAGTATTATTTGAGTTCTATAACTATTTACAACTCCTTCTTTTATTCGAATGTGATCTAACAGTTGTTCATCAGTCGAGTGAACAGTATTTGTCAAGTTCATGTTTGATTCACTATCATTATTTTTATTAATTTTATCGGACTCTTCTATTCTACTGAGGAAATCAGCAACCCTATTCTCCTTTCCTTGTACATATTCAATTTCGAAGTTATACTCCTGAAGTTTTAAGATCCACCTCTGATTACGTTGATTGAATTCTTTACCTTTATATTTATCAGTCATGTATTTTATAGGTAAGTGATCAGTAACAATTTTAAATTTATTTCCATATAAATATGGACGAAAGTAATTAACCGAATAGACAATTGCTAAAAATTCTTTGTCAGTTACACTGTATTTTTGCTCATGATCATTTAGAGTTCTCGAAACGAAACAAATAGGATGCTGATCTTGTGATAAAACAGCCCCTATCGCAAATTGACTAGCATCTGTTGTTACAACAAAGGGTTTATCATAGTCTGGAAATTTTAATATAGGATGGGATATTATTAAGGTCTTGAGTTTTTCAAATGCAGATATATATTGCGGATCATTAACATTAATTGTTTTATCTTTCTTTAAATATTTTATCATAGGGTATGCTATTTTAGCATAATCTCTTATAAATTTTCGGTAGAACCCTGTCATACCTAAGAAACCCTTTAGTTGCCGTTCTGTTTTAGGCAAAGTTAAATTTTCAATGTCTTTAATTTTGTTTGGATTTGGTTTTATTCCATCTTTTGTTAATACATGACCTAAAAATTCAGTATCATGTTTCATAAAGCTACACTTATCAAATTGTATTTTAAGGTTGTGTTCTTGTAGTCGTTTAAAAATTTTATCTAAAGATGAAATGTGTTCTTCTAAACTTGTCGAAAAAATTAAAATGTCGTCCAAATATACAACACATATTTTATTAATGTAATCTCTCAAAATATCGTTCATTAACCTTTGAAAAGTTGCCGGAGCGTTTTTAAGACCAAACGGCATTCTCACATATTCGTAAAGTCCAGCAGGAGTTACAAATGCTGTTTTTTCAATATCTTTTTCGGCTACCAATATTTGATGATAACCCTTAGCAAGATCTACTGTACTAAAATACTGTGCTTTACCTAATTTATCTTGGTCTTACTTTGCCAATATCCAACAACGAACACAAGATTTTTCTTCTTTTTAATTCTTCTTCATTTTACTTGCATTTCGCTTGTTGTTTTGGTCTTACTTTGCCAAAAGCGAACAACGAACACAAGATTTCTTTCTTTTTCTTTTCTTTTGCTTTTTCCTTTCGTTTGTTTTCTTTTCTATTATTTACTTCTTCTTTTCTTCTCCTATTTGTATTCTTCTATATACTTTTCCTTTTTCTTGATAAAGGATCAAACTTCATTTTCTTTTTTTTTATGTTTCTGTGAAATCTTTCTGTAACTTTCTTTCAATTCAATTTTAAATTTTCTCGCCTTCGGGTTGGAGCGAAAGTTCTTTGGACATCATTTTCACGTAGTCCAATTATCGGCTGCGCCATGTTATATAATTAAATAAATAAAATATTATTATATTTAATTATGTATTTAAATTCAATAATAATAAAAAATTGATGATTTTATTTTAATTAAATCTTTTCTTTATTAAATGACTTTTAAAACTCGGATACAATTTTATATTTTTATGTAATACTAATATATAGATAACTTGATTTAATAAATAAAGTAAATAAAGTACATATATTACTCGCAGTGTATAGTGCTTGCATCATTATTATACACTCCGAATGATATGCAATGTAACGTTGACTCGAAATTGCCTTTAAACGGCTGAGTTAACGCACCATGGCCCCACATGGGGCTATACGGTACTGAGAAGAAGAAGAATGAACAGCGTGGAATACAAATGAGCATGTATATGTCTTTGCGGAGGCTACCTGAGAAATACTAGGTGTCGTTCCGTGAAAAAGCGTGACGAAAAACTGTTACGAAAACGTTTAACGCTTAAAATCGACCTTCCCGTAGTTCGATCTTTACCAAATTTGGTATATATTATCCTTTGATCGCTCTGACTCAGAATCAATAATCACGATTTCGATCAGTTGCGGGAATAGCGGTAAATTCACAATTGAAGCGAACGAAAATTCATCCTTCAATTGGTTCTCCTGGCTCTCCCCGTGGACCGATGTCGACGAAACTTGGATGGAAGTTAAGCGGTGCTATCCTCAATATTTTGGTGCCAGCACTTCTTATGAGGAAGATGTCCTTGGACACCAAATGTCCTTTTTTCTGTGGAAATGCATTATAGACGCTATGTATAAGGATATGGATATCAAAATACAGAATCCGTTGCAACGAGTCTTGTAAAATCACGACAAGTTGATTATGATTTTGAGTTTTGTTAAAGGATATTACCACCAAAAAGGACATTTTTATAGCATAGGAAACAGAGTATGGGCATTATGGGTGTCGTTCGAAAGGTGATATTTGAGGCACTGTATGTGATCGGTTTCAAAATTTTTTTTTTGAAAAGAAAAAGAAAAAATCGGATGTCCCAGGGGGGGTTCGAACAATGGTCCAAGCCGTCGTCAATACCTTCCAAAGAGTCAACCATGACCACCAAACCGAAACGTGGGAATTTTTCCAGGAAGGAGTCAAAGTGAAGAATGCTATCCTAGCTTGGTTGATATCAAATTGTACATCAGCATCAGCATTGTGATATGCAATGCAGAGCAACGGCCATTTCAGCTACATCCTTTTTGTTTGATGTTGCAGGTGATGAAACATCTTCCATCTGATACGTTTCCTCTGGCCTTGAAGCGCACTCGCTAAAATATCGTTAATGGCTATGAGGAAAAGAACAGGTGACAAAATACAGCCTTGCCTCACTCCGCTGTGCACCTATAAAGAATCTGAAACCTTACCACTATACTCGTATAACACGTGACATTGGGCTCCGTGGCAGGATTACTTGATTATGGAAATTATATTATTTGGTATTTGTTCCCTACGAAGAGCTCTCCAGATTGGGCAACACTACCGAACACCTTCGCAAAATCAATGAACATGAGGTGTAATGGGGATGTCCACTCGGAGGATTGCTCAGAAATCCTCTCGCCACGCCATTGCCTATTGTATCTATTTTATTAATCAAAACAAATTAAATGTTAAGGAAAATACGGTATTTCTTATACAATTGTAATCATGGATAATATAAGATATTTTTATTTAATTCATATTTTTTGGTTTAATAAACATTAATATTTAATTTCAAAACTATATAATATGGTGCAGCAAAAAGGCGTGCTTATAAGTATTGACGCATAACGAAAAACGGATAAATTGTTTCACGGTTTCAATACGATTGCGGTGTTGTTTTGGATCCAATCCAAATACGAAGTAACACGTACATAAACATCCGGTACGTCATCATTACGGCTGCAAGTGGTCTTCTCGAATGATGCTATTCCGACAAGTGTTTTCGAGCCATCGTCCACTAATGGACCACCGACATCGCCACGACAAATTGCACTACGCCCAGTTGTACACAAGTTGGTTTTCTCGATATTTTGCCAGTGTGGGCGTTGACATTCTTCATTTTTAATTCCTTTCACCGTTACATATCGAAGAACTGAAGAATGGCCTACAATAATAAAAAAGAGTTGAATAAAGTCAATGAATCAAAAAAGAAATACATTCAACTAAAATACCTACCCTTCTCATACAGGCCCCAGCCGGCTACCGTGAGATTGTTGCCGACATAGTCCTTTTTGTTGTCACTTTTTCGGGGCAAAGCTATTGGTTTAATGTAAGCTGTCCAAAAATGTAAAAGAGTTTATAACAACACACTTTAACTTTATATCAGTTGCCAATTACCATTCATCGAAACTGGTTTGTTCAATTTTATTAAACCAATATTATTAACAAAACCATTTTTATTGAAATCTTTGTGTAGTACAAAGTTGGTTTTGTTCACCGTTTGCTCAACTCTATACGGCGTTGGCGGAAGCTTGTGGCGCATATGACCACCAAGCTCCACATGCACTGAGTCTCGACTATGATAGTAAGATAAAAAAAATAGTTAAATTGCATACAATACTTGACGAATCCCTGCGTAATACCCTTGAAGACATGATGCGGCCGTTAAGACAAATTTATCCGAGATCAATGCTCCTCCGCAAAATACGATACTACCGTCGGGCGAATTACGTGCAAGCGCTGCTTGATAGGGGAATTGGCGCGGTACGGCTTCCTCGCCGCCAGCCATACGGCCTAAACGCAGTTGTTTAATATTCAAGTCCGAATCCGAAGGAGGCACAAGTACATCACCAAGAAGTCCATGAATTGTTTTATTCACGGTTCCGAGAATCGCCGAGGATTCAGCATGATAGCACAACAAACTAAGCACAGTAAATGACAAGTACTTCATGATTGGTTTCTTTTTTCTACTTTTTATAGCTTCCTTTATTCCTAGTAGTGAAATAATTCTGTCTAGATTAGTTAGATTCACACAACTCTATCTTGACTGGTTAGAAATCAAGTTCTACTTCTGATCCACTGGACGTCGCGAAATTTATACTACCCGATATAACCATGTTACGTATTTCTGGTGGTATGTATCAGGTTTCTGGTACTTTCGATTCTATTTCATCATCTGGATATCTGGAAAGTTACATGTCACAATGTGTTTTAGTGATTTCAGAATTCTGCCACTATCGATTCATTTGCATACATATTCGATTACGAATACAATTGTGAACAAATTATGAAAAGAATGTCGCGATGCTATTGTCCCAGTTATACGTGACCAATCGTAATTTCTTTCAAGATGGCATAGCAATATGAAGAAATTATGCAATTTATTTATAGGGTAATAAATAAATATATTTTTATAATGGTATATCTAAAAGCTCAAAAATAGCTGATTTGAAAGGCCGCTAAACAAAAAAGCTTATCTTAGGACTTAGGTAACCCGTAATAGAGGACAACATTGAGATTAAATAACATAACAACATTCCATTTAGTTACTTTGATGTCACTTAAAGGTCCATCTAGATTAGTCGCCAAATGGCGTCACGTGCAGCCAAATGGCTGTTGTCATTCCAGCCAAACTGATCGCCATTTGAGTGTGCGTCCAGTTTTGATATTCAATAGCCCTATTCGACTTACTGGATCATTTCCAGATTTATTGGAAACCCCATACAAAATGATGATCCTGGAAATTGATCCAGGGTATGACTTGGATCATCTGCCAAACTAATCCACCAGATGTCTCTGCGAACCATTTCCCTGAAATTTCCCGTATGTCATTTTGTTATTTAGTATTTTTGGTTTGTAAACCTTATTCAGAGTCAACCATTTTTATATTTCTTGAGACTTTTCCTTTTAAGTGTATCTGGAACGGTGCATAGTTACAAATGCAATTTGTAATTCAGAATATCGCATTGGGCATAGATGACACGATAGTCAGCTGTTACTGATTTGGGAAATTTTGATCCGATTTCATTCGACTTGGACAGGATCAATGTGCCTGTCTAGACAGTTTCAATTTTCGTTCGTCTTCATCATTTTGACAATTGAAACTTGAGATGTATGCGCTATTGAAGAAACGCATTCATTCTTGAACGCAATTGCCAATGTTAAATATTAACAACACATCATCTATTCATACAATTCATGAAAGAATTTATCATTTACCCGTCCTGACCAAAGCCGTGACATAATATTTAACGATAAATAATGAACAAATCTGGATAGAATGAGACATTGATCTCTTCTGTTCACTTGACGCAATCAATGACATGTTCAATGTTGAAAGTGGAAACGGAGCTTGAAGACGATAGGGAAGACGAAAGCGCACATGTGTGGACATAGCCAATGTCCGTCTCAGTCGAATAGGGCTAATATGGCAACTCAACCAACAAACTCAAAGTGACAATTTTGCAACTTTACTTCGTTCTTTTGTGTGAAATTAAATAATTCTTGAATGGCCGTGTAATAAATCAAACGCGGAGATTCCGATTTTGATAATTAGCGAAGAGCGAGCCACCCACATGATTAAAGTAAACCTAGCAAGTCAGAGGTCTAAATCTTACCTAAATGGTTGCATTATTCCAGGAGGACTGATGATGCCATGCCGGTCCCCTGGGCTCTTAACGCCGTTTTAAATGGATTCTAGGGCAATGTTGTGGGAAAAAACTTTATCTAAACCTTCTTCTTTTAGTATCCATTTTCCTATAGAGGTTGATAAAGGAGTAGGAGTCCGATTGAGTACAGTGGTTGACTTTTTCATCGTTTTGTGATAGGGGAAATGAATTAAAATCGCATCTTTCGACGGCTGTAACTTCTGAACCTTGGCAGCTAGAGCCTTGAAATGGGCTGTTCGGTGCCTAACATGTTTGCGAAATTTCAAAATTCCGCTCAAGAATTGACAAGTTACAAACAATTTTCAATTTCGCACACAAGTGCGATATTGGCAGCTGTAACTTCCGAACGCGGATAGGTGGACGTGGACTGTGGAATTTGGAGAAAATAGCTGTACAAGTGTGTGCAAAATTTCAGAAAGATCGGGAAAGAAATTCCCGATATATCGGATAAAAGGGTAACTAAAGATAAATATACGATTATCTCGTTACAGGGGTCAAGTCAAACTTTACACCTTGAAAGCAGACTAAACTGATCACAGGCCACACCAAGGAGCTTATTCTGTAGTGAATTAGGTTTCATTGTGTGACATTCGGAATGCTGTACATTTCTCAGTGCTGTAGGACGGGTCAAAATCTAGTACTGTACAGCATGCTGTACGTCTGGTCAGCTTAACACAATAACCTGAAATGTTCCTTATTTACAAAACGTATAGAGATAGCCAAACTGTATTATCCGGGACACCAACAAATGCTGCTTCCAATACATCCTAGAATTGATTTAACAATCCCCATTCTTCAGAGATGGCGCTGACAAATGTTCAAATCAGGTCCTCAAACCACTAGCTGCTGCCCAAACCATTTCAAAAATATCGTAAACATCACTGCTGGCATCTATCTGTTCAGTGGTAAGGCCATGGTTCAAAGCTAGGGTTGATTTTCGATCTGATAATGACATCTTCAGTGGGACATTTTTGTAAATTTAAGAATTTAATTTTTATTCGCTATTGTGAATTTTCTTTGTTTTGCTTCCACCTTGGAGGAGAAACTGCGGTGCCGGTAAAATCGTTTGTCAAAATAGCTTAGTGAAGTGAATTATTTGTGTTCCTAATTCCATAGAAAACAATGTCTGACAAGGAGGAAATTTGCGAACAACCCACCTATGATCTCTCTAAATTTCAAATAACGCAAATCTTATTCAATAATTCGCGACACAAGTCCATCACATTGCTGGGCACTTTTCCGGATCTATCCGATGTGGACAAGGCGATTGTGATCCTTGAGAAAACCGCATTTGTAACTGAAGCAACATCGGATTCCACCGATGGCTACTTTTCCGATAAGACTACGTATAAAGTGGAGTTCATAAATAATATTTATGGCAACTTTCAGGGACTACCACCGAAGGATATTAATAGTAAGTTATAGTGGCATGGGTGGGAATTGGGGGGCTTCATGTTCAATATCTGATATTGATTATTTTCTACATTCTTAACATGAAGTGAAATAACACTGTGGCCAAGATCAAGTGAGAGCCTTTGAAAATACCTCAAACCTGAGGCATTTTCATGTACCCAAAATGTGCACTACACCGTATGTTGATTTATCACAAATCTTTCTTTACAGAAATCAAAGTGACTGTTGTCTACCCGGCTACCCAGAAACATATCGACAAGTACTCCGTTCACGAAAAACATTTGGTTCTGGAAACTCCAGCTTTGTATGAGAACGTTACTGAGCCCCATATAAAAGCATCTCAATTTAGCTTAGAGGTAAGTTCATGCTTTAATTTATAATATTTAAATACTGCGTGTCTGTGGCACCAAGAAAAGGACTTCCATACAAATCCTACATATAAACAAATTTGTTTGGAAGCTAAGCCGAAATACCAAAGAAACGCAGCTAAACACTCTTTAAAAGTCGATTCATTCTCATTTTTTCCTTCCAGTGGGTCTACAACATCCTCGACCACAAAAAGGAACAAGAACGAATCGTATTCGAAGATCCGGATCCGGACAATGGTTTTATTCTAATACCGGATTTGAAATGGGACGGACACTCAAGTGAATCGCTCTATCTCCTGGCCATTGTGCATGCCAGAAATATTAAATCACTCAGGGATTTGACCGCTAAACATCTACCTCTGTTGAAAAATATTCGTGATAAAGGATTGCAGGCGATTGAGGAGAAATACAATGTTAAAAGTGATCAGCTCAGGGTGTACGTACATTATCAGCCGTCATTCTACCATTTTCATGTGCACTTCAATCCTTTGAATAATGAAGTGCCCGGAATGTCGTGCGATAAGTCTCATTTGATTGATACGGTCATTAACAATATTGAGTTGGTCGCGGACTATTATCAGAGAGCGACTCTGCCGTTTGTTCTCTACGAAAGCACTTTGCTGGATAAGTTCAAAGAAGAGCAGACAAGTCGAAAGCGTATAAAGACAGATTGAATGTAAAAGTATTAAGATAAATAAGCCAAACAGTGCGATGTTTAGAAATACGTAAGCAGTAAATGGATTTTTGTGTGTTATGATTTCCAGAGTGGTAGAATGTGGAGCCTAGAATTTCTGTGGATTCAAATATGGTGCGTTCATTTAAAAAATTACAGCTGTCCAAAGATGCGACTCAAGGACAAAAAAAAATATAAACGGGCGATTTTTCAAAAAATGGAAGTCAGAAGGCTGATTTAAAGCATATTGAGGCGCACATTTTGCTGAAAATTTCAGAGTTCCAGGTCCTAGTTGTCCCCTTTAAAGTGTTACAACAGTCCACTTCGACTCAATGCAAAGGAAGGAACAAGCGCAAACGGGGTCGATGTTAAAAAAAAACCATAGACGTATCGGTTGAAATGCCAGGTCACTTCAGTATAGTTGTTGTTCGGAGTGGGTGCATTTCAGATACTCCGGTTTGAGAAGGATGGGTCTTTACATTGAAGGTACATTTGTTGCCCCAGTCTGTAGGTTTACTGGGCAGCCTCGGGTAAAACCAGGCCCCTCCCCACAATAGGGCATTCGGTGGCTCAGTGGTAGAGATGACACTCTAACCCTGAGTTGCTGGAGAGTGGGTTCGAATCCCACTGTGACCATGGATGTTTGTGTTGTCTTTAGAAATGCTCCTACGGCAGCCGATTCTACGATAAAATCGTCCCGGAGCTACCCATTGTTAATACAACGGCCAAGAGCTGCCAACGCCCCTCGATTCAAGAGAAAAAATCATCTTGAGTCGCTACTACAACAACTCCCCCCAATAATGTTGCCTTGAATGTTAGACACAGTTTAACTCCTGCCCCTCCGCCAGCAACTTTTACACCGGTGTCCATACTGCAATTCAACTGCAATGGCATCCTAGGGAAAATTTCTGAAATCACAAGCTTCTTGAGAAAGTCATAATTCAGATTGCTGCCATCCAAGAGACGAAGCTCCACGCGAATTCAGCATCCAACGCTAAAGGTAAATATATCATCATACGCAAGGACAGAGAAGGCGCCACGAATGATTCTCACCCTGGAGGTGGACTTGCCTTCCTAATACACTTGTCCGTACATTACAGTGAATTAGATGTAGTTTCAGACGGTACGGCGGAGTTGCAAGCCATCTCAGTTTCATCAGGGAGCATAAAAATTGAAATTTTTAACATCTACATACTACCACATTCTAGTTGTACAGAACAGACTACCATTTTAATATTGGTCCTCTTCTTAATGGAGAGCACAGGATCATTTTTGGCGACTTCAATGCCCATCATGAACTCTGGCATTCCGCGCTTCACAACGATACCAGGGGTCAAGCTATCGCCGAATCTCTGGACGCATCAGATTTTTGTACCCTCAATGAACCCTCGCCAACCCGTGATGCAAGCAATTGTATTAGCTCCCCAGACATTACAATTGTCAGCGCCAGCCTAATTAGTGAGACCTCCTGGGAAACACGTACTGGTCTTCCTTCTGTTCACTTCCCAATCATAGTCAGAATTGACAAACCAGCTGACTTGACCAAGTCAGAGAAGCGAACGTTTGTCAATCACAAAAAAGCCGATTGGGAAGGTTTCAAAACATTCACGTCATCGAAGTTCTTCGCGCTTCCCCCTGCCACCAATATACATAAGGCCGAACGGAACATTAGGAGCGTCATTACCAAAGCTGCGGCACGGTTCGTTCCTGCAGGGCGCATTCCAAAGGTTCGTCCAAATTTTCCAACAAGTGCCGCAAGATTAGCCGATGAACGCGACAACATTAGGCGCGCCAACCCTGGTGACCCCAGAATTCGGGAGCTCAATATCCAAATACAACGAGAAGTTAAAGACTACAAGAAGGCCAAATGGAACGAGCACCTCAATGACTTATATTATCAACTCTCAGCGCTCCCATCACCTATTTCGCCTAAGGAGATTAGGCTCCCGAGAGGTGGTCTTACGGCAACTGCCTCTACGGGGCGGACCACACCCGTTTTGTTTTGCAAAACGGCCAAAAGCTGCCAAAATGCCTTCCTGGCAAGAGCCCCGGCAGGAGCCCTGAAGGTTCGATGCAGGAAGGTTGTGTTTGTCTGTGTATATGTGTGGGTACGATGTATGTGTTTTTTCGTCATATTGGGAGCATTACATCTCGGCGCGGCTGCTCTCAATTTTACTAATTCGCGCCGGTATTGAAACAAATCCAGGCCCAGAGGTATGGATTTGTAGTGTCTGCAACCAACGTATCGGTTCGAATGCCAGATCAGTGCAGTGTAATTGCTGCAGGGAATGGGTTCACTTTAGGTGTTCAGGGTTACGTAGACAAGGTCAACACTCCTTAGCATATGTTGCGCCAGGTTGTATAAATTCCGGGCAACCCAGGGCTGCTCCCAGCCCACCTTCCCCACCACTGCCCCCTACACCGCCAAACAATATGATAAGGAATGCCAGACCCAGTCTTACGCCTGGCCCTCCCCCTCCAGCAGTTTTCACTGCACTATCTATATTACAGTTTAACTGTAATGGCATTCACCGAAAAATCGCTGAGATCACACACTTCTTGAGTTCCAACAGAATTCTCATCGCCGCCATCCAAGAGACGTTGCTTCACGCAAACTCGTCTCTAAGCGTCCATAGCGAATATGTTATACTGCGGAAAGATCGACCGGCCGCCACGGATGATCCTCACCCTGGAGGTGGACTTGCCTTCCTAATACACAAGTCCGTACATTACTGTGTATTAGATGTAGTTGCTGACGGTACGGCGGAAATTCAAGCCATCTCAGTTCCATCAGGGAGTACCAATATCGAAATTTTTAATATATATGTACCACCTCACTCTAGTTGCCCTTCTGGCTATCGTTTCGATATTGGTCCTCTCCTTTCCGGAGAGCACAGGGTCATCCTTGGCGACTTTAATGCGCACCATGAGCTCTGGCATTCGGACCTCAACAACAATGCCAGGGGTATAGCTATCGCCGAATCACTTGACGCCTCAGAATTCTGTTCACTTAATGAAGACTCGCCGACTAGAGTCGTGGGCACTTGCAGTAGTTCTCCTGACATAACTATTGTCAGTGCCAGTCTAATTGCTGCTTCCCGATGGGAAGTACGTACCACCCTTAAATCAGATCACCTCCCAATCATTATAAAGATTGACAAACCAGCGAACATGACTAAGTCAGAGAAGCGAACGTTTGTCAATCACAAGAAAGCCGATTGGGATGGTTTCAAAGCTTACTCGTCGGCGAAGTTCACCGAGCTAACATCACCTATTACCATTCATGAGGCCGAGAAAAATATTAGAAACGTCATTACCACAGCCGCGGCACGTTTTATTCCGGCAGGACGTATCCCGAAAGTTCGGCCTAACTTTCCCACTAGTGCCGCCAGATTAGCCGATGAACGTGATCAGATCAGAAGCGCTCACCCTGATGATCCCAGAATTCAGGAGCTTAACTCCGAAATTGACCGACAAGTTAAAGACTATAGGAGGGCGAAATGGAATCAGCACCTCGATGAATGTAACCTCAATGAAGGTGTCAGCAAATTATGGTCTACCGTCCGCGCCCTTTCCAATCCTCGGAAAGAAAAGGGCAACAACGCCATTGAATTTGGCAACACTAAAACCTGTGATCCTCTTCAGTGTGCTAGCCTGTTCAATAAACAATTTATTGAACATCCCAAGTCTGACGGCCTCAAGCGCAAAATTAGAAGACGGATTCGCAGCCGGAATGTTGACACCATACCATCTTTTACAGCGGACCAGGTTAAAAAAGTCATCGAGAATGCTAAAAACTCCAAGGCCCTCGGACCAGATGGCATTTCGATGACCATGTTGAAACATCTCGACCTTCCAGCCATTGAGTATCTCACGGCCGCCTTTAACTTGTCGATGTCCACGCTTGCCATCCCTGAAATCTGGAAAACAGGTCGAATTGTTCCCTGTCTCAAGCCAGGGAAGAGCGCAAATCTCGGGGAATCCTACCGCCCCATTACGATACTTTCTCCTGTCGCAAAGACGCTGGAGGCCCTTATTCACCCCACTCTTGTTGCACATGCGAAGCTAGAACCTCACCAGCATGGCTTCAGGAAGATGCATAGTACCACCACTGCCCTCGATGCGATCACTACACGCATTCGTGATGGGCTAAATCAACGCAGTCGTTGTCACAGAACTATTCTGGTGGCAATAGGCCTATCAAGTGCATTCGATAAGGTCAATCATTCAATGCTCCTAGCAAACCTGTTGAATATGCATCTTCCTGCACAAGAGATCCGTTGGATTGCCAATTATCTAGCTGGTCGGCACTCCTTCACCGAGTTTCGAGGCAAACGTTCTAAGCTTAGGAAAATCAAATTAGGTGTTCCACAGGGAGGGGTACTCTCCCCCACTCTGTTCAACATCTACATGTCCGGCCTTCCCACACCACCTGAAGGAATCGAGGTGATTTCCTATGCTGACGATTGCACCGTACTCGCCACAGGGAATGATAAGGATGAAATGCGCCTCCGAATTAATCGCTATCTAGGACGATTACAGGCATTTTTCCAAAGCCGAAACCTCACCATCTCTGCGTCCAAATCTTCTGCGACTTATCTAACCACTTGGTGGGAGGACATCAGATGGGAGATGGATATACGTATTGGCAACAATTCTGTTCCTACTGTTAAAAACCCCAAAATTCTCGGGCTTCACCTAGAGAACATGATGACGTCTGCGAATCACGCAGCTTCAGTATGTGAAAAAATGCGCAGTAGGAACAACATCCTAAAAGCTCTAGCTGGTAGCACCTGGGGCAAAGATAAAGAAACCATGCTAGCTACTTATAAAGCGGTGGGTCGAGCGGCCGCTGATTATGCAGCCCCAGTTTGGACACATAGTCTATGTGACACAAACTGGTCCAAAGTTCAGGTCTGCCAAAATGCCGCTCTACGCATCGCGACAGGTTGCCTTCTGATGTCTGCCCAGGATCACTTACATCAGGAGACAAAATTGATGCCAATACGTGATCACAATCTCCTACTCTCTAAACAGTATCTTGTTGGTTGCTACCGTGAGGATCATCCCAATAATCATCTCATGGACCGAATTCCTCCACCACGACATGTCAGGCGTGGTTTACGAGACCTTGAGAGAGAGGTTCAGGGATACAAACGGGACCCTTACGATGAAGTTGCATACCGAGCCGCCATTGCAGCGATCCACACTGAAGAAGTGAATCGGTCTATCGCGAGTTTAGGTGCGAATAGAGTCCTCTCAGAGCGCCCACCACCAATTTCGCCTGAGGAGATTAGGCTCCCGAGAGCCACCAGAGTAACACTAGCTCAACTTCGGTCGGGCTTTTGTTCACGCCTTAATTCGTACCTTTCTCGCATAAACCCGGACATCCAAAACATCTGTCCAAATTGCAATGGCACTCCTCATGATGTGGGCCATTTGTTTCAATGCCCCGCTGCGCCCACTGATCTTACCCCTATATCACTGTGGGAAAACCCTATCGCAGCAGCTATGTTTTTGTCCTTAGACCTCACGGACACAAACATTGACGAACCATAAATCGTACCCACATAGATGCACAGAGGTTACACACCTTTCTGCACCGCTACAAGAAGAAGAAGGCTCCCGAGAGCCACCAGAGTGACTTTATCCCAGCTTCGGTTAGGCTTCTGCTCACGCCTCAATTCGTATCTATCTTGCATAGTCTCAAACATACAAAACGTATGCCCAAATTGCGCTGGCACACCACAAGATGTGGCCAATCTGTTTCAATGCCCAGCTGCACCCACTAATCTCACCCCGCTCTCACTATGGGAAAACCCCATTGCAACTGCCACGTTTTTGTCTCTGGAGATTACGGACTAAAACGATGACGAACTATAAATCGAATCGATCGACGAACTATCAATCGAATCGATATAGATACACAGCGGTTCACACCTTCCTGTACCGCTAAAAGAAGAAGAAGGGGGCCAACGTAGAGCACATTTTGCTGAAAATTGCACAGCCCCAGCTGTTTGCCTTCAAAAGTTGCAGGCGTTCAAAGATGATACCCAAGGACAAAAAAGCTAGTCCAAACGGGGTAACTATGCCAAAAATGGGGACACTTTGGATATTTTCCGGATCAAAATAATTTTACAAATTTTTAAAAATATGACCCCGTTTGCCCTTACTCCTTCCCCCCTGTGCATTGCATTTTGTTTTGGGTCTATTCTTTTTCCTAACTGAGGGATAGCCTACCAGCTAGATATCACCGCATCTTTCTGAAATCACTCTGGTGGGACTCCAGCAGTAATGCGCTACAATAGTGGGGTTGATAAGCGCCTGCAGCTTCTTTGCGGCAGGGGCATCGTTGAAGATAAATAAAATTCGTTGTTGTGCTGTACCAACGATTCAAGAGATTCTTTCATTCTCTTGAACTGCGAATGGGTTTAGGATGTTGCTATAACGGGTAGATATGGCGTAATTTACATCGTAAAACCGCAGACTGAAGAAGAAACATCCATGGTCACAGTAGAAGTCCAACCTACGCTCCCACGGTTAAGAGATATTGTCGCATCTACAGACTGAGCTTCCGAATGCCCATAGGATTCGACAATATTCATACTTTTTCCAGGCTTGAGGCAAAGAATAATATTTTTTTTTTTTAATTTTAGGGATAACAAGTTAAAGGGCATTGGAAAATATTTTTCAAATTGATTTTTAACAGCTCCGCTCTGCGATATGCAATGGAACTGCGCCAACAGTCTAATGCGTCTAATTTAATACTTGATCACGCTAGACCGTAAAACACTATTTGTACTCATTGCGATACTCGTATCATGTAAAATGCAAGAAAACTAGCTTCGGCTCGGCTAAACAGCAGGCGTACGGAGAATGCGAAATTGCAACCATAAAAAAGGGAATAAACTTAACAATAGATGAACGAACTGCATATACAGTATGTGTTGTCCCAGAAACTAAGTCAAATGCTTGGCGTTTGGACACACGTTTTCAAGGGACTATTTATCGGAGAAAAATGTAGAGAAGAAGGCGACAAGGATTCGGTGTGTGGAAGAAACCTCAATTGCAAACTCTGCCTAAATGCCGGCATGGCAAATTACAAGGCCTTACGTAGAAAAGCATGTCACATATATAGAAAGTATGGTCAGGGAACTTTTGGTATGGTTTCGTAAGGGATAGTATACGACGCATACGCTATTATGATTGTTGGCAAAATATCTCTCTCAGTACCGTATAGCCCCATGTGGGGCCATGGTGCGTTAACTCAGCCGTTTATGGGCAATTTCGAGTCAACGTTACATTGCATATCAGTTGGCAAAATATGCTGCCCTGAAATATATCTGTTTTTTTTTTAGAGAAACTGTTGATGTGAATGTTTAAATGAAATGACTACAACTCCACATGCATTGAATAATTCATCAATGCTCTCAATTTGTTTGTTGAACTGGATGCATTTTATAAGAAGGATGGGCACCTGGTTCCGTTAAGCTTATCAATGGTTTGTTATATGGTGCTTTTTCAGCTTTTAATATTACAAAAATTCGTTTTTACACTTTTATACAAATCAATTGAAATAAGAATACACTCCATTGCAAACACGATTGTGATTGAGATTATGCTTCTTCTTCATTGCAATTATCCTATCTATATCTTCTGATTCTAGTATAACAATCAGCTTAACTTTCCTCCTCAAATATAATTGTTGGTTTTTGCTCGTATACAACATTCTCTTCATCCTCCTCAATTATTGCCATCTCTTCCACGTACGGTTCCATATTTTCCATTTGCGATTGCGACGCAAGTACTACGAGTATATTTTCGTCACTGTTTTGACTCATCTCATCGTGTTCATTCCTCTTTTCAACGGGTTGTCCAACTTGTGTAAGTAGCATCTCTTGTTTCATGTGCGTCTTCATGTGTGTTTTAAGGTGATGCTTTTTCGTGAAGCGTTTACCGCATTTTTCACAACTGAAATGAAAAAAATTTTTTAGTTATGTCTACTCTATAAAACTGTTTTGGTATTCTGTAAGGCGACATTCGGCAGCATTTTTTTTTATCATCTAACTCAAATTATAATAATTCTGCCATCATAATCTTACCAGATAGACTATACCACTGAATGGATGAATTAACTGTCGCCTACCGCCTTACCGAAATCAATTCTTGTGTTACCTGTGCGGTTTTTCTCCTGTATGCGTGAGAATGTGACTTGATAAGCCGTAGGAATATGCAAACGCTTTGCCGCAAGTTTCGCAAGCGTATGGTCGCTCTCCGGTATGACTTCTGCATTAGACAGAAAAAAATGTTTACACATTTCGGACCATAGACAACATTTCATTTACCTTTCATGCTTTATCCGGCTACCAAAATCCGAGAATCGCCGATCACAAAATCGACATGCATACGGTTTTTGTCCGGTATGCGTTCTCATGTGACAACTTAATTCAACATTTAGCACAAACGCCTTACCACAAATTCTGTAAAAATATAAATTAAAATTCAATTACACTGAAAAATTACAAGATTTTTTTTCTTACTCGCAGGGGAAAGGTTTCTCCTTGCGATGTCTTCGCATATGCGCTTCAAGGACGTGTCTATACTTAAAATGATTTCCGCAAAGTTCACAGACCAGAAGTGGCTTCTCGCCTTTTTGACGACCCTTTTTACCGACACCACCTGCATTTGTGCTGGCTTTCTTGGAAGACTTACTCTTCGAAACAGTTGTCGTGGAAGATTGAATTGCGGACATTTCATACTCTGGGATTTCATCTGATTCTTCAATAAATTCTTCCTCAATCGGTTCCTCTTCAAGAATAACTTCATACGTCTCCGACTTGATCACGGTCTCCATATCGAGCACCTCTACTGACTGACTATCATAGGTGTCCTCTAGAATTTCCATAATTGGTGATGGTGGTGGCGATTTGGATAAAGGTTTGTTTGAAACGGTTGATAGGGGTGCAGCAGTTGGTATTCGTTTTATATTCAGTCCGCAAGGTGGTTCGTATGTGTAGGTTTTGCCTTTAACTGAATAGACAACCGTCTCCCTTTCCATTTCGGCCTTGATCAGTCCTTCGAGTATGGCATTTGATTTTTCGCAATTGTTGCGAAAACGAAAGGCGGTATTTAGATCGG
This sequence comes from Microchrysa polita, assembly GCA_949715475.1. Lineage (NCBI taxonomy): Eukaryota > Metazoa > Arthropoda > Insecta > Diptera > Stratiomyidae > Microchrysa > Microchrysa polita. The sequence continues at coordinate 61,995,255 of OX454420.1, forward strand.
CGAGACAATTGTTGCAGATTTGTTCGGGCATGTTTTGATTGTCGTAAATCTGAAATCATAGATGCATTGCCATTAAGAATCATGAAGCATAAATACATATATTTAAAATAATGCCATGTCACTGACATTCATGGAGTGAAAAGAGCCGGGGATGGCACTCCCCCCTGCGAGACTCCCTGTTCGATTTTTCTGAATCCGTCAGTAGGTGCGAATTGATGACTCAAACGCTTAGTGTGGGAATGAAGTGGCCTTTCTGCTAAAACTCTGAAATGAAAAAGGTTAATCGTGCAGATGACACACTCAATGCCTGAACCATCAAAGTAGTTGAGCATAATCATCGGAAGACCTTTTAGACCAAGCGCTTATTTAACAGAATAGGCGACTCCATTGAAGATCTAATGAAGATTACGCTCTGTTGTTATTGTAGCGATTCAAGAGATATTTTTTCTCTTTATTTTAGGCCGTCATTGGACTTAATCACAAACCGACACCGGTCTCTGAGCCAGGGGCGGCCGGTCTAAGTGGGCAGGTAGGGCACTGCCCACCCTACAAAATGCTAGCTAAAAATAAAAATAAAATAAAAATTATTTCTTAGAACATAATTGATTCACTTCGGTACCTACATGCATATCTAACTTAACGTGACGTAACTTTCCTTAAAATGACAATAGCCATTCATTAGTACTTAATCACGATTAAATTGCCAATATAAAAAACTCCTCTCTACATAAGCGAAAGCTCATATCGATATCAATTGAATAATTATAAGAAGCGCACGCGTGAATCACCAACCATTATGTACATTGCATTGCGCCCATTCATACTTCCTTCATGTATCTGCTCATCATATCAACATCATCATCTCACTCAACTCAACCTATGGGCAGAATGCCTTTCTGCCCACATGTACCATCAATCTATTCTATAGCTATTCTTATACGCTCAACGCATGCGCATTGAAAGTATCTGAACTTCACTAAAGGGCATGCCCAATACTACACTATCCATGAACTTGTGCAACGTTCGCGAGCGCGTGGCCCGTGGCGCTGTTCTAGTAGTTAGATACTCGTAGCATAGCGCGTGGTGCATGGATACAATAATAAGGCCGTTTCGCATTTAAATTGTGCATGGTGCATTGTAGAGTATTTAATTTGTGCGTGTGTTTTTTCAGATTTTCTTCATTTTTTGAAGTGGTTTGGAGGCGTTATACTCGTACTTGTAGCAGTAGTGCATGATTTTGTATCAACGGCCGTTTTTTATTTTTTATTTGTTACGTATGTTTTTAGAAAACACTAATCGCTTTTCTCTGATTCCCTACATTTTAGTGTTATTAATTCATATTATAAAATATTTATTTTGGTGATGGGATTAATATTCAAATCTTATTTATTTGATCTAATATGTATTTTGCTTGATATAGATACCTATTTATATTTTCTCCTCTATATGATCTGGAAGTTTTAAATTTAGTTTGTATGTACTTAAAAAAATGATATTTTTTTGTTATGTTATTGCATGTGCATGATATAGAAAAAAATCCCACTTCTATTACTCACACCTTTTTCCTCCCCATGGCAAGAGGGATCTAAACCCTCCCCGCTAGCTCGTGCTGGGCAGTGCATTTTATTTGCATAATTGTAGAAATGCATAGCAGCTTGAAAGTATGTATAACTAACTTCCTAATTTACAGGAATTGTCTTTGATAAATTATTTATTCAGGAAGATTTGTAGGTATGTCCTGTTATTGTGCGAAAGAATGTTGGCATTGCTTTAAAAAAAATAATTTTAAGTAAAAAACTTTCGGACATAATGTCTCATCATAATTTAATATATCATTACAATTAATCATATACAGTCAAACCTGTTAATCGGACCAATCTATAATCGGACCACCTTCTAATTGGACCACCCTTGGTCATTATACCCTTCGCTCATAGAGTGAAAGGGTATATTAACTTTGTCATGAAGTTTGTAACGCATTGAAGGAAGCATCTCCGACCCTTATAAATATATGTAATATATGTAAAAATCGACCAAATCGGACAATGGGGTAGTGGGGCTGCCATACAAACCTAGACCCCCAAATTAGGTTCTTCTAAGAAAAACTTTTTTATTTCTCATCGATTTCAATCAAATTTCGCACAAATGAGTTTCAAGTTATATCACAAAACATATGTAAAAATTTACCAAATCAGACCATGGGGTCATGGGGCTGTCATACAAGCCTAGCTCCCAAATTAAGTTCTTCTAAGATTTTTTTTTTTTATTTATACACCAATTTCAACAAAACTTCACACAAATGTGTTTCTATTGATGACACAGAGCATATATATGAATAGATGGAGTCGGACCATGTGGTCATGGGGCTACCATACAAACCTAGCCCCCCAAATCAAATTTTTCAAAGAAAAAACGTTTTTATTTGCACACCAATTTCAATCAAACCTCAGAAAATTGTATTTCTATTGATGCCACATAACAAACGTGGAAATAAATGAAATCGGACTATGGGGTCGTGGGGCTGGCATATAAATATAAACACAACCCCAAAATTAGGTTCTTCGAAGAAAAACTTTTTTATGTATCCACCATTTTCAACCAAATCTCATAGAAATGTGTTTTAATTGATGCCACAAACATACGTAAAAATTTATGGAAAGGCCATGCGTTCGTAGGGCTGCCGTACAACCCGCCCCCTTTGGTTCTTCTAAGAAACCCACATCCCCCGCTTCTCCCATTAAATCTTCGCCACGGCACTTATGTGAAAATTCAAGGAAAAGCATGGAAGCGGGGAGGACTAAACACAAGTCATAGATACGCCCCAAAAAACTTTTAGCCCGAGGGGAGCGAAGGGTATCCAAATTTCGGCCGCGCCCGAAATTAGCCTCGGTCTCGTTTTTATTTGGTTTTTCATACAAAATAACCTTTATAAACGGACCACCTCTTAATCGGACCATGGACCACGATCGGCGACTCCAATAGGATGGATCAGTACTAGAAGTACCTCCACAATCGGACCAACCACTGGATAAATCTCCAAAATCGGACCAAAACTTCAAATCGATTACTTACTTGAGCAGTACGAGGTAAAATTCACTACACGGACCAACAGACAATAATTTACTTTACAGAGTACTTCCTAGCATGGCAAGATATTTTGTTGTTAAAAAAAAAAAAATCTTAGAAATTGCGTTACTACAGTCATTTCGTTAGACAGCATCAACCATTGCATCAGTGTTGGGTGGATGAAGTGGTGAGACAATTCTGGACTTTCTGCGACAAGAAGATACAAGTGAATTGAAAGGAAGGATTGATTGAACCGTTAACCATGACTTCGATTATAGAAATACTTCGCAAAATATTGAAGAATATTCTAAATTTCGGTGGAACTGAGTGTAGGGAGAATTTATAATAAGGAAGCTGGTTAACAATATCATAAAGCAGTTACTCTGTTGAGCGGTTTCAAAACATTAATTGCATGGGGCATAGGTGACCTTTGTACAACGTTCATGAATAACGTTCATAAATTAGGAGCAGTGCTTAATATTTACTTATTGAATATAATTTTATTGAAATATTGTCGCGACTATTGCTGGTCCCTTTGAAAGGTAAATACTGGATTATTTTTCCACATTGCGACCGTTCTCTGCCAAAAAAATTGATGTAATATAGGATTCCGAACTGTAGCTATCTGTATGCATTTTCATGGTGCGATTGAGCATAACTGATTTGTAAGAAAAAACTCTAAACGATTCACCTAATACATACGTAAATACAACAAGCTTAAAAACATTAAAATGGACAGACTAACAAAGAGCACAATTTTAACGCATTAAAAAACAGTGGATATGCATGTATAGTATTATTACCTGATGGTAAATCTGCCCACCCGGCTCTGTACTTCACGACCCAATCTGTACTTCACGAGCCCGGCTCTGTACTTCACGAGCCGCCACTGCTCTGAGCTCCGTTTCATTCTGTAGATGCAAGTTTCATCAATTAGGTAGAATAATTAAAATCTGATGGCCACGGTTTAGCGGACCACCGCACCCAAAATGTCGAAGAGGCTGAAATTGCCGTGAAGCAATGGTTGCTTGTCAATCAATAGAGTTGTAGCCAGCGAAAGCCATGCGTTTCTCATCGTTTCAAGGACACAAGCCTGATGCATGTTGTTGTAGTAGCGATTCAAGAGATTTTTTTCTTGAATCAAATGGGGTTGTGGCAGCTCTTGGCCGTTGTAACAACGGGTAGCTCCGGGATGATTTACATCGAAAAACCATGATCCATTTTTATAGAAAACAATATTATCAAGTTTTTCGTTGTCGAGGCTGCGATGCAAAAAATCGTGATATGTGTGCCTAAATTCGAGGGATAGCTGAAGGCTGGAAGTATGTAGATGTAGTAATTTCCATAGTCAATATTTCGTGATTTGAATTAACATTTTGATTTGTTTCCGGCTCAGCTGAAAGGTCGACGATTTTCTTTTATAGGTATCATGGTGGACGGATAACGTTTACTTGAGTAGAAGGGTAATTGTATGGAAAATTGATTTGGTTGTTTTTGTGTTGCCGTCAACGTTTCTTGTTGTCTGTCTCTGCATTAATCAGTGCTATACGTGGTGATCTATTGCTGGTGTTTTTCTAGCCATGAGCAATTGTTCAAATGGCACCGTTATTAACAGAATGCACATTTCACCGTCGACAGAATTTCACCTTTTTGGGCAATCACGAATGATCGTCATTTATCCTTTGTACATGTTTTGGCCATTGTAATCGTTGAAGTTTCACGGGTTCCGATACTTCTAGCTCGTCGTTCAGCTAATGCAAATCGTGGTAACACCGAATGTGCCATTCATCTCGCTCACGAACGACTCGAACAATCGCTCAAATTTGTAAAACAAATGTCAGAGGCTTAGCAAAGAAGAGGTCACACGTAGAGCTTAGTTGGCCTGTGCAACTGCTTCAATATCATTTTGTGGATTGGGCAGATGATACTTTTGCGTCAATTTTCAATAATTATGTCGTAATTTCATACTTGCACGTATTTTATATAGTCTTCAACATGCTCACACTGCTTATGCAGTTCAGCTGGAATCTCATTAGCGGCTGATGTTTCATTAGTTCCATGACATGATCTACTTCCTCTACTTTTTGGAAGTGCCGGAATAGTCTAACTCACAGCTATGTCCCTCTTTTAACGGTACAGAAAGGCGTGAGCCGCTGTGCATCTACATACATATATGGACTCGATTTATGGTTCGTCATCGTTCCCATCCGTGATCTCCAGGGACAGGAACGTGGCTGCTGTGAAAGGGTTTTGAAAGTAGGCGATTGTGGTCACGTATTGACATCAAATGTGTCTCCTGATATAAGTGATCCTAGGTAGACATCAGGAGCGTAGAACAGCATTCTGGCAAACTTGGATTTTACGGCATATTCTCCAGCCCGAGAATTTTAGAATTGGGTACAGTAGGAACACAATCTCCTGACAATGTGGTGAGAAATGTCGCAGTAGATTTTGACGTTGAGATGGCGAGGTTTATGCTTTGGGAAAAAACTTGTAATCGTGCTAAGTAACGAGTACGATACAGTCGTCCGCATAGTAAATCACTTCGATATCTTCCGGTGGTGTTAGTAGACCGTCCCTATAGATGTTGAGCAGATTGGGAGATATATTGCCCTTATCCTTGTTTGGGGTTGGAAAGGGCACGGACAGTACACCATAACTTGGTGACACATCGTCATTAAGGTAACAGTCGTTGGGGTGCTCATTCCATTTCGTCTTCCGATAATATTTAACTTGTCTAATTTCGATGCTAAGCTTTATAATTACGGGGTCACCAGGGTGAGCACATAGCATAGCACTGGTCGGATTATGGTTTTATACACGTGGAGCTTCGTGTTCCTGTGCACCAGCTTTGAATTCATAATTGGGAGGACCGCAAAATAACACTTATTAGCTAGTTGTATCCGTCGCTTTATCTCATCTGTTTCGTTGGCGTCCACTTGTCAACCCAGGTAAGTGAAGTTGTCTACATACCCCATATTGAGGTCCCCCACTGTGATGCTTGAAGCTACTGGCGTTCTAGTTTTTGATTGCATCATGACCTTGGTTTTAGATTCGTTGATATGTAGCCCAACTTCTTTGGCGGTGTTATTTAGATTATGCAGAAAGCTTTCTGCATCACTCATTCTTCGAGACATGATGTTGATGTCGTCGGCGTAGGCTACTAGTTGAGTCGATTTAATGAGTAGCGTTCCGCTGCTGTCCAAATTCATGGCTCGAATTACATACTCCAGAGCCAGGTTGAAGAGCGTCGGCGCCAGCCCGTCGCCTTGCTTGAGTCCAGTACGAGTTTCAAATAGGTCAGTGAGTCTGTTCTGAAGTCTGACCTGCGAGAGGGTATTAGTCATCGTCATCCTTATGAGTCGCACTAGCTTAGCCGGTATTCCAAAATGCAGCAAAATGTTGTACAGTACGCTTCGATCGATACTGTCGTATGCCTGCTTGAAGTCGACAAGATTGTGGATTGGGCAAATGATACTTTTACGCCAATCTTCCGGGATTATTTCGTCGTTCCATACTTTAACGATAAGTGTGTGTATAGCCTTAACAAGGCTCTCCCCCACATGCTTCAGCAGTTCAGCTGGAATCTCGTCAGCGCCCGGGGCTTTATTATGTTTTAGTGCTTGCATGGCGAGATCAACTTCTTCTACTGTTGGGGGTTGAACGGGAGAGCCTGTTTCAGCCATCAGCTCCAGAACTTCTTGTGTGGGGTTGTTCGGTTGAACATTGAGGAGCTCTTCAAAATGTGAGGCCCAGCGTTTATCAACGCTATCGGTGTCGCTTATTATATTGCCATCCTTATCCTTACAGAGGCTGGTCCTGGGTTGGTATCCACTTTTAATTGAATTAATTAGCTTGTACGCTTGTCTACTGTTCCTACTAGCTAATCTTTGGTTTATTTGCATCAACTGCTCGTCAAGATGCTTCCGTTTCTTACGTCTAATTAACCTATTCGAAAATCGTCGAAGCTTGTCATATTTGGTTTTGTTGGCTCTAGTTGCGCGTTCGGTCCATTGCCGATATGCATCGTTTTTCGCATCTACCGAATTTTGACATTCCTCGTCAAACCAATCATTTCGGGCTCTCCGGGCTTTGTAGCCCACAACCTCCTCTGCGACCCATTTGGTGGTGTCTTTGAGTGTATCCCAGATCTCAAGGGCGCCTTCGTTGCTGATGTTATTTAGCAGGGGCGTCAGCTTCTCCTCAAGGCCAGTCGTATAAGCAACCACCGTGGGATCATCCGACAATTTGTCAACCGCAAAAATTTTTGCCGGGTTGAATCTCGAATGATGCACCGAAGAAATTCTGCACCTATAAGTCGCCTTCACCATATAGTGGTCAGAGTCAATATTTGCTCCACGATAGGATCGAACATCCATGATGCTCGATGCCCATCTCTTACAGACGAGGACGTGGTCAATTTGGTTGACGGTATGTTGATCTGGAGATCTCCAGGTCTTCCTGTGAATGCGACGATGCGGAAAACATGTAGAGCTAATGACCATATTTCTGCTTGTCGCGAAGTCATTTAGTCGTTGGCCATTGTCGTTACAGTCTTCATGGAGGCTGTACCCTCCAGTAATCCCCCTATGCCAACTTTCGTTTCCGACTTTGGAGTTAAAATCCCCCAGCAGCAATTTGACATCGTTTGATTGAAGTGAATCAAAGAGATTTTCTAGGCGGTGATAGAACTCGTCTTTAACCGCGTCTTCACTGACTTCGGTGGGGGCATGCGCATTTATGAGCCAGAGATTGAAGAACCGGGTTTTAATGCGAATCGCACACAACCGCTCGTTTATGGGTTTGAAGTCGATAACATGTGAAAAATGTGTACGAATTTCGGTCATCAATCTCGCTACTAAGCCATTTTGTTTCCTGGAGTGCAACTATGCTCAGCTTATATTTTTCGACCTGATCCAAGAGAGCCCTTAAGGTCCCTGGCCTATTCAGAAAGCGTACATTCCAGGTTCCGAAAGAGTAATCAGTTGTTCGTTTGCGAAGTCGTCATTAAGGTAAGGTTGTATCCGTCCAATCCGAGGCTTTCATTACAGGTTTCTTGACGTAGAATTTTTTCCAAGGATGGGTTGTCGGCCCATCGCTTAACCATGATAGTACTCGTAAATCGAAAGAGGTCCATCAATGAGAGGCCTCGGAGGAGCTGCTTCAGTGATTGACTATTTGTTTTTTGTCACCCTATTACATTTAGTAACCTGAGACGCTGAAGTTGTTAATACAGCACTCAGGCGCAGCGATTACTCGGATAATGCGGGAAAAGTAACGCCCCGTAGAGAAACATAGGAATTGGCCGGAGCCGCTCACCCTATGAAGCTGCATAGCTAATGGTCCGCAGTTATGCCACAACTGAAAAGGATATAGGAATCGGCCCCGTCTAACTTCTTAAAATATAAATAATATAATATTCGTCGAAGTTCGCCATATTTTCCCTTATTGGATTGGGATGGGCGTTGGGTCAACTTTTTTTCATTCTTCGTCAAACCAGTCGTTTTGAGCTCACAGTTAGATCAAGAACAGTTAATAATTCTGACCGTTTGCACAATCTTCGAAATTTCCCCACATTTTCGGGAAACAAGCTTATAAAATAGTTGGCATCACCAAAACGTTCAAAAAGTGCTGCCACCAATACCAAACATGCTTGTCAATTCGCCACCCGTTTATAAACATTCTAATTTGAACGAGGATCGAAATAAGGACGCCCTGGCATTTTCCACTCACCTTTAAATCCGAACATTTCGTAATTTTATCCGAAATATAGCAGTGGTCTTCATCATCCTCGTCGAAGATTGAATGCAATTCGCCTTCTTGCAAACAAATCCGGCAAATTGTGTTCCACTCCAGTATTACATCCATTTTTCTGGGTAGGCTGATTTAATTTGTATCCTTCCGAAAACTGCTTCGGGAGTAGAAAGTATTGTCCGTATCGTAAAGGAAAAGGTATCCTTTTAGGAAATGCTAAATATGTATTTTAGGAAATAGTAAAAATATGTTTTCTGTCATTCTTTTCCTAATGTGTCAAATCACGAAACGCACTTTTCAGGAGAATTTGCGGAAAAGTTGGCAGCACTGATGGAATTGTTGAATAGGCGGGAAAATCGTTTCAAAGAGTCATGAAAAAAATCGTTCAAACTACAAAACGACTACAATTATGATACAATAATGACTACATAAATGCAGAGATTCATTTAATTGTAACTGTTGCAAAAATAAATGAGCTTTTCCTAAATATTTAAGGAAAAAAAGAGTAAAAAAATTGTAACGACTTCCTTGTCACTTCGTAACAGCTGACACAGCTGATCATCTTGTCAGCCCACTTTGGGTGAGGTTATAAAACACAACGTTCGCGTAACGTTTCACGTTTTCCGAAACGTTTCCTATTGTGTTCTGTAAACGCATAGATCCGGATCAGACTTGGTGTTCCCATCGCCATCTCTCGGAAAGTGACAATTGACACATCACAGCTGATACGTTTGGCTCGAAAATTAAAATTTCCAGTTTTAAACGAGATGCAGATACATTTTATTTTGATTATAAATAGTTTAATAAATAAATGAGGGCGGAAATGCACGGTTCGACGGCAGATTGTAAATTTCTGCCAATCAATCAAGCTATGCCTCGCAAGGGGGCGCTTAGAGGATCTGTTTGTAGGGAGAAGTTTCTGATCCGTAACGGCCGGTTGATTTGAAACGTTGCGCGAAACGTTGCGCAACGTTGTGTTTTATAACCTCACCCATCATCGTAAGCAATTCGATTTCAAACGTTCCCGCGCGCAGTTTATATTTTCTTTTTCGTAAAGTATTTTGAAAACTATCATGAAGCAAATTGTAGAAAAAATAGATTCTTTGGAAGACATATCCGTTGCGGAAAATACTGGCAAAAAGTCTAGCGATAAAATAGTTGAAATGGACATCATTGCAAACCACGTTCCAGAGGAATACGAGCCTCCAACCAAACAGTGTCGTCCCAGCTGTAGCACGACGGTACATAGCAGTCCCAAGAAACGCCTGAGCATCACCAGTCCAGGAAAACGTAAACACAGTGCCGAGAAACCTGTCTACACATTTGGCAACTACAGTCGCTACTACGGTTATAGGAACACCAAAGATTACCATGATGTTCGATTGGACATTTTCGCTCAACACAAGGACCTGTTCGCCGGCAAAGAAATACTCGATATTGGTTGTAACGTCGGATTAGTTACAATGGCAATAGCTCAAGACTATTCCGTGAAACACATAACAGGCTTGGACATAGACAAATCGCTTACCAATCAGGCCAAGAAATTTATCGAGCGCAAGCGGAAGAACTTCAACGGTTCCGACAAGTCTAGCTTCCCATTTAACATTGCCTTTGTCCACGGAAACTATGTGGTACGTGATCCCATTTTACTCGAAGTGAGGGAGCGTTATTCGTTCGATTTAATCCTGTGCCTCTCGGTCACGAAATGGATTCATTTAAATTTCGGTGACGATGGCTTGAAGCTGGCTTTCAAGCGAATGTACAGACAATTGAGACCGGGCGGAAAACTAATACTGGAGCCACAACCTTGGTCTAGCTACAAAAGGAGGAAGAAGCTGACGGTAATTTTGTTTTTTATATTTATTATGATTGTCGAATAAATCAGAGCATTTTGTATTTTTAGATGGAAATTGAAGAGAATTACAAAAAAATCAGTCTATTGCCCAAGAATTTTACTGCTTTTTTACTAAGTGAGGAAGTTAGATTCAGTGAAATGTATGAACTGGAACAAACATCGCATGATGTGAAAGGATTTCAGAGACCTCTACAAGTTTTTGTTAAGAGATTATGAAATAAAACGTGACATAAAAGGGAATCTCTTTAAATATCGCATATTGTCGCATAATCAAGTTTGTTGTTTAGCTAAAGCTTTATGTTACCTGGCTACTATACTGGTCGTATTTCTGCTGATCATACGAAGTTAATTACGGCTACTGAAGAGATACCTAGAGCTCGCTGAATCAGTCGAAACCGGTGAGTATCTTGCGCTCCATTCTAGAGTCTCAAAGGAGATTCCTGTTGATTTGTACCTTCCAAAATGTTCATATGGGAAAAAACATTATGTAGCAATGACAAATGCTTCTGTCCGCCCTTGTCGTTCCTGCAGTTTGGAAATACCATCAGGTGGTGGGCGTTTGAACCTACCGGGTACTCCCAGCGAGCTCTCGGTCGTCCACGCAATCTGACTCAGTCCACTCGTTGTGCGTTTGTTGTACGTTACAATCGTTACAATTTAACGATTTTCGACACTTCCACCTCGCACACTTACAAGAATACAAAATCACGTCGGTGGGCGCGTTTTAAAAAAGTTGAGGAGCTAATAAAAAAAGTAACGAGCAGTTATTTAAATACATTTTGATCGTTTATTCATTATTTAACTTCTGCAATCATCTCCCCTCCCTTCAATCCTTGCAAAATATTACAAGCCGTTATTCGCGACATTTCAATACGTGTGTTCAGATCAGCACTACCAATGTGTGGCAAAATTACGATATTCGACAAAGTCATCAGTGGGTCATCGAGAGGCAATGGTTCTGGTGTAGTTACATCCAGACCAGCAGCTGTAATAACCTTGTTCTTCAGCGCTTCGTACAATGCTTTCTGATCCACAATAGTACCCCGCGAAGCATTTATGAAAATAGCCGATGGCTTCATTTTACAGAACGCTTCCTTGTTGAAAAGATTAACCGTTTCGGGTGTCAGTGCACACAACACCACAATCACATCCGATTCCTTGAGTAGTTTATCAAAGCCGACAAATTCGGCATTCACCTCACAGGCTTGTTCTTTTTTCTCTGTTCGTCCCGTGTATAAAATACGAGCCGGCTTAAAAGGTTTGATACGTTTGGCCACCTCCTGACCGATACGTCCAAAGCCCACAATGCCAACCGTGGAGCCTTTCAATCCTTGTCCGCACATCCATGTGGGTGCCCACGATTTCCAGCCACCGTTATAGACTTCTTTGTTGGCTTCGAACAATCGTCTGAAATGGATCAATATCGTGAATTAAATTTCTTTTCAGCCTTTCGAATTCTGCTTACCTTGTAGTCGACAACAACAACGCTACAGTCAATTCGGCTGTAGCATCTGTAAGTACATCCGGAGTGTAACCAATGCGTATACCGCGCTTTTTGCAAGCTCCAATGTCAATATGATCGTATCCCACGGACATTGTGCCGATTGTTTTCAACGAGGGTCCTGCCTTCGTCAAAAGAGTTTCATCAATTTTGTCGGCCAGAGTGCAAAATAGAGCATCTTTGCCCTCAACATTACGAAGAATTACATCGTGTGGACATGGTCCCGATTGAGTCCAACTTGTCACATCACATCTGCAAGCAAATCACAGCAGCATTCTCTTATCAAATCACAAGGAAAATGTTAATATATGTAGATACTTACTCTTTCTTAAGCAACTCTATTCCCACTGCAGGAATATCCGAACGGGTGACAAATATTTGTGGTCGACAGGAGGTGGTCATTGTAAATTTTCGAAAACGCAGTGACAAACACGATCTTGGAGGGAGTTTTTTCGCAAATCGACCAACAACAGCAACCAGTCCAAGACTGGAGGGAAGAGTACTTCTGCGGAATGCTAGCATTTCAATAACCTAAACCAGCTGTCATTTTTTGTTATGGTCACTTTTCAACTGGAAGCAGAGAAGATAAGGTGTCCGAAAGGTCATCGATTTTGCTTTTAATTATGTGTATGATAACGTTAAAATATATGTAGAGGTATCGTTTAATTAAACACAACTGTTAAACGCTAATTAATCGAGGCAAACAATGTGATTGATTCTGAAGGGATTCCGCTTTGTATGAATACGAGGCCAATCGTGCATCATACTGCACTACAGGCCGTTGGTCATAAACCGGTTTCAACTCATTGTACGATTCCCCCCACAGTCTTTCCGCCAGCTCTACAAAGCCGTGACCATCTAAAAATATAGGTTGTACATGAAATTTAAAAATAGGTTTCCATACCCACTCTTTGGAGAGTTGAATGTGCAAGAGCTCATGATTACTTTAAATAGATTTAAATAGAAGAGAAGCTCCCCTTCAAACTAAGTTGTGCGGAAACCCCACATCCGATCTACTGAACACTCTCGATCGGTTGCAGTGAAATTAATACGGAGTCGGGACAAAATTCCCTTATTTACTTTCAACAAATTCCAAATTTTCCCCTCGTACATGAATACGTGTGAGCATCTAGCTTTGAGCTTTCCACTTCAAGATTCCTGAGGCGACCTCAGCATTTCCTAAATAATGATCTTTACCCTAGCTCAAAGAATAGTTGTCAATCTTTTCCAGAGAATGAGTGAGGGAATTATTGAGGAATGAGATGAATTATTTCGTTGATCGGAGCTTTGGGTTGTAGGGAATTTGTAGACTTACATTCTACTATCATGTGATGTGTATGATGCTCTATGGCAGCATGTATGCTGCTTCTATGGTATACATTATGAAAATCGTCACCAACACAATGTAATGAATTTACGGAAGTTTGGTTTACAGGGTAGTTGATCACAGAAAACTAGCAAATGAAACTTTTACTCTCTATGGAATTTTCAAACATCAGCTTCGGCAAGGGTCTCTAATTTTAAAGATAAGATATAATTTGAATAAAAATGTGCCGAACAAGGCACCCGATCCTTCCGGCATCAGTAGCTTCACCAGTTTGTATTAGATAACATCCAACTTGAACGACCAAACTTTCGAACGTAAAAGCCCAATAGACTCAGCGATTTATCGGCCAACCAAGGCTCATTTCTGTGGAGAAAGCACATTTTTTAGGTTCCGCTACCGAATTCGCAAGAGTAAATGAGCTTTTTCCACAGAAAATGTGTTTTCTCCACAGAAAATGTGCTTTCTCCACAGAAATGAGCTTTGATTGGCTGAGTCTATGGGGCCCTTAAGGTTGCAAATGTGGGTAAACAATAATAGCGCGAACGCGACAGTTCTGTACTGATCCTAGCTAGACCATTTGCAGACGCGTTGAGATCAACAGCACTCTCTGTCGAATTATTTATCCCCATAAATCCATAATCATTTAACATCTGAGTGAGATCATAGCTTTTGCAATGGGTACCGTATTCGAAAATCATCATAAACTGATTCCGTCTATTGGGCTTCGAAGGCGAATGTGCTAACCACTGCACCAACCTGACTCAAAGTAATTAAACCAAGATAAATAAATAAATAAGATAAACATACAATGTGATTCCAATTCCTCTTGAGTGAATAAAATGTGCCGACGAAACTTTTCCTTCAAAATTTGATGATGTACCTTTATTCGCTTTTTTTGCCACCAATTGGAAATAATATTTTACTATTTTCATGAGATTGTCATGAATGTCAAAAAGGAGGCGTTTGGCGAACATTGTACTCTACGATCGAAACATCAATCATCAAACCAAATATTTTCAAATATTTAGCGAAAATCGTTTAATGTAAATATACTGCTATGAAAGTGTCAGAAATTGGAAGCCGTTATTTGTATCTTTCCATATGCTAGCGATAGCGTTGCCTAGCCAGCTCATTCGCTACCTTGTTTGCCAAGATACTTGCGAGTACCTCATAGACGGTATTTCGGGGTATTTCTATTGCCAGTAGCGAGGAGCTATACGGTGTCATCTTTGACGGGGTACAGGATAGGTCAGTAAAACTTCCATACAAATTCAACAGTTGTTGTTCTATATAGCAGCTCGGGTCACCTATGCTCTACTTCACTTCAAAAAGTCATCTTGAAACTCGTCTTTGTCAAATAAACAGAATAATATTCGCGTACAGCTTATCGCCATGTAATTTAGATTTTAGAGCCACATCCATCTGCTTCTTTGAGAAAAGAGGTTCCATCGCATAGCGCGACCTTCAAGATAGTTATCTTCCTGCAGTAACAATACCCTCCTCCGAATCAATTCGACGATTTGCATATGTTCCGTGGAACGATGAATTTCTTCATTTCGGCCAAAATATTTTCAAACTAAACAAAAACGAGAACGAGTTCTAATCGTGCGAATAGCACGATGAGTGTACAGACCTAGAAGGCACGCAAAGCCTAAAATATTCAATTTCAAATTTTTTGTAGGGGAGGGAGGGGTAGATGGGTCGGACCTGGCACATCTTTTTTATCTTATCAAAGCATCCAACGGCTATCATTTGATACTAATTTGAAGTTTTTTTCGCGACATTCTATCAAAAGATATGGCTGAATATAACTTTGTAGGGGAGGTAGGGGTAGTCGGACCTACTCCACTTTCCATCAGCTCAAAGTATATGACAGAATGAGACATTGATCAAAATTTAAAGTCGATAGCGATATTCTACCGAAAGTTATGGCCGAATTAAAATATCAAGGAGGGGTAGTTTGTATGGGAGGTAGGGGAACCCGTGATCCGATTTGGCCCATTTTCAATACCGTCAAAGATTTTAGCAAAACAAACATTTGGCAAAATGTCAATCCGCTAGCTTCATTATTTCGGGAGTTATCGTGCTAACAGACAGACACACGGACAGACAGACATGGTTTATTCGATTCAGGGAACGACCCTGATCATTTATATATATTCTTTGCCGTACCTCCAGAGTCTCCTTTGAGGTGTTACATAATATTGGCGTAACAAAAACAATATACCCTATACCATCTTATGGGTATAACAAGGAATTGACGAAATTTTCAGCCTTTTGGTAATTTTAGCGGTAAATTTATTTCCATATAACAGCACTGACAAAATAAGGAAGCGAAACAGGTTATGCAGTTTGGTCTTGGGCGTCATGGGACTGCGATATAACTGCTTTACCAGATTTTGAACAACACTTGTGGTTAGGTTTTAGTTTTATACGACGAGCGAATATCCTACGAAGATAAGATAATAAATCAGTTCTGGTTCTCCGCTAATATTTACATTTATAAGCAAGAGAAGAAAGAAATTTTCCGCCAGGTTAAGGTGCAGTTCTTGTTGGGATGAATAACTATATTGGCTGAACAAATAACAAACCTTTACATTCGGAGACGCAGCAAATTCCCATACAATCTACAATACGGTCGCGAACTCTTCGGTAAATCTAACCATGAGATCCGGTATATCCATCTGTATTACCAGCAGAATACATCGCGGTAAATGTTGGAGTATTCAGTCATATTATTCATGCCTTTTCGTTAAATTTATTTATTTGTTTATCAATACAATCGGAATTAAAAAACAACTTCCAATGCACTACCTACAAGAAAGGAGGCTAAATTCTCTATGAACCAAAGGGACTGTATGTAGAATGTAATCGGCGATACTTTTGGCTCGAGAAAACTCTTATCTCTCCGCGTGAAGAAAGCATGGTCATTTCAGAATTCGCGGCGAATTTAAATTCAATTCAAGGAGCTAAACAGCAATGGGCATGCGCAGTGAGCGTGGCAATTTTTATTTTTTTATTTCTCGCTGGTTTTTATAATTGGTTCTCCGAAGGCTTTCTGTAAAAAAACTGATGCTTACAACCCTCTTAAGCACAAAGTATACTCAAGTTTTCGAACTGGACTAATCCTTCTTTCTTTGTCTCGGATGAATTAAGTATTTCTAATTCGTCCATGTTCTTTGTACGCTGTAGAGTAAAATATAGATTGAATTCGCCTTCGAAGCAGTGGGCGACGCATGTGTTCGAATCCTACCATGAGCGGGTTCAGTTTAGGTTTATGATGATTTTCGAATTCAACACCCATCTGACTTAGACTTTCAACGAGTACCCATCATTTTCTCTGGTTCCTGTTAAAGGGCTGAATTAAGATCGAGAGTGAAATTCTTCCCGCTGCGATTTTATCAATAAAAATGCATACTTACTGTCGTGGAATATGTCACAAACGGTGGGGAATTCAATAAGCTACAATCCGAGACCGGTTCCTTAATTCTCCTCGGTCATTTTATGTATTATTTTTCGATTCCCCGGTCATTTGACATTTCACGATGAAATAACCGGGGAATCGGAAAAAAAATAAATAAAATGGCCGAGAAAAATTATGGAACTGTTTTCGAATTGTAGCTAATGGAATTCCCCAGCATTCGCCACATATTCCACGACAGTAAGAATACATTTTCATTGAAAAAATCGCAGCGGACAAAAATTTCACTCTCGATGTCAGTACTAGGCTTAACTCCATGTGGGGCATTGGGGTTTTGCATTGGCTCCTTGTGGGTTCCACTCTAGATAGCCTGTTTAGCAATATTTTTGGATCTCTTCAGAGGGTATGACCTATCCATTGCCACTTTCGCCTTTTAACAAAAGTGCCTATCCAATCCAGGTCTGTGTGATTAAGGAGATTATCATTGGAAATAATCTCCGGCCAGCGAACTTGTAGGATGCGCACTGATTTCACAATTGCATCGAAGATTCGGAATTTGAGGCGACTGGAAAAGGTGTTATTTTGCCAGAAAGGATATAGTTAAAGTGAAAGAAGGCTGCCCTTGGTTATCGATACGAGATTGCACATCAGCGTCCGTGCGCCGTCTGCTGTTCTATCCCGTACTGGATATAATTAAAAATGCACCTCTTTTTCTTATTTTATAATCTTCTCACAACTGAAACGAAAAATTTTAAATTTCGCCCGCCACTCACGAGCCCCTTTTGCAATTTCCGCGCAACTACGCCCTACTCGTACCTGTTCCAAATTCCACTTCACCCACCCTGCTCCCTTCCCTGCCCTAGCAAACACTTCATAAAAACTATTTTCTCAAAAAGGGTTCGTTCGAATTGGTTCGAATTCTCCAGTTCCACGTTCCACTTCATTCCACTTCAGTCAATCTTCGTTTGGTTTCGTCTTGGTAAATCGCACAATCGGAGTCGCAGGTCAGGCGTTTTTTGCACACCGGGGTTCGTTTTGTGTTTATGGTATTTATTGTCTGTGTTGTGCGAGTGGCGTCTATTCGGCGGGCACGGTAGGTAGAATTGTAGATTCCTTCAATTCATCCTGAGTAGTGAGTGTATTTCGTTTTTCCTTTGCCTGGTCAACAGAAGTTTTCGAATTAGCTGTGAATACGCACAAGAAAAATAAAAGTGAAAGTATGCTGTGTTGCCCATCGTCTTAGCCCCATCATCTCCCAAGACAATTATTGTTGAAATTCAGCACTGTGTGTAAGTTGTGACTCAAGACGTGGAATTTTTGTTTGCAATATCCAAGGTTGCATGATTGTATTTAAATGCTGTTTACCTTTCAGACTACGACGACGACGACTCTTGCACAATGAATGGCCGAAGCCCAGTACGTATCAAATACAAACGAAGACGATCAGCACCAGATTCTTTATTGCTGAGTGTTCTTATTCTAACGGTTCATCTTCTTGCACGGTCGGGTGACGCGATCGCTCCAAAGACGGTCAAAATCAACAAATGCTGCCTCATCGGCGAGCAGTTGAATGAAATGCGAACATGTGTTGCAGGAGGCTCCGAGAAATGGGTGCCCCAAGTGTATTTGATTAACCGAAAAGCTACTTTCGAGCCACGCGGCGAAGCACCTAAGTTTTTCCGCTTCGATCAAGATAGTTTTCCAAAAAGTTGCGACAATCCAGAACTCTTCAAGGGTTCAAACAATATTGCAATCTTCTCGAATGGATCGTTGTTCTTGTTCGAGCGAAACACTGTTGTCGCGCCGCAGGACTATTGTGCGGAGAAAGATTCGGCCTTGGTATGTCTCGCCGAACATAAGAATCGTGCTGACGGATTGATTGCTCCGCGAAATTTGCTTCAAGTACGTAAATGTTGCGGCGTCAACTCTGCCTATAGCCAGGAAAACGTTACATGTCTTTTCTACAGCGATCCAAAGCATCCGTTGTATCGGGCCAAAGTGTCGAATATGACAAACATGGAAATTGTCTATGGCTTCCCGGAGTGTGCGGAAGGTCATGCAATTGTCGGTAAATATCGGGATGAGTTTCTGGATATGACAACCGGCCAGCTTAGACTGGAATCCGGAAAGATATTGCAGCCAAAGAATTTCTGTCTGGAGCATGTCTACGGGAAGGATTCCGAAATCGACGCAAACGTGACAAATGCAAAAATATTTGCATGCTCCGAGCACTTTACGTCGACGGCCACACCGCCCACGTCAGAAACCAATGACGAAATTCGCTTCACACTCTATTCGGCAGGATTAATCATTTCCGTGATTTTCTTATCAGCTACATTGGCTGCAGGATTTCTGATGCCTTCCAACCATCAGCTTCTGCACTGGCGCTGTCAAATGTACTATGTCGCATGTTTGCTTGTCGGCGATCTACTTTTAGCCATATCACATTCCGGAGAGAGTATACCCGGCGGAGTGTGCATAACGTTTGGCGTTTTAATGCACTTCTTTTTCCTGGCGGCATTCTTCTGGCTGAATACAATGTGTTTCAACATTTGGTGGACTTTCCGCGATTTTCGGCCAACATCGTTGGAAAAGAACGAGGAAATGTTCAGGCTGAGAATATATCGGGCTTACGCATGGGGACTGCCCTTTTTGATTTCAACTATTGCAGTCATTATGGACAACGTTCCAGCCGCCGAGGATGATGGTATATTGCGTCCACGATTTGGTGAAGCGCGCTGTTGGTTTTACGGAGACATGGAGATCCTTGCGTATTTTTTCGGTCCCGTGGGCGTTCTATTATGCGTTAACCTTTTGTTATTTGCATCGACAGCGCGTCAGCTTACTTGTGGTCTGTGGAAACGGGAGGATATTAAGTCGACTACAGAGAAGGCTGCACTGGGTCGCGTATGTATGAAACTGGTTGTTGTAATGGGAGTAACTTGGGTGGCGGATATTATTTCATGGCTTGTCGGCGGTCCGGAGTCTATGTGGTATTTGACGGACTTAATAAATGCACTACAGGGTGTTTTTATTTTTATTGTCGTCGGATGCCAGCCACAAGTCTGGGCGGCTCTGAAACGTATTTGGACTTCGAAAACGGGCCGAGGCGTTACGAACACTACAAACGGACAACACTCGTGTTTCTCGCATGGCTTACCTTCGATTGATTCCGTGACGAATAACACAATGACAAATACTACAAACACAAGGGTTCCAATGGAAACAGTATGCTAACTCATATGTAATAAATTGACTGCATTAAACTAAGTATTAATGAACAACGAATATTGCAATAAGGCTGAATCGGGCATCATTTTTTGATGTGTACATAAACTCAACAACGAACTCTTCCATTTTTTTGGGTTACGGATATTATAGTAGTAGATATTAATGCAATTATGAAAACTGTATTTTTTATAAACGACTCAAAGATTTAATAATGTGTATAGTAGCTTTAACCCGAAATGTAATTTAATTCGTCTTATTTTTCGCATATGTATTTAACTACATAATAGTATTATTGGCTCATTCTGAATGGCAGCTTAAATTTACTGAGCCAAATGCTGCACTAATCTATTGCTTTTGTGATTTATGTACTCTATTAGTTTCTTATTTATTTTTTACATTTTTAATTCTATTTGTGAAAAGAGAATTTTGTACTCGAAATTACATTTTACATGTATTACTAGATATGTATTTTTTTTATACAAAGCGTGTGTCTTCATAATTATTCAAAACAAAAATAATACCAAAAAGAATGTCAGACAATACGTCCCAAGTAAGTAATAATTGATAATGTACTCATTTTCTAAAAATAGATATAAGCACAAAATATACAGTTTTGAATTTTGTACTTTGTAAGTAATAATAAAAAACGATTTATTAAAATATTTCTTTTATTTTGTATTGGTTTGTTGTTGTTGTTGTATTAGCGGCACAGACAGGAAACGTTTAATTTGTTGCATCATATTTATTCGAAGATGGTGGGCATTCCATCCTCGAGGTCGAGGTTTAGAAAAAAAGCTGCTTCGATTGGTTGTAACCATAACGCAAGTGGTGTAAGTTGCGTGGGAGCAGCTGGACAATCGAAAATGTGGTCTACATCGTGTGGACTGGTTCCGCAGGCTGGGCAGGTGTTAGCAATTTCATTATTTATACGCGATAAATAAGAATTTAGTCGCGAGCACCAACCGGATCGGAGCTGAGCTAAGGTGGTACGGGTAGCTCTCGGTAATTGTTCTTCGTCAGGAGATATGGCTGGAGGTTTGGTGCCAAGTACACGATTATTTGTGAGGCTTTGAGTAGCTTTACGAACGTCTTGTGTGTGTATGTCTGCAATCGCCGCCTTGTAGTCGGAGTTATCGAAGGGAACCTTTTTGTATCGCTGGACTTCGCGCTCTTTGTCCCTGATAGAGCGTCTTATTCGTCGTGGCGGTGGTGTTTTGTCCATGAGTTCATTGTTCGGGTGATTTGTACGATAGCATCCGACTAGATACTGTTTGGTAAGAAGTTCGTTGTGGTTTCTCAAAGTCATCATCTTAGTCTCCTGGTGCAGATGATCCACTGAGGACATCTTAACACAGCCGGTGATGGTGCGAAGTGCCGTGTTCTGGCAGATTTGTATGTGGCCCCAATTTGTGTTGCAGAGACCATTTGACCACGTCGGTGCTGCATAATTGACTAGAGGGCGACCGATGGCTTTATAGGTAGTCAGAAGTGTTTCTTTATCGGTGCCCCAAGTACTACCGGCAAGAGCTTTAAGAATTTTGTTTCTGCTCCTGAGTTTAGAGCAGATGTTATCAGCGTGTGTGTTAAATTTGCCGGAGTTGTCTATCGTGACACCTAGGATCTTGGGAGTCCGAATAGTAGGGATGACGTTTGTGTCGATAGATATCGGGAGTTGCATATTGTACTCCTGGTTGAAGCTGGTGAATAAGGTGGCGGAGGACTTTGGTGCTGAGAGCTTCAAGCCTTTACTCACAAAGAAGTCGTTGAGTGTCAGCAGGTATTCATTGATGTGGTCGCACATTTCGGGAATGTCGTTGCCAGTCGCCATGATGGTACAGTCGTCAGCATAAGAGATGATTTCGAGTCCCGTGGGTGGTGTGGGCAGTCCTGACATGTAAAGGTTGAAGAGGGTGGGAGATAAGACTCCGCCCTGTGGAACGCCTTGTTTAATTTTCCTGAGTTTGGACTTCCCATTCCTAAACTCGGTGCAGGATTGACGACCGGCAAGATAATTCGCGATCCATTTGTGGATATACGGAGGAGTAGTGTTGCGTAGGTCTGTCAAAAGTACTGTGTGGTTAACAGTGTCAAATGCTTTTGACAAATCGAGAGCTACGAGGATAGTGCGCTTGCAGGGTTTCGGCTGATTGAGTCCATTGAAAATGTTGGAGGTGATCCTGTCTATAGCGGTTGTAGTGCTATGCATTTTCCGGAAACCGTGTTGGTGTTTGGCAAGCTGGACGTGCTCCAGGAGTTTAGGCAACACTAGTGCCTCAAGTATTTTGGCCACGGGGGACAGTAGCGTTATTGGACGGTATGATTCTGCTAGAGTATGATCTTTGCCTGGCTTCGGTATGGGGGTGATACGGCCTTTTTTCCATAGCTCGGGTATGATGAAGGTTTTCAGCGACAGGTTCATCGTAGCAGTGATATACTCAATGGCCGGAGAGTCGATGTGTTTGAGCATAGTCATGGCAATACCGTCTAGTCCGTACGCTTTAGAGTTTTTCGCTTTTTTGATTGCAAGCTTGACTTCGTTTGAGGTAACCTGGAGGTGTTGGTCAGTGGTGCTGTTTCGGATAGCTCTGGTAATTTTGCGCTTGAGCTTATCTTTTTCGGGATGTTCGACGAATTGTTGGTTAAATTTGTGAGCGCATTTGTCGTCGTTGTTGTATGTGTTATCACCGAATTTTATAGCTACCTTACCTTTGGGTTTTGTGGGGTTTGATAGTGCACGTACCGTTCTCCAAAGGTTGCTTACGCCGGATTTTACGTGGCATGTTTTTAAATGCGAATTCCATAACTGTTTCCTGTGGTCGTTGACTTGCTGGGTTATAATGTTGTTGAGATCGCCGATGCGAGGATCATTTGGGTCTGCTGTTCGGAGTTCATCTCTCGTTTTTGCCAGTTCTGCAGCAGATGATGGGAAATGCGGTCTCATGATTGGGATGCGGCCCGCTGGAATATATCTTTTGGCTGCATTCTGGATAATCCGTCTCAGGTTTTTTTCAGCAGTACGTACGTCAGTAGGGGTTGGAAGGGCAGAAAACGCTTCATTTGTGTAGGTTTGGAAGCCAATCCAGTCGGCTTTGCTGAAATTCGAGTATGTCTTCTTCTCAGTGTACGTAAACTGAGACGGTTTATCAATCGTGAGGACGATAGGCAAATGGTCTGACGAGAAAGTTATGAACGGTTCCCATGTAATGCTGTTTATGAGCCCAGGGCTGGCGATGGATATGGAGCTTCTGCATGATCCTGCAATGCGGGTTGGTGAGTCGTCATTCAATGGACAGAAATCGGAATCATCTAGTTGGTTTGCGATGTGATTGGTTTGTTGAAGAACTTGGGCGAATCTTTCGTTAGCGAACACCGATTTCTACTGTCAGAATTTGTTTTGAAAGCAGGAAACGTTCCCGAGGCTGCTGCGGTGGTAAATGGTTGGTCGGATAGTGAGCGCGCCACGGCTCTTGTTCTAGCGTTGAGAGGATCTGCTGCTGAAATCCTACAATCGATTCCTGCTCAACTGCAGACATTTTATGTGGAGCTTGCGAAGGCGACGATTGTGTGATACGCAGACGAGCACATGAAGCAAATTTATGTTGTTGTTGTACCATGAGTTGTATCAATTGTACGATGAGCTGGAAGTAACGAAAATCGTGAAGCTTCAACGTTTGCAATGGGCGGGGCATGTACAACGGATGGGCGATAATCGCATGCCAAAGAAAGTGATGAACGCACAACGAATTGACAAAGTGAGGTTGCGTGGAGCACCGAGAGCTCGCTGGGAGAACTCCGTAGGTGAAGACGCCCACCAGCTGCTGGGCTTCCGAAACTGGAGGACAAGGTCATTCAGGCGGCCAAGGCCCGACGTCAGGCTATAGTGCCACATTGATGATGATGATGTAGCGACGCACGTAAGGAGGCAAACTAGTGTCGTTATTCGTAAATGGTTGGCATCCTCTCCTCAAGTTCAATGCCTAAGAAGATTGCCACGTCAATGGGATTTTCCCAAAGCGCAATGGGTTTAGGTGCGACAGTACAATTGAAAAGGTGGTCCACGTTGTGCGGGCTAGCTCCACACGCTGGAAAAATGTCTGCAATGACGTTGTCGATGCGGGACCAAAGTGAATTAAGTCTGGAGCACCATCCAGAGCGAAGCTGAGCCAAGGTGGCTTTAGGTAGCTGTAGTTAATCATTGGAGATATCCGGTGGTCGAGCTCGAAGGACACGGTTTACAGATAGATCATTCGTGGCTTTGATTACCTCGCTGGTATGCTGCTTTAGAACCGCCTTGTAGGTGTTGGTTTTGCGCTTGAGTCTATCCTTGGGTGGGTACTACTTAAAAAAATTGGCGCATTTCTTGACGTCGCCCACGGTAGAATTTATAAACTTGATAGCGACCCTCTCCTTAGTTTTAGTGGGGTTTGTTACATTTCTAACGGTGATCCCTCGTTTTAGCCAATTTAGCCGCGGATGTTGGAAATTTAGGTTTTAGGCTGGGAATGCGGCCGACTGGAATGAATCTCTTAGCTGCAGTGAGAATTATCCGTCTGAGTTGTTTTTCGGCCATACGTACATTACTTGGGGGGATTAGACTAGCTAGTGAACCTTTTAAAGCCATCCCAGTCAGCTTTCATGAAGTTGTTGTACGTTTTCTTGTCGGGATGGACGAATTTAGACGGCATATTCAGCGTTAGTACAATTGGTAGGTGATCGGAGGACATAGTGAGGATTCGCTCCTATGTGATGTCATTGATAAGTCCAGGGCTAGCGATGGAAATATCTGGTGAGCTAGTGCAAGATCAAGCGATGGGAGTCGGTTTGTCGACGTATCTGATGCGTCCAGCTGATCGGCGATAATGTTACCTCTGGTGTCGTTGTGGAGGTTGGAGTGCCATAGATTGTGATGTGCGTTGAAATCACCAAGCAGGAGACGATATTGGCCTATTAGTAGAGAGCTAATATTCACTTTGTAACCGGTGGGACAGCTGGAGGCAGGTGGAATGTAGATGTTATAGATTCAATATTTCCCGATTTGACGGTTATCGCTTGTAGTTTCATGGTGTTATCGGTGGAAGTGATGTCAACGATGCTCACGGTAGATTGTTGTGAATGAGGAAGGCCAAAGCCCGTCCAGCATTGCTTTCCTCGGTCGCGTCTGATGACATTATAGTTCCCGTGTGAGCTGAGCGAAGTGTTGGAGTTGAGTTTGGTCTCCTGAACAGCTGCAATCTGGATATGGTGTCTGTCCATAAAATTAGTAAGTTCGACGATTTTATGTTGGAGTCCGCTGCAGTTTAGTTTGACGATTTTAGTGTTGGTGTAGTTAACATCGATGGTACGTGGAGCTGGGGTCAAATTTGGTCTTGGTTGAACTGGGCGTACAGCGTTTGCCGGGCTGGAAGGTGATGATTGTTGGGAACCTTGGTTGGCGGCTGTTGAGGGTTGGATTAAGAGCGTCGCCCTCTATTTCTACATCGACTCGCTATGTAGGTTGGTCTCCGTTGATTATAGTGGGTAAGTCCCGAGTAGTTCTTTAGATGAACCCATTCTCCGCAGCATGTATATTCGACCGACGTTTGAACATTGGTCCAAATCCTATTACCGCAGACTGAGCAAATCCATGGACCTGGATTCGATTCGATGCCGGCTCGTAGTAGTAGTGTGAGGAGCAGCTGGACCGGTCAAGACCCCTAAGGGAAAAACGGTAAGAATGTACGACACATAGTTTCCTTCCCCTTCTTGCGTTGAAGGGGGTCGTTGCGACTCTTGGCCATGCCGATGGCGTGGGTCGTTCCGGTTCGTAGACCCGACCGCAGTAGGAACGTGAAGCAAATTTATCGATCGCAGCTTCGTAACAGGACACAGAATCCAGGAGAAACACTGCAACAATTGGCACAAGACATTCAACAGCTGTCTCTTTTGTCATACCCGACCTCGGAGCCTGAACATCAAAACGAGACAGCAGTGAATGTGTTCACTACGGCTCTCCTGGGCCGGGAACTACAACAGGCGTTGGGGCTAGTTGACGGACGCACTTGCATACCTCCTAAAATTTGAAGCTGCGAGGCAAGCCGCCCGTAACTGTGTGCGAGTCTGAGAAGTAGTGCATGATTGTGTCTGTCAGCGAATGGATGCATCAAGAAAAATTACCAACCGAAAATCAATTCGGTGCTGAAACTGCGGTGAAAAGGGTCATGTGCGAAGGAACTATCGTCAGCCGAGATAGGCAGGAACATTCTCCAAGAAATACCCAATACCATATACCATTTAGGAAGCGACCATACCCAATCAGGAAGCAACAACGGTTGCAGAACATATAGGTAGTCAGAAGTGTTTCTTTATCGGTGCCCCAAGTACTACCGGCAAGAGCTTTAAGAATTTTGTTTCTGCTCCTGAGTTTAGAGCAGATGTTATCAGCGTGTGTGTTAAATTTGCCGGAGTTGTCTATCGTGACACCTAGGATCTTGGGAGTCCGAATAGTAGGGATGACGTTTGTGTCGATAGATATCGGGAGTTGCATATTGTACTCCTGGTTGAAGCTGGTGAATAAGGTGGCGGAGGACTTTGGTGCTGAGAGCTTCAAGCCTTTACTCACAAAGAAGTCGTTGAGTGTCAGCAGGTATTCATTGATGTGGTCGCACATTTCGGGAATGTCGTTGCCAGTCGCCATGATGGTACAGTCGTCAGCATAAGAGATGATTTCGAGTCCCGTGGGTGGTGTGGGCAGTCCTGACATGTAAAGGTTGAAGAGGGTGGGAGATAAGACTCCGCCCTGTGGAACGCCTTGTTTAATTTTCCTGAGTTTGGACTTCCCATTCCTAAACTCGGTGCAGGATTGACGACCGGCAAGATAATTCGCGATCCATTTGTGGATATACGGAGGAGTAGTGTTGCGTAGGTCTGTCAAAAGTACTGTGTGGTTAACAGTGTCAAATGCTTTTGACAAATCGAGAGCTACGAGGATAGTGCGCTTGCAGGGTTTCGGCTGATTGAGTCCATTGAAAATGTTGGAGGTGATCCTGTCTATAGCGGTTGTAGTGCTATGCATTTTCCGGAAACCGTGTTGGTGTTTGGCAAGCTGGACGTGCTCCAGGAGTTTAGGCAACACTAGTGCCTCAAGTATTTTGGCCACGGGGGACAGTAGCGTTATTGGACGGTATGATTCTGCTAGAGTATGATCTTTGCCTGGCTTCGGTATGGGGGTGATACGGCCTTTTTTCCATAGCTCGGGTATGATGAAGGTTTTCAGCGACAGGTTCATCGTAGCAGTGATATACTCAATGGCCGGAGAGTCGATGTGTTTGAGCATAGTCATGGCAATACCGTCTAGTCCGTACGCTTTAGAGTTTTTCGCTTTTTTGATTGCAAGCTTGACTTCGTTTGAGGTAACCTGGAGGTGTTGGTCAGTGGTGCTGTTTCGGATAGCTCTGGTAATTTTGCGCTTGAGCTTATCTTTTTCGGGATGTTCGACGAATTGTTGGTTAAATTTGTGAGCGCATTTGTCGTCGTTGTTGTATGTGTTATCACCGAATTTTATAGCTACCTTACCTTTGGGTTTTGTGGGGTTTGATAGTGCACGTACCGTTCTCCAAAGGTTGCTTACGCCGGATTTTACGTGGCATGTTTTTAAATGCGAATTCCATAACTGTTTCCTGTGGTCGTTGACTTGCTGGGTTATAATGTTGTTGAGATCGCCGATGCGAGGATCATTTGGGTCTGCTGTTCGGAGTTCATCTCTCGTTTTTGCCAGTTCTGCAGCAGATGATGGGAAATGCGGTCTCATGATTGGGATGCGGCCCGCTGGAATATATCTTTTGGCTGCATTCTGGATAATCCGTCTCAGGTTTTTTTCAGCAGTACGTACGTCAGTAGGGGTTGGAAGGGCAGAAAACGCTTCATTTGTGTAGGTTTGGAAGCCAATCCAGTCGGCTTTGCTGAAATTCGAGTATGTCTTCTTCTCAGTGTACGTAAACTGAGACGGTTTATCAATCGTGAGGACGATAGGCAAATGGTCTGACGAGAAAGTTATGAACGGTTCCCATGTAATGCTGTTTATGAGCCCAGGGCTGGCGATGGATATGGAGCTTCTGCATGATCCTGCAATGCGGGTTGGTGAGTCGTCATTCAATGGACAGAAATCGGAATCATCTAGTTGGTTTGCGATGTGATTGGTTTGTTGAAGAACTTGGGCGAATCTTTCGTTAGCGAACACCGATTTCTACTGTCAGAATTTGTTTTGAAAGCAGGAAACGTTCCCGAGGCTGCTGCGGTGGTAAATGGTTGGTCGGATAGTGAGCGCGCCACGGCTCTTGTTCTAGCGTTGAGAGGATCTGCTGCTGAAATCCTACAATCGATTCCTGCTCAACTGCAGACATTTTATGTGGAGCTTGCGAAGGCGACGATTGTGTGATACGCAGACGAGCACATGAAGCAAATTTATGTTGTTGTTGTACCATGAGTTGTATCAATTGTACGATGAGCTGGAAGTAACGAAAATCGTGAAGCTTCAACGTTTGCAATGGGCGGGGCATGTACAACGGATGGGCGATAATCGCATGCCAAAGAAAGTGATGAACGCACAACGAATTGACAAAGTGAGGTTGCGTGGAGCACCGAGAGCTCGCTGGGAGAACTCCGTAGGTGAAGACGCCCACCAGCTGCTGGGCTTCCGAAACTGGAGGACAAGGTCATTCAGGCGGCCAAGGCCCGACGTCAGGCTATAGTGCCACATTGATGATGATGATGTAGCGACGCACGTAAGGAGGCAAACTAGTGTCGTTATTCGTAAATGGTTGGCATCCTCTCCTCAAGTTCAATGCCTAAGAAGATTGCCACGTCAATGGGATTTTCCCAAAGCGCAATGGGTTTAGGTGCGACAGTACAATTGAAAAGGTGGTCCACGTTGTGCGGGCTAGCTCCACACGCTGGAAAAATGTCTGCAATGACGTTGTCGATGCGGGACCAAAGTGAATTAAGTCTGGAGCACCATCCAGAGCGAAGCTGAGCCAAGGTGGCTTTAGGTAGCTGTAGTTAATCATTGGAGATATCCGGTGGTCGAGCTCGAAGGACACGGTTTACAGATAGATCATTCGTGGCTTTGATTACCTCGCTGGTATGCTGCTTTAGAACCGCCTTGTAGGTGTTGGTTTTGCGCTTGAGTCTATCCTTGGGTGGGTACTACTTAAAAAAATTGGCGCATTTCTTGACGTCGCCCACGGTAGAATTTATAAACTTGATAGCGACCCTCTCCTTAGTTTTAGTGGGGTTTGTTACATTTCTAACGGTGATCCCTCGTTTTAGCCAATTTAGCCGCGGATGTTGGAAATTTAGGTTTTAGGCTGGGAATGCGGCCGACTGGAATGAATCTCTTAGCTGCAGTGAGAATTATCCGTCTGAGTTGTTTTTCGGCCATACGTACATTACTTGGGGGGATTAGACTAGCTAGTGAACCTTTTAAAGCCATCCCAGTCAGCTTTCATGAAGTTGTTGTACGTTTTCTTGTCGGGATGGACGAATTTAGACGGCATATTCAGCGTTAGTACAATTGGTAGGTGATCGGAGGACATAGTGAGGATTCGCTCCTATGTGATGTCATTGATAAGTCCAGGGCTAGCGATGGAAATATCTGGTGAGCTAGTGCAAGATCAAGCGATGGGAGTCGGTTTGTCGACGTATCTGATGCGTCCAGCTGATCGGCGATAATGTTACCTCTGGTGTCGTTGTGGAGGTTGGAGTGCCATAGATTGTGATGTGCGTTGAAATCACCAAGCAGGAGACGATATTGGCCTATTAGTAGAGAGCTAATATTCACTTTGTAACCGGTGGGACAGCTGGAGGCAGGTGGAATGTAGATGTTATAGATTCAATATTTCCCGATTTGACGGTTATCGCTTGTAGTTTCATGGTGTTATCGGTGGAAGTGATGTCAACGATGCTCACGGTAGATTGTTGTGAATGAGGAAGGCCAAAGCCCGTCCAGCATTGCTTTCCTCGGTCGCGTCTGATGACATTATAGTTCCCGTGTGAGCTGAGCGAAGTGTTGGAGTTGAGTTTGGTCTCCTGAACAGCTGCAATCTGGATATGGTGTCTGTCCATAAAATTAGTAAGTTCGACGATTTTATGTTGGAGTCCGCTGCAGTTTAGTTTGACGATTTTAGTGTTGGTGTAGTTAACATCGATGGTACGTGGAGCTGGGGTCAAATTTGGTCTTGGTTGAACTGGGCGTACAGCGTTTGCCGGGCTGGAAGGTGATGATTGTTGGGAACCTTGGTTGGCGGCTGTTGAGGGTTGGATTAAGAGCGTCGCCCTCTATTTCTACATCGACTCGCTATGTAGGTTGGTCTCCGTTGATTATAGTGGGTAAGTCCCGAGTAGTTCTTTAGATGAACCCATTCTCCGCAGCATGTATATTCGACCGACGTTTGAACATTGGTCCAAATCCTATTACCGCAGACTGAGCAAATCCATGGACCTGGATTCGATTCGATGCCGGCTCGTAGTAGTAGTGTGAGGAGCAGCTGGACCGGTCAAGACCCCTAAGGGAAAAACGGTAAGAATGTACGACACATAGTTTCCTTCCCCTTCTTGCGTTGAAGGGGGTCGTTGCGACTCTTGGCCATGCCGATGGCGTGGGTCGTTCCGGTTCGTAGACCCGACCGCAGTAGGAACGTGAAGCAAATTTATCGATCGCAGCTTCGTAACAGGACACAGAATCCAGGAGAAACACTGCAACAATTGGCACAAGACATTCAACAGCTGTCTCTTTTGTCATACCCGACCTCGGAGCCTGAACATCAAAACGAGACAGCAGTGAATGTGTTCACTACGGCTCTCCTGGGCCGGGAACTACAACAGGCGTTGGGGCTAGTTGACGGACGCACTTGCATACCTCCTAAAATTTGAAGCTGCGAGGCAAGCCGCCCGTAACTGTGTGCGAGTCTGAGAAGTAGTGCATGATTGTGTCTGTCAGCGAATGGATGCATCAAGAAAAATTACCAACCGAAAATCAATTCGGTGCTGAAACTGCGGTGAAAAGGGTCATGTGCGAAGGAACTATCGTCAGCCGAGATAGGCAGGAACATTCTCCAAGAAATACCCAATACCATATACCATTTAGGAAGCGACCATACCCAATCAGGAAGCAACAACGGTTGCAGAACATATAGGTAGTCAGAAGTGTTTCTTTATCGGTGCCCCAAGTACTACCGGCAAGAGCTTTAAGAATTTTGTTTCTGCTCCTGAGTTTAGAGCAGATGTTATCAGCGTGTGTGTTAAATTTGCCGGAGTTGTCTATCGTGACACCTAGGATCTTGGGAGTCCGAATAGTAGGGATGACGTTTGTGTCGATAGATATCGGGAGTTGCATATTGTACTCCTGGTTGAAGCTGGTGAATAAGGTGGCGGAGGACTTTGGTGCTGAGAGCTTCAAGCCTTTACTCACAAAGAAGTCGTTGAGTGTCAGCAGGTATTCATTGATGTGGTCGCACATTTCGGGAATGTCGTTGCCAGTCGCCATGATGGTACAGTCGTCAGCATAAGAGATGATTTCGAGTCCCGTGGGTGGTGTGGGCAGTCCTGACATGTAAAGGTTGAAGAGGGTGGGAGATAAGACTCCGCCCTGTGGAACGCCTTGTTTAATTTTCCTGAGTTTGGACTTCCCATTCCTAAACTCGGTGCAGGATTGACGACCGGCAAGATAATTCGCGATCCATTTGTGGATATACGGAGGAGTAGTGTTGCGTAGGTCTGTCAAAAGTACTGTGTGGTTAACAGTGTCAAATGCTTTTGACAAATCGAGAGCTACGAGGATAGTGCGCTTGCAGGGTTTCGGCTGATTGAGTCCATTGAAAATGTTGGAGGTGATCCTGTCTATAGCGGTTGTAGTGCTATGCATTTTCCGGAAACCGTGTTGGTGTTTGGCAAGCTGGACGTGCTCCAGGAGTTTAGGCAACACTAGTGCCTCAAGTATTTTGGCCACGGGGGACAGTAGCGTTATTGGACGGTATGATTCTGCTAGAGTATGATCTTTGCCTGGCTTCGGTATGGGGGTGATACGGCCTTTTTTCCATAGCTCGGGTATGATGAAGGTTTTCAGCGACAGGTTCATCGTAGCAGTGATATACTCAATGGCCGGAGAGTCGATGTGTTTGAGCATAGTCATGGCAATACCGTCTAGTCCGTACGCTTTAGAGTTTTTCGCTTTTTTGATTGCAAGCTTGACTTCGTTTGAGGTAACCTGGAGGTGTTGGTCAGTGGTGCTGTTTCGGATAGCTCTGGTAATTTTGCGCTTGAGCTTATCTTTTTCGGGATGTTCGACGAATTGTTGGTTAAATTTGTGAGCGCATTTGTCGTCGTTGTTGTATGTGTTATCACCGAATTTTATAGCTACCTTACCTTTGGGTTTTGTGGGGTTTGATAGTGCACGTACCGTTCTCCAAAGGTTGCTTACGCCGGATTTTACGTGGCATGTTTTTAAATGCGAATTCCATAACTGTTTCCTGTGGTCGTTGACTTGCTGGGTTATAATGTTGTTGAGATCGCCGATGCGAGGATCATTTGGGTCTGCTGTTCGGAGTTCATCTCTCGTTTTTGCCAGTTCTGCAGCAGATGATGGGAAATGCGGTCTCATGATTGGGATGCGGCCCGCTGGAATATATCTTTTGGCTGCATTCTGGATAATCCGTCTCAGGTTTTTTTCAGCAGTACGTACGTCAGTAGGGGTTGGAAGGGCAGAAAACGCTTCATTTGTGTAGGTTTGGAAGCCAATCCAGTCGGCTTTGCTGAAATTCGAGTATGTCTTCTTCTCAGTGTACGTAAACTGAGACGGTTTATCAATCGTGAGGACGATAGGCAAATGGTCTGACGAGAAAGTTATGAACGGTTCCCATGTAATGCTGTTTATGAGCCCAGGGCTGGCGATGGATATGGAGCTTCTGCATGATCCTGCAATGCGGGTTGGTGAGTCGTCATTCAATGGACAGAAATCGGAATCATCTAGTTGGTTTGCGATGTGATTGGTTTGTTGAAGAACTTGGGCGAATCTTTCGTTAGCGAACACCGATTTCTACTGTCAGAATTTGTTTTGAAAGCAGGAAACGTTCCCGAGGCTGCTGCGGTGGTAAATGGTTGGTCGGATAGTGAGCGCGCCACGGCTCTTGTTCTAGCGTTGAGAGGATCTGCTGCTGAAATCCTACAATCGATTCCTGCTCAACTGCAGACATTTTATGTGGAGCTTGCGAAGGCGACGATTGTGTGATACGCAGACGAGCACATGAAGCAAATTTATGTTGTTGTTGTACCATGAGTTGTATCAATTGTACGATGAGCTGGAAGTAACGAAAATCGTGAAGCTTCAACGTTTGCAATGGGCGGGGCATGTACAACGGATGGGCGATAATCGCATGCCAAAGAAAGTGATGAACGCACAACGAATTGACAAAGTGAGGTTGCGTGGAGCACCGAGAGCTCGCTGGGAGAACTCCGTAGGTGAAGACGCCCACCAGCTGCTGGGCTTCCGAAACTGGAGGACAAGGTCATTCAGGCGGCCAAGGCCCGACGTCAGGCTATAGTGCCACATTGATGATGATGATGTAGCGACGCACGTAAGGAGGCAAACTAGTGTCGTTATTCGTAAATGGTTGGCATCCTCTCCTCAAGTTCAATGCCTAAGAAGATTGCCACGTCAATGGGATTTTCCCAAAGCGCAATGGGTTTAGGTGCGACAGTACAATTGAAAAGGTGGTCCACGTTGTGCGGGCTAGCTCCACACGCTGGAAAAATGTCTGCAATGACGTTGTCGATGCGGGACCAAAGTGAATTAAGTCTGGAGCACCATCCAGAGCGAAGCTGAGCCAAGGTGGCTTTAGGTAGCTGTAGTTAATCATTGGAGATATCCGGTGGTCGAGCTCGAAGGACACGGTTTACAGATAGATCATTCGTGGCTTTGATTACCTCGCTGGTATGCTGCTTTAGAACCGCCTTGTAGGTGTTGGTTTTGCGCTTGAGTCTATCCTTGGGTGGGTACTACTTAAAAAAATTGGCGCATTTCTTGACGTCGCCCACGGTAGAATTTATAAACTTGATAGCGACCCTCTCCTTAGTTTTAGTGGGGTTTGTTACATTTCTAACGGTGATCCCTCGTTTTAGCCAATTTAGCCGCGGATGTTGGAAATTTAGGTTTTAGGCTGGGAATGCGGCCGACTGGAATGAATCTCTTAGCTGCAGTGAGAATTATCCGTCTGAGTTGTTTTTCGGCCATACGTACATTACTTGGGGGGATTAGACTAGCTAGTGAACCTTTTAAAGCCATCCCAGTCAGCTTTCATGAAGTTGTTGTACGTTTTCTTGTCGGGATGGACGAATTTAGACGGCATATTCAGCGTTAGTACAATTGGTAGGTGATCGGAGGACATAGTGAGGATTCGCTCCTATGTGATGTCATTGATAAGTCCAGGGCTAGCGATGGAAATATCTGGTGAGCTAGTGCAAGATCAAGCGATGGGAGTCGGTTTGTCGACGTATCTGATGCGTCCAGCTGATCGGCGATAATGTTACCTCTGGTGTCGTTGTGGAGGTTGGAGTGCCATAGATTGTGATGTGCGTTGAAATCACCAAGCAGGAGACGATATTGGCCTATTAGTAGAGAGCTAATATTCACTTTGTAACCGGTGGGACAGCTGGAGGCAGGTGGAATGTAGATGTTATAGATTCAATATTTCCCGATTTGACGGTTATCGCTTGTAGTTTCATGGTGTTATCGGTGGAAGTGATGTCAACGATGCTCACGGTAGATTGTTGTGAATGAGGAAGGCCAAAGCCCGTCCAGCATTGCTTTCCTCGGTCGCGTCTGATGACATTATAGTTCCCGTGTGAGCTGAGCGAAGTGTTGGAGTTGAGTTTGGTCTCCTGAACAGCTGCAATCTGGATATGGTGTCTGTCCATAAAATTAGTAAGTTCGACGATTTTATGTTGGAGTCCGCTGCAGTTTAGTTTGACGATTTTAGTGTTGGTGTAGTTAACATCGATGGTACGTGGAGCTGGGGTCAAATTTGGTCTTGGTTGAACTGGGCGTACAGCGTTTGCCGGGCTGGAAGGTGATGATTGTTGGGAACCTTGGTTGGCGGCTGTTGAGGGTTGGATTAAGAGCGTCGCCCTCTATTTCTACATCGACTCGCTATGTAGGTTGGTCTCCGTTGATTATAGTGGGTAAGTCCCGAGTAGTTCTTTAGATGAACCCATTCTCCGCAGCATGTATATTCGACCGACGTTTGAACATTGGTCCAAATCCTATTACCGCAGACTGAGCAAATCCATGGACCTGGATTCGATTCGATGCCGGCTCGTAGTAGTAGTGTGAGGAGCAGCTGGACCGGTCAAGACCCCTAAGGGAAAAACGGTAAGAATGTACGACACATAGTTTCCTTCCCCTTCTTGCGTTGAAGGGGGTCGTTGCGACTCTTGGCCATGCCGATGGCGTGGGTCGTTCCGGTTCGTAGACCCGACCGCAGTAGGAACGTGAAGCAAATTTATCGATCGCAGCTTCGTAACAGGACACAGAATCCAGGAGAAACACTGCAACAATTGGCACAAGACATTCAACAGCTGTCTCTTTTGTCATACCCGACCTCGGAGCCTGAACATCAAAACGAGACAGCAGTGAATGTGTTCACTACGGCTCTCCTGGGCCGGGAACTACAACAGGCGTTGGGGCTAGTTGACGGACGCACTTGCATACCTCCTAAAATTTGAAGCTGCGAGGCAAGCCGCCCGTAACTGTGTGCGAGTCTGAGAAGTAGTGCATGATTGTGTCTGTCAGCGAATGGATGCATCAAGAAAAATTACCAACCGAAAATCAATTCGGTGCTGAAACTGCGGTGAAAAGGGTCATGTGCGAAGGAACTATCGTCAGCCGAGATAGGCAGGAACATTCTCCAAGAAATACCCAATACCATATACCATTTAGGAAGCGACCATACCCAATCAGGAAGCAACAACGGTTGCAGAACAGCTCGTCGAAAATTGGGTATGTTGATATGGAGTAGCTGGTGAGCTACATTCTGATCAAGGGGGAAACTTCGAGTCTGGAGTTTTCACCGGTTATTGGGAATATGTAAAACTAGGACTACGCCTCTGCACCCTCAGTCGAACGTTTTAACAAGACATTGAACGAACACTTAGCCAAAGTTGTGTCGAACAACCCGCGAACATGGGACCAACACATACAACTATTCCTGATGGCATACCGCGCAGCCGAACACGCATCAACAGGGGAAACACCATCGAAAATTCTGTTCGGAAGTACAATGCGGTTACCCGCGGATGTGAAATTCGGAATAGCGCCAGCGGAACAGTCGGCATTTGTTCCTGAGTATGTGTACGACCTAAGGCATCGTTTTGAAAATGTGCATAAGTTGGTGCGAGCACGATAACGATTAAGGGCTAACTCTGCCAGATTCAATGAAGGAGATCTCGTTTGTTTGTAAAACCCTTGTTGGAGAAAAGGAGTATATCCGAAGCTATGGCGATACAAAAAAGTTCCCTTCGATAACTCCGACTACAAGGCGGCCATTGCAGATTTACGCACACAAGAAGTTCATAAAGCCACTCATCGTATCGCAAACAACCGTGTACATGGCACTAAACCTCCAGCCATATCTCCTGATGAAGAGCAACTACTTAGAGCTACCCGTGCCACCTTAGCCCAACTCCGATCCGACTGGTGCCCACGACTAAACTCATATTTATCACGCATAAATAACGCACCATGCTCCACTAGGAGTTACGGATTACGGTAATGAAGAGAGAGAGATAAATAACGAAGTCGCCATTGGAAGCCGAGGGCGAAAATGAAAATCATACATGTGGATCGACTGGCAATTGAGGCACCGATACGGAGGAGAGTTCTGGCTTCACTAAATTCAACTTAAATTTATTGATTTTGCTTTGAGGTCTGACCAACTTTTGTGTTGCAACCTGTCCATGTCCATCCAAGCCTAAAGCCCCTTTGTGTCAAATCTGTAAATGCAATACCTGTTTAAACCTTGATGATAGAAATGGTTCAATTTGATATGGCCTTCCTCATGAAGCTCCCGAACAATGTCGGACATTTTCGGAGTCACAAGGAAATTGACAGAATATTAAAAACACTGAGCAAAAATTAAAACAAAACACTCCATGAAACCAAAAATTTAAAATTAGGAATCAAGTTTTCCACGTCTCTTTATTAGTCATCAGAAAATAATCAAATTCAGTTGTTTCTTACGAAATTCTTGTGTCAGCAAATTTTTCAGTGAAGTTTTAAACGAGGCCCAAATTTTCCATTTTTATAAATAAATTATTAGTAGGTTCAAAATCCCCGAAGTACTTTTTTAATAAAAGTTTGTTATCAAGCCAAAAATTTGCTTCCAAAAATGGTGAGTAAAATTTTCCCCAACTCGGTGTATTTTCCATACAACGAAAACATTCTTCCAGGGTTTTTCGCAACGAGAGACTATCTCGCTTCACGTCGGTCAGGCGGGCGTGCAAATCGGAAATGCAACTTGGGAGTTGTATTGTCTTGAGCATGGTATTAACTGCGACGGAACCCTAAATGCAAGCGGAGATGATGCTGATAATTGTTATAGCGCATTTTTCGCGGAATCTCACAACAACAAGGTTGTACCGCGGTCGATTTTTATCGATATGGAACCAACGGTGATTGGTAAGAGATTGATTAACAAATGCCTACATTTTAGGTACTTACTAGAGGATACAAACACATCCATATGTACGTGTTTCCTTTTAACAGATGAAGTTCGAACTGGCAAATTTAAGGATCTCTTTCATCCCGACCAGCTGATATCCGGCAAAGAAGATGCCGCAAATAATTTCGCTCGTGGCTACAATACCGTTGGTCGCGAGATGATTGAACCCGTTGCGGATCGCATTCGAAAGATGGCTGAACAGTCCAATAGTTTACAAGGATTCTTCCTTTTTCATTCATTTGGTGGTGGTACCGGCTCGGGATTTTCTGCACTGCTCATGGACAGATTGAGTGAGAACTTTTCGAAAAAGTGCAAATTAGAGTTTATAGTATATCCGGCTCCGGCTATTTCAACGGCTGTCGTTGAACCTTATAATTCCATACTTACCACACATTGCACGTTGGATACTACGGATTGTGCGTTTATGGTGGATAATCAAGCGATTTACGATATATGTCACAGCAAGTAAGCAATTAACGATCGTTGGTATATTCGGTGCAGTTCTGATTTGATTACTCTTTTCCAGGCTCGGTATTGATCGTCCCAGCTATCCCCATCTGAACCGCTTAATTAGCCAGGTTGTGTCTAGTATAACGGCATCATTGCGTTTCAACGGTGCCTTAAATGTTGATATGATGGAGTTCCAGACAAATCTTGTGCCGTATCCTCGCATTCATTTTCCACTTGCATCCTACGCACCAGTCGTTCCAGTGGAAAAATCCTTCCACGAAACCCTATCGGTAGCTGACTTAACTTCGCAGCTCTTTGAGCCCGATAATCAAATGGTCAAGTGTAGTCCGACTGCTGGAAAGTATATGGCCTGTTGTGTCCTATATCGGGGTGATGTGGTTCCAAAGGATGTCAACCGGGCAATAGCAGCTGTAAAAGCTAAAAACTCCATTAGATTTGTAGACTGGTGTCCGACTGGCTTTAAAGTTGGCATCAACTTCAAGCCACCGTGCGTGATTCCGGACTGTGAACTGGCACCTGTTCATCGGGGTGTATCAATGCTGGCTTCAACTACGGCTATTGCCGAGGCATGGTGTCGTCTGGATCATAAATTTGATCTGATGTATGCTAAAAGGGCGTTTGTACATTGGTACGTTGGCGAAGGAATGGAAGCCGATGAATTTGTAGAGGCACGTGAAAATCTAGCAGCACTGGAACGTGACTACAGAGAAGTGGACGATGATGGAAGTATTGTGTCCGATAATGATTCGGTTCAAGAGATGTAGACATGTCGATGTAATTTTAGATTTAATTTCACTTAATTGTTGTTTGTTCTTAATAAATTCTTGTCAAGTATAACATTTTGGAGTTTTTGGAAACTAACGCGTTTCGTTTTAGAACGCTGTCATTCTACAGAAAACCATAATTGTTGCGTTACACGGAAATTTCTTGCATCACAGAAATTAACCCGAAATAGCCTGCTGACACAAACCTTTGTATGAAGCAGGGTGCTAGCTTTTACACTGTGCGGAAAATGCTAAGGTTCAACTGAATTTCCTCCCATAAAACGGTAAAATTGAGATTAAAATGTACATACATTTTTTCAGTATTAGTTTGAGGGCATCTTATCTAGTGGTTAGTCTTATTGTATAGACACCATTTTTCAAAAGCTTGTACATTGTATTGAATTGAACGTTTGTTTACTTTGCATAGTTACGCAATATTTTGCTTGGCTGCGCCATCGTATGAAATTGCGTCATGTTTTTACTGTGTATATACTAACTAAAAAATCATTACGCCATAGTTCATAGTCAATTTTCAGTGCGAAAATAACTTAGATTAAGGACCGTTCCACCGTTTGGAAAAATGTTACCGCCAAAAAAATATTTCAGAAAAGTTTCTAGGAGAATACCACGTCATTTTGCAATCTAAACTCACGCAAAATGCCTGGACTAATTAGTCTATTATCGCCAAATTATCATCCTGGCGAATTAATATCCCTCACTATTCCTTCCCGAAGGGAGTGACGCCTTTAATCCGAAAACAATATGAAATTCGAGAAATGTTTTCTATCAGGCGAATTCAATTCGTATCGCGGACGATAGAAATTGTTTGCTGGGAATAAATAAGTTAAGTTCTTGCCTACTAAAATCAGAGCAGATCATATTCTTATCAGCGAACTTTAATTACCAATTCGAAGAGATATCAACACGGTAAAAAAGACTTTTTTAGTGGTCCTACTGGAACCATTGTCTCACGGCAATCTCAAGCCTCTACGGAGCGGACCCCACCCGTTTGTTACAAAAAGCGATCAAGAGTAGCCAAACCGCCTACCCGGCAAGAGCCTCGAAGGTTTCGATGCAGGAAGGTTGTGTGTGTGTATGGATTCGATTTATATGTTTTTTTTTTTCGTCATATTGGGAGCATAATGTCTCGGCACAGCTGCTCTCAATTCTCCTTTTACGCGCCGGTATTGAAGCAAATCCGGGCCCAGTAAGGGTATGGATATATAGTGTCTGCAACCGACATATCGGTTCGAATGCCAGGGCACTTCAGTGTAGTTGCTGTTCGGAGTGGGTGCATTTTCGATGCTCCGGTTTAAGAAGGATGGGTCATTATATTGAAGGAACATTAAGTGCACCAGGCTGCAGGTTTACTGGCCAGCCTCGGGTCATACCATGCCCTTCTTTACCACCAATGTACCCCCCCCCCACTCTTCTCAATAATGTTACCTTGAATGTACGACACAGTTTAACCCCTGCCCCTCATATTGGGAGCATAACATCTCGGCGCAGCTGCTCTCAATTCTCCTTTTACGCGCCGGTATTGAAGCAAATCCGGGCCCAGTAAGGGTATGGATATATAGTGTCTGCAACCGGCATATCGGTTCGAATGCCAGGGCACTTCAGTGTAGTTGCTGTTCGGAGTGGGTGCATTTTCGATGCTCCGGTTTAAGAAGGATGGGTCATTATATTGAAGGAACATTAAGTGCACCAGGCTGCAGGTTTACTGGCCAGCCTCGGGTCATACCATGCCCTTCTTTACCACCAATGTACCCCCCCCCCCCCCCCACTCTTCTCAATAATGTTACCTTGAATGTACGACACAGTTTAACCCCTGCCCCTCATATTGGGAGCATAACATCTCGGCGCAGCTGCTCTCAATTCTCCTTTTACGCGCCGGTATTGAAGCAAATCCGGGCCCAGTAAGGGTATGGATATATAGTGTCTGCAACCGGCATATCGGTTCGAATGCCAGGGCACTTCAGTGTAGTTGCTGTTCGGAGTGGGTGCATTTTCGATGCTCCGGTTTAAGAAGGATGGGTCATTATATTGAAGGAACATTAAGTGCACCAGGCTGCAGGTTTACTGGCCAGCCTCGGGT
Organism: Microchrysa polita; assembly: GCA_949715475.1. Classification (NCBI taxonomy): domain Eukaryota; kingdom Metazoa; phylum Arthropoda; class Insecta; order Diptera; family Stratiomyidae; genus Microchrysa; species Microchrysa polita. The sequence continues at coordinate 62,036,487 of OX454420.1, forward strand.
CATACCAGGCCCTTCTTCACCACCAATGCCCCCCCCCCCACTCTTCTCAACAATGTTACCTTGAATGTACGACACAGTTTAACCCCTGCCCCTCCGCCAGCAATCTTTACGCCTGTGTCCATTTTGCAGTTTAACTGCAACGGCATCCTAGGGAAAATTTCCGAAATCACAAGATTTTTGAGTAATACAGACTGATTGCTGCCATCCAAGAGACGAAGCTCCACGCGAACTCGCCTCTTAGTGTCGAAGGCGAATATATTATCCTAAGTAAGGACAGAGAAGGTGCCGCGAATGAGATGGACTTGCCCTCCTAATACACAGGTCCGTACATTACAAAGTGTATTAGATGAAGTTTCTGATGGAAAGGCGGAGTTGCAAGCCATCTCAGTTTCGTCAGGGAGCACCAATATTGAAATTTGTATTTCTATATACCACCACATTCTAGTTGTTCATCAGTATCATTTCAATATTGGTCCTCTTCTTAATGGAGAGCACAGGATCATTCTTGGCGACTTCAATGCCCATCATGAACTCTTGGTCAGAGTTCTGTACCCTCAATGAAGACTCGCCGACTCGTGATGCAAACGATAATTGTATCAGCTCTCCAGCGCCCGCCTAATAAGTGAGACCTCTTGAGAAACACGTATTGGTCTTCCCTCTGATCGCCTCCCAATCATAGTCAGAATTGACAAACCAGCTGACCTGACCAAGTCAGAGAAGCGAACGTTTGTTAATCACAAAAAAGCCGATTGGGAAGGTTTCAAAACATTTACTTCGACGGAGTTCATCGCGCCGAGTATCTCACGGCGGTCTTTAACTTGTCAATGTCCACGCTTGCCATCCCCGACATCTGGAAAATTGGACGCATAGTCCCGTGTCTTAAACCAGGGAAAAGGGCCAAACTAGGAACTTCATACATACCGATAACAATACTGTCACCTGTCGCAAAGACGCTGGAGGCCCTTATCCACCCCAATCTCGTTTTCCATGCGAAGCTAGAACCCCAGTAGCATGGATTTAGACGTATGCATAGTATGACCACTGCTATTGACGCGATCACTTCACGTGTAAAAGATGAATTAAATCAGCGTACCCCTTGCCATAAAACCATTTTGGTGGCGATTGACCTATCAACCGCGTTTGCTTCTGGCAAACCTCCTTAACATGCACATTCCTACACAAGAGTTTCGATGGATTGCCAACTATCTAGCTGGTAGGCAATCCTTCACTGATTTTCGGGGCACCCGTTGAGATACGTAATGTCAACAAACCAGTTCCTACTGTAGCAAATCCTAAAATTCCCGGGCTTCACCTTGAGAAAATTATGACTTCAGCTCATCATGCGGAAGCGGTATGCGAAAAGATGCGCAGTAGGAACAAAATGCTTAAAGCACTGGCTGGTAGCACCTGGGGCAAAGATAAAGAAAGTCTTTGTAAAACAAACTGGAATAAAATCTAAGAGGTCCAGGGTTACAAACCGGATCCTTTCGACGAAAAATCATCTCGGACGAAACCGACGACGAACTATAAGTCGAATCCTTATCGACACACAGCAGTACACACCTTCCTATACCGCTAAAAGAAGAAAAAAAAAATGCAAAATGTTATCTAAAACAATATTTTTTATTTCATGTAACAAATACACATCTTAACCTAATTACTGCTAAATTGATTTGAACCTTTATTCGCCTCTTTATTTTGAAACCGTGATTCAGCTCATTTGTATATGCAATCGTTTCGTCAATTGTCTCCTTTTGTGCTTTTTATCTTTTTGCTTCTTATTACGGGTAGCGTCGCGGAACAATTCCACGCCTTCGCGTTCCTCAACGGCTGCCTGCAGCATTTGCAATCCATGATAGTTAACACCAACCATATCTCGTAGCTCCACAACGAGTTCAGTTAAATTTCGAATAATCGTTTCGATAGCCGCCAATAATGTTCCATTGCTCGCAATTTGCTTTTGATGTATCCGGAACAGAAACAGTACGACCTTACAGATGAGTTCCGTTTGATCGCGACGACCACTGGCCAATTGGGGAACTTTCTCGAGCAACTGACACACAGTTGTAAATGGCAAAATGACGAGGGCCTCTTCCAAGTCCGATGCGCGAATTCGTTGCAAGACGGCTATGATGAAATCCAGCGAATTTGTGCTTTCGTGAGCTCGCATTAGCGGATGAATTTCGCGTTGTTTTTCATCGGTTTCATCGAAAATTTTACATATGTCCAGACATTCTAGAATTGACTCGGCTGCTTTTTCAGCTCCCACGGTTTTCTTGGAGGGTAACTTTAGTCCAGGCATTGTTGCAATGGTGTTATCTTCACCAGTCGCCAATGTTTGATTCTCCAGTTCCTCACGTTCTTCTTCCTGGACATCTTGTAGCACCAATGGTTCATCGGTGCGCTCGAATAGTCTAAGAGTTCGATCGGATCCGCAAGAGACAAGATATCGTCCGTTCGGGCTTACAGCTAGCGAATAGGCTTCACCAATGTGACCTGGCAAGGTGATGATTTTATTGAACGTATCAGCATCCCATTGCTTCACTTTACCATCTTTACCACACGTGAAGAACATGTGTGTTTTGGCAATAAACTGAATCCCCATCACCGAGTCGTCGTGCGCAAACAGCGATCGATGGCAATCGCCAAAGTCAAGACCCCAAATTTTAACATTTCTATCCGCCGAACCGGTTACAATTAAATTGCTATCATACGAAATGTCCATACAGAGTACGGGCAGCTTGTGCCCGTAGAGCGACAGGTAGAACTTGAAGGAATCCAAAAAGAATACTTTCACGGTGGAATCCAGCAGACCAACGGCCAAATATTTACTTTTCGGATCGACCTTAACACAAAGAACAGTTTCTTCCAATTTCAGGGTATTTTTGTGCAGCAACGAAAGCACCTTTCCTTCGGACGGTGCATTTTCCGTCGGAACGTTATCAACTAATTCGAAATTCCACAATTTCACTGTCGTATCACTACTGCCGGTTACACATCCTTTCATATCGGGTAGCAGACAAATGCTCCAGAGCTCACTCTTATGAGCCGGAATTTCTTCCAAAATGTCGCCAGTGCCAATGTCCACGATTAGTAATTGTCCCGTTTTCGTTCCGCACAAGACATGCCGATCGCCCGGCACAAAACACACCGTTAGAATGTAACCGGTTTCGATTGTGCGCAAACATTGCATAGATTGCTGACTCCACAATTTCAGAGACTCACCGCTGCCGGATACGATCGCTTCGGAATCCGAGCTGAAGCATACTGCCCTCACTTCTGACTGATGGCCACTTTGTGTGATTGATCGCAGGATTTTCGGTTCGGCGCCTTTTGTTTTTATGTCGACCGAGTATTGTCGCAGATTGTTATTGGCCGAATTCACGACTATGCGAAGATCATTTTGCTGACCGAGTACCAAATCGATGCTTTTGATTTTCGTTCCGCACTTGATGTGTGGCAGACGTTTTATTTCATCGCTCAAGCTCAACTCGGTCGAAGAAGCAGCATTTTCGGCGGTGTCTTTAGAACTTTTTTTCATCCTCTTGGAAAGACGTGACAATGCTTCATCTTTCGAGCAAAAATAAAAATTTTCAATGAGATCATTGGTGCCATGACACGCTAGAACTCTTCCTGTTTCATCTGCAACTAGACTCACAGTCCTTCCTTTTCCCGCACGCTGTATCACACCACAATTAGTTACATTGATGGGACTAATCGAGTCCTCGTCATCCAGGCTAAGTCCTTCAATCATTGTAGTCGCACTCGTCGGTATCTCGTCTTTCGAATCCCTTCTTACTACTCGATAAACGTTTAGCGTACTCTCGCCACTACCGGCCACCAGATATTCGCCAACCGTCGCTAGAGCCCACACTTCCGTACGGTTGTCAACAATTGTCTTGAAGCACGATTGTGTGTCAAGATTCCAGAATTTGATTTGGGTGTCTTTTGAACATGAGACAACGATATTTTCCAATTCGAATTGTTCCAGGAAGTGAGCGTCTGTCACGGGAGCATTATGGCCCGTGAGGCGATGTTTTCCACTCTGGGCCACCATATCGGAAACAACAAGCTCTGTGTCAAGACCACCGGAAAGCAGACGAATTCCACGTGCATCGTACCGTAATACACTCACGGCAGTTTTATGGACAGCCAATGTACATATGGAGGTACGATCAGAAGTGTTGAAAATTTCGACAACACCATCTGTATATCCTACCGCGATATGCTGATGATCGGGACTTGAACGTATAGCTGTCACCTCATGCTTCTCCCTTTTCAGTTCGAGCACTTTCTCGCCAAGTCTGAAATGAATATATAAAAAGTAGTTGTTATTTTTTATGCTTACACATTTGCTGTTTGTATTATAGAAGGGGTTGCATATAAAATCTCCACGCAGAAAATCCTCAAGAGCTGCTTCTTCTCCTTCGATGTAGCCAAAGCAAGATATTTAGTGATTAGTCGCTTGGAAGTTTTGATTTGCAGTTATGATTATGAAGATTATAAAATTTTGGTCTCCCCGGTTGTTAAGCTCATGCCAAAATAGAACATTTCACTGACTATGCATCTTCAACAACTTTATTTTAGTGTATTCGGTAAGTAAGCATGTATTTTCGTCTACTACCGCTTTGTGTCGCAGTAACTTTTCCGGTCACCTATTCTTCTATTTATCTGTGTCTGGATCCTGTAACCTTTAATGGCGCGTTGTGTGTTGACTTGGACATTAAAAGCTATTTCGAGCCGACGTTACATCTTTATTTCTAAAAATTCATCTGTGCTTGTTTCCGTAATGCATCTCCTGAACATCGGAGCCTATTTGGCTGGATTTTGAAGGATGGATGTAGGCTAAAGAAAGGCTTGATCTTGTAAGTTATGGAGCTAGCATAGAAACCCAACACCAAAAATTATGTTGTCCATAGAAAAACCTTTTTATTCATAGGCCAATTTTGACCAAATCTAGGATAAAGTTTCCTATATTGTGGACATAAAAAACATTTGAAAAAATCGGACCATGAGATCATGGGTCTCCCATAAAAACGTCACCCCAAAAAGTAAGTTATTCTAAAAGAAACTTTTTTCTTTATGGACCAATAGTAACTAAAGGGTTCTTCATAGAAAGAAAAACTTTCTTTATGCACGAATCGTATTTAAACCTCACGTCTTTATGAAACACACATAACATGTCCACGGAAGGGACGAAATCCTGCCATGGGCTGCCATAGAAACACCATCCCAAAAATAGGTTCTTCTAAAAAAGCCTTTGGAACTGCAATTTTTTTATTGTTGAAACTTTGGCAAGCGGATCGAGCAAGGTTGCAATTAAAGGGCGAATTAGATTGCTTACGTGACCTCCCGTTCCGAATTTATGGCCAGAATGCTTCCCTACCGTTTCGTGCCATCTGTCAAAGTTGGTCCAATGGAGTTTATATGTAATTACACAGATGGCACGGAACGGAAGCATTCTGGCCATTCATTCGGAAGCTATCTGGTTCGCCTTTAAATTCGTAGAGAATAATGTGGCCGCCTACACACGTGCTTAGATTTTATGAGATGGTGGGTAAAAGACTGCAAGGTGATCTTGGGTGATTCTTTATTTAGCCAACACCCATTGCTCCTGACAGAGGGGCAGTGGCAGAGATGTCACTCTATCTCTGAGTTGCCGGTGCGTGGGTTCGAATCCCACTGTGAACAATGGATGTTGTCTATAAAATGCTCCTACGGCAGCCGGTTCTTCGATGTAAATCGTCCCGGAGCTACCCGTTGTTAAAACGGCCAAGAGCTGCCAAGACCCCCTTCGATTCAAGAGAAAAAAACTCTTGAATCGTTACAACAACAACAGAATTTATTTTGAAAGTAGTACGAGTAAGAAATAGAAGAACTCCAAGTCGAAAAAACTTTGAACCTGTAGTAGTTCCATTTATTGATAAAATGACGGAGTGGTTTCACAAAACCAACTGCACCGAGCACAGTCCAGCACAAATGTGAAATAATTTCGCTGAAATTTCAGTAGCGAAGTTGAGAAAATTACATACAATGCCGAAAGAAAGTAAAGCGCGTAAAGTGCTCGAGCAAAGGCGAAGACAGCTGCGAATTAGAGAAGCTCAGACTGCGACCATAGAACCGTCATTGCGCGAGGCCTAAGCACAACGCCAGGATATTTAGGGTCGCAGCCCAAAGGAGAAGAAACGAATACCACAAATCTTGAAGATATCTCACAGGAAGAGGTGATGGAGGCAATGCATCAGATGAAACGCGAAAAGGCAGTCTTCTTCTTCTTCTTTATGGCACGATAGCCCGACGTCGGGCCTTGGCCGCCTGGATTGAAAACCTCCAATTGTCGCGGTCACGCGACCTTGTCCTTCAGTTCCGAAAGCCTAGCATCTGGTGGGTGTCCTCACATACAGAATGCTCCCATCGGGCTCTCGGTCGCCCACACAATCTGGCTCCATCCACTCGTTGCGCGTTCATCACTTTTTTGGGCATGCGATTGTCGTCCATCCTTTGTACATGTCCCGCCCATTGCAGTCGCTGCATTTTCCCGATTCTCGACACCTGTAGCTCATTATACAGCGGATACAATTCAAGGTTGTACCGAATGCGCCATTCACCTCGGCATACGTCGATGTTGTATTCCCAGCACTTCGGGAGTAAAAGCTTCACTGTAAAAAGCTGATCTGTCGTCGCCGCCTTGGTACTCGCCAATGATTTCTTCTGCGTACGGATTTATTCTATTTTCTAAAATCTTATAAGTCGTACAAACTAATGAGATGCCTCTTTAGTTCTCACATTTCAACTTATCCCCTTTTTTGTGGATTGGGCAAATGATACTTTTACGCCAATCTTCCGGGATTATTTCGTCGTTCCATACTTTAACGATAAGTGTGTGTATAGCCTTAACAAGGCTCTCTCCACCATGCTTCAGCAGTTCAGCTGGAAACTCGTCAGCGCCCGGGGCTTTATTATGTTTTAGTGCTTGTATGGCGAGATCAACTTCTTCTACTGTTGGGGGTTGAACGAGAGGGCCTGTTTCAGCCATCAGCTCCAGAACTTCTTGTGTGGGGTTGTTCGGTTGAACATTGAGGAGCTCTTCAAAATGTGAGGCGCAGCGTTTATCAACGCTATCGGTGTCGCTAATGATATTGCCATCCTTATCCTTACAGAGGCTGGTCCTGGGTTGGTATCCACTTTTAATTGAATTAATTAGCTTGTACGCTTGTCTACTGTTCCTACTAGCTAGTCTTTGGTTTATTTGCATCAACTGCTCGTCAAGATGCTTACGTTTCTTACGCCTAATTAACCTATTCGAAAATCGTCGAAGCTCGTCATATTTGTTTTTTTTTTGGCTCTAGTTGCGCGTTCGGTCCATTGCCGATATGCTTCGTTTTTCGCATCTACCGAATTTTGACATTCCTCGTCAAACCAATCATTTCGGGCTCTCCGGGCTTTGTAGCCCACAACCTCCTCTGCGATCCATTTGATGGTGTCTTTGAGTGTATCCCAGATCTCAAGGGCGCCTTCGTTACTGATGTTATTCAGCAGGGGCGTCAGCTTCTCCTCAAGGGCAGTCGTATAAGCAACCACCGTGGCATCATCCGACAATTTGTCAGCCGCAAAAATGTTTGCAGGGTTAAATCTCGAACGATGCACCGAAGAAATTCTGCACCTATAAGTCGCCTTCACCATATAGTGGTCAGAATCAATATTTGCTCTTACAGACGAGGACGTGGTCAATTTGGTTGACGGTATGTTGATCTGGAGATCTCCAGGTCTGCCTGTGAATGCGACGATGCGGAAAACATGTAGAGCTAATGACAATATTTCTGCTTGTCGCGAAGTCAATTAGTCGTTGGCCAATGTCGTTACAGTCTTCATGGAGGCTGTACCCTCCAGTAATCCCCCTATGCCAACTTTCGTTTTAGACTTTGGAGTTAAAATCCCCCAGCAGCAATTTGACATCGTTTGATTGAAGTGAATCGAAGAGATTTTCTAAGCGGTGATAGAACTCGTCTTTAACCGCGTCTTCACTGACGTCGGTGGGGGCATGCGCGTTTATGAGCCAGAGATTGAAGAACCGGGTTTTAATGCGAATCGCACACAGCCGCTCGTTTATGGGTATAAAGTCGATAACATGCGGCTGATTGATTGTTTACAATGAACGCCACTCCAAACTCCATGTGGCCCAAAGGTTTTCCACTTGTAAAAATTGTGTACGAATTTCGGTCAGTCGGACCGGAAAAATACCCGCGGAATTTTGGTTAAAAATGGTTGGCTCACAGTTCTCTTCAACGAAATCAAAAGTGGGCAACCGATTCCTGACGCTTTCAGGGAAAGTTTTTTTGTCTTCCTTTCTATATAAACAAAGGAGAAGATCTACGAGCGAGTTATCTACAACTGATTGAGAAGGATTGTGCGGTTGAATGACTATCAATGCGGCTTTGTCGAAGGTCGGTCCACAATCAACATAGAGCAGCACGAAAGGAATTGCACTTTGTATTCATCAATTTGGAAAAGGCATTCGATAGAATACTTCGTTCAAGTATATTGGCTCGATGGTAACCAAGGGAGTGACAATAAAGCTAAAGAGCAAGTTGTACAAAACTGTTGTACGTCCCGCACCCATGAAGGTTACGCGAAAGAAATGACGGCGACCGACATGAAAATGTAACGCATGTCAGTTGGTGTAACCAAAAGGGACCACATCAAGAATAGCTACATCCGAGGCAGCTTGTCTATAGATCAACCAAAGTTTGAACAACGACAAATGGAATAATATTGCCATGCTCAAACGGAAGTTCCACTTGATGGACCCAAGGCAGATCGAAGAATAACTGGATGTTCCAAATGAAAAAGCAACAACAACGCATTTGTCTCGGCGATCCAAGATAGAGCTGTATGTAGAAATTGGCTGAGACATTACCGCCAGAACTGGCGAAGTGCCTACCCCGCAGGCTGAGCGACGCGACGCCATGGAGTGTTATAAAGAACGAAGCAAGGAAAAGAAGAAGCAACTTTATCAAATTAACTTATTTAAACGCACTACATAAGGTCTGCCCATTACCTGAAATCCCAAATGATCACGTTCTCTGCTGCACCTGCGGCAACGTAACGACCTTCGGTTTTATTGTACACAACAAAATTGATATTGGGACGGCCGCTCGCAATGATGTTGAAACTACCCACAGGCCTATAGGCTAAATATTGTTTTGTCAATCCCATTTCCGATCAATTTTCCACATGTAATTTCAGAAATGGATATACGCCTGAGATACTTAGATATACGCAGAAACCGGGTGCACGTGTTTACTGTTGTTTTGCTAAGAACTGTCACTGCGCCGTCAGTACATTGTCATAACATCGTGCCAGCTGATTAGAACAGTGGGGTGAAAAACTGTGAAGTTCTTTTCTCAAAACTATTTTCTATAACAGATTTCACGCAAGATTGAGCTTATTTCAATTAGGTATTAACTAAATTTATTACACAAGTTTTTGCCCACATAACAGATCGATTTTAATTGTAAATTTCACACATTTTTCACCATAATGCACCGAATGTCATGTCTCTCCTTTTCTTTTCTCTAATCAGTCGCCTCCCCTTGCTGTGTTCTTTTTCCATTCCATAATCCACAAGATGGATGCGTAAGCTTCTCGGTAGGTTTGTCGGTCTCTCTTCAGTAATTGCAAAAATCGGGAAATACGTACATAATTGAAACTTTTAAAAAGGATTTGTGAAATTTAAGAGTGTTTTGTGCGTGTTTCAGTTTATAACTGAAAGTGAAAAGTGCTAGTTCTTGTGCTTCGAAGTGTTTTCATGGTCGCGATTCTGACTTGGAAGATTTTTCAGCTCGAAGTAGGACGTGTCTGACTGAATGCATGAATAAAAATTGCATTATTGGGTCGGTGGGCGATTTTTAAGGATCATTGATGATTTTTATCATCAGAAATCAATACTGGTAAGTGCTAAACTTATTCTATTACAAATTTTGTTGCGATTGAAAGGGAAATTTTCAAAAGATTAGTCAAAAATTCTCCATTGATTAGTGCAAATGCGTGGAATGGGGTTTTGACAAGTGGGTGCTAATTGATTGGAAGTGAGCCTGGAAAGATCCGATATTTTTCTTGTGATTTACGATCAGCTGTTTGTGGATTGTATGTATATTCTGATTTGTAAACACTGCAGAGAATAGACTATAGTATTTTGTCTATTAGTGCAGTCAAAATATCCCATTTCAGGCCTCCAAATAGAAAAAATAGAGTTTGTGTTTTTTTGTTTGATTTTTTTTGTGGTTTTTGAATCAACGAGCTCCCAGGAATTTAAAACTCATTTTGCTAAAAAAAATTTTGATCGGAAAGGTCCCAAAAAGGACAAAAAAGGATACTCTTTAATCCTTGACCGGAGGTCAGCATGTGGGGTATCAGATCAAAGGGGACGTCGCGTACATTACATATCCGGTGTTTGTTTCGAGATTAAATGTAAAATTATTGTGTTTTCCGTGTATCTTTCCAAAGCCATAACTAAGAAAATAATTCAAATTGTCACTACGTTTCTCACTTTTCCGAATTTGCAATAGCTAAAGATTCTATCATTAAATTTGCTAAGAAAAAAGTTATCGGAAAGCTCTGAAAAAGGACATTAAAGGACACTAATTACAAACCGTGATCGAGTGCATTGCATATCCGGTATTTGTTTCCTATTTCAAGGACACTAAATGGAATAATTCGGGCTCAAACGAAAAATTACGGCTTTGGAAAGATACATATACGAGAAATACGAAAATTTTCCATTGGGTCCCAATTTTCTCCTGTGAGGGTCCTTGAAATACCGGATATGGAATGTACTCGACGTCTTCTTTGAAATGACACCCCGCATGCCCACGTTCGATCAAGGTTTGTAATTAGTGTCCTTTTATGTCCTTTTTGAGAGCTTTCCGATAATTTTTTTTCTTAGCAAATTTAATGATAGAATCTTTAGCTATTATAAATTCGGAAAAGTGAGAAACGTAGTGACAACTTGAATTATTTTCGTAGTTATGGCTTTGGAAAGATACACGGAAAACACAATAATTTTACATTTAATCTCGATTTATTCCGTTGAGGGTCCTTGCAACAGGAAACAAACACCGGATATGTAATGTACTCGACGTCCCCTTTGATCTGATACCCCACATGCTGACCTCCGGTCAAGGATTAAAGAGTATCCTTTTTTGTCCTTTTTGGGACCTTTCCGATCAAAGTTTTTTTTTTTAGCAAAATGAGTTTTAGATTCCTGGGAGCCCACTGATTCACAAACCACAAGAATTAGCCTTACTCTATTTTTTTCTATTTGAAATGCTAATATGACTGCACTATATGGTCGATTCACATATTACATTCAAGAGACAACACTTGTATGAAAAATCTCGATGGCTGTAATGTGAAAATTGGCCTTAATGAAATGAATTCTCCGCAGGGATGCCTCCCTACGAAACCTTCTAGCTCTTCGACTTGGCTAACGCCACACTTATGTCTTGATGGGTGTAGAGGCCGCACAGATCCTATGGATCCACAGATCTCCAGAGGCCATGTCATATGAACCAAACTATGGAACTAGAGGACTCACTGCTGCTAGGGTCCAAGGTGTCACAATTCACCAAAAAAACTGTGTCGCATGAAACACGGAATTCTGGGTCTTATGACTGCATCTCTGCAAAGCTATTAACGCCCGCCTTAGGCCAGTTAAAGCAGAAATGTTCTCCTGACTTTAGGGTGAACGTTTTACTGCCATTTTTAAGAATCCGGTTAATAAAATCCTGCCTCCCCGGACGCGTATATCGAAAACCTTATTCAGCTCGTCCCCACGTAGGTGACAAAATCGATCAGCTTTTCAAGTACATACATAAACCGTCTGAAACCCTTATCGATTTCGTCACCTGGTAGTGGACGAACTCGCATAGGATTTCGAGTATATTTTTTGTCTAAAACGGCTTGAAACCCTTGCTCAGCTCGTCCCCACGCGATGCTACTCGCACAACATCGATGAGCCATTCTTATGCATAAACTACTCAATCACAATCTTTTTATATTTTTGTTGCTGCTATACTGCTGGTGCTTGCTTTGTTTAATGTATACGTTGCGTTAGTAATGTATACGCACAACAAATATTTCCCTCTCTTGTAACTGAAAATAAAAACCGTTACTTTCACGACTTTGGTTATTTTTAGCGCTAGTAAAGCGGATATCTCGTTACTTTACGTGGGGACGAGCTGAACAAGGGTTTCAAGCTGTTTTACACGAAAAATTTACTCGAAAACCTATGCGAGTTCGTCCACTATCAGGGGACGAAATCGATAAGGGTTTCTAAGTACTTTGCCACTTGAAAAGCTGATCGATTTCGTCACCTACGTGGGGACAAGCTGAACAAGCATTTCGAAATACGCTCCCCGGACTTATTTGAATTTTCACGCCACAATCAAAATCAATATTTCGCATACTGACAGAATCATGAAAAGTCCCAATGGTTGCAAAAGAGTCTTCCTGGACGTTATTGGGGTTTTTGGTGGCTCTGTAAATATGCAGTACATAACCCAAGTAAAAATGTTGGCCCTATAATACTTCATATAATATTCTCTTTCATTAGTAAGCACTTTTAAGGGTATAAAAGCTGAATAATAGTCCAATAATGGTAGCATAGTGAAATTAGCTGTAGACCCCAACATCCAAAAAAAGAGAGTCTTGAGTCTTGATGCCAAAATGTCACATACACTCCCTGTATGCTGTAAAAAGTCCCATTCGTTTGTGCGTCACATTAAGGAGGGAGGGAGTGACAAAGCGGGGACATTTTCGTTTTTCTTCGTTTTCTACAAAACTATTTGTCTGATCGCAAAATGTCCTAAGCACGAAAAAACTACATCTATTTTTTTTTACATTTAATTGCAATGATATATAATACTCTATACCTTTTCTTGGAAAATTATACATACCATAGACCCAAAAGTATGTGGAATTAATTTTTTTTTTTCAAATTTACGTTTCGCACTGTAACCTTTTATAGAGTATGGGTAGAGTGATAAGAATCGGTGCTAACACTACCAATTAAATGTATTTAATTTATACCGAAAATTAGCTTGCTCTGGCCAACAACCCCTCCCACGCTCCTGATAACATTTCTCAAAAATGCATGCCTGTAGCGTTTCTCTAAATTACATCAAGCAAATGAAAGTAGTCTGGCTGGTCTAGCGGTTAGTGCGCACACCTTCGGTGCACAGGGTCATGAGTTCGAATCTCACCTTGGATCATGGTGTTTTTCGAACCCACGAGCTTGTGACGGACTATGATCTCACTCAGATGTTAAACGAGTACCCATTTATGGGGATAAATAACACTGCTGAGCGTGATGCTGATCTCATTACCTCAACAAAAAGCAGATAAGATCTTGGAAATAGGGTGTCACTAACACATCCTGCGGCCTTAGTCCAATGCTGGATTGTCGCGCCTGTTATTTATTTAAATGAAATTTGGTGAAGTGGTTAGGGCAATTCCTTATACTCTCCACCAAAAATTACTTTGATCGTATCAAAACATACAAAGTGAACCCGGAATCTGCCAAATTGCACATTTTTATTCTGTCCAGAAGCTATCTATAATAGAAAAAAAAAATATTTTTCTGTTAGAGCGTCACTATAACAATCAATTTATAGTCTTTTGAAATAGTATCGAAAAATCGAGTTTGAAGGTCTCTAGTTCCAGGTTTAAGGCTATTTGAATCATGGACAAAAATGTTCTAGTAACCTTTAAACCCGGCTTTCCGACACAGGGGCACACCTTAGTATGAACTTTTGAACAAGACTAGAAAAAGACTATATTTAATTGTTATATAAGAAAATGAGCAATTTGCCAGATTTTGGATTCACTTTGTATGGGAGGTACCTTTAGTTTTGATCGGATCGAAGTTAAGGCCAGGATAGACCTCGGGGCTCGGGCGTGTGGAATAGATGGCAAATGCTATGGAATTCCATAAGCTACAATCCGAAAACGGTTCCATAATTTTTGTCTGCCATTTTATGTATTATTTTTCGATTCCCCGTTCATTTGGTCGTGGAAAATATCTAATATCTAATTTATAGTAATCTCAGCCCCGAATTTTGTTATTGCCTTAGAAGGCTTTCACACTTACGGCCAGATCACGTAATCTGTGCAAATCACTTAATTAAGCTGTCAAATTCCATGCAAATTTGAATTCACCACACCGCAAAGTAATCTGGCCAGATTAAGTTCAAGTGTGAATAGCTCCTTAGGAACTATTGGAAAGATTCTTGAAATGTGCTTCGGACAATTTGATAATATGGCCACCCATAAATCGAAACGAGATTTGGTTCGCAATCAGGATTCGCCTACTTAATTTGTTTAGGATACAAAAGCATTGATAGGACAATTTGTTTGAGAGAAAACACTATCAGTATTCCTTCCTTCCTCCAGTCCCAAATCATTTCAATTTCAATACAAATTTACACAATGAAAACACTCTACACTCAATTTTGAATGGGAATGGACGGTATTTGACTCATTCTGAATTTTACAGGCATCCAGAGGTCTTTTGATATTTCTCTCCAATCGGGAATAATGAAGCAAATGTCATACCGTTATGAACACTAGAGACTATGCGTTAACTTGAAAATTACTTGCCGGAAGGTCCCGGTGCACTTTTTCTTACAGTACAGTTATTTGAACTTACACGAGACGATGAATTTGATCACTCAGTTCCACAAAGTAGGTCACATTTCTCTCAAAACAAAACAGTTATTTTTCGGGTTGGGGTGTAATAGAGCATTTAGTTGCTGTTGCAGCGCCAAAAGAAAATTTGAGAAATATTAGGCGTGTTTTCGCTCTCCGGTGTGGTTCGTTTATTGTAACTACACGGGGTTACAATAACAACATAACCTGTATGGGTCAGGTTGTTATTGTAACTCCAAGTAGTTACACTAAACTAACCTACACCGGAATACAAAAAAAAAACACGCATATAAAGAGTTGCAGTTACAGTGGATGAAATGACAGCAAGGTCTGAGTTTTTCGATTTTTCTTTAATACAAATAACTGACGTAACGGACACTAAATGCGCCATAACCGGTTACCGGGTTATCGTTGGGGCTTAGGACACCATTTATATTATTGATCGGTGTGACGCGAGAAATCGTTTGAGCGATATCCGTCTGTCTGTTCAAATGCAAACTAGTCCCTTAATTGTTGAAATTTTATATACAAGTTTCTTTCTAGTGTACGCTGTATATTTTCGGAACGAATAAAACCGGGCCATGGCGTCATGGGGCTGCCATACAAACCAACCCAAAATCAAAAATTAGGTTCTTCTAAGAACATTTTTTTCTTTATGAACCAATCTCATCCAAACTTCATCAGAATGTATATCTAGTAAAGCCTCGAAACATATCCTCGAACGAATCGGACCACTACGTGATGGGGCTGCCATACAAACCCTGAAAATTAGGTTCTTCTAAGATAAACCTTTTTCTTTTTTATCCAATCTTAAGCAAACTCCACCCAAGTGTGTTCCTAGTAAAGCCTCAAAACATATCTAGGAACGAATCAAATCGGAGCACTACGTCATAGGGCTGTCATACAAACCAACCCACAAAAATAAGCTTCTTGTTTTTACTCAGAGCGATTTGAAATCACTTTGTACACTTTTTGATGATTTCTGAAAGTTAGTTGCGAAAA
Source organism: Microchrysa polita (assembly GCA_949715475.1). Classification (NCBI taxonomy): domain Eukaryota; kingdom Metazoa; phylum Arthropoda; class Insecta; order Diptera; family Stratiomyidae; genus Microchrysa; species Microchrysa polita. Next base: position 62,052,195 of record OX454420.1, read on the forward strand.
CTCAAGGTTTTGGAATGCTTCCTCGGAGCCGCAATTACGAATGTAGACGGAGCACTTGGAGGGCTGAATTCTCTTACGTCTTATCTAGTGGTTAAGGCGCGTTTAGATGGCATCAAACTTGTTTGCATCCAACTTTTCCCTCAAACTTATCCAAGTTGGAAGGCTGTTTACACGTACGATATTCTCTCAAACAAATCCTATCAAACAAATCCTATCCAACTTGTTGGCCGTGTAAACAGTAGTTGAAAGTTGGAGCGGTCGTAAAACGTTATCAGTTTTTGCAATACGTATTAGTTCAGGAAAAATATATTTGCTTTTATTTTTTACTTTTTCGTGAATATTTTAAACATTGAAGGAAACATGCCCGAATGAGTATACAGCGTGCTCCAAAAGTCATCGGAACGCCAGAATTGGATGATAGCGCACCGATATTGGTAATCAGGCGCATTAATTCTTTATTATTAGAAAGTATATTTATATTTCGATTGGACTATAATCAATGCATCTCAAACAAGTTGTCCAACTTCTGTTTTCACGGTGGATTTGTTTGAATGCTCGTTCCACTGCAAACTTGTTGTCCAACTTCTGTTTACACGATGGATTTGGTGTCCAACTTGTTTGAATGCTCAAAAGTTGGACGACAAATCCATCGTGAAAACAGCGCTTTAGTCTTATCGTATAAAAGCTTTTACATTATATTGAATTTACATAGTTATGCCGTATTTTGCTTGGTTACGCCATCATATGAAATTGAAAAAATCATTACAGAATTTCATACAAAGGCGTAACCAACCGAAACTGAAATCTTTCAAATTTTTCCTTCACGGAACTGCTTCCCAAGAAGCGCAATTGCGAACGAACAGGAAGCGCTGCTAAACTGCTCCAGTAGAAGCACTTCCCTAGAAGCGCTATTGCGAATAAAGAGGAAGCGCAGCAAAGATACTCCAATAGAAGCGCTTCTCTGCAAGCACGATTGCGAATGAAGAGAAAGCGCTTCCATTTTTTCCAAGAAAATATGACATTCAATCATAGACATATGTAAACAAACTGGCAACAGCACCAATAATATGCATTTTTTTTATAAAACCTTCTCTATAATTTGCAATTACATGGATGCAGAGTAGCTTACAAAGTTAATCTGAATTGAAACCATTGATTTATGAAACATACACTAGTCGGCATATGTATTTTGACATCTGGTACTCTCGAGCCCAGACACATATTTTGTTTAACTAGAGCGAATAATGGTAAATTTCTTAAAAGGAAATCAAAGTACACATCAACAGCAATAAATGTGCTCAATATTGGTCCTGTCCGTTATCGTACTCTCTTGCTATACAGAAGAGAACAGATAAGTGCGTAATTCTGATGCGGCATAAGTATTTGGCAATATTTTAATCTTTGATTAGTCACCGATTTCTCTGAAAAAAAAATGGACTAAACATAATTTTATAGATGTTTTATGTTTATATTTTGAATTCCAAGTAGAAAATGTATCCAAAGGTTTGGAATTGGGGGAAAAATCAGAAAATCGAAGTTTGGTTTAAGCCTCGGTATCAAAATGAATATCACAGTGGAGGCTTTCTCATGATGCAGGGATATATCGCTTACAATGGCCTAGGCTGCTTAAGTTCCAGTCACTGTTTCCATGGCCAAAGCTTCTTTTGGTCATCATTGAATCGTCGGAAGTCATATTCGAAATTTTCGCGGCACAATTTGGTTTAAATTTCACTTCCTTCTTAAGGTACGTTGTGCTCGACACGACTGTTTTGGCTCTAGCGACAGCGACTCGCTCATTTCATATAAAAACTCGTTTTTAGAACGAGAGAAAAAATGAGTTTTTATATGAAATGAGCGAGTCGCTGTCGCTAGAGCCGATGCAGTCGTGTCGAGCACAACGTACCTTTAGAGTTCTTCATCGTGGCTCATTCATAATTCGGGGCTCATATTAGCTTTCTTTCAGATAGCGCTAAAATTTGTTTTGTTTTATAACACTTTTTGTTTGATAATAAACAGTTTACCGTATGGTATAAAATAAAATTCAATAGTAGCGTATTCAATGTGTAAACCAGAACTTCTATCTATCGATGCTCAAAAAATCTTCTAAATTCTGATTTTTGCTTATGATTCGAGCCACTGGAGATATTTTTTATTTGAAAATTAAAATGGGAAACTAAAAAATTAAAAAGATTATGTTTTGTGTATCAATTCTTGCGAAAAAATGGGTGCAATCAAAGAACTAAATATTGTCAAAATACTTATGCCGCACTAGAATTACGTCTCCATCTTTTCTCTTTTCTATAGCATGAGAGTCCGTCGATATGTACTCTAATTTCCATAAAAGAAATTTACCGTTATTCGCTTCAGTTAAACAAAACCAGTGTCGGGGCTGGTGAGTATGGCTGATTTCAGATTGTAAGACGAAACCGGACGGGTAAACTTGCAAGACAAGAGAGCTTTTGTAGTGGCCAGCAGACAAGCATTGTGCATTTCACATTGTAAGAACGAGTCTTACGAAAGAAAAAAATCGTGACACGATTGTTTTTCTTTCGTAAGAAACGTACGATCGGTAAGACGATTGCATCTACTGATAGTTCAGGCGTTCTGCGACGACAATTAGCGCGTGTTTTACTTGCATTTTAATCTTGTCGACTCGTCATTTCATTGTACACTAACTTTGGAGCGTGCATGGCAACATTTATACATACTTGCTGTGTGATTATTGTTCGCCGGTCCGTGTTTTGATCGGATAGTGTGAAATGATCATACGATGGTTCTTGTCTTGCAAGTTTACCCGTCCGGTTTTGTCTTACAATGGCTGAATTCAAATTGTAAGAAAACGACCGGACGGGTAAACTTGCACGACAAGAACCATCGTATGATCATTTCACACTATCCGATCAAAACACGGACCGGCGAACAATAATCACACAGCAAGTATGTATAAATGTTGCCATGCACGCTCCAAAGTTAGTGTAAAATGAAGTGACGAGTCGACAAGATTAAAATGCAAGTAAAACACGCGCTAATTGTCTTTGCAGAACGCCTGAACTATTGGTATATGCAATCGTCTTATCGATCGTACGATTCCTACGAAAGAAAAACAATCGTGTCACGATTTTTTTCTTTCGTAAGACTCGTTCTTACAATTTGAAATGAACAATGCTTGTCTGCTGGCCACTACAAAAGCTCTCTTGTCTTGCAAGTTTACCCGTCCGTTTTCGTCTTATAGTCTGAAATCAGCCATCGTCTTACAATCTGAAATGCACAATGCTTGTCTGCTGGCCACTGCAAAAGCTCTCGCCGTCCGTTTATTAGCACAAACCAACGGACGGCGAGAGCTTTTGTAGTGGCCAGCAGACATTTCAGATTGTAAGAACGATGGTTTTTGTCTTGCAAGTTTACCCCTCCGGTTTCGTCTTACAATGTGAATTCACCCTATGAGATGTCAAAATACATATGCCGACTAGTGTAGATAGGTCGCACTGGAATTTAATAAAAGGAAACCAGGTCATTTTTCTATGCAATAACTTATTCACATTTGAAACATTGCCAACGACAGAATAGATAAAGCATTATAAAAAACACAAAGTATCTCGCCTGTATCTTCCGCCACAATATCTAAGTATAGAACTTTAAGAATTTTCATGTTCTCGTCGTCGATTTTTTACAATAAACTTCAATTTAGCTGTTCGTTATTAAATTCCATGAACTTTTGTGAAAGATTAGAAGTTACGAGTATATTTATCAAGAAAATGTGGTTAATGAACTAACTTTGTATTTATGTACATAAAAGTCAACAAATAAATATAGTCTTTAGGTCCTTCCAGACTGATCGCCAAATGGTTGCGCGTCCAAAAACTGGCATCACGAACAGCCATTTGCTTGCTACTTAGCATCTATACTAGCAACCAAATGGCGACAGAAAATGACATGACCAAAATTTCAGTTTGGTGATTTTTTTTTTTAAATTTAATTATCAACATCGGACTCTGCGCATTTTAATTATTACACAGTTATTCAAGAATTATTCAATTTCACACAAAAGATGCAAAATTGTCACTTTGAATTTGACAAGCGGTTGGTTGAGTTGTCATATTGAACATCAAAACTGGACGCAGACCCAAATGGCGATCAGTTTGGATGCAATGACACCTGCCAGTTGTTTGCACGTGCAACCATTTGGCGATCAATCTGGATGGACCTTTTGGTCCTAGACTGAAAGTGTGATACCCATCACATTTAGTTTGCGATAAAAAGAAGTAAATACGACTCGAATTTTTTCACATATCAAAACAAACAGATGCCAGAATCACGAAACTCGAAAAAATCCAAGCAAACACACGATGACGATATATATTTTGACATAACCCTAGAGTATACATTTTATGTGAAGGGTATAACAACATGTTTGCTTCCTATTGTTACTTTTTTCGAGAACGGCACACTGTAAGCATTGAGTAATTCTTGACACAATTTACTTGAAATGGAAGCAGTCGCTGTGATAAGTCATTATTTACGATACACATATGCAATTGTCATCATTCTAACGCATATGACCCCTTCATATTGAAAGTAATATAAATAATCTGATAAGAGGATTTCATGGGTATTTTATCCGAAAACAAATATAAACTGACTTCCTCATTTGTAACTTTTGTCTTTATTAAAAATTTTAATATCCTTCACATGCTACATCTCATATGAACTTGATTTAATATAATATTGCTGGTAAGAGTGTCCATATACCTGCCAATCGATTGAAGCAATTTTTTGATTGCCTGATAAATTGGAAGGTGTATGTGACCATCCCATCCAATTTTTTTTTCTTCATGTTGTGGTTGTGCCGGTCATTCTTCATCGATAGTAGCAATGCCACAAAATATATAATTTTCGCTATGTTGTGTTGTGTCGGTTGTGTCGTGTGGATCGTGAGACTGTCATTTCAGATTGCCCGATAAAGTGCATAGTGTATGTGCTGTACGGGCGTCAGATCGATTGTGTGCAATCGATTGGTCAATCCAGTGGCGCAACCACGGGAGGGGCTAAGGGGGCTAAAGTCCCTCCCAGACCCAGAAATTCGAAAATGAAAAATTACAAAATTAAATATGAAGAAATGCCTTTAATTGCAGAGTTTATATAAAAAAAAATATTCTTTTTCTTGGAACAAAGATTTATTATTAACCTGTTTCGATTGTCTGTGCAAGCTGCATCATCCTTATGTTATTATACAACATTTGATCGGCAAAAATCATGTATCTCTGAATTCTTACAGGATTATTTGGGACGGCCCCTTGATTATGGAAAAAAAAGGTCCAGACTGATAGAGGCGGTCCTATCAGTCTGTACCTTTTTCTTGTTTGATCAAATCCAGAGGGTTATCCCCACAATCCTGCAAAAATTCAGATTTACATGATTGCTTCCACTCAGGGACGTACCGAGCACACATTTGTTAGGGGGGTGAAAAGTAAAATTTGCCGACTACTTTTTTGAAAATTCACCAATTATAATTAGAGGTACGGAAATTTCGTTTTTACGAAGTAACGAGATGCGAATTTCGGCAAACATTGCTCATTTATGCGAATAAATGCGGAATGATCTAATTTGGACTTTTATTTGTGTCCAAAAATGTCAATTTATTGGAGATAATTTTTCATCTCAGATTTTTTTTCTGACGTTTTCCGTTAATAAGAATAAGAGAAATTTGGTGCAGTTCTGAAACGCACCGGTCGCATATGTTCCCACAACATGTGGAATATGTAAACGAAAAGTTCCGGAGATCATTTCTTATTCGTAAAATCGCAGTTAGAAGATCAGAATGGACAACATGTTGTGGGAACATATGGGAACCGTACCCATTGTTAAATGCAGAGAATTCGCTGAATCATGAGCAAGATGGCTTGCCGAACACCGAAAAACCTCTTTAGTTGTAGGTTTGATGAATGAACTTTGCTTTCTGCAATGCGTTTTTTTTTCAGAGAGAGTTTTTCTCTTGGTTCGGCGGGCCCCGAAATCGCAATGAACTTTACATAAAGATAAAAGCGTAACGATATTAGCAGCATATGCCGCAGTTTCTAGTTTTGCCGTTACTGTAACTCCTTGAGGAGTGGTCTTGTCGACTAGTATCTACGTGTGTTGCCTGAATTCGTTGATGCAGTTGGCAGACGTTTTGTTGCGCAACGCGAGTCTTGAACAGTTGTTTAACTGTGAATCTACATAATTTCTATAGAGTTATAGAAAATTAAAATAACTACAAGTAAAATTTACAAAACTAGGTGTTTATGCGAATTTCAGCGAAATTTCTAATATCCAAAATTAGTTTATGTGAAATTCCTGTTTTTTATTTGCGAAATTTCCGTACCTCTAATCATGATATATTTTTTGAGCGTTCAAACATTGAAAAATACAAAGACAAAAACACGAAATTTGATTCAACCAGTTAAGTTGTGACCCGCCATAACTTAATTTTGGACCATCGCTCCACAATTCGATGTAAATCCATTTTATCGACAATATCCTTTGCAGAAAACATTAGCAGCGAATTGTTGATTATTAGTCATAATGTCAAAATAAGCTGAATAACCTTGTAAGCTTTCAGTCCTTAGTTTGAAAGCCTCTCTCGCTATCATCCTAAAATTTTGACACTCGAAGCAATTATCAAGAAGAATTTGAATTTCAGCATGAATGCATTCCTGTCGGCCGAAATTTGAAATATGTTTTGAAATGGTTGGAGCAGTTTAGCTGTTTTTTACAATTCTTCTGTGGACTTCGAGATAAAAACGTCAAGAAGGATTTTGGACTCTTTTCGGTAAAATGTTGCAAATTCTAATTCGGCTGTAGTTTAAGATGATTCGTCTCCATTTTTTTCGGAGCACGAAGAGTTCGGTGTTGTTTTTTGTAGCCAGAGTCAGGGTCAATATCTAATTTTTTTACGAAAATCATGGAGCCTTGAACTAACGCATTGATTTCGCTGTCGTTGTTAATGTCTTTAAAAGGCTTTATTGTACTGGCGAATGAGTTTCACTTGCAAATTTTCAGTCAAATTTTTCAATTTAAACATGAGTTTTATGTTTTCATGCCGAATACCTTTCTTAATAAGGTACTTACACTCTTTTAGTATTGTAACTTTCAAATGTTTATATCCTTAAACATCGACAGGTATTCTTTTGTAAATTTATTAATGCCAAAAATCGCAATCCTACATATTCCCACTGAGGTCAAATTTGCCGACTGCGGATGAAAATTGAAAATGTTAGGGGGGTGAGACACCCCCCCCCATACCCCCCTTAGCTACGTCCCTGCTTCCACTCGATTGCAAAATTAAATTCCTCAAAATAAATTGTTCAAAAAAAATCCTCCTACTTCGATAATATTTTTTACCGAGCTATAAACATTCTATGCCCGAGGCAAAAATTCAATTTTCAATTGAGGTTGTCGAAGATTTCCGTATTATGTACCCAAAAAATAACTGGATACAAGCGATGCATTCTTCGATGATATATCGTTCATAACGAGCCGCCATCGCATTCGCATCTAAAACCAATTGGTTCTTTGCGATATAGAGTTCTCTCAGTGCTCCCTTTTTCTACTTTACCTAAGAATATAATTTTTCTCGAGTAGTACCGGGCATTCACAAATTTCCCTCTAAAGGGTTTTTTTCGGAACGACGATTATGGAATTACTTGTGACGCATAGTGAGTAGCGAACTTCCTTTCCGTCCTCAAACTTTGGGTTTAGTGTTTACTTGGTCCTGAAAGTATATTTAAATTAAGGACATGGCAAAGTCATATTTAATCAAATGCAATGTTTCTGTTTTAAAAATTGCAATGTTGGAAGAGTGATTAAAAATTGGCTTTTCATAAAAACAACAGAAAGAACGTTGATTTCGAGTATGATATTCGGCTCGCGTTTTTAAAACGCTATAAATTACTAAAAAATTTAATCCAAAATAAGTTTGAAACGGCAATGTATAGTGTCATTACTGATTAAAGGGCGCCACTAACCTGATGATTTTTCGGCCGATCGATTGGGCAATCGATCTGCCGCCCGTACAGCACATACATTATATCGGGCAATCTGAAATTGACAGTCTCACGGTCCACAAGACACAACACAAAATAGCGAAAATTATACCATTTTTGGGAAGATGGACATCTATTGCTACATTGATGAAGAATCACCGCCACAACCACAGCATGAAGAACAACCACAGGTTTATGCAAAAAAAATCAGCAAGTGAGAATACATGATTGTCATGACTGCTTGTACGGAAAATTGAATTGGCAATACGTTCCACACGTCAAATCAAAAAATTGAATCCGATCGTCCCATACACCTTGATTTATCTCGCAATCCAAAAAATCTGGCCGATCGATCAGAGGGTTTGTGGTGCCTCTAAGGAGTACCATCATCCAGCTTGCCGAGGCAAGCTCTAATGTCCAGTAATATAGATGGACGTAGCCCCCTCCAGGATAAGATCCTGGTTGCGCCACTGGGTCAATCGATCGAACAGTATATGGGCATTCTTAGAGGGGACTCACACTACTGACAGGATTTATTAAAACCACTAATTTAATCGAGTCGAAACCCGCCTACTAGATTAAATCGTATGTCATTAAATTCCAAATGCCTCGTAGAATGTACTTGCATTATTCAATTTGCAGTCCAATATGGTGCAACTGTTAAATAAATCTAGGATTTAGTAAATCTTGTTAGTATATGAATCCTTTTTGAGTCTGGTATTTCATTTCGGCAGACAAGCTTCTTCATAGTGAATTGTTTTATATACATACATAATTGAGACTTAAAAATACCCTAATATGATCTTCTTTAAAGTTTATCTAAACAATCCACTCTTCTTTACTATATATAAAAAAAGGAAATTTCCTTATCGCATGACCACTGTACTCCTTTCGTTCTGTACTAAGCAATTTAAGAAAATGTATCTTAACGATGAAATACCTCTGCACGTTATCCTGTCCATAGAGTCGAATTTTCTCCGCAGTATGTTCTCATGTTTGTTTGTGCCACACGACCTTCCTTTCGTCTTCTTGCCTTAGCCAACCCTCTTTGGCGAGATTTCGGGTAGAATGTTAATTTTTTCATGTCTCGGCCAAATAAAGCTGCTTCGCATCCGCCCCAAAGTTGGGGGTATGCTGTTGAGGCCGTTGGTGCAATTGAAAATTTTCCTTCCCATAGTCCAGGGCGACTGTTGGGTATATGTATGTATGTATGTATGTATATTCTTTTCGATGATTCATACCCCGAACAACCCACGTTCTTTGGCATGTTCCATACGAGGGATCCCATAACGATATATGTTCGGTATGCCGCGTCGCGCCATCAGGGTAGTTTTGCAGTCTTGGTCGAGACTTGGAGGCACTTATACGCGTTTCGGACGAGACTCTTTGACTGTGACTCTAACCGATAAAATTATATCTTCAACCGGCTTTCGGTGTGACGATGTCGGATTTTCACTCCCACAAAACGACCTTGGTGAATATTGGCTTATTATTATAGCAAGTGCTATTGTTCCCATTGTTTTGTGTTTTGGTGAACAACTAAAAGTTTACCCAAAGTGCAGTGATTTCCTATGAAAATTCTACTCTTGATGGTATAATCGTGAATAGCATCTGTCAAGCGCATCGATTAGTTGTGCGATTAAAAGTGTGTTTAGTGTGAGATGTGGGTGTTCTCGGCTGAGTTCATTATGCTTTTGTGAAAATTGAGTGAATGCAAGTTCTGAGTGTTCTGTTTTTCCCATGAATGTCGTCGTGTATATGTGTATGTTAAAATAGAATACCGTGGATTAAGAGGATTTTGCGGCGAAAATAGAGTGACATCGTTAGGCTCGTGATTAAGGATAGCAAGCCTGAACTGTGGATACAGAAAGATGGATAGCTTCATAAAAACGCCGGTTCTCATCAGAAAAATTATTACGGAGGCGAGAAGGTAAAGAAAGACACTGTGTGTTTCAACTTGAGTGAGTTTGTGTTATAATTAAAAGAGTTCATCTTGTGACATCCTTTTCTCAAGGACTTATAAAATGTATGTACGTTGTCATTATATGGATAGCGCTGAAAGGATTTAACTGTATGCTAGGATTGTTTAAGAACTTTCTGCACATATCAGTGGCAATGCGCCAATTATGGAAACTAGACTTGTTATTCCTGAATCTCAAGAGTATTTACAATTTTCAAATTCGTTATTTTCTAGATTTTAAATTTCAGTGAAAAATATATGTATCAAATTTGATTATGTTGAATGTACTGCAGTAGTTTAAAAGGTTGGATGTTTGAGCCCTCAAAATATAAAACATAATTTGGCCAGTCTAGCGGAGAAAGATTGGCGGATCTACTGGCAAATTATTTTGCGTCCCCTATTCTAAATGGTGAATAATGTATCTTTCAGCTTATAGACTATATATGTATTGAAAATACAGTGGAAACTCGCTAATCCGACTCCATTGGGAATAAAGGATATGTCGGGACAGTCGAAAACTCGGATTATCTCGAGAGCATTCAAAATGCGATCTATGGAAAGCAACCCTATTTTTCGTAAATTTACTCTATACATACTTACATTATACTCTTCTTGGATTACTGTTGATAATATCAATATTGCTTTCTTGTAGAAGAAATTTTGGCTTCGATTTCATATTACTAATGGACCAGTGAAACCCAGCCCTTGTTTTCTCAAAAACTAATATTTATCGAAAATATTTTTTTTTTCAATAAGTACGGAAAGCATTTTCTGAGGTAGGTGATGATTTTACTGCTACTTTTGTGTGAGCTCTTTTTGTATGCATTTGCTCTCACAAATATAGCTGATCGCCAATCAGTTGCAATACACGTGATGAGTCTTTGTTTTCTTTATAAGAAAATGTTGTGTTGTATTTTCGATACCGGTAACAGGAAAAGTCAAAATGCTCCATTTGATAGACTAAATATAAGCTGTTTGTTGCGTCATTAGCTGTAATAATAACAAGTAGAACATAAGGAAAATTCATTCATTGGTCAAAAGCTGTCATGTCATGTCATGTGGGGATAGACCTGTTTTTTAGCTACCCTTCAATTGTCAAGCGTTATAGTAAAGTTATTACGAAGTAAAGGCCTGTATAGACCTCGGGCGGAATGAGAATGCAATTTTTGTCCGCTGCGATTTTCCCAATGAAAATGCATACTTACTTTCGTGGAATATATGGCAAATGCTGGGGAATTCCATAAGCTGCAATCCAAAATGGTTCCATAATTTATCTCGGCCATTTTATGTATTATTTTTCGATTACCCTGTCATTAGATATTTTCCACGGTGAAATCACCGGGAAATCGAAAAATAATACATAAAATGGCCGAGAAAAATGTTGGAACCATTTTCGGATTGTAGCTTATATGGAATTCCCCATCATTTCCGACATGTTCCACGACAGTAAGCATGCATTTTTATTGAGAAAATCGCAGCGGACAAAAATTTCATTTTCATTCCGCCCGAGGTCTATCGTGCGCTTAAGCTGGGGGAAGTGGTGACTGGAGGATCCCTAGGAAGTGAATGTGTAATTAAAAAGCCGTATCACGGTGTCAGTAGAAAACAAAAATAGAACAGACAAAGCCTGATCCGAGCTTATATGAAAAACGAGACCGAGGCTAATTTCGGGCGCATCCGAAATTTGGATACCCTTCGTTCCGCTCGGGCTAAAAGTTTTTTCGGGTATACCTACGATTTGTATTTAATCCCTCCATTCTTTCCTTCTGTCTTCACAAAAGTTTCGTTACATCGGCAAAAGAATATTTGTATGGTGTTTGGTTGAAAATTTTATTGGGGGGTTCGGGAGCATGGCCCCATAGTACGGTTCCATTTATTTCAGTAAATTTTACTTGCTTTGATAAAGAGACATTAATTCAAGGCTTAGTGAAATTGGCGTTAAAAATGTTTCTTAGAAGAACCAAAGGGGGGGGGGGGGGTGTATGGCAGCCCCATGACCCCATGGTCCGATTTGATCTATTCTTCATATGTTATGTGTCATCAGTAGAAATACATTTCAGTGAAATTTGGTTAACATTGGTGCACAAATAAAAAAGTTTTTCTTAGAAGAACCTAATTTGGGGGGCTAGGTTTGTATGACAGCCCCATGACCCCATGGTCCGACTTGATCCATTCTTACATATGTTTTGTGTGTTCAATAGAAACACATCTGGGTGAAAGTTGGTTGAAATTGGTACACAAATAAAAAAGTTTTTCTTAGAAGAACCTAATTTGGGGAGTTGGGTTTGTATGGCAGCCCCATGACCCCATTGTCCGATTTTACCGATTCAAACATACAAACTGCCTACAGCAGAAGCATTTGTGCAAAATTTCAGCTTTATAGCTCTTAAATTGGCCGAGTAAAACGCGTCGCAACAGACAGCCAGATGGACAGACGGACATTGCCCAATCGACTCCCCAAGTCATGCTGATCATATATGTATACTTTTTATATGGTTGGATATGCTTCCTGCTATGCGTTACAAACTTCATGACAAAGTTAATATACCCTTTCACTCTATGAGCGAAGGGTATAAAAATTATGCTTTGTTACTTCTATGCGCCTCTCCCTTAGTTCTTAACTCAATGCTACCCTTCGTTGAATACACTCATTAGCACTTATGAAAGCATGTTCAAATTTGCTTGTTAACGACTGCCGCTATGAGGCAGGGAATTCATAGAGTTGTATAGTTAAAAAATATTGATTAATTACTTATTAGATGAATTACAGTAGAATCTCCCCAAGTTCACCACTCTGTAACATGACGACCTCTTTAAATTTACCATCTTTTTTTTCCGCCCTTGTACGTTCAACATTACGTTAAACAAGTCTCTGTAAGTTGACCACTCTCCCTTTCATGACCGAAAATTGTCCGCCCTTGGGTGTTCAACTTATGGAGGCTGTACAAATTTCCTTTAATTTGTATTTAGCGCGATTGCATTTTAATAGTTATCCACCTAAGTACAGTACTTAGATATTAGGGTATCTTATTAAATGTCGCATACGGTGCATGTACCGCAGCAACTGAGTTATATTATATGGTTTGTATTATGTTGTATAGAGAAATGGTTTGTGAGACTGGGTTCGCTAAGTAAAAAGTAGCTTGTATGGACCAGGATCAAATCAAACGACCGGGATGAGTTACAATGTTGAACTGATTTTATTGAACATAATTTAGGATTTCAAAGCGAATGATAATGGACATGTTCGCAGTACCGAATTATTTTAAAAGTTGGAGAGTGAGAATAGCATTGCCAAATGTAAACTATATTGAGAGTGAATTCAATTAATGAAACGCAATTCAATAAATAAATGAAATGGAATTCAACAAATTCAATGAAAATTCAAAAGTAAATATTAATAAAAGCAAATTGTATCGCATTATATTAACACTGACATCATTGAATATATTTTCTTGTATTACATACTGATATAAAGTGATGTGATGATGAAACCATCTTAAGCCAAAACAATTAATTACTGAATAATTAATAGATAACATCCTCATCATCATATTGGTAACAAAGTTATGACCATCAATTCAAAATGATAACAGAATTATTAACACATAAACACATACATACGTACATGTTTTTTTAGTCATAAATGCGATTGCCAATGGAATCAAAAAAACAGTACTCGTCTACTCGTGAGGCTCGAACCTACGACTGTTCTGCGAGGGCGAGCGCGCTTACATACAGGGTTATTGGTTAAGGCGACCTATTCCCTGCAACACGTTATAATAGGGTCAAAATGCAACAAAATGAGGCCATAAATGTTAGGCCGATTTTTAACGGTCACTGAGATATTTGAATTTTTAGGTTTTTTTTAAATAACCTTGAATTTTACCATTTAAAGTAAGAATTAAAAAAAAAACTACTAAGGTAATGGGTTAAAACTTATTTTTGGAATTTAGTCAACACTATAGCAGACATTTCTTAATCATTTAAAATTTCAAAAACCCATCACAATTCGAAATTTTTAATTTTTAATAAAAAAAAAATATCTTAAATTTTTTTAAAGTTGATTTTTAATATAGTATTACTAAAAAAAATTATATGACACGGACTCTGCAGACCGCTGGAAAAACATACTCGTGTTGTCAGCTTTCCAAAAAGGTGCCAATGTCAATATAAATATTTGATATAATTGAACACCTAGCTGCAACTTGTTCGGGGACCATAATTTCGCTTGATCAAAAATGAGATAAAAGCTATGGTGTAGGGATAAGTTTTTATTACGTCTGTCAAGTTAGCACTACCACTTTAAAATTTTTCGTATAACAATGGAATAAGCAAAAAATTTGTCGCGCCCCTTCTTCCCCTTAAAAACTACCCTTAAGTGCATTTGAGCCTCAGTTAACCAAATTCGAGTTCCAAGAATCTCCCCAATGCTAAAAGTGTCCGGTAAGATATAACAGGGGTTGCTTAAGAGATTACCACCCTGAACAAATTTGTCGCGCCCCTCCTTCCCTTAAAAAGTACCCCCGCCAAGTTAGAACTACCACCCCGGTAGCGCCCAATTCAAACATTTCCGTAAAACAAAAAGTATCCAATTAATTGTCGCAGGAACAGAAAGGCATATTGCACGCTTCAAAAAATTTGTCGCGCCCCTTCTACTTCTTAAAAACTACCCCTAATTGCATTTCAGCCTCAGTTCGCCAAACTCGAGTTCCAAGAATCGCTCCAATACTAAAAGTGTCCAGTAAACTCTCACCACGGCTGCTTAAAAGATTTCCACTCTGAAAAATTTTTTCGCGCCACTCCTTCCCTTAAAAACTACCCCCGTCAAGTTAGCACTACCACCCTTTTCGGTTCCTGCAACAATTAATTGAATACTTTTTGTTTTATGGAAATGCTTGAAGTGGCCGCTACCGGGGTGGTAGTGCTTTTAAGGGAAGGAGGGGCGCGACAATTTTTTTCAGGGTGGAAATCTCTTAAGCAGCCCCTGTGATATCTTACTGGATACCTTTAGCATTGGGGAGATTCTTGGGACTCGAATTTGGTTAACTGAGGCTCAAATGCACTTAAGGGTAGTTTTTAAGGGGAAAAAATGTTTTTCCTTTTCCATTGAATTACGACAAAATTACATTTAATGCACTTTAGCGTTTGTCAAAATTTTAAAGTGGTAGTGCTAACTTGACAGACGTGTTTTTATTGTGTTATGGATTTGTCGTTTTTTATAAAACGAAATTATGGTCCCCGAATAAGTTGCAGCTAGCTGTTTCAATTATTTCAAATATTTATATTGACATTGACACCTTTTTGGAAAGCTGACAACACGAGTATGTTTCTCCAGTGGTCTGCAGAGTCCGTGTCATATTTTTTTTAGTAATACTACATTAAAAATCAACTTTAAAAAAATGTAATATAAATTTTTTTATTAAAAATTAAAAATTTCGAATTTTGATGGGTTTTTGAAATTTTAAATGATTGAGAAATGTCTGCTATAGTGTTGACTAAAATCCAAAAATAAGTTTCAACCCATTACCTTTGTAGTTTTTTTAGTTCTTACTTTAAATGGTAAAATTCAAAGTAATTTAAAAAAAACCTAAAAATTCAAATATCTCAGTGACCGTTGAAAATCGGCCAAACATTTATGGCCTCATTTTGTTGCATTTTGACCTTATTGTAACGTGTTGCAGGGTCGACTTAACCAATAACCCTGTATATTTAATCCAATCAGACTACTAAGGAGTGTTTATGTAAAAAAATAGAAATTAAAATTACTAGGTCTCGAACTTGAACTCGATCATAATATTAGTTCCGTTTTATTGGGTCAAGTACAGGACAAAACAGCACAACTCCCATACAAATTTGACAGTTGCTATTCTAAATAGAACAACTCGTGGCCAACTTCATGCTGTTTTGTTCTGTACTCGACTCAATGAAACAGAAATATTAAAGCATAAATATGCCGAAAGAATGGAAACTTTACGTTTTGAGACACTACATTACGTACTTGCTAAATGCAATAAAGAAAAGTAACATCTTCCCCAAATATATAAACATTATTAAAATCATCTTTTTGCAAGAATTTGTCCTTATTGACCATTATAAATTGACAAGACACTCAATTTTAAGATGAGCTCTATCCAATTTTAAATATTAAATGATAGCATCATATTCAAGCAAAATGATATACATATCGTATGTTATAACAACGATACGTAAATGTGTTCACCAAGTCGTACAGATTAAGACAAAGGCCGGAACAAAATGAAATAAATTTGTCGCCTACACTATACCATTTCATCCTCAATTGCCTTTTATTAACATTCTAAATAATGAAAATGTGCTGGCGGCACGGTCTTATATATTATACATATTCGTATAAATTTATGTTTTCTTTTATCTACTGCTGATTTAATTTTTATATAATGTAAAAAAAAACAATTTCATGGATGTGTAACATATTTTCCTATCATCATATTGAAGACGACCCTACAACACGAAGAGATGATGACACAGTATGAAAATGTAAACAAATCAAGTGATTCAGCAGACATGGTGGTGATTCATATACAATTCAATTTAATTTTGAATGAAAGATATTGTTGAATACTATAAATTTCGTCGACATCATATGTTTAGTGTGAACCATTAATGATAATTTTTATTATTTTGGCATCTGTTGGGTGCCAGAGATCTCAAATTCATTTTGCTAAGTAAGGAACAAAGATGTACATAAAGTATCACCTGTTTCCAGCTACACGTTGAATAACGTGGTAATTGAATGTACTCGATATTTTTGATAAAATACCCAACATGCCTATATATCCGATCAAGGATAAATTTGAGTCCTTTTTACGATCTCCCGGTTAAACACTTTTCGTAACAAAATACATACTCGGTTATTTAGGCTATTAATACCAAAACAACAAAAATTAGACTTATGTTAGCATTTTTTGTTGTAAATAAAACCCAAACACTGTCCAATCGATTGCACAATCTGACGTCTGTACTGCACATACACTATACAATTTATCGTACAATCTAAAATGACAATCTCAAAATCAGCAACTGAAAACAGATAATTGTCAATCAATCATATGAAAGATTCAGTAACGTAACGTTTCCCAAATTAATTGTGTTCGAAATTGGAATGGGGCCCCTTATCTTTGATTTTTAACCAAAAAATATTGACAAAACCCGCATGTAAAGCATTCCACCAATAAGCAAGCGCAACGAACATTTTATGTTCCAGTAACATGTTACAATTTCTATTATATTTTTTTTTTATAAAAATTTAAATTTCAATAATTATACTAGAAAACTTGATTGATTTTAGAGTTGAAAAGTTCACCCCAAATCTGAGGATCATATATGGAGATCCCCTATGTAGAGCTTCACCCTAGGTATAAGCAAGTGAAACTAAAGCTAGTCGTTGGCATATCCACGTCACATCTTGAATCGACTGAAATCAAATTCGTAGTGGAGACCGCCGAAGGTAAATGCTTCATGCAGATGGTAGATCCATTACATGAACAGTAGGTTATATCGGCAGGCATTTGGTTCTTTATTTCATGAGTCCTAGTTACAAAAAGTTATCCTAACTTGGACCTTATTGAACGATCTTTGGGTCGAAAGATCCACAGTTATCCTTATCCTTTTGATGCAGTCGTCACTTTCTTTTCAAAAGTCAAATACTCAAAGACCTAAGTCACAATTAAAAAAATCACAGTTCAATTTTACGCAAAAATCTTCAAGAGAGGACAGAGCCGTGCGAAGGAATTATGGTGCCCGAAGCAGAACCTCGAATGTAAACGAATATGAAATTTTCAGTATCTGCGGGCACGTCATTTTGGGGCTTAACGATTCTTACTTAACTTAACTAATTTAACGAGAGAAAGCCAAAGAAATGTTAAGCCTAAACCTGACTACAAAATTGCCGGACGCTTGGAGAAATTGTTATATTCTCTGGAAGGGTTAAAATTTCAAGAAGAACTTGAAGAACCGGAGTGCCTAAAAGCCCCTCAGCTAAAAAATGAGATGTACCGTTAGTCTTTTATAAATTTTACTCAAAAAAAAATCTTTGGAAATAAACTTTAAAAAAATTTAGAGCGAAGCTTGGAAACTTTAAATATAGAAGTAATGACAGTTAGGAATGCACAAAAACCACACCATTTGAACTAGCACGGGCGTAGATAATTTAGGCATTATGCCTCCAAAAGCTGTATCTTACAAATGTTTGTCCTGCGTTCTTGGAAGATCGCACTCGGGGCAAGTGACCCTATCGCCCCCCCCTAATATATTGTAAACAAAAACTCAGTGTAAACTAATATTCAAACGAAAACAAATCCCGACTCCACCAGCGTTGAAGAAGTTATCCGTGTGATCTATTGATTGCTTCGATGATTGTTTTATTGGAAGATTAAGCCAATTATAAAGGTCTTCAATACTACAAAGTTCAAGCTTCTTCTCCGTACACAAAATTGGTATTTTCGGAATGATTTGTCTCCATGTTAGAGTCTGTAGCAGGAAAAAGCAAGACAAAAGTCTCTACAGCCATTATGATCGTTAGTAGCGGCAGTAATCAGTGGACACGTATGTTTCTGTTGCTGACTTATAAAAATGAATATCTTTAAAAGAACAGTTAGTCAAAAAATGTATCAAAGAAAAAATCTTTATATTCGGGGCTTTGGGGCCCCTGTGGCTTGGGGCCCGTGTTCCACTGAACACATGGAACACCGTACGTTACGCCACTGGAAAGATTGTATGAAAAATTGCATATTGCTTATGTTCCACACGTCCAATAAAAAAAAACCTTCCAATTTATCTGAGCTCTTGACGCAGGAGCGTCGCTCTACTCAATAGCGTGCAACAGACGACAGAGGTTAGCACCTTAGAAGCATCTGCGAAGAATATCAGCTGTGGGGAATAGGTTCCCAACCTTTTCCAGTCCGGGCCTCCTTTACTAGGTCTGAAGAGTCTAGCGTCCCCAGCATTATTTTGTTAGGAAAGCTGACAAACAATGAATAAGTCAAACATTTTTTATCTTGGAAGGGTAGTCTTAGCTTAAGGATTCCCTCTTCTATCAAATATTAAAACAATTGAATAAAAAACTAAAGGAAAGGATTTTTCATATCAGACTGGATCTGACAGGTAGGGACCATTCGTCTTTTTTACTTTTATGTCGCACTGAAACTGCAATATGACTACTACATTTTATAGATACACTTCCTAGAGTTCCTCCAGCAACAATGTTTCCCCCCTTACTTCGTAAAAACTTCACAATAACACTTGACAGATAGGGACCACTGCTTTTTCAAATCGGACCATGCAGTTTATATGGGATGACAGCTATATTGCCATTCCATTTAGATAGTAATTCTTTGATTTAAAACCAATGCTACCCTAATACTCGTAATGAAATCTAAAAGCGCGTGTTGAGAAGGTTTGTCGAGATTAAGAGCCATTTTATTGGCCAACAATCGATAAAACTGGAATAATAGAATGATGTGAAGAGACTTCTTCGGCTAGAGCTTTAAATAAATCAGAGAGAAAGATATAAATGCTGAAAAGTTATTTACCATAATATTGTTAAATAACAGACCATGTCTAATTGTATTATTAGATTGAGCTCGTCGTCAGTAGTTTCCACGTGACATCAAATTACATATCTTCGGAAGGCATCACATTTTCATAAAGAAGGGTGTAAGAAACTCATTGAGAAAGTGATTTATGTGATTCAATTAAATTTCGGATGCCGCGAGGAAAGATCAATTTTCAGGAGGTATGAGGCATTTGGAATCTGCTCCGTCTACGAGCAAGCAGCTCTTATTCTATGGCCCAGAAGAAGATGGTTTCCATATGTTAACGTCTAGTAATCGCAAATAAACGAAAGTGGTCACTCAACTTTAACCAAAATCTGTCTTTAAATGTTAATTCCAATCAATAGTGACCCTTCAGAAGTTTTCTTGGGGAAAACTCAAACTTCAACAAACAGATTGGCCAAAGCCTTTGCTTTATTCTAGCCTAATTTGTGTGTAGCCATTCCATTTTTTTCTGGGAATCAAAATCAAGTTTATGCGCTGTAATTGTTGTTGTGGCTGGTGCTCTTCGCATGTCTTCCGAAATTCATGACCATATTTTGTTTTTCAACTCGAAATATTAAATTCTCCACTTTTTGGTGGTCAAATTTTTTGTAGTAGTAATATATGATAACCCGCTCTGTGGCTCACTTGGTTGAACCGCACTCTACGATGCTAGGAATCTAGAGGTTCGGACATCGAATCTAGGCGTGGTTCAAAATTTCCGTGTGGATAAGAAAAAATCAGGTTTTTTAAGGAGGCAAGATCTTGGTCTTGTACTCTTTTTTATACCTGTTGTATTTGTATATTCAGCCAGTATTTGGCGGTGAAATAAAATAAATAAATAAATAAATATAGTGCTTGCAACATTATATACACTCCGAAATGATATGCAATGTAACGTTGACTCGAAATTGCCTATAAACGGCTGAGTTAACGCACCATGGCCCCACATGGGGGCTATACGGTACTGAGAAGAAGAATATATGATATGGCAACAAAATTTGATCTGTGTCCGTGCCGCCTCAACCCTAGGCG
This sequence comes from Microchrysa polita, assembly GCA_949715475.1. NCBI lineage: Eukaryota > Metazoa > Arthropoda > Insecta > Diptera > Stratiomyidae > Microchrysa > Microchrysa polita. Next base: position 62,072,786 of record OX454420.1, read on the forward strand.
GGCGCGCCCCATTGGTTAAGAATCTCTGCTCTGGATTATTAAAAAAAATCTGAATAAAATTAATTAAGGATCAGTTTTTGAGATTTTTTTTTGTAATCATAATCTATGCTCTAAGATTGCGGACAAAAAGTTGAAAATTGCTAATTTTCGGCATCCAGAAAATTTACGTAAACACTTGAATTGAGAAATAAACCAAAAACAGGTCGATAAGATAATTTTGATAAATTTAAGAATTGTTAACATTTGAACCATTGCCCTTGATATTGTGAGCTGTGGGAAGAAAAGAGTAACACGTTGTGTTGTGTGATGGGTTAATCTGTTGTGGCAGAATGTTGCATTCACCAAAAACTCATTCCAATTTTGTCCTCTTCCTACACTTACCATTTAAACTTTTTTTCGGAATTCGACACTTAGTCCGATTGCGTAAAATTATCCTTTTACATTTTTCATGCCTGATAATATTGCAAATTATACTTGGAGCCACAATATCATTTTTTCATGGAATTCTTCATTCCTACGGCTTCGCAACATCGCAACCCTATTTGCGGTTAGTCAACACCCAACTTGCCTTACGTGCACGCCTAAATGACTATGATGGCAGTGCGAATTCAAAAAGTAACCTTCAATAAAGTGTGCGTGAAGAAAATAAGTGTGGCAATATTTCCGTGTGGAATCTTATAAAATTATGCAAATGGCAAGTAGTACTATTTGGGGGTATTGAATTTATTTGTAGTACTTTGTGTGGATGTGTATAAATGGAAATGCATACCGCCGTTTACGTTTACACATAGTTTATTCACGGAATCGGTGTGTCGCAATAAATTAGTCCAATCCTTTTTAGGGGTAAATTGGCAAATATACTCGTATGGAATAATTTTATAGTGATGGCTAATTTGTTTCAATTTGGGTTTGGCTGTGAAAAGAGTTATTTCACCTCAAACCAACAACGGTACAAATCCTTTTGTTCATTCTATACAAACTAGAGATTAACTCTTTGTATCACATCAGCGGAACTTGTTTTAATTTTATATTCACTTTTAATTTCAGATCTTTCACCTCCTCTCGCCAATCAGTCGAATACAACGAGATGGAGTTATCACATAGTCTCACCCTGAACGAGGAGGCTCTCAATCAACTTCCAGAACAGAAACGTCCAGTCTTCATCTTTGAATGGCTTCGATTTCTTGATAAAGTTTTAGTGGCCGCTCAAAAGTCCGATATTAAAGGATGTCAGAAGAAATTGGTCGAACAATTAACCCAGCACATTCAGGGATCACCGGGACCGCCAACACGTAAATTAATAGCCAATTGTTTGGCCACCTTGTTCTCGGTAGGCGATACATTTCTTCTGTTCGATACGGTTAATACGTGCAATGACATTCTAAAAAATAAAGACGATTCGCCGAGTTTTCTTCCAACAAAACTGTAAGTTTAGTGACTCAGGCCCGTATTTATGAACATTCCTTAACTCAAGGAGACCTTGAGTTAAGGATGCCGAAATTCAATAAATTAAATGTCATTTTCCAAACTTTTTCATAGAAATCACTTATATTCACGTGTCAATGCATCCTTGATTTAAGGAGAAACTCAAGGAGACCTTAAAATTTTATAAAGTCAACCTCACTTGAAGTCACCTTCCTTGAATTATAATACTATTTCAAGTCTATTGAAAACTTAAGGTCTCCTTGAGTTTTGCCTTAAATCAAGGATGCATTGACTCCTGAATATAAATGATTTCTATGAAAAAGTATGGGAAATGACAGTTAATTTATTGAATTTCGGCATCAAGGTCTCCTTGACTTAAGGAATGTTCATAAATACGGGCCTCAGCCTTGTTGTGTACATATTTAGTAATTATTGTAATTTTTCAACAGAGCTGCAATAAGTGTACTTGGCTGTATGTATGAAAAACTTGGTCGTATGATGGGACGATCGTACGAAGAAACCGTGCAGATTCTTTTGAGATCTTTGCGTAGTGCTGAATCACAAATGAGAATTGAAATAATGGTTACACTAGAAAAGGTAAGTTCCTAGGATGTGAGTTTTTATTGATTTCGCCACAATACAAGATTGTCACGATTGCTTAGGTATGCGCTGGAATGGGAACGGCTATTTCGAACGTACACAAGGATATTTACAAGGCAACGAAACATTGTCTGACAGATCGAGTGATGGCTGTACGTGTGGCAGCGGCTAAATGTCTTCTTGAAATGATCAATCATGCACCATTTTTGTATACAACCGAACTGGAAAGTTTGGCAACATTGTGCTTCCGTGCGTTCGATGGTAGTAACTATGAAGTAAGATGTGCCGTTGCTAAACTCTTGGGAACTTTGTTGGGTAAGTTTCTAATTTTTAATTTTGGTTTTGCATGTATTAGTCCGTTGTTAGCATCTCACGCTCACGCTAGTTCGTAGAGTTCATCCACATCATATTGAGACCTTAAAAGCTTTTGGAATTGTAGTTACTTGAATGTATACACTCGATTAAAAGCAAGAACAAGCAATTACAATCACACGCAGTCTTTAGCGTAAGATACTAACCACTGCCTTAGAGAGAAATGGTAGCGAGATTGCAGATATGTAATTCATTTATGGATTTTTTTCTATTTCCCTATCTTTAGCTTTCACACAACAAACTGTCGACAAAAAATCGCCAATGGCCCAACAGATGAAGAATCAACAGCAACGTCTGATTTCACTTGATGAAGCACTTGGCATTTTAATGTCGGGCTTTTTGCGTGGCGGCGTCTCATTTCTCAAAGGAACCGGCGAAATAATTAAAGGAAGTTCGGGTGTTAATCGTGAAGTACGGGTCGGTGTTACCCATGCCTATGTTGTTTTCGTACAATACATGGGAAGTGTCTGGCTAGAACGAAATCTTCAGACATTCCTCGTACACGTACTCGATTTAGTGGCCAATCCAAAAGCAGCATCATCACACGTGGATGCTGTCTACTCACGCAAGTGTATCAACTTCATATTGCGCTCCGTGATTGGTAAAATGTTGGGCGAAAAGGCACAGTCGTCGGCATGCAAAGAACTCGTACATATCGTAGCAAAACAGATGAATTCGATCGATTTCAATCCAGAGAATGCCAAGGACTCGAATCAAGAGACGCTTTTCAGTCAACATTTGTTAGTATGTGCTTTACAAGAGTTGGGCAGTTTAGTTCTCGGCTTGGGGACGACAGCGCAAAATTTGCTAAGTGATCAGTCGTTGAATTTTATTGATGCAACGTGTGCTGTTCTAATCCATCCGTGTGCAGCGGCACGTCTTGCTGCGGCCTGGTGTCTTCGATGCATTTGCGTTGCCGTTCCGAGTCAAATAACACCACTGGTTGATCGTTTTATTGATGCAATCGAACAGATGAGATCTTCGCCTGAGGCGATTGCAGGATACAGTTGCGCTCTGGCTGCTGTTTTGGGTAGCGTACGTTTCTCGCCACTAGGCATACCGCATACGAAAGGAAAGGTTGTCTTCAACACGGCTGAAGAACTTTTGCGTTCGGCCAGTCAAAATAGCCGATTGTCATTAAATCGAACACAAGCTGGTTGGCTACTGATTGGAGCGATAATGACATTGGGTCCGTCAGTTGTAAAAGGACTTTTGCCACGCATGTTGTTGTTATGGAGAAATTCATTTCCGCGTTCGGCGAAGGAATTGGAATCGGAAAAGGCTCGTGGCGATTCATTTACATGGCAAGTGACGCTAGAGGGTCGTGCGGGAGCATTGTCTGTGATGCATAGTTTCCTGTTACATTGTCCGGAACTGGTGACAGATGATATCAGTCGGCGTCTGTTGACGCCAATAGAAAGTGCATTGGCAATGTTGGTGAAGTATGTATCATTATTGTAATTAAATTTCCCCGATAGTTTGTCATTCATTTTGGAGTATTTCATTGCAGTATTTCGTCCGTTCTGAAAAACTATGGACAACATTTGAAAGCTCCCGCGGCTATGGTCCGTCTTCGATTGTACGAAACGCTAACATTATTACCGCCCAATTCGCTGGAGTCATCGTACACTCATCTATTGAGAATGCTTGTGTCTGAATTTACACTATCCGAAAATCCGGCAAATACTACAAATTCGCTTTTAAGATTCCTTTGTCATGCTGAAGATTCAATTATATTAGGCAATTGGTTGCAAGAAACGGATCATCGAACAATTGAAGATCAGGTGAGTTCTGTAGTAATTTAATAGATTTATCAGGGTGTTTGCAATCGGGGTACCGTTAGTTACAAATACAAACTTTAATTTGGTGAATACTTTAATTTTGTGAAGTGCTAACCGATCTTTGATATGGGCTATACAATTGTCTCTTTCCTCTTTTTTTGCATTCAATTTAACAGATGGAACCTAATAGAAAATGTGATGGGGAGCATGTAAGTTAAAGAAAGATAGAATTCGGTTGATATTGTATACATAAAAATCAGAGTTGTTTGACTGTGTTTGTTGTGACTTCGATTTTTTGTGTATTTTTTTTGCTATGTTGATTTTGTTTTGTTTCATCATCATTTCATCCCAAAAGTCAATGTCAAGCCGGGAATAATTGTGCATATGGATACGATCACAAAATATTCTTAAAAAGTACCGTTATTAAGGTATTGTCGAAGCCTAATTTTTAAAAAGTTTAACGCCACATAGCGTTTCCGTGTTATCGAAAATATTCGGTTGTTAAACAATGCGATTATCTCGCTAAATATTGAAGGCTCGAATTTTACACTTTAAATCGAATCCATCGATGGCTCTAACTTGCGAGCCGTGGGCGAGAGCCTTAAAATTTGGCAAATATGAACAGTACAGTGCTCTACATATTTGTGCAAAATTTCTCATTTGACAATTTTCTTTAGCACATCTCGGTACAGTGGACAATTAGTACTACCAGTTTGGTGGTAGAAATTTAACGTCTCGGCTTCTTTGCATAGTATGCAAGTCAGGTTGCTTTCGCACGCCGGGACCTGTGGTCTTCTTTCCCACATTTAAATCACACATTGTGTCGTTGTTGTTGTTGTAGCGGCACAAACGGGGAAACAATTAATATAATTTGCATATTGTTATTCGAAGATGGTGGGCATTCCATCGTCGAGGTCGAGGTCGAGATTTAGGAAGAATGCTGCTTCGATAGGTTGTAGCCATAACGCAAGTGGTGTTAGTTGCCTGGGAGCAGCTGAACAAGCTAACCATCTACAGGTATACCGTCAGGGGAGCACCTAGCCTTTCGGCCTTTATCGGAGCAGCTGAAGAGTCGAAAATGTGGTCTACATCATGTGAACTGGTTCCGCAGGCTGGGCAGGTGTTGGCGACTTCGTGACAAATAGGAATTTAGTCGCCGGCACCAACCGGACCGGAGTTGAGCTAAGGTGGTACGGGTGGCTCTAGGTAGTAGCTCTTCGTCCAGGAGATATGGCTGGAGGTTTGGTGCCAAGTACGCGGTTGCTTGCGAGACTTTGAGTGGCTTTATGAACTTCTTGCGTGTGTATATCTGCAATGGCCGCCTTGTAGTCAGAGTTATCGAAGGGAACTTTTTTGTATCGCTGGACTTCGTGCTCTTTGTCCCTAATAGAGGGTCTAATTCGACGACTAGATATTGATTGGTGAGAAGTTAATTAGATATTGCTTGGCTCCTCAAATCTTTGTCTCCTTGTGTAGATGATCCTCGTTAGTCCACGTCGGTGCTGCGTAGCATTTCTTCATCTGTGCCCCATGTACTGCCGGCATGAGCTTTAAGTATTTTGTTTCTTCTCCTGAGTTTGGAACAGATATTTCAGCATGGGTGTTGAATTTGCCGGAGTTGGGAGTCCAAACAGTTGGAATGATGTGGGTGTCAATGTAGATAGGTAGTTGAGTGTTGTTCTCCTGGTTGAAGCTGGTGGATAATGTGGCGGAGGACTTGGGCGCTTATAGGTTCACTTCAAGGTGTTTGAGCATGACCATGGCAATACCGTCTGGGCCGAACGCTTTGGAATTTTTGGCATTTTTTATTGCAAGCCTTACTTGATGTGAGGTAACCTGAAGATGTTGCTCAGTGGTGTTGTTGCGGATTGCTCTGGTAATTATGCGCTTGAGCTTATCTTTTTCTGGATGTTCGACGAATTGCTGATTGAATTTGTGAGCGCATTTGTCGTTGTCGTTGTAAGTTTTATCACCCAACTTGATGGCTACCTTTCATTTGGGTTTATGGGGCTCGACAGAGCACGCACCGTTTTCCAAAGGTTGCTTATGTCGGATTTTATGTGGCAGGTTTTTAAATGGTATCTATAGCTGTCTTCTGTGGGCGTTGACTTGCTGAGTTATCACGTTGTTTAAATCGCCGATACGAGGATGACTTGGGTCTGCTTTTCTGAATTCATCCCTCATTTTTGCCAATTCTGCAGCGGAGGATGGGAAATGTGGTCTCAAGATGGGGATGCGGCCCGCTGGGATGTATTTATTGGCAGCATTCAGGATAATCCTTATAAAAAAAATTTTCAGCATACGTACGTTTGTGGGGGTTGGCAGTGCAGAAAACGCTTCGTTAGTGTATGTTTGGAAGCCAATCCATTCGGCTTTGCTGAAATTTGTGTACGTTTTCTTTTCTGTGTACGTAAATTGAGACGGTTTGTCCAACGTGAGAACAATTGGCAGATAATCTGAAGAAAAGGATATGTCAGGTGAGCTTCTGCATGATCCTGTAACGCGGGTTGGTGAATCATCGTTCATCCGACAGAAATCGGATTCATCCAGTTGGTTTGCAATGAGGTTGCTTCTGGTGTCGTTGTCAAGATTCGAGTGCCATAAGTCATGATGAGCATTGACATCACCCGGTATTAAGTGATATTGCCCGGTAAGTAGAGGTGCAATGCTGGCCTGAAAACCAGTGGGACAACATGAGGCTCGTGGTATATAGATATTTTAAATATCTATATAAACATTTCCCTACTTAATGGATATCGCTTATAGCTCTGTGGTGGTATCGGCGGCGGTGATATCAATTTGTGAGTATGGTAACGAACTGTGGATCAAGAAAGCTAAGCCTCCAACTGCGCCAGTGGGTCGATCTCGTCGAATGACATTGAAGCCTCCGTAGGAATTTAGCGATGAATAGGCCTTAGCTTGGTTTCTTGAACTGCTGCAACTTGGATTTGATGTCTGTCCATGAAGTCAGTGAGCTCGACGATTTTATTTTGTAAACCATTACAGTTAATTTGGACAACTTTCGTGGTGGTGTAATTCACAACTGGCTGTGGTGGTGCTGGTGTAAGAGTGTGTGTTGAGTAGAAACTGTGGGGGTTGCAGGTGCATGTTGTTGGCCCTGATTGATGTGTTGTTGGAAGTCCATGATGAGTGTTGGCCACAGATTCTGCATTTTGGTGCTATGAAGGTGTTGATCGTTGTTGTTGATCGTAGATCTGCATTGTTAAGCCCGGAAAAATTCTTAAAGTGGCACCATCCCATGCAGCACGAGCATTGCAGGGAGGATTGTAGATCCTCTAACCACGGATGCAGCACATCCACGGACCAGGATTTGTTTCGATGCCGTTGCGTATAAGCAGGATTTGGAGCAACTGGGCCGGCAAGGATTGCTCCGGTGGTATAAAAACGACGTAGTAAATGTGCAACTTTTGTGTTTCCCCACTTGTGTTGAGAGGGGTGCTCGCGGCTACCGTCCCTTTTAAAGTTCACGAGAGCAAAACAACTCAAGTAGGAGCTGTAATCTAATTATTTATCGTATATGGAATAGGTAATGGCGTGGATATATGAAATGAAAAGAAACAACATCACATTAGTCTCGGTGATGACACGATCCAAGATAGAGCTGTCTGTAGAAATAGGCTGAGACATTACCTCCAGAACGGAAAATATGCCTACACCGCAGGCCGAGTGACGCGACGCCATGGAGCGGTGTAATGAGCCAAGGAAGAAGAAGGAAGAAGATGGAGTAGGTAATGAGGCTTTGGGCAACATCTCTCCGATTATCGTGTTTAGTCTACGGAAGGGCAATTTGATTCTGTCGAAGTTTCAGAGGAGATTGGTTTCAGATTGTATATAGTCATACCTACATATTTATAGAACCACATTTATGTATTTTATTATGCATGTAAATTAACCATTTTTTTATCTAATATCATCAATATCTCCATATATTTGTATGTCATCGTTACCAACATAAATTTTAATCGTGTCGAATCACCACATTTTGTTCGTTTTCATATACTCGCATATGTATACATTTTAAAGTACTTTTACTCCATTCCAGCTTCAACCAAATAGTGCAGCCGGCTCGGGAGCACTAGAACATGACTCGTGTTGTCTCTATCGTCCGCTGCCGAAAACTGATCATTGTCCCGGACCGTTACCTCTCGGTGTAGCCGTGATTGATATGTCTATTCAGCTATTTGGTCTAATCTTCCCACGAGTGGCCAATAAGCATCGCGTTCAAATGCTGGAACATTTCTCCGAATGCATAAAACAGGCAAAGAGCTCGCGTCAAGAAGCCGTTCAAATGAACATCTTTACGGCTCTGTTGAGTGGATTGAAAGCACTCACCGAAACGAAGAGCGGAATCGGTCAGGAAGAAGTGAAACGTAGTGCCACAACTTTGATTGTAAATGCGCTGGTCAGCACGAATTCAATGTTGCGTTGCGCCGCTGGCGAGGCACTCGGACGAATTGCACAAGTTGTGGGTGATTCGAGGTTCGAAATTGCATTTTTCGGGGTTTTATTTATGTTTGCTAATTTGCTCCCTTCGTTGCAGGTTTACAGCCGAGTTGGCACAAAATAGTTTCGATAAATTGAAATCGGCTCGGGACGTGGTTACACGCACGGGTCACTCTTTGGCGTTAGGATGCCTTCATCGTTATGTCGGCGGCATGGGATCATCACAGCACTTGAATACGAGCGTATCCATTCTTCTTGCTTTGGCACAGGATGCCAGCTCGCCAGTTGTACAAGTGTGGTCTCTGTATGCATTGTCTCTTATCGTTGATTCTGGTGGGCCAATGTTCCGAGGATATGTCGAGCTGACTTTGTCGCTATCATTGAAATTGTTGCTTTCCGTCCCGCACTTCAACGTCGATGTTCATCAGTGTGTAGGACGTGTCTTGAACGCTTTGATCACCACAATGGGTCCTGAACTGCAAGGAAACATCGCATCAGTATGCACTATGCGATCATCATTTATGTGCGCTGCAGCAGTCATGCAAGCTCACTCGGACCCTTTGGTTCAGGCCGAGGCCACGGGATGCTTACAACAATTGCATTTGTTCGCGCCACGTCACGTCAACCTTTCGTCATTGGTTCCTACACTGGTTAAGACTTTGTCCAGTAATTATTTGATTTTGAGAAAGGCAGCTGTAGCATGTCTCCGACAGCTGGCACAACGCGAAGCAAAGGAAGTTTGCGAACATGCACAATCATTGGCGGCTGATGAAAATTCCGGTCTTGTTATTACTGAATCTGGTCTTCCGGGTGTTCTTTTTGGCATGCTTGATACGGAAACGGACAACGAAATGATACGCAATATTCACGATACGTTGACATCGATGTTGCAAATGTTGGCTTCGAATAATTTGACACAATGGCTCAGTCTGTGTAAGAATGTTTTAACAATTGCAGTAGATAATGTTGCGGACGATTCGCAAAAGCGTGATTTGATGGATAATGATGAGAATGAGCCGGACGATGATGTGACTGAATATCATGCCGAGGAGAATACAAGTACACATCCGGCTGTGCAGCCCAGATGGCCAACAAGGGTGTTCGCGGCCGAGTGTGTAAGGAAAATCATAACAACGTGTGAAGCTGCAAATCCTATTCACTTCGATTTGGTAAGTTTGACGTGTAATTCAAAGAAAGTGGTTAACTAATTGTGAAATTACGATAATCAACAGGTCCAAGCTAAAGAGCTGCAAATGACTAAATCTCGTGGCGACTATCTCATTCTTCATTTGTCCGACTTGATTCGAATGTCCTTCATGGCGGCGACCAGCGACTCGGATCAACTTCGTCTTGAAGGTCTACGGACACTTCAGGAAATCATTGTGAAATTTGCTGGCGTGCCGGAACCAGAGTTTCCCGGACATTTGTTGCTTGAACAATTCCAAGCTCAAGTCGGAGCTGCATTACGTCCGGCTTTTGCCTCGGAGACACCATCACATGTTACGGCAGCCGCTTGTGAAGTCTGTTCGGCATGGATTGGTTCGGGAGTTGCCCGTGATTTGAACGATTTGAGACGAGTACACCACTTGCTTGTGTCCAGTTTGTCGAAACTGCATACAAAAACGAATAGCACACAATTGTACAATGAGAGTATGGCAACACTGGAAAAGTTGAGCATTTTAAAGGCATGGGCCGAAGTGTACATTGTTGCAATGATTGGACATGGATCGGCTCCGGCGAGTCTCATTCAAAAGAAGCTGACAAATAAGGGTAACGGTCTGGGGTTGGCAGCGAGTGCCGCTCTTTACGGAAATAACAATAATGGGAATGAGGATGAAGAGAATGATTTTGGAGATTTTGAGAGTCGTGGTGAAAGTTTACTGAACTTGGTGAAACCTGAACTGGGAAATCTTTCAACACATTGGTTGGCCGCTCTAAAGGATCATGCTCTGCTTCTACTTCCATCCGAATATCAAAGTCAATTACCGCATGATGGCGGTGCTTTCTACACTACAGACACTATCGATTCGTCGAAACCGCACTATTTGGCATCGTGGCCGCCGATTCTCTATGCCGCGGCTTTGTGGCTGAATGATGTTGGTTTTGATAAGAGCGAGGATCCGCTAATAGTCGGCTCCAATAGCGAATGTGATAATGACACGAGCAATTCAAACTACGACAACAACAATGCAATAACGCATGGCAGCGTAAGTGCCGATCGTTTTCATCTAATTTTCGGCATTTGCATGGAAGCATTGTGCAGTACGCGAACAAGTGACAAACTTGACGCTGTGATAAGTTGCCTGCAATCGTTGTACACGATTTTCGATTCGACATGGTCTCGAAAACATTTAGTAAAGGATCGATCTTTGACTATTGAATTGTGTAACGTGTTGCACCGACAAATACTTACGCGTGACAGTTTACACGTGCAATTAATGTGCATGGAAATTTTGAAACATACCATCACAGCAGCCCGAGAATCATTAGACAATGAACGTGAGAGACGATTGTCCGATGACGCGAACGACAATGAAACAAAGACAGATTTGGCAAAGGAAATGGATAATTTAGGAGAGGGTGGAGAAAGTGGTGAAATTATTCCGGGCCATTCGCATGTATATGCCGTGCTGGAGGTGTGTTTGTGCTTGTTTGTACGACAGATTCCCACAATGAACCCGAGCAGTAGTGCAAAACTGACAACGGAGCAACTGCGAAAAGAGATTGCAATGAAAAATTCAACCGGAACAGTAACGTTGAGCGAGGATAGCGGATTGTTGGTTTCGTCGGGTGTACATGCGGCCGAGGGATTGTTGAAGCTATGTTCGCCGTTAGGTGGGTACAGTAGCGAGTAGTTGTGAAATGGTCTTGAAAAATCTCCAAATGAATTTATTAATTGCAAAATAAGTAAAATGTTCACTTTGCATTATATCTATTTGGAAACATTAAAATATGGTCGCATTATATCCTTTTCCAAAAGGGATTTTGTGTCTATTAATCAGATTTCAGGATTGGAGCGGAAAAGTTAAAAGACTCCAATAAAGGCAATCTAGTACAAAACTACCTCCCAAAATAATTTTCCTCTTATACCCTATTAAAAAAACAGCTAATTCGTTTAATTTCCTTCAGGTGCCGTTACAATTCTTCCTACGATTCTCTACCTAACAACGAGCATTATCAAAGAAGTAGCCACAAAATCAATCAACGATCAGACCGTCATAGCAAACTACGGTTCCATCCAGGCGGCTTTACATTGCTTAAAATCTGTCTGTACAGATAAGTACGTTTCCGACGAAAGAACTGCCGACGAATGGAAAAAATTGCTACAAAGTTGTTTGGCCAGCATTATTGATTTAACCAAAACGGGCTGTGATGAGACAAAAGTAGACGAAGTGACAATGATGCTAGCAATAGCTGTGTTCATTCTGAATACTGGAGCTAGTGTCGTTTCGGCACCATCCCTTCAATATCCGTGCATCAATCACTTTCGGCAGTGCTTGCAAAGTGAAAATGCCGTGGTAAAGTTGAAATGCACGCAGACGGTCAGATCAATATTTGCCGGGGCTGATCTGAAAGTAGCTACACCGTATATTCATGCGCTGGCACCGCGTATTATTGAAGGATTGTATGCGGAAAATTCGAAAACGCCGAAAACAGATAATGAGCTGGCAATTGTGCTGGAGAGTGTTACAACTGTGGAGAAGTTGATTGAGCTTGCCGAGCCGAAAAATCGTAAGTTTTGGAAGTCTAAAGAGTTTATAATATATAAATCAGTGCATCTCTTGTTCTATTATGAGTTAATTTTGAGCTGCGTATGTTGGAACGTTACGGGATAAATAATTAATTTAACTGCAACTACATACTTTTGGTTGGTAATCTGGTTCTTGTTTAACATCTCACTCAGATGTTAAACTACGAACACAAACCTTAAGACATCTGCGCCCAAAATTCACGGATGGCCTGTCGTGCCAGTGCAATGCACATTCGTAATAGAACAAAAAGAATGCACTACTCCAGTGATTCAAAGAAATGCTCAAATTTTATTGAATCAATATTTTCGTTTAATTTCCTATTGCTTCTAAAGGAAATTTGATGCAAGGTAAACTTATCTTATGTAATAAAAACTAAACTACGAAAACTTATAATATCGACGACATCATCATCTAATTCTCTCTTCCAATTCCCAGGTATCCAAATGTTAACGCTTCTAATTCCTGTCCTCATCGGCTTCCTTGTCGATCCGTCAAAATTACGCTCCAGTACGAAACAAACACGGCAGTTGCACGATCAAGCATTACAATGGCTTATGCGTATTGGTCCGAAATATCCGCAAGAGTTCAAAACGATTATGTCTCAATCGCCCGAGTTGCGCGTTCGTTTAGAATCGGCAGTTCGTAATAATCAACAGGCGTCAGCGAATAGTATGAATAAGTCCGCGCACGATGCGCAAAATGCATCGAAAACATCACAACAGAAGCCAACAATTCAACTTAAAACGGATTTTAGTAATTTTTCGTAGAGAATTTAGTTCTAATGGGGAGATGAACATAATCGATACTATACGTAAATCGTGAATGAATGTGTGAATGCGGTGAGTATGTTTTGGTAGTATCATTAATGAGGTATCAAGATAAAATCAATCCCAAAAAAAAAATGTATTATACAGGGTGTCCCATTCATGGTGAAGGATATTTTAATGGCTCATTTGGGGAAAATTAATGTACAACGGGACCCCTCTATTTTTAACCGGTACAATCTAATAGCATTTTTTTCAATTTGTGTCAAAATACCCGACTTGCCGAACTAAATCAAAATTTACCACACCACCATTTCCTTCGTGATGTAACTTCACTCTCCGAAACTATATAAAATTTCCAATAAAACGATACCTCGCCCGTTACTAAAGTGCTCGTATCTTTCGAGATACACCCGTTCAAACTTTAAAGAAATTACGTACGTACGTACGTACCGTTACGATTTTATCATTTGAGTTTTTGATGAAAAACCGATTTTCAAATTTCTTTAAAGTTTGAATTTGAACGAGTGTATCTCGGCAGATACGAGCAACTTCGTAACGGGCGAGGTGTCGTTTTATTTTAGGAGAACCCTATCTCAGCTGCTACGTTCTCGTCGCTTGTGACAATTTTCGACAACGACGACGTTTCGCAAATCCCATCCACATACTTGTATAGTGTAGCTCGTCTTTGTACACACTATAACCAGTGGCGTAACGTGATCGGGACAACATTTTATTCGCTCCGACATGCTATTGCCATTGGCCCGGATACATATTCGCAGTGTGGTTTCTAATATGTGGGGTTATAACGGGCCATTGTCCTATCGGGGAGACTCAAAATTCCTCACAACGACTACTGCAGAAGCTGTGAGGATAAAGATGAAGAGGAGAGCAAACATCACCTTCTCTGTCATTGCTCTGCTTTAGCTGAGAAACGTTTCAGATTTCTTGGCTCTATGTTCTTTTACTATCTGAATGATCTAAAAGCTCAATAAATTTATTTTCAGCACGCGCTGGTTACAAACAACTGTTAAATTTTAAAGCAACGTTTTCTTTGGCGGTATCAAAATGGACCTATCTCTAGTCTAAGTGCACTGGGGTTTTTTTTTCATCTCCTGGCCGCCCCATTACCTAACCTGACATCTAAACAATGTTTTCTGTTTTTGTCAATATTTTATATAGAAGAAAATTTTTAACGGTCGAATGTGCTAAAAGAAACGCTATCTTAAGTTGAAAAACTGATACTAAACACCATTGGGATGAGTCATGAAGTCTAGCTTTGCCTTCAGTTCCTACAACTCATTTTCGAAGCTTCCGAAAAAGTTTATCAATAAATTTTGCGCAATGATACTTTATTTTTATACGCCTGCTTACATAGCAAGTTTTAACACTATCAAAAAGTTGCAAATATACCAAAAGATTGGAAACGGATGGTGCTTTTTGATCTTAATCAATCAACAATTTCAGCAAAGGTAGACTTAATTTTCGTTGATTGAATTTTCCATGAATTGAATTCATACATTATTGACTGGTTCCGACTAGGGCCGCACGTGAACTGCCTCGCCCCGGCACCAATCTTGACACTGTGATGTAACTGTGTTGTACGGTCAATGGGAGGAAGGATATCGATCAAAACCCACTTCGAATATATATTTACAATAACTTCTCTTAAATTCTGGAATTAAAGCTCGGATAAAGGGCCATCATGTACTTTTCTTGTAAGCCCCGTTTCTTCTTCTTCCTTGCCTGCATATTTATACCGCTCCATGACGTCGCGTCGCTCGGCTGGCGGTGTAAGCCCATCGTCCGTTTTTGCGGTAATATCTCAGCTCTTGTCTCGTTTATTGCAAAATAAAATTTTAAGCCAGTGTCCATGCTATGTGACCCTCCCCCCCGCAGGGGAGTCTGTGTCCTTGCGACACAGAGTAAATCTGTGTAGGTGGACACAGATTTTTGGTGAGTTGCAACACCACGTACCCGAGCAGCGCAGGGAGGCCCCTTGTATAGTTGATACGCCATGGCGTGGATCTGTACAAAGACCATTCGGGCGATGACGCTCCCGTACTGCCGAGTCATGTACGGGTGGCTCACAACATAGCAGACGAGTAGTCACAGGTCCAACGAACCTGGGATGTGCACATCTGAATTTAACGTTAGGTTTAACCATAAGGGGCCGAAAGAGGATTACACCTGCTAAAGATAAGTCTTTAGCGAATAGTGTACCTCGGAGCGTTGGTCTCGAGGTGGCTGTCGGTTGTTAAGCAAGTCATCGAGATGGTGATGCAGCCCCGGGGTTGGGTTTCTGAAGGTGAGTGCATTCACCGGATGAAGAAATCCCAATCTGACAATAAGACCTTGTCAGTAAAACACCGAAGATCCGAACCGCCCGAAGGACCGGGAGATAAGGCCGTAACGGCTAGGTGCTCCCCTGACGGTATACCCCGTAGATGGTATGTATGCTATGTGTCCCATCGAACAAATGGAACACCGTACGTTAGGCCACTGACTATTATGCATCGCTAGGATCACAAAAAAAGAGTGCACTTCCGAATTTGAAAAAAAAAAATCAGTAATAGGCAAATTTCGCCCTTAATTGATTAACTACATATGTATTAGTAAAATTTTGCCTTCTACTGACTCTGTATCTTTTTTATTTTTACAAAACTACCCTTAAAATCGATTACTGCTCTGTTCCTCTTGTAAATAGGCTGATAAGAGGGAAAAATTAAATCTAGGTGTTCAAATGGAATTTCTGCCACTTCTCTACAATGATAAATTTGCGAAAAAATGCTACTGTTATTATGGCCAGATATTTTTCGAACTAAATTGCTGAATAGACCTCGTGTGAAAGGGAACTCATTTTCTGTCCAGGCCTCCTTAAGAAATGCAAAAAACTACCAGAGAAAAATTATGCAACTATTTTCTTTAGTTTATGGAATTCCCAGGATAGTTCATTTAAAATTATTAAAGCTATAATTTTGATTTGGAAATATTTGTTCGTTATTCAAGCTTAGTTCATTGTCAATTTCTCTTCTTGTTCTATTTTCGTGAATTGACATCTTAGGAATTTGACATTTCGGGTTATTTCAATTTTTATCTTGTAAATGTTACGACATATCCTTTATCAGTTATTTTTCCAACTGACCCTGGGCCCATAACCTATTAAAGCTATAAAGCCAGCGGAATATATTTTATAGTATACTATACTACAGTTTAAATATTAAACTCTAACACTTCCCTTCGATGTCTAGTTATTTCTTCTAAACCACATTTTTCATTTGAAGTGAATAGAGACATTGATGGTGTTTCGGTGAAGGAAGTCCTTTCGTTAAATTATCCGCAGTCATATTGTCTGCACTAACATGACTAACTCGTGTTATACCGTCTTCCAGTGCATTTCTTACAAAATGATGACGTATGTCTATATGTTTTCTTCGAAAATGATATATGGGATTTTGGGCAAGCTTTTGTGCTTTCAAATTGTCGTTGAACACTTCCACGTCAGTCAGTTAAATCGTTAAGTTCCAGTTCTGTAACAAATTTCTTCAAGTATATGCCTTCCTTTGTAGCTTCAGTGAGAGCCATATAATCAGCTTCTGTCGAAGATAACGCTACAGTTTGTTGCTTCCTTGATTCCCAGGATATACGTAGTAGAATCCAAAATTGTAGAGAAAAACACACTTCCAGTTATCTGATTGAATTCATTTAAGTTTTATTTTTCAATGTAACTCCCCTTTACTTCAATACAACGATGAGATCGTTTAATTATATCCTGCATCCCTTTCAAAAAGTAGTCCGCGGGTTTGTCTTCAAAATTGTCCAAAACAGCATCTTTCAGTTCCTTCTCAGTCTCAAATTTTCGTCCTCGGAGGTCCTTTTTTAATTTTGGGAACAGGAAGTACTTGGGGCCAGGTCTGGGTTGTACGGGGGGTGTTCAATTTCTTCAAAGCCGCATTTTACCACAGCAGCCTTGGCCACCGCGGTGGTGTGAACTGGTGCATTGACGTGAAGAAGCAGCACCCCTTTCTCCACGATGTTGGCCCTCAATTGGGTCAAAAGATTGCATAATATTTCGCTGGTACTGATGTGCCCTCTTCCTTGAAGTCAATCATTATAATTCGCTTGGAATCCCAGAAGATGGTGGCCATAATCTTTTTCCGGCCCTGCTGCATCTTCGCCTTCTTGGGGCGCTCCTCATAAGGCCTCCTCCATCCATGGACTCCCTTTTGGTCGTGGGATCATAGTAAAGGACCATGGTTTCGTCTCCTGTCACAATTCTGTTGATAATTGCATCTGAGTCGGCGCGACACTGCTCCGAAAAGTCTTTCGAACATTTCATCCGCTGCTTCATTTGATCTGCTGAGAGGAGTTTCGGGATCCATCTTGCCGAGATCTTCCTCATCCCCAAATGGTCGGTAATAATTCTTTCGATGGTGGTTTTTGATAGACTTGTCCTTTCTGCAATCTCTGATAACTTTAGCCACCGATCACTCAATACAACTTCCTCGATTAATTAGAAGTTTTCTTCGGTGGTCTCAGTTATTGGGCGTCAGGTGCGGGGTTCATCAAAAACAGTCCTTCCTCGCTTGAATTCCAAAATCCACCGGTAAATAGTCGCCTGGGATGGTGAAGAGTTGCCGTACACGGATATGAGTTCATCTCGAATCTGGGACGCCGTGTATCCTGTCAAAAAAAGGAATTCAATAATCGCGCGGTACTTGATCTGCTCCATTTCAAATACGAAATCAGAATGCGACACAAATAATTGCCTAGCCGGGCCCTTGATTGCACAATTGAACTCATGTTTAGTCCTGTTATGACCGGAGAGTTGTTCTATCGAATAGCGGTAAAATGAATTCAATCGGATAACTGTAAGTGTATTTTTCTCAACAATTTTGGATTCTACTACGTAGGACCAACACTTAACATAAAAACATAATTTGCGTAATTCAATATATATATGTCAAGAAACTCAAAAATCAGAAATTTCGGGAAGAAAACAAGGATGAAATGCAGGTTTACAATCAAGATAAGTTTTCGTCAAAATGCACTATATGCAACAAATTTGGTCACAAAGCGACTGAATGCTGGTATAAGATGAAGAAAAATAAATCAAACATTAAGAAACATTTTGCGAAAAATGCTGACGACACGTATCGTTGTATATTTCTGCATTGAAAGTTGAAAATGTTAATGAAGCCTGGTGTTTGGACAGTGGATGTTCCACACATTTATGCAAAGACAAAGAAAAATTTGAAAAATTGACAGATGTTTCAAATGTAAAATTAAATTTTGCAAGTAACACATCTACGACGATTAGTGCCAAGGAACAGTCTCATTGGAAGATTAGCAAAAGAATCGTACTCTTGATGACGTAACGAGATGTCTATTAGCAGATTCACAACTACCGTAGTCTTTTTGGGCTGAAGCAATGTCATCAGCAAATTATATACGAATTCGATGTCCTTCAAGTAAGTTAGATGGTAGAACACCCTATGAATGTCAGTTACTTTACTACGATCCAACAAGAGGAGAATTCGATTCATGGTCACGAAAATGCATACAAATTTCTGGAATACTCGAATGAATCGAGATGATATCGAGTGTGGATTCCTAACTGAAAAAAAATTATCAAATGAATTCGAAGTAAAGGATCTTTGAAGAATCCACCAATGCCTGGGAGTCGAATTTAATCAAAACGAGAAAGAAATAACAATGCACCAAAAACGACGAGATCTGCTTGATCGATACGGAATGACAGATTCAAACCCGCAGTTAGTACTCCTATGGCAAATGGTTCAAGATTAGAAAAACAAACGGAAACTAAAGACTTAGAAGAGAAAAATTTACCATATCGACAACTTGTAGGGGCGTTGTCATATTTAGCAGTTTTGACAAGACCGGATATTTCCGGTCTTGTTGAGGTGACTTTCGCTGGAGGGCCATCCAGGCCTTAATACTAATCGCGGTACTAATTTTCGAAAATGTCTCACAGAGGTCGGTTTGTCTATCCAGAATCAATTTCCTTGAATTCTATTCTTCGATCCCAGATAAAATTGGTCGACGAGCAAGCTTCGCATACATATTTGTAGGATCCACGCAGGATCAATTAACTCCAGTAATATCCGGAATTCGCCTTTAACCTTTTCTTTTTCACCTTTTAACTATTTTCAACATATTGATCTAGAAGTTCGTTTTAATGCCGATGAGGCATATTCTGTCTTCAATAGAGTGTTTCGATTCCATCTGAGGTGTCTGAAAAGCCAAAGTCTAACTAGAGCATTTGAAAGTTCGATGCAGAATTGTTGTGTTTGACTGCACAAATTCACAAACCAACCGATCTGTCTTCTTTTCGACACATTGGCAGCATATATTTCCTCTTTCCCCTAATGCGGTCGGTAATGTTATTGCTGTCAGAATGCATGTTTTACAAGGACATTAAATAGGTTTCCAAGTCGCAAATAATTTCTTCGGCTCATCGCACTTCCTGAATTTTTCTCTTAAAAAAAAAAGTGTTTTTCGGAAAAACTTACTTTTGTAGCTTCCAATGGCAGCCCCATGGCCATGACCTACAACACGTACTCTTTCTTATTGGAGTCAGAAAAAAGTGTGTTGTCCCTAGCTAATGAGGTACCTAATGTCCGCAACTGTTTTATTTCCCTGAATTTTATCATGCTTCAAATAGTTGAAATAAATCTGATAAATTTACTTTGCTGATACTTCATTCATTGACTTTTAGCTTAATATCCATTAAAAAATATGTCCATATTATTTTACAACATCTTTTTTTTTCATCCCTTCTCATGCATTCTCTATTTCAGCTTAAATACATAGTCTAAAGAGATATTCCGTTTTTCTTTTTTCTAGGAAACCAATAAGTCAGATCGATGAACATTTATATTTTTAAGATTACTAAATTAGCAAAAATATATACATAAATAAAGAGCCAGTGTATTATCCTAAAATATCGTTAAAATACTTCACTAAAAAAGAAATCAATAAAGAGTTTTATCAGTGATTATAAATTAGAATGAATAATAATAATAATTATTGCTTAGGATTAGACTAGAACGAGTGATGTAAGATTTTTGAGAGATTTGATGATGATAAATATCCTATTCTAGATTAGATCTACATATTTTACGTGATAGTTGGAAATTGATTGCAATGAAAACTATATAGAAAAGAATGATAAAAAACGTTTATATATATACATACATATTCTAATAAAATTATAAAAATCATATTCATATACATAAATTGAAAAAAGAAAATATTTTTCGGTAAAATTGAATTTGAATAATTTTCAATTTATTCTAAATTATATTTATACATTTTATTTTTACATCGTCATAATGACTATTACAAACTATAGCGCCTAATAAATAGAAATAGAAGATAAGCCCTCGAGTAATATTTCTTTTATATATCCGTGAGTTTTGATATTAATTAATACATAAATCTATATTTATTTCGATTGTCCTATGTTTGATGCTAGAGGCATTTAAGAAACTCAAATAAATAATATCATTTACTACTACAGAAATTTGTTTTTTATTGTCTTCTCTAATGCATTTGTCGCGGCAGTATTTGTGGAACAGATGACGATTCGGTGGTTTGGGATATCAACCAAATTTATGAGAAAATTTGTTTGCGCAAAAAAAAATCAAGAGAATTATTACAACTTTAACAATTATTATTATTCTACTATACCGGGTGATCCGCAGGATAAAGCAATTTGATAGAACAATTTGTTTTAGTAACAGAACCATCAACAAAAATGGTAAACATTTTACCGTTACCTTTCTTTTGTGGAAGCTAATTTATTTACCACTCGATGAATAAATTGTTGAAAAATGTGACTTCAAATTCTGAAACTACATAAAATTTCGCATAAGCAGACTTCCGCGGTATCAATTATAAAATTAAACCAGACCGAGTGCTAATCGTTCGAATAGCATGATCTGGTGCACTTTTAATATCCTAAAGGGACTTCCAAAAGCTACCATTTCACACAAATTTGAAGTGTTTCGCGACATTCTATCAAAAGGTATGGCTAAATATAGCTTTGTACGGGAGGTAGGGGTAGAGGTGGCAAGGCCTTTTTCACTTTCCATCAACTCAAAGTATACGTCATAATAAGGCATTAATCAAAATTTGAGTGCGCTAGCGATATTTTGTCGAAAGTTTTGGCCGAATGAAAATATCAAGGAGGAGTCATTTGGATGGGAGTAGAGCGAACCCATTTTCAATACCGTCGAAGATTTATTCAAAAGAAACATCTGACCAAAATACTTATGTGAAGTTAGCCCTCCCACATTCTCAAATTACGCTTGAAAGCGTTAGTTCGGGGGCGGTTACGTTTGTTCGTGATTGTTCGTCAATTAAAATCGTTTGTTCGTCTCTAATTATTTAATAATAGCATCTTTAAAATAAGAAGTGTGAACTAAGCCTGCCATCTGCAAATATGGTCGAATAGGTATAAATTTGGTATCAATCGAAAGCCGTTTGTTCTTCTTCTTCTTCTAGCGATGCAGAAAGGTGTGAAACCGCTGTGCATCTATGTGGGTACGAGTTATGGTTCGTCAATGTTTGTGTCCGTGAGGTCTAGGGACAAAAACATAGCTGCTGCGATAGGGTTTTCCCCACAGTGATATAGGGGTAAGATCAGTGGGCGCAGCGGGGAATTGAAACAAATGACCCACATCATGAGGAGTACCATCGCAATTTGGACAGATGTTTTGGATGTCCGGGTTTATGCGAGAAAGGTACGAATTAAGGCGTGAGAAGGCGAAGAAGAGAAGAGCTAGCGTTACTCTGGTGGCTCTCGGGAGCCTAATATCCTCAGGCGAAATTGGTGGTGGGCGCTCTGAGAGGACTCTATTCGCACCTAAGCTCGCAATGGACCGATTCACTTCTTCAGTGTGGATCGTTGCGACGGCGGCTCGGTATGTACCTTTTTATATATGTAACCTGAATTTTGGACCAGTTTGTTTCACATAAACTATGTGTCCAAACTACGGCTGCATAATCATCGGCCGCTCGACCCACCGCTTTATAAGTAGCTGGCATGTTTTCTTTATTTTGGCCCCAGGTGCTACCAGCTAAAGCTTTAAGGATTTTATTCCTACTGCGCATTTTCTCTCAAACGGAATCTGCGTAATTTGCAGACGTCATCATGTTCTCTAGGTGAAGCCCGAGAATTTTGGGGTTTGCTACAGTAGGAACAGAATTGTTGCCAATACGTATATCAATCTCCCATATTTTATCCTTCCACCAAGTGGTTAGAAAAGTCGCAGAAGATTTGGACGCAGAGATGGAGAGGTTTCGGCTTTGGAAAAATGCATGTGATCGTCCTAGATAGCGAATAATTTGGAAGCGCATTTCATCCTTATCGCTCCCTGTGCCGAGTACGGTGTAATCGTCAGCATAGGAAATCACCTCGATTCCTTCAGGTGGTGTGGGAAAGCCGGACATGTAGATGTTAAACAGAGTGGGGGAGAGTGTGGAACACCTAATTTGATTTTCCTAAGCTTAGAAGGTTTGCCTCGAAACTCGGTGAAGGAGTGCCGACCAGCTGGATAATCGGCAATCCAACGAATCTCTTGTGCAGGAAGATGCATGTTCAACAGGTTTGCTAAAAGCATTGAATGATTGACCTTATCAAAAGCATTTGATAGGTCAATTGCCACCAGAATGGTTCTGTGACAAGGACGACGTTGATTTAGCCCATCGCGAATGCGTGTAGTGATCGCATCGAGGGCAGTGGTGGTACTATGCATTTTCTTGAAGCCATGCTGGTGAGGTTCTAGCTTCGCATGTGCAACAAGTGTAGGTGAAAAAGGGCCTCCAGCGTCTTTGCGACAGGAGACAGTATCGTAATGGGAGATTTGCGCTCTTCCCTGGCTTGAACATTTTTGCGAAATTTGTTGCCTTTTTAATATCTCTTTAAGTTTATAGTATATGGAATAACTGTGCACTCTTTCAATTTCCAAGGATCAGTCTGTTTTATGGTGCGGCTATAGTTATGGCAGGCAGTGTATAAACTAAACTCACTAAAGATGTTTTTAAATTAGCCCCGTAACGTGGCCGAATAAAAAAATGTAAGATGAGGTTTACACCCAATTATTAGTCCCTGGAATGGGGGGAGGGGGTGTTCAGGAAGAGCAATCCGCGGGGTTACCCGCAGGAGAATACAATGTACATTATGTGTTTTCATGCTGGGAATCAATTGGCCACAACGCCAAAAATATACAGCACAAACATCATATTAAACATAACACCGAACACAAAGAGCACTAAGGTGTGTTCATATCTCCACAGCCCAATTTCTCCATCCTCTACTAAACTTCTTCTTCTTCTTTCTCCTTGACTCACAGAGTCGTGTTGTCTAACCTTGGTATAGGTTGTATTGACAGGTACTTTTTAACTCCTTGGAGTGTATTGAATTGGATAGGAATGAATGTGGGAAGGAAATTAAGGAAGATTGCTAAGAGCCCCAGTTCATGGTAAATATTTCAATTTTATATATTTTTATTTTCTTCTTCTTCCTTGCCTCGTTCTTTATACCGCTCCATGGTTCCGCGTTGCTCGACCTGCGGTGTAGGCACATCGCCCGTTTTGGCGATAATTTCTCAGCATATTTCTACAGGCAGCTCTATCTTGGATCGTGTCATCGCCGAGACCAATGCGTTGTTGTTGCTTTTTCATTTGACACGTCCAGTTATATATTTTTATTTTAATGAAATTAATATAATTAATGCTTGAGTTTCTGTAATTAATGTAATTCAGTAATGATAATAAATTTAATAGTGGTTATTACTATAGTTTAACTTCGTATTTAATAATCAATTCACCCAGAGTGATCCAATCTTGCACTTCACTATCAATAAGTGCATTTGTTAGTGACTGATATTTGTGTAAGAAGTCTGATAATACCCTTAAGGAGTAGTATTAAGGACAATTGATTAGTATGTGTTCATTATCTTCAGGGACTTTACAATGAAAACAATTTTCATCGTCAATTTTTTTGATCCTTTTGAGAAAAACTTTATTATATCCATGATTGGATATAATCCTGTTTATTATTTTTATAATTTTTGTTTTCGTACTTATTTTGTTAAACCAATTTATATTAGGTTTATTGGACATGATAGCTTTAAACTGTACACCTTTCGTTTTAGAAATATCGTTAAATTCATTTTTCCACTTTTCATGGACCAATCTTTCTATTTCATTGATTGAGTCATAGTTGGTGATTAGCTTAATATCTATAATTTCCTTAAGAGCTGCTTCTTTTGCAGCTATATCCGCATTTTCATTTCCTTCTATATTAGAATGTCCCGGGATCCAGACAATATCAACTGATATATTACAGTTATTTAGTATTTCAAAGATGAGTTGTACTAGTGAGTTTTTATTGTTTCTATTTTTTAAAGAAAGCGTGGAGGATTTACTGTCTGTAAATATGACGAGTTTCGAATTTTGGTTTATGGTTTTTAGAATTGCCATTTTTATTGCCATAAGTTCAGTTGTTAATACAGATGCTATAGGGGAAAGTTTATATTTAATTTTAAGATTTTCCTCGGGGAAAATTAGTGCACAGCCAGTGAGATCATTTGACTTGGAGCCATCCGTAAAGCATATGCGATAATTCTTTTCCAGATATTCCTCGTATAATCTATTAAAAGCCGTTCTCTGAGTGTTTTCATGAAAACTATCTTTTTGGAAGATTGTGTCTAGTATCTTCAAATTTGTTGGAATGATTACATTTCGTTTTGGAATTGTTTTACTTAATATTTTGAAATATTCATTAGCTATAATATCATGTGGTCTATTTAAACCCTCATTTGGAACAATTATGTTGTTGTTTTCCACATATAACTTATTGATAGCTACTTTGGCATCTGCAATCTCTTTTCTAAAGACCGTAGGTAGATCACTACCCAGAGCATGTACTATATGTTTAGGAGTCGTGTTTGGGAGTCCTAAAATCTTCCTTAAGATACCTCTATTTTGAATGTCTATTTTGTCAAGGGTGGTTTTTGGAATATTAGTATTTAATGGCAAAGCATAGTCAGTATTTGCTCTGACTGTAGCTTTGTATACCTACATTCAGAGAGATGTCCGGATGAATATTAGAATTATAAGAGGTTATCACATTAAGTGCATATTGCATTTTGCTATTATTTGTAATCTTATTATTGTAATGGACGTAAGTGGCCAACGTATTTTTGATTTCTACACCGAGGTATTTGATAGTGCCAAAAACACAACCTTTCTCCAAAAGGTGTAAAAGAATGGAAGGCCTTATGGAAATTGACGCAGATACAAGCACTACCCCGCCGGGCACTACTTCTGCTATGCGGTTGAGTGATCCCGGGGCGAACCTAGTTCGCGCCAGAGCTCGACGGTTTCCGGGGGCGAGCAATATAAGGCAGTCCAATTACATTGTGGAGAAGCTGAGGGTTGCAAGCTGGAATGTCGGTTCCATGACGTCAAAGAGCGAGGAGATTGAGGATATCATGAAGCGGAGAGGGATAGACATTATGTGCGTGCAAGAGACAAAGTGGCGAAATACCCATATCGACAGAGCCCGGTTTCTTACGAATTCCATGAAGTACAAATTGTACTACTATGGAATTACAAACCAAAGAAACGGAGTTGGCATTATTCTGGCGTCGTCTTTACTTGGCAGTATAATAAGTGTCGCGAAGAGAAGTGACCGCTTGATCAGCATCAAATTGGTTATCTGCGGAAAGGTGTGGAACGTAATAAGTGCCTACGCTCCGCAAGTGGGACTGCCACCAGAAGAAAAAGAGGCATTTTGGAACGACGTTGACACCCTAATTCAGACCATTCCAGATACCGAATTGGTGTTCTTGGGAGGAGATTTAAATGGCCATGTGGGTGAATCAAATTATGATTACGAGGATTGCCATGGTGGAAAGGGTAGCCCTTCAACGGTCAGAAATGACGAAGGTGAAGCTATTCTGACCATGTGCAGATCGCATGGTTTGGTCATCCTAAATACATGGTTTGTGAAAAACGAGAGACACCTAATCACCTACAGTAGTGGACACGGAGATAGGAAACACGAAACGCAGATCGATTACCACCTCTGTTTCGATTTTATGAGAAGGTGGGTAAGAGACTGCAAGGTGATCTTGGGTGAATCTGTCGTCAGCCAACATCGTTTGCTCCTGTCAGAATTTATTTTGAAAGCAGGAGGAGCAAGAAATAGAAGAACTCCCAAGCCTGTCGAAAAAATCAAGTGGCACAATCTCACAAACGACAACTTTGAACCTGTAGTAACTCCATTCATTGATAAAATGACGGAGTGGTTTCAAAACAACATAAACTGCACCGAGCACAGTCCAACACAAATGTGGAATAGTTTCGCTGAAATGTCAGTAGGTGAGGCGGAAAAGGCACTTGGAGTTTCGAAAGGTCCGCTCCACACGAAGAAAGAAACATGGTGGTGGAACACCGAAACTAAGGAAGCAGTGCAAGCCAAATCGAACGCATTTAAGGCATGGACGAAATGTGAGTCAAGCAGTGAAGCCGAACGGGTTCAACTTCGCGAAAATTATATGCAATGCCGGAAGAAAGTAAAGCGCTTGGTAGCTCAAGCAAAGGCGAAGGCAGCTGAGAAATTCTACCAAGAATTAGAAACTCAGACTGCGACCGAAGGACCGTCTTTGCGCGAGAGACCTAAGCACGACGCCAGGATACTTAGGGTCGCAGCCCAAAGGAGAAGGAACGCTCGGGAAATACAGGCGCCAAAGTACGTGGAGGACTCGCAAGGAATGTTGCTGATTGACGATACGGCAATTTGTAGCAGGATGCGAGAGTATTTTGACGAACTTCTAAATGAAGAATTTCCTCGAGCAGCTTTTCAAGATGTTGAGCCGAATACCACAAATATTGAAGATATCTCAGAGGAAGAGGTGATGGAGGCAATGCATCAGATGAAACGCGGAAAGGCAGTCGGCCCGGACAAAATCCCCGCGGAATTTTGGTTGAAAATGGAAAATGTCGGGCTTAGTTGGCTCACAGTTCTCTTCAACAAAATCAAAGGTGGGCAACCGATGCCTGATGCTTTCAGGGAAAGTTTTCTTCTTCCTTTCTATAAGAACAAGGGAGACTCACGCAAACTCAACAACTATAGGGCTATAAAGTTAACACCTCATACACTAAAGATCTACGAGCGAGTTGTCTGCAACCGATTGAGAAAGATTGTGCGGTTGAATGACAATCAATGCGGCTTTGTTGAAGGTCGATCTACAGTCGATGCGATTCAGTGCATTCGTATTGCGATGGAAAAGTATAGAGCAGCACGAAAGGACTTGTACTTTGTGTTCATCGATCTGGAGAAGGCATTCGATAGAGTACCTCGTGATCTGATATGGTTGGCCTTGAGAGCACTTAATGTCCCCGAGGCATACGTCAGGATGATACGAGACATGTATGATGGAGCTACGACTAAGGTTAGATGCACAGCCGGTGAATCAGAAGAATTTCCGGTGAATGTCGGAGTACACCAGGGCAGTGTATTGAGTCCGTTGCTCTTCAACATCATCATGTGCTACTTATTAACACGTGTCTCCGACGGCCTAGAAATATCTCTTCTTTTTGCTGATGATATAGTCCTCAGTAGCCCAAACATCGTTGCCTTGCAAGCTGCGCTTACAAAATGGTGTGACATTCTGGAGGAGCATGGACTGAGGGTAAGTATAACAAAGACTGAGTTCTTATGCTGCCAATTCTCAGACCCAAATGCACCGATACCAGAAATGTACGTCAAAGGAGAGCAGCTTAAGTCTTGTACAAAGTTCAAGTACCTTGGCTCGATGGTGAACAGCGGAGCTACATGCGATGATGACATCAAACATCGCACAAAGGTTGGGTGGATGAGGTGGCGAGAAAACTCTGGAGTTTTCTGCGATAAGAAAATGCCACTGAAGCTAAAGGGCAAGTTGTACAAAACGGTTGTACGTCCCGCACTCATGTATGGATCAGAATGCTGGACCATGTATGAAGGTTACGCGAAAGAAATGACAGCGACTGAAATGAAAATGTTACGCATGTCAGTTGGTGTAACCAAAAGGGACCACATCAAGAGTAGCTACATCCGAGGCAGCTTGTCCATAGACCAACCAATCACCGAAAAGCTCGAAGACCGACGAATGGATTGGTATTGCCATGTTCAAAGGCGTCCGCCAGAGAACCCCGCAAAGAGAGCGATATCAATGGAAGTTCCACTTGATGGACCCAAGGCCAGAGGCAGACCGAAGAACAACTGGATGTGTCAAATGAAAAAGCAACAACAACGCATTGGTCTCGGCGATGACACGATCCAAGATAGAGCTGCCTGTAGAAATATGCTGAGAAATTATCGCCAAAACGGGCGATGTGCCTACACCGCAGGTCGAGCAACGCGGAACCATGGAGCGGTATAAAGAACGAGGCAAGGAAGAAGAAGAAGAAGAAGAAAGACCCAGGTATTTGATACTTATTTGATTATGTATATTCATATTTTGTACATTAACGTAGTAGGTATTAAGTTTTGTTCTGTTAAAAATCAAGAACTGGGTCTTTGCAGGGTTTATTTTTAATTTTAAACCACTCATAGTATCTATAAATATGTTTATTTGTGTTTGAAGATGGCTGATCACTTCAGAATTGTCTTTTCCGTTGGCAATTAGAAGACAGTCATCTGCAAATTGTAATATTTTACAATTTGCAATTTGCATATTTTTATGTAATGCAGCGGTGTAGATGTTAAATAATAAAGGACTTAAAACGCTTCCTTGAGGAATTCCATTATTGATTTCAACAGCTTTGGATCCTACTTTCAATTTCCTGTATCTTAAAAAGTTCAAAATCGAATTTGTAATATTGGAAGGTGTATTGATTTCATAAAGTTTTTCCTGAAGGATGCTGAGATCAACACTCTCGAATGCATTAGTAAAGTCAAGAACGGCAACTGCTGTGACTTTTTTATCTTGTTTGTTTGAATAAACCATGTCAAGTAACCTATTTATGCACATAATGGTATCTTTATTTTTTCGATACGCGAAGGACATATCGGGTATAACCTTATTTTTATTGACAAAAACAATTAATCTCTTTAGGACGACACTGTTTATGATTTTTATAAATACATTAATGAGCGCTATTGGCCTAAAACTGTCTATTACAGTTGGATCTTTTCTTGGTTTTAGGATTGGGACTATTTTAATTGTTCGCCATTGGTCTGGTATATGATTGTCTATCCAAAGTTTGTTTAACGTAGTGAATAATAGGTTCAGTTCATCATTATTGAGTAGTTTGACTATCTTATAACTTATCCTGTTTTCTCCAGGGGCTGAATTGTTAGATTTTTTACTTAGTACTTCTTTAAATTCTTCTATTTTGATTTCATCATTATTTGTCGTGTTCGAAGATACTTCAATATGTTTGTTGAGTTTATTCACTTGGTTTTTGAGCAAGAGGTATGTATGTATACATATGTATGTATGTACATATGTTTTAATAAATAAAATTAATTCTTTGTTCCCTCACTGTCTCAACCCAAGTTTTCTTTTTTTAATTTTTAGTTGACTCATATTCTTAGTTGTATTTTGAACCAAACTTTTTAAATGATTGCAGCGTCCGATTAATTCTCAAAGAAAATATGTAAATGTATTTCTATTTGATGATCTAGTGAAGCAAATACACTACACTACACGATTCACTACAGAAGTTGATTGAATTCGTCAGACCAAAATATGCATTAACGCATTACTTTGCCAAAAAAGAACTCCCTTTATCTAAAGACTCCTTTAAATGAAGTCTAAAATGTTTGAAACCCTCTCCCTTTGAAGCAAACACTTAAACTCTCACTTCTCGAGAGTACCCTATCTTTCGAATAAATTTTCGATACACTCGTCAAAATCTTCGTAGGCTTTCGAATTACATGATAGGGGAATTTCGTTTCATATACTCGAAAGACGAAAGTTCTATTACTTTCGAGTAGAAGCCATTCGTTTTCGAGTTACATGATACCAATTTAGTCATTTCGAAAGCAATCGCTTTCGAATCGAATTACATGATAGGGCCCCTGACATGTTGTTTCATCCCAATTGTTGCTGATGTTTTTAGTTTGACTTTTATTGAGTGCTTTGATGAGCTTCCAAATATTCGAATTATTTTTCCTATCATTGAGAGTTTTTTCCAAATCCTTCCAGTTACTCTTTTTTGCTTTTTTGACTTCTGACTTCCACATTTTTTCAATTTTTATCAGATTGCGTAAATTTTCGGGAGATCGAAGTTTGAAGTATTTCTTTTGCATGCAAA
Organism: Microchrysa polita; assembly: GCA_949715475.1. Lineage (NCBI taxonomy): Eukaryota > Metazoa > Arthropoda > Insecta > Diptera > Stratiomyidae > Microchrysa > Microchrysa polita. The sequence goes on from OX454420.1 coordinate 62,103,284, forward strand.
TTTTAGTTTTATATAAATTGCTCAATTCATTGTTCCACCAAGGCTTAGGTTTATATGAATTGTCATTTGTCTTGAAGGTAGCCTTCTTGACTGCTCTGTTCATTTCCTTTTCTATGGATGTTGCAGTATTTCCCATATGGAGTTTAGAGATTTCTTCTTTGAGTATATTGTAATTAATGATGTAATTTGTAGTTTGGATATTGGTTTTAAATTTAGTCATTATTATTTTGTGCTTAGATTTAGATATATGGTTGTCTACCGTATACCAGACAAAGTTATTCGGATTGGAATTAGTTATAGTTAGGTCTATTGCGGTGGGATTTTAGTTAGCACCGTAAAAGGTGAATTGTTTATTGTTGAGGCACATAAAGGTAAGACTGTTACATAGGTGTTCTATAAACAGACCTTTTCCGTCATTTCTGTTATCACCCCACAATTTGTTATGGGAGTTAAAGTCCCCAGCTATAATAACATTATTGTTATTCTGAAATGATTCAAAGATTTTTTTAACTCCTTCTTTAAAGTGTTCAAGACTTAAAAGTGGTGGTGTATATATATTTACTATTATGGGTTTATCTGTAATATTTAAGCATTGAACAGCTATAGCCTCAATGTTGGTATTTAGGGCTATGATTTTTGCTTTGATTGATTTATTGAGTAATATTGCAACTCCTCCACTGGCAGTACTGCGATTTTTAGTATAAACATTGTACCTTGTAAAGTTGACAACATCACTATCTTTTAGGAAGGTCTCCTGTAGAATAGCGCAGTCAATTTCGTTATTAAGCAGGTATAGTTCAAGGTCTTCTTTATGATTAAGTAAACTTTGAATATTTAGTTGTAAAATAATCATAATATTTTTAGGTTAGGAAAGTTGGGAGAATTCTTCACATTTAGGAATGTAATTAAGGATGTAATTAAGAATGTTAGACGCCCGAAGTGGACGATACACAGAGAGACACCGCCCAGGACCGCCACCACACATCTAAAGACAGGCGATGGATGCTGAACACCAAGTTGTTCAACTTAGCCATCTCCTATCCAAGACGCACCATGACTCCCCCGGCCGCCGCCCCACCGCACACCACCCACCTCGGTCGCCATAAACTATTCTTTATTCAATGCAAGAAGGACTTTTGTGTGGTCGTTTTTGATATTAATACTGTCAATCATCGTTTTAGTTTTATTGAATTCTTCTTTTTCTTGCTCATTTAAGAGATCATAGGTTGTTCTTTTCACCTGTTTAATGAGTGTATTTAATATAGTTTCATATCTATCACACATAGACCGGTATTTTGTAATTATATCTTGATTGTCTTTCTTGAGGTGTTCAGCCTTGTCTTCATCTTTTTTAGTGCTCTCTTCTATAGAAATATTGTAATTTTCTTTAGTATTTGGGTGATTGTCGCTTTTTGTTTTAGTTTTTGCTACTTGTGCATATTGTCTATTTTTTGTTAGAATTTTGATTCTGATTTGCTTGTTGTGTACATTGTTTTTGGAATGTTGAGGTAGTAATGGAAATTCACCATTATCAGTAACATCAGCCTCCAAAGTAGCAAAACGATTGTTGAGGTTAATTTTTTTCAATGCTTCATTTCTTGAGTAATTATTTATAGTCATAACCTGGACTACGTCCTTTTCTTTTATTTTTATTGGACAATCTGGATCGGTTGCCAGATGTCCATATTGGGCACACAAAATGCATCTATTATTATTACATTCATTACTATACTTTGGAGACTTACCACAATTTAAGCAACGTTCTTGCTTCTGTTTGCACCATTTTTTGAAATGGCCCAAGCGGTAGCAGTTATAGCATTGTTTTATTTTAGGGAAAAAGTAGTCCACATATCTGATACTGTGATTTATCTTTATAGTTTTCGCAAGATTCTGGCTATTGAATGTTAATTTGACCGATTTCAATGGAATAAAGTTTTGTGTATTATCTGGATCCCTTTTTTTTATTCTTTCAATTTTGGTTATTTTAATATCCGATTTAATGTAATCAAAAAGTTCTTCATCCGTAATATCTATTGGAATGTCCTTTATGATTCCTATTTTATTGGCTTGATTGTTAGGAATATAGACCCTGTGCTTATTGGAGGTAAAAGTGTTCGCAAAACTGTTTGCTGCAGCAGCAGTATCAAACATAACCTTTAAGCGAGATCTACTAATTTTTACGACGTTTTTAATATCTTTTCGGTTCTCGAGAGGATATGAATTAAAAATTCGAATATCGTCAATATATTCATGTTCAATGTTTTCAAGTATAACATAAAATTCTGTATAATTCTCATGCAAATTATATAAGGACTTTATTTCCGATGTTAAATTGTTTGTGTTTTTATTTATTTCGCCCGAGTGCGAAAGGTTGCTGTCACCTCCTGGTAGCACTGCTTTTAAGGAGGTCGTACTGTTATTATTCGTATTTCCGACTTTAAATTGTTCGATTAACGGATCATTTACCGTTTTTAATTTCTCGGATAACGGGCAAAAGTCTGCTGCACCACGTGGCGACAGCGACCTTTTCTTCTTTTTGGCGTTTATGGTTTTTATTTCTTTTGGTTTTTGAAAACCTTTAAAAGAATTTTCATCCTCTGTCTCCATGTCTGAAAGGGCACCATCAGGCTTCTTTGGTGGTGGCTCGCCACCAGGCGAGTCGTCCGCCATTTTAAATCACTAAATAACTGTTACAATCACTCTAGGAGAAACGATTACTAACCTTCTCAGAAATATGATTTCCAAATAGAAATATGTAGAATCAAGAAAAAACCACAAAAACTCGAACACCTTCACTATTTCACAATTTAACGTGAATTTCAAATCGAAATTTGGAAATTCCAAGAAAAACACATTAACTGAAGCTGCGCACAATCCGGGGAAATTTTTCAGGAAAGATGGCTGCTCTGCTCTCGCCAAGAGTTGTCGGTGGAATGTCCTCTACTAAACAATGTTCCTCAGATTGGCTTCACGTCTGAAACCAACTCCATCTAGATATACAAGCCAAATTATCAGTTGATTAAAATTATTTTTTCAGTGGCGATGAACTCAGTAACATGTATTACAACAACAGGTAAACTGTCAGTGGCCACGGACGAAATTGTTGACACGCGTGAAACATAGGTTTCTGCAGTTCGGCCTGTCTATCAAAATGGCAGTGCTGAAACACTGTCTTATCAAACCTTTCAGTTGAGAGAAACTGACAATCAGTTGTGCATGTTTTACCAGTTTATTTTGGCTTATGTGTTATATTTGATATTGAATCGGTTTCGTCAGTTTGGTAACTTCAAAAATTATTTGCCCCAAATTGACTGCCCCCAAAAATCTGCCGCCCTAGTGAAACCGCCACTGTATAAAGGTAAGTGATTTTTGTTTCTGGACCCCTTGGACATACTACTCGTCTAAGTACATAAATACATTCATTCATACACCCACCGCATATCGCCTATATTGCTAACACATGCGTTACTTAATTTTTATTCATTCAAGCCAACGTCATTCAACTAATTTTTTGTTTTTGTTTTTTTTTTTTTTGCTTAAATGAACCTAATTTTAAAGATAAATTTCCTTTTATAGTAAATTTCCTTATGCCTACATATGTATTTACAAACAAATCAATCTTCTCAACTTCCTCAAATTCTTCACAAAAAAAAAAATAACATATTTCCTCCACATTCCTTCCTAGTGCCATTACCACCAAATCGAACTGTAATCAAAGAGATTAATCAAAAACTACTTGAAATCACCTCACAATGATCCCAAATGACTCATAAAAGCCATTAAGTAGCCCTTACGGCGCGAACATAACGTTCGTTCACATTTCTTAATTACGAGTATACCGGCCGACTCAATCCAACCGGCGCACACAGCCAATATCTGATGAATCTCTAACAAGTTGTCATCGGAAGCCATGTAAATATATGACAAAATGGAAATATTTGTTAAATTGATATCACTTCAACCATATAAAGTGAATACTCCACCATACCCATATGCTTTTATTGGGGTCGAATTTCGGAAGCATAAGCACTTGCTGAGAGGTTATACAAGATTCCGCAGCCTCTGCGAAGGTGTGTTCGGTTATCAGTTTGTTGAACATTAAGAGGATCCATACATACAGCATTCATGTCTGGATCGCGCATATATCTTGTCGCCACCATAGGTCTCCATAATCTTTATTTTCGGGGGACATTAAAAGATGATACGTTGTCACTTGACCAAAACATAATACTAACTTCTCTTAAGGCCTAAAGTGTGCCTCAGATTTCCATACATTTCGACTTAAATTCGTATATTTTATGGGATAAGTAGGTATAGAGATTTTTTTTCTTATACGAGACAGCCGGGTACGGCGATATGTGAGTCATGGTTCAGTGCATGGAGAGGTTGCATTTTGTGAAACATACATTCAGGAAAGATATGCTCCATTCTCGGATTGAGAAGAATTGAATAAAAAAAGAACTCGATAAAAGATTTTTTAATATCCATAAATTTTGAGTACGGTCTATACAATGGAGTACTTTCAGCAATCACAAATATATTTTCCCATGAACGTTATGGGGAGAAGTATACAGTGTAGGCAATGCCGTTTGCGTCATTATATTAATTAAACTATAGAAGTAAGGCAATGTAAATACATCAAGTGCGGAGTCCATAGTCCTCACTTAAGAAATAAGGATTCCCTTAATGAATGAGTATAAGGAAATGCTTATTGGCGCTAAACATCACTTATAAATTTATTACCACAATTAATATAATAATTTCAATAACTGAAAAATAAAAGTTTATAAATTATTTCAAAGCAGACAATTTGCATTTTTTTTATTAATTGCAACGAATAAGAATTGCAAAATTAATAAGGATGCTCATAAGGGTTTCCTTAAATTTAACTTAGGACCAACTTATTTTAACTAACTATGAACTCCTCCCTAAGACAGAATCGTTTCTAGGACTGTCCTCTGGAGCGCGGGTCAATCACCGGTTTCGACTGATTTTCCGAGTTAGGTGCCTTCTCTAATTTACACCTCGTTATGTGGAAATAACTGGAGTGGAATTACGTATCTCGAATCGAGTCACTCGTTTCGACTTAATTTGAACTCGATTCGAGTTCGTCCCGATATCACCAATCTCGATCGAGTTTCAAATTTACGAAGACTAGATGAAAGGAAAAAATATACTAGATTATCTGTGTCGACTGCATTCCTGTCAAACGTCACCGTACAAAAATTTGCTTGTGTTTGACTTAATTTGTTAGTGAAAATGTTATTTATGGATAGAAGCAGCGACGAGGAAGAGTTTTGAGGGACAAAAGTAATCTTCTTTGCGGGGAAAAAAGGTATGTTGGAACTATATTGATTGAAATTGTCGATATTTTATTTAATGCGCATTGTTTATTTCTAGATTCCAAAAAGATTTTCGCTTGAGCAGGGAAGTATTTAAGTGTTTTTAAGTGGCTTTTAGGTAATATATTAAAGTTTCGGAAAAAAATCTTCTAATCTTGACATTTTGTAGGCGATAGTGGATGGATGCTGACGCTGTACCGTACAGTGGATTCGAACACTGGAGAGGAAACATTGAGCAAAGAGCACTCCATAGAAAGGAGTATTGTGGTGCGAACAATTGGAATTTGGAAAGGACGTTGACGCTGCTTACAAGACGAATGAGATATTCGCCGGAAAAGTGGCATCAGTTGCGAAAAAAATTAAAAATCCTTTGATTTGGTAATTGAGATGTGTAAAAAATATGGAAAAAAATTTAAAACCTCTAGTAAAATCATTAAAAATCAACACATATTTTTTTACTCAAACATTGAATTTTATTTAGCATAACAAAATATTGCACTTCTTTCCACTAATGATGATCAAATAATACAATAATATGCTTAGTTTTCCTGGGAAACACGCCGCAAATATCCTACTCGAATACTTAATTGCTTTCGACGACAATTCACTTTTTTCGACTGTCAAAATGTGATGATATCGAGATACGTAGTACGGGGTTAGGTCGAAACTAGTACATTCCTATATTTCGAGCTCGATATCGATATTGATGCTACCAATTTTGCTCGAAACTCGAAAAAGTTTCGTGATTCGAGATACGTAATTCCACCCCTGACTTCTTCATCGACATGAATATTCCCATCAATGGGGATAAGGTCATAGATTTTAACGTTAGTAACATCGACTCTCCACATATCTCCTATCTATCATATTCCATCATTCTGCTAGCGAGATGTGATCCTCCTCATCAAACAATTTTTCAGTAAAGGTAGTATAAAAAAAATTCCCATGTCAGATCAAAGATTCAAAGTCAATAAGTGTCTATTGTCACTGACATAAGTTTATTTATTTATATGAAATTATATAAATGCTAGCATCTTATTGGAAACAAGGTTTTTCTAAATTTTAAATTGTTAATTTTCCGGTCTAGTTCATAAACTAACCGATAGGAGCAAACAATTTTCTGAAACAAAAATTAACAATTCTAAATAGAACTAAAAAATATAAAAAATAAATAACAGGCGCGACAATCCAGCATTGGACTAAGGCCGCAGGATGTGTTAGTGACATCCTATTTCCAAGATCTTATCTGCTTTTTGTTGAGGTAATGAGATCAGCATCACGCTCAGCAGTGTTATTTATCCCCATAAATGGGTACTCGTTTAACATCTGAGTGAGATCATAGTCCGTCACAAGCTCGTGAGTTCGAAAAACACCATGGAACACGGTGAGATTCGAACTCATGAGCCTGTGCACCGAAGGTGCGCGCACTAACCGCTAGACCAGCCAGACTACATAATAATATAATTAGGTGTAATATTCATCGATTGGTTTTGTGATAGACAGACGTACAATTTCTGTTTGTATATACGTGCTTATTTGCGTTTTTATTTGTAATAAATGTATTAGAGAAGAAACTCCAATTATGTAGGAACATTCTGATGATGATCATTAAGTTTCCTGGCATGTAACGAAAAATAACAACAGCATAACCGTTTCATGACATTTCCTTAAGGAAATCAAAACGGCAAAGTGTCCCCAGGTTTAAACTTTAAAGTAGTATCCATATGTACCTCTAAAAGTATTCCTGGTATGTACATCAGAACGTCTCCTTGTTGCCCTCTCTTAATTCCAGTGTGCAGCAGACATCAGACTCCACCTCTAGTGTACACTATCATCGCTTTTCTTATTTGTCCGCTTAAACGTCTGTAAATTTCGTGTTGTTCCTAAAGAATACTCGATGTCCTACTTTGCATACAATAAGATGCACAGCATGTTATCGCTTGTGACCTACACCAATATTTCCAAGAATATATCACACTCTGGATTACGCGACAATAATGTGCATGATGGCTATTTGCGAGTATGAAGAAGATCACACGGCCGAAGAAAATACTATACATATTCGTACTAACCTCCGTACTAAAACGTACGCAGCTAGCTTGAATATCTTTTTGTAAAAATACATACATACTTATATTTGAAAGAACACACTAGTACATATCTAACCATATGGTATAAGCACAAAATGCAATGAATGTATCTTATCTTTGCTTACTTGGTGAAACATTGAATCATGGATAATTTGAATATGTGACCGGCCATCTTTTGCCATTCGGACGACGAGGTCTCATCTTCAAGAAGAGTGCTATGAATGGTCTAGACTAGACTCTTCTAGACACTACACCAAAAAGTGAAAAAAGTATATGGGATCTGAAGAATATGATTAGATCAAAATATGCGACTAGATAGAATATGTGCACTATTGGAGTTCGTATTCATAGATTCAGAGCTGTGGAAATTCACACGAAAGGGATTTTTTATATGGCCGTGTTATGCTTGACATTGTGGTGTATTCGAATCGCCTGAATTATGTTAAGATTTTGTATATTGATTGGTTTTTGTTCGCCCTGGAAGGACATTGTATAAATTCGTGGTTCCATAATATTATGTAGTGATTGTAGTATTAAATAAAATTACTGGTCCGACAGCACAACGTTGTACCTAACCCGCAGATGTGTTTGCTTTTAGAGTTGTTGTGATCAACAGCACAACCGGCCCTGCCATTTGAGTGAGATAATAGTCCGCCACATGGATCCCGACTTTGAAAGCCATCATAACGGTTATTGTATTATGGCGTTAAAAACGAAACAATATTAGGAGTTGTACTGAAAGTTTTGCACCATTCATATGCACATATTTTTAAAAAAGTCCACAATAGTCTAATAATATGTTCACAGTGAGGGAAATCATATAATTTGGGGCTATTTTCATGTTTTCGTATGAAAACAGCCCGAAAACATTTCAATTTCCCATACAAATTGACACATTGAAAATACGCTAATTTGCGTGTTTTCTATGAAGCCTTGATTTTTTCAAATGAAAACGTATAAGCACCCAGGTCTCAAACCTAAAGTCCCCTATTGAGCACATTTCGGCTCACTCCAATATTTTAACTGACACCCGATCAAATTTTTCAGTTTCGTGTGTTTGCCAATGTTCTTAATTTCTCCATGATAAGAGAATGGACGGTCAGTTTGAAGTGACGAAATACATATGTTGCAAATTACTATCGATGACTGCACCAGCACATTTTTAAACTTAGAACGATTTATAGGCAAAATATTATTGTCGGTTGTCATATGAAATTACAAACTCTGGATAGAATATAAGCATTAGGGGATTTGAGATGGGTTGGCTACGATATCCCGTCCATCATATTCCCGTTTTTCAAAATCCCGATACTCATTACCCCGCCATTTCAATATCCCGCCAGTTTGAAATCCTTCTTAATTGAAATCCGGTCTAATCAAAATCCCGCCCGCTATTTCAATAACCTAATACCGCTTTTCAATATCCCGTCATAAAAGGTAAGTATTCTTTCATAAATCGCGCGCGCCACTATATTTACCGTTAAAATAATGGGCCTCCTCGCTTGGGAATACTTAATTCTCGGAGACCCACGGACCAGGTGAATTAATTTGCAAAACGATGAGGCATATTTACGCCTACGTACTAAAACACAGCCTTTGGTCGCGCCCGAACTGGTGGGCGGACCACGCGGTACGGGCACTCACTCAGGTCACTAACTCGACCCATTGAAATTTAAGAGGCAGAGCAGCTGCATATGAAATGCAATGCTGTTTCTTCCTCACACTGGTCACATATAGCTGATAGTACCACCTTATTTTTGTGTAGGTGGTAATTCAGAGAGCAATGACCTGTCACTAGATATGTGAGGGTCTTTATGTCGCCTTTCTTAAGATTCAGCAGGAAGAACGCCTCGCGTATGGGTGTAGCGATGAAGGCTTTAGTCTGGCGGCAAGAATCTATGATTCCGCAGCCTTTCCCTTTTTAGGGTAAGCTTGATCACGAATTATGGTATGCCAAAGGCTGACTCCGGACCTAGCATGTGTGAGCCTTGTCGGGCGAGTTCATCTGCCATCTCGTTCCCAGTGATGTTTGAGTATCCGCGCACCCAAACCAACTGTAACCCGTTTAGTCTCCCTAGCCTTAAAAGCGCTTGATGATAATTCCATACCGGCTGGCTTGATATTTCTGAAGAGTCCAGTGCCTTCAATACAGCTTGGCTGTCAGAGCAGATTCGAATGTTGCGACCGCGCCAGTTGAACCGCATACATTCGTGATGGCAGTTATTTCTGCTTGAAAGATCGATGTAATGGTCCCAAGAGATTGGTACAGCTCAATTCTTGGTTGAGCTGAGAATATCCCTGAACCAGCCCTGCCCTCCATCACTGATCCATCAGTGTAGAGAATTATGTCATCTCCAGCGAAGTCAGAGTGGCTTTCAACGGACCATTCTTCTCTGTCCGTATAGGGATTACTTGGTATGTCTTATCGAAGATGTATTTTGAAATTATCCTGTCCGAAGGTATCAACGCATGAGGATGTTTTTGAAGTGATTTCATTATTGACGCATGACCATTGCCCTCCTCTTCACTTCACATCTCACATCAAGTGGTGGTAAGTTTAGGACGGCCTCCAGTGCCGCGGACGGCGCGGTTTTCAGTGATGCTAAGGCATCCTAGTCTCTGCACATGCGTCAGCAGCTTCTTCCTGACGCTAGGCCACCAAACAATGCTAGCGTATAGCAGGATGGGTAATATGATGGAAGTATACATCCAGTGTATCCGTTGTGGTCAAAGCCCCCAAGACTTGCCTATTGCACTTCTGCAACACCAGAGCAGCCTGCAGGTTTGAGGTTCAGGTGCACCCCTATAGATATTTGAATGTAGGAGATAGATGAAGTTCGACACCGTGAAGCCTGGGTAAGGTGAATTTTCCTCAATTTCGGTTTCTGGTAAACATAACCAAGACAGTCTTCTCGGCATTTACTGATTAGCCTGATTTGTCGATTAGCCGTAGTGTCGATTGCATTCGGTCGCAGATTGTGTCCACAAATTTTCCTTTGACTATTCAGCAAGGTCGTCTGCATAAGCTTCCGCAAACACTATGTTATTATCTAAAGTCCGGAGAAGAGTGTCCATCACAAGGAGCCACATCAGAGGAGAGAGAACCCCACCCTGAGGGCACCCTCTGGTACACCCTGCTTCGATGGTTTGGATCCCACTGTTATAAAGATATTCTTTGAAGCGAGAATGTTACCCATCCACCCTATCAGTACAGGGTGAATTCGATGCTCGTTTGCCGCATCACAGATGTTGGTAAATGAGGCGTTATCGAACGCCCCTTGAATGTTGATGAATGCACCCAGTGCAAACTCTTTGTGAAACAAGCTCTTCTCGAGCTCACTGACGAGTTCATGAGGGGCAGTTTCTGTCGGTTTACCTTCCTGGTAAGCATGTTGCCTGCTATTCAGCGGCCGTCTGGGAAGACATGCATAATGTACCTGTCAACCAGTCTTTTGAGCCGCTTTAGGAGGAATGATGTCAGACTGATAGGCCGAAAACTTTTAGCTTCAGCGTAGTCTCTTGGGTGGGGACTGTTAATGGTTTCCGTTAGAGTTTCGCTCTGTCTGCTTCCTGGAAAGTGCACCTCAAGTAGAAGATTTATGGTTCCTCTTCACTCTCCGTGAACGTTCCATCCGGTAGCCTTAGATTGGCTAGCATTTGGCTACTATATCTTTAACGAAGATTCGCTGAAGTTTGCCCGTAGCCTGTGTGGAGTTGGCTCTTCACAGAAACGTCGCTATGATGATCTTTTTTGATTCGTCGGCTTGGTGACGGTAGGGTAGTCTTCAGAATTTCTTTATATTGCGACCAGTTGCTTCTGCGGGGATTTTGAAAAGGTTCCCTAGGTGTGTGACCTAGGTTCAGTACGAAGTCAATGCGACGATGATCCGATAGTGGGATGTCCCTGGAGATCTCCCATTTGTAAACCAAGCCTGTGAGATCTTTAGAAGCTAATGTGATATCAATCACTTCTCTCCTAGAAGTCGTGACAAATGTAGGTTCGTTGTCCTTGTTGAGAATCTCGAAATCAATCGTAACTTAATACTCGGCGAGTTCGAATCCTCTTGGATTGATGTTGGTACTACCCCAACCTACTTATCTACGCCACTGGGGAGCCATGCACAAAAAACACGCAAGGGTGAATGAAGCGTAAGTGGGGTCAAATATTCATGATGCTCATGACCAAATTAATCGTAATCGCCCCCTGTACGATGTACGAGGTCAAATCTTCATGGGACACATGAGCAAAAACGAGACCGAGGCTAATCTCGGGCGCCGCCGAAATTTGGTTACCCTTCACTTTCTTTTGGGCTAATAGTTTCAATTCTATTCTATAGCTTTTAGAGTACGGTTTCAATGGCAGCTCCATTAACCCCATTCTTTACCTCTCGTTTTTACATAAGTACCGCTACGGCTATAAAACAATATTTGTGCGAGTTTTGGTTGGGATGAGTGAACAGTTAAGAAAGTTTTTCCTGGAAAACCTTATTAGAAGGAAATTTTTGTATGGTCCCATAGTAGGACTCCACGTGTTTTTACATATTTTTTGTGGTTGGTTGGTAGTTGTAGTTCGAATTGATACAAAACAATTTTTTTCTTCTTCAAAGAACCAAATTAGTGGGTTAGTTTGTATGGAAGCCCCGTGGGGTCATGGACCCCTCCCCACCATGCTTCATTACTTCAACTGCAATCTCGTCAGCGCCCGGCGCTTTATTACGTTTTAATGATTGAATGTCAGGATAAATTTCTTTTACTTTTGGAGGTGGAATAGGAGCGCCTAAATCAGTCCTCTGCTCCAGAGCTACTTTACAAAAACTACAAATCTAAAACAAAATCTGGCAACATTATTTTTCAGTAACAAACTGTAATTTTTTCAATGCGTTTATAGTGAACCGGTTACGAAAAACCTTGTAGGTAATGCTTAAAAAATTTAAATCAACTAATGCAATATTGATGTTTTTTAGTATTTATTTATTTATTTATTTATTACAATATTGAACAGGATTAAAATCCCAATAATACAATAATCTACAGACGTTATTAAAAATTCATTAAAAGATTCGCAATTTAACTAATTATAATATGAAAGCAAAAAGTAAATACTGAAGTAAAAAATAGAAAGGAATTAAAAACAAGAAACAAAAAGAGAAAAAGATAATTATAACTAAGATATAGAAAAGAATTAAAATCAACAGAAAATTAGCTAAATGAAATCCTCATCACTATCAAGTTTTAGTAACAATTTACGTTTAAAGACTGAGATTGAAGTGGGAAAAGGACCAATCTGAAGTTCATCGTATTTGCGCATAATTCTAGGTAAAAGAGAATTCATGTATACAGAGAGCTCTGCAGTTGGAGGATTAAATATAGCATTGGACCTTGTGTTATATGATGGGACGCGGAAGTGTATATCAGAAGTTAATGACGAATGTAAGAGTCCACGACAAATTTTAAAAAGAAAGCATTCATCAAGCAAAGTTCGCCGCTTCTGTAGCGATAATAACTTAAGATATTTCAGTCGTTCGGGATACGGTTTATACGGAATATTAAATTTATACAATAAGAACCTGGTAAACTTACGTTGTACACTTTCTAAAGCGCCAGTAGAAGTAATTGTTGTGGGAGACCAGACAACCGAGGCGTATTCCAGGACACTGCGAACAATTGAAATAAATAAATTGATCGCAGTAGTTATGGAATTGAAATCGCGACAACATCTTAAAACGAAACCCGAAAGCTTAGAACCTTTGCTGACAATATCGTAGTAATGTTCAGAAAATTTAAGTTTTGAATCGAATGTTACCCCAAGATCCTTCATGATATCAACGTTTTTGAGGGGATGTGAATTAATTAAATACGGAGAGGTCAAAGGATAAGGTTTTAAGGAATAAGTCATAACAGAACATTTGGGAACATTTAACAGTAAATCGTTGGAGGAACACCATAGTGATAATTCATCCAAATCTTTCTGTAATGCAATACAATCATTGATGCATGATACCGAAGAGAAAATTTTGCAATCATCTGCGTAGATTAAAGATGACTTCATAATTTTAGAGGGTAAATCATTAATGAAAAAGGAGAAAAGTTGGGGACAAAGTATAGAGCCCTGGGGTACACCTGACGAAGGATGAAAAGCTGAGGAAATTTCATTATTAAAAATTACTTTCGATGATCTATTTTCTAGATAAGAGGATATCCAAGAAATTAAGATGGGGGGGAAATTAAGTAAGGATAACTTATTGATAAGTATACTATGATTCACCGTATCAAATGCCTTACTGAAATCGGTGTATATTACGTGAACGTCAAGATGATTGTCGAAGGATTTAGCTACGGAATTAGTGAACTCAGCCAAATTTGTTGCAGTAGACTTATTTTTACAAAATCCATGTTGATTTGGGCATATAAGATGTCCAAAATTATCTGTAACATAATTCGACACAATTCGTTCCAGAATCTTTGAACAAGAAGGCAAAAGAGAAATCGGACGATAGTTTTCAGCCATATTGACATCACCCTTTTTAGGGATGGGAACAATGTATGACAGCTCCCATTGTTCCGGGAAAATCCCTTCACTCAGACTTTTGCTAAAAATAATAGAAAGCGAAAGGGAAATTGAACCACGGTTTTTTTTTAAGAAACTGTTTGATAAACCATCTGTCCCAGAAGATGAGCTTGACTTGAGGGAGGAAATAATAAGTTGGACATATTCAGTTGTAATGTGGGTCTGAGAGTTTGATGCATTAGGCAGGGAAGAAGAATAAGAAGGTGAATTAGCTTGCCGAAAAGTAGTAGCAAAGTAAGTGGCAAATAATTCCGATATTTCTTTCGTAGTGTTTGCTGTCTTGTTCTCAAATCGAAGGATGGATGGATGAGTGGAAGACGATCTCATATTTTTCACGTATGACCAGAAAAGCTTACTTTCATTGTTTGAGATAGCACTCTCGACACTATTTAGGTAAGCAGCACGAGAGAATTTAATTTCAGCCTTTATTCTGGAGCGAAGACGTTTAAACAATAGAAAGTCGAATTGTCGCTTAAATCGTTTATATCTGTCACGAACTCTGTCTTTTCTATTAATTAATCTTTGTATAGCCCGTGTTATCCATACAGGACCTACACGAGGCTTCCGTGTGTAAAGAGGAACGAATTCATTCAAAATATCATTCAAAATCGAGTAGAAAATGTTAATAGCTGACTCACAGTTAACATTTTGAAGACTTTGTGCCCAATCAACATTTAACAATTTATTGTTAATAGCATCATAATCAGCTTTAGCAAAATTATATCTGGTACCACACAAACTATTATGGGTACGGGAAGAAAGGATCCTGATGTCATTAATCAAGGCAGGATGATAAGGATCACAAGGTACGAGATGTGTCAGCGCTCTGCAGGTAGTTAGACAAGATTGAGATAAATTACTAAATATCAAGTCAAGTCTACGGTTCATAAAGTTATTAGTGATATTAAATTGTAACAGATCGCAGAAATTCATGAAAGATGTTAGTGACAGGAAAAGTGTTGGCATTGAGGAATCAAAAGGAAAGCCAGGTACCTCAGGCCACTCAAAGTTGAGGATATTAAAGTCACCACTTATAATAATAATGGAGTTGGGGTGGGCAACGTTTATTATGTTGGAAAAATAAGAAAACAAATCTTCGAAAACAGATAAAGGAGAATTACAAGGCATATATACACAAGAGAGAATGAGGGAAGAAGAAGAGTAAGTGGGAATCAAAAATGTAACGCAATCAAAAATAAAAGTATTTGTGATAGATATGAGGGAACATTCGATATTATTTCGTACAGCAATTAGTGCACCTCCCCCACAACATTTATCAGTTAATTCGAAATTTCGGTCACAACGAAAAATAACATAACCCTCCAACAATTCACCACTGTAAACAGACGGGCACAACCAAGTTTCAGTGAGACATAGAAAGTCATGATTACAAGATAGCGCAGAAATTTTAAAGACCTCCAGTTTGGTCCTTAAGCCACGCACATTTTGATAATACATAACTATATAACTGCAAGTCAGGCTTTAATCGCTGTTAATAATATCATCAACAATTTTCGACTTTTCTGTTGAAACTTAATTGAACGAGTGTATTATAGATTCAATAATGCATCATAACCATAACCTTAACTGACCCTAAACTATGAATATACATACACATGCATTATCTCTGCATCCTACATATCTCGAATCGATAATCTTATTTCTGCTGGTAACATCACCGTTGCCGATAAGATTCGACAAGGAGTGCGAAGATCGACTAGTTGAAAAGATACCATCTTTATGCCTAGAAGCTTCCGACGATGACTAAGTTCGATCATGGAACATGTGCCTATAATTTAGGGATACACCCTTTCGCGTATGGTTAACTCGTAAAATAAGAGGCCTCATACAAATGCGAAATGTGCAGCTAATCCTCTCAAAGTATTTTTTACACTTAAGTGTACAGAGTCTACATCTGGAAATTAAAATAAAACATAACCCCCAGCCTGTATTTGCTGAATAAAAGATAGTTCGCATAGATTTGCCATTATGTATGTATTATGTATTATTATTAATACTGCCTGTCGGAACTAATATCTATAAGTTGGTGCGGTTATGAAGATATGTAGAAGAAGTTATGCGTTTTTGTTTTCACCCGAAACACTGGAACGCTCTTAATTGTGTTAAGGCGGTTGAATATTGAAAATTCAAAAGGGAACTATGATTCCAACAAAAGGAAGTTCTCGGAGCCCTTAGGACAAATTGTGTTTCTTTGAGTTACCTATATATGGTTATGCAGAGCATTTCAGCGAGCCTTTGCAACTTTTGGCCAACCACACATTTTCTGGCATACATCTTAAAAAATATGTTCGGTCGTCTATAAACATCCGAAAGGGTCAAGCATGTCGTCAAACACGTGCTGAAGATATTTTAATTATATTGTCGAGACCGTGTAGAAAAGGGGGTTGGTCCTAAAATCCTGCAGGGAATATTTCTTCAATATCTGTTTAGGTATAGTGCTCTCCAATTTACATATTGTATCGATACAACATACAGCAATGACTGAATCACATACATGTAATTTAATAGTTATGGAAAAAAACGTATCCGGCGTATGTTGACAGATATTAGTAAAGATGGGAGTTCAATGAGAGAGGGCATTCTGGAGAGGCTTAAAGTTTAATGAAATTCTATAAATGCTTTATTTTATTGTTTCGAAATGGTAATGTTTAGTACTCCTAGCGGCTAAATTAAACTGTTCGCATATCTTAATACATATTAGGAAAACCAAGGAGCACTAGTTCGAATAAAAAAATTTCAATTTCAACATTGTAATATCAGTTGAAATATTGAACAGTCTTAGCGAATCCGACGTAATTTATGTAGATGGTAAAGACACAATGATACAAAGCGACAAAAAATGCCCATGATTTCCTTCTTGATTTAAAGCTAGTGAGAACTATAAGATCTTACACTGCATACTTCCTGTCACATTGGGATAGGCCCTAGAAGCATTTTCACGTGGCACCGTCAAAATAAACTTTGCGCGACTTTCCACGTAAACGAAATAATTAATTGCTGCCATTGTTGGAAGACGCGAGCTCAAATGAAAACGTCTTGAGAGTTGGTGGTCGTATATAATGCAACAATAGAGTGTGCAATGGAGACGACACCCATCTTGAGGTATGCGTGTCAAAAGACTCGTGGGCGTTTTTGGTGGATAATTTTGAAAAACAACCTCGGAAAGCGCCAGCGAAGAGACTCTTGGAAACTATTCTACTTTTTCACTATGACTACATCTTTTGTGCTTTTGTTGTACATCTATTCATTCGAACAGCTACAAAATGGCATAAGAATAGAGAATCTGAAATGTTCGTTTGCCGAACAATAGAAAAGAACATTGTTCCTGTTCTTTATGCATTCATGATGAGAAACATTGCGACTGCAATAATATACTTGGGAGATGCGCGACTTTGGATAATAGGAGTAGAAAATATCTTTCTTTTGCATTAGCACAAGCAATAGCAGGCTGACTACGAATCTGTGATTGCTGGAATATAGCATTTTCAGGTGTCCTGGACTCATTTTTCCCCCGAATTTGTTTTTTTTTTGTTCGGCTCGAAACCAAAAAGTTCCGACTCTAGACGACATGAATGTCTTCGCGGCGCTAAGCCTTCTGCAGTCTGCAATCTCAACTTTTGTGTCGTCGTCGTCGTCGTCATCATCATCGTGCGGCTTCTGCTATTTGCTGGTGTTGTGTTTCTTCGTTGTTCCCACCCAAGGAAGAATGGGAACACTTCTTTAGACAACGGTAGTCATGTTTTCAAGCCATACGAGGCATCATATGTCACGTATTCTGACTTGGCAGCCGTTTCGTGTTGACTGCCACGTGATTTATGGACTCGGTTCAGGCTACTGTTTGGTGTCGTTATTTTGAAATAAGCGGTGACATACCTCGGTGGTTATAATGTAGTTCGCATTGGATGTGAAGCTGTGTTGCATTTTAATTTGTACGGTGTACTGGAAATGGTTTTGATGGATAGTAGGCGGAGAAAATTGGAATATGTTAGATTTCGTACCGTGTGCAAAGAAATCTATTTTGATAATATGTGAAAAAAAATTTAAATTTAATCACCACACTTATTCTTATTTCAAATTTGATAGAATGAATTTTTCACAATTATTGGTGAATCGATTGGTCTACTTTACTATCCGTCGCGCCTAATTGGGATGCTGGCATTTAATTAACGTTATCCTGCAATAAATTGAATATCACTGAAAAAATCATTTGCTAAAATCAAGAAAAAAATACAATAAAAATCAGCCAAGGAAAAGTTTTTCTGATTTAAGATGTATTTTCTTGTACCAAGAAAAGTATTTGCTTAAAATAAATAAATAAGCATTATTTTAAGCAAAAACTTTTCTTGGAACAAGAAAATACATCTTAAATCAGAAAAACTTTTCTTGGAACAAGAAAATATATCTCAAATCAGGAAAAATTATTCCTTGGCTGTTTTTTATTGTATTTTTTCTTGTTTTAAGCAAATTATTTTGTTCAGTGATGTAAGCCTTCTTCGCGAAAAGCATTAGACGGTTCTCAAAGATATTCTACGTCAATGTTTAACTTTTCTAAAAGTAGTGAATACATGAATTGGAGGCTCACTATCGTGTATATCTGTTTAAAAAACAAAACCCGCTTTCTTAAAAATTCTCGATTTATGTATAAAAAAACCGGCGTACAGAGGGCTGCGACCGGTGAATGTCGGAGTACACCAGGGCAGTGTATTGAGTCCGTTGCTCTTCAACATGTGCTACTTATTAACACGTGTCTCCGACGGCCTAGAAATATCTCTTCTTTTTGCTGATGATATAGTCCTCGGTAGCCCAAACATCGTTGCCTTGCAAGCTGCGCTTACAAAATGGTGTGACATTCTGGAGGAGCATGGACTGAGGGTAAGTATAACAAAGACTGAGTTCTTATGCTGCCAATTCTCAGACCCAAATGAACCGATACCAGAAATGTACGTCAAAGGAGAGCAGCTTAAGTCTTGTACCAAGTTCAAGTACCTTGGCTCGATGGTGAACAGCGGAGCTACATGCGATGATGATATCAAACATCGCACAAAGGTTGGGTGGATGAGGTGGCGAGAAAACTCTGGAGTTTTCTGCGATAAGAAAATGCCACTGAAGCTAAAGGGCAAGTTGTACAAAACGGTTGTACGTCCCGCACTCATGTATGGATCAGAATGCTGGACCATGTATGAAGGTTACGCGAAAGAAATTACAGCGACTGAAATGAAAATGTTACGCATGTCAGTTGGTGTAACCAAAAGGGATCACATCAAGAGTAGCTATATCCGAGGCAGCTTGTCCATAGACCAACCAATCACCGAAAAGCTCGAAGACCGACGAATGGTATTGCCATGTTCAAAGGCGTCCGCCTGAGAACTCCGCAAAGAGAGCGATATCAATGGAAGTTCCACTTGATGGACCCAAGGCCAGAGGCAGACCGAAGAACACCTGGATGTGTCAAATGAAAAAGCAACAACAACGCATCGGTCTCGGCGATGACACGATCCAAGATAGAGCTGCCTGTAGAAATATGCTGAGAAATTATCGCCAAAACGGGCGATGTGCCTACATCGCAGGTCGAGCAACGCGGAACCATGGAGCGGTATAAAGAACGAGGCAAGGAAGAAGAAGAAGAGGGCTGCGACCGCAATACGAGGGTTTTTTAGAATTTTAATGCGTAGTGAATATTTGTTGTACATATATTTTATAAGCAATAAATAAGAATTGTGCACAACATTAATGAAATGCTTCCTGTAAATCTATTTACCTATATGTAGTTTGTGTAAAAGTACTTCAAGGCAAATCTACAGGCATTTTTCGATTTAAGATTTCTGATGGCCTTTGAGCAAAAAGAAACTCAGGCAAACGTAAGGATGGCTTGGCTTTATATATGAACTGAATTATTAGCTGTGTCCCCTGACATAAGAGTCCACGCAAGATTTCCTATGAGTATTGAACAAGTATACTTTTGCAGCTACTCTAGACACCATATTAACTTGGTCCTACAAACTTCAAAAATATTTGTGGCAAACACTATTACCATTCTATGCATTTCCACCAAATCTCATGTACATTGTTTCATCAAGTTAAAAGATATGCATTGAAGAAATGCTTAAGAGGCTTCCTTTGTATTGTGAAAGGCCCTTACTAAATACTTACTTGGCTATATTTCCGGTTTCGATACAGTTATTCAAATGAAAATTCGTAGACATATTCCCTATGTAATTTCCTAAAAACCCTTAGCAGAATTTTCATATTTGGAAACCTAAGAGGGGCTACACACGAAGAAATTAAAATTTTACAAATTTACCGTTATTTTATTTACTTTTCCTTAGCAAAAGTCAACAGTCTTAATATTTAACGTATACAGGGTGTCCCGCATTGGGTGGTCAATACTGTAAGGGTTGATAGCGCAACTTGTTTCAGCAAGAAAATTACCAATACAATCGGAATTTTTTTTACCGTTACTTTGTTATCGCTCTTTTTGTGAAAGTCATCAAAAATCGTGACTTGTCACGCAAAATCGTAATTTGCAGCACTCCTGATGACTTAATCCAAGATTTGATTTCAGTTTCAGAAACTACATAAAATTTCACAAAAACTGAAGTTTTTCCTGTTGCCAACATTATCGGCACTTTCAATATACAGTTACTCAAACTTAATAGAAATTTTAAAATAGATTTTTCATCGAAAATTCAAACAGTAATTTCATAACGGTGCTTTATACGTACAACTCTGCAAAGTTGACAAAAGTTGCTTCAACATGTTGGCTTTCCAACGGTATATCACTTTTCATATTTACATTGCAGAATTTTAGAGAAACACGCATTTAATGGTAAAAATCAAGGCTTCAGTGGAATCGCTAACAATTTTCCCTTTACTCGAAAAAATACAAACAAACAACAAACAATTCGGGATAGAATCTCGCTACATTATTTTGACCAGAACTGTAAGATATTTGCAAATTGTACATTGTTTGGCAAATGCAACGGTACTTATAACAGTTAAAATTAATTATTTCCTATTTATAATCGAAGAGCTATTATTCTTTCTCATGTTTTCACTTCGCAAGCGTGATTGTGTTGTTACTTCTTGGCGGTTAGAAAATTCAGGTATAATTTTGTTAATAATACAATTTATTTTTCGTATATAGTCCTCATTTTTAGACCAATTAAATAAAATCGCGATGGTGGAAAACCAATTCTCCGATAGAGAGTATGCGGATATGGTGTTTGTGTATGGGGTAGCAGGAGGAAATGGACTTGAAGCAGTTCGAGAGTATAGTCGGCGATTCCCACAGCGACGAATTTTAGATAGACGTACCTTCCAAAGAACGTATCGGCTTCTTGGAGAGACAGGTCGAACACCAAACCACACCGCGGTACTAGCGTTGGACGAGAAGAAGAGATTCTTAATCTCTTCGATACTAACCCAAGATTGAGCACGCGTAGAGCAGCACTTCAGCTGGATATTCCTCGGATGACGATCCAAAGGACTCTTCACTCGGACAACCGGTATCCGTACCACCTTATGCAAGTTCAGGAATTACTACCGAGCGACTGTCAGAGGAGGATAACATTTTGCAATTGGTTTCTTAAAAAAATCCGGGAACAGCTGCTGCGGCGAATTAATGATGCTAGTGACAACATAAAGGAAAACCCTCCTGAAATCCTTCGGACCGTTTCTTCCATGCGCCGAAGGTGTCGAGTCTGCATACAAAATGGAGGAGGCAGCATTCCAGCAGCATTATGCCAATTCATCAAACAGACCCATTTAATCATTAGTTAATGTTTTTAGTTTATTGGTTCTTTCTCATTTTTAAAACTTTATTTCCATTTTTATTTAACAAATTTTCAAAATTGCGATACTAAAATATTAAAAATAAATGAATAAAATTTCAGTTTGAATAATCCGATAAGAAAATAATTACCTTGATTTTTACCATTCAATGTGTGTTTCTCTAAAATTTTGCAATGATATACCGTTGGAAAGCCAACATGTTGAAGCAACTTTTGTCAACTTTGCAGAGTTGTACGTATAAAGCACCGTTATGAAATTACTGTTTGAATTTTCGATGAAAAATCTATATTAAAATTTCTATTAAGTTTGAGTAACTGTATCTTGAAAGTGCCGATAATGTTGGCAACAGGAAAAACTTCAGTTTTTGTGAAATTTTATGTAGTTTCTGAAACTGAAATCAAATCTTGGATTAAGTCATCAGGAGTGCTGCAAATTACGATTTTGCGTGACAAATCACGATTTTTGATGACTTTCACAAAAAGAGCGATAACAAAGTAACGGTAAAAAAAATTCCGATTGTATTGGTAATTTTCTTGCTGAAACAAGTTGCGCTATCAACCCTTACAGTATTGACCACCCAATGCGGGACACCCTGTATAAGGCCATGCTGACCAATCTTTGTGCAAAGTTTCATATCGATCCCTATAACTGATTAGAAAAGCTGAGGTCGAAAAGGAAGTTGAACTTTAAACGCCAATAACATTTTTCCCGTTACTCGAAACTGAAAAAATTTAACTGGTATGAGATGTACTCGATTAGATCTTTCATTTAAATACCCATACGTCAATCTCCGATAAAAACTAAAGTATTTGTGCCACATTTTAAATTTCATGACAATCGGTTGAGCCGTTCGTGGGTTATTTAGTGAACAGACGGACAGACACAGACGGATAGACAGACAGATGGACAAAATCGATTTTACAAGGGTTATTTGAAAAAAAAATTCTTAAAAACCCTAACAAAACACACTTTCTTAAAACTTCACGATATACAATATCCCGTCATTTCCAAAATTAAAATCATTGGTAATAAATATCGTACGAACCCGCAAATTTATTTTTTAGATATATTTAAAAAAATACGGAACAAAAATTTTAATCAATTCCTAAAAATGCGCCAATACTTGCCTTCCATGGACAAAATTTATAATCAAGAGAAGTGGGAGCGACTCACCCGCCAAAGAAAAACAAAGTAGAACGAGACCGAGGCTAATTTCGAGAGCGGCCGAAATTTTGATACCCTTTGTTCCCTTCGGGCGTACCTACGACTTGTATTTAATTGAAGGAATGGTGAACTCGATCAAAAACGGACCAACGCCAGGAACAAGGCTGTTGTCAGTGGGAGACGTATAATACACTGAAAAGGCAATCTAAAAGGAAAGAAACATTGTGAAATAAATCATCGCCTGAGGCCGCTCGCCTTCATAAAGCCCTCTCCAAAAGTAACTCTAACGAAATTGGGTTGCTCAAGCAAGGAAACCCTCCGCGGGACCCACTGTACACGAATTTGTAACTTCTCATAAACCCGCACTTCCCTCAAGAGCTAGACGATTAGTAAGTCTCTCTGGGGTTATCTTCGACAAGGACAAAGTGAAGTGGGCTATCTAATCCTTTGATCCGTTTAAGACTACAGGGACTGATGGAGTGTTTCTTGCTCTCCTTGGAAAACTTAACATTGATTCCCAAGCAAGGTGGCAAGCCTGAGGACTTAGCAATGTCATACAGGTCCATGAGTCGTAAGCTCCTTTTTCCTCAAAACAATTAGTATAGTACAATTAGTTAAAAAAAACCCAAACCCAGTTAAAAAAAACCCAAACCCAAAAAGTGTTGATACCAAATTGTTAAATACACTGCGCAAAATACGCAGTAAAAAGTTACACTAACTTGCGCCATGGGTTAAGGGGGAGGGGATGCCAAAGGGGTGAATTTCACATTTTTTTTTTCAAATATCAACAAAACTGACCGAGTCTGACCGCAAAATATCCTGAGGACGAAACTTCGCAAAATTACCTTTGTAATTATAATATAACACTCTAGACATTTTCTCAGAAAATTATACCCTAGACCCTATTTTGAAAAAATCCAAATCAATTCCGTCCATACTATACCACTATACTATTTACAATTGTGTGAATGCGGGTACGTTTTCACCATTTCATTATAAAGTCTTTCTCTCTCTCTCCTAATTCCCATGGTGTGTTGTCAACGTAGTAATATCAACAATAATGGACTTTATTGTTTGTGTCATCTATAAAAATATTCCTTGAAAATTAAAGTACTTATCAAGATTCTATTAGAAATGGCATTTAAAGTCACAAATCAGTTGAGGGCAAGTCAATCAATTGTTGTATCGCTGTGCACGTATAGGTCTCCAAAGTACGTACGGAACACTTCGTCTCTACACTCAAACAAGAGGAGGACGGTCAAAAGACAAAAAAGTTAAATAGCTTGTTGATACCATAATTCTTGGGATCAATTGCAGATGGATGGGTTGATTGGTTGGTTTGTGGCAAAATAAGCATTTCAAGATCTCTGGTAAACGTAGAGATCAATTGTGTATAGTACGTGTTAGAAAAGTTGCTA
The DNA here is from genome assembly GCA_949715475.1 of Microchrysa polita. Taxonomy (NCBI): domain Eukaryota; kingdom Metazoa; phylum Arthropoda; class Insecta; order Diptera; family Stratiomyidae; genus Microchrysa; species Microchrysa polita. Next base: position 62,127,678 of record OX454420.1, read on the forward strand.
AAATGATAAAATTAATGGTTGGGTGATTCTAAATTTTTCTTGAAAGCATCTGTTTGTAAATATAGCTTGAAACCCATAAATAAAGTATGCTGTAGTTTTCATTATTTTTAAGATATTAAACAACAAATTTAGCGCCCTCTTGTTTTCCACACATTTCCGGATTTCCTGTCGGCCAGGAGTACTGAAAAATTAAGATTTAAACGAAATTTGAGAATTGAGAGCTTTTTGTCCTCATCTGCTGTATGAGCTTAAATACGTTTATGCATGTGGGTACTCAATTAGTATAGAATAATGATAAACTATTCTGTTTTCCCATTCTGTCCGCACTCCTTTTGTTTGATATATTGAAATTGACCACAACGAGCATCGATTTCAGGTTTACAAATTTCTAAAACTGTAAAGTAGCAAGCTCAGCGTTTGGATCATCGAGCATTTTTTCACTACAAACTGTGAATACAAAAACTTCATAAAATTGTCAATGTATACGAATCCACTCCCAACTTGCACAATTGCACCATCATTGCACACGCTGAAATGCGGTTGACACATAACAGACAACTGTCCTTTTTCTTTTGGTTCTTTTGTGCGCGCGATCCCGTAAAAGAAGAATGGGTGACGACAATGATGATCCATCAAGAATGGGCTGATCGCAAGCATCGATAGTGTCGTCTCCTCGGTATAGAATATGATCAGTGCCAAGTCAGTGAGATTTATAGACTTCGTTTTGCGTTTTATTGATTATGTCATCAGGAAATCTCTCTCTGAACGTCGTATGTACGTCTTGGTCTTTGCCGCATTGGTTTATCATCAACATCATATATATGATGCCATGAAGATTGATTGATTTTTAATTGGATATATGCCGATTGATAAGGCTATGGGCAATAAAATTGATACGTCTCGATATAAACTTTATTCGGGAGGGTATAATGTCTATTAGGAGCATCATTAAATCTGATAATGATTGTAATGAGCATTTTTTATTTCAATGTATGTAATAGGCGTCAATCTCTTCTGGGTTATGTTTGCTTCTGAGTTGCTAAGACTGATTTAAAATAAACCATATTTGTACAAAGTTACTGTTCGAAATCGTTTGTTTTCTTCCGAGGTTTTTGTTCTAAGTCTTTCGTTTATCTCAGGTTACTGCTCTAAGTCTTTCGTGTGTAATAGTCTTTGGTTTAGGTCAATTTACTACTCTAAATCGTTTGCTTTTCTGAGGTTACTGCTCTAAGTTTTTTGTTTATCTCAGGCTACTGCTCTAAGTCTTTACTTTTCTTTAGACTACTGCTCTATATCTTTTATTTATATGAAGCTACCCCTCTAGGTCTTTTGTTTGACTGAGGTTACTGCTCTAAGTCTTTCGTTTTTTATTTAAAATTTGAACTATTCTCAATTTATCCACGTGCCAATCGATAAAGGAAACATGAACAATGACCAAAACAATTAACTTACCTCCTAATGAACTCCCCAGATGACCGATCAGTAATTCTAATCAATATCACACAGTCGCCACTTCCGCTCTATAGGCAAATTGATTTCCTCCATATCGCACACCGCGTGTACACCGCCTTTCTTGAAACGGAAAACAAACTTGCAATATCTAAATATGAAAGATTTTTATCTTCTGTATGGTGTTTTAATTGAATAAAAGATGGTCAGACGCAATTTCAATTTTGTTCGGTTTGCTGCCCGAATCGAACATTAATTGGCACCACATGTGGTGATTTTTTTCTCATTCAGTTCGGCAGACGTTCGACATCAGTCCAGTCCAGTAGGGATGCCAAATTTCGAAATAGCCTAAAGCCTGTACACCAATATGTTTGCGCTTTGTGTTGTACTTGTGAATGGGGTCGAAATTCAAGAGAGAGACGAGAAGGTGGTTATTATAACGCCGGTAATTGAGACTAGTGATGACTATATGTTGTGAGGTGTGGTTTCTGTTTAAAGGAATATGTTTAAGCAACTCATTCATATTTTACTTTTATTTTTATTATGGTGAGTGATTATGCTTGCATCAGATGCTAGTGGCGTTATGTACATACACATGACCTGAGTATGCTTTTAGTTTCAAAAGCTGTTTCATAATTTTTCGATGTAAATTTTAATCAAATATGTGAAATGTAACGCCCATATATGACAGTAGACGAAAAAGTGCGCTCGGAAGGGCACGGAAAAACCTAAAGAAGAGTTCAGTCTTAAGCATTTTTAAAAGCAAATTGTTTAAGTGAATGGGGGATAGTGTCAAATTGAAACAAATTTTCTGGTTCTATGGGGAAAGTCTTGTGACACTAAGTTATAGAGCAGTTGCTTAGCTTTAATTGAAGCGTGGGCGGAAGCCTGTGGAACCAGTAGTTCCCTATACATAATATCAGAAAAAAGATCAACGAATGAAGTCTGACGAATTGCGAGATTTTTATAAACGCTAACAAAAACATATAATTCAGTGGAAATGCAATATTTAAAATGAAATTTATTAGAATTGAATAGTGAAGTATAAATTTATCAAATTATATCAAAATTATTTTGATAGTTTGGGTTGACGCTGGACGTAAAATGTTAACTATGAAATTATTGCGGTACTTCAGCGAATTTCTGCGCAATGTAAATAATGATAAATTATAAAGGCGTAGGTGTGAAGTGAGAACTTAGCGGAACAGTCGTGTTCTTTTAGAGGCCCAGCTTCCAAAGACGGCTCTTTTTGCAACTCCGGAGACTCCTGTGTTATCGGATATAGTGGAAACGAGACCGAGGCTAATTTCGGGCGGGGCCGAAATTTTAATACCCGTTACATTTGAATGAAACTTAAGCTTCTTTTGTGTTAATAATTTCTACCGCAGCCCTCCCAAGTAACAATTTCATTCCTATAATACTTCATAAAATATTCTCTTCTAGCATTAATAGGGGCACTTTACAGGGTATAACCACTGAATAACAGTCCAATAATGGCATTTGGTGCCGGTTTTTAATCCAATAGAACCTTATTGTAGCACTAAATTATGCTTTAAAAAGGCGTACGTCATTTGCTTTATATCATCATTTTCTGTCATTGAACGAATTTGCAAAAAAAATAGATAAACAAAATTTCCGCAGCTGGCATCGAACCAATGTCTGTTGATTGCCCGTCCTACACGCTACCCATTCAGCTAACCTCACATATGGTCGGCATTGCTCGGAAACACTATATGGTTGTTGCTACTATAGAAATGCTTGACAATTATTTATCGACTCTTTTGCACTGCACCATATCATACATTTATCAATAAAATAGAGTGAATTTCTACGCAGAGATCACCCTAATTAATTTCGAAGATAACAATGAGTGCATATGTGTGGGTTTCATGCAAGATTTTAAGGATTTCTAATGCAGAAATTGTGTATTTCAGAAAACTGTGCCAAGCGTCAATTCATTAAAAAATCACAAAGTCCATCCTTCTATAAAACTACGGTGAACAATTTATTGGATGACCATACGAATGTCACACTATAAAAATGACACCGACTGTGCTATAGAAGAATATTATGCATGTGTGTGAGTTAACTTAGAGAGACTATTGCATGTGTGTGGTGTATCATTCAATAAACACAAGAGTGGAGTATTTAAAGGAGTGTCTTTTTAGGTTAACGTTTACAGACAGTTTTATCGAAGTTTTATACCACCATCTTTAAATTTATTCCATAATGATGATAAAAGCTTTCCGGAAAATACTTCAAGGATGTTTTATCGGATCAAAACATTGCTTTAAGCGCTGTCACACGATAAATGAATTTCGTGGTACTATATGATTGCTACAGTGTGAAGTGCTTCTTTAAAGCAAACAAATTGTTGCTTGGGCTATGACGTGTTCCGATTCCATCTGTTCCTGGATGCGTTGAGGCTAATCCAGGAACACATTTGGATGAATTTTGTTCAAGATTCAAAAGAAAAACTAGGGGGATTCGCGCCCTGCTCGCTACGCTCGCCAACGCCGGAGGCCGAAGCTAATTTCGGGCTCGGCCGAAATTTGAATACCCTTCGCTCTCCTTGGGCTAATAGTTTTTTTTCGGGCGTACCAATGACTTGTAGTTAATCCCCCTCCACATTCTTTTTGACAAAAGTTTTGGTCTTGGTTGAAATAAGTGGGCAAATAAAAATATTTACTCAGAAAATTTACACAAATACACAAATAAAACAGTGTTTCTGAGAAGAATATACATGTTGCTTGGTTGAGGTCCCCTGCTGACTCTTTGTCCACTCCCAGTCGGTGGGGTCTTCGCTAACGAATGTTGGGCAGCGACCTCTTCGGTTGGGGTCAGACGAGCGAGTTGTACTTTTGCATTGGCAGCAGATCGGACAAATAGGCATTTGTTGCCAGCAGAGGCTATCTCCTCATGAGTGATGTCTTCATTGAAAAACACGGTAGCCACGGTGGTATCACAACCAGTGAAGGCAGGAAAGAACACAACTATTCCAGGTGGAAACTGCTCTCCTCAAATGAAGGATGTTGATGAGAAATGCATAAAACCTATTCCATTCCTGTCACTTTTCTGGAAAAAAATATAGTGCATGCTGGAGCCAATACATTAAGTAGCACCAAAATGTCGATATCCTCTCCAGCGATTATGAGGGGCTCGTACTTTTCACACTTCTCCAATGCTGTCCGTACAATTAGGCAGTCAGCATCCTCTGCAAATGAAGTTGATCAAGCGCTGCTTGTTTTTTGAGTAGGATAACATTTTTTCTTGGGGCACGTTGATCAGAGCCAATTCTTCAAAATAGATGTCATTACACGCTGAGAGTTTATAACCCCCCTGCTGTTTTTGTGCTCCTAGCAAACCCTTCTTCGGAGTGGCCATCAAATACAACTGATACGTTTTTCCCAAAATGTTTGAACGTGTAAGTAATATAAGCAGCTACTATTTCTGGGGTAATAGGGGGATAAGCAAATTAGATTTTTCAATGCGTTTCGCTTCTTCAAATAATTTTTTTTATGGTAAGATGCAAAGGATCAAATCAAAGGATTTCTTTTAAACTTTATTATGCTTTTGATAGGGGCGGATGAAAAATCAATACTTACCATTATAAAGACATTGAGTAGCGTGTACACAATGTTCTCTAATTACAGTACTAGGTCAATATCAATGCGTATATGTTCAAAACCTTTTTTTTTTGTAATTGGCTAATACATTTAGGATTTTAATTATAATAAAAGAAATGACTTGGTTTTATTTTTCTCTTAATTTTTCCCGAAAATATACACCTTTACAAAGCTTGACGGTAAGTACCTCCCGGGAATAATTATTTTGTAAACCAACACGTCGTCAAGATCTGCATATCCGCAGTAAATAATTCCGGTGCCCCATGAATGCGTCAAATAGTCGCTTCGTTATGGCGTATAACATCATAACATGAGTTACAGCCTCTATTGAAGAGGGACCTCACCGTGTGCAATATCGTCCGTCACAGTTGGAGGTCGTCATCGTGGTCATCGTCGCCATATAGTCATCGTCTTGTGCGTCGAACAGCGCCAATCTCCCGCATCCTCCAGTCACTTGGGACATGCACTAAGTACCTGTTCGAACACTTCCTTTCGACGATTGTTTTCGCTCTCTCTTTCTGTACGCAGACCATAAGAATTATCACAGCTAATTCAATGGCAATCAAAACATCTATCAAAAGGGAATATGAAAGATTCCACTATTTAATTAATTGCATTGGCCAATTGCAATCATCTGAGATTGTGTGGCTGTATAGTATTGAAATTGCATCGTTCTATTTTGGTTAGCTGGGAAAGGTTCTGGTGCACTTGTATACATAGAGTGCAACTATAGGGCTCCCCAGAAAGCCAATGTACCCATACACATACATTGACGGCGTTGGCGGCGCTCACCTTCAATAGGATATGGCTCGAATGCCTTAAAGGACTTTGTGTCCGTCTCGTAATCGATTTCATCGATTTTATTTACTTCAATGTCCCGCTGCCGCCACTTTAGATGGTCGGTGATCGCTTTCCTTGTTCTACAGCCCCTGAAACTAATCGATTAAAAATCATATCGTTTTGTCGGAACTTTTTGATATCGGCCGCACTTATGTTCATTATTTTAAATTAAATGAATCGTTGTAAATATGATTAGTATGCATGTGCTTGTGCAGTTCTAAAAGCAATTGAGTATATCAATTTGATAAATTTATATGCCATTTTATAGTTTACGCACTGAAGGATGTTGATAAGAAATAATACTCAATGTCAGGAAAAAATTATATCTTAAACAGAATTTTGCTTTAATTTTTTTTTAAATTACAAATTACGATTATCCAAATTGAATTACAGTCGATCCTCCATAATACGAACCGGAGGATTACTCGAATTTTCCAAGTTTTGAAATATTTCCTCGGTGCCATGAAATTTTCATATCAATTTTTGCGTAACTTGAATTTTGGTTAGCCGAATTTTTCGATATCGCCAAGCAATTTGTCAGTTCCATAAAGTATTCTGCCTTTGATAAGCCGAACTACTATTCTGGTCCCTTGGCACTTCGAGATATCGAGGTTCGCCGTTATTTAAATACAAAAAGAGTAAGTCTACATTTTTCGAAAAATGAAGAAATTGTTCAGGACGAGCACAAATGGGAGCATTTGACACAAGATAATTGCTCCCTGTGATATTTTCATAGTGTGTGTGCATACACTATTAACTTATTAAATACGATTAACTGTAGCGCATAATCTCATCTACTTTCCATTTCATTTCAAACCAAATACTGGCATAGATGTAATGTTCAATATTTTTGTTCAAAAACCATGACCACATACAATGTATACGTGTAAATTTAATAATTGAAATTAATAAACAAAAGTTTGGTTGTCTGTTTAAATTTCATGATTAGCCAACATTTAGCATTAGTTGTAGATAGCAACGCCCAATTTCCGATAGATCAAGGCATAGCTTAAATTTAATTCAAAAATATAATCTTGCTCATATAAGAAAGGCACAGCAAGAATGTCCGCACAGCTGGTATGCAAGAGGTTTAGTTGGTTTTTCAATTTTCTGGGTCGTCCATGTCAGGCTAAAAGGTTATTTGTTTTTCGTAATTTAACATACTTCGAAGTGTTTATTTGACTGTTACATATTTACTCCGCAGGATTTCATAATGTGCGCGCATGTTATTTAAAGTATGAATGAATAAATGTTGCAAAGACAACTTTGCGTATTCATATTCATATTGATGTCCTAATGCATGAAATGTATAAAATGCAAGTCACGAGATTCGCTAACATTTTTGTGAATGATAGCCGTCAATGAATGGATAGTGTTACGGTTAAATTTGCTTTTAATTTGAATATACGAAGGGCGGTCTGTATAAGCAAAAAAAGCCATCGGGAAAGATGCAACATTGCTGGATTTTTAAGAAGAAAATAAATTTATATGAAAACCTATCATGTAAACGCACTGGAAAATGATTCCCCAGGTGATTTCCAGCGAAAGAGGTGTACATGACATATCCCGAAACTGTAACCCTTTAGTTGCAGGCATTTATAGATGTTTTAACCTTCCGGTAGTCGCAATAGTAAATGTAACACGAATAGTCGCTATCTATCTGACAGATAAAAAAAACATAAAATCCAATTTTTAAGTAGTCGTTTTTTATTTTTTTATTTTAATTTATAAAAGTTTAAGACCATAGGAAGCAATCTTTCTACCTCTGATATAAAATCGTCCTCATAGCAAGGATTTGTTTACTTTGGATAGAATACTACGAAAAATCTTATTTCTTGAAAAGGTTTTACACAAAATGACATCTAGAGCTTTCGAATTAGATTTCGTTGAGACATTGGCCCGTATGAATAAAAAGTAGTAAATTTTCAAATTTGTAGAAACTACTCAAAAGTAGATACTACATGTTGTATTCGTATGAATAATAATTTTTTTTCGGAAATACTGAAACTACTACTTCGAAAATGCAATAGTAGCATCTGCTACAATTCAAAAAGTAGGCGCTGCCACATGTGGCTATTGAATATGTGATTTTTCAATTGTGCCGAAGCTGATCGGGTGCATGTAATATGAATTTTCTAAGTCATGGCGGCGATATCGTCAACTCAAATGTTGGTTGTAAAAAGTACGTGCCACTTTCACCTTTTGACAGAAGTGTCTATCCAATCCAGGCCTGTGACATTAAGGAGATCATCAATCCGAAGTGGATTTGTATGATGCGCCTAGACGCAGGTATACGAAAGTTTGCAGCTTAGTTCTTATCAATGGTCACCTTCCAAATTGAACGGCCATATAGAAGCCCCGGTTTCATAATTACTATAGGAATCTGATTTTGGAGGATGGGAAGATCTATACTCACACACGGTTCAAGCCAAAGTGATTTATTGTTACGATAAGGACATGTGTGCAATCTACAGCCGCGATTGCATGTGGAAACTTTAATTTTTGCTGCCAAAGTACTTGTGCCTCTTTCATTTCGGTTTCCGTTGTTGGAAATTTTATCAACTCAGACGTTGCTATAATTTTTTCACATACTTCCAAAATAATTTTATTTGCTGTGGTTTGGTGAATTCCAATATCTTCACCAACACCAACCTAAAAAAATAATAATACAATTTGTAAGTTAGGTACACATTTTCAATTAATAAAATATTTTTGCCAATCCTGAAAACCAATATATCGGAGAAAAGTTCGCATGCGTTGGGAATTCGTCAAACGACTGCCTCTGCTTTCACCATTATCGTCTCCCAAAAAATGATTGGCCAACCAATCTACATTTCTCTTTGTAAATCTATACAGAGATTTGAGATTAACGTCGCACGCTTCGCGTCGTTTTAGGTAATTTTTCGTTTAACGCGGTTCACTTATGTTTAAAAACCTTTTTAAAGATTTTTTTTTGCCTTGTTTGATTACTACAAATCAATACCTATTTGTAGTTTGCAAATTGTTACCTACATGAAAACTGTAGTAAAGCTACTTTTATTCATATGAAATCTACTAATGTTTCCCCTTTGTAGTATGTTCGAAAGTTGTATTGCAGTAAACGTCATTTTAATCATAGCAACAATACTAGAAATCTATGTTTACTTAAAAAAAAGTAGTAAAGTGCAATTTACTACTTTTTATTCATACGGGTCAATCAATGCATCGGGGGAAATAAAGGGTTTAGATAATTTCTAAATAAAATTATCTTTCATTCTGTCTCTTGGCAATTTTCAAAGAAAGTACCGTTTTTCGAGAATACAAAATAGTAACACGAGTGCTTGCAATGTATCTGTTAGATATATTTGGCCGCCACCCAAAAACTATAAATCACGCAAAAACCAACTAAGAAACCAAATGTTCCACAAATCGGCGTTTGACAAGACAAAGCTACTAAAAAGCAGGATGGAAAGAAAGTCCAAAACGCCGAGATTTGACTATGTAATATTTTCCTATATTTAACTCAAAATGATTTTTGAGAGAGACGAAAAGATTAGTTTATGCAGTAATTTCTTTGGCAATTGCAAAAGACCATTGCTGTTTGCTCTTTTTGTAATCCATTCCTAGTTGCTACCAACCTTTGTTATCTCTGTTTCCAGATGGGGTTCTTCTCACCAAGACTGTCTACTACCACTCTTCCTTCCTTCCTGAATCCAATTTTGTTAGGCAATAGATATGAATTACATACTTTGGCATCGTGTAACGGGCATTTTGCCAAGAAATTAAACGGGAAATGTACCATTAGGCGATACAAAAAAAAAAAGACTGTCATCCTACAATACTTTCCCGGCCGGGATCGGTGAGGGATAAAATAAAATAGATATCAAGGAAGCACACTAGTGTCCTATAGTTAATTTGAGCGTCCTATACTTAATTTGAGCTAGTCTGAGTCCTCTTCCGCTACCCACTTTAGGGGCAATAAGTGGATAGGCGCTAACATATACCTTTTTTGTGCCTTTTGAAGGAAAATCTAGTTTCTTTTGCATGAAATTCACGCAACCTACCTCTGACAACACTGATAAGTTCCGTTCCGAATTCGAGAGCCCACATAAACTGAATCCACTCACAGTAAAATTAAAACACAGCGCACTTGTGCTTCAAAGATGAGCACAACCAGTGGCGCAACCAGGATTTGCTCCTGGAGGAGGCTAAGTTCATCCATGTAACTACATAGATATTTGAAGTTGGCTGCCGCAAGTTGGGGAATGGTGCTATTTTTTAGAGCGCTATACAGTAGTGCAGTTGTATTCACGTTTTTTTCTATTTAAAAATTTTTGTAGCGTCACATGTTAAAGCAATAACACTTTGCCATGTTAAGGCCTGGATAGACCTCGGGTGGAAAGAGAATGAAATTTTGTCCGCTGCGATTTTCTCAATGAAAATGCATACTTACTGTCGTGGAATCTATGGCAAATGCAGGGGAATTCCATGAGGTATAATCCGAAAACGGTTCCATAATTTTTCTCGGCCATTTTATATATTAAAATTTCGATTCCCCGGTCATTTCATCGTGGAAAATATCTAATGACCGGGGAATCGAAAATAATATATACGAGACCGAGTTCTAATCATGCGAATAGCACGATGAGTGTATACCCTATACCCATGTACATACCTAGAATGCTCGTAAAACCGAAAATATTCAAATACAATTTTTTTAAGGGGGAAGGGTAGATGGGTCGAATCTCGCACATCTTTAATATCTTATAAAGGCATCCAACAGCTATCATTTGCTATAAATTTGAATTTTTTCGCGACATTCTATCAAAAGATATTGCAGAATATTGCTTTGTAGGGGATGTAGGGGTAGGGGTAGTCAGACCTTCCCCACTTTCCACCAACTTCAAGCATATGTCACAATTAGGCATTGATGAAAATATCAGGTCGCAAGCGATATTCTGTCGGAAAATCTGACCGATTTAAACTTTCACGGAGGGGTCATTTGTATGGGAGGTAGGGGAACCCTTGGTCCGATTTGGCCCATTTTCAATACCATCCAAGCTTTTATCAAAACAATCATCTGACCAAAATTTCAAAACGCTAGCTTCATTATTTCGGGCGTTATCCTGCGAACTGACAGACACACGGACGGACAGACAGACAGACAGACAGACAGACAGACAGACGGACATGGCTTATTCGAATCACTGACCGGCCCTGATCATTTATATATATACTTTGCCATACCTCCGGTGGCTCCTTTGAAGTGTTACATAAATCGTCGTAACAAAAACAATATACCCTATACCATCTTATGGGTATAGGGTATAAAAATGGCCAAGAAAAATTTTGGAACCATTTTCGGATTGTAGCTTATGGAATCCCCAGCATTTGCTACATGTTCCACAACAGTAAATATGCATTTTCATTGAGAAAATCGCAGCGGACAGAAATTGAATTCTCATTTCGCCCGAGGTCTATCCAGACCTTTACTGACTAATTTTTCCCGGGGCAGAAATAGTGACACAGCACGGCGCGGCGCCGAATGGATTTATTAAGTGGATTTGTCTAATCGTTGGCGATAGTTGGCGCTATCACCCTTGGTATTTAGCAGTCGAAATATGTACATATATGATAATTTCCCAATGTTTTGCTGTTCAGGTCAAGGCTTGCAGCGGATTCTTGAAATAAATGGTCCAAAGCAATCAGAGCGAAATTTGTAAATGTACAACAAAAAGTAGGAATTTAGGCTGAAACCAAAGTCTAAGAGGACTGTATCTTGCAAAGAAACAGTTGGTTTGGAATGGGAATTGAGAGGATAGCGACTGACTATATAAGATCAAAGGATCAACAATGCAAATTTAAATATTTCTACGAAGTGCAATACGGAAATATCTTTTATCGATGGGTTCTTCTTTTTCATCTTCAATTGCAATTAACAATTTTCATTTTTAGTCGCTATGTTTCACACTATGTCCCAGCTGTCTTCACCTGTAAGGGCTCAATATTAATATTTTCGAAGCTGGCGTTTTTTCACGAAAGCATTCATTTTAAAGACTTTTTTGCTTTTTTTTTTATTTGACTTCAGGCCAGTTTGTCTTCTACTTTCCAGAAAGTATATGGTATGGATGTTACAACCTGGATAGCCCACGTTTCATATTTTTTATAAAATTTCCAACGAAATGCATTGTTTCCAATCTCATTTTGCAATTTTTCCTTTCCCGATTTCTGGGTTTGGGAGGGGCTTTAGCCCCCTTAGCCCCTCCCGTGGTTGCGCCACTGAGCACAACGCTTTTAATTTTGAATAAGTGTATATGAAGGAACATGATGACATATAGAAAATAGCCAAAGTAAATGGCTTAGCTTTATATGTATATGAACTGAACTGTATATGTTTTTTTAATCAAGAGAAAGCAACTTATATGAAATGATTCCATTGTGTCCCCTGACCTAAGAGCCCACGGAAGCTTTCCTATGAGTATTGAACAAGTATACTTTTGCAGCTATTCAGGGACACTCTGTTAACTTGATCCTACATAAATATTTGTGGCAAACACTATTACCATTCTATGCATTTCCACCAAATTACATGTTCATTTTTTCGTCAAGTTAAAAGACATGCATTGAAGAAATGCTTAAGAGGTTTCTCTTGCATTGTGAAAGGCCCTTACTAAATACTTACTTGGCTGTATTTCCGGTTTGGGTACAGTTTTTTGAATGAAAATTCGTAGACATATTCCCTATGTAATTTTCTAAAAACCCTTAGCAGGACTTTCTTATTTGGAAACCTAAGAGGGGCTTACACACGAACAAATTGATATTTTACAAATTTACTGTTATTTACTTTTCCTTAGCAAAAGTCAACAGTCTTAATATTTAACCCCCGGAGAAACTAATGTTTAAATAGTCACATAAGGTACTAATGGGTCTGGCCAGACCCCACTGTATTTGTGGGCATTTATCTATATGTACTTCAGCAATTTTTGTTTTGTTTTTGCTGTTATGTCAGGTTAACGTAATATTTCTAAATTTATAGTAACATACATGCATACTAGAAATCAATCGAAAGTTAATTTCAGCAAAAGAAATATTGAGAGAGACTTCGATTTTGAATGAACAATATGAGCAAGTGCATGTGCACATTTCCACAGACATTTGATCATACTATAACTTATTTTATCGCCAACGACTTTCGACAAATAATGTATATCAGACTACATGAAACTGTACTCAACTATCTATTTTCAAAAGAAAAGATTGGACATTTGTATAAAATGGACAGATTTCGGTAGACAAAATTCTATAGATAACAATTTGATGTACTGACCAAAAAGTCCTTATAACTACTCACGCAGGATATTTGTTCCAAATATTTTTAGTGTTATGAAAAGCTGAAAAATTTATAGGAAAAGTCACGAAACATTGTGGCGGTGGCTAAAACGGTTTTCTTTTTACAGCAACTTAAAAATGAAAAAGGTCTGGCTAGACCCATTAGTACAACCGAGGGTTAACGTATATAAGGCCATACTGACCAATCTCCAACTGTGCAAAGTTTCATATCGATCCCTATAACGGTTTAGAAAAACGTAGGTCTAAAAGGAAGTTTAACTTTAAACGCCAATAACTTTTCTACCGTTACTTGAAACTAGAAAATTGTAACGGATATGAGATGCACTCGTTCAGATCTTTGATTTAAATACCCATACGTCAATCTCCGATAAAAACTAAAAAAGACGTTCGAGACACCCTGTTATCTTCTTCATACCAACTTCTAAGGTATTTGTGCCAAAGAATGTAACCATTCTACACATTCCTACCAAATTTCATGACAATCGGTTGAGCCGTTCGCGAGTTATTTAGTGAACAGACGGACAGAAGGACAGACGGATAAAATCTATTTCATAAGGGTTTTTGGAAAAAAATTCTAAAAAACCCTAAAAACTTACTACCGGGTCTGAAAGATCGAATTGACGCAATTAAGAAGCCCGCCATATATCAAATAATAAATAAATAAATAAATATGTGTTCAGGATCAACCGTTTTGCTGGAAGGTACCGTTCGAGCAACTGGTTGTAAAGAATACCGTTGGATTCGCCAATCTCTTGTGGACGATAACGAAGAATAGAGGTGATAGACTAACAGACTCTAAGGGTAAGTTTTAACGTGCTCTTTGTAACACAAGGCATGGAACGAGTTTTTTTTTTGTAATTTTCCATCTTTTCGATATCAGCCTAGTTTCGATGCAGGCTTCTTAACTGTTTCGGTTGTTTTTGTAACTTAAACGTGTAAATGTATCACCTAACTGAAGTATGCCAGGAATACGGGGCCATTTTGACAAGGGATCTGTTGTCAGACTTGTTAACCAGATAAACTGAACGAGAGAGTTTTGACCAGTTTATTTATTTTTGTTTATACTTGTGACCAATAGATTATATTGTATTTATTTTGCTATTAAAATTTTGACATCACATTTTTTCTTCCGTGCTCACTATTTATGCACCCGTGTAATCCTTTATAAATGAATTGTGTCTTTGGAAAGAATTTATGCCTCATTCTAAAAAGAATATTTTTTTTTGAAACAGACATTGATTCTGACATTGATATTGGTTGTAATGACGTCGCTTTACACTGTGCTAAATAAATGGAAAAACTAAAAAAATACCCTTAAATGCAATAAGAATTTGAAATAAAATAAAACATTATAGAAAATAAAAATTTATTATAATTTGAAATACACATCTGTACGCCCTTTTTAAGTCTTAAATACAAAATAGATATGCTTTATTGTTAAATAATAATATTTATGGTTAAGAAATCTATTTACAAAAAAAAAAAAATATCGCTAAGCTATTACCTAAATCTTATCTATACATTTAAATTATTTTTGCAATACATATTTAATTTAATGGACGGAGAATACAAAACTTAATAACAACAGGTGCATCACGATTTGACCATATAACTTTGATACTTTAACTGTTTTATTGCGACATAAATAAATTTAATACCTCCTATATAGGCTATATCTATAATTTATCTAGGTAGAAATTATAATTTATTTTATTAAATAAAATATTTTAAATTATGAATCTTAGTTATGGATTCTATAGATATGAAATAATTGGCCTTTGTTTATTCCTTTTTTTGGAGGCATTTTTAAATGCTACTGTTTTAATTCCAGAGGAAGTCTTATAATAAATTGGTATCAAAATTAATACATAGCCTTAATAGGTAGATGAACGTCACAAACCTTAAGGATTTCATACGGTGCAATCCTACACTTTTTCATTTTCGATTTTTATCTTGATTTTCAGTGGAGATAAATCTGAGAAACTTTATGTCAGCCATCAAAATTGGGTCTTGGTTCTAAAAAACATACGTCTACTTATCGGCAATCTGGGATGAGAAAGATGATATAGTTGAAAATGAACAATAATTTTATGTGGATTTCGGTAATTTTCCTTCGTATGTGTGTTTATAAAATTCGCTAAGGAAATATAAATACATAATTGCACTGACCAGCGTAAACAAAGCTTATAATTTACTCAAGCTGCAGCTATAGAGAAACTCGCCGAGTGATGTAAGGAGTTTGTAGCTTGCTAGCAGCGGTTTGACAATATGTCTCGAACGTATCGAATTTTGGAAACTTCATTCGATTTAATGGAAAAACTGAAAATTCAATTTAATCTCTAGTAGTTTTCACTCAGCACTTGCCCGATCTTGACTTTCAGTCTGCACTGTCGTTGCCGGAATTGTACCATCTGGTTGAGAGCTGTTACTGTCCGTTTGTAAAGATAAACTTCGACTTTCGTTGCTCCAATGCGGTACACTAACTTGAACCGGAACAGAGACACCATCTTGGGTTATACACGGCATACACGGGCTACAATCTACTATCGGTACAAACTGTTCTGACATCCAGTCAAATGAAAATGCAGCACCAATCGGTTGAACGGCCGGTGCACTTGTCGGAGTTGGCGGGGTAGTGGTCAGATATGGACTGAGCTCTTGATGAGCAATGTCCGGAACTTTTTGAGCTCCTTCAGACCAGGGCGGGCTTGGATTCCATTGATCAATAAAATCCGGCGGATCGGGAGGCGGTGCTTTCGTTAATATCCTGGGTCGAGTGGGTGCTATTGCTCCAACCGAAACAAATCCGTACTCCCCGGACAGGGCATATTGAGAGTCTACTTCAGTTGATCCCTCGGCAGAATGATGACTATTATCCGTTATGAATAGTGGTTCAAGCTTACTGGTGATACGTCGCTTTGACGGAGGCGGCGTACCCAGACGATTTGATCCCGAATTTGAACTATTTGTACTGCTACAGCGCACTTCGATCTGGGGGGATGTGGTTTGACTGTAGTCGACCGGTTGAGTTTCAATTCGATAAGCATATGGGCCAACCATGCCGTTACTACCGTTACCATTATGGTGGCCCATTATATGCGATGGTGACGAATGGTGGTGATGAGGAGTGGATGGAGGTGCCAGGCCAACCGGTGAATGATATCCGTATGGCACATGATGTGGCGGGTGTGTTGGATAGCCGTGCGGTAGACCAGTTTGTAGCGTTCCTGCATGGTGATGATGATGATGGTAGTAGGCTGGAGTTGGTGGGATTCGTGTAGGTCCTTCAAAAGGCAAACCGAATTGTATTTTCGATTGAACGGAGTAGTAGTGATAGAGCCAGGAATTTGCTACCATAACTGATGCTTCGCGCTCACTGCAATTATAAGAAAGTAAAAACCGAGGTTATTATAATCCTACAGTATTTATGCATAAATTCAAGTCATAGTTATCAGTCTATCTCTACCAGGCGATGGATGGCGAAATCCTGTGCTGGGCGTGACTCGTCGACCAGGTTATGATTTTTCCACAGTCAAAACTTCCGGATATACCACTAATTATACTAAAATATGTAAATATCTGGGGCGACAATCCATAGAGGTGTTGAGATGAACAGCACGCTCGGCAGAGTTAGTTGCCTCCATAAATCGTTACTCGTTTAACATCGGTGAGCGAGATCATAGTCCAACACATAGTCCATGGGCCGTGAGTTCGAAAACATCATAAACTAAATTGCTCAAGGTGGAATTCGAACTCACGACCCTGTGCTGCAAATGCGAGTGGGCTAACCGCTTCACCAAGCCGACTACAACTATTGAATATAGCCATCAAATCAATCCCTTCAACCTTTGAACTCAAGCGAGTTTACACGTCAAATAATACATACAAATGTTGATTGTAAATGCATACCTTTGCAATGAAAGATTTATAAGCGCTTTAGCCATAATAAAGCATCCTCCACTAAAAAATTTTTGTGGTTAAACCAACAAAATAAATAACTTCCAACGATCGTCATATTTTCAATAAAATTATAATGTCATCAATCAAATGCTCTGATTATACGTCGCCGTCGTCTTCTTCGACGCTCTTGCTATTACACTACATGTGAAATGTAGCGCAAGATGCAGAATGTTGGCGAATTCTCATAATTTCGTTTGACCCATCGGCTTGGCAGAGACGCAATGCAAGTAAATCTCATACAAAATGTGCACCCCTTATCGAAGACAGACCATATTGTCCGTCAGGTGACTTATTGATTCTTTCTTTATATAGCTTTGTGAAAATTCTAGGTTTTCGACCACATGCGTCTCTGCCATGACTATCCGCTTCGCATGCGGACAAGATATATGAAATTTACGTCCAAAACAAACAAGTTAATCGCACGCGGAATGAGAGCTCTTCGAAAGGAAATTGAGAATTGACGACTTGCATTCCAGAGATGCGGTAAAGTCTGTATCTCCTTATGTCCTCTTAATCTTAGGTATGCCTTATACGACCACATACCACACACTTGTCTGTATATGCGTAAGCGCATCAAAGATTAGTTGCACATTTGCACATCAATCGTCCCTCTTGATTCAAAATTGCGCAATAATTCATATGCTATCGATAAATTTCTGGATCGGAAATAATAGTGCGCTCGCGCATATGCACAAATATTGCTACGGAATTTCTGGCTCTTTTGGCTTGGATTTACGGTGAAATTACCCATATTAGTGATCGGACCACATTTGCTGTTCAGTATGGTTGCGTGTATGAAGTTGGAGTCGATGTGGGTTTCGGAATTGTGTAAAAATATTGTCGATAAGGCTCCTACATCAGGTGTTCGATTAGTCCGATTCGAGCAGGTTACTGCCTTAAGACTTTCGTTTTTGAATTGAAGAAAATCTAGCGAGGCTAGGTTGTTGGAACTTTTTAGAAGATGAATTTATTGGACCAGTTTAGAGTGCTACATAACCCTAAATAGGTTATGTGATAAATTTGATAAACGCACCTTACGAGACGATGGTTAAACGTAAAACGCACCTATAAACCAAATACGACTGGCTTAATATGGAAGCCAATAAAATTGTACCATCAATTTCACAAAAACAATAAGCCAAATTAAGGGTATTATAATATTTATGTGTACAGAAAATTTAAAATATGTATCTTTTGAATGTCCTGTTAGATAGTTGCAAAGAGCCTTTATTACTGGAAAATATCGCTTCGGACAACGAACATATTACTACACCATGCATGCAGCAGTGAACTATTCCAGTTGTAGCCGTGGGCAAAGATATGTTCAGTATCTTGGGCTGTAAATGTGATTTAAGATTAAAGCAATCGTCGCGCTATCGTATAATAGTCGTGTAAATTGCTTATGAGTATACGGTCGACTCAACCGGAGTGTGTGATGGTTCCGAGAAGGAAATGTTTCGCTCGCCAATCATTTACTTGAATTATTTAATTTTTATTGAATATTCTTCATACGTAGATGATGTCGACCACCCACATTTAGGTCAAAGAAAAAAGCGAAGTTTAAATTATATTAGAACCAATGTGACTTGCTAAGAGTAAATAAAGGCGTTCAGAAACGTATTCTTCAGAATCCTAATTTGATTGTGATCGATTTTTTGTCCTTAATCATAAAGTTTGTAAGCTTGCAGAATGTAGGACTTAAAGCCATATTTTCTTTTCGGACAAGTCTTGTTCTGCGGCTTATCTTAGGTACCAAATGAACACGAAAATCAACCACATTCCTACACACGCTCTACACAACCGCTCATGACTACTTCCACAGTGTAATACTAGCTGCTCTCCTCGGGGTGTTTTTCGAGGCGATTTAACAAATCCCCATTTTTTCCAGCTATTTGTTAGATTAAAAAAGTGGTATTTTTGCAGAAACCCTATAATCTACCACTTTTGGTAGTTTCATTAAGAAGAACCAGCGACAATGACGTAAGCCGGCAAAGCCACCTTTGAAAAGTCAATGGATGGTGGTGGTGGTCCAAAGCAAGAAAAAATATCTTTTTTTTTAAATCCATCGACAAGCAGAAATCGATAAACACACAAAGAACAACTCAAAGATTTTCCGTAGAAGACATTAGGTTCTCCGAATACGGGGAAGCGGTGCTGGTTGGATACTGTTTCGCGAACTCGGGCCAAGAAAGTCGAGGGAGCTAGCGAAAAAATCATTGGACGATTAAGATCAGCCTCTTTTTTTTTATCGAGGTGGGAAAATTTTTTATAGATACTACGATTGCAGTTATGCTGGATTCCTACCAGCTTTAACCAGCCCACCTCTCTCGCCAGCAGTGTTGTGCAATTACGCGTAATCTTTGGAAGTCTACGTTACAGCGTAGACAAAGGCGTAGACAAAGTATACAATGTATACAATGCATACAATGTAAAGAATGAAGACAATGAACTGTCACTGTGTGATCTTGTTTTAAATGCACCCTAAAATTTGCATTGGTTGAGTTCAGAGTTTTGAATTTATTTTTTTTTTCAGTAAATGCCAAACATGTTAATGATTCTGAACTCATCCATTCATTTGGCAATACCAAAATTAAATTAATGTTTAGCATGTATCTTCCCGTATGTGTTGCAATCATTTTCAAATGTAGTAGAGACACTATTCCAGGTTGATTGGGACCAGTGGCGAACCCACGTAGGGGTTTTGGGGTTCAAACCCTCTCCGAAATTGCTCGATGTAATATAAGATACAAATCGGTTTAATACAAAAGCAGGACGTTTCCGACAAAAATAGTTCTAACAGTCGGAAAATGAGAAAATTGAGCAAGTAACTCAGTATCACAGAGATGGTGCTGCGCTAAGATGCTTTTCGAAAGATTCTTCAAGTACCACAAAAAAATGCTTTCAAATGTTTTTTTCCAATAGCTGGGATTGATACTGAGAGGAGTCTCTCAGTTTTTTTTGATAATTAAGTTCTGCGGCACTTTGGAATAATTGGAGGACAGATAGAGCCTACCTAGCAAGCTCAAGTCATGATAAAGTACTATGAAACTCTGGACACATTTTAATATAATCTATATTGAAACGCTACTGATGCTTAGTAACCGAACAATAAAAGAAATGATTGTGGGAGAATAACAAATTATTAACCCAAAATAGTTATAAAACCACAATTTTACGTGTGTAGGGTATAAATATTAGAGAGTTTTAGTATGTCGTTGAAAATATAACGATAGCCCGAATAGGCTTTGACATTTTCTATGGAAAATTCGCTTGCCTGTCGTACGCAAAACAGTATTCCACAATTGTTCATGTCCCCCCTATGTCATGTAGGCATAGGTATATTTCCGTGAATTTGACTGACTATAAACAGCTGCAATTGTGGGTTCATGATATTTTACTTGTCGGCTATGCCTACTTGGAACATGCGAAATTGTGGTATACTATTTTGCGTACGGCACGCAATCGAATTTTTCATAGAAAATGTCACAGCCTATTCGAACTATCGTTATATTTTAACCGATATACTAAAACTAACTATTAATTCAAATTCAAACTTCAACCTCTTTCATAAAACCCCTCCCGAAATATTTTTCTGCGCACGCCCCTGATTGGGACCGAACCCTATCCGGATTTTCGTATTGTCCGAATTTTCGAAATGTACTAATTGTCATCCTAGTGGATTGTATTTATAATGCAATCCTTAAAAAATTGCCTTTTTATAGTTAAATAATAATTTCGCATTCTAAAAATGCATGTCCTTAAGCTTATAGAGCCGTACGCACAAACAAAATTTATAAAAAGAAATTGTGGCTTAAGACGAATTTGAATTATCCAAATTCCGGATTTTCGATGGTTGGATTATTAGGGTCTTATTGTAGTTTGAGTAAATCGATTAAACATGAGGCAAGTTTGAAATTAAAGAGTTAGAAATTAATAAAAATGGAGCTACCCCATCTCGCTGCAAAACTCTTAATTCTTTACATTGTGCCTATACACCGCTCGCGTAGACAAATGGTCAATTGTCTGCATACATACTCTACGCGTCGACAACGGTGTAGATTACCTCGGAGTAGACTACTTGCACAACGCTGGGGGCAGGCAATGACAAATTAGCTAATTAGCCTTCATTTCGATTTGCTGACTTCCGTCTAGCTTCTTCTCTTTGGAGATTTTTATGGATGTTGCAGACAAACTCACTCACTGCATCCAAATTGCTTTGACACTCCAGTCTTAATATTTCCCCCACTTCCGCATTTAGGTACCTACCCCCGTTGCAAATCTAGAACAGTCGAATAATACGTGCCTTGCGTCTTCTGCCACTCCCTTGCATCTAGGGCAATCGGGCGAGCAATCCAACTTGAAACGATACAAGTATTGCCGATATCCTCCATGGCCCTTTAGGAATTGCGTTAAAAAGTTGTTAACTTCGCCATGATTGCGTCTAACCCACCTTGCAATATCAACCTTCCGGTTGTGGCTTGGTCCGATCGTAGTTGCTACTGTCTGATTCATTCCTCCCTTTCCGACCTTTTCCGAAGTTCTAAATCCGCATTTCGTTACGTCGACCCTAGTAGAGCCTGCATGACTCCTCGACCAGAATTCCCATTGACATCATTCCGGCAACGGCGTATGGTGCCTCGTGTGATGTTGTGCTATACGCGGAGCACACTCTCAATGAGCACCTACGGTAAATAGAGTTTAATTTTTGGGCGCTCCCAGAGGAGTCCAGTGAATTAGCCCAAACCAGTGAGGCGTACAGCAGTATATATTAGAGCACCTTAGCCAAAAACAGTCTTCTGCTAGATCGTGGTCCTCCTATATTGGGTATAATCGTTGCAAAAGCCACGGTCGTTCCTGCTGCCTTTTCGGTTGCATACTTCAGATGCTCTCCAAATTTCAGCCGCGAATCAACTATAACCCCCAAATACCTCATAGCCATTTTTGAGGTTATGGTATTGCTTCCTACTCTTATGTTCAGAGAGCACATTTTTCTGCGCTTACTGATGAAAACATTCTCCAAGCTCCTTGGCAAGCTCCAGGCCCACTGTTAATAACCAAAGCTTTATAGTCGTAATCGTCTCGCTCGCGTATACCTCTACGCACACTCGTTTCTTTGCCACAATCACCACTGTGATGTCGTCTGCAAACCCCACTACGGTCACTCCTCTAGGCATTGGCTGTTCCAGGATGCCGTTGTACATAATTATCCACAGCAGTGGACCGAGAACTGACCCCTGTGGAACTCCTGCTGTGACCCCATACTCCTTGGGCCATCACCTGTATCGTATTGTAGGACGTTTTCTTGACATCGAGTGTCATTACTTAACAGCATGCTCCGTTTTGAAGCGAGTTGGTAACCATCCCAATTGCGTCCACTGTGAAACGCGCCTGTCTAAAACCATATTGTCGATCTGACAAGCTCCCTTTTTATACCCTTCGCTCATAGAGTGAAAGGTATATTACGTTCACGTTTTACTCGGCCAATTTAAAAGCTATGAAGCTGAAATTTCGCAGAAATGCTTCTTTTTGCTGCAGCCAGTTTGTATGTTTGAATCGGTAAAATCGGACAATAGGGTCATGGGGCTGCCATAGAAACTCAACTCCCCAAAATAGGTTCTTCTAAGAAAAACTTTTTTATTTATGTACCAATTTCAACGAAATTTCACAGAAATGTGTTTCTATTGATAACACAAAACATATGTATGGATGAAATCGGTCAATGAGGTCATGGGGCTGCAATACACACCCGACCCCCTAAATTAGGTTCTTCTAAAAAAAACTTTTTTATTTGTGCACCAATTTCAACCAAATTTCACTCAAATGTATTTCTATTGATGACATAAAACATATATAAGAATAGATCAAATCGGTCAATGGAGTCATGGGGCTGCCATTCAAACCCAACCCCCCATTTTGATTCTTCTAAGAAACATTATTTACACCAACTTCACAAAACCTTGAATTAATGTGTCTTTATCAAAGCAACTAAAAAGGTAAAAACAAAGGGAACCGTACTATGGGGCCATGCCCACGCATACCTCAATAAAATTTTCTGAGTAAATATTTTTATTTGCCTACTTATTGCAGCCAAACTCCAAACAAATATTGTTTCGTCGACGCAACGGAACTTTTGTGAAGAGAGAAGGAAAAGAATTGGAGGGGGGGATTAAATACAAGTCGTAGGTACGCCCGAAAAAACTTTTAGTCCGAGGGGAGCGAAGGGTATTACAATTTCGGCCGCGCCCGAAATTAGCCTCGGTCTCTTTCTTCAATCATCGCTAAAAGTCGATTGAAAATTATCCGTTTAAACAGTTTTCCTAGCGTGTGAAGCAGGCAAATTGGCCGATACGAGTTTGGCTTTCCAGCCGGCTTATGCAGCTTTGCATCAACTGTTGCCGCTTCAATATCATTGATTATGATCACCCTATACGCCAGTTTAAATCGGAACATTTTCTTGCCAAGGTTACACTTCTTCCATTTCGTTAAAAGGCAGACGAGGGCGCGTGGTCCAAGACCAGGATAGGGCTGCGCCGTCGATCTCGGCTCTATAAGGTGTGATGTTAGAGGGGTTAGACGCGAAATTCTTGACTAACTAAGCTATCCCATAGGGATTGCCGGAAAAAAAGAGAACTACTGTCTCCAACGGAGGAGCAAAAGCCTTCTACACTAGAGTTGTTTCTATAATATCCTCTGACTATCCTGCAGTGTGCAAGTTAAAGACACTATTAAGGCCAGACCACAGTGAATTCGCTTAAAAGATAGCAGAATGCACTTTACCCTGGCCGGGAGCTGTACTCAAGAGGAAATAGTTGAAGACGTTAACTACCACTAGGTACTTGGGCCACCAGAATCCAATGATTGGAAAAATGCTTGTTCAGAGAATAATGACACTCCATCAATTCTCACATAAACGGTTATGGAAACTGATGGACATGATGCAGGCTAATTTTCATACGTAAACGAAGGGCGCGACTCAAGAAGACCACAATTAAGCTCTCCCACAGAGCCATAGGGACAAAGGGATGGTAAGAAACGCTAAAATCAGGTCTACCAAACAAAATTCTTGAGTAAAATTCTGTGAGTGCACCAAAAAGGACACTTGTACCTACGTTCAAATTACCCAATAAGGGCTTTTATACCAACTAGTCTGACAAAGGGTGGAAAATTGCCCTTTGTCACACTAGTTGTCAGTAGTTCCCCCAATATTTTTCACGAGCCCTACAAGGACCACAAAAAAACTGGCCTGTTGGAAATTTTCTCTGATGCCGAGTACTCTTGCGAATTGCATTATACGATTGCTGCGTGGAGAGTTCCCCAAACCCTGAATGCAATTTCGATTGCATCTGGTCGAACATAATTTTTCCACAAAGTAGAATTAGTCGACATGCAATCTGATTACATACAAAAAAGGGTCTCAGAAATTCACAAAATAAAATGAATGGATCTGGGATTCAACTGACTTAAATCCGTCGACCAAAAGGACAAACGTATAGTAATATGGCAATGATGATGACGATGATGATACCTTTGCGCAAACAAGTCTTGTGAACAGATCGATAGTGCGCAGCATTTCGAACAAATTGTGAACCCGAAGAAAAGTCGGATAAAACAAATCCCGTGCAACTCTCTATACATCTTCTCGAGGTGTTATGTGCACTTTGGAAACTGTCTTGGGTGTGATTTGTATGTGCACACTCTAAATGAGAAGAAAACGAAAACTACAAAGATATTGACTGCGGATTTCAATACGAGATACTTCATTTCGGTTACACACAAAGCTAAGTGTTTGAAGGTGGCAAAGTGGATGTGAAGAGCCCCCTTTTTGAATGCATCTTGGCACTTGTAATCTTCTATACGCTCGATAGTGCGCGCTCAAGTACAGTGTCAGAGGAGATCGTTGGTAACTACTTCAGAGCAAAAGAGCAGATTACTTTCATTGATCTTCTATAGAGGAGTTGAACTTCACTTTGAGCTAAACACGTAAATGTTGTGCGCTTGCAAAAGATGCTCAGAGATGTTCATCGACAGACTGCGATACGTTTTTTAGTCGTTTTCTGAATTTTTATCATTCATCTTAAGTGTTGCATTTTATTTTACAAATTGAACAAATTATGTGGATATTGATTAGGAGTTCAATTTATTGCTATTTCTGGTTGAGATATTTTCGATGATGTTTGTCAGTTGGGAGGAATTTATGAGACTGGGAAGGTCGGATAATTATGAAGTCAGTGACATGATATGATTAAGTAGTTTGTAGGCTGGAAACAAAGAGGATATCTACTGAACAAGTTGATATTTTTGCGTAAGAGTTCCACAGCTTTTTTCGATGCCCATATAGTACTATTGAATACCAGACCGTTGACTTCATTTTGTAAAGAAGTCATTGAATCAACCAACTTTCCATTGAAATCCATTTCGTCGCCTTTGCCCTGTTATTCAATTTGAAACGACACTGCTTCCATGGAAGCCACACACATATTTATCAATGGGTTCACGGAGGAAAGAAATCCATGAAATCCATGCGCAGAGGATAAATTCAATAAATTCAACAATCGAGGCCATAGTAGTATAGGCTGGACTGAAAGATACTTCCAAATTATTTAATGGATATACGGCATTCAATACCACGAGGAAGAATGTTAGTGGAAAGACCTCGCAGGAATGAAGCCGGAACACTTGCAACAATCTTGAGAAATTTTCGCGAAATGTTGGTTTTGTTTTTTTGGACACATTTTTATATGATCACATTCATGTTTATTGGGAACAATCGACTCACAAGTTCCTTGCCTTCGCGCGTACCAATCCTCAGGAGCAATATCGAAAAGTCCACTGACTGTCTGGCATGCAATTTTGTGTGGATGATTTTTAGCAGACATAGTGCGCTGGTTGCGACATTGGTTGAAACAATGAACGATTGTACGATGTTTCTTCGTCGGTACGAGGACATTGTGACATAAAACGTTTGTATATACGAAGACAAATGTCTGTGCGTGTGCAATATGGGAAATGAAAACGACAAATAAAAAAAACGCACAAGAGAATAGGGCAACATATATTTGACTCGGTGTAGTCAATCCTTTCTATTTAAATTCGAGTGCACTGGAATGAAACACTTCAACAATGAAACCATTAAGATTGTGTGTCTTGCGTTTAAACTTCTGTGCACGTTACAACACAAAGACCGCATGTCTATTAAGATAATCTCAATTCTAGCAAATGTCCATCATTAAAAACACTCTTCGCCCAAGGACCAAAAAGATCACATTCTTGCCTCTTGCAATTTCCCCAATTACCTAAATTTATCTTCATAGTCCATCTTGAAGCGTATAGATACGTGAACAAACATACCGCCACGGTGCGGTGGACCGACAAACAAACAATCATTGCAACTAAATCGTTTTCATCATTTTCCTCTTGACAAAAGCGCAAGGCTCGATTTCGCTTTGCCATCTATAGTTGTTATATAAAAAGGAAACGATACGCGCCAAATGCAAATGGTAACGCATGTTATTGCCGTTGCCGTTCAAGTATGACCACAAAGATCAAGTAAACGTACCTCAAATACAGAAACTGGTAAGTATTTACAAGAAGTTGTAGAGCGTAAAGACAAAATGAAAATGCCGCCAAGTCTATGAGCATACGAATAGGATGCAAACGAAGAAGTAGTGATGTCTCTTTGTCAGATGTCACATTAAATGACGCGAGCGCGTAAAGCAACATTCTTTGTGTCATTTGTTTTGATGAAGTTGCACGAGCCAGGTGAAATAAATATGCGATTTCTTGCAAGTTACGACCAAAGAGGTGCCTCAACCGTGTGGGATATTTGTCCAAGATCGGTTTGAATTTGTTTGAAAAGAGGACAATTTGCTTGAGGTGGTCATTCTGATCGCCTTCGTATTTTGGGCATACAACTTTGTTATGTCTGCAATTTGAAGCAATGTTTAAAGCTGATACTTCTACCTTTTTGGCAAATGAAGGACTGCACAAAACACCTAATATGCTAGAAAGACGCTAGAAAACTTAGCATTTAACTTCGATACAAATAGGGTTGTTCTTGAACCTCCCTCCCGAGATTGTAAACAAGACTCCCATCTGTACGTGTACCGCTAGTGACGCTTCAGAGGGTCAAACGCCTGCAAAAATAGTTTTTTTTTTGTGAAATCTTGATGAAGGACTACATGAAAGGCCTAAAATTGTGGAGAAGAACCTAGAAAACTTAGCACTTAACTTCGAAAAAATTACATTTTTCCATGAGCCTGCCCTTTGTGCTTTAAGGTCATAAACAAGACTCTAAAGGCCCCCATCTCCCATCTGTACGTTTACACTACTTACACTAGTGATGCTTTAGAGGGTCGAGCACCTGCAAAAATAGTTTTTTTTAAATACCGTTATCTAGCAAGTTGAATAAGACAAACTTGTAGCTCATACGATTTTAAGGAAAGTGACCTCCATCGTTTTGTTCCAGGGCGTAAAATGCCACTGCATTTTCCGGTCTCGAGAATGCGGACCATATGGCTCGTCTTGTATACGAAGCCATACAGAACATTTAACGAGAAAGTCGTATGTGATATTCAGGGCCGGATTTCCCATATGGGCAACCTGGGCAGCTGCCCGGGCAGCAATTTTTGAAAATATCCCTTGGTTTTAAATTCTGTGAAAAAGCATTTTGGAAACTCGAAAAGAAGTTAGCATAATTAGACACACGTTTTAATTTCATCCTTCTAATTTATTCATGTTAGTTATATTCCAGGGCGCCTAATAGTAAACTCTACTGAAACTCAACTGGTCGCGCGTAGTTCAGTGAGGATAGAAGTAGAAAGTATTTTCGTAACGCATTGAATTTAACTTAAACAAGGGAAGGGATCTAGCATATACTTCAGTGTCCACTTTAATAGGAAGCCTTGAGTAGGTTTTGTGTCCAATAATCAGGGATCCGAAGCGGCTCAATTTTATCACTCCGCAACCCTTCGAAGACATTATCTGAAAGTATCCTTTTGTACGACATAAATGATTGAAA
Organism: Microchrysa polita; assembly: GCA_949715475.1. Classification (NCBI taxonomy): domain Eukaryota; kingdom Metazoa; phylum Arthropoda; class Insecta; order Diptera; family Stratiomyidae; genus Microchrysa; species Microchrysa polita. The sequence continues at coordinate 62,155,899 of OX454420.1, forward strand.
TTTAGCGCAAATGTTGTTTAAATTGTACAAATTTTCCGTGTAATTAAAAATGGAATAAATCAGGCTAAAATGTCAATTCAATACTTTTAATTTGAAAAACCTAGATGACCCATTGTTACAAAAAAAAATGGCTCCACTTTCTCATGCAAAAACTGTTCCTCGCTTCGCTCATTTCCTCCGCGAGTTTGATTCGCGTCGAACCTCTCCGCTCCGGATCTGTGTAACAGCCAAAGAATTCCTGAAAACATCTTGGACATGTATCAATACTTGATTTCCCCACCATACGACTCGTCAAATGGAGGGTATCTGCCGTCATCGTCTTGACCATTGCTCGTAAACTTGTATAAAAAAAAAATAATTTTTTAGAATAGTACATTGCCAAAAACTCGCTTTCATACTAAACGAGTCTCTGGGACAGATTGATCTAAGAATTAACCCTAGGCAGCCCATACATGGAGAATCCATTGATTCTCTGTGTGTAGCCCCAGTGTCCCTATAGTTAGTAAAAGCTAGCACATATTTTCGATTTTCTATCTTTACTCTATTTTCTTTCTATTTAAAATTAGCCGCGATTCAACTGGGATGTAGTCATAAATTGGTTTCAGGGGGTGTCCAACTCGGGATATTAGAAATGATGCATTAGCTATAAAATGTTTCTGTCGTGTGTATAGGTTTAAAAAAATTCACAATTTGTACGTTTAAATTTTCGAATTTTAGAAAAGAAACAGAAAACTCCCCTGCCGAAAAATCATACTACATGACATGACGCTAATAAACAATTTTAGTTGTTGAAGTTAGGTTTTTCGTTCATGACTTCTAAAACGTTCAAAAATGAACAAAAATCTCCGAAAGAGGAAAGGTATTAATTTAGAAAATCTTCTAAACATATTCTGAAGAAAGTCGATGTAATGGATCTGCATCATTTCAGTTTTAATGTTGTCGTCATTGGAATTTCAATGCTTTTTTAAACAAAGTCGTGAGGGGTCCAAACTCCATGAACCTTCCCATGGACCTTAACCTTGTCACATCACTCGGAAGCACCATATTTTCAAGCAAACAAAATTACATCGGTCACTCGCGCAAACATATTAAATGTTCTTGTCACATACCACACCACAGCGAACGTTTTGCCTAGCATGTGTATGCGACTACTACTACTTTCAAATTTAACCAGTGGCGGAGGGCGGCTATTTAGCTACTGTCCAGGGGCGCCATGGACGCTAAATCCGGCCCTGGTGGTATTTTTTATTTTCTATGGCGCCGAAAAAACACCAAGGTCTCCGTTATATACAGAGAGGTTTTCGACAATACCTCTACAATAAACTTTACGAGAAAGTAGTTTGTGGCCAATTTGTCGCAACTCTAATTCCATAAACTACATTGTCAAAAGTTCCAAGTTTTGGGGCATTAACTACACTTACTTTATACATCATTTTTTGTCTGTGCCATCCTCTTTAGGTGCTAAGGGGCACAATTTTTACAATTAAGTCATTTCTATTTTCTTGAATATCTATATAAGGTTAACAGAGATATCTCATACGTTAAAATTTTACCTCAAGGCTTAAAAAAAATTCGAGAGTTCCCAACGAAGCGTCTTTTTCCATCTTTAAACTGTACCTACGGGTTTTCCAAAAAGTTTCTTAATTATTGCTATAACGGCAGCATTTGTGAGACATTACAAATTTGTAGTGAAAAGTCCACACAGGCTCTAGGTCGCGTCGCCTCATCCAAACATTTTCATTTTCGCTAAAAATTAAAATTTCGAAAAATAAACCCCCATCAATACTCCTCTCTATGGAACGACAGCCGTCTTGGGTCGCGTCTTTGAACGGCTGTAACTTTCGAGCGGATACAGCTAGGGCTGTGAATTTTGCAGTGAAAACTCCACGCAGGCATACTCTACGTTGCCCCATTCAAACATTTTGATTTTCGCTAAACATTAAAGTTACGACAAAAAGACCCCCATCGTCAAGACTCCTCTCTATGGATTTACAGCCGTCTTGGGTCGCGTCTTGAACAGCTGTAACGTTCGAACGGAGACAGCTAGGACTCTGAAATTTGCAGTGAAAAGTCAACCCAGGCATACTGTACGTCGTCGCCCCATTCAAACATTTTCATTTTTGCTAAAAATTAAAATTTCGAAAAATAGACCCCCATCGTCAATACTCCCTATGGATCGACAGCCGTCTTGGGTCGTGTCTTTGAACGGCTGTAACTTTCGAACGGAGACAGCTAGGACTCTGAAATTTGCAGTGAAAAGTCCACACAGGCTCTTCGCCCCATTTAACTATTTGCATTTTCGCTAAAAATAAAGATTTCGAGACCTCTATCGTCAATACTGGTACAATTAGTTAATAAAGGATTCATTTTCAATGTAAATTTTATGACTGTTGGGCCGACCATTTGTCAATTCGTACGCAAAATAACTAACAAAATAACAAAAATTACTGAAAACAGAGGATAGAAACAATCCATTTCGGTACCATTGGTTTGTCTTCTTGGCGGGAATCATGGCTGTACCAAAAAATTTCTACGGTAACTTAAACAGCCTAAAATCCTTTAGAGGAGCGTATATTATTATCGACTCCACTGTGTTGTGCTGCACACAATACACACTATAAACAAAGGATGACCTTTATTTGGTGAGCAATACGGAAAGGGTCAATAGGACAACTTGTTTACGCCAAAATGACTGCAAATGGTAAAATTTATACCGGTATCGTGCTAAAGCGTTATTTTTTTTTGTGAAAGTAAACGAAAATCCCGGGTTGTCGTTTACAATTAAAATTTACCTCTCCCATAAATCAATTTATTTATTAAAAAATTTAACTTCAGTTTCTGAAACTAGTCAAGATTTCATGTAAACTGCTTCCAAAATACATTTATTGAAATTTTTGTGAAATGTCAACATTTATTTTTGAATTAAATTTCAAACAATAATTTCCTAACGGTACTTTTCACTATCAAATGTGAAAAGTTAACAAAACTTGCTGCAACGTGTTGGGTCAAACGGTATAATAATTTGGACATTTAGATTTCAAAATCTTGGAATAACAGGCTTTGAAGACAACAAAGATGATAAAAGTTTATGAAACACATTCAATCCAACCTTTGACTCCAACGAAATTGCAGCTTCATAATTTCAAAATTGAACGATTTGGAGAAATTTTTTGCAACTTTTCAGTTTACTGCTTTTTACAGTTTACAGAAATTATTGAAATGTAAGTTAAATTTGCTTGAAAGTCTTTAGCTCGAGAGCAATGTCAATTTATTTTAAACTGCGAACAAGTTATTTCTGAACTGAAGTTCTTTTTTTTAAATAATTGATTAAGAGAGTGTTATATTTTATTTTAACAGGATAAGTTGTGACAAGACCAAACCGGAAGAATTTCCATCAATTTTACTGATGACGTTTTTACTCAAACCAAACCGCATATTTTTAAAACTGACTTGATACCAGTCAAGACTTCAAAAAATTATAAAAGAAGGCAGTCAAAGCTTTATTTTTCCGAAAAAAAAAAATTAAAATTTGCCATCAAAACAACTCACAGCTATTAGGTTATTTTGTAAGACAGAACAATTTTTAAAGCTTATTCTGGAATTTACAATGAAATTGGAAAATTCGACTTCTCCTTTTATTAAATGCAAGAAGCAGAAGTGATAGTTGGGACTAAGTGCCAATATTGTTCTATCAACCCCACCCAATTCGGGACACCCTGCATAAACTCTTTAAATATGAAAAGAACATGTACAAGGCACCGATCTGAAAGACGAAGACAGATATAAATTGCAAAGACTTTGCACAATTTTATTTATTGCTGTGGTTTAAGTGGCGCTGGACACCGTTTTGTTAGCTGACAATTTACAAATTCAACTCTTTCGCGTAATCCTCTATATTCCTTTCGATGTGTCAACTATTTTAAATGATATAATGAGCGGCACCACATCAACCACTTTAGTTTGCATTGTGTGAAACTGTCGCGAGCAGCTATTGCAGACTGCAAAGTGTAGAACTGACGTACAACTATAGATAATGGTTATGGGTGGGTGTTAAATTTCATATGCTTGAAGAAAGGATCAGATTCTGATGTCTGGATATGAGTACTATGCTATACTATGTGAAGAACAGTAGCCGCACGAACGACAGACCACTACAATGTGGTTTAGTTTGTTTATTTTCCCGCAAGTTCTTGCTTAATGTTATCACACCTTCTCTGATGTCTTATATGTAGGCATAGATAACATAAGCATTATCGTAAAAGAAAGAATTCTTGTGAAGATGCATGAGGTTTTGTGGTTAATTTGAAAAAAAAAAAACATATTGAATTAATCATGTAAAAAAATAGAGATCAACTTACTTCAATACTTGATTTGTACACACTATCACAGGCTGCTGATTGGAATCCTGTCCGTCGCGAACTTGCAACACAACATGAACCCAAATAAAGTCTCCTTGTCTTCGTTGCATTCGTACTAATAATATGCATGAACGATCCTGTTCAGATTGAGTTACTGTAAAGGAAAAGTTAAAGAATAACAAAAATATAAATGTAATTACAGAGGAAATTAGGAAGAAATTATCCAAATATCGCCTGGACCTGGATTTCGCAACAGTGTTCTTTGTTTGGTGAAATAATTGCAAAAACTAATTAATATGTATGTTTTTATTACTTTCTGAATGAGTTTTGCTGAATTACTTCAATGAGTGCTGTCATAACGGTTTTTTTTCAGGTTTTCCCGACAAAACTTAAAACAAATGTATAAATATTGCGACAGTCCAAGATTAAACTTGAACTTACTGCACGCTCTGCACAGTTATTTATCCCTAGAAATGGGTACTGGTTTAACATCTGAATGTGAAGTCCGTCAAATCGGTCGCGAATACTGAATAAACTGAATTCGCTCACAGTGGAATTCGAGCCCAGGAAGACCGAACTAACCACAACACCAACTAGATTACAGACTACGAAAATTCATACTATACAGGGTGTTCCGCAGCTGGTTAGCCATAGATTTATGGTAGACTCTACAGGATGTTTTATTTATGATTCTTGTCAAAAAACTCGAAAAACTCTTATTTTATAGCTTCTAGTTTACCGAAATCAATGTTTTTCATATTCTTCTGAAAGTACACAAAATTTCCAATAAAAGGACATATCGAACGTTTCGAAGGGTTACGTATCTTCCGAGATACGACTTTTTCAATTTTGCGAAAATTTAAATTTCAAGTTTTAATGTCAATATTACACCCGAATTTCATAACCGTACATTGTAGTGGCAAATCTGCAAAGTTGACAAAAGTTCACCGTGTACATATTAATATTGTGAGAGTAATTTTCATATTAATCGTCTAAAGGATAAACGTATTAATTTGTCAGGTATTATACTAAAACTATTGATTAGTTTAACTTAAACTGTACAATGTTTCGGTTTTAGAATAGTTTATTAACTATCAATACCATGACAAATCATCTCACGGACCGTGAGTACGCCGATATGATTTTTGTATATGGCGTGGCTGACGGAAACGGCTGGGAGGCAGTTCGGGAATACAGTCGACGTTTTCGACAGAGAATACACATATTGTACAATGCGCAATTGACAAAGCCCTCTCCCTCCTCCACATGTTAAAACCACAACGAGTAACAGTCTGACATTACTGAGACATTACCTCCAAAACGGGCGATGTGCCTACACCGCTGGTCGAGCAACGCGAAGCCATGGAGCGGTATAAAGAACAAGAGGGGATTCACACTTTGGACATTATTATTGTCAAAATAATCAAGATCATTATTGTCAGAAGTCAAAGATTACTCGACATACACAATCACCAGTAGGCTCTTTTCTTCCGAGTAAAGAGAAGTTTAGTACCATTCACTTAGACATTGTGGGACCACTTCCTTTATCTGAAAATTGTCGGTATTGTCTAACAATCATTGACCGATTTACTTGCTGGCCTGAAGCTTTTCCAATGCCTGATGCGCGTACTTCCACCATCTCCAATACTTTAGTCAAAGAATTTTTCCCACGTTTCGGTATTCCTCGAACAATTGTTACGGATCAAGGTGCCCAGTTTGAATCTCTATTATTTAAAGAGCTATCGACTTATCTTGGTTTTGAGCGAAAACGCACTACGGCTTACAACCCGAAGGCAAATGGTTTTCTCGAACGTTGGCATCGAGTTTTAAAAGAAAGTCTCATGAGTCGAGGTAACACTCAATGGACCAAAGAGCTTCCTTTTATATTATTGAGACTGCGTACCATTATCAGAGAAGATTCCGAATGCACACCAGCTGTTGTCATTGAATGACACTTTCTTGGTTGTTGATCGTGGTTTAGGAAATGGTGATGATGATTCCATAAACGCTGGTTTTAAGCGGTCAATGGAGACTTTGATTTTCTTGTCACCAACTAAAATTGTGTAGACTTTATCACTTCGATCAACGACCAAGAAAGGTCCTTCGAATGGTGCTTTAAGAGAAGGACGAACTGAATCAATGCGACGAAAAACGTGCGTGCAAGATTTAAGCTCATTGGGAACATAAACATATTTATTCGTATTGATTCTAGGCTCTACACATTTGGAGCATTTAACGAATTGACACAAACGTTCGAAATAATCAGTTACTGATTCTTTTGATTCGGATGGATTGACAAAGTTATGAGGGAGTCTGAGATTTTGACCGTAAACCAACTCAGCTGGTGTGCATTCGGAATCTTCTCTGATAATGGTACGCAGTCCCAATAATATAAAAGGAAGTTCTTTGGTCCATTGAGTGTTACCTCGACTCATGAGACTTTCTTTTAAAACTCGATGCCAACGTTCGAGAAAACCATTTGCCTTCGGGTTGTAAGCCGTAGTGCGTTTTCGCTCAAAACCAAGATAAGTCGATAGCTCTTTATATAATAGAGATTCAAACTGGGCACCTTGATCCGTAACAATTGTTCGAGGAATTCCGAAACGTGGGAAAAATTCTTTAACTAAAGTATTAGCGATGGTGGAAGTACGCGCATCAGGCATTGGAAAAGCTTCAGGCCAGCGAGTAAATCGGTCAATCATTGTTAGACAATACCGACAATTTTCAGATAAAGGAAGTGGTCCCACAATGTCTAAGTGAATGGTACTAAACTTCTCTTTACTCGGAAGAAAAGAGCCTACTGGTGATTGTGTATGTCGAGTAATCTTTGACTTCTGACAAGATATGCACTGCCTCGCCCAGGTTTTAGCATCCTTGTTGATGGATGGCCAAATAAATTTACTTTTAAGTAGTTTTGTCAAAAACCAAACGCCTTAAATCAGAGGGAACGTAAGCTCTGATCGGATTAGTAGATGTGTCACACCATAGTGGAACTTCCGAATCAGGGATACATACTGGTTTAAGAATTAAAGTCTTTGATGATTTTAATTTTTCCAGTTCTGGATCCCTGGATTGGGAAAGTGCCATTTGATGGATACTAATCGCAGAAGGAATTTCGATAACATCGACTCTTGGCAAATTGTCAGCAACAATATTATCTTCACCTTTGATGTGACGTATGTCGTTGGTGAACTGGCCGATAAATTCGAGATGACGCACTTGTCTCGGTGAAGCCTTATCTAATTTTTGCTTAAATGCAAAAATTATAGGTTTATGATCCGTAAACAAAGTAAACTCTCGACCTTCAACCATAAATCGAAAATGTTTGACTGCTAAATAAGCCGCCAAAGTTCTCTGTCATACGCGCTATATTTACGTTGCGTTGGACTTAATTTTTGAGAAAAGAATCCTAAAGGTTCATTAACACCTGCATAAGACTGCTGTAATACAGCCCCGACAGCTATATCAGAAGCATCCACCAATAAGGATAATTTTGATTCGTTCCGAGGAAATGCTAGTTGGGAGGCATCAGCGAGTAATTGTTTAGCTTTATTGAAAGCAGCCAAAGACCGTTCATTCCAATCAATAGGACTTTTGTCTTTCTTTTTATGAGATTCGAGCAAAAAGTCGTTTAGTAGCGCTAAATGTTGTGCAGCATGTGGAATGAAACGACGATAATAATAATTGAACATGCCAAGAAATCGACGCATTTCATAAACCGAATTAGGAGGTTTTATATTATGTATAGCTTCAACTTTGTTAGGAAGCGGTTTTACACCATTAGCATCAATTTGATGGCCGAGAAAAGATACAGATTCTTTTAAAAAATTACATTTGTTTATATTAATCAGTAAACCATATTGTTTGAAACGTTCAAAAACACACTCTAAATTTTTATAATGTTCTTCTATATTTGTAGAAGCTATCAGTACGTCGTCAATATAAGGAAATACAAAATCCAGATCACGTAAAACAGAATGGATAAAACGCTGGAAACTTTGTGCAGCATTTCGAAAACCAAAAGTCATTTTGGGAAATTCGAATAGTCCAAAAGGTGTTGTTATGGCTGTCTTTTCAATATCATCTTCATTGGCTGGAAATTGATGATAAGCTTTTACTAAATCAATTACAGAGAAAATTTTCTTTCCACTCAATTGTTGGGAAAAATCATGAATATGAGGTATTGGGTAAGAATCAGGTACAGTCATATTGTTTAAAGCTCGGTAGTCACCACAAGGTCGCCAAGATCCATCTTTTTTCTTTACCATATGTAGAGGTGAAGCCCAAGGGCTTTTCGATGGACGACAAATACCTTGCTCTATCATGTAATTGAACTCTTTCTTGGCAATATCTAATTTTTCAGCATTAAGACGACGAGGTTTTGCTGAAATCGGCGGACCTTTAGTTATAATATGGTGTCTAACTGAGTGAAGAACTGGGTTTGTCAACATTTGGGTAAGAAATTAACTCTAATTTGGGTATATTAGTTTCAATTAACTTACCCTGTTGAGATTTACAAGTTGTTGTTAGATCGATAATACGACGATTATGTAAATCCACCATCAATCCAAAATGTTTTAAAAAATCTGCGCCAATGATAGGTTTGGAAATATCCGCGACCAAAAATGTCCAAGTAAAAACGCGACGAAGTCCTAAAGTAACTTGTGGCTTGCGATAACCGTAAGTTGAAATATTTGTATCATTGGCAGCCTTTAAAACGAAGTAAGAGTTGAAATTTTTCTTTTCAGAAATATCTACAGGAACGATTGACAAATCAGACCCAGTATCAATCAAGAACTTTAATTTGGATTTGTCATCATCAACTATGAGACGGCTTGATGGATTAATGAAATTGGAAACCGTCGATTCCAACTCCAAATTTAGTTTTTTGAGAAGTGTTTACATGGTGTATAACACTTAAAAGCTTTATCTCCAAATTTTTCGTGATAACGACAAAGTCCATTCTCGTTGATTTTATCTCTTGATGAGATATTAATATTAATACTAAATATTAATATTAATACTAAAACCACTAAATTAATCGAGTCGAAACCCGCCTACTAGATTAAATCGTATGTCATTAAATTCAAAATGCATCGTAGAATGTAATTGCATTATTCAAATTGCAGTACAATATGGTACAAATGTCAACTAAATCTAGGATTTAGCAAATCTTGTCGATAGTCTGAACCGCCCCTAATAACTATTAAAACCACTTCGTTCAGGAATGAGAGCGTCAATTTCATTCCCACGTAAAAGCAAGATTTCTTCCACTTACGGACAAGGTTTTTTTTCCTTTTACACATACATATTATTCACAAACTGGATGACTCTGTGTAGGCCTGTTCGGTACCGAGATTTCAGTACCGGGTTTCGGTTTTTTTCAGTACCCGGTACCACAAGCGGTTTCCCTGACTCAGGTTTTTTTTCAGTACCGACGGTTTTTTTAACCATAAGCCGGTTTTTTTGAGTACCGGGTTAAAAACCGACTCAGGTTTTTTTCAGTACCGACGGTTTTTTTAGTCATAAGCCGGTTTTTTTGAGTACGGGGTTAAAAACCGGTACCAAAAAAACCAGAAAAAACCGGCTCATGGTTGAAATGAACCGTTCTTTTTAACCGACTCGTCGGTCGGTTTTTTAACTCGGTACCAAAAAAACCGGGATATCGGTACTTTAGAATATCGGGTCCGGTACCAAGTGAACTCCGGTTTTGTACCGGGATCCCGGTTTTTGTAACAGGCCTAACTCTGTGTATTCTTAAATGCCGTTCGAAAGCTAAGGAAATGTGCAAACTTTTGTGAACTTTGCAGATTTGCCACTTCAATGTACCGTTACGAAATTCGAATTTAATTTTTACGCTACAAGTTGAAATTGAAATTTCTGCAAAATTCAAGACGTGTCGTATCTTGGAAGATACGAAACTCATCATATCGTTCAATATGTCCTTTTATTGGAAATTTTGTGTACTTTCAGAAGAATAAGAAAAACATTGATTTGGGTAAACTGGGAGCTAGAAAATAGGAGTTTTTCGAAAAAAGTCGCGTGTTTTGAAAAGAATCACATAAAATGCGATTACTCTGTAACGGTAGCTAGACAAATAATTTTTGTGACGTTTTTCCTAAAACATCCTGTAGAGTCTACCATAGGTCTATAGCTAACCAACTGCGGGACACCCTGAATATTACGAAATCTAGCCCAGGGATTGATATGAGCTAATTTGTAATATTCAGCATAAAACTATTAATGTATACTTACTTAATCTATGCTTATTTTGTGCTTCTCTTAAACTGTCCCAATGAAGTAAATGATACCACGATATTCCCTGGATTTCGTTTTTCGTATAACCTAAGTGAAATTCTCCGCTATGAAAAAGACAAAAAACACAAAAAGATCATATACAAAAAATAAATACGCTGTTAGTAACACAAAATAATGGAAAAATTTCAATTTTGAAAGAAGGCACTAGAGGTTGATACAATATGTGGGCGAATTGGCAATGTTATGGCTATAGTATTGGCAAGTCTAACAAACGTATTGGAGTATTGAGTCTACATAGTGTATTTAAAGTGGTTGGGGTCACTGAATAGGTTAAATAGTGCGCCTTTTTCGTTGTTAACGTTGCTAAAATATGCGCGGTGAACAAAGTGCAAATATGTGGAAATGTAAATTATACATAGTTGGGCACTCTCAAGAGATATTTCATTTTGGTCGCTTAAGAAATTATGGGCAGGTGGTTATGGCTTGCATAACAAGCGAATATATTGGTTTGGCAATATATCAATTACTATTTTTTGCAGAGAGACCATTGCAACTTTTTGCTACCCTATGTGCATTTAAGCGATATATTTTTGAAAATAATACAATTGTTTATACATATATCTCCATTAGAATCGACCAAAAGAATGTACCATTTAAAATTGTCTCCAAAAACTAAACCATATGCAGCATTTTAAATAAATGCAGTCGCTGCAGAATACCAAAGATACAACAGCAATGTTCGAAGCATACTTAATTGTTGTCGTGATCAAATGGCGCCTTTAACTCCAGATCTGCATCGACCTGACGACCAACAACGCTTCGAAAAGGAATCCATTTCGACTGTTCAGAGTGTGCTCGCCCTTTTTATTTGTTTTGCATTGGTTTTCTTATGTTTTTCTTTTTTCATTAAATGGCCCAAGGGTCTTACCGCATTGTACATTTGACCATAATTGTGTTCACTTTCGAAATCGCCCTCCAGAGGACATTTTGTTTTTTTTTTTGTAATTTTTCTTATGCAATTTCTCTGTGGTCAAACTTAATCTGACCCGTGTGCTTGTTTCAGCTATCGCGTCTAAAACTGGTATACATGCTATGCTACTAGTGTTCAAAGTGATAGTGTCCTCCTTGGCGCTTAGACTATTCAATAGGGCTTGTGCTGCTGGGAGCTGTGGCGACACCCGAACCCGATGTCATCCTCTTTTATTTTAATGCTGTGAATTGAACATAGTTGTCTCGTGTTGTTCTGCATTGAGGAATTTTCGCGCAAAGATTGTCCAAGCATGCTGTGATCTATGTTTAGCAGATTTGAATAAAATACCGCGGGATGCGAAAACTTTTTGAATGTTTTTGGAAGTGTGATATTTTAGGGCTATTCCCATTGCTATGGTTGAGTATAATCAACCCAAAATTTCAAATCAGAAAGAAAAGCAATTTAATCCTAAAACTCACATTCCCTCATTTTACTAGTATACATATTTGCCAGTCAATATCACATAGGTATACTCGCAAATACTTACTTTTTGTCAATGTGAACAATTTTCATATCCATTGAATGAATGGTTGTGAATACATTGGTGGCACCTTGAACTACACACTCCCTCGTCTCGGGCATAGCGATTGGTGTACATGTTGCCAGAAACACTGGTTCGTTACGGCTGCACAATGGTAAAAACGATAGATAATGTCCTTGAACTAGAACCACCTGAAATGTGTAAAAACAAAACAACAATTTAAAATATATATTGGACTCAGCTGTTTGTTTAGATTTTAGTGCGACTTAAAGTACGAACAACAAATAGCCATTACAATTCGTTGGCGACGTTCAAACGCTTAATTAGAAATCCATAAAATCATGATATGTGTGAACATTGAATCTGATGAAGTGATAATTCGCATTCCCATTCACATTTTGAGATTAGATATTCGATGACTGACTGACTGACTGCCATGCCATGTTCAGAACCTGCATTACTGCTGAAAGCTGAAGTATAGAGGCAAAGTAGCTGAATCATTCGCGGTGGTTATTGTTTTAGATACAATAAGAGATAGTGTTAAGACTCCTGCATGCTGCATATTTCAATATTATATTCAAGAATACGAAAGTGAATATACAAATTCAATTTTAGTTATAAACGTTGGTGTAGCAACCAGTATATGTGAGTAGATGTACTATACGAGTACCAACATGCTTTTGTAATTGCATCTCGAATAAAAATTGTTGGGTTATTCATGGAAAGATTGAAAGATAACACAAATCAAATAAATGCTAAAAAACGTCATTGATTTAATTTGCAGTGTATTGTTTTAATACATACAAATAATGAGTTCTTTGCAGGGTTGTAACTTCAGTAAATAAAAACGAACCTGATATAAAGAATAAACCGCAGTGTTTGCTTATTTTTCGCAGTAGTTTAAAAAAATCTTTGCGCTTGCCATTGCATTTTGGAATGCAATGTGGAATTTTACAAAATTTTACTGTCCTTATTTTTATGGAAAAAGGTTCACATGGCAGCCACTCTAAATCGATTCAGCGGTAACTTCAAACTACTGACACTTTCTTCTATTTGTCTTGATTAGATGGAATTTAGAAACGCTAAATTTTAAATGCTACCTTAAAAACATAATTTTTGGGAAAATATCTGTAAGTGATGGAGATTGCCTTTTTAAAAATTTGAAAAGTTCATTAAACTGAATGGATTGCTATTGAGGTTTGAAATGCTACCCTGAATGTTGAATATGGAATTTTGCCACGTAGGCTCGCTGTTGAAAAAAAAAAGCGGCCATCAAATCGTCATACTGGCAAAATCATGACAGGGCTCTGGTGGGAGCATCTCATGCTGAAAACTAATCAAGAGACGCGGGCTACAGCCTTCTAAACAACTTCTATTGCATATATATACAATCCGAAAACAGTTCCATAATGTTTCGCGGCCATTTTATGTATTTTTTTCTGATTCCGAGGTTATTTCATCGTGAAATGCCAATCAATCATAGTGGTTACTCTCCTTCCATTCTTTTCCACCGTTTTCACATAAGCTCCATCACGTAGATGAAACAATATTATTTGAGTGAGATGGGATACACTGAAAAAAAATCATTTGCTAAAAACAAGAAAAATATACAATAAAAACAGCCAAGGAAGATTTTTCCTGATTTAAGATGTATTTTCTTGTTCCAAGAAAAGTGTTTGCTTAAAACAAATAAATAAGCGTTATTTTAAGCAAAAACTTTTCTTGGAACAAGAAAATACATCTTAGATTAGAAAAACCTTTCTTGGAGCTAGAAAATACATCTTAAATAAGGAAAAAATATTTCCTGGCTGTTTTTGATTGTAGTTTTTCTTGTTTTACTCAAACGATTTTTTTCAGTGTAGGTACCATACTCCAGAAAAACATACGCCTGTTTATAATCCCACATTTTACAAAAAATTCCGTTTAACAATTTCCTGACATTACTAAATCCCGCCACTTTAAAATCCCGCCATTATAAAAAATCCCGCCACTTTAAAATTCCGCTATTATAAAATCCCACCATTACAAAATCCCGGCACATCAAAATCCCGCCCACTAAAAACCCCGCCATTGTAAAATCCCGCCAAAAATTATGTTCATTGTCAACAAAAAAAATCAATAGTTGTGAAATGTGATTCCCAGCAGCTTATGCGATACTTTCTCTAAGCATAAATCCGTCGGAATATTTGTTTATTTCTTCGATATGATGACAATTTAGCCCCTACAGAACAAGACTGTCATACAGGGGATACTTAAGTCTCGACTAAAGCGCAGTATAGACCTAGGGCGGAATGAAAATGAAATTTTTGTCCGCTGCGATTTTTTCAATGAAAATGCATGCTTACTGTCGTGGAACATGTCGGAATTGATGGGGAATTCCATAAGCTACAATCCGAATATGGTTCCAAAATTTTTCTCGGCCATTTTATGTATTATTTTTCGATTCCCCGGTCATTTCACCGTGGAAAATATCTAATGACGGGGGAATCGAAAAATAATACATAAAATGGCCGAGAAAAATTTTGGAACCATATTCGGATTGTAGCTTATGGAATTCCCCATCATTACCGACATGTTCCATGACAATAAGCATGCATTTTCATTGAGAAAATTGCAGCGGACAAAAATTTCATTTTCAATCCGCCCGAGGTCTATTCAGGCCTTAACGAAAGACTAGACGAGCTATTTTTCAAATTAAGCAACCTGGTCCGTGGGTTTCCGAGAATTAAGTATATCCATGTCGGGAGACTCATTATTTTAACGGTAAATGTGGCGGGATAATGAATGTCGGGATTTTGAAAAACGGGAACATGATGGGATATCCCGAGTGAGTTTTGGTTAGAATAAGTACACAAGCAACATTTTTTCTGAGAAACTTTTATTTGGGGGAGGGAGACCTATGTACGATTTCATTTGTTTTAACATGTATTTTTTTGGCTTGAATAAGAAGTTTGGTTTTTACAGATCTCCAAAGGCAAATTTTTGTGATTTGACCCAAACACAATCTATTTTTCCATCTCAATTTTCTCCAACTTCTGCCAAGGTGCTTGTACGATTTTTTTTAAATTGGCGCATATTTTTGCAATCATATCTTCCTTACATTCTTTTATTCTAGCTCCATTATTTCTCACAGTTTTGATACGTTAAGTGTTGAAAACTAGGGTTAATGTTAGCTCAAATTCAATTAAATTCATTTCAAACTGCCGCTACAGTTCTGCAATCTGGTAAAATTTATTCAAATTATGTCAAACATGAGCCAAAATTACCCCTAGTTTTTTTCACTTAAAGCATTAAACTGTTAGAAACGATGGAGTAAGAATAAATTAATGTAAGAGGGATATGATTGGGAGACTATGCGCCAATTTTTGAAAGACTCTTATCCAATTTTAGTGTGGTTAGTTTTATTATTTAGGAAAAGTTGTTGGCTATAATAAATCATTTAGAATATTTCGCTATTCTTGCTAGTCTAGCTTTGGAAATATCGAGGTTTAAGTCGAGAAAGAAAATGATTTTTTTTTTTAAATCTTCAAATGCCTGTGGCAGCTAAAGGGTTAAGAATTAGAAGTATGTTCTTGACAACTTTTTTGCCGGAAATCTTATGGGGAATCATATTCCGGTACGTTTATGCGGTAGTTTCCGGACAACCTTTATATTTTTTATATGGTCGGAGATGCTTTCCTCAATGCGTTACAAACTTTATTACAAATTTAATTTATCCTTTCACTCTACGAGTGAAGAGTATAAAAAACGATAACAACGGAATATTAAAAACTGAAAATGTAAAATGGAAGATTAAAAATAGAAAATCAACGAAATTAAAAAATAAAAATGGAAAATTAAAAATTAAAAATGGAAAATTGAAAATATGAAATAAATAAAAGATAATTACAAAAATAAAAAGAAAACCGGGAAAAAGAAAATTGAAAATGGGAAATTGAAAATGAAAAATTAAAAACGAAAAATGAAAAATAAAAAAAATTAAAGATTAAAAATGAAAGATGTAACGTGAAACATTAAAAATGGAATATTGAAAGTTGAAAATAAAAAAATTAAAATTGAATATTTTTTGATATTAAAAGTTGAAGGCTGAAAGTGGAAATTGAAATTTGAAAATTCAAAATTGAAAATTCGAAGACATAGAATATAGAACAGACTGTTTCACTGTTGTTCGATATTTTGAACATTAATGATTTCTGGGTTTAAGTGTTGATTGTAGAACCACCTACTACAAAAGCAAATGAAAGCTTCCAAAAACAACAAGTTGGAAAGTAGTTCGCCGAGAAAAATTCACTAGCTGCAAAAAAGAATTTATATCACTTCATTTCGCCAGCCATATCCAGTTTATTGGCATATTGGTTAGTTGCAGTGGATAAAAGCCTGTCTGTACGCGGACTATCCTTCAATTCTGTTTGGTGGAAGCCAGTGGCGTATAATTTTTGAAAATCTTTGTGTTCGAACTCAAAGCGGGGACCCTTTCTTTGTGCAGTCAAATTTTCGGTTCACATATTAGAAATCCCACTATCACCATGAATATTCGTGTTGTCTTTATAAAGAAAATGCTCTAGCGGTAGCCTGACAGTAAATTGATGAATTCCTAAATCAAGTTTAAAAGTTTCCATTTCCATTTCTCGAATTTCAAAATTGTGTTAACGAGTTCCAATTACAAATTGATTAATTTCCATATCAAATCAACTAATTTCCATTTTAAATCGATGAGCTTCAACACCATGTTGACGAATTTCCATTACAAATTGGCGAATTTCAAAATCATGTTGGCGAATTTCCAGATGTCACCTTTACGAACTTTCAAATAATTTTCACTAATTTCATAATCAGATTGACGGATTCAAATTTGCTTTTATTTGTCAAAAAATCCGTCAATGTTTGATGACAATTCGTCAATTGTAACGGAAATTCGTTCACTCTATTTTCAAATTTGTTAATTTGACATGAAAAATCGTCAATCTGTGATGGAAATTCGTCAAAAATTTTTTAAAATTTGCCAATTTGTGATGGAAGTTTGTAGATCTGGAGCGTGTTTGTGTCAATACTTTTAATTTAAAGCGTAGGTAAGTAAATTGTCGGAAATAGTTCGGCACTTATGTTCATGTTCAGTGAGCATTTTTATTTGAAACAAATATGGATTTGGGGCCCGTGTTCCAGTGAACACCGTACGTTACGCCACTGGCGGGAGCTTTCATTGTAGATGTAATCTAGTATGTCACAAAAACAACTTTGTTGTAAAAGGTTGCCGCCAAAGAAAAAGTTGTCAGCCACAAAAAGGATTGATATAAATACAATCCCGCCAAAATACTCGCATCTTGAGTCAAAGATATGGGAGTTAAATTTCTTGCAATGCTCTTTGGTGGGGAGCTTTTGTAGGGGTAATAGCAGGATAAAACCAATCTTATGAAAATTACGAAAGACCTTTAATGTATAAAAAAGGAAAAGCCTATACGAAGGAAAGCAAAACAAGTTTCTAAAATACATTTTATTTACAAGGCTGGAAGATTCAAAATGAAATCTGATAAAAAAAAAGCAAAAAGCGCCCTTGTCAAGCTCCCCGCCAAGTAGCGTTGAAAAAATTTTGCGTCCACCAATCTTGCGCGGGAGCGGTACGCGGGACATACAAAACACACACCAAACGCATTGGCAAATTCAGCGTAGTTTACCACGGCGAAAATTATTTTATACTTTCTGACCCATACCACACCGCGTTGGATTGATGGAAGCTGTTAACTAATTCAACCACTTTCGGATATGCATATGTTTGAATCAGGATGCGAGTATTTTGGCGGGATTGTATTTATATCAATCCTTTTTGTGGCTAACCACTTTTTCTTTGGCGGAAACCTTTTACAACAAACCTGTTTTTGTGAGATCAATCTTTTTTGTGGCTGACAACTTTTCCTTTGGCGGAAACCTTTTACAGCAAAGTTGTTTTTGTGAGATATCATGATTTTTTGCAGTTTTTAATTTACAAAATCGACTTAACATCTCACTAAATGATATTGAATGCGTTCATTTTCTTTAAGTTAAGACGATAATCACTGCTCTATTAATACGAATTAATTTGAGAATAATAATGAACCCTCGGTAACCTCTGTACCGTCAGTAACTTTAGTCGCCTTGGTAATCTTAGTAACCATATAGTACACTTGATAACTTTGGTTACCTTGAAAGCCCTTAGTAGCCTTGATATATCTTTATACATCACATTCAATTCAACTTAACCTTGGCCTAAACATTAAACTCAACTTCAACGCAAACCTTATCCTTAAGTTTAGCCATAATAATAACATTAACTGCGACCTAACAATATTTTTAACCCTATCCGTTTTTTTTCCTAACATGCAAATTGGGCCTACCAAACGGTTAAGACACGATCCCCGCTACTGCAGACCCAAGACTGTCCCAACATCCACGTTCCATCGTTCTACCTTTTAAAATACCCATATCTACTTTACCTTTGGCTTCTTGAGCTTCACCGTCGTTACGTTACGCTCGTTAGTTACGTTTCAAAAATTTATACCAGGCCCTCAAATAAAAAACTTATACAGTGGTCCCCGCTTATTGTTATACCATTTGTTCAAAGCTAAATCTATAACAATAACCGATCTATAACATTAACCAGTCGAAACGAAATCGAGTTGTCGGAAATTCAACTTTATTTAAACAGCAAAATCAATCATATAGATGGCATCATATACATTTTACATATACATACATATGTATAATATTTTTGCTGATTTTTATTTATTGAAAAAAATTTGTAATTGTGGTTTGTTTATCACTAGCAAATAAATTCTCCTTTGCTATAGCAGCTGCGTTTAGAGAAGATGGACCTCCTTTCTCAATAATGTCCAATATTCTGGATCGCATTTGGCACCTATAATATGTTTTAAAGGCTCGAAAAATGCCCTGGTCGCAAGGTTGCATAATGGACGCAGTGTTCGCTGGGAGAAAAACAACGGTAATGTGATTAAGATACCCGGTAACCACATGAGCTGTGCAATTATCGACCACCAGGAGAATATCATGATCAAGTTGTCCATCCCACTTTTCAATCATTCCATGAAAATTGGAGACGTCATCCATGCGTTTTTATTGCTGACGTAATCTACCGGAAGGGCTCTGACTCCTTTGAAACAGCGGGCAGAATAAAAGCTTTCAATTGAATGTGTGTAAGCCTATGTGTGAGACTTAAAATTTATAACATTATGCGGATTTTTAATTACAATAACCGGGAGAAATTTATATGAAATGAGAACGTCCGGTTTGTTCTTGGCTATTTTAATAATATTAAGCGGATTATAACATTATCAGTGATCACATTAAACGGGGACCACTGTATATGTAAAACAATGTTATACATTATCAATGGTCCCGAAAATCTGTCCATTCCTGACCCATCGACTTTACCAAGCAATTGCTTTTACAATGATAAAGTGGTATCATGACCCGCAATCAGAAATAGTCATAGCCATCAGGAGGAGTCTCTGTTTGAGTCACTTTAAAACTAAGAGTGATTAATGCCTCAACCCACTACCACAGCAGGATCAAACCAAGTCGTACTTACAAGGACGAACACACTTAATCCATCGCATCCATCCAATATTATATTAATGTGTACGTACTCCTGTATATACGAGAGGACCCGAAACAAGAACTTTGACCCCTTGCCTCTGCTCTGCCAGACGCTCTACAACTGAAAACTTTGGAGCACATATCCAAGGGATTGTTCTTAACAGCTCTACCAAATCACGAAACTATACGATTCTTTCCTAAGCGTTGCGGGTCTATTCCCAACTTTTGCGTATTATTTTCTTAGAAACAAATGAAAAAGACAGAAACTCTATCGAAACTGTATGCAGTTTCACGTTTTTCGCTGTATCTTCTTTTCTACTGCACGGATCGGAGCTAATGATAGCCTATGCACACCCTCGGGACAGACTCTATCTTTGCGAAAAGAGAGCGAATCCCGAGTTTCTCCCTACAAGGCTGTAGCCCTGTCAATGAACAACAAGAACAACGAGAAAACGATTTTCGAAAAAATGCGATTTTGAAACTCTTATAAGTCCAGTGTTGTCCATCGTATCTTCTTGAAATTTTCTACACTTCGTCAGACGAGTGACAATGCCTACCAAACTTGAACAATCAGGGCCAAACAAGGCCCGAACTACAGAGGTCCGAAAACCCGTACTTGTTCCGTCATGTAAACATAGTCTTGGTCGCTTTGTTAATTTTTTTTTCTTTTTGTTGAATTTTTTCGTTTTGCTTTGGCGGGCGGGACGCTCCCGCGTCTCTAGATCGCTGTATAGTAATAATGTTATACTATCGTAGTCGAATTTGCTAGTATGTATATTTGTTGATTTTGAAGCTCCCATCAAATAATTAATTCATCACTTATTTCCTATTCGCACTACTATTTTTATGGAAATTTAGACTACATTGGGACCAAGCAAACGTTTTCTGGAATCTTAAAGTGGCGACCAAGCGCATAATTTTTTGAATTGCCGCACGTCCCGGTCTTCTTCAGCAGTCATTACAAAATCTTACCTTCTGATCGCCAAATCGCATTTGTCTCCTCGCGTTTCGACTAACATTCATCCGGCACAAAAACATCCGATGTTCACCCTCTAATGAAGATATTGACGAATTATGCTGATTGTGAGGACCTGGCTGTGGTGGAATATTTCTATTTAGTTCGGCTTGTATCGCACCATGATCCTGTTTATCAATAATATCGTACACTGAATCGCCGTGAATGAGTAGATCTTCCTGAAACCAAAACAGAAACAAATGTAGAGTAACAAAATAATTATGTAAATCAATTATCTTAATTCTAAATACCAGAAATTAGACCAATATGAAATTTTACCATATTTTATGGAATTTATGAATATTTTACATGCAAATATACTCGTAATAATATGGACAGCAGAGCAGAGACAGAGAGAGAGCAAGTACAATCAAATGCCAGCTATGACCTAACATTGAACCTTCAGCTATGCGACGACCATCAATATCATTCGCTTATGAGTCAACAAGCATACATTGCAGGTGGTTTTTCTTCTAAAAAATGGACACACGGCAACCGATCGAACAATCAACTTTTCATGTACTCAAATTGCAATAACCATAATGTTGAACAATAACAGTTACTGCATTCGAATAATATCTACGAGCTCGCCTAGACATTTCAATGGGCATAATATTTGTTAATGTAAATTGCGATTAGATTCTTACATTGCATTCAGCATAAATATATCGAGGATCACCCGCACAACTACAACCCTAGGAGAGTTGTTACATTCACGTAGTTTTAATTTTTCATAACTCGGTGGAAAAGTTGTAGGATAATTTTGAAAATATGAATTTCAATACATGTTGAACTTAGTTCAACACATTAATGTTTTTTAGTCGAGAGAATATTCAAGAAAATGTTTTAATAGATATTATTTGTAAATTGGTAATAGATACAGTAGTATGCGTCATACCAATGATTCCATCTATCGCTGAGTGTTATACCCCTTCGAGACATTCATTGATCGCAAAGATTGATGCATTGTTTCATTGCAACACAAGATACTGAACACAGAATATACAAAAATTACTAAGGTGTGATTGTGTTAATTGGAAGCTGTATACAAAACAGAAAATCTCCGCTGCGACGAAACATCGAATAATTTACTCTCGTCAGCTGGCTATATACGGTTTCGTTTGCACCATGCCATGATGCCGCTCCTTTTGACCATACAACTTAGTAATGTCCACTATGGTTGATTTGTTTGCTAAAACCTCTGTTGACTAAATTTTCCAGAATACTTATTGCTCCGCTCTGAAGAAAAAAAAAACGAATACAAATATGTAATGCTTGTTGGCGAAGTTCAATTAGTAGTCGGAGTAATGTTGCAATAAAGTTAAAAATGTCCACCGTAACGAACATGGTTGTTTATGGCATTCGACCGTTTGTGTATGTTCTGCATGTTGCCGAGAGGTTGCAAAGAGTGTTACATTCTCGCGCACACTACTTAATTGAGCCGTAATATTTTCTGAAGAGGTGTGATACTTGTTAGCATTGAAAGTTCAACCGATTGGTTTTTTTTCAGGATGAGCAAAGTTTATGGGAACAAGTAGAAAAAATGAATAAAAATAGAAAAATAAAAAACGGTTTTTCGATGCGCATTTTTTTAGACGCTTGATTTGCATAAAAATATAGTATAGTGATTTTAGCTGAAAAAATGATGAAACCCAAACATCCAAAAAAAGAGCTGACTTTTGATGCCAAATTGTTCTATGGCCTGACCGCATTACGCAGTAAAAAGTAAGACTTTTTTGCGCGTCACATTTGGGGGGGGAGGGGGTGGCAAAGGGGTGAAATTATGATTTTTCGCCAATATCTTGTTAACTGTAATATTTACAGCAAAATGTTCTGAGGACGATTTAAACTACACAAAATTTCCTTTCTAATGATATATTATATCATATACCTTCTTTTGGCAGATTATATACTAGACCTTAAAACATTTGGTGTAATTTAGATTTTTTGATAGTTACATTTGGCGCTCTAGCTCCTGAAGTAATTTAATTGGAGCCATGGTAATTGGGATAACTATTCCTAACAATATATATCTGTCCCACACGGAGACTCAGGCTGCGCCGACAAAGCATTTCCCTATACTCCCTATTAACATTTAAAAAAAAGACATACCTGTAACTTTTCGCCGAATCACAGCAGGCGGGAAAAATTTTGGTAAACGTTAAGGCTAAGTCCCATTAGACCCTCCACCAAATATTACTTCGATCGGATTAAAACGAAGGGTTCCTCCCATACAAATTATTCAAATTCAATGCCACTAGTTTATTAAGAAATAAGAGAACAAGTCAACCAAAATTAAAGTTTTGCTCGTAGGCAATTTCGGGTCATTTTGTATGGAAGGTACCCTTTCTTTTAATGCGATCGAAGTAATATTTGGTGGAGGGTCTAATGGGACTTAGCCTTAACGTTTACCAAAATTTTTCTCGCCTGCTGTGATTCGCCGATAAGTTACAGGCATGTCTTTTTTTTTAATGTTAATAGGGGGTATAGGGGAATGCTTTATCGGGGCAGCCTGAGTCTCCGCGTGGGACAGCTATATATTGCTAGGAATAGTTATCCCAATTACCATGGCTCCAATTAAATTACTTCAGGAGCTAGAGCGCCAAATGTAACTATCAAAAAATCTAAATTACACCGAATGTTTTTAGGTATAGTATATAATCTGCCAAGAGAAGGTATATGATATAATATATCATTAGAAAGGAAATTTTGTGTAGTTTAAATCGTCCTCAGAACATTTTGCAGTAAATATTACAGTTAACAAGATATTGGCGAAAAATCATAATTTCACCCCTTTGCCACCCCCTCCCCCCCAAATGTGACGCGCAAAAAAGTCTAACTTTTTACTGCGTAATGCGGTTAGGCCATAGAACAATTTGGCATCAAAAGTCAGCTCTTTTTTTGGATGTTTGGGTCTAGAGCTAAAGTCACTATACTATTACATCAAAAACTTAAAATGTCCAATCGTTAAAAATAGCGCTAGAATAGCACAACCTCTCAATGGGTAAGGTTCTGAAACACAACGTTCCCATACCGTGCCGCGTTTTCCGAACCGTTCCCTATTTTGTTCTGTAAACGCATAGATCCGATCCGAATCACATTTAGTCATCTCACCGCCATCTCTCTCACATCACAGCTGATACGTTTTGTCCGAAAATTAAAATTTCCAGTTTTAAACGAGATGTAGATACATTTAATTTTGATTAGTTAAATAAATAAATGAGGGCGGAAATGCACGGTTCCTCGGCAGATTGTAAATTTCTGTCAATCATTCAAACTATACTTCGCATGGTGGCGCTTAGGAGATCTATTTGTAAGGAGAAGTTTCTGATCCGTAGATTTGAAAGAGAACGGAACATGTTGTCGACCGGTACCCGACCGGTACGTTTCAGAACCGCACCCAAAGTCTCAATGAAATTTAAAAAATTGGCCACCCACCTATGTATATTCAATTCAGAAAAAAATCAAAATGTGAACGTAAATCATAACATATAATCTCATGTGACAGGTGATGTCACCTTTAATGTCCAATGTGCACTACATAATTATTTGCTGAAACGCCGCAATCATGTCATGCAGATCATCCGCTTGCGACCAGAACAAATGGACTTGAATCAGATCAAAAGCCATCACAAACATAAATCCGCGTGTAAATGGTCGCACACAAACTGATAATAATTACAGGTTTCTCTTGATCATATGAATTGCACACTCCCAGTACGGTGTAAGACGTATGTACTACAAACACTTTTATCATGTCTCATTCTTCGATTTATGCGCGTTATGACACGAGCAGAACCAGCCTTGATGGAATGATGACATACTTAACGAAGCTGATAGGAGGTGTTGGATACTGGAAAGGTGGTAATTTCTGTTAAATTGAAAAGCATCTTAGCCGGAAAAATATTATTATATTGATTTGGATGTTTTTAGACACTACGGCAAGGTACATAATTACCAATTCTGAAGCATACAACACGAAAGTCTTAAGCGAGAAGCACTAAAAGGCTTGATTTGTTCGTTACTGGAATTGGAAGGCTTGAATTCGATTCCAAATTGCCTTGTGGGCTTGGCTAGACTAGAACGCAAGATTAACAAGACGTTCACTTTTTTTTTATTAATTATTCACACTTTTCCAGATCCCTTGCTGTTCCAGCACATGAAAATAATTCCCAATGGCGACAAATGCCGCTACTTTTTATGTAATCGGTTTTTACTTATCGCAACATTGTTTTTTTTTTTTTTTTTTTTTTTTTTTTTTTTTTTTTTTTTGCCTCACAGAAGCTTCTGCCCCGGGACAGGGCTTCTCGGCATCACTTTACTTACTATGCGTACGTAAGTGACTAATCAATCAATCGAGTGTAAACTCTAGCAGATCGATAAAATAAAATCTAAAACAAAAAATAAATTAATAAGGAAATTTATCAAAATAATTTCTTTTAAAAATTAATTTGTTAATGCAATTAAAATTAACTAAGTCCTTCAAACTGTTATAAAGAATTATTGACCTTGTAATTGGTTCGTTAAGACCATAATTTACTCTATGATAAGGCTGAACAAGAAGGTTGTTCCGCCGTAAATTGTGAGGAATAGTTCTGACTTCAAAGTTATTTAATATATCTTCACAAACAATATGAGAGCAAAACAGATCTCTAATGAACATAGCGTTTAAAAACGTTCTTCTATAATCTAAAGCTTGTAAACCCAATAAGGAACAGCGAGTTTTATATTCTGGCTTGAAACGCCAGCCAATTTGATAAATAGCAAACCGTGTAAAATTGTGTTGAATTCTTTCTATACGCTCGATATGAACCTTATAGAACGGATTCCACACAATAGAACAATATTCCAAATGCGAGCGAACGAAAGCTGTAAACAATATTTTTAAGGTAAAAGGATCATTAAATTCACGAGCGTTACGTTTAACAAATCCTAACATACTATTCGCTTTTGAAATAATGTAATCAATGTGTTGTCGAAATGAAAGATCATGGTCGAAAATTACACCAAGATCTGATATTTCGGCAACCCTTTGAAGAACACTACCTGTTAAGGAGTACTCAAAGAAGATCGGAGTTTTCAATTTATATATGCTAAGTACTTTACATTTACTAACATTTAAATTTAAATTATTATTAAGGCACCAAATTTGCAGTTTTTCTAAATCGGATTGCAAGTTAAGACAATCACCTATATTGCGTATTCTCATTGCGATTTTCATATCATCGGCATACTGCCATACACGCACGAATTTAAAATTTTGTATGATATCGTTTACGAAAACTAAAAAGAAAAGTGGTCCTAAATGGCTTCCTTGCGGAACTCCTGACGAACACTTTATGATAGAGCGCGATGTACAGCCATTCAACTTTACCAACTGCGTCCTATCCGTTAGATAGGATTTCACCCAGCTAAGAAAAACCGACTGTATACCTAAATTTTCTAGTTTCTTAAGTAAGATATTATGATTTACTATATCGAAAGCCTTCGAGAAATCGGTATAAACCACATCAACCTGCATTCCCTGCTCAATACCATCTGCAACAAATTTAGTGAATGATACCAAATTTGTTGTAGTTGATTTTCCTTTAAGGAATCCATGTTGACATGGTGATATTAAACGGCTAATTAAAACATCTATTTTATTTTTAATAAGCATTTCAAAAAACTTCGGTATTGCTGATAGTTTGGCTATGGGTCTATAGTTATCAATAAGATGTTTCGGACCCTTTTTGTGAACAGGGGTTATGTACGAAACTTTCCATTCATCAAGAAAAACACCTGAAGACAAGGACAAATTAAAAATAAGGGCTAAAGGACGACATAACGATTGCATGCAATTCTTCAAAAAAATATTAGGAATGCCATCAGGTCCGGCCTGAATACTAACATCAAGATCACGGAAAGCATTCAATAGGTCATCCTCAGAAATCTCAAGAGCACTCATAAGGTCCTCCTGAGCTATCCGAGGGACCAATGCACTGTGGCTTGGCTTGGTGTTAGTATTCATTTCTGGTGAAACGGAGTCTGGCACTTCGTAAACTGAATTGAAAAATCTAGCAAATCCATCACAAACCGATTGAACATCGTTGTAAAAATTGCCATTGAACTCTAAATTTTTGGGTATTCCTGTATTCTTGCGCTTGCTGTTTATAAAACTCCAAAATGTCTTACTGTCATTTTTTATATTATTTTCAGCTCTCGCAATATACTGTTTGTAAAGATTTTTATTCATTAATTCATACTCTCTTCTCAATCTGAAGAAATGTTCTTTATTGGCAAGAGAGGATGACTTCTTATACAACTTATGAGCTTTTTTTTTAGCTCTTTTAAGTTTCAACAATTCTTTACTACCCCAAGGATTTTTTGCTTTTATATTTTTCTTTTGTAAAGGAACGTACTTATGAATAGCTGCCAATAAAATTGATTTAAAATTTGTATAACTTTCAGCAAGATTTATATTTGATATAACTGAAGCCCAGTCCATATTACGAAATATTGAATTTAATTTTGTAAAGTCAGCTTTTTGAAAATTTCTAGTAAGAGTAACTTCTGCCTCTTCTTCAATGTAATCATAAAAAACAAACTCAAGAAGAAGAGCACTATGATGCATTGAATTGGGCAAAAATGGTTTATCTACTTTAATTACAGAAGCATTGAAATCAGTACTAACAAAAATCAAATCTAAAATTCTACCAATTGAATTCTTAACAAAGTTCATTTGCATCAAATCCATGGCAAATAAACAATCTGTTAGAACAAATTCACACTCGAGATGTAAATTACGCGGCAGAATTTTTTTCTCGTCGTCGTTCCAGTACCAACTTATATTACCAAGATTGAAATCCCCAACGACGATCAATTTGTCTTTTTCCTCAAAGGATAATCTGGAGATATTATCTAAATGTTTCTTATAAACATCAACTGAACTCAAAGGTGGTAAATAGCTATTAAAAATGTATATTTTTTCGCTACTAGAAACATTAATAGAAACACATATCTGTTCCACGTCCTTATGAAAAAGCTCAACTTCATGAGATGGGAATGTTGTTTTGATAGCTACCAAAACACCACCTCCTCTCTTTGTTGAAGTCTCATAACGATCGCGGCGATAGACATCATAGTTTCTTATGAAAAGTTCCTCATTTGAAATGTCTGTGTGGAGCCAAGTTTCGGTTAAGCAAATGGCAGCATAATCTTCTAGTGAAACTGCAAGGTAAAAGTCATTTGTTCTTGAACGAAGACCACCAACATTTTGATAATAAACTGAAAAAACTGAATTGGAAATTATGTGTTTTGCTGGGCACTGTTTTGGCGTTTGCCGTTTTTTGAAAAATTGAATGGTGATATGTTGATGCCCTTGGGCCAGAAGTTGGCACAAAACACTTGCTTTGAATATTCTTGAGGAATTTTCAAACCAAAACTGATTGAAACTAATTTGGATATATCACAATCTTGTTTAATAAGTGCATAAACCGAAAGAAAAGTGTCATCTTTTAAATCAAGTTTTTTCATTACGTATTCCTTCAATTCATCTGCTTTTACCGAAGCGTGCAGCTTGGAAACATGGAATACTTTAAAACTAGGGACACTTCGAAGAGAATCATTAGCTTCATCGACTCCAAAGATTCTTTTATGTCGCCTATTATTATCAGCCTTTTTGGAAATAACATCACCAACAGGAGAAGGTTTTTTGATATTAATCTTTTTCTTACGTACAGTGACAAATTTATCAACCGGAGATTGATTTTTGTCAACATTAGAAGGAATTATAGAAGACGATGGATCTAAAATAACAGTAGAAGTTCCCGTATCTTGGCCATCAATAGGATGCTCAGAAGATTTCGCAAAAACTTTCATAGCATTCTTTTTAGTTTTTTTCTCTAAATTACTATTTTTATTTTTCAATTTTACATTTTTATCTCGTAATTCTCTACTATTGTTCTCACAACAATTTACAGAGTTCATTACGGATCTCAACTTGCTAAGTTGGCTCTGCAACGACGAAACGAGCTGAGATAGACCGTCAATTTGAACCTTATAAAATTGCTCGCAAACACAATTCATTTTACTATAAAAAAAAATGTAATTACTTGAAAAAAAGGAAAATAAAAAAAAATGTATATAGTGGGATTTGAACACCGGGCCTAAGGGGCGCGAATCTTGCACGCTACCACTGAGCTATATACTACTGTGAAAAATATTATTCAGATAACTTAGTTAAGCTGAGTTTGAATCCGCTACTGGCCAAATGAAACAAAGAGAACAAAGGCAACTCGAGCGGCGATGTAAACAACACACAACCAAAAACTTTCCGAAGTGATAATATATAATTTCACTGCACTAATCCGCGATACCACTTTTATTTAAATAACTAACGAGCAATTTAACAAAAAAATGACGGATTTAGTAATTAAAATTAAGAATTTTATGAAAAATTTAAATTTTAACTCGGAGCTGAATTTTGTTGTGTTCGCTATCGATAAACGTCAAACGCCGTTTTTACATTACATTTACATTAAATATTGCCGTACCATCTTCCCAATGAATGCAAATTGATCGTTGTCAATGCGACGAATTGACGTAACTGAAATGCTATTATGAGTCCTTATACATATTAACCATTTGTCATGATTTATAAATATGTAATGAAATTCGAGATGGATTTATCTCTTGATCAGTTTAACCACCAGTAGCTACAGAGATTAGTAGTAATCGTATAGGAAACAATTTAGCGATAATCGCTTCTGTCAGTCAATCGACACGATCGACTTTAAAAGACCAGCATACTCACATATAGAGTCGGTTTGCTTAATTAACAGTCGTGGATCTATTAAAGGCGCCTTTAATTTCGTTCTCATATTTCATACATACACTGCCTGTCATAACTATAGCCGCACCATAAAACAGACTGATCCTGGGAAATTGAAAGAGAGCACAGTTATTCCACATACTAGAAACTTAAGGGATATTAAAAAGACAAATTATTTCATAGTAATTTTCCTTTTATTCGAAACCGTTATTCTTCTAAAGGAAGAACTATGTTTTCGGTCCGTCATAACTATAGCTGCACTTGAAGTTAGTTTGGCCAAAAATTGCTTAGAAAGCAGAAATTGAGGAAACTTAACGGGAAGAATCATTTTCCAAAAAAAATTATTCTGAGGGATTATTTTCTTTATTTTTCATGAAATAATTTTAACAATTTTTTGAGTTTTTTGCTTATTGACGTCTCAGTATTGATAAGCCCTTCTCTTATGCAGAAACTCTTTGAAATTGCATCCTTTTTTTATGAATTTTACCTAATAATGTTTCTGAAAGATTTCCTGTCTAATTTCGATCAATGAGGGGGCAACTCCATAACATTTCTAACATTGGAACCTTCTTAAAGTGCTATGATTGATGAGAGATGATGCCATCTTTTGCTACAAAATCCGTTATGTGTCATGTTTCGTGTATTAAAACTGAAAAAATTATGGTCAGGATATTCCGGAGAAGCTTTTTCTTTATTAGAGGTGGATACATCGACTTTTGCATACAAAAACAACCCTGCTAAATACTATTAAGGAACTCTGCCCAAAATTTGTAGTGAGATCTATGAAAACCCAGCAAGTGCTCATTAAATGTTTTGGCCAGCATAGTCTACCTATGGAACAGTTGATTTCGTCACTACCAGCACATAAAAAAATTCTTAAGATACTCCTGGCGATAAACTGCTTCCATTTTATACATAAGACACGACACATAACGGATTTGGTAGCCAGAGATTTCATTAACCCTCACTTGTCGTAGTAATTAAAGTTGGTTCCAATGTTACAAATGCTAGAGAATGGGCCTCCCATTGATCCGGATTAGACAGGAAACCGTTAAGAAACATTATTACGTAGAATTTATAAAAAAAAATACGATTTCGAAGAGTTGTCTATGTAAAAGCAGCGGTTATCGATACTAAGAGGTCAATAAGCAAAAAACTCGAAAAACTGTTAAAAAGATTTCGTGAAAAATATACAAAATAATCCATCAGAGTCTATTTTATTCGAAAAGGATCTTTCCCGTTATTAATTTCATAAATTTTCGCTTTTTAATCAGCTGTTGCCATAATAACTCCAAGTGCGGCTATAGTTATGACGGACCGGAGATTTATTTTTCCCTAATAGAGCAATAACGGTTCGAAATAAAAGGAAACTTTCTGTGAAATTGTATGTCTTTTTAATATCTCTTTTGGTTATAGTATGTAAAATAGCTGTGTACCCTTTAAACTTCCAAGGATCAGCCTATTTCATGATGCGGCTATAGTTATGACAGGCAGTGTATATACATACATGTGTAGGGTAGTCAAATGGGAATCATATGTATAATAAGTTTTGCATGCTGGGATTGCCCCAATCGCCACTATTTCAATGACCATACGACCAACACTATATGGAAATTCGTATGATTCATCACTAGCCTTCGCAAGATGCAATTCTTAACGATTCTTGTACCGCCTATCGGTTGGAAACATTGTTGGCATTCTATAGGCATCATAGGCAATATGTTGCAGTGAGACAGTCATGTTAATTGAACTGTCCGTCCAAGTCGACCTAAAGACACAATATTTCTCCAAATGCAATTTTATCAAATGAAAATTTATTTGTTCGGTCAATCAAATTAAAGTGTCAGCTATAATTGAAGGGGCAATAATAAATTTGATGAATTGAAAATAGCAAAAATGTACTACTTCAATTTGTATTCGAACAGTTTTTGTGGCCAAACCCTTTTTTGACACTCTATCTGTATGACGAATGACGCCTGTCGTGGCTCGAATTTCAGTTTACCGTATATAAATTGCAATGTAATTTGAAACCTTCTACACGATTTATTAACGGTTTGGCATTTTGCATTTTTTTTCGCATTTACAAAAGGAGGAATATTCATAGCAGAATAATGTTTTGTTTTTTCGAATAACATTATTGGAGACAGGGCTGTCCAACTTAATTTTGGAAGGGCACTGACAGTGGTACGAATACTCCATAAAGATGTGCGTGAAAACCCTTTGGTTTTATTGCATTATTATAAAACCCATTTTCTACTCCATGAAGTAGCAAAAAATTTAGAAAAAAACAAAATCTTGTATCATTTCTCCACATAATATTGTAAGGAAATTGCGAAATTGCCTAATCGACTCTTCTCAGGATATGAGGAAACAGACTGACAAAAGAGACAATTATTCGCTGGTAGCTATCAGCTATCAGTCGTCCTTAATTTTACCATTGCCTACAAGTCATCCTAACTTAATGCCTACTTAGTTTCATTATATTCTGTGCGTATTGGCATGAGTCATATCGAATGCTCTTATAAAAAAGTAAAAACTAGGTTTTTTCCTTAACCTAAAGGATTAGGTCAGCACTGAAGAAGGAAGCACGTTGCTTCCGAAACGGTCGTATGTCGAACAATAAAGAATCCCTTGCAGTATAAGGAAAAGCCTAGTTTTTACTTTTTTGTAAGAGTGAACCAACTGCAAGAACCACGGACATAGCGAACATTTTAATATCGAATGAATATCTTCACTCGTCGTTGCCCTGCATATGATCAAGCTCAAGTATTCAGGTGGGACCCAGAAAATGACACCTACCAGTTGCAGTATTTCCAGGGAGGCCTAACAGAGAATCTCATGACGGCGGGGCTTCATCATACACTTCTTAGACAGGAATAATTTACCCATAATATGTATCTGTGGCCCGACCACGGGGGAGGCTAAGGGGGCTAAAGCCCCTCCCAGACCCCAGAAATTGGGATAGGAAAAAGTACAGAAAGAAATGTAAGGTAAGGTATGTATGTATTTCGTTTGCACATTTTGCAAAAATATTGATAGGTTATTCAACAGCTGCGATGTTGTTGTGCAAAATGAAACATAATTGCCAGAATTTAGAAGCAGTTTTGTGCAAAAAAAAAAATTACAAACTCGTAGGTCTGAAGTGATTTTTGAAAAAAAAGGCTTTCAAAATACATAGACGCTTCGCAATAAAACGCCGATAATCAAAAATCAATTTTTTACCGAGCTCTGAATATTTTACACCTGAAACATGCCTTGCGTGAGATATTTTTCTAGCGTAGTAACGGGCATTAACAAAATATTCTTTAATTGTTCTCCGACATTTGTTGTACAATACCCAGCTGCATCCCTTGATCTTACCCGTGAAACTACGCCGCGTTTCGGTTTTATAGAAAATAAGCGTGTTTGCAATGGGAGATTAGAACACTACCATATATCGTCATAGCTGGAAAATAGCACCATCTTTCAACTGAATGAGGGGTTAAAGATTTAGATTATCGTGTTTCTATTACATAATCATCTGCAAATTTATTTTGCTTCTATCTTTTACCATTATAGATAAATAGTCTAAGAAAATGACGATATTTGGTCGGCAAAAATCCTACATCGCCAATTTTTGAATTATAGTTGGGGATGGTCCCCAGATTAAGGGAAAAATAGTCCCAACCGATTAGGGGTCGGCAACCTTAAAAAAAGAGGGAAAGGGTTTTTTTTCGTTTTTTTTTTGGAATTATTTCAAAAACGACAAAAGATACAGAAAAATGGTATGAGAAAGAAAAAACTACATAAAATTATCTTTGCAATAATATGTAGGGCCACGGCGAATAAGTGGATAAGTCGACTTATATCGAAAATGAGTTAAGTGCATTAAACTACTCTTACAAAAGTTCTGCGTAATATGCAGACGTGTTTAAGCTTAAAACGCAACGCTTTCTTAGTTACAGAAATGTGCATTTTGAGACAACTCACTCATTGATGTGGTTACCCGGTTAAGTCTACTTGTACAGTTTTGTATGGAAATAATTAGATAAGTCGACTTGTATTATTATTGAAATTGCGAATAAATTACATTCGGGTTGCGCCAATTTCGGCCTAAAATCTGAAATCACCCTCAACGAATGCAAATAATATAGATTAAACGTTAAAAACTGGGGCCTGATTACTCAAAACTCTTATCGAATGGTTAGTCTTATCGCATAGAGAAGACACACACAATTTTCAGAAAGCTTTATTTATTATTTATTACATTGAATTGTTGTTGATTTTTTTGTTTATTTTGCATAGTTATGTTATCTTTTGCTTATTTACGCTGTTGTATGAAGCCATGCAATGATTTTTTCAATATAAGATGATGGCGTAACCAAGCAAAATATGGCAGAATTATGCAAAATAAACAAAAATTCCATTCAATTCAATGGAAAAGCTTTCTAAATATTTTGTGTGTCTTCTCTATGCGATAAGAGTAACCAGCCGATAGGTACTGAATAATAGTTATCAGAAACCGGGCCTGGATGTCACAGAACTAATTGACCGTGTTTTTTTTAACAGCTAATATACTTTACGGGGTAATTTTCATAGAAATGCTAGCCCGAAATCACATCCACACAGCATTGAGTTTTAATAAACTTTTAAAATTTTTCGAAATTTCGCCTAAATGTATGCAATTTTAATTACTTCCAGTTATTATCTTTCCTATTTCAGCTCAAGTAAATTTTTTTCTTTAAGCATAGTTCCCAAGCACAAAAAAATTTAGTTTGCAAATAAATATACACTGCCTGTCATAACTATAGCCGCACCATAAGACAGACTGATTCTTGGAAATTGAAAGAGAACGCAGTTATTCCACATATTATATACTTAAAATAAAATAAATAACAGGCGCGACAATCCAACTTTGGACTAAGGCCGCAGGATGTGTTAGTGACATCCTATTTCCAAGATCTTATCTGCTTTTTGTTGAGGTAATGAGATCAGCATCACGCTCAGCAGTGTTCTTTATCCCCATAAATACTCGTTTAACATCTGAGTGAGATCATAGTCCGTCACAAGCTCGTGAGTTCGAAAAACACCATGGAACACGGTGAGATTTGAACTCATGACCCTGTGCACCGAAGGTGCGCGCACTAACCGCTCGACCAGCCAGACTACATATTATATACTAGGGGATATTAAAAAGAAAAATAATTCCACAAAAAAAAATCCTTTTATTTCATACAGTTATTCTTCTATAAAGGAAAATCTAAATTTCCGGTCCGTCATAACTATAGCCGCACTTGGAATCAGTATGGTAAAAACTGTTTAAAAAGCCGAAATTGAGGAAATTAATAACGGGAAAAATCTTTTTAAATAAAATTGACTCTGAGGAATTATTTTGTTTATTTCTCAAAAAATCATTAAAACAGTTTTTCAAGATTTTTGCTTATTGACTTCTCAGTATCGATGACCGTTTCTTTTACATAGAAAACTCTTTGAAATTGTATTTATTTTATGAATTTCACGTATTAATGTTTCCTAAAAATTTCCTGTCTAATTTTGACGAAGGAGGGGCGACCTCCATAACATTTGTTACATTGGAACCTTCTTCAATTGCAATGATTGGCGAGAGAGGATGCAATCTCTTGCTAGAAAATACGTTATGTGCCATGTCTTCTGTATTAAAACGAAAACAGTTTATCCTTAGGATATTCCAGAGAAGTTTTTACTGTATTAGAGTTTGTTATATCAACTTTTAAAAACATAATCAACCCTTCTTAGCACTATAAAGGAACTCTGTCCAAAATTTGTATTGAGATCTATGAAAATCTGACAAGTGCGCATTAAAAGTATTGGACAGGATAGTCTACCTATAGAATACTTGATTTCGTCACTTCCAGCATAGGAAAAACTTCATAGGATTGTCCTGATGATAAACAGCTTCCATTTTATACAGCAAATAGGACACATAACGGATTTTAAAGAAAGAGTTTGGTAAGAGATGAAACAGTCGTAGTATGTACGTAAAGTTGGTTGCAATGTTTCAAGTGTTGGAGAGGACCCTCCCATTGATCCAAATTAGAGAGGAAACCTTCGAGAAACATTATAACGTAAAATTCAGAAAGTTTTCTATGTAAAAGCAGCGGTTGACGATGTTAACAAGCTAATAAGCCTAAAACTCGAAAAACTGTAAAAATGATTTCGTGAAACATAAACAAAACAATCTCTCAGAGTCTATTTTATTCGAAAAGGATCTCTCCCGTTATAATTTCCTCGATCTCTGCTTTTTAATCAGTTTTTGCTATAATAATTCCAAATGCGGCTATAGTTATGACAGACCGAAAATTTAGTTTTTCCTTTATAGGTAAATAACGGTTTGAAATAGAAGGAAACTTTTTGTGAAATTATTTGTGTTTGAAGTATCCCCTTTGTTTATAGTATGTGGAATAACTGTGATATCTTTAAATTTCCAAGGATCAGTCCGTCTTATGGTACGGCTATAGTTATGACAGGTAGTGTATGAAATAATGAAGAAAAAGTGTTTAAAATTTGGGTTTCGTGTAAAAAAGGCAATATATTTGACAATTTGAAAATTAACCTTAATGCTATCCTCGATTGTTTTACGAGTATGGGTCAGCAAACCTGCCTTTAAAAAAAAATAGCCATTGTAGCATTTTACGTGAACAGAAGCGCATATTTCTGAGTGTGAAAAAAAGTACATATATTGTTTGTACTTATACATTACATTAGATAAATCTGATGATGATGTATATAAAGGCTGTAAAATAAGGAGAAAGCGAAATCGGTTTGTTCGTGAAAACCTTTCTCCAGATGAAATGGTTTACGATTAGTTCACTTAATTTTTTTACTGACAATTCGAATTACTGTAAAATTTATAGGAGTGTGTCGCTAATTCTGATTGCAACGAATCCGTATTTTGACGAATCATGATTTGCCTATTGTTGGTGTTAAAGGCATTAGCTTTTAAAAATTCATAGAGTACGTAATTCTGTTGTTTTAGCGAATAAGGTATCCATTACACAGTCATATTTATATCTACTATATAAAAATAAGTCGGGTTTTCCTCCCTGACGCTATAACTCCAGAACGCACGAACCGATTTGGATGATTCTTTTTTTGTTTTATCCGTCTTACGTTGGAGAAGGTTTATGGACCAAAATTTTTTTGAAAATCTCGAAGGAAGTGGTGGTAAATATCGAAATTTTATTTTGTATGAGAGTCACCTGTTGCAATCAAGTTTTCATCGACAACATTTAAATTTAATGGGAATATTTTAGTTGTCATTGGATCAAATACAGTGTTAATTGTAGTCAAGGTGACTATGTTTTTACGTACACACATCCTTGATGTTGGTCACAGCAATTTCACAATGGACTTCGTACTACTTCGGGAATCCGTCGATATCTCCGCAATCCATTGGCGGAACGACACGATTGAGATGTCGCCGGATTCGCAACAAAATTGCCTAAAGGGTCATGGGGTTTTTTTCTAATAACCGTCAGCCCAGATGTTGGTATAGCAAGGTTACAATTAATTACAATTAAGTTAGATTAACAACCGTCAACCTGGATGTATGATGGTTTCTGGGATAGTATGAGCATTGTAGGTGGCGTGCGCACATCTTAGTGCACGAAAAACTGAGTAAATGAGTGTGCTGACATATTTAATAGAAATTTATTAAATTAATGATTTTCGAGATAACTCGCTAATATAGTTGAAGGGCAAGTGCAGTCTCATCAATCAGTCAGGGGGTTGAGTACATATGTTGTTGTTGTATTACCTTGACCGCTTAACCCCCCGACGGAAATCTATAGCGTTGTTTCCATTATACACTTTGGTTTCATCATCGAGAGGTCGATCCCAATAAATTATAGTTAGCAGGTTGATTGGCATTCAAATTAGTGTCAAGTTGTGAGTGAAGCCAATAATGCGAGCGAAGCGAGCACTAGATAAGAGAGCGAGCGAAGCGAGCTCTCTCAGCTAGTTATATATATTATTTATATAATCTGTATGTCATATGCCTAAGCCTACTCGGTTCATTCAGTATAAATTTTTAGACTCGCATGATCTACCGTCGCAGTATATAAGTGGCAGAGTTTAATTTTGAAAATATTTAACTCACCCACTTATTCGACGGGACAAACGAAACTTGGACAATCGTTAAAATTGTTAAAAGCCAAATTACCGTAGACAATTCATTTACCACCTTAAGAGCACAGCTCCAGCTGCAATTAACTATATCATATTTAAACCGATATCAGCTATGTCTGCAGGATATTGCTTTCAAATTCTAAATTACATAGAATTGTAGTTATAAAACAGTACCGAAAAATTACTAGAGGTTTATTTTACTAAAACAGAATGGGGCGTTACATTATGGATGACCCGATATAAATAAATAATAAAATTAACAAGATTTTTTCTGGACGCATCAGAAAAAAACAAATATCGCTCCTTCGAATGACTTCGAAGGTGACGAAAAGGGTCTATTGTCCATCCACTATTTTAAATACGTCTCCCAGGAAGTTTTCAGTTTATGGCTTCTAATAAGTTTCTATCTATCTTCCAAAAATTTAGGTAAAAATATTAATTAAAACAAAAAGCTTGCAGAGAGTTATCGATAACTGATTGTCCCAGTGCACAGGCCAGATTTGTTATTCAGCGTCCAACTTGATCTATTATGAAATCCATAATATCTCAAAATTACCTTAACAATGATTTCTCTTTATTTGCCCGAACTCCAAATAGAGCATGGTGCGTGGACGAGTACCGTGCGCAGGCCCACAAATAATTAAAAGAAATATACCTCATCGAGCAAACTAAAATTTTAATCAGAAATGGTGGTATGGTCGATAAGAAAAATATACTTCGCACGACTTTTATTGTTATAGATTCCGATCGAGTATTGAAGGGTTAAATGTCCATACTTCCGGTTTGGATAAAAGTATTCAAATGAAATTCCGCAGATCAAATCCTGACACTGCAGAGGACATATAACAATCAGAAAAGTTTTTTCGAGTTGACGCATTCGGCCAATATAGCACGGCAAACATTAAAAATGCTGTCCTGAAAAGTTATACTTTTCGACTTATCCACTTATTCTCCCCGACCCTAGTATATATAAAACATTAGAGTTTAATTGAATATTACGGCGCTAGACTAAAATATAAATTAGAATATTTTCATTTTAGACCTTTTTTAAAAGCTCCATAACTTTTAAAAGAATGCTAGTTCAGCCGTCAAATTTTGTAAGTATTCATAATAAGTTCAAGATCATTTTAAGGTAAGCATTGAGTCGCTCCGGTCAAGGACCCCCATCATGTCCCATTTGAATTTGCCAAAACGGCATGTCCGTAACTCCCCCCAAAATTGCAGCAGAGTGCTAAATTTTGGTTTATTGTGATTGGAGGTTATTTATATAATCACCCCACCCACTAAAAATCAGCTCATTCGTATAAAAACTAAGGGTGACCCTCCAGGGGTTTTGTTTTACGCACTATGCATTTGATCAATCGACGAGTACTGTAGATTAAACTTGGATTGTGTCACCTTGTATGGGAGGTACCCTTAGCTTTTATCCGAATGAGTTGATTTTTGGTGGATGGGGTGGTTATGACCTCCAATCGCAATAAACCAATTTTTACATTGCATTCTCAGGTTACAATAATTTTTACATAAATGTTTCGTGCCATCAATTGAAACACATTTATATGAAATCTGGTTTGAATTGGTGCATAACAAAGTTTTTCGTGTAAGAACCTAATTTGAGGGGTTGGGTTTTTATGGCGGCCCCATAGCCCCATGGTCCGATTCCATCGATTTTTACATTTGTTTTGTGGAATCAATAAAAATACATTTGCATGAGACTAAGTTTAAATTGGTGTACACATGAAAAAGGTTTTCTCATTAGAACCTAATTGGGAAGTTGGGATTGTATGGCGGCCTCATAACTCAGAGGCGGAACAACTTCACTCGGGGCCCTCCCGCCGACCTATTGGGTGAGCCCTTCTACACTGAGTTAAAGCAGAGCGCATTCAATAGAAAACTCGCTAAAATCATCTTTTCTAAAAATGATTTTGACGTTACAGTGTCTAAAATTAAGAATATCGCGTTGTACATGAAATAACTTTGCTAAGGGTTTTTTTTTTTACTCTTTGCATGCTTATATTGAGAATGGCGTTCTTGTTGTAACGTTAATTAAATTATTGATTTCACCAATCGTTTGTTTTTTTTAATTAAAAGCTCACACATCCCAGCATTGACCTCTATAGGTGTTGACAACATTAAATGTACCTTGTTCCGCTCCGAAAAGCATATAATATTAACTACCTACAGTGGGATTTGACCCCGAGGCCTTCATTTTTTTTTTGTTCTTAATTATTAAATGCAATACAGTAATCTACTCTGTTTTAACTCTGGGCTTACTAAAAGTAAGAACATGTTATCTTTAAATATTCTTATTATTATTCTTATAACAGTTGTTGTACTCTATTTCGTTGAAAACCTAAGTTTCGTAAAATTTTTGTATAAACTACCACATCACGTTCGTGGGCCTAGCCAGTTCAGTAATTTCTTCACGATACTAGTGGGTCTTATTCCAGATTTAAGACGCCGTAGCACAGTTTAAACCCCCTAGCAAGGCTCCATGCAAACCAAATGTGGCCTAGGCACCACAGCCCTAATGACCGTGTAACTATATACCGCTAGCAAGATAAAATATTTTAGCTTCAACGACATATACAGGCCGTACTAATTTGTTTGAACTAAGTTTTTTACGACGCGCTAACTATTTTTTTTGTGTTTGACAGTTCATCACAAAGTTAACTGAAATTAAGTCGGTTGCAAACACCTAATATTCGTAGAGAAGGTACTATCTTCAAAAATCTTTCAAGATAGTATATTTGCAGAGGGACCTAAAGGATGGTTTTGGCCATATTGTACTTGCAAGGAAGACGGTGGGTTGGATTACAAACCGCAGCTACAGTTACAGCCAATACCACAGGCATACCAGTATCAAATGTATTCCGTTATGGAGGCTTATAAGGTGTTCATAGAGCCTAAAGCCGACTTCTGATTTTAGACAATTCCAAAGTTAATTAACCCTTTGACGGACAGAACGTCTATAGACGTCCAATTTTGAGTATTTGACATACAAATCGTGTCAAATTTTGGCGTTGTGACCGGCAATGAGTTAAGCACAACAATTTTTAAAATGTAGTTTTTAATATTTTCACAAAAATAACAACACAAAATAATGTGTTTTAACCCTTGTGTTGCCACCCGGGTACCCGGGTACCCATCTTGATACGTTTTGCTAAATAATTTTTTTTCCAGGAAAGATTGTCCAAAATCTTCTCGGATCTCCATGATTTAATCGAATTTGTATCGAAATGTGCATTCTACGTATTTATAGAAAAATGTTAACTTAAAAAATTTAGCATTAAAAAAAAACAACACGTATGAGCCACCCGGGTACCCGGGTACCCCGATATATAAAAAGAATGATTTTCGTATAGAATATCGTATACATATTTCGAGTATATCGTAAAAATGCGTCAACTTTTGTACCTCCAGCGTTTCTTTGATGGTTGCAGTTAGTAACCACTTCTATTACTGGCCTTTCTTAGTACCTTTCGATTGTGGTTTTCTTTCCATGATTTCGCATGACTTGCTGGTTAGAAAATCACTCTCCTATCATTAGCATAGCTAATTCTTCCAAAAGCTGGTGTAGAAAAATTCTGCGCCCGTTAGTTTTTTTTTGCAAGCATATCACTGTTTGCATAGTAAGTGACGTACGTGGTACTGGTGATATCGTAATGGGAAGAATCACCGCTTTTCTTCTTCGGAACATACGAACAGATGGTACCTCCTCGTCAAATCCAAAAGCGTCGACAATAACGGTCAACATTTCGTCAGTTTCATTTCTTAAGGAATGCATTTTTTTTTTTTCAAAATACCGACGATAGTCAGATTCCGTGACAAAAATTTTCATTGCTACTCTCCTCCTCAGCGTTTCTTTTGTCGTCATCGTTTTCTTTTATTCGTCCATCGAAACTCTCTCAGCATTGACTGAATGCCTGGCTTCTTCACGCCAACGGCAATAATTCAGTGCATGTTTTGGATACGCTAAGTTCTCTAAACAAAACTACAACCTATTCTTAACTTTCCTTGCAAAAATACAAACAATTATTTTCAGCTACAATGGACTTTTAGCAAGAGTTTCATAAGGGGGTACCCAGGTACCCGGGTGGCAGATAGTGTAAGTTTTTTTGGGTGGCAAC
The DNA here is from genome assembly GCA_949715475.1 of Microchrysa polita. Classification (NCBI taxonomy): domain Eukaryota; kingdom Metazoa; phylum Arthropoda; class Insecta; order Diptera; family Stratiomyidae; genus Microchrysa; species Microchrysa polita. The sequence continues at coordinate 62,197,715 of OX454420.1, forward strand.
ACAATGGTTAATTGTATACATTTATTTATAGAAAGTGCACTGATTTCGAGCTTTTTTCAATGGATTATGAAAGAAAGCCAAAGAATGATTATAAAAACATAGATAAACTTTTTTTTAACCATAGAAGAATTTTTTTAGTAAAAATCGGAGGATCCAGATTGTCTGATAAACTTTCAAAAATGTTAATCTGAAATTTTTTGAGCGTAAAGGCTTATTTACACTGTAAAAACAAGCAAGGTTGAATTTTACATCGAAAACTCGTTGAATTTTACACCTTTTTTCTCGCAAAATTACAGTAAACGTTTATTTTTCAACAAAATTTCTAGTAAACCCACAAAATAGCGTAATACTCGTATTACACAGATTTGTTAATGTTACTCTATTTTGGTGTAATTTTACACTACATTTGGTGTGAAGATGTGTCATTACTTTATTTTTGTGTAACTTTACATTTTCAGTGTATATTTACCAATTGGAAGTTGTAATTTTAAGAAAATATTACGATTTTGGTGTAAAAAATTACACCTACATTTGTATAAAACTGAGTGTGTTACAATACTTATGCGCATTATTGCACTTTTCTGTGTCTCACAAGTGGCTTGTTCTGTGTGCAGTTAGTCTGTTCCGTTCGAAGTGCGTTCGTGTAAGCATACTATTATTTTGTAGCGCTTTTTTGCTCTTGAACCGAAGGGTGTGTAGCAGCACTTGGCCGTTGGAATAACGGGTAGCTTACATTGAAGAATATTATTATAAACCCGGATGTAAATTTACATTTTGTCCAGTGCAAATTTGCTTATTTCTGATTTATGTATGCAAATTTACTTATTACCGTTTGTAGATTTACATCAATTTTGTAGAAAATATTTACACCGTAAAGCGTAAAATTACTCGCGTTCATATCGTGGTGTAAATTTACTACTATGTATAATATGTAGAAGGAAAAAAAGTTTCCTCCTATTATTGTAGTAAAATTTTTTCGAGTGTATGGTAAAAGAGGAACAATGAATTTAGCATTTGATTTGACTTCGAAAAGTGTATATCTCTTCTTTTCTATACCTAAAATATCTACGTCGGAATATTGTTTTTCGTAGTCGTGCTGTTTTTATTGTTCGAGAAATCTTTCATGTGGCTTTTGGGCCCCTAAATCCCGTGGGCCCTTATGCGCCGCCCCTGCCATAACCCCATGGTCCGATTCCATCGATTTTTACGTATGTTTTTTTGGCATCAAAAGAAACACATTTTTGTGGTTTTGTTGGAATTGGTGCACACATAAAAAAGTTTTTCTTAGAAGAACCTAATTTGGAGGGTTGGGTGTGTATGGTAGCTCCTTGACCCCATTATCCGATTTCAGCGATTCAAACACACAAGCTGCCTACAACAAAAAGAAGCAAGTGAGCAAAATTTCAGCTTCATAGATTTTAAACTGGCCGAGTAAAACGGGTAGCAACAGACGGACAGACAGGCGGATATCGACTCCCCTCGTCATACTGATCATATATATGTAAACATATTTTATATGGTCGGAGATGCTTGCTTCAAAACGTTACAAACTTCATGACAAAGTTAATATACATTTTCACTCTACGAGCGAAGGGTATAAAGATATATTCGCGAAGGTCCTAAAAATAATAAAAAAAAGAATCAAACTTTTTCTGAGCAAATACGGGTATGATATGATATGAACGGGTATTATTTCAAAGAGGACATTGATTGGAATCCATGGTATCATTTTGTTATTTCAGGGATCTAACGATCGCGGTTAGCTTTCTGGCTAAGACGAATTGTTCGCTCAAACAGCTGGTGGCTGACAGTTATTTTGTATCTTTATCTCGCTCTTGTCGGTTTAGTTTTTTAAGACTTGGTGGCTTTTCACAAAGAAGATTATATTTTTTTTTGCTAAATCGAAGTCGATCATAAGAAGCATTCGCACATTTGTTTTGAATTGTTAGTTTTCACAAGTACGCCAACATAGAAAAACAATACAAAACAATAATTCCGTGTTTTTTCATATACATTAGCCATCTATACTTTTCATTACCCAAAACTCTATCCCCTGTAGCGTGTAGGGCAGCGTTACGCGCGTAAAATAGCTTTAAATGGAGTTCGTCACCCCAAAACTACACAGGATGATAAAACAAGGAACTAAAATGATGCAGCTTTTTTCAACTTTATGCAAATGTGTCAGTTTAACATACTGTAGAAGATATGCGTTTGATTATGACATTATTTTCAAGCTTCTGCAACATTCAAACGGGTGTACCTCGGAAAATATGGGAAGCTTGGTATAATTTTAATGGACATTTTATGTACATCTAAAAGATCATGTTACTTATTGAATTTGAACAAATCGGAAGTTTGAAAATTACAGTTTCTAACGTTATACTTCTGGACAAGAACTGCAAAAAACACAATTAATCCGAAACGGAAAAAGTTAGGAAATTAATTCGGGAGTAATTTTTTGATAACAAACCGTAGGTGTATGGCCAACTAGTTGCGGGACACCCTTTGTATACATGAACTCACAAAAACAACTCTGTTGTAAAAAGTTTCCGCCAAAGAAAAAGTTGTCAGCCGCAAAAAGGATTGATATAATACAATCCCACCAAAATGCTCGCAAGGATATGCATTCAAAAGTGATTGAATTAGTTAATAGTTTCCACCAAAACAGCGTGGTGCGGTATGGGTCAGAATTTGTGAAATAATTTCCGCCGCGATAGACCACGCTGAATTTGCCAATTCGTGTGGAGTCTGTGTTGTGAGTACCGCGTAACGCACCCGCGCTGGTTTGGTGGAAGCTAATTTCTTTCAACGCTTATTGGCGGGGAGCTGACGAGGGTGCTATTTGCTGCTATGCTCTTTTCTTGATCAGTTTTAATCTAGAATCTTCCAGCCTTGTAAATAAAATGTGTTTTACAAATTGTTTTTTGCTTTCCTTCGTATAGACGACTTTTCCCTTTTTTATACAATAAAGTTCTTTCGTAATTTTCATAAGATTGGTTTTATCCTGCAATTACTCCTATGAAAGCTCCCCGCCAAACAGCATTGCAAGAAATTAGCTTCCACCAAACCAGCGCGGGTGCGTTACGCGGTACACACAACACAGACTCCACACGAATTGGCAAATTCAGCGTGGTCTATCGCGGCGGAAATTATTTCACAAATTCTGACCCATACCGCACCACGCTGTTTTGGTGGAAACTATTAACTAATTCAATCACTTTTGAATGCATATCCTTTGCGAGCATGTTGGCGGGATTGTATTATATCAATCCTTTTTGCGGCTGACAACTTTTTCTTTGGCGGAAACTTTTTACAACAGTGTTGTTTTTGTGAGATATCATATTTTTTTTGCAGTTTTCAATTGACAAAATCAACTTATTTATTGTTATTGTTGTTAGCGTCCTTCGTAACCTGAGGTGTGTGTGTTTTGCGAACCTCTACCGTTTGCTAGAAGCTTTAGGACCATCGGGATGTTATTTGTTCATTCAATATTATAGTAATATGTACGTACTCGTATGAGAGACGAAACAAATCTGGAACTTTGAGCCCTTGCCGCCGCTCTTACAGACGCTTTACAACTGAAAACTTTAGAGAACATATACAAGGGATTGTTCGAAACAGTCCTGCCAAATAACAAAACTATACGATTCTTTTCTAGGCATTTTTCGGGCGAATCTCCGACTTTTGCAAAATGCTTCCTTTAAAACATATAAAAAGATTTAAGCGAGAAACTCTATGTATTTTTTCACATTTTCCGCTGTATCTTTTTTTCTACTCTACGGATCGGAGCAAACGATAGCCTATGCACACCTTCACGACAGACTCTATCAATGGGAAAAGAGACCAAATCCCGAGATGCCCTCTGCAAGGCTGTAGCCCTGTCAATGAACGACAAGAACAACAAGAACAACGAGAACAACGAGAACAAGATTTTCGAAAAAATGCGATTTTCAAACTCTTATATCTCCAGTGTTTTTCATCGTATCTTCTTGGAATTTTCTACACTTCGTAAGACGGCGCGAACGACAACCTTTTCCGAATTTGAACACTCAGGACCAACCAGAGTCCGAGCTACAGAGGTCCGAAAACCCGTACTTGTTCCGTCGTGTAAACATAGTCTTAGTCGCTTCTCACTTTTGATTTGTTCAAATTTCTTCGTTTTTCTTTGGCGGGCGGGACGCTCCCGCGTCCCTAGATATAGAATGTTAAATTATAGTCCACAAACAAAATATAAGTTCTTTCCGCAATGGAAAATAAAAAGCAGCACGATTTGAAACATTCACCTCTTTCACGAATCCTTATAAGAAAGAGAGAGTGCTCAAAGCGACAAATCGCACTTTACAATCTTCCTATCCACATATCTATTTGTAATGCACTCAACATCTTGTAACACAGAGTGTTTGATCATTTCACTTTGTAATTACTCAGGTTGGTGTGCACCGTCTTTTACCGTCTGCCGGGTTACCTCTGATATGATTTCGATGTTGGATGCAATCAGCTCGGTTTGCATGTAAGTCAACCTCCATCGGTCGACTTGGCGACTGTTTCAAATCGCGACATAGACTTAAGGGGACCTTACATGTATCTCATATTAGTTCAATTGCATATCAGACTATGTACTTATACAATACGTGTGTACGTTCATAGCTTTCGGTTGCTGATGTTAAAATAATTCAACACTTTTTGATCTTTGGGAGTACAAAGATGACGGGGTGATGATGCCAACCATATTCACTTGACATGTTTTTCCATATGTTGTACGAAGTCCTGCATTTATTCCCCACATACATGTATGACGGTTGCGCTTGCATGTTGTATGTCTCTGTACACTCGTGCGACCCACCAACAAACATATGTTTGTCTGATCAATTTCTTGTTCTGAATTTCAAACAAAAATTTTCAAAATCCTTTCACTTTGATCATGTTTGCAGATTTCGGAAAATCACCACAAAACAATATTTGAATGCATATACTCTTTGTTGCAATTACTAATAAGGTTGCATCGAGATTGCATTATAGCATATTGAACATGATTTGGGAAATGGAAAATGTAATGTGAAATATTTGCACGGAGGTGCATTTGTAAATAGGTAAGTGGAGTTTTACAAGACAACGTATAGAGCCAGGGAAGGGCTCGATGAGATGAATGATTGTAATGCTGATCGTGGGAAATAGTAGTTGAAGGCAATTAATGTATATAACTTAAGAGGTGTGGATATGTTTATTATGACACTTCATAAATACTTTCAAAGAGCAGTTCGCAAATTAAAAAAAAAAAAACATTATGACATTGTTAAAAAAATAATTATGATTATTGTAATTTGATCGCTAAAGTAATGCGATTTTTATTTCATTTAATTTTTATGATTTTTTTTATATTGATTTCCGCATGCATTGAAAGGAGTCCGATTTTACTCTCAAATCTAAAAGCAACGAATTATTAATAATATTGGAGGCTAATTGGATATCAAATGTCACATCTTTTGTCAAATGCAACAATTGTGACATTTTCTATACAATATGCCACTTGTCAGCTTGTCTGGCTGATTCCATTCAAAACACACATTTATAATCACCATGCGAAGTTTATTCAAAAAACATTCTGAAAAGTTTCGTTTCATTCAAAAAAGAAGATAAACTTGAGATGGAAAAGTAGGTAAATCAGATAACATTTTCATATTGTGTATAATTCTGTACGTGGCGAACAAGACCCACATTTATGAGACATATGCAACCATGTAGGTACACATTTTGCCATAACTATTGGGACAAACTTTTCGCGCGGACATATGTTTGCCATTAGAGCATAGGACAAAATGTATGCACATAGCAAAATATTGTGCGCGCGCACATAGCTTGTGGTCCTCTCAAAGAATTTGCTTGCGAATACGGACTAAAAAGAATATATGTATGTACCTACATTGAGAAAATAATGTTCAATGCATTAGATCCCTGTAATAGTCTGAACGAAATGCACATTGGGACAACGTATAAACAGATATATGTGTCTACATTTATTAGACGTCGACACATAGTAGATGTTCTAGTAAGATTTCAAATGCTGGCTCGTTACTATTTTATTACGCGACCAGCATATAGAAACACTACTCATACAACATCATAGTCTCGTATGGTCTTTTTTTTTTCGTTTTAGTGAAGTTTTCAATTAAAAGTTACCTTAATTCATTTTATTTGCCTAACGAAATAGTGCATACCTACATGTATGTATGGTACATGTGTTAGAACGGACGCTTCGTGCTTGAACATGGTCTGGGAATATGTCGATCTTGTAAATTCATACTCGTATACTCGCGCCTAGTTACTTTGATATATTCGTAAAAGGAGCGAATTGAATTTCGCCTCATTTATGGTCAATCATATTGAACAGTGCAATATGGCTGTATATGCAAATAATGATCAATAAATGTGTTTTTAATTGCTTTATAAGATGAAAAATGCGATGAGCTTTAGAGGATAGCTTTGTGTCCTCAAATGAATCAATATAAGGTAATTTCTGCCGAGTTGTAATCTTTGTTGTGTGATAGATCGATTTGATCGTGTAACTGATTATCATTTTTGTAGCATGGAACATTTTTGGGCCTTATAGAAGTAGGTATTTTCTATTTCTAAGAAAACAATGGAAAGGTTAATAAATCTCAACAGCTGGTATACCTACTGCGGGCAATTTGATGTTTTAATTAAAAAATGCGTTATATTTTAGACGAGGAATTAACACTGGACACTACTTAAATGTCTACAGTTACCAGACCGCATCGGAAATATAGCTTTACTAAACTGCTAAATTTGTCACAATGCCCGTTGAATTGAAAATAGATTTTTGCAAAATAATTTTCAAAATAAAATTTATCAACAATCGAATAAAAGATGAACAATAATTTCAAGGGAATAGGAAATAAAGTGTGATTTTTTAAGAGCTTTCGGATTAGATTAAAAAAAATCACATAAAATTCAGAAAAATGTATGAAATCTTTATTTGGTTCGATAAAACGATCTATATAATTTAATGTTTAAAGATGATTTCATGTAAATGTTGACCGCGGCTGCACCTCAAATGATTCATACGCTGGGTTCAATTTTAGCATACTCTCTCCAACATATCGGCCGGTATTTCACGATTAAATTCTTCAATATTGGCTTCCAGTGCGTCAACCGTTGCGGGCTTGTCGCAATAGACATGAGCCTTAACATAGCCACAAAAAATAGTCTAAAGGCATTAAATCGCACGATCTAGACGGCCAATTGACCAGCCCCAAACATGAAATAAACTGTTCACCGAACTCGCCCCTCAATTGGGCCATGGTTTCGCGTGCTGTGTGCCATGTGGCACCGTCTTGTTGAAACCACTTGTCAGTCAAGTCCAGCTCTTCCATTTTGGGCAAAAAAAAAGTTCGTAATCATCGCACGGTATAGCGGTAGGGTTGAAACACCCCCCATTGCCAACATTTTTTATTAAATACTTTTGTTCTCATAAGTCAAAAATTTCACTTCACAAAAATGTAAACTGGCGTTGTTAATTTATACCTTGCCAAAATAATTTTCTCTCGCCGCTACACACCATCCAGTTCCAGTTATATGCGGTGTAATTCACGAAATTTCTTTCTTGAGGCCTACTTAGGCCATAGGCCATAATTATTCAAATTTATTGTTAATGTCTTCTTCTTCCTTGCTTTATAAATGTCAATTAAGGAGTAAGCACCTTAACATGACTAGAATTTGAACTCTTAAGTTACCAGGCGATCATCAAGTTGAAATACAGGCAAGAAAGCTTGCAAAAGAAGCATGTTCCAGTGCAAAGGAGCTCGACTTATAATAATAGGACATTCTCACCAAATTGACAATTTTTGAAAATCTATTGTTATAAACAGCAAAGCAAAATTTGAGAATGGGTTAAGTGTCTCTTATAATTTGGAAACCGATATCATAATCCGACCTGTGCTATGCTATGACTGCGAGGCATGGACCCTAACCCAAAACTCTGAACAGCTGTTGGACACATTTGAGCGAAAGGTTCTCCGAAGAATCTTCTGGGTCGTTCGTGAACGAGGTGAATGGCGCATCCGGTACAACCTTGAGTTGTATCAGCTGCATGATGAGCTACAGGTGTCGAATATCGTGAAACTTCAGCGACTGCAATGGGCGGGACATGTACAAAGGATGAACGACGATCGCATGCCCAAAAAGGTGATGAACGCGCAACGAGTGGACGGAGCCAGATTGCATGGACGACCGAGAGCCCGATGGGAGCATTCTGTATGTGAGGACGCCCACCAGATGCTAGGCTTTCGGAACTGGAGGACAAGGTCGCGTGACTGCGACAATTGGAGGTTTTCAATCCAGGCGGCCAAGGCCCGACGTCGGGCGCTATATGTACTTGATGATGTAAGTATTTGGTGTCAGTAAGTCCGAAACTAGAAAATCAAAGATTTTCAGACATGTGTTTCACAAGTCCCAAAATGCAACTATTCCACAACGGTAAAAGTTTGAAGCTTTTACCGTTGTGGAATAATTACATAATTGCATTGATAGATAGACAGATGTTGGCTACACAATATTTCATCAACATTTTCGGCATCATGTAGTCCCTTAAGGCAGCAACCTTTATGATTTAGTTAATATGAAATTGCAACGTTTCAACAAATAACGATTTCAGGTCAGTCTCTCGTAGAAGCATGTAGTTGGGGCTTTTTTCGGGAAGATGGAAATTGCGCTTCAAATAGTACCATTGTAGTGTCTCAACTTCATCGTGCTTATTCGCACCCCATACCTGCGTACTGACTTCGATACTGCTTTGTAGATATTATATTTCATCGTATGACATAAGTCAGGAATATGGAAACAGTTCTTCCAAATCGAGTTCGTCGCCCATTTAGCCTCATTAAGTGCTGGTAATGTGAACGCCGAGGTACTATAATAGCTCTTAACGATTTCGATCCCCTTTCCGTCAAAAGTCCACTTCTCATTTCGTGCCAGTAATATGCCGCTTCTTAACCTTCCGATGCTCGTGCGTATGTGAGACATACGGTCTGATTTTTGCGTGCTCATCACTCACATATATGTTACGCATGTCAGTTGGTGTAACCAAAAGGGACCACATCAAGAGTAGCTACATCCGAGGCAGCATGTCCATAGACCAACCAATCACCGAAAAGCTCGAAGACCGACGAATGGATTGGTATTGCCATGTTCATAGGCGTCCGCCTGAGAACCCCGCAAAGAGAGCGATATCAATGGAAGTTCCACTTGATGGACCCAAGGCCAGAGGCAGACCGAAGAACACCTGGATGTGTCAAATGAAAAAGCAACAACAACGCATTGGTCCCGGCGATGACACGATCCAAGATAGAGCTGCCTGTAGAAATATGCTGAGAAATTATCGCCAAAACGGGCGATGTGCCTACACCGCAGGTCGAGCAACGCGGTACCATGGAGCGGTATAAAGAACGAGGCAAGGAAGAAGAAGATCACTCACATATAATACCGCTGCTGGGGAGCCCCGTCTTCTAATTTCCTATAACGCTGAAAAGAAGCTTCCTGCCGCTTTTTGAGTGCCGCAGGATCCTCGTACTGTATGTATGTATGTATGTCTAACATACGCGCGATCTTTCTCGTCAGTTTTTAGATTTTTTCGGTTTATTATTTATACACTTAGAGAAGAGAAGAAGAAGATTATTTATACACTTAGAGAAAACTTATTGTAACATTAACTATGTAGCCAATTTAATACTACTATTTCAAATTTACCATGAAAATGGTTGATTTGTACTAAGAAATAGTTCTTTCAACCAATTAAATGATCGTTTACATGTCATATCTTCCACAAGTGAAAACAACCACGGCATAGTTGTTTTTGAATATTAGCTTTGCTATTTCTTTTATTAGTCTGGCTGGTCTAGCGGTTAGTGCGCGCACCTTCGGTGCACAGGCTCATGAGTTCGAATCTCACCGTGTTCCATGGTGTTTTTCGAACTCACGAGCTTGTGACGGACTATGATCTCACTCAGATGTTAAACGAGTACCCATTTATGGGGATAAATAACACTGCTGAGCGTGATGCTGATCTCATTACCTCAACAAAAAGCAGATAAGATCTTGGAAATAGGATGTCACTAGCACATCCTGCGGCCTTAGTCCAATGCTGGATTGTCGCGCCTGTTATTTTATTTTTATTTCTTTTATGCGATGTCTCACAATGTATGGTATAAATTACAAACTTCATCACTCACAGAGTTTGGTTTGTCTAGTGGGTAGGGCGTTGGTCTCCAAATCATAGCGTCTCGGGATCGAATCCCACTGTAGGTAGGTAATTTATTATGCAATTTAGAGCGTAAAGAGGTTAATAAAATATAGAAGAGGTCAATGAGTTATATGATTTATGAGTTACTAGGGGGCTTCGCTCCCTGTTCGCTACGCTCACCAAACCAGCGTTCGCGCTCTGCGCGCTCGCGAAATTTATTTTTTGTTTTTGTTTTGCAATCAAGTGAAAAATCAACTAGGTTTCATAGTTGTACTGACTATGACATGATAGGCTGAGAATCATGGGGTAAAATAGTTAGGTTAATATGGAAAATAGTCAATGGTACTATTGTTTTCGTTCAGTGTACTAGGCATTCCAAAAATTCAAAAAACATCACAAATTGATGGACTTGAACCCGGCGACCATAACACAATATAATTGCAAATTATTTATTTGTTAAACTAATAATTGTCTTGAAATCTTTGAAATTCCTAGTGCCTAACTTTTCAAAAAACTTCATTGGAATAAATGCCTGAAATTTTCTGCATTTTCCTGAAGAGTCCTTGATTTTATTCTAGGCAAATCACATTGAACAAAGTATGCGCAATCATCCGTGTTCAGGTGGAGTTGCGAGCATCGGAAGGTTAAACGCCATCACTTTCGATTTCTGAAGGTTTACCGTCAACTTCCATTGATTGCAATACGCCTCAATATAATTAATCGTGCTTTGCAAATCTCTCGGTGATTTGGCGAAAACCACCATGTCGCCAGCGTAAAATAGTCCTTTGAGCGTTGTTCCAAAAGCATCTACATCACCAGGCATACCGTCCAATATGTATGTCGTCCACATACGTCGCATATGCATCCGGACTTATGACACACCCCTGACGTACTCCTGCATTTGTACCGAATTTCGATGACATTCAAAACCCGTTGCATATTATGGCTGTGGTATCCTGATATAATTGTTCCAAGGCATATCCAACTTTGTACGACATTCATGGTTGTACAACTTATAAAAAAGAGACAGGCGATCAATAGTGTCGAAAGCGGACTTGAAATCCACAAAGAAAGCACATTTTGCAAGTCCAAGACAGCAAACCTGTCCCCGTCTTTGAAAAATCAGAGCCGTAACTAAAAGCAAATATAATTACTTACCATTGAATGCCCAAGATATTCAGCAGCATTGTCTGATATGTACAGTAGTTTACCATTTTGTGTTAGCATCATTAAGAAGCCTGATAATGCCTGAAAGGATAAAACAAAAACAAATTAATGGAAAATTATTCCCATATTATCTGGAAAAATTGCCACAGGGTTAGCCATACTATCGGAAAATTAAATCAGAAGTAAGCGCAACAATTGTACAAAACAACCTGGCAGTAGCATTTCACTCAAAATTATATAGTCACATATTCGAGTCGGTTTCAGAAATGTTTTAAAAATAACCAAATATTGCTTAACATTAAAATTTAGTAAACTTAACCCACACCCAACATTCAAAAACCATGACCCACTTGCGCTAGAGTTGCCAAAAGTAAATTGCAATATTTTTTGCAAATTTAACCAGAATATTCCGTCTTGGAATTGTATGGTAGTAAATCTTAAACAAACAAATAACCAAAGCATTTTAATATTTTTCTTTTTTTTTTCAAAAATAGTTTTAATGAGATCCATCTATCCATCTGCAAGGCAGCTGCACTCTTTGCCATCCATTCGATGATGGAAAATAATTCTTCATCACCTCAACGTGGTGCCTTGCCAATTCATATTCTCTCGAATGCGCGATGTTTGGTATTCATATTATTCTGACCGTGTGCTGCAACACAACTCTGGGACACGGGTCTATAAATGTTGGGAAATCCTTGATCGTGGTGCTAAATGGCTTGGAAGAACAGCTGTCGCGTTCGTCGTTTCGTTGTTGAAAGACTCTTGGCGGATCTGTATATGAACTGCTAAAGAGGTTAATCATCGATAGATTAGAGTGCTAACATTTTCATATGATTTATTTGCACTTGGTTGCAACATTTGTTTTTTTTTCTTCTGAAATGTGAGTGTGAATATATTGGTTTGGAGAAAATGTTGGAATAAGTAATAATTGTTTTTATGGTTTTGTTTGAGTTGCCATGGATTAGGTTAAGCTTTTGTGTGTCATATGAGCATATCAAATATGAAGTCAGTTTTCTTTTTTTTTGTCAGTGTCTTATCAAACGGAGTAAGTGACTCTCGGATTACGAATTCACTTCAACTTAGCGAAAAGTAACTATATTTGGTTTTTTGGTTAAGATTTTGTTAAAGACTGGCCTTTTTCGGTTTTCCTAAAAGTAGGTACTGTATAATCATAATTGGAAAGCTACCGCCAAATATGTTAACAGATATCAAAGAAATTTTCTGAACAAAATATTAGGCGAATCAACTTTAGAAACTAAATATTTTTCTCTGAAAAAGTACAACAAAATAAATAATCAATTTAACAAACTGAAGTTACCTCAAGCTACATACGCAGCATGATATCCATCCAGTAAAGTTTAATCCATTGAGATAAACTTGTACGTGTGATGCATATTCCACTTACTATGTCTAATCTTAATTTGTAGATTCATATATTGCCATGTTATTTATCCTTGAGAAGTATTTTTCTTACAATTACCTCAATTCAATTGCTTGTTGTCTGTCGAGGGTTCTTCTACTTGACGACGTGCGTTAAATTGATTTGTAATTTCCCATTTGAATGGAAATTGCTCGTTTATCGAGATGACGAGAATGATGATCAAGATCAAGAGTAGGTAATATTGTTTTACATTATATAATATATGCACTCAAATAGGTACGACAGATTATTTATTATTGCCTTCTTCTTTCAGGAAATCAATTTTATTGAAGATTAGGGGGCTTCTAGAGCATTCCACGGCTAGCAATTCAAATAGAAAAAGGTTAAATAGTTTTGATTTTTTTTTCACGCAGAGGTTAATGGACAATTCAATGATTAAGGATGTTGTGGGTATATTAAAGTATATCTGCTCGGACAGAATAGATTTAGGTTGCATGGAGGAGTACACAGCTTCAAAGCTGTTTATAATTTGTTTCATTAAATTTTCGACAATGCAGTGTAAGCAAATGATTTAAAATCGTTGTATCTTGAGTGAATGCTTAGAATTAATAAGATTCGGTATGAGTAACAATTTAGAATATTCAATAAATTATTATTATCTTCAACATTTGGTAAAGCTCTTGCACTTAGGCTTCATTTAAACGACAAGCCATGCGGCTCGCAAGCTCTAGCCATACAAATGCATTGGCTTATATGGAAAGCTCACAACGAGCGAGAGTCGTGCCGCTGTCAAAACACAACTAGCTAGACGTGTTTTCACATATTGTGCACCACAACCCGCAAATTCACGGCTAGCGAGCCGTGTTTTGACAGTGGCACGGCTCTCGCTTGCTCTCGCTCGTCATGAGCTTTCCACAAGAGCCAATGCATTTTGATGTGTGGAGCTTGCGAGCTGTTTTCGCGTCGTGTGCATGACGCCTAATTTTTGTATTGACATCACGCTATCGGACCATCGTCGCATTGATTTCGAACTGAACCTAGGTCTCACACCTAGGGAGCATTTTCGAAATCCAGGCAGAACAAACTGGTCGCAATATCAAGAAATTTTGCAGACTACCTTACCGTCACCAAGCCGGCGAGTTAAATCTGTTGAGGCAGGCGGCTGAAGAAGCGACTCATTTGCTAATCAATCGGATAGAAGACGCCTACGAGCAAAGCTGCCCAATGCGCCAAAAAAGGAAAGTACACCTTTGTGGAATCCGGACTTGGCACAGAAGAGAAGGGAACTCCTTAATAGGGCTCTGAAGACAAATTTGTCAACGGACTGCACTAATTACCAATAGGCCCAAACAATCCTCAAAAAGGACATAAGATCCGCAAAATAATCATCAGGGAGACGCTTCTGTGAAGAAACCATCTCCACACAGGCTACGTTGTTAAATATAGTAGCTAAATGCGAGGCAATCTAAGGCTCCCGGATGGAGCGCTTACGTGAAGAGTGAAGAGGAAACCATACATCTTCTACTTGATGTGCACTTTCCAGGAAGCAGACACTGTGAAACTCTGTGCGAGACCATTAACATACCCCACCCAAGAGAGTGGGCTACAGAATTGTTACGTCAGAACGGGTTAAGTGGGCGCTAAACTCGTTCGACAGCTACAAATCCCCAGCGCCTGACGGGATCTTTCCTACTCTCCTTAAAGAGGGGAATGGAATTTCTTGGCCTTGGAAGGTAGATCGACAGAAACTGCCTTTCATGAACTCGTCAGTGAGCTCGAAAAGAGTTTGCACTGGGTGCATTCATCGACAGCCAAGGGGCGTTCGATAACGCCTCATTCACCAGCATCTGTGATGCAGCAAACGAGCACGGAATCGACCCTTTGCTGATAGGGTGGATAGGTTACATGCTCACTTCAAGGAATATCCTTATAAAAGTTGGATCGAAAACAATCGAAGCAGGGTGTACCAGACGATGCCCTCAGGGCAGAGTTGTTTCCCCTCTGATGTGGCTCCTCGTAATGGACACTCTGCTCCGGACTTTAGATAATAACAGAGTGTTTGCGAAAACTTATGGAGATGACCTTGCTGTAATATTCAAAGGCAAATTTGTGGACACAATCTGTCTTGGTCATGTTTACCAGAAACCAAAATTGGGCAAACTTCAGCTTACCCAGGCTACACGGTGTCGAGCTTCATCTGACTCCTACAGTCAAACTCCATATCCAAAAACAATGCCATAAAGCCTGCAGGCGGCTCTGGTGCTGCAGAAGTGCAATAGGCAAGTCTTGGGTGCTTTCACCACAACGAGTACACTGCATGTATACTTCCATCATATTACCCATCCTGCTGGTGGCCAAGAGTCGGCGTTGGCGTCAGCAAGAAGCTGCCGACGCATGTGCAGAGACTAGGCTGCCTAAGCATCACTGGGGAAATCAAAACCGCACCGTCCGCGGCACTGGAGGCCCTCCTAAACTTACCACCACTGGATCTGGAAGTGAAGAGGAGGGCAATGATCGATGCTTGCCGTCTTGTTGACATGGGCACCTGGAAGATAACAACATTCCACGGTCATGCGTCAATAATGACATCATCTCAAAACCATCCTAAGGCGCTGATGCCTTCGGACAGGATAATTTCAAAATACGTCTTCGATAAGACATACCAAGTAATCCCCACTGACAGAGAAGAATGGTCCTCTGAAGCTCACTCTGACTTCGTTGGAGATGACATAATTATCTACACTGATGGATCAGTTCAGGGATCTTCTCGGCTCAACCAAGAATTGAGCAGTACCAGTCTCTTGGGTTTATCACATCGATGTTTCAAGCAGAAATTTATGCATTATAATGGCAATCCATGAATGTATGCGGTACAACTGGCGCGACCGCAACATTCGAATCTGCTGTGACAGCCAAGCTGCCTTAAAGGCGCTGGACTCTTCAGAAATATCAAGGCAGCGTGTATGGAATTGTAATGAAACGCTTCTATGGCTGGGCAGACTAAACGGGCAACAGCTGTTGTGGGTGCCCGGACACTCAAACATCACTGGGAACGAGATGGCAGATCGCCTGACAAGGCTCTAGCTCACACATGCTAGTTCCGGAGCCAGCTTTCGTGATCGCTTTCTTTCCGTGATCAAGCTTACTCTAAAAAGGGAGTCGGCTGCGATCCATGCCGGAATCGGGGAGAACTTAGATTCCTGGCGACAGACTAAAGCCTTCATCGTCGCACCCATGCGACAAGTGGCGTTCTTCCTGCTCCATCTTAGGAAAGCGAACATAAAGACCCTCACAGATCTAGTGACAGGTCATTGCTCTCTAAATTACCACCTACTCAAAATTAATAGTGCAATTTCTAAATTACCACCTACACAAATTAATAGGTGGTGACTAAATTACCACCTATACAAAATTAAAATTAACGAGACCGAGTTCTAATCGTGCGAATAGCACGATGAGTGTATACCCTATACCCATGTACATACTTAGAAGGCACGCAAAACCCAAAATATTCAATTTCATATTTTTTTGGGGGGAGGGAGGGGTAGATGGGTCGGACCTGACACATCTTTATTACCTACCTTGTCAAGGCATTCAACGGCTACCATTTGATACTAACTTGAAGTTTTTCGTGACATTCTATCAAAAGATATGGCTGAATATAACTTTGTAGGGGAAGTAGGGGTAGGGGTAGTCGGACCTACTCCACTTTCCATCAGAATCATATATGTCAGAATCATATATTGATCAAAATTTCAAGGCGATAGCGATATTCTAGCGAAAGATATGGCCGAATTAAAATATCAAGGAGGGGTAGTTTGTATGGGAGGTAGGGGAACCCGAGGTCCGATTTGGCCCATTTTCAATACCGTCCAAGATTTTAGCAAAACAAACATTCGACCAAAATTTCAAACCGCTAGCTTCATTATTTCGGGAGTTATCGTGCTAACAGACAGACACACGGAGAGACAGACAGACAGACAGACAGACATGGCTTATTAGAATCAGGGACCGACCCTGATCATTTATATATATACTTTTCCATACCTCCGGTGGCTCCTTTGAGGTGTTACATAATATCGGCGTAACAAAAACAATATACCCTATACCATCTTATAGGTATAGGGTATAATTAAAATTAATTATCGGCTATGTGTGGCCAGTGTGAGGAAGAAACAGCATTGCATTTCATATGCAGCTGTCCTGCCTTTTCATTTGCGATTACTTCATCCACGAAAGCGAGGCGTTCTCCCTATCCCTTAGGAATGTGCTACCCTTCGCGAGATCCTGCATCAATCGCAGACAAAACTAAGCGCAACGGAAGGGTAAAATGGGTCGAGCAAGTGGCCTGTGTGCCCGTACCGCATGGTCCGCCCACTAGTTCGGGCCGGCCTTGGGCTGTGTTTTATGGAATCGAATCGTGCTGGGAAGCAAACGCATGAAATGGGCCTGCTTACTTCTTTTGAAGATTTCACAGCCCCGGTCCAACATTTGGTAAAGCTCTTGCACTAATTGTTTATTTCAATTAATAAAAAATCTATTTACAAAACAAATAATTAACTTTTATCAAAAAATGTTTCCCTTCCAGACGTTGATTCAAAAACAATTTCCTCGCAAATCAAAACGAAAGACATAAGCGAGTAACTTGATTTCGTATAGAAATCAATAGAAATAGAAGCTTTTATGAATCGTCAACTTTGTCCATCGTGATGATCTTGACACATTCATACGACCCGCGACAATGTCTGTTTTTTAAACTATACGAGTAAAGAGAATCAATTTTTTCCGCAGAAGTGATTTCAGCGAAATGTTCCATTATGTCGTTGGATGGAGTATAGTTACCGAATGATATGCTTGATCCAATAATATCTTCACCTTGTCCATCAATTTTCCATTCAGAAGCATCCTGATTCTATATAGACATGACCACAGAAAGAATATTATTCTTCTTTGCCGGACATACATATGGGGCTCGAGAGAATTCAGAGAGTCCATCATAACCTGCGATCTAAAGAAACCAACAAATCCGTTTAATGATGTCTTCGGAACAACTCTATTAAATTGATTTACGGAACAGATCGATCTCCATTCGTGACTGAATTAACTACAGGAGATTACTATAGTGTGCCGTACGCTACTCTCTATATGTATGCTATTCCCAGTGACTAGCCAGAGCCTTACTAAGTTTGTGTCTAACTTTTTGTGTAATGTATGATAACTATTGACTATTGCTGCTAAACAAAAGTCTGTTACAGATCTAGAATTTGTTTGGGTTACCGACTGTGCACGTTCTCAGCTAATAACCTTACGAATTTTGCACAGACTTTCTCCCGAAGATCGGTTTATGGAGAAATTGGTAACACCCGTGCTGCAACTATCGGTTTTCACCGACTTCTATATTGCTCGCGAAGCGCAATCGTAAAACGATATTTCTTTCAAAGTCATTCAGGCACCTTTCGGCCGCGCGTTGCAGTCACACTGGCATAAAAGGAACTGAAGCGCGAAGATAAGGCCGCAAGTGAGACTAGGTACAAATAGATTAGGCAGGAAGGTATCGTTGCTAAATAACCCAGTTTCCACGGTTTTTGTGCGAAATAGTCTCGTCGTCGTATCAGCCTCAGTTCGTCTTATAGACTCTATTCGTCGGAATACAAATCGGAGTGTATGGAAGACGAGGTTTTTTCCTGGGAGTATCTATCGGCAGTTTTATAATAGTCATTGCTGTATGTACCTATATCTGGAAGATATACCATTATGGTGGTTATGGCTTGTATTCCATATTATCGGTTATGGACCGTAGATGATGACGACGACGACGACCGCGACAACAACGACAACCATGGACCATGTTATTCTACTATTGAATTTATATGCTTCACCATCGTCAGCGATACAAAGAGACGTTTTACACTACTTTTTGGTTTTGCGATACGAGTGCAATATATCTGGAGCAGTTCTATATTTACGGCGCGAACCAAACGATAGATGGTGGTGGCGAGGTTGCTGAATAGATAGACGCGGAACAATTCCATTGCATTTCAATGCAATTGCAAGTGGCGGTAGGTAATGTTCTTGTCGATTGGGTTTGGTTTTTGATTATGGGAAAAAACATTTTTTCGAAACCGATTCGATGACGACGACGCGACGACCACGAAGCATTAGATGTTAACGTTTTCTCATTTTCGTTCTTCAGATTTGAGTTTATGTACAAGTACAAGTTGTTATAAATGTAGATAGATCGTCTATGTTTGTTCGGTGCTTAGAAAACTCTATTGATTATGATTAAAGCGACTGAACCTATTATAAATTAGACCGCCTCGTGATGTAATATGCTAGGGCGTGGTAGAATTAGCGTCAAACTTCGATCCTACTTGCATGGTAAGGTATTATGGCAAAATAATAATACTGCAAAGCTATTAAGGCAGAGATAATATAAATTGAAATTGATTGCAACGTTTTAATTTAATCATTTTAGAATAGTTTTGGCAGACAAGTGCAAATAATTGACATTGAATATACATATATGGACAATTTGCGTGACATGAATTATAAAAATTCGATTTTATTGGTTAAAGTTGCAGGATGAACTGTTTGGGTAGTTTATTTTTGCATAAAACGCTGTTCGAGAAGCAATTTGATGAGAAACATTGCGGTTTTGCATAGGCTTGTTTTCTGGAAACATTTCGACTATTCCAGCTTACCCAATTTGTATTTATTTTTTTTTTTTTACTTTTCGACGTTTTCTTTGCAGAGTACTGTAAAAAGAACTTCGAATCAGAAAGTTTATTTTAATTTTAAAAATTAAATTTCTCATCACACACCACAGCGAGAGTGATTCTCCGGGCGTACTTATTATCCGTCGACTAGTGTACAACATCGCGGAAAAAGCGCTTTCGAACACCGCGGCCCTAATCGCGGCAAGGACAAACGAGGCGGGCGGTTTTGACAAGGCAAGCGTAGCAGACTAGTAAACCGCTGCTTAAGCAATACATGAGTTATGTCAAGGTACTCCAGGCGAACCTGCACCATGCCAAGGCAGCATCGGCCATCTTGTGCAGGACCTTCGCCGCAAACACAGCCTTGATAGCGCTGATACAGGAACGATGGGTGGCCAAGGGCTGCATTTGTGGACTAAACATTAATCACGGTAAGTTCATTTTAGGTCAGTGGACCGCCCTAAGACGGCGCTCGTTGTTGACAATAATGTCAATTTTTTACCACTAACCAACTTTATTTCCAGAGATTTAGTAGCCACTCTGGTTAACGTGTCTACTGCGTACGGTAGTCAGAAATTAGTTATTGTATATCCCTACTTCCCGGCTGACGATGACTCTGTTCCACCTGCGAGAGTCTCCAGCTTGATCGACTACTGCAGAACTAACAACCGACAATTTATTATTGATTTTTTAATGTCCAAAAATGTGTTCGTCTTCAACAAAGGGAGCAGGGAGGAGATTCTTCACCTCACCCTTACCAGTGGACCAATTTCGGAGTTCATCTCTAATTGGCATGTATCAAGCGATATATGATCTGCCTGTCAGATCACAGGCACATCAGATTCAATCTGGTAGGGAGCTCAATGCTGCATCCACGTGTCCCAAAAAAAAAACAATTGGAGATTGTTCAAAGATCTGGTCCTTTCCAGTGTCAATACTCTGTCACTGTTCTTTGAATTACCCTGCAATGTAGAGCTTGCCGCAGATCAACTAAATAATGTACTCATCTCCGCCTACCATTCATTCATTCATTCCATTCATTGTATGCACATTTCTTTAGATACCTTGTCTCGCCTGATGTTGCTTTGACCTATAGCTACGCTTTGAATAATGTTACCGTGGACATTTTCGATATGCCAATATCGACAGATGACATCATTACAGTTTTGGCCAAAGCCAAAAATAATAAAGCGCCTGGAGTGGACAGAATCCCTAACGAATTTTGGAAATACGGAACCGACAAATTAACAAATATTTTAGCGGAGTTTTTCAACACAATTTTGAATGATGGAAATATTCCAAGTGCTTTTAAGAAAGCGATATTATTCCCATTGTTGAAAAAGGGAGATACTCGAGTGGCGGAGAATTACAGAGGTATAAGTTTTGTCAACACAATAGCGAAACTCCTGACTGGGGTCTTGTTGCAGCGTCTCGAACTATTTTGCAAGGAAAAGGCGATTTTATCTGAATGTCAAGCTGGTTTTCGTCCAGGATTTTCTACGGTACATCACATCTTCAGCCTTTTTAACATAGTCAAGTATTTCCGTAAAAGAAATATGAACGTATACACTGCATTTATTGACTTTCGATCCGCTTTTGATAAAATTAATCGACAGGCACTCATATATAAACTCAGCTGTTACGGTCTTTCAACGAAGTTTCTGAACTTTTTGTCGAAATTCTATTCGGAGACTCAAGTTTCTATTTGGGATGGTACATCACTGTCAGCATGGTTTACTTCAAACACGGGTGTCCCACAGGGTGAAGTGCTTAGTCCACTGCTCTTTGCCCTCTTCATAAATGACATTGTTGAATATTTACCCGATGGATTGATGGTCGGTGGAATCGAAGTAAAAATTTTCATGTATGCTGATGACATCATCCTACTTAGTGATTCGCCCGACGGACTACAGTCTTTGCTCACCAATTTAGAGGAATATTGTGAACAATGGTGCCTTACAATCAATCTAAGCAAAACAAAAGTAATGGTCTTTGAAAATCAACCAGGACGTGTTGCATATGGTGAGAGATGGTTCCTGAATGGGGAAAGAGTTGAAGTAACTAAAAATTATCAGTACTTGGGAGTAACACTCGTGCCAAATTTAAGCTTGTCTCAATATTTGAAAGATAAACTCAAGTCATCGATGTGTGCCATCAATTACACGTGGAAGAAAATATTTGGAAATATACATATAGCACACAATATAAAATACAAAGTTTTTATTTCTGTGGCAAGGTCGATCATGTTTTATGGAGCTCAAGTCTGGGGCTTTCGCGAATATGAAGAGGTAGAGAAATTGCTGAGGTTTTACTTAAAGAAAACGTTTCGATTACCAAAGAACACACCGAATTACATGCTGGCATTAGAAACAGGACTTCCGACAATGCATATCAGCACTTTAAAAATGCACTACGATTTTCTGTTAAACATCATGAAAATGCCTCAAGGTCGGTTGGTTAAGCGTTTAACGCTCATTTCAATGAGCGATGATGTGGATTGGTGGGAGGCGATCAAGAATAATGCTGAAGATGTAGCACTACAAATCACGTCTCATTCGGATATCGCAATTCGTTGTACTCCATAGTACAACACGTTGATGAAGCGCAACGAACGAAATTCATCGAGGAAGCTTTGTCCAGTGAATCTAGATCTGTCTACCCTAAGTTAGCATATGATCTTCGGGAACGAAACTATTTTAGAGATTTGCATTCTGTGCATGAAATATCGACCATCTTTAGGGTCAGGGGAGACCTACTGCGACTTAATTACATTCCGTATGTGCGAACAACGTCTGTCTGTCAGCTTTGCAACATGGGACAGCGAGAAGATTCTTTTCATTTTTTGGCCGTATGCCCCATTTTGAAAGAGATTAGATTGTTATATTTGAAAAGATCAACTTTAACATTAGAACAGGCAATATGCGAATTAAATGGAATTAGTTGGGATAGTCTCTATCAATATTGTAAACACGCACTTAGGTATAGAGCCGATTTTATATAAATCTATTGTAAATATTATGTAAATTCATATATTCCTTCTTCTGCAGACGAGTAATTTACTCATGCTTAACTTTCATTTACGAATAACTTAGTATTATATTATTTAGTCTTGAAATGAAATCCGCATTAATTTATTTTTGTAAAGTATTTTTTGAATTAATAAATGAATTATCTATCTATCTATATATCCATTCATTCCAAATTACAGGTCTAGCCATATGGTTCCCTGGTGTAATGATGAACTAGATCGAAAACGGACCCAGGTTAGGAGATTGTTTAACTCAGCCCAGCGCTTCAAGCCCACCTCCACCGGAAGCAGCAAGTCTTCCGCAAATGGCCAGAATTAATACCGGTGTACCATCCAAGCTGGAAATAATTAAGGCCCTTAAATCATTGGAAGCTGGTAAAGCCCCGGGGCAGACGGTATCCCCATGGAACTTTTGAAAGCGGATATCAACGCTACAGCGGATATTCTTCTACCCCTGATCCAAGAGCGCTGGACAACCGAGACTCTCCCTCAAGAATGGAAGAAGGGGGTCATTGTTAAAATCCCTAAGAAAGGAAATCTAAAGGATTGCAATAATTGGCGTGGAATCTGTCTCCTCCCTGCAGTCTCTAAACTGATGGCCAAAATATTCTTGGACCGCATCTGGTTTTCGTGAGGGTTTTTCATTTAGCGATCATATCAACACCCTCCGAATTATAATTGAACAATCCGCTGAATGGAGATCCCCGTTACATCTTATGTTCATTGACTTCGAGAAAGCGTTTGACAGCGTTGGCCGGGCTTATATCTGGATAGCCTTACGTAGGAGAGGCATACCAGAAAAAACTTATTTCCATCATAAAGGAGTTTTATAATATAATGGAGCCCAATGTCATGTCTTGCACAATGGTGAATTGTCCAGTGTTTTTGAGGTGAATAATGGAGTCAGACAAGGCTGTATTTTATCACCAATGCTGTTCCTAATTACCAACAACGACGTAATCTGCGATTCTCTACGCGACCATAAAAGTAAGGGTATCAGGCGGAAGTTATTCGATTACCTTCAACACCTGGACTACGCCGACGACATTTGCCTTCTCTCAAACACACCAGATAATCTGGCTCAAATGACAGATGCTTTGCATCGTGAAAGTCGAAGTGCTGCCTTAAAAATTAATGCCGCTAAGACTAAATACATGAGCTTGTCATCAGGAGGGCAAAACACCATTTCTATCTCCGGACAACCGATAGGAAAGTCGATGACTTTACTTACCTTGGCAGCGTAGTAACAGCGGATGGTTGGGCTGATGCCGATGTAGAGTCGCGTATAAATAAAGCCGGAGCAGTATTTTTCAGTTTGACACCTCTCTCTCAAAACCACAACATCTCCAGAAATACCAAACTCCGGATCTTCGAAAGCAATGTAAAATCTGTGCTTTTATATGGGTGTTCCACGTGGAAGATGGTACCACCAAACTGCAAACTTTCGTGAATCAATGCCTACGACGCATCCTACGAATTCTCTGGCCTGAGGTTATATCTAACGACGACCTCCTTAAAATTACTCGCCAAAATAGGATAGGCATCGACATCAAAAGGCGAAAGTGGCAGTGGATACACACTTCGAAAAGAGCCAAAAAACATTGCTAAACAGGCTCTAGATTGGAATCCTCAGGGAACCAATGCTAGCCGGCGTGTGGGACGACCCAAAAATACATGGAGAAGATCTGTTGAGGCAGAGGGAAAATCTATAGGCGAATCGTGGGACCAGCTAAAGGCGATGGCTGCTAATAGGCAGAGGTGGAAAAGAGGCGTAGTCAATGCCCTGTGCCCCACTAAGGGTTAAAAGGAATCAGAGAGAGAGAGAGCGCTGTGGTCAGTGGGAGTCAAACAGGCATTCTTTAACTGAATATAACACGATGATCAGGCAATCTAAAAGGAAGTACTGGAGGAAGCAGTGTGAAGCAATTCAATTTTTACCTGAGGCTGCTCGGCTTCACAAAGCCCTCTCCAGACGCAGCTCAAACGGAGTTGGGTTGCTCAAACTTCCGGACAGACCCTCCAACTTCTCCTCGATACACACTTTCCTGGATCACTTTCCCTCTCCAGAAGCAACTTAAACGGAGTTGGGTTGCTCAAACTCCCGGACGGTTCGTTCACGACTGGTCCCAAGGAGACCCTCCAACTTCTCCTCGATACACACTTTCCTGGATCTGTCTCCTCAGACAGTCGCCCAGAGCACATACCAGGCTATACAGAAAGTGGGCTATTCAATCCTTTGATACATTCAGAGCTAGCTATTATTTTTGTCACATTCCACCAGCTTGGAGGAAGGTTTATGTAACTTTAATCCCTAAACAAGGTAACACACCTGAGGACCTACCAAAGTCCTACATGTCCATCAGTCTATTATCCTCCTTAAGCCTTAAAATTATGGAGCGATTAGTTGACCAACACATCAGGAGTCTGATGTTGAGTAATAAACCCTTACATCATACTCAATTCGCCTATGTAAAGGGCAAATCGACGGTGTTGGCACTTCACAAGCTCGTCAGCACTATTGAAAAATCTTTGCATTTGTGCTTTGTGCGCCTTCTTAGGGTGCTTTTGACAATACTGGATACGAGTCACTTGCCAGAGCCCTCGATATGAGAGGGGTGCCATTGCCTACCATCAGGTAGATTGACACCATGCTGAAAGGTAGGGAGATTCACTCCTCGCTTGGAGGTCATACTCTCAACATCAGCACTATCAAAGGCTGTCTTCAAGGCGGTGTACTCTCACCCCAACTGTGGTCCCTGGTAGTAGATGATTTACTCTCGTTACTTGAAGTGCAGGTTTTCTTCGCCATTGGTTAGCTGATGATATCACTATTGTGATCAGGGGTAGGTTTCGAGTCCGTTATTACGGATTTGATGACCTAACGATAGCCAACATATGGTGCACAGCAACAGGGCTCAGTATCAACCCGTATCAGTGATCGGGGACACATGCGTATCCTCCAATAGGTTCCTGGCCTATCAATCTGCCATTAGATTATATGATCACGGAACTGCGGTTCGGCTGGAGGTTCGCCCTTCACATCCCAGATCGGGCGGAATGGGCTAATGGCAATCCGTGTATTGATCCTAGAATCATCATTTGGTTCACGGATGGCTCTAAGACCGATCACGGTGTAGGTGCTGGAGTCTTTGGACCTAATGCCAGGATCTTGGTTGCAATGGGTAAATGAACCAGTTTCTTCCAAGCCGATATCCAAGCCATCGGAATATGTGCCGAGAAATCCTGGGACGGGGTGCATATATCGCCATTTGCACTGATAGCCGCACAATTGAGGCGTTATCTTCACAAAAGTTTACTTCGAAGTTATTCAGCGAGTACTTTGGCCTCCTTCAGAACCTCTCCATCCGCAAGTCTGTCTCAATCTATTGGGTTCCGGGTCACAGAGGCGTTGAGACAAATGAATACGCGGACGAACTAGCAAGTGGGGGCTCATCCACTACACTCATCGGCTCTAAGCCCTTCTGTGGAATTAGCTGAAGAGCTGCTAGACGCGTAATTGGTAACTGATCATCGGGCCTGAGGTTGAACTACTGGAAAACGCACTCTGGTCTAAGAGTAACAAAAGAGCGTGTGTCCCCCTCAGCTAATATTAAATGTATGCGCAGAACTGAGCTTAAACTATTAGTAGGCTTTCTTACGGGTCATTTCGGGCTCCGCTACCATCACCATAAAATTGTTCTATCATAAGGTAGACGAAACTTACATTCATTTATTGCTAGGATACCCGGCGATCGCCAAGTCCAGGAGATCACTCCTTGGATGTTATTTACTAAGCTCCAGAATGATTAGGAGCTCCTCTCTAAACGATCGTCTAGCCTTTAGTAAACTGGTTGATAAACTTCTAAATTAAAGGACTATGGCATAATATACCTTTTGGGTAGCAGTGCCTACCACCTTGGTAAAGTCCACTAATTATTATTATTATATTATAGATTTGCTTCAGATTTAAATTCGATTCGCAACATCTTGGCAACACATTTACACGTTGAAGCCATCCAGTCAAGTGTTTGAGCGGACGTAAAATTTTATTGCGGCACTGTCATAAAATTTTATCACAATATCCACCGTAACGATCAACATTGAAATTAATTAAAAATCGAATCGTCTAATTAAGACATGAAGGTAGTTAGATCGACTAGCTCACTCGTTTACTCTAAGACTTCAAAATGCCACAAGCTACGTATGAGATTGAAAATAATCGCAAAACTTTAATTAGGTCTTATGTTAGCAATCATTTGTTTCAATTTTATTTACGTCAACGGTAAGGATAGGAATTGATATTTGTCGCCTAGTGTAGGTTTTAACCCTTAATGATTAAAACTTCATCTTCTTGAACGTAGAAGGATAATCGGCTGAAAGTTGTGCGATCATAGTCGGATTCGTCTTCGCTCTCCGGAAAAAAGAACCCAAAAGGGTTAAGTAGAACGTAACATAATCTTTCTCCACATCCAACTTATACGATATAGCCGCAGGCATGGCAATGTCGTTAGGCCTAACTAGAGTTCGGATATATTTCTTCAAGACACCACACATAACAGACGATATAGCCGAAGGCATTAATTCTGAAGATTTTAAGTAAAAATACGAAGAATTGTAGCGTGCGTGAGAGATATGGATTCACATCGACCGTTTATGTTTCTTTTTTATCTCCTTTTACTGGATTTTCTTGTACCAATGTTCCGTATCCACGGCAATGAGTGACTGCGATATCGCCTGCCTGTGCCGCTGCCATCCTCCAACATCGCCACACCGCAGCATAACCATATCGAGGCAGTTTCTGTGTGCAGTGAGCATGGCAAAAATCTTTGGGCTTTCGTTTTCATTAGTTTGATTGGTTCAAGTGCAATTTGTATAATTACCGTTTCACATGCAGATAATTTCCAGGTAATAAATCTTGGGTTGAGATGTATTTACCCTGCGTGTGTGCAGTATGCGATCCTGACATTTGAGGCTAGTGCGGTTTTTAGTGTGGATCGCGATTTAGTTGAATGTGTTTAATTTGAGTAGTAGGCATAGAATATGGTTTTATTTATGAGGTATAAAGTTTGTATGTAAGAATGTTTTATGTAATAATCTTGCGGAAGAATAATGACATTTTCGGGAAAATTAGGGTAAACATGTATTTCTGCATAAGGCTTCCTTGTCAGGTTTTTAATTGGACCAAACATTTTGTTACAAATTCAGTTTTCTTGTTACAATCCTGCACCTCGATCAATTTTGCTACAATCAAACATCTACATTATATTTTAAGTTTTTTTCTAATAGTGACATAAAAAAAATTGTCACTTATTGTGCACCTTTTCTGCTTTCTCTTAACTGAAGACTTAAGCTTGGACAAATTTCCGTTATTTCATTGAAAAATTTAACTATTTGAAATTGAAATGCAAATATAGAATTTGCATACCAAATTTGTGTGTAAAAATATTGCTTAGACCATCCAAATACTAAGAAATTAAAGTTTTATGAAAATTTGAGAGTGATGATAAATGCATATCGATGCAAAAATTTGTCTGCCCCCACAGTGACCGAAAATGCTACGTCCATGCAAATGATTGAGAAAGCCGAAAAGTAATTGTCATTTGCTTGTCGATTTGACAGCTCAAACAAAACTTATGCGTTGTCTTAGACGCAGCGCCCGCCCCAGCGCTTACGCCGCCCCGGGCAAGTGAACAATTTGCCGCCCTTCTGTATTATACCAGGAAAATAGCATTTATGTCATTATTTTTGTAAAAGCGATTTAAGAGTAGCTCCGACACAAAAGATCCTGGTTACTGTGGGACTCGAACTAACGGTCCTGTAATTCAGAGAATAGCCTCTTTATCCACTGAGCCAGGCAAATCAAACTCGCGGGCCCCATGCATCCCACCTAGCAGTTTAGTACGTCCCGCGGCTAGGTCGAAGAAACACAATATGTATCACCACAAAAGCGTAAAAATTTGTAGGTGTTGAACTAAAGTCTAAGATATTTACTAAAATTCGTTAAGAAGTCGGTGGCTTATTCGAGGTTAAATTATGTATTTTAGAAATCTTTCTCTCAGTTCTACAAACAATTTGCTGACGGTTATTTGAGGTTTAAGGCAGCCTTTGTGTAGACAAATTTTAAACCCCTACGACAAATTGTTTTATCCCGAAATTCACTTTAGAAAGAAGTCGTTCACTTTGTCTAATAGTTTTCTCGCCGATTGCATTTTATTTAAATGAATTAAAAAGAAGGTCAAGCTTTAAAGACCCAGTAATTCTGTATTTAGTGAGGACATCACATATGGATGTGAACTATCGAAAACATAACAATTTTAGCATATTATCCGATTTTTCGCCTTTCAGCCAAATAAGCTTCACTCGTGCATGCCTTTGTTTCAGACCACATCACAAACAAATTTTTGCCCATATTTAGCCACCTTTCTGTCCAAACTTAATTTATGACAAGTCAACCTAACAATTTTGGCACCCAAGGTTGATTTGGATTACCTCGGTGTTTCTGGATTACCGATGCTACCATGCTCTGATTAGCTGTACGAAATTTGGTGAAAATTAATTCACAAATACTTGTTGGTTGGTCAACCAAATTCTGGCGTTTTAACTTCTTGTTTAAAGTCTCTAAACGATAAGACTAACCATTAGATAACATGTACTCCCAAGCAACAATTCGTTTGCTTTAAAGATGCACTTCATACTATAGCAATCATATAGTACCAAGAAATTGATTTATAGTGTGACATCGCTTAAAGTAATATTTTGATCCGATAAAACATCCTTAAAGTATTTTCCGGAAAGCTTCTATCATCATTATGGAATAAATTTAAAGATAGTGGTATAAAACTTCGATAAAACTGTCTCTAAACGTTAAACCTAAAATAGACGCTCCTTTAAATACTCCACTCTTGTGTTTATTGGATGATACAGCACACACATGCAATAGTCTCTCTAAGTTAACTCACACACATGCATATATTCTTCTATAGCACAGTCAGTGTCATTTTTATAGTGTGACATTCGTATGGTCATCCAATAAATTGTTCTGCGTAGTTTTATAGAAGGATGGACTTTGTGATTTAATGAATTGACACTTATGAAGTGCTCTGGAATACCACGTTTCTTGAATTGAATTTATTGAAATATTACATGAAACCAACATTTCCTCACTTCTTGTTAACTTATGAATCAATTAAGATAATCTCAGCGCAGAAAATGTCTGCATTTTATTGATGAATGTGTGGATTTATTCAACTTCAACTGATTGACATATAAAGAAGAAGGTGCAATGGAGAAGAGTCGATAAAGAAGTGTTGAGCACTTGTAGTGTTTACGAGCAATGTTATCTATATGTGAGGTTGGCCGAGTGGTTAGGGCGTCGGACTGGCATGCGACAGTCGCTGGTTCGACACTGGCTAGGGGAATTTTTTTTTTTCACGAGAAAATGACAGAAAATGATGACATAACACATGATGTATGTCTTTTTCAAAGCTTAGTTCAGTGCTACAATAAGGTGCAATCGGATCAAAAAACGGACATTATTGGACTATTATTCAGAGTTTATACCCTGTAAAGTGCCCCTATTATCGTTAGAAGAAAATATTCTATGAAATATTATAGGGATGAAATTGTTACTTGGGCTAGAAATTGGCACAATATGTAGTAGAAGCCTGCCTTTTAGATTCTTGAGAGCGACTCAGCCAAGTTCAGCAAGGCTTTGTAGAGCGTTTGTTTAGAATTAAAAAATTAAGCTCACTATTAAATTCATGAATTATTTTCGCAATCATACAAAAAAACGAGACCGAGGCTAATTTCGGGCGCGTCCGAAATTTGGATACCCTTCGCTCCCCTCGGGCTAGAAGTTTTTTCGGGCGTACCCACAACTTGTAATTAATAAAGACACAAACACACAAAACCAAAATGGGGGGTTGGGTTTGTATGGTAGCCCCATGACCCCATGGTCCGATTTGATCTAATCTCACATATGTTTTGTGTCCTCAATAGAAATACATTTGTGCGAGATCTGGTTGAAATTGGCGCACAAATAAAAAAGTTTTTCTTAGAAGAACCTAATTTGGGGGGTTGGGTTTGTATAGCACCCCCATGACCCCATGGTCCGATTTGATCCATTCTTGCATGTGTATTGTGTTAACAATAGAAATACATTTGTGTGAAATTTGGTTGAAATTGATGTACAAATAAAAAAGTTTTTACTAGAAGAACTTAATTTGGGGAGTCGGATTTGTATGGCAGCCCCATGACCCCATGGTCCGATTTGGTTCATTCTTACATATGTTTTGTTTTATAAATAGAAACTCATTTGTTCGAAATTTGGTTGAAATTAGTACACAAATAAAAAAGTTTTTCTTAGAAGAACTCAAATTGGGGGGCTAGGTTTGTATGGCAGCCCCATGACCCAGTGATCCAATTTGGGTGAATCAAACATACAGACAGCCTGCAACAATAAGAAGCATGTGTGCAAAATTTCAGCTTGCTAGCTTCAGTACCCGCCGAGTAAAACGCGTCGCAACAGACAGACAGACAGACAGACAGACATGCTCCAATCGACTCCCCAAGTCATGCTGATCATATATGTATACTTTTATATGGTCGGAGATGCTTCCTTTAATGCGTTACAAACTTCATGACAAAGTTAATATACCCTTTCACTCTATGAGCGAAGGGTATAAAAATACATATAAAGATGCCACACAGCAAACTGGCAGCTTTAAAGCCGACGTAGGACATCGAAAATAATGCGAAAACATTCAACACATTTTCGAGAATGCTGCTCTGGAAAATGTTGTACCAAAGGATTGTTCTCGTTTTCACTACTTGCATTTTGGAGTGGTTATTGATAACTTTCTTATGCCGCAACCACACTGTGCGGGGTTCGCCAAACCGCGCGGTACTAATGATCAAAATTTTAGATAACATACGCCTCGCAGCGGACAGAGGCGATGGGGGGAATCAAATTAAAACAAATAACGTTTGTTAAATTCCCCCAT
The DNA here is from genome assembly GCA_949715475.1 of Microchrysa polita. NCBI lineage: Eukaryota > Metazoa > Arthropoda > Insecta > Diptera > Stratiomyidae > Microchrysa > Microchrysa polita. The sequence continues at coordinate 62,229,267 of OX454420.1, forward strand.
CGTCTCTGTCTCTTCCAAACGTGTGTTGTCCACAACTTTGATTTTTTGTCTCGCACGGTTTGGCAAACCGCGGACAGTGTGGGGCCGGCATTACACCATTCGCAGCAGATAAACTTCAATAAGCCGGATTTCTTCGCAGACGAATTTCCGAATGGTTCAACGTCCGCGGCTTATTTTCATAAATGCGGAGAATCCTTAGATAATAAATTCAGAACTAGTTAAATTGGGAAAACCTAGCCAAATTCCGATATTAGCATCTTGGCAGAAACTAATTAGGCGGAGAAATTCGCGAAGTCATCGGGCGAAAAGTAGGTGGAAGTTATCGAAAACGACTCCAAAAACTAGTAATGAAAATTTTGCTCTTTGGTTATGAGTGCTTTTATATGCTGAGCGTTTATGCGATTCTTTATTTCACGGGAATGAAATTAGGACATATTCCATAGCATCCCTTCACTTTAGAATGAGTTAGGGATCATGAAAGTGGACCTAATTAGAATCTTTAATTCTGGTGAATTAAATTTTCAATTGGAAAATTAGCGCATAATTAGTCAATGACTATCTTGTTTTTAAGAATAATTTAATTAGCACATTACGAACTGTTCCTGCCTCTTGGAAGTGAAATTGGGGGCGACTGTCACTAAGAATGTTCGGTTTTTAAATGCAGAACCTCGTGTAAATTGTAGGCTCATCAAATCAAAGCATCTCAAGGACAAACCAAAACTTTCAAAAAAGAATTAATGAAACAGTCAATAAAAAAATATTTTCAACGCATTTTTTTAATTATGAAGTTTCTTTACCTACAAAAAAACATATTCCACCGTCGCTAAAAATGTAAAATGATTTTTCCGAGTGTCAATTGGTTTCCTGTCTTTCGACATTTTTTCGCCCCTTTTTATTTCATTTGTATAGTTTCTATGATTTCCTTTCCACTAAATCCATTTTATATTGCATTTTTCTTTTCGACTTTTAACAATTTTTTTTATTCGAGTGATAGCCAAAAAGCCGCCCCTAAAATTTGGCGCCCCGGGCGACCGCCCGGCTTGCCCCCCCCTTAGAGCGGGCGCTGCTTAGACGAGTAAGTGAAGAGGGGCATCTTGCATCTCTAGTCGCACACGCACGCTCATGTACAGGATGTGGGCCATTCTAACACTTTCTTTTTTTGTTCAAAACGATCAAGCTTTTGGCATCTAATTGATTTTCCAAGTCAGTCGAGATAAAAGTGAAAAAAAATGTAGAAGCAGTGAGAAAATCAATGAGCTCTTAAAGAGTTTCATTGTAACTGGCTTGCGTGTTCATTTATTGTAGTGACCAGGTAACGCAGAGGCCGCGGCCGATGAAAATGAAAAAATTGATGAATTTGTAACACAAATTGATTACTGATCCATGGCCTTTTTCTGGACTGAGCCGGAGAACTCGGGCTTTAATCTGTAATATAGGGCTAGCAACAAGCTAAAGAACATTGGTGAGCGCCTTAAGCATTTTAAATTCAAACTTCTTTAAAGGGCAACTATTATATTACTTGTGGGATGCCTACTAGGTCTTTTCAGGTTTCGCCGCTGTCATCTCAACAAGATGGTCCCTCTAAGACACCTCCTGGCCTATGTTCCTTCCGGTCGTGTAAGTAACATGTGTTTCCTAAATATGTGCACTTTGATGTCAGACGTGGTGGCAATAATAAGAAAATCGGTCAGACGGTAACGGGTTAATCAACTAAGATAAGATACAGTAACCCTGTAGAAAATATACAATGACTCGGCGAGCGGAAAGATGCGTAAGTATTACATCCAAGTTGGTGTTGTTTGTGTTAGAACTCCCAGGGCATGAGGAATGTTGTTTGGAGCATTCGGCTTAAAAAAGCTAAGCTTTAGAATATTCATTTGTTCAAGGGCCATGAAAGGCTGGTAATATTATTTTATTATCTACGGGTTTTTCAGCACCTATCCATGTTAACGCTAGAAAAATTCTAAAGGAGAACTATATCAGAATTCTGCTATTTTATCTCCATTTGGTCACTGTTCACATGAAAGCGATCAACGGTAATTATCGCATAGGAACCTAACAAATATATCTTCTATGAAAATGCTGCTGGAAAACGTTTTTTTTACATTATGTGTAAAGTTATGTTGTCCACAACTTTGATATTTTGTACCACACGGTTTGCCAAATCCCGGATAGTATGGGCCGGCAATGGGCATATTTTAAAGATTACATAATCATATTCACTTTTTCGAAATAATTAAGTTGCTCTGAAAACGATGATAAAATTTATTATGGTTCATAATTATTGTCGTCTATCCCGGGCTGCATTGTCGCTCTCAGTTTCGCCGCCGGGCGACGGTTTGGACAGCCATGGTTTCCACCTATGATAATCAAGAACATCATGGACTAAAGTAGTTGCCCTTGAACCTATTCTGATCACCAAAAAAAAACTGAAATTTTTGCTACGTCTTTCAGATAAAAATTATAAATAAAATCCTAAATCCTAAACTCTCCTGTTTAACTATGGTAACTTCAGATAGTTACAAAGATAAGCTATTTTATTTAGATTTACGCAAGTATGTAATGCGAAGCTCGAGCAAAAATTGAACCTAGATTTTTTAGTTCAATGTATTAAAATTGTTAGAAATAATATAGTCTGAAAGATATAATTGTGAGACTATGCCCCAATTTTTAAAAGAACGTACAAATACCTCATCTTGGTAGAAGTCGTCGTAGAAAATTGAGATGGAAAAATATTTAATTTGTTTTTGGGTAAAATCACTGACACCCTGTATAATTGTAAAGACAGGGTCTGAAAAGGAAAAATGTATTTAATATGTATTCTCTAATACTTTCATTCAATAAAACTTGTTTATTATTATTATTAAAGGTTGGGATGTTAAATTTTCAGTTTTTAACTTTCAACCTTCAATTTTAAGTTTTCTTATTTTCAATTTGGAATTTGTAGCTCATGTTATTTCTAAATTAACTGTCAAAATGGCTAAACTCACACTTCCAACACTAACGTGAGCCACTTATCAATCTGGTGTAATTTCGTTGTTATTTTTGAGCGTTCACCAACTAACAAATTTGCCGTACACTCTAAAAAGTGAATTTAAATTTCCGCTGAAAATGCAGTAATTTTACACTTTTTCCCGCTTATAATCACATACAGAGTGCATTTTTCAACAATTTCTGTGTAAAATAAGAAAATTACACCAAAATCGGTGTGAAATGCATTTTTACGCTACACTTGTGTATAATTCAGATTTTCTGGTGCATTTTTACTACGTTTATGTGTTAAATTCGGATTTGTGGTGTATTTTTACAACGTGCAGTTGAAGTTTTACTAATTTTTTAGCGTGATCTCCAGTTATCATATCGGCTGTACTTAGCACAGTGTAACACATTTTTCCAAAAATTCTCTGCATTTAGAACTTATGTGTACACGCTCTGTGGGTCACTTGGTTCAGTCGCACTCTACGATGCTAGTAATCTAGAGGCCCCGAGATCGAATCTCGGCGTGGTCCAAAATTTCCGTACATGTGCGGATAGGAAATATAGTGCTTGCAACATTACACTCCGAAATGATATGCAATGTAACGTTGACTCGAAATTGCTCATAAACGGCAGAGTTACCGCACCATGGCCGCACATTGGGCTATACGGTACTGAGCAGAAGAAGGTGTGTACAGATGACACAAAATATACCATATTGCAACCTCCCATGTAGATGAAAAACTGATCAGCAAAACTCGACCGATACTTGTTTATATTTTATATATCCTTAAATAGTTTTATTGATAACTATATTATTTGAAAAGGTTCGCCACTTAAATCTTTACAATGAAAAAAAAAAGAGTAAAACCGCTTTATATTCCTATTGTTACGGAGTGTTTTTACACATAAATAAATAACAGGCGCGACAATCCAACATTGGACTAAGGCCGCAGGATGTGTTAGTGACATCCTATTTCCAAGATCTTATCTGCTTTTTGATGAGGTAATGAGACCAGCATCACGCTCAGCAGTGTTATTTATCCCCATAAATGGGTACTCGTTTAACATCTGAGTGAGATCATAGTCCGTCACAAGCTCTTGAGTTCGAAAAACACCATGGCTCACGGTGAGATTCGAACTCATGACCCTGTGCACCGAAGGTGCGCGCACTAACCGCTAGACCAGCCAGACTACTACGTTTTTACACATAGCGTGGTGTAAATTTGCTGATATATTGGAGTACTTTTTTAAACATTTTTTATGTAAAATTACACTTGATTTGCAAATTTAGATTGCAGAGTAATTTCACTATTATAATAGAAGGAAACAAAGTTTGAACACTTTCTTGAAAACCGTATTGGGCTACATGTTTCCCATAGGACGATTCCGCAGACATTTTCAAAAATCCGGTAGTTGTTACTGAGAGAAAAATACATACATGCAACTTAAACAAAAGTCTTAAGCCAGAAACCTGCCGGTTGAATTTAGAGTATTTCTCAGATTAATCAATCCTTATTCAAAATAATAAATACCACGCTTTCCCACAGTTGGAAACAGATTAGACGCGTTGAATGCTGCCGAAGAAAGCAGCACAATGCATTTCGAAAGGCTGACATGTTTTCTGCTATTGCTGTATGACCGTCTGTCGTCTGTTTCAGCTTCAGCGCAAAACCGAGATACTAGGGTTTTCAATTTATTGCTCTAAAATTTGGAACGCGACCATCATTTTTCATGCCCAGTACAGTACATATGTGGGAACGACCACAATCGGACCAGTCTTTCATGCTTACAAAGCTATAATTCTAAAGTATATTTTTTAAGAAAAATGTTCTTTTTTTGTGACAGCCTTGGAATTTTCTTCTAGATTTTTTTTTTCAATATGATTGAATTTTGAACTTTGTATATTGACAGTGATGTCGGATCACAACGTTCAAAACACTTGAATAGTGGTTTTATTAAAATGTGAATAGTATACCTGAATGTGCTACCGTATCTGTAAACTCTGCAAATACGCCTCATGAGGATGCCACCAGTTTTCAACCGAGCTATCTAAATGCACCAGCCGCTAATATAACAATTTCATTTATACTCATGCCGCCATTTTTCAATCAATTCCATCAGCGAACCGATTGACAAACTTTATAGAGCTTTATAGATTGAATGGCGGGCAAATTAAAACAACATAAAAGACCGCCTATTTTGGTATGGCACTTTTCAAGACTTTCTTGCGTCTTTTCATTTTCCACCATTTTTTTTCATACCACTTTATATATATACATTGTACTCGCACCGCGCTGACCTTTGCGCTTTGGGAAAATATTTTCAGATGGTCATCTATCTATGCCCGCACCGAAATATCTATCTATGAATATCTGACTGTCGTTTTGGACTAGCCGATCGATCTATTCTGTCCATTTTTGTTGTCCGCTTGTCCGGATCACTCTTCTGTGTCTGTATGTCGCGCCGCGCCGTTGTCTGCGATCGAATTCTATTGAGACAACATCGTATATATGGCATTGGGGAGACCCCATTTGAAGGACTTCAATTGGCCGCTTGATGAATAGATTGCTTTGAAATGTGAAATGTGCCGAATGAATGGGTTTATTGGTCAAATATAATAAACAACCTTTAAATGATTTGGCATAAAATCACATTGTGAATAATTGCCCTTTCATAGTGTTTTGTTTGGCGATGATAGGATACGCGTGGGAATTGACAGTGAAGAATATGAAAAAAATGATATTATGATTAGATGATGGTGAGGGAGTAATAAGCGATTGGACTGAAATAATACAGATCATTTTTGTTTGCTTTCTTTCGATAAAGAAACGAATAAAAATCAAAGCGCATTTATACGATCAGTTTTTGCATCAACGATGCTTTTATATTAAATACTTTGTGAACCAATTCCCACGATCTGAATCTCATCTTGCGATATTGCGATGGTATTACTTACAATGCGCGAAATTTCAAAATGTTAATCTGACCAACTAAATCAGAGTCTCAAATAACAAAATAACATTAACGCGCCAGGCTTCTAGACACAATTTGACACATTTTCTTCGCCTTGCCAGTTTTAAGATTCGTGTGAATATATCATGCAGCCAAAATATTATTGCATCTAATCCTTTTCTTAGTTCCGATGACGCTTTATAAAGTGCATCTGAAGAGCAACGGGGGCGATACATGCGTGAGAATGGATTTGAAAATTTAATGCAACGGTGACGATACAACCAAATTGACTTTACCCATGATGAACACGGATGTAGGGACGTTTACTATGAATAAGTTTACTAATGCGAATTAGATACAATATGGAATTATAAATGGATTTTATCAATTAAAAGATAAATGTGGAATTGCAACGAGACTAGTGGCCTGTTAACAATACAAACATGTTAATTAAAAAAAAGGGGAATATTAAAATGCTTACAATCAAAAAGTCATTTAAAATAAATGCATACAGTTTGATAAGTTTAATTGTATATATTTCATACGTACCTTAGAAAAACCTATATTTGGTGTCGGAGCCTGATGCAGGGCAATGTCATGTCGTTTCAGAACTGTAAAAAATAGAATTTTTATAAATTATTAGAATACCTTTAGTGTATTTATTTCGTACCAAAAGTATTGATTTTATTCGATTCAAAAATTGTATGCACACCCCCACGTACAAGTGAATATTTTATTCGAAATCATCGTATTTAAATTATTCAATTTATTCATATAAGCATCACCGCAATAAGCTACTGAGAGCAGGTCTTTAAATAGAAGCATGTAATTCGCCTTATATCAAGTCTTCTGCGATATTGAGTAGAGCAAAGCAATTCTTCATAAAGTAACACGCTGACATCTTCTTGTCTATCGTCTGGAATTAATTTAAATAATAAATATTCCAGATGTCCCTAAACGTGTCATATGCTCTGCTTGTCTCCACGTCCTGAATGATCTTATCCATGTCGTATATTCCGCCTACTCATCTTTGAGCTTCAATACCTCTCTACACACACTGCGTACTAGCACTAGTTAGTTAGACTATATGGTATTGCGCTCGAAAAAAAGGTGTGAATTTCCTTATGTAAATATTTGAGATTTATCCAAGAGCCAGAAACTAGTTGCGCTCTAATTTTCAGAAGTCTGCTACTGATGGAAAGAAATGTCATTGTGGCGCCCAATCTACTGTAAACTAAATATGCAATCGGAATAATTTAGTGGGTTTTGTATACAAATATGGAATGGAAAGTAAATACGACGAGAATTTGTATATTGTATTTTGCAGCATAGTGAACGATGCATAATTGATCCGGAAGTAAATACGGGGGCTAGCTCAAGTGTCTAATTGAACTACTAACAAATATGTTTGCGCTGTATGTTAAAGATATGTACTCATATTGTCCGGACAGATTCATATACGAAGTACTCAAAGTGATAATTAAGTGGGAGATGAATATACGGGAGCTGTGCTCGCAATTAACTGATCATGAACTTGTGGCAGTATGGTTTCAAGTGACACTCAATTTTTGTATTGTTCTGGGTAAATTTCGATAATGTAAAAAAATCTATTTATGTATGCACTCGCATATTATCATATCAAAAAAGCAATATTAATGAAGCTTCCTTTCATTTTAAGATACATATATTAAAATAATTTATATATCTAAAAAATAAAATTCCATCCAAATAATTATCACTAAGAGAACAATCATAAAAATCAAACAAAAGTGTTAAGCGAGAAGCCTGCCGGATGAATTCAAATGTCTATATTTCCGGTTTGAACATGGGAATAGGCTTGAATGGGAAGTGACGTTATTTGATCAAGTGTGAATTAAAATGTACGCCCTCCTTTTCAGAAATAAATTAAAAATTGAACTTTAGTTTCTTCAACTGAACAAAATGCTGAAATGGTCGATATGGAAATTTATTGAATTCATTGTTTGAAATATAAATGCAAAATCAATGGTGAAATTGAAACATTTATTAAATTCCCCCATCGCGTCTGTCTCTCCCAGGCATGTGTTGTCCACAACTTTAATCTTTCTATCACGCGCTTTGGCAAGTCCCGATCAGTGTGGAACCCGCATAACATTATCATACAACCGGATAAAAATTGAAGTAATAAGTTTTTGTGAAATTGTATGGCAGTTAAGTTAAATTTTTGATTAATTGGTCAGTTACTCAAACAAATTGTCCTATACAATGATGCCAATTCCGTATCTTCTGAGCCTGTACCATGATGCCAGTTCTGGATCTTCTGAGCCTGTGGGTGTCACCACACATCTTCGTCAGCAGAAGGCTCAGAAAATAATGAAGGAGGATCATAAACGCTCTAACAAGCCTCTTCAGCTCGAGCCCAGTACCACGGGCCTTTCACAGCCTCAATCACAACTTCAACTACTGATTCCATCAAACGACTTGATTATTCATCAGCCTCGGTAGTCACCTCAGCTTGCTTCATCTCAACAGTTACCGAATGATGTTCGAATTTTGCAATCCTCGGTATCACTTTCTCAACAAGAGTCGTTATTAATAGGGCTGCCTTCGCCTAAAACTGCTTCGCCTTCTATTTCACTGAACATTCATCCGGAACAACAGTATCACTATCATTCGTCAGCATCTCCTTCACTTTCGCTGCCAACTGCTTCCTTATCATCTGCTGCTTTTTCGCCGTCTGTCCATTATCTTCTTCTTCCTTCGCCTGGACAATGTGCCGCTTCTTCCTATCAGTTTTCTGAGTAAATATTTTTATTTTCCCACTTAACCAAAAACACACAAATATGGTTCTATCGACGCCACAGAAGAAAAAGAATGGGGAAGGATTGAACACAAGTTATATGTTCGCCCAAAAAAAACTTTTAACCCGAGGAGAGTGAAGGGTATTCAAATTTCGGCCGCGCCCGAAATTAGCCTCGGTCTCGTTTTCTATATCTTTTGTCGTTTTGGAAATACTCGCAAAAAAACGAAAAATTACCCCCTTTTCCCCTTGTCCCTTCCCCCCTTTTTAAGGTCTCGAAGTGGCCCACCCTTTCTCAAAATATTTATAAAATTTTACAGATTTTCAATCGTTAGTTTATTTAGAATGGAAAAACATCGATTTTGGAGCCGATTTATATGAGTTCGAAATGCAATCTTCCTAAAATGAGGAAGAATTTTGAGCCATTTTCCTGATTTGTCCTATTTTTGTCCTAGTAAATATTTTTTCCATAATTTTTGAAAAAAATAGGTCCCACATTTCAAAAATAAACATATTTGTTACGAGCTAGTTGTATGGACACAGACTTTTCGTCGAATCGAGAACCAGCCATAAGAAATACTGGAGTTCTAAAAGTTACACAAAGTTCATTCTTCGTCGTTACGACGACGCCAATTTCCAAAAATCCAACTTACCCTGCTTACTTCGTCTAGCCGCAATGTACCCGGCAAATACATCGGCACGGTAAGTGCTGTACGAAAACTTAGCTCTAAATAATGAGAACTGTCACGAAAAATGGGATAAATTTTATGATAGTCGATTCGACGAAGCATGACCTTCCAGGGCTAACAAAGCAAAGCTGTATACCATTTGTCAACCTTTCAAATGAAAATAAATTGAATTCCACTAACCTAAGGGACCTAACGGTTGAAATTGTGTACTCCAGCTCAAAAGCCATGAAATGAAACAGGAAATATGGGATCCACGCAAGCACAGTAGCACACTCACAAGTGAAATGTGTGTGCTGGTACGCAGCCTCCGTCAGTTACGAGAGGCCACTCGCTGTCATCTATTTGCATGCGCCTCCTGACTGCAAACTGTCTCGAGCATGGCTTCTCCGGCGGCACAGTGGTGAAAAGGGCATTTGCTGCGCTAGCAGGAGAAAATTTTTGAAAATATTGTATAGTGCAGCGATTTTTTTACTACATCGGTAAGGATTTTTTTACCATCTTCATCGACCCAGGGGGGCGACCGCCCCCCCCCCCTGGCTACGCCCATGGCCCACACCGGGGCGTCAGCGAATATTCGCGGCGAATTTTTCCGCGGCGTCAAATTTATAACACACTGAGTTGTATGGAGATGCCCACACCAACGCGAATATTCGCCAGTTTTGCAGTATTTTTTCCGGTTCGAATATTTGCTACCTAATGTCATTTTATTCAAATAATTTATGTGACAGGTGCAGTGTAGTACAACTTGATGTTGGTGTACCCGAAAAAGATGTAAATTTGAAATGAGTTGTTTAGGTATTGACCGAGCATTTAAGCTTTGAATGTTTTATGGCATCCACGCCATCGTAAGGAATCAAGTAAGGATTCTACTAAAATTTATTATGCAATTTCCTACAATGGCGTAACCAAGCAAAATATGGCGTAACTATGCAAAGTAAACATTCAATTCAATCGAATATTCAAGCTTGTATGTAACTACGCATTTTGCGTAACCATGCTAAGTAAACAGTTACATATGTATGTATATTCAATCCAAAACAGCCACAAAACATTGTTCACGCTTTGTGTCTTCTCTATACGATAAGACTAACCATTCGACGGGCACAAGATAAGATGTAAGAGTTTTCGGGTACGCGATAGTCAATTCAAACAATCAAATCGAACACTGCCCAACTTTTTTTAGGGTACGGTATAACAAGGTTTTACTGCACTGCATATTTCCATCAATTTGCGCATGTCAATGATTTAATTTAATACCCAGCGAATTATTCGCGCCGCGTCGGTGTGGGCACCAAAAAATGTGCCACGAATTTTCCGGCGCGGATTCGCGACGGAAAATTTGTGACGCGTTGGTCTGGGCATCACTTAACGATCGTACTTTGCATCTGGTTCTCAGTATTCTAGCTACTTCCTGCTTATCAACGTCTACGGCCTCTATTGCATATCTACCGACTGACATGCATCATCTAGCCCTCTTAAATGCCGTTAACATTGCATCCTCCCCACTTCATTCGAATAATCTCCACACTCGGCTCAACTTTAGAAAATTAATTATTACTCTGTAATCAACCAAAGGTTACTTGAAATTTATTGGGAGAAATGTCTTCATCATCACAACTGCAAGACTGCTCTCGCTTTATTCTACAACAGGGTCTACAATATTATTCATAAATTGGTTTCTGTCAGGGTTCGTAGAAAGCAAAAGGGTCCCATTTGGTTTACTCCACTTATATACAAAATGCTGAACAGAAAAATCGTACCCATGCTCGTTTTAGGCATTTTCATTACCAGGGCAACTGGCTGGTTTTTCACAATCACCGTCCTAAGCTTAAGAAACTAATTAGTAGAATAATAATAAATTTTTCTAGTCCTACGTCAAGAACATGAGATCTACACCCTCTCATCCGTCTTCGTTATCTCATAATAACACTACGGCCGAAACTCCGGAAGATATATGCGAGCTTTTCGCTTCATTTTTTGTTAGTACGTATTGTAAGGCTTCTGCTCCACCTAATTTTAACAGATACCAACAATCATTTCAACCGCCTTCCTATATTCCGACGTTATATGTTGAACTGGTCATCTCTTTTCTTGACATCAACTAATCTAATCTAATCTATTTTTAAAGAAACCCAAAAACACCATAAGCATCCCTCTTACCATTATACAGGGTGTCCCGCAACTGGTTAGCCATAGACCAATGGTAGACTCTACAGGATGTTTTAGGAAAAATGTTGCCAAAATTATTTCTGTAGCTTTTACCGTTAAGGAGTAATTGCCTTTTTTGTGATTCTTGTCAAAAAGCACGACTTTTTTGTGAAAACTCCTATTTTCTAGCTTCCACTTCAGCCAAATCAATATTTTTCATATTCTTCTGAAAGTACACAAAATTTCCAATAAAAGGACATATCGAACGTTTCGAACGGTTTCGTATCTTCCGAGATACGACGTTTTGAATTTTGCAAAAATGTTAATTTAATTTTTTAATGTCAAAATTAAACCCGAATTTCGTAACGGTACATTGTTGTGGCAAATCTGCAAAGTTGACAAAAGTTGGCGTAGTATCTTAGTTTTCGAACGGCATATAAGAATAAAGCACAGAGTCATCCAGTTTCTGAATAATAATAATAATAATTTAGGTGTTGAATTATTTGTACGAAGGTTCGCTGTGTACATATTAATATTGTGAGAGTATTTTTCATTTTCATCGTCTAAAGGATAATCATTTTAATTTGTCAGGTATTAATTAGTGTCCTTTTTCAGAGTTTTCCGATCCAATTTTTCCTTAGAAAAAATTAAAAAGGAAGTGGCAACTTGAATTATTCGCGTAGTTATGGGCTTTGGAAAGATACAGATGATAAGTTACGGGAAACACGAAATATGAAAAATATTGATTTGGCTAAAGTGGAAGCTAGAAAATAGGAGTTTTTACAAAAAAGTCGTGCTTTTTGACAAGAATCACAAAAAAGGCAATTACTCCTTAACGGTAAAAGCTAGAGAAATAATTTTGGCGTCATTTTTCCTAAAACATCCTGTAGAGTCTACCATTGGTCTATGGCTAACCAGTTGCGGGACACCCTGTATATAACAAAAGTATTAAGGAAGGTGTCTTCCCGGCAGAGTGGTAAATTTCGTACGTAATCTCCGTTCCTAAATAATTCAGCCCCTACTTAGCTGAAAACTTCTGTCCCATCTCGCTATTATCCGGATGTTCTAAGGTGTTCGAGAAAATCGTTTTCAATTACATACATCAATGAGAATTACGGGCAAACAGCATCGTTTTCGCAAAAACAAATCCACAGCCACTAATTTAGCCGAATTTTCTCACTACGTGGATAAATTTTGACACCGTGAATCATGCTATTTTGCTTAACAAAATACTACTCTGTGGCTTTCCTATTCACTTGGTGACTTGGCTTTCTTCTTACCTCATCGGTCGGTCGTGTTGTGTCGTATTTAAGAATACATTTTCGTCTCCTTTCTGTGAAACTTCTGGTGTTCCTCAGGGCTCAATCCTCAGCCCTCTCCTGTTCCTATTTTTCGTCAATGACCTGCCATCTCTTTTAAGTTGTGTATGTTTGCTATATACATATGATTGCAAGCTTGGTGCGCTTCCAGTGATTTACATCTAAATATAGCTAAATGTAATGTAATGATATATTCATTAAAACCGTCTCTGCTCATATTTCCATATGAAATAAATTCCATTTTTCTATGGATTTAACTACTCTATAAAAGACTTTTGATCCTAAATTAAAGTTTACTCTAACCTAGTCAAAAGGGCTTCTCAGCTTTCTGGGTTTGTTTTGCGAAGCACATCTAAATCTAAATCGGAACATACAGCATTGGACCTCTTTGTTTCTCTCGCAAGAAGAACCTTAGAGTATGCTTCAGTCATTTAGTCTCCTACCCCTACGACAGGAGCTTCTTCATCAAAGGCATCTGGCGACCGTACAACGTAAATTTACAAAGTCGTTGTTTTTTAAATTTAACATTCCATACTGTTAATACCCCGATCGTTTTGAATTCCTAAATTTGCTGTCTTTAAACGAAAGAAGAAAATGCTTACATACTTTTTGTTTAAAATTTGCCCAGGTCATCTTCCTTCATCTCTTTCCGACGACATCAATTTCTGAGTTTCTACCTAAAACACACGATCGCCAGCCATTTTCGAGCATCCTTTCAGCCAACTTTGCTTGAAATAGATTACACGCATCAGCAGCAGCATCGGCATCGCGAAACGTCAAGCGCAATGCATTTTACATTGCTGACAAAAATGTTGAGCAGAAGACTTGGTATTTAGCATATTTGTCAGCTATGAAATTCGGCCGATGCTGCTGCTGATGCGCGTAATCTATTTGAAGCATGTCTGTCTATATGAACTCGCCTCTGGTAAGGCCTATGCGTTATTACGAAAGACTCGAGCTTGGTCCTTTTCCGAATTCCTTGCAATCTTTTAAGCGATTTGTTTTAAGCAAAATCAAATATAACAATTTAACAAACTGATTGTATCATATTTTTTTTTGTCAAATATTTGGAAATATCTTGGAAAAAATCCTATCACTAGATACCATACCACCAAATCTATTCAAATATTTATGTAGCACAGATGCAATATTAGAAATCCCACACATGGTTTGTGGAAATTTTCCTTAAGAGTTAGATGATGAGCATTACATATTTCGAAACGTCCCAGAAATCGACTAATCAATTATTCAACAAAAATGGATAAAGAATCTTCAATTGAACCATCGATGATGATTCTGTTTCCCATACTATCTGCCACGTTTTCAATCAAACAATGGGTCGGCAATACTGTTGGAACTGTTGGAAAATCCATACAGGGTTAACTGTAACATTTATGCAGAATAACGTCGTTTCCTACTATTGAATAAGCAAACATTAAAATCACATTGAAAAAATGAAGAAGAATATAGTTTTTCTGTTTGTGGAATTAAATTAAAATATTTTCTTGCAATATATCATCGTCTATGTACGTTATTCAAATAGGTCATGGAATGTTAATTACGAGTATTGCACACGTGCACATAAATAAATTTTCCAACATAGTCAGGATTTTTTGCTTTGGCCTGTTTAATGTGGGAGGAAGTACATACGAGTAGTTTTGTATATCTACTCAACGCTATACATACTGTGAAAATCTTTTTTGAAATCGTCTACCGCACCTAAGTTACTCAAGATCATGTTCTGATCTTGCCATACGTACTTGCGGATCGTATGATAAGAACGCTTTGCAATTAACAACTTTCCTTATCAGGTTCTTTTCATTTGATACAAACAGCATCGTCCGTTTCGTCCTAATTTGGACGAGGAGTATGCGCAATGGATTATGGTGTGGTGTATCGTTTCGGTTACTTGTTATAGTGGCATGGTGATAGCCGATAGACTGCATGAATGGGAATATGGTGCGGATAAGAGTAGGTGGCGATGGAGATTTATAAGGTTATCGAGCTGATACATATACCTGGATTTTACTGCGATTTTTTATTTGAAGACGGTTTTAATTCGGACAATCTTAAAGGAAAAATCAGTTTTTGGTTGGGGCTTTAAGTCTGCAGCAAATCGACTGATATGTAACACAAACAACAGGCATTTAGTGGAGATACAAGAAAATGATAAATTCGTTCCAATTTGAATGGAGGGGTATGCCACACACATTATACTATTGAGGATAAAGAATATTAAATTTTGCAGGAGTCACAAGCATAGGTACAGTAAGGCGATGGCTCGGAAGTATTTACTGCTGTATGTATGCGGGTACCCTTAGTTTTGATCGGATGGTAATAATTTTTGGTGGGGAGCATAATGGAGCTTAGGGTAGGCAGGCCACCAAATTTGATCTGGCTGGCTCAATTTAAAAAGAAGCTACAGGCATGCCTTTTTGAAAAATGTTAGGAGGAGTGAGGAAGGCGTCAATGGTGGGAGCATTCCAATTTTTGGTAGAAATTAAGTAAATTTTGTTAGCAATAGACAAGAGTTTATGACCGAAGGTCTATTCTATCAAGAGTTACAGTGCGAAGTGTAACACTCAAAAAATGTAAATTCACTATAACACTTTTGGGTCTAGGGTATAATTTTCTGAGAAAATGTCTAGAGTGTTACATATCATTACAAAGGTAATTTTATGTAGTTTGTCCTAAGGATATTTCAAGCTCAGACTCATAGTTTTCCAGATATTTGCAAATAACTGAATTTTCACCCCTTTGCCACCCCCTCTCCCCATAACCCATGGCGCAAATTAGTGTAACTTTTCACTGCGTATATTAGGGAGTGTCAACAATTTTTAAGTTTACGTTTGGGGCTATTTTGAACCAATCGTACTGGACTATAAACACATTTAGTTAGACCAATACAGCTTTACAAAAAACGACATAACCTCGAAATAAATGGATTACTACCGTTCTTCTTCTTATCTGTTTTAGATCAATACTAAATATATAAATGCAGATTTGCAACCCTAACGACCTTGTGCTAACTTTTTGGCGAGCGAAAAAGGGCCACTTACCCTATGCCATTGTCCATCAATAGGGAAGGCAACTAAATTATCTTTGTATCCACCATTTAAAATTCCGGCGATGAAAATCGTGCGAGATACCGACAACCAAATTGATCAGCGTGCCCTTTTCTTCATAAATAAGTGTGACCATAACATATTAATATCAGAAAAAGGCTATTCCAAAGGCTGTACCAATTATGTATATCAGGACCTATTTCGGCGTAAATTACATATTATTTTGTTTAATGATTATCTGGTTGATTTATAAAGTAGATATGTAATGTCCGACAAAATTAGCTCTAACTTATAAATTTTAAGTTTTTGGTATGTTCGAAATTAAGTATCGGCTTAAAAACGCGCCCTACATAAAGTTTGTGAAATCCATTTTATTGGGAATTGAATTGACTCACTTGATTTGTTGACCCCATCCGGGAACTTACTTTACTCTCGTTCTAAAAGCCATAGAATCAGCGGACAGTTTTCGATTTTGTTTTTCACTACAGTTAACTTTCTTGAATTTTGAACATTTATAAAGAATATTTTGAACTCCTTATTTTGTAATAGACAATTTTATTAACTTATATTTCGCGAGTTTAATTTGTTGATGTCTTTATGTCTTCCCAGCGCTACATAGGTGAGCAACTGGACCGAAACACAAGAAAAAAGAGAACCACAGTGGCACCCCAAGTTATTTACCAGCAATGCGGCTGACTCTTAAAGCGATGCCACGATGATGCCACAAAAATAAACCGTTACAGTTGAAACTGGAGAATATTTTACAAAAATGACCTAAGGCATCAAACTTGCTTGTCTGATGGTCAAATTTGTATGTAATTCAATTTGTCACGGAATTTTTTTCTGAATCTCTCCCTCTCTCTCTCTGGTTCCTTTTAACCCCTAGTGGGGCATAGGGCATTGACTACGCCTCTTTTCCACCTCTGTCTATTGGCAGCCATCGCCTTTAGCTGGTCCCACGATTTGCCTATAGATTTTCCCTCTGCCTCAACAAATCTTCTCCATGTATTTTTTTTGGGTCGTCCCACACGACGGCTAGCGTTGGTTCCCTGAGGATTCCAATCTAGACCCTGTTTTGCAATGTTTTTTGGCTCTTTTCGAAGTGTGTGACCTATCCACTGCCACTTTTGCCGTTTGATGTCGATGCCTATCCTATTTTGCCGAGTAATTTTGAGGAGGTCGTCGTTAGATATTACCTCAGGCCAGCAAATTCGTAGGATGCGCCGTAGGCACTGATTCACAAAAGTTTGCAGTTTGGTGGTAATGTTACTGGTCACCTTCCACGTGGAACACCCATATAAAAGCACAGATTTTACATTGCTTTCGAAGATCCGGAGTTTGGTATTTCTAGAGATGTTGTGGTTTTGCTAGAGAGGAGTCAAACTGAAAAATACTGCTCGGGCTTTATTTATACGCGACTCGACATCGGCATCGGCCCCACCATCCGCAGTCACTACGCTTCCAAGGTAAGTAAAGTCCTTGACTTTTTCTATCGGTTGACCGGAGATAGAAATGGTGTTTTGCCCTCCTGATGACAAGCTCATGTATTTAGTCTTAGCGGCATTAATATTTAAGGCAGCACTTCGACTTTCACGATGCAAAGCATCCGTCATGTGAGCCAGATTATCAGGTGTGTTTGAGTGAAGGCAAATGTCGTCGGCGTAGTCCAGGTGCTGAAGGTAATCGAATAACTTCCGCCTGATACCCTTACTTTTATGGTCACGTAGAGAATCGCAGATTACATCGTTGATGGTAATAAGGAACAGCATTGGTGATAGGATACAGCCTTGTCTGACTCCATTATTCACCTCAAAAGGACTGGACAATTCACCCTTGTGCAAGACATGACATTGGGCTCCATTATAGGACTCTTTTATGATGGAAATAAGTTTCTCTTGTATGCCTCTCCTACGTAAGGCTGTCCAGATATAAGCCCGGTGAACGCTGCCAAGCGCCTTCTCGAAGTCAATGAACATAAGATGTAACGGGGATCTCCATTCAGCGGATTGTTCAATTATAATTCGGAGGGTGTTGATATGAAAAACATGAAAAACCCTCACGAAAACCAGCTTGTTCATTGTTCAAAGTGCGGTCGATTGGTGTCTTGATCCGGTCCAAGATTATTTTGGCCATCAGTTTAGAGACTGCAGGGAGGAGACAGATTCCACGCCAATTATTGCAATCCTTGAGATTTCATTTCTTAGGGATCTTAACAATGACGCCCTTCTTCCATCCTTGAGGGAGAGTCTCGGTTGTCCAACACTCTTGGATCAGGGGTAGAAGAATATCCGCTGTAGCGTTGATATCCGCTTTCAAAAGTTCCATGTGGATACCGTCTGCCCCCGAGGCTTTACCAGCTTCCAATGATTTAAGGGCCTTAATTATTTCCAGCTTGGATGGTAAACCGGTATTAATTCTGGCCATTTGCGGAAGACTTGCTGCTTCCGGTGGAGGTGGGCTTGAAGGGTTGAAGTTGTTGCTAAGTACCTCCATGAAATGCTCTCTCCAACGGCACAGTTGTTGTTCGTCAGAGGCCCGTCTTTATCTTTACTTTTACTTTTTTCTGCCTCCATCGCTAACGCGTTGATGTTGTTGCGTTTATCACGTCTTACGCTTCCCTGCACTCTTTTTTGAAGAGAATTGTACTCGGTCCTTAGTTGTTGCTTGACTGTAGTGTCAGCAGCCGAGTTCAATTGCTCTTTAATTCTCTTCCGTGCAGTTATCAGAGACCATGTATCGTCGCTGATAAATGGTCTCCTACCTCGCTGAAGTCTGCCCACAAATGTTTCGCCACACCATATAAAAGCGTCCTTCACAATGTTCCATCTATCATCAATTGATGAAGGAGTATCTGGCGTTTGTGCATTAGCTATCTCGTGCAATGCGCTAGAAACTGCACGTATTGTTGATGGATCTTTAAGTTTTTGCACATTGAATCGTAGCGATACACGCTCGTTTTGTGTGCGACGAATAGCAGGGGTGGGCAAGCGAATTTATGCGATGACAAGTTGGTGATCGCTACATCAGCACCACGCTTAGCCCTGACGTCCATGAGACAATTTCTCCATGTTTTGGAGATGGCTATATGGTCAATCTGGTTCTCTGTTCGGCCATCTGGAGATATCCAGGTTGCTAAATGGCAAGGTTTGTGTTTGAACAGGGTGCCGCCAATGACAAGTTGACGAGAGTTACAGAACTCTACGAACAACTCACCATTGTCGTTCCTAACACCCAGACCATGATTGCCCATTAGATGTTCCAATCCAACATTGTCAGACCCAATTTTAGCGTTGAGATCCCCCATAATAATTTTTATGTCACCTCTGGGAGCCTTGTCAAAGGTGTCGCCAAGCAGGTGGTAAAACGCGCACATAGCATGCTGGTCGGCTGACTCAGTTGGGGCTTAGCACTGAATTATGGTAATGTTCCTTACTCTGGACTTGAATCTGGCAGTTATTATTCGGTCGGAAATAGGCCTCCAATCTATAAGAGATTGGCGAGCTTCCTTGTTCAAAAGGATGGCGACTCCAGCCATTCTGGCTGTGGCTTCAAGTTCGCTACCAGAGTAAAGCAGCACAGTTTGGGAACTAGGTGATAAGGTCGTTCCCGTTCCGGTCCATCTTGTTTCGGTCAGTCCTAATATCGAAATTCTATATGCGGTCATTTCCCGTTCGACTTCCGTGAGTCTTGTACTACTGCACTCGCCCCACATCGTTCGAACGTTCCAAAAACCAATCGTAGTCCGTTGTTTGTAGCCAAAGGTCGTTGCCGGTAAATCAGTCCGTGGTATCCGAGGCTAGTTCAATGTTTCGAGTGTAGTTTAGTTTCAGGTATGCAAGTTACAAGCCTACCCTATCCCTCAAGTCGCCTTCTACGACAAGCCGGGAACGCTGTGGCATAATTCTAACCCCAACACCACAGGGGTCAATTTTTATTAAGCTTCGTACATATGTATTCAATTGAACGCAATCAATGTCGCGCGCAATTGTATAGATTTGTACGAGACCCATAGGAGAGTTTTATTCTCCTTTTTCTGAATCAGTCTATCCTAATCCAACTTTCGGGTGTATCACGTTAATCGGGTCCTGCATGGACACCATTTATTCAATTTAAGATACTGCCGCTTTCCTCTCTAAATAACAAGGTATCACTTGGCCTCTAAGTAGGCAGTAATAAACATCGTCCCAATTTTTGGCTAATTGTCCATAAATAAAGCCAGGATTCTCATTACATGAAGTGAGACATCTTCTTATTTCAGGTCGCATAGGAATGAGGGACATTTGGTTCTTGGTTAACGACATTTTAAAATAAATCGTCCACTATTGTTAAAGGTGGACAGACGAGCTAAGTTAATTTTCTTTTATGGCCGATCTGTCAATATATCTCAGGCTGTTAAGGCAAATCTTTGTAACTTCTTACGATGAGACACCTTACCCGTAGCATCGTGGCGCATGCTTTATAAACAAACAATAATGCTGAAACTTCCTCTGTCTAATCAATCCAATTTTGGGTGTATTAAAAGCATTTTTCTATCTTTTCGTTCTTTCAATTTGAATTTCTATAACGAAAAAGAAACATCATCCAAACTATAGCAAGAGTAGCGAGTTTACTCCTTATTCTCTATTAGTTTTATAGCAAACATAATAAGCATATGACCAAAAAATGCACATGAAGGGAGTGGACACCATTCTGGTCAGCCAGTTGGTCAGTCTGTTTTTAAACCTACAATGTGGCCCTTTCTAAAATCATGTTGGCCGACGCCGCTCTAATGTGATACTCGTATTAACAATATTGTAGATTATGTTTATAATTAAATATCCGTTGTATGTGCAAACAAATATCAATATGATTCATCTAATTTTCTCTAATTATTTCTTTCATTAATATTATTCGAATCAATGAAGCATTTCTTGAAATTACATTATAATTTGTACAGAACGTGTAATTTGATAACTATCGATATGCACACACAATAACAATTTCAAAATATGAATCGTCGACCAAAATTGATAGTTACACTTTTCTAATGACACGTCAATTAAATAGAACCGCAGTTATTTGATGTAATTCTCGGTTCACTCATTTACCAATAATGTTAATTATTACTTCTATTGGATGTTGAATGTAGCACCGAGGTGATGTCAGTTTAGAAAAATTACACGGTAGAATTTCAATTGAAAATTACCAGTTCCGTGACAAAAGGTTGATGTTCATACAATTCGATCTAGAACTTCTTATAGTTAAGTCAATACGGGAGTGTAGAACCTACGAAAATTTCGTATTCATTGACTTATATCAGAATATATTTGGGTCACATTAAATCGAGCGAGTTCATTGTATCCTTACAGTTCGCATCAATTTCAATCGAAATTGGCGAAACACCCAACAGTGAGGCAAGCATGGGAATATTTTCTGGCATCCACCACTTTGTTCGAAACACGGCTAACTCATGTCTGTTGTTTGTTATCCGTCCTCGCTGAGCTGTTTGTCTATCAAACAATCACTCGTAAACGCAATGTGGCTGTTTTTGCCGATGATTTTCCAAGAGGTTCCAATTGTTTTTAATTTGCATACATCGGTTCCAAGATAATTATAGGTATCAGCCAGCTTAATGGCAGCCTTCTAAATGAGCAATTTTCTGTTGCATAGTATACACCGTATGCACTCTAATTTATCTAATGAGCGCGAAAGTTAACAACACAATGAGCAATGAGCTCTGAAATGCATGCCAAGGTTTTGTATGTATTTGCTTGCTCGGAAGCAATCAAATCCTCAATCCCGAGAATCGTCTGATTTTCATACAATTTCTGATGTCTGCGATGTACTTGCGCGATGCACTCTGCGCTTGTCTTTCGTGGACCTTGCAACGATGAAATGAAGAGCAAACTCGCCCGCGACAATAACAAAAATCTTTTTGTAACTCCACGTCCATACAAAAAAGAAAATGCAGAGGACCCGAATCCAACAAGTTGCTACTCAGTGAGTCTTGCGGGTGAGAGCCTAGCGCGATGATGGTTTGAGATTATTTTGATGAGTATGTTGCAAGTTTTTAGGCCCATGTCAGAGATGTTGTTCAGTTTCTGATTGGGAACGATATTGGGATGCCTTCTTGGTGGTAATGTGCGCAAAAGCTAGGCCACGCTATATGTAAGTGTGTTTGGACGCCACAGTGGAGTTAACCTGACGACAACTATACGACATCCAGTCTTAATTAAGCAACTCGCTCGAATGACATCGATCAGATAAGGTGCAGGAAACCTCCCTGGTCATCAAAAACTCGGTGGTTTTTTTTTTATTATTTTTTTGTGTTTTTCGAGATCATGATGGCAGCTTCACTGGATATGGGGTGCACCACGTAACAGTGAGCCCAACTTACAGTGGTAGCGATCACCCACGCATTAGTGCAGAGAATAGAGTGCTATTTGTGTAGCCACACCGTATAGTCTTCTCTAGAGGATATACAGAGAATGCAGCACTATGTGCAACTATGGCGGTATAGTGACAATGATGAATTCTTTGCCAGAGAATGATGGAAACACATTCTAACGAAGAAATATTTTACAGCATTTGCGTAATAGTCGTTAAGACGATTTCTTTAAAAAGGAAGGATTGATATTGATACATACAATGAAGATGCATTTAATTAAAATGATTTAAGACAACCTATGTAATTCTAAATTAGACATTTGGGCCTACCAGCATACTGCTACTTAAAAAAATACCTGTAACGGTATATTTGCAAAAAAAAAAAAAACAAATTTTAATTTTGCTATGACTGATCTGCAGCCAAATTCTTATCGCATTCACTGTATTGGTCATCGGCTTCATGTCCGACACTGCACGGGAATTAGACGGACCTCTTTGTTAATTCTTGGAAACCATTTTAACACTCATGGCGATATGATCGCGAATCTGTTTTCCTTTCAGAGATGTGTTCACTTAACACATTATCTACGATCCTTTCATGTACTCATTGCTCGTCAATTCGATGTATCTTAAAGGATTTTTAGAAAAAGTCTAGTATGTTTAGCGCTTATGCTAGATTATAGGGTAACTTCTAAAAAAAATCAAAACAACGACAGGATATGCATGGAATAGCTTATCAAACACAAAACGAGCATCTTATTATTAATAAATATTTTATGCAAAAAACACCCCTCTGCCTTTATACATTTCGCGCTATATATAGAATAGAATATTTTTATAACCGATTGTCATTGGCAGAGGTGCTGGAAGAACAGGGGCGCTTATCAGACCGTAAGTACGGTTTTAGACGAGCGCGGTATACTATAGATGCCATCACGAGATTCACCACATGAGCGATGGACTTATCACGGAAGGGAGTGCTGTAGTACGCATTCAATTCTGCGAACTTGGTGTGTATACATATATGTCGCTCTAGAAAAGATGAATGTGTCCGAATATCTCGCCGCGATTATTAGGAGCTACCTCTCACATCGCGTTTTACATTACGACACTGGCGAGGGACACAAGGAATACATCGTAACTGCAAGGGTGCCACAGGGATCTGTTCTCGGCCCAGTTTTGTGGTATATTATGTATATAATGCTATTCTGGAGCTCGTAATGCCGAGGGGTAGGCTTTGCTGATGATAAAGCAGTTGTCATCATCGCAAGGCACCCGGAACTGGTTGAAATAGTCTGTAGCTGGAAACCGTTGGACTGGAGCTCGCCGAGCAAAAAGCTGAATTGATCCTAATTAGCAAGCGAAGAAAAAAATTTTCTCTCAAAATCAGAGTCGGAGAGTGTGTCATAACCTCTAAGCAAGCCTTTAGGATTTAGGTATTTGGGGGCTATGATTGACTCGCGACTGGGTTAGAGCACTTGAAGTATGTAGAGGATAAGGCGGCTACCCCCACCACGACACTAACTAGAATGATTGCAAATATAGGGGGTCCTAGAGCAAGTAGGAGGCTGTTATTGTCGAGGCTGGTAACTTCAATTATAATATGCCTCACCAGTTTGGGCTAGTGCACTACGGTTCGCTTGTAAGTCCCACGCGGTCCATCCTAGGACCGGGACACTAGGACACTCTCCTGCTTTGAGAGTGACGCACAGCACACGCAACCTTATCACATGAAGCAAACTTTGTCGTAGCAGGAATAATGCCCTTGCAAATCCTGGAGGCTGAATTCAGCAGGCTGTACAGCGGTCGTCAAGGCGTAACACCGGAGATGCACTCGGCGCGTAGAAACATTGAAAGGATAGGATTCAATCTACGAGAAGATGGCAGGTACGATGGAATGAGGCCTCTATCGGCCGATGGACACATACCCTTAACCCAGACATAACCATGTGGATTAACCGAAAATACGGGGACGTGAATTTTTATATGGCCCAATTCTTAACGGCCCACGAAGGGTACCGAAAATATTCGCATCGTTTTATGCTAGACAACTCACAGGAATGCCCGAGATGCAATGGAGTTGCGGAGGATGCGAAATATTTGGAGATATCCGCAGTCAACCAGAAGCGGAACTGATAGAAAACATAAGGCCCGAGAACCCAGTGGCTCTGATGCTATCAGGAAATAACTGGAATTAAGTAAGCAGGATAATTTGTGCCATTCAAATGGAGCTACAAGGAGAGGAACGTAGACGCAAGCCTACTCGTGCTAATGGCTGATTAGCTGAAAACGGCTCTGTGAAGTATGTAGCTGGTGTTTTGTGAAAAGAGCTCCCGGAAATTTTTAATAAAAAATTGTTGAAAGTACATATACATAGGTAGCCTTTTATATTTCGGGATGCGACAACTAGTGTAGCAGATCTAGGAATACTTTGAAAAACAATAAAGCGATTTTCGATGATTCTCTAATCCCGAAATATAAAAGGCACCCCTCGTAATATCCCCTTCAATCCAGCAAAATCATTTTCTGCTAACCCTACAGTAAATAAATCGTATTTTTACCACCTAGACTTTGAAAATAAACTTGAAACTAATCTTGTCGCACAGAAGCATATTCAGGAATCAAAATAAGAAACTATAAGCATCCAGAAAAATTTCGTTAAAATACAACAACGGACGTTTTAGTATGTACAGTATATACCAGTACATATATAGTATAAGGAAAATAAGATTTTTTTATTCACATGTTTGGCTTTATACATACCTAGATACGCAGATATGGGATATTATTTTTTTCCGATTAAGAAGGCGAAATATTTTATTGTCGACATAATCGTATTTTCTTCATTGTATATGGAGTTCAAAATTTAAATTAAGTTGAAATCGGTAAATTGGTTGATACGTGAATTTGGCGTGTAGCCGACAAAATAGTTACAGTGCATTAAAAGCCACAACAAACTGTGCAATTTTTTAACTTTCTTTTCATGTATGCATTAATGAAAAAAACTGCAAAAGAGTTCCTAGGATCGACACTTAAAGCCCGTCCATCCATTCTTATTGCAAGTTTACCTGACAATATTTTGTCGATTAAACACATTGGTACTGAAAATGTCTGTTTAGTCACAAAACGCATAATATAAAAATATTAAAAAAAAATACACAACGAATCGGGGCTTACACATTTCGCCCTTACTAATATAACCGATTGGTTCCCAGTAAAGAGTACTTCTCTAAATTTTTTAGACAGGATATTAAAGAAAGGATACAGACGATATCCAATATTCACAATTTCATTCACAAATAATTCAAAAATTTATCAAAACAATTCTCCTGAGAATCCTCTTTTCCATATAACTATTACCTACGAAGCAAAATGTCTTTTTTTTATATATACAGTCGACTCTTGATAATTCGAAGCCCAAGGGACAACGAAAAAATTTCTAATTATTGAGTGTTCGAATTATCGAAAAAAGGGACTATGTAAATAAAATAATTTATGTAACAATTCAGCAAAGCTCCTCCAACCGGAAAATTTTTTCGCGACACTGCCTCAACCATTTTAAAGGCTTTCCTTCAATAGTGTGCTTTCACCTGTAATTAAATTTTGTTCCAACATAAAGCGAAAACAATTTTGCAGCACTAGGTATAGATCCTAAACGTATCGTGGGATTAAATAGTCCAACTAAAGTTAATTTATGAAAAAATATCGAAACAATTCGTTATCGTATTATGTGATCGACTGGAGATACACTAAATTTAATGAGCAAATAGCATACCTTATCGCATTCTTTTGCGTAATCACTATTTTCAACTGCCGCGATAATTTGTCTATTCACATCTACGGATATGCACGTGTACTTTTTCGAAATATTTTTCACTTGAAAGTTAACAATAAACTGAAGAAAATGTGTAATCTTTTCACAATTAGCCGTAAAAAGACAGCAACTGAAACATTTCAGGAAAAATTCGAATTATAAAGAGTTTTTAAATGCAAATTTCGAATTATAAAATTATAGTGATCACTCAGTTGAACGAAATCATTTCGTTTTATCGAGTGTATATAACTTCATACAAACTTGACTCTTTTTTTCGATTTACCTTAGGGACAGGTTAACTAGTTCGGATTATCGAAAAATTCGTATTACCGCTGTTCGAATTAACGAGAAGCGACTGTATATTATGGATCGCTTCACAAGGATTCCAAACAAAACCCATTAGCATTACGGGGAGCTCCTCTTAAAAAATCCTGTCTTTTGATACCCATATTGACTATGTACCAATTTCAGGGTTACAAAGGACATTTCGTCCTGAATAACATAAGCAAAAGCTTGACGCTTGTCTCGAAATTTGGTTTCAGGCAAAAGGTGCCGATGATGCTAAGGAGTTGAATTTTCAAATGTTCATAATAGGATAAAAAGTCTTCCGAAGAACGAAATTTGCCCTGAACTTATAAAATGCGCTGTTCTCAGCATCCTCTTTCGTTCGACACACATCTTGATTATTAAACCTTCCATTAGTGTTGTGCTCTCTTAAGAAAATCCTGAAATTTGATACCCATGTTGTCTACATGTATCTTCCAGGACGAAAAAAGGATATTTCATCCTGATTGACTGAAGCAACAGTGCTGGGGTGTACTTGTTACGACGAAAGCTAAATATTATTTTAATTTTCCTATGAATAAGATATGACATAAAGACGGCAGTTGCAGTTAAATATTGACATTAACGTTCATTTAAAAGATCCACCGCTATCCTGTACTTAAGAAGGTCGAAAGTCCTTTAAAACTGATCACATACGATACATTGCCCTAAACATCGCCTTTCGAACGGCACCCATCATGCCCATACTCTGCTTACTGTAGAAAAATTTCGTTTTTGGTGGATATCCTTCTTAAAAAATGCAACATCAGTTTATTGGCATTCTGAGGACTCGTCGCAACGAAACCAGTATTTTTATTAATACCGTCTATAGAAAAAAAGGACCGTTTGTGCCTAAGGACATCTTTCACATAATAAGGTCCCACATACTAAAATATTAAGGACCTCACTACTTAACTACGATCCAAGTTTCATCGAAATTGGTCCACTGGAAGAGCCAGGTGAATTCATTGAAAGATGCCTTTTCGTTTAATTTAAGGGTAAATTGACCGCTATTCCAGCCACTAATCAAAATTTTGCCAACCGAGTCAGTCAAAGAATCATGTATACCAAATTTGGAAAAGATCGCACCACGGGAGATCGATGACGCCTCGAAAGAGCAAAAATGTAAACCCATATTGAGACAAAAGGCGTTTAGGGTTGTAATAAACAAATCCCAACATTACAAAAAAGGAGCCTCTGGCTTGGCGTTGATTTTTGATGCACAGATTTTCAAACACTCTGTAGTTACTGTTTTCAGAAAAAATAATAATAAAATGATACATATTTTATTTAAAATCCGATCAAAACATCCATTACTCCCAAAGACCAGTTGTCGTAGGTTTAGCAAGCACATACGAGTATCGTGAGAGCTAATTATGCATATAATCTAACAACGCGGATGTAATTACGAATTATGTTGGTGATCCAAATAGATCGGCATTAATCTGTTCACCCTGACAATTTCCATTATCCTTGAACGACAGGGCTGCGATCAGGTTTAGATGTACTTGACGCTAGTTCCTAACACTAAAAACACCCAAGTCTAGTGCAACTCTATCGTGTTATAAGTGTACTACATGCCAGGCGAGTGTATGCACAAAGTCTTTCAGAGATACATAAAATCCCCCATGCCGCTATACAATGGGCAGCCGCTACATGTCCGAGTCCGTGTTGTGTAGAAAGAGAGAGAGCGATGAGGTGCGCGCACCTTACATACGACAAAAGGTGTAAATCTGCTCAGCATTAATCTTGGAAAAGTGATGTCGTTTGTAATCTTAAATGTGCGATTCAATGCGGATTTAATGGACGATTGATTCCATGTCGGCGTTTATCTAAGCTTGGGAATTTTCATATTAGAGAAGAAAATGTGTGTGATTTTTCCCCCATGTGCTGTTGGGTATTTTCAGACAGAGGTGATCGCGTTGGGCGTTAATGAATGTGCATTTCAATAGAGAGATCGATATAAATAATGACGGATCTAGTTCCAGCCAGGACTTGAATTGTGATGAATTTGATTTCATCAGAGATCTATGGTACGATGGTGTTTGGTCAAAAAACCCTGGCACCAGGGATCCCGAACCAGAACGGAGAGGAGGTCCGGAACCATACAAAGCGCCAGAGCGAGACAAAAAGAAGCGGAGTGGAGCGACTTTTATTGTGAAAATCGCTTCGCTCCGAGATACATATTTCAAATAACATTTTTTTTAAACAAAGATCGTGGACATTGTCGTAAATCGATGTAACATGTTCGGTTTTTCATGTACAGGGTATCCGGAAACTGCCGCATAAACGCACCGGATTGTGATTCCTCATGGGATTTACCAAACATACCTCCTTAGCTTAACACTTTTTACAGAACTTCAAAGTATTTTTTTTGTGATTTGACCCAAAAACAATAAATTTTTCCATTTCAATTTTCTCCAACTTCTGCCAAGGTGAGGTACTTGTACGATTCTTTTAAAAATTGGCGCATAGTCTAACGATCATTTCTTTCATACGTCATTTTATTATAGCTTCGTTATTTCTAACAGTTTTAATGCCTTAAGTGCAGAAAACTAGGGTTAATTTTGGATCGATTTTGATATAATTTGAATAAATTTTACGAAATTGAAGATCTTTAGGAGCAGTTTGAATTGAATTGAAATCGAGCTAAAATTAACACTAGTTTTCTGCGTTTAAGGCATTCAAACTGTTAGAAATAACGAAGCTAGAATAAAATGATGTAAGAAAGAAATGATCGCTAGAAAAAGAATCTTACAAGCACCTCATTTTAGCAGAAGTTTGAGAAATTGGAGATGGAAAAATATATTGTTATTGGGTCAAATCACGAACATTTGACTTTGAACTTCTGTAAAAACTAAACCTCTTATCTGATTTTAGTACGGTTAATTTTATTCTTTAGGTAAATTGTTGGCTGTAATAATCATCCTATTTTGTTATTCTAGCTAGTCTAGCTTTTCAGATATTGATGTTTTAATCGTACAAGAAAATTATTTTTAAAAAAACCTTCAAATGCCTATGGCAGCTAATTATGTAGTTAAGCTAAGGGGGTATGTTGAGTACAACTTTTTTGCTGGAAGTCACATGAGGAATCACAAGCCGGTGCGTTGATACGGCAGTTTCCGGACACCCTGTATAGATAAACATCAAAGTACAAAATACATGGGCGCATTCATAATTATTGAATGCTTTTCTAGAAGAGTTATCATCATAACTTCTACAAAAGCATTCAATACTTTACTTATGGATGCGCACAGTTTTTGAAAAATTCTCGGCTTAATTGTTTTCAAACAATTTTTTGTTGCAATTCAAATAAGAAGAAATGTTTAACTGCTCATATTTGAAAGAAAGTAGTCTTATTATATATCGACACCAATTTCCCAGAACCGCGAATCTACATTTTCATAATTCTTAGAAAAAAAAGATCTGAAGTTTCAATTTGCTCTGAAGAATCGAAATATTTACACCATTTTTTTCTGAAATACAAATAGAAAGTATCTATTTTCGTGGGTAGATAGTATAATTCATGTCAACATTAAACACAAAGGATACAAGCTAACCATCTACAGGTATACCGTCAGGGGAGCACCTAGCCTTTCGGCCTTTATCTCCCGGTCCCGCTAAAATGTTTGGACCTTCGGCTTTTTACTGACAAGGTGTTGTTGTCAGACGGAGATTTCTCCATCAGGCGCATGCACACACCATCCGGAATCCAACCCCGGGATTGCATCACTAGCTGGATGACTTGGGTAACAACTTCCAGCCACTACGAGTCCAACACCTTGATGGGCAAGGACCATGGTCCCCTGGGCACACCCATCCCCGTAGTACACTATTCGCTATAGACTTCTCCATAGCAGGTGTGATCCTCCTTCGGCCCCCTATTGGTTAAGCCTTACGTCGAATTCGGGCATGCACACCCCAGGCTCGTTGGACCTGTGACCAGTGGCGGCTCACCCATATGTGCACATGTGCACGTGCACCCCCTGATAAAACAACCATATCAACAAATAATGTACTAAATATCTTTGCTAAATAAAACACTTCACAAAACAGAACAAACCGCCCGACGCAACATACTCTAAGTGTACGTACATAATGCATATACGAAATACCCAAGCCACGCATTGAATCTGTCTCGACGAACATCTACAGCACCCACGGTGTTGTGCACAGTCATATGAACTGGTGCACTCGCTCCAAAATTAGATATGTGACTGGTTCCCGGGGCAAGGGGATAGTGCAAAATTTACACTAGAATTTGTGCACAAATAAGTCGTGCACAGCACACCACTTGGTGATGAACCGAATTGATATGAATTTTTGGTGAGTATCTTCAATGAAAGAATATAAAAATGAGTAGAGATTTTA
Source organism: Microchrysa polita (assembly GCA_949715475.1). Classification (NCBI taxonomy): domain Eukaryota; kingdom Metazoa; phylum Arthropoda; class Insecta; order Diptera; family Stratiomyidae; genus Microchrysa; species Microchrysa polita. The sequence goes on from OX454420.1 coordinate 62,260,073, forward strand.
CGTTTAACTTTAGAAATTTTTTCACAAGAACTTTCCTAACGACAAAAAAAAATAAAGCTAAATATTCTAGGGGGTTGCCTTGTCTGAACTTTACGAAGGAAAAGCATTTTGTGCAAAAATTCAATGCCAAGGAAACGATAAAAAATAAATTTTGGTGTGCTGCTGATTCGTAAAATTTTATGGTTTTTCTTGACTGTTATGTGAAAATCGCAGTGATTCTTTAGTTATAAAATCTAGATTCTTGTTCGCAGTTACGAGATGCAAGAAAATAGGATGGAAACAGGCTTGAGGAAGTGGTCATTTTCGCAACAACTTGTATGTATGTATGGGCTATACTTTGACATTAAAATAAAATAATTTTTATTCAAAGTAGGTAGTCTTAGGTATACGTTAAAATATATTTTGAGGGGTTGATGTTGTATGTATTTAGTTTTCTTTTGGGTGAACCCCCACTATTATTGTATACGAGCCGCCACTGCCTGTGACTACGTGCCTGTGCAGACACGTAGCGCTGCTTTTCACATCCAGGTGGCCCCTTCAGTTTACTAGTCAGCAATGCGACTCGGGCAGTGTGGTCATCAATCCACAAACTAGCTAGATATAGGCGCGTAGGCATTTTCCACCAAGGCCGTTCTCCCTAACTAGCCCCTTCAGGACTCGGGTCATGCGGAGCCGTCACCTCCGAAGCTCACACGACTTCCATATGATGCACCCCCCCACCAGAGGACATCAATATCGTGCTAGGCCTTTAGTGCTTCCCTCCCGCAATCTATGGGGGGAGGTAGGCACGCCAAGAGCCACCCGTGCATAACTCATGAGCACGGGACCGTTAGCGCCCGAATGGTCTTTGTACAGATCCTCGCCATGGCGTATCAACTGTACCAGGGGCCCCCTTGCGCTGTTAGGTCCGTGGTGTCACAACTCACCAAATATCTCTGTCCAACTACAAACAGCCTTCCGAGCTGAGTGTCACATGGACACAAACCCCCCTGCGGAGACACAAAGGATACAGTGGACACTTGTGGTTCTGGTAAATTGTTTGGATATTCGCGGTTTTGGCATCTGTTTCGTTATATGGCTATTTAAGATTCAGGCAGCTGTTTCGTTGTATAGATATTATGGATATTGATAGAAGATACTCGTATTTGCACATAGCACACATTTGCAATAGTATGTGTTTTTTTGCTTGAAGGTTGCATGTATAGAGGTTATCCAAAACTACCGCATAAAAGCATCGGAACATTATTCCTTATGTACGAGACATACCTCGGATGTTTAAGATTTAAAAAAAAATAATTTTGTTAGACTACTAAATCCTTATATGCCTGATAAGTCAAAGAATACGATATTTGGACGGCAAAAATCATACATCGCTGGATTTTTCCAGGATGGTTGGGGATGGCCCCCAGATTATGGAAAAAAAGTCCCCACCGGTATTTTTTCCGTTTATTGTGATTATTTCAAAAATGGAAAAAGACAAAAAAATAGTCTAAGAACGAAAAAAAAACTACATACATAAAATTTTCTTTGCAATGTTCAATGCAATATCACATTAGAATTTTATAGGAAATGAATATTTTCAGTTTTTCCAGTTCCAGACAATTTTTTGTGATTTCAACCTAAAAGACCAAATTTTTCTAATTCCATTTTCTCAAACTTCTGCCAAGATTATGTACTTGAGATATCCTTTTGAAAAATCACGCAATGTCGATCATATATTTCTTACACCATTTTATTCTTCCCCGACAATTTCTGGCAATTAAAAAGAGTACAGACAATCAGAAAGGTATAATGAGTTTTGGTCTGATAAATTGTGCGTATTTTTTGCAGCTTCAAATCAGCATTATCCGAAAAACTAGGAACTGTGTGCTTTATTCAACTTGTCCAAAACGGTCTGCTATGTCTCAAATTCAGTAGGCATTTTGTCCAGAACAACTGAACCTAAGGCGTAATGGTTCACCAATCTAAGTTACATTATGACCAATCAGCTGCGCTATCAATTCGCCAGAAGGACTTCATGGCCATTTCAATCAGAATATTTATTAAATACGCCAATACCAATTGCTGTACTACACAGAGAAAAAAAATTAGAATGGTTATCTAAAGAAATAGTCGAATTCATCTAAAGTTCGCGACAGGCTGAAGCTGAAGTTCAGTTTTGACTTCGGACAGATTTGCAGACTGAGATGAGTATATACGATCCCAGATGCTCACGCGGTACAATTTTGTTGTTAAACTACCCGACATTGTTTTCGGCAACCTATAGCTCAATTAAAGGATTCGAAAGGTATAAACAGAGTCATCTCCCAAAAAAAATATCATCCCGATTCCATTTCACATCGATTTAGCATACCAATCCCTTACATTCATGCAACAGCCACTAACATCATCATCATAAAGATAATTGTACAGCATTTAATCATATGCTCAATTGTAAGTCGTTTCTTGCATTTTTATGAACCAACAATCGCATCGAGTACCGAGTAGTATGTCGCCGATTCAGTGAAGGTAAACAGAAAAGCGCGAATTAATTTTAATTCATTGACGACAGTTTATTATCACACCAAACTAACAGCTGGCTATTAAATGTAATTTGCAGACAGAACATTTTGTAGTTGCAGATTGCCGCCGCCGCCGCCATATCAAACAGAGATATAGTCAGCTGCATGATAATTTGATGGAATTATGCGACACTAATGAATTATAGATTTGGACGAGAACACGGAATCTATGTCACATATTAAAAGTGGTGTGAATATTGCGGTGTGTGTTCGTGTTGCCAATTTAGCCGTTTTCCGGCCAAATTTAGCCGGAAACCGTGCTGTTAGCCGAAAGAAATTTCTAATTCCGGCCGGCCGGATTTTTAGCCGGAATTGATTTTCTTCGTCCGTTTTTCCGGCTAAAATTATTGATTTTTTTTTTTAATTTGAAACTAGAATCAATTTTTCAATATTTACAAACAAAATTATTAATCGCCGTCAAATTATTCTTACATACACTTATTGTCGTGTATTAGGGTAAGGACCTACTATATCCGTCACATAGGTATGTCTCCTGGGAAAAATTTGCCGCGGAGACCTTTTTCAATAAATAATTTAGGGTAATGGGTTTCACGAAAACTGACGATATTAGTACCTAGTCTTAGCATGTAATTTACTAACCACCAATATGCTGAATAATTTGCAAAATGAAAGACAGTATCTTAGATAAAATTCTTTGCTGAGCAATTCTTGGAGCATGTGGGTACCTGAACATTTTTCCATTTTTCTTCTCTACCACAGATAACGTAATCATGCCAGATTACAAGGGTGAAAACCTTTTAGCGCGATTCATAGATATTGATAATATCGCCGGAACTTGTAGTGTGTATATGTATATTTCGGGGCAACTTACCCCCTTCTTCAGCACAAAAGCTAAATGCTGAAGAAGGGGGTAAGTTGTCCACGAAATATACACTCACTTAAATCTAGCTTTTGTAGTTTACTGGGCAAGCTACTTGCACAATGTCTGACGATTCACAAAACCTACACATTTTCGCAACAAATTTATCAAAAATCTATACCATTTCCTGGCCAAGCTCATAATTTTGGAAAATCAATTTCGTATCATTGGAGCATCAAATTCATAATTGCGGAACATCAACAATGGAACAATGGAACTTAATAGCTACGACACATATCCAAATCATTATGAAGATAATCCGCCATGATGATGAAAGTTCGAAAGTGAGGTGACAAATATGTTTTCGTCATTAGAATTCGTCATTTACTTTTGACGGTTTGGTAAATAACAAGCTTGACACATATCCAAATCATTATGACGATAATCCGTCATAATGATGAAAGTTCGAAATTGAGGTGACACATATGTTTGTCATTAGAATTCGTCATTTACTTTTGACCTTTGTGTAAATGATGAAAATTTCCCTAACATCAGCGATATTTTGATGAATATTCTGTTCAATAATTTAACACTAGAAAGGCCGGCAGTTGTATCATACCTAGAACGGCCGGTGCCGTCAATTTGACGGCCAGCCGTTTGTTGACTTGCGAAAGTGTAAAAATGCAAAATGAAATATTAAATATGAGTTGAAATTGATTCTCAACTATTTTTAAGTTATTCCGATTTACATTGATTACAAATTATATTTTTTGTAACATATAGATTACATTTTCCGCAAACAGGTCTTTTACAATATGCGCAAATCACACGTACGATTCTTCTTGCAATTAGTCTGTACTCAGCATTGTTTTTTCTGTGATTCTTTTCTGCTGGTGCTGTGAAAATGTCTATTTTTTGTCTGGTGGACGATCCTCCCTTCTTCCGTAGGTATTCTTCGGAAATTTCGCGTATTCTTCACGTAGTTCAATTACTTTGCCGTCAAAATGACGGCTTGGCCCTTATAGGTAGAACAGGTCATATAACCAATATAATAATATTATTTCAAAATTTGAATTCACATACACACTAAGATGCTCATTTTAGGAAAAGTCAATGAATATCATAACTCAAGAGTAGATAGATTTGAAAATATGCGCTATCAAAGTTCCAAAACCGTCAAATTGACGGCTTTGGCCGTTCTAGTGTTAAAGGCACACTTTTCTTAAAGAATTTGAATAGAAACGTGTAAAGATTGATAACAAATTTAATATTTTTGCAAAAATGCTTGTTCTTCATTTTTGCAACAGATGGCGTCCCCTGTCATTATTGAGCAAATGATAGTCCAAATGTGTAATTTGGAATTCGTGCTAATGATGGTAAATTTTCGTCATTATGACGTATTTGCGTCATGCGAAGATATGTGTGCCACTGTTATAAATTTCGTAACTATGGAAAATAAAATAAAATTTGGAGGGCACAAATTCGAAAATGAATAACAAGCCTGACACACATATTTTCGAATGACGCAAATTTATCATCATTACCACGAGTTCGAAATTACGCATTTAGACCATCATTTGCTCAATAATGACTGGGGACGCGATCTGTTGTAAAATTGAATAACAAGAATGTTTACAAAAATATTAAATTTGTTATCAATCTTTGCACATTTCTATTCATATTCTTTAAGGAAAGTGTGTCCTCAAATTATTGAACTGAATATTCATCAAAATATGGCAATTGTGAGGAACATTTTCATCATTTACTCATTCGTCAAAAGTAAATTACGAATTCTAATGACGAAAGCATATGTGTCACCCCAATTTCGAACTTTCATCATCATGATCGATTATCGTCATGATGATATGGATATGTGTCTTGGGCGTAAAATGGTTAAATTTTAATCAAAATATAAATGACTGTAATGCCAGCGATTGTAGCATATATGTACTAAAATTAAGAAATCTGCCTAAAGCATAGTTTACGGGTAGTACTCCAGAAAAGTAACAAAATTATTAATATCAGTATTTTACCATATTTTTTCGTAATGTGTCTGTTTTGTATGATTTAGCCGGTTTTTGGCCGTTTTTCTGGCTGAAATTTATTTAGCCGTATTTTTAGCCGTTTTTGAAAAAAATATAGCCGGTTTTCCGGCTAAATTTAGCCGTTTTCTAAATTTCCAGTTGGCAACACTGGTGTTCATATACCTAATCTGTCTTTGATTGAGATGAGAGCTATTCAGATGATAATTGATTGTGACTTAGCGCATAGTATGTTTATGTAGCAGGGAGTCATTATATTATTCAATTTATTATTAGTCCATGGAATAAAACATACACATGTTGTACTTCGAAAAGGACAAGGAATTCGATAGTTAGGAAGGCACAACTTTACGTCGGTGATGCTAGCATCACCCCCTTTCAAAAAGCGTTGTATTGGGCGACAGGTTTTACGCTATGCTACGCTCCAATACGCCTTTAGTGTGCGCGCAGCCTAAAGATTCTAAATGGGGGTGCTAGCATTACGTCAAAGCATGAAAACGAATCGAATTAAACTTTTTCCCATAATTATCTGGTAATTTCGTCCAACTTAAAAAAAACTATTCCTCCCCCTCCCCCAGGATCAAGGATCCTATTTGGCAGTGCAGGCACCGCACTATGGAATATCACCGAAATTCCGTCAATTTGATCGTATCAAAATTAAACAAATTGCAGAATTTTGCCCTAGTTATTTGCTCCTGCAATATCCCGTTCCCGAATTTCGTGCTCCCCTTCTCCCCAGAATCAAAGATTCAAAATGGGGGTGCTGGCGTCACACCATGGTAATAATAGATTTACGGAATATCGGTATTACCATGGTGTGACGCGAACATTAAAAACATTAAGGTAGTGTGAACAGAATTAGAGATCTACTAATGTATAAATATTTAACGGTCTAGTATGAATCGCGTTTTAGGATTACAAGGACTTAAAACTTTTGAACAAACTCTTACAAACTGATGTATCTACAACTAAGAAAAATTCAAAACGGTATTTACCCTCGATATCACAAATGCCATATTCTCTAATCATAAAACCACCGGGACCTCAACATTCTTACCTTAATTACCGAAGTAAACCATCCGACACTATATAGAACGAGATCTAGTCTAATGTAAATGGCATAAAGCATGCTTACAAAATGTACTTAACAACGGTCAACAAGTAAATTGCAAATGTGTAAAGTAGAATAACATAAAAAATCACGTACTCACAAAAAAAAAAAAGAAAAATCCGTGGACATAATTTATAAGTTCAGTTGTGGTTCGACATTAAAGTGCCCAGTGATTGAGTGTAGTGCGCGCACACACACTGAACAAACAAACCCCGGAAAATTGCAATAAGTCGGCCAGATCGAGCAAAAAGATGGCATAATGGTATGGACGTAGTCCTCGTCTCAACATACACTTGCTCCGATGTTATAGAAGTGCAATAGACACACATCCGATACAATCCACTACAACGTATGGTCACTTGTTAGCAAGTGCATTTTGAACATGCCCATATGTTTTAGAGCAAGTGTGTACAAGACTTTCACACAGTTTGCAGTACATTTTGCAGTGTGCAGTTCTCGCGGCACTATAGGTATAGAAAAATAATGTAGACAGAATAAACATAATTATAAGAGGCCTATAGAATTGAAATATGTGGGTAAATTTCACACATCTTTTAATAAATAAGATAAAATCTCCAGCAAATTTGTTTCGAAATGGGGCAAACTTCTGTATAACTATAAAAAGGTGATTTGCATTTTTTCATTATTAATAAAAGCCAATTTTTTACGATTGAACGATATTTCAACTAGTACGCACTCCCAATAGGCAACTATTATGGGAGCATGTCCAAAAATATAAATTTGTGAAATGACTCGCTGAAAAATATCGTGGATTTATAATATTTTAGTGAGTGGCCAATTCAATCAAATGAAAAAATTGTTGAAAAAATGGAAAAAATATAAGAATTTAGAAACAATGAAAAAAGTGTTTATTTTACTCTTTTTATAGCTAAGCTAACAATCAGGTTACTCGCTGCAATCATTCAATTTGTTGATTCTGATTCCGATAATACTTTCCCATCATAATGACATAATTCAGTTTTGCACGTTTATTGCCGAAATCTATGCACTCAATGCTCATTTGCAGATGCAATTTTGGCCCTTCACGATTTTTGAAATATGATGTCAAAGTATCGCCACTATCAAAAATCGAAAGATTCAAGCGGGTAACCTGACTATAATCTTAGCTCAGCGAGAAAGAAAAAATAAGCTAAATCAGTAGAAGGAAGCGATTCTCTTACTACAAAAATTCTAGTGTTGATAATAGTTTGCAAGCTAATGACAAGTAAATTTAAAATAAATACATTATTATGTCCGCAAACCAGAAAATTAGAGGTCTACTAACAACACTCAATCGATTTCTTCTTATGGACTCGAATTAAGAAAAAAATAGTTTAATATGAACTAAGGATACTCCACTCCACGCTTAAATTAAGCGAATGGAAATGCATTTTTTTTTTAGAAAGTTTGAAAAACTTGAACAGTCTAATCAAACATTCTGACGATTTGCATATTGGATACTAATACATTCGCATTTGTGAATTCGAATTGCTGAATTCAAATTTTGAATTCAATTGAAAAACGCAATGTTCTGAATACGGTCACAATCTACAAAGGTGCACAAGGACTGAAATCACTCCAATGTTTACCACTCTCTCTCTAGTTCCTGTCAACCACTTGTGGGGCATAGGGCATTAACTACGCCTACTCTCCACCTCGTTCTGTTTTGCGCCAACGGCGCTAGCTATGACCATGTAAGATTTAGCGTTTTCGCCTCGCTTGTTACCGATCTTCTCCACGTGTTCCTTGGCCGTCCAACACGGCGTCTTGCTCCGGAATCCTGTGGATTCCAGTTCAGGGCCTTTTTTGCGATGTTATTGGGCCCTCTTCGGAAGGTGTGACCTATCCATTGCCACTTAAGTCTTTTGATCGAAGTGCCTATCCTTTCTTGGTCAGTTATAGTGAGGAGATCCTCGTTCGAAATGATCTCCGGCCAACGAATATGTAGGATGCGCCGTAGACACTGATTTACAAAAGTTTGCAACTTATCAATGTTTACCACAGCCGGTGGTAATTCCATTAATCTTATTTTGCACATTACAGCTTAAATATTGATTTTTGTCCTATTGATAAATTTTTGTCTTTCGTCTTGCTTTATGGTCTTTTTTTTTAACCCAAGAAACACATCATCCATTTTTTGTTGGCGATTATCATGCAATTATGCTACGACTGAGTTAGATAGAGGGGCAGGGGGAAACTCGCTCCGAGCTCAGCATTTCGATCAGGGACTACATTTCAAAGAAATTTCTTTGTTGGTGCGAATAACAGGTGAATGGCAAAAAAACCTCATGTAAAGATGAAAAAAATATTCAATGCGTGAAATTGATAAATTACATTAAAATGACGTGTAATTTTTAATGGTGTTTTTCCGCTAATTTTCTGTTTTATATCGAACAAAAACTCACTGTTATCGTATGTGCCTAATTCAAGTACTTTTTTGGAAATTTGAAAATCGCGGTATCCATTGGCGTGGTTTCTTGAGCATTAGTAACCTTCATCCTTTTTACGCTCAAATTATTTTTTTCCAAGTTTTGTTTCCAAGGATTTACATTTTTAAGTAAAAGGTGCAAAATCCTAACGGCACATCTCACTTTTTAGTTTATTTAACCCATGCAGGCACTGCCCAGCTTGTAAGGTTCTTCTTGAATACTTTAATAATTCAGAGAATACGAGTATAACGAAGCATCCGCCAGTTTTGAGTTAAGATTAGTGTTAAATGCTTCGCCTTTCTATAATTACATTCGATTATACACAACGTCCAACATTGTCGTTGCAATCTTTGAAGAATTAGTAACTACCAATATATGTACTACAAAATCCCTGTGCACGACATTTAGAATTTCCTTTATCAATTGAATACAAGACCTTCTTCTTCTTCTTATTTTAGCGGTACAGGAAGGGGTGAACCGCTGTGTATCTATATGGATTCGCCACCAAAATGTTTCGTGGCACGATGTACGCTGATTTAATCCGTCTCTTACACATGTAGTGATGGCATCAAGAGCGGTAGTCGTACTATGCATGTGTCTAAATCCATGCTAATGGGGTTCTAGCCTGTTATGTGTGGACCTGGCATCCAGGATGTCGAAAGGGGACGAAGCCAGAGTACCGTAAAGGTAAGAGGACACAAGTCGAAATGACTTCTCTACAGGCTAATCGTCGGCATGTGCTCGCTGCAGCTCTGAGCCGGGAGAGAATGGGGTGGGAAAATTCCGCCTGCAGCCGCAGTCCAATAACATTGAAAGAAAAAAAATCACATGCCTAAAACCCGGAAGTAAGTAGTAAGTTGGCAACGGCTAGTAAAAACGCCATTTTAGTTTGCTACTGGGGCCCAGATGGTGGAGGACCCTGGCCTTCTACACCCACTATTAAACAACAAAATTCCCGACCATGCGGTCCTCATCGGCCGAATAAATTAACTTGGGGACCGCCCATCACTGAAATCTGCCACGTGGAATTGAGGTTGTATCATTCCCCCTGGAATGGGTCGGGGAAAAGAATTCGCTTTAGAAAGGCATTACGCGCGGTTTTTCACAAAAAAAGAGAGGGATATACGATGCACGCTCATCCTTGCGAACTTTCAACTTAAAATCGTGGTGCACCGTCTCTGGAAAAACGACCAACACCATACCACCACAAAAACTTATCTTTTTTTTCAGCTGCGTCCCGCCTGCGGATCCTTTCTTAACTTCGGACCACGGCACAATTCCTATTTGTATTTGTTTTTTTTTTTCAAAATTTAAGATTTGAACTAACTTGATACTCACAACGAGAAAAAAACGCGTGCTGCCGCCGCGACAGATGGAAACCGAACTGCCCGACATCCGTGCCGTTTCGATGGACCGCAACCTCATTCGGTCCGAGCCGATTTTTGAGTTACAGTGCAATGTAACTTTGTTTTCGGCTGGGTGCCAATATTTAAAAATAAAAATACCGCAAATGGCTGCATTCAGCGACCGAAAAATGTAGCAGAAAAGTGCTCTTCCAGTTAGATTCTCATTCCACATGAAGGCTTTTCAGCGGAGAAAGAGGTCGGTGGCGGGTAATTCTTGTAGCAGTTCCAGTGTTTTCCAGTGAATTTCGTTCACTGAATGCACTCAATGTCACAAGCTTCGCATGGGAAACGAGAGTGGGGTGAATAAGGGCCTCCAGCGTCGATGCTACTATTACATTACGCCTAATGTTGTCACGTTCATCGGCTAACCATGCCTTTGGATTGCGCCCTGCAGGAATGAAACGTGCCGCAGCTTTGGTAATGACCTTTATTAAGACAATCCAAGACCTTCGAATGGAACATTTTACTTAATTGTGTAAATCGTTAAACCCCCAAATTAAAACTGTACAGAAAAATGTCAAACTGGTTTGGAATTGTCACGAAACATAATGGATAACCCTGAACTTACTTATGCTACAGTTTGGTATGTAATATTCAATTCACATAAAAATGCCTTAAAAATATAAGAAATCCTTTATTTAGGGTAAAATGTATACATAACTCAGTTACCAATCACCACTCCCCCTAAATTTATTCTACTCTACATAGAGACAGTGGCAATTTGTCATAAACTCGAGGATTTTACTAACACACTTTATCTTCCTTTCTGCACCAATCCATTCACCATAAGCTTACCATTAATTTTACAGGGATATCATTTTCCCGTTCCCGTATGTTACTTCGTTCTCTATACAAATGCTACAAAACATTAGCAACGGTCAGTAAAAAATCGCAAATAGTCGATAATAAGTGTTGCAACTATGCGTTTTACATTAGTCTGGCTGGAGCTATGCGCTGACTCCAAACGACTGCAATCTATCGTTTCGGGGCTAACTATAGATAGTTTCCTATATACATTACCATTGCGACCATTGCACGATGATTCTGCTGCTGTTGCTGGTCCAAAACGGTCAGCAACTAACCTGACTTGAACTTACAAGCACCTTTTGCCATTATATTACATCTCGTTTGGAGATGCCACTCCAGATATAATTAGTTTAGACTTATTACTTTCCACAAATGCATCGCAGATTTACTCTATGGGCGCGTTCGTGCATATTGTACTTTGAGCGAATATATTTTGTGCCGAAAAGATGCATCTGGTGTATAGAAACGATGACCGATTTCCTGGCCAGCCGGGTGTAAGACTATGCAATGAAAGAGAGAATCCACTCGACCATAGTGATGCACTTGTGCATAATACAATTCAAGCAGACGATTTGTTAGTACTCGTACATATATATATTTGTAACACTATGATTTTGAAGAGTTTAGGCCGTTTAGTGTTTCCTTCTTGGTCACTCTGGAAATGGCATGGTAAATTTATCTTAAGGTGATAGGTGGGCTGATGTATTTAGGCATTAAGTGGGGCCGTGATAAATGATGTTTGATGAGTTGCGGATTATTATGGGTTGAAGTTTAGGAGTTTTAAAAGCTTAATTGGAGTAACTGCAGGCTAGGACATTTTTATTTCATGAAAAGAGGTATATTTGAATAGCTCTGATAAACAAAGTTTCCGATATAAAGAGCCTGTTAATTCCTCTCAATGTTCTCTCTCTCTCTCGATTACCGTAACTCATAGTGGAGCATGCTGCGTTGATGACCGTGTGTAGTCATCAACGTTACAAAGACAATTGAATTCGGAGTGTGATAAAGTTGTCAGCCATACCACTTCCTAGTCGCATTGTTAGTTTATTATTCTATTCTACGATAAGAATATTTCTTATCATCTTCTTCTGAATAATAAACTTGCGACGAGTCGTGCTGAGTTTGGAAACTCGTTTCTCTATGAGTGTTTATTTCACAGAGTGGCGACCGAACGATCACGGCCACAGAGCAATGTTCAATGGTGTTTTAATGCAATCAAACTGGACTTCAAAATGTAAAGCTCTCACTACGAAATTAAGCTCATATGCCAGATACACGAAACTATAAAGCCATTTATAGATTATGTGATTTTTAACCTTAGTTCTACTATCTTCTGAGGAGAAAAATATGTTTTCCGAATGTCCAAAAATGTCGTTATACAATAAGCACAAAAAAGGTCTGTAAAAAACGCTTATTCAATAATTGTATTGCGGTTTCGTTTAGATTATTGTGGAATGTGTTGGCTATAAGAATCTAAGATTCTAAAATGATTGTGGAGATATATAATTTTGGACATCCTCATTTTGCTAGAACTGCGCTTCCCATCTAAAGCGCCTTTTAAACGAGTAAAATGACAAGAGAGAAAATGATAATTTTACCGATGCAGATGCTGATAATGCTTTACCAAATTGTGACACCCACAGAATTATATTCCAGTCTCGGTATCAGAGGCCTAAGTACTGGAAGCATAATGGTCGTATCCGTCCTGTTTTTGGCAGGACAGTCCTGCTTTTTTTACCATAACCTGCCGTCCTGCCAAAGGACGTCATGGTTTTGTCCGGCTTTGTCCTGTTTTTGACAAGCGTATTGGCATCTCATCAAATTACTTAAATTTTATAGAAATTTACAAATAAATTGTATGAATGAGCAGTAGGATGATAGGCAACCAAATCGGCTTTTTATACACTCGGCTTCACGAAAATCGGGCCACTCGCCACTTTCAAACTCAAATTCAATTTTCTGAAAAAGTATGAAACTTACAACTATGAAAGTTATATCTACAGAAAGTGCATTTAATGGCAATTCAAAAGACTATGATTTTTATCTGAAGTACCGTTAACTCACGCAACAAATACAATGCCTGTTTTGATTAGAGTTCGCGCTTACCGTGTGGTCCGGTTTCATTGAAGCTCAGTGCATAATCAGTCCGGCAAGAGAGGAGATCGCAAAGAATTATTGCCCCTAAAGCGTCCTGAGACATTATTTGCACACATTTTCAATGAATCTGTCTTTGAAATATTACAGCTTAAAACAGCACAGCCGACATGAATGCACGAAGTTAATTGTTAATAAAACAAATAGTTTTTAGAGAATTATCTATTTTTTTTTTATTATGATAGAAGGATCTATGGCAATTATGTGTGAAACAAAATATCGGCCAAATGCTCGCCATGGCTACCGTGGCATACTTCTATCCGATGGTCCATATTTTCAATGACTCTGAGACATAATTGAGGTTGAATATCGTTAATGTGCCGAATTATCTCATCCTTTAGCTCTTGAATTATTTTTGGCTTTTCTTTTAAATATCCCATCGACAATTGATTGCTTTTTACTAAGTCCTAGTGTATTCTTGATAAATATAGTGGATATCGCTTATAACGACATCGGTTATAACGATGTATCGGCTATAACGACGGAGTTCCCGGGTCTCAAGATTTATGTCGCCCCTGCAGTGTAATTTTTGATGGATATAGCAACCGATCGGTTATAACGGCGGAATTTTTACGACCAAAGAGGCCGTATGTGTGTAATGATACTTTTTCGTGCAAAGAAGTGTAATGCAGTGTAAATAGAATTTAAAATGCACATAATCCATCATCTGTAAAAAAAGTCACAAGGATTCATGTCGTATTGCATTCACCTTTTTTCTGGCATACCGATTTTGCTGCAAAGCTCTGCCTATGGCGAGGCGAGATAGAAAATTCATACCACATAAATTGTTTTATCGCGAGAACACCTAGCGCTAGCATATAACATTTGGATCTTAGACATCTTTCCCCTGTGGAAAATTTCACTTTTCTAGAAATCTAAACTCTTTGCATCAGATCAACTTCAATTGGGTACCGACTAGGGATGTCAAAAACCGGCCCATAACCCGGTTTTCATTTTTTTTCGGTTTTTTCGCAAAGCCGGTTAGACCGTCCGGTTTTAACCGGGCTCAAAGTACCGGTTTTCGGTTAACCGGTTTTTCATTGAATTGCTTAGAATTTTAGCAAAATAATGCATACACACTCGTCAAGCTGATGTTCGTATAGAAATATGACTGTGTAATGGAGCCCTAAAAGAGAAACATGTTGAACAAAAAAGATAATCAAATAAAATTGTCAGAAGTGTTCATAACATTTCAAAATTAGCTAACTGAGTTTTATTGCCAAAATGTTTCAATGCCACGCCACAATGCGTTGAGGAATATCCATCCTTTGACCTATTTAACGAGTGATTAAATTTTCTTTCGCCAAAACCAAAATATTATTCTATAGTTCTGGACTAACGTGTCTCATTTTTCCATTAAATTCAGCCTCTTTGTGAAAACTCCCTAATTTCACCAAGTGAATCAACCTCATTCATAAAATTCAAACCATTAATAGACCGTATATATGTCGTTTGTTTTTATATGGCCCACTGAAAAGTTGTAGTTCCAATAACTTTTAAGAATATTAGGTAAAATGGCCATTAAAAGGCTCGAGCAACTTTTTTCTTCCAGCACTGTATATAGTACAGTCAAAATATCCCATTTCAGGCCTCCAAATAGAAAAAAATAGAGTAAGGCTATTTTTTGTGGTTTTTGAATCAGCGAGCTCCCAGGAATCTAAAACTCATTATGCAAAAAAAAATTTTGATCGGAAAGGTCCCAAAAAGGACAAAAAAGGATACTCTTTAATCCTTGGCCAGAGGTCAGCATGTGGGGTATCAAATCAAAGGGGACGTCGAGTAAATTACTTATCCGGTGTTTGTTTCCTGTTTCAAGGACCCTCAACGGAATAAATCGAGATTAAATCGAAAATTATTGTGTTTTCCGTGTATCTTTCCAAAGCCATAACTACGAGAATAATCCAAGTTGTCACTACGTTTCTCACTTTTCCGAATCTATGATAGGTTACGATTCTACCATTGAATTTGCTAAGAAAAAAATTATCGGAAAGCTCTGAAAAAGGACATTAAAGGACACTAATTACAAACCTTGATTGAAAATGGGCATGAGTTACGTACCGACAATACAAATATTGTTTTAAAGTAATAAAACTACATATGGTGACCAAATCTGTTCTCGATAAGAACAACAGTAGAGATATATTGTGTTGTGATGTGCACACATCATATAAATATAGATACTGTAATGAGCCTGGGAACCTTTGTCCATTTACATAAGATGAAATGTGTTGAGCAAATGTATAGTAGATAGTTTTATATGTAGATTAAGAATAGTATAAATAGGTTTAAGAACAATTGTATCTTGGTAGTACGAAATATAGAGAGTTAAGAAAAGGACTTGTGTTTTCCTTTGTACTCTTCGTACTTCAGTAACTCATGCGGGGTGTCATGTCAAAGAGGACGTCGAGTGCATTGCATATCCTGTGTTTGTTTCCTGTTTCAAGGACACTAAATTGAAAAATTCGGGCTAAAACGAAAAATTACGGCTTTGGAAAGATACATATACGAGAAACATGAAAATTTTCCATTGGATCCCAATTTTCTCCTGTGAGGGTCCTTGAAACAAGTAATAAACGCCAGATATGGAATGTACTCGACGTCCTCTTTAATATGACATATGTCCACGTTCGATCAAGGTTTGTAATTAGTGTCCTTTTTGAGAGCTTTCCGATCATTTTTTTTTCTTAGCAAATTTAATGGTAGAATCTTTAGCTATTATAGATTCGGAAAAGTGAGAAACGTAGTGACAATTTGAATTACTCTCGTAATTAGGGCTTCGGAAATATACACGGGAAACACAATAATTCTCCATTTAATCTCGATTTATTCCGTTGAGGGTCCTTGAAACATGGAACAAACACCTGATATGTAATGTACTTGACGTCCCCTTTGATTTGATACCCCACGAATTAAAGAGTATCTTTTTTTGTCCTTTTTGGGACCTTTCCGATCAAAAATTTTTTTAGCAAAATGAGTTTTAGATTCCTGGGAGCCCACTGATTCAAAAAACACAAGAATTAACCTTACTCTATTTTTTTCTCTTTGAAATGCTAATTTGACTGCACAGATGTTGAAGTCGTTGTGGACACGACGGATGTTGAAGTGGACGCGGATATCGATGTGGACGCGGACGTCGTAGCAACTGCCGATTCGTCTTCCTATAACAATGAACTCTAAATGCACTGATCTGATACACATATATTTTCACGACGCACAAAAGATACACGTGTGACACGCAACGTAATCAATATCTCCCTTGGAAAAATGCAAGGAGCGGTAGTTTGACGAACCGATGG
Organism: Microchrysa polita; assembly: GCA_949715475.1. Taxonomy (NCBI): domain Eukaryota; kingdom Metazoa; phylum Arthropoda; class Insecta; order Diptera; family Stratiomyidae; genus Microchrysa; species Microchrysa polita. Next base: position 62,276,699 of record OX454420.1, read on the forward strand.
TTCTTGGAATAATAGCACTAAGGAGAGTTTTCGGAAATACGAAATTTTTCATAGAAGACAAGCAATAGAATAACAGACTGACAAATCAAGAAAATATAAAAATTTTATGAATTTGGAAAGTTTTTTTTCGGTTTTAACCGGATGGGCAAACAACCGTCCGGGTCAAAACCGGGAGGATGAAAAAAACCGAAAAAAAGCGGTTAACCGTTTTGAAAGTACCGGTTTTTGACATCCCTAGTACCGACTGACTGCCAGGTAGGATAGTGGAGAGGAGTTAGCATTTCGTTCCTTTGTGAAAGCGTTTCAGTTGGTAAGCTGGGGGAGTGGGCGATATAGCACCGTCCCTTCAATATTTACCGGAATGCAATTTGCTCTTCGCACAACACACCATTGCATTGTGAGAAAAAAAAACCTTAAAAAATATTTCAGCAATATGGGATTGGATCCGCCAGGATAAATATCCGTCCCCAGTCGGTCTTCCAATTTAATCAGCACTGTCCTTATCTTTGAAATCACGCAGTTGTGAAAATAAACCACACGAAACGACAACTCTTCTGTGAAGAGACCGTGCGAATTAAAGTTGATCTGCTGTGAAAAGTGGAAGGAAGCTGCCGACAACAACGCCAGTTTTTGAGGAAAACGGCATCATATTTTTTTTTGCAAGGAATGTATCTAAAATGTTCTATTGTGCTGAGTGTTTTAATGCAAATACATTGTTGTGGTATGAATTTAGGATTTCCTACGACGTTTTAAAAACCGTTAGGTTCGCGTTTGTCACCCTGTAGAAACTAAAGCAAAATGCGCTGCATCAGGAGTTGAAAGATTTTTTTTAAAAACCCAATCTCGTTTTTTTTCACTTTGCCGTCAAGGTTTTAGGGGATAATGCAAGCGTTGCAACGTTGGCGGAAAGAAAATTAGGGTAAGGAGAGTGACATTACAAACATCCATGGTCACAGTGGAATTCGAACCAACGCTCCAGATATGCCATGATATGCCCCAACTACTGTCGTTTCATCGACGTCATCCATATGAAAAAGGTTTCTAGAATTAGGTTGGTAATCTCCGGTTCTTTTCGTTTACACGTTACATAAAGACAGACTAGCGAAATAAGAACCGGAGATTATTTCTGATCCGGAAAATGGCAGTCATCCATTGTAAGCAGTTTCCCTTGAAGGCATGAAGACCAAGTAATTGTCGAGAAAGTAAGGAGATTAAATAAAATTCTCCTCTACACTAAAACAAGCGTTTGAGCTCCGCGCTTATTGCGGACAAATTTGAAACGTATGCAAATATTACAGAGACATTTGTTTTTCTGGTTGTCCTTCTTTGTGTTTTGCTTTTCTACTAGCATTGTCCTGTCAAACTACGATTTTTGGTGAATTTCTCCTGCTTTTTACGTTAAAAAATATACGAGCCTAGTAAGCATGATGGTAACTTCGACTCTGCAGGCTTCTCATTTGATAATCTATATACAATCAGATTTTCTACTGCTCGAGCGCCTACAGCCTTTATGTCGCACAAGTTCCCCCGCGCGTGTAGATCCTCAAAAAAATTAACGACTGAAGAAATTATTTTGTTTTCGTCAACATCAGTTAAATTTTTAGCAAACTCTCTTACAGTGTCTGCTTTCTAACTGGGTCGTTTGTTGCATTATCATATTCAGATTAAAAAATTATTTACAATTGAGCCACTTTGAATTGTTCAAATATCTATCGGGTGAAAGCTTCGTCATCCACCTCAATCCACTCTCAAACTCAAATTCCTTTTCAAAGGCTGTTTAACTTCTTTTTTGAAATCGATATCGATCCGCTATTTACACATTTACTAAAATAATAACTCCTCAACGACACTTGAAAGTCTTGTTACAAAATATCTAGCCGCGTGTGAAAAAAGTGGTTCAAATCTTTCACATGTCCAGCGTTCGACGTGTGTGGCCTGAGCGGGACTCTAAACACACAGCACGCAACTGAATGATTGGTGTGTGTAACCTGCCAAAAAAAGAACTTATCCAAATAGTAACCAAACATTACCAAATCAAATCCTCTTGTTGTTTTCTTTCCAACGCAGTACATTGAATTGCTTGTTCGAAATGATCACAGTTAAAAATACACATACATATCGTAAAATGACCAAATCAAAATCATCAAGAGTTATTAGAAATGATACCTGGAAAAAGATATTGAATAAGTGTTTTAAGTGGCATCTATTAAGCGCCATCCTTAAGTCAAGTTGCCCATGGGAGAGACGACGACTCTTTGACGTGTCAAAAATCTCGACTGAATCAGCTACGCGCAGCATTATTTTCGAGAGGCTTATATTATAGAAACTAGTCGACCTATTGATTTCACTACTTGAAGCGTTATGTCGAGTAATAGAATAATAACATAATACCGTAACGAAAATTAAGTGTTATCGGCATTAATAAAAGCATACTTGGTGCATTATTTGCAGAGTTGATGATAGGTTTTTGTGTTACAAATGGACATGTGATTGAAAATGAAGATGTGAGTCATCTTGTTTATGCGAATAAAAATTATAATTATTTACTTATAATTAATATTAATGATTAGGGCAACCAAAATATGCCCTAAAAACATTTTTCATTTTAGGCGCCTAAAATATGCACTTAAAATTAAAAAATATGTGCTTAAAATAGAAAATATGACCTTAAAATTAAAAACCATGCTCCTATAAATAACACTTTTTTCATTAAAAGTAGTAGTCTGGCTGGTCTAGCGGTTAGTGCGCGCACCTTCGGTGCACAGGGTCATGAGTTCGAATCTCACCGTGTTCCATGGTGTTTTTCGAACTCACGAGCTTGTGACGGACTATGATCTCACTCAGATGTTAAACGAGTACCCATTTATGGGGATAAATAACACGGCTGAGCGTGATGCTGATCTCATTACCTCATCAAAAAGCAGATAAGATCTTGGAAATAGGATGTCACTAACACATCCTGCGGCCTTAGTCCAATGTTGGATTGTCGCGCCTGTTATTTATTATACCCTTCACTCGTAGAGTAAAGGGTATATTAACTTTGTCATGAAGTTTGTAACGCATTGAAGGAAGCATCTCCGACCATATAAAATATGTATATATATGATCAGCATGACGAGCTGAGTCGATTGGGCGATGTCCGTCTGTCTGTCTGTCCGTCTGTCCGTCTGTCCGTCTGTTGCTACGCGTTTTACTCGGCCAGTTTAAAAGCTATCGAGCTGAAATTTTGCACACATGTTTCTTTTTATTGCAGGCAGTTTGTATGTTTGAATCGCTAAAATCGGACCGTGGGGTCATGGGGCTGCCATACAAACCTAACCCCCCCAATTTGGTTTTTCTAAGAAAAACTTTTTCATGTGTTTACTAATTTCAACGAAATTTCACACAAATGTGTTTCTATTGATAACACAAAACATATGTAAGAATGGATCAAATCGGACCATGGAGTCATGGGGCTGCCATACAAACCTAACCCCCCAAATTAGGTTCTTCTAAGAAAAACTTTTTCATTTGTGCACCAATTTGAACCAAATTTCAGTTTCTATTGATGCCACAAAATATATGTAAGAATAAATGGAATCAGACTGTGGGGTCATGGGGCTGTCATACAAACCCAGCCCCCAAATTGAGTTTTTCTAAGAAAAACTTTTTTATTTGTCAACCAATTTCAATCAAACCAAACCAAAGTGCATTTCATTTGATGCCACAAAGCATGTGTGAAAATGAATGGAATCGGACGATGGGGTCATGGGGCTATCATACAAAGCCACCCCCTAAATTGAGTTCTTCTACGAACAACTTTTTTATTTGTGCACCACTTTCAACCAAAACTCGTAAAAGTGCACTTCAATTGATGCCATAAATAATAATCGGACTATGGAGTCATGGGGCTACCATACAAGCCCAACCTCCCCATTTTGGATCTTCTAAGAAACATTTTTTCTACACCAATTTAAAAAAACCTCAATGCGTCTTTATCAAAACAAAAAAAAGTAAAACAAATCGAATCGTACTATGGGGCCATGCTCCCGCATCCCCCCAATAAAGTTTTCTGAGATATTTTTTTTTTATTTTACCACTTATTCCAACCAAACCTCACACAAATATTGTTTTATCGACGCCACAGAATTTGTCAATATCAAATATTATGCGAAAACAGAAGGAAAAGAATGGGGAAGGATTAAATACAAGTCATAGGTTTCCCCCAAAAAACTTTTAGCCCGAGGAGAGTGAAGGGTATTCAAATTTCGGCCGCGCCCGAAATTAGCCTCGGTCTCGTTTTTTATTTTCATTAAAAAAATATTTTTATTAATAGAATCTTTGATCGACAAGAACAAACTAAAATGTATTATTGTAAAGCTTTTGCGGAAAATTTGGCTTGTTCTGTTATCCCTTCTCATAAAGAGTTCTGCTTCCGATATTAGCGACGTTTTGTTCGTATCGCGCGTAAATCTGACTCGAAAAAAACGATCGCGGGTAACATCCCGGTTAAGACCAAACAGCTGACATTTGACAGTTTTTCGCATCTTTGACTCACCTTTGTCGGCTTATTTTTTAAATGTGGTGGATTTCATCACAAAAGATGATTATTTCTTTGCAAAATATTTTCTCGGGATATTGATAAAGAGGGTACCAACAGGTACCTAAGGTTTCAAACTTTTATTTCACATACGAGTTTTATGGATAACTATCGTACTTTTCAAAAAATACGTGCAAATATACGCGATTATAGGCTGAGTCGATACTTTTGTCCGTAAGTGTAGAAACATATGTCAATGATTTATGTTCGCCAAAAAGTAAAAAAAAAAACACACATATGTGTACAAAACCGTGGACAGAGTGAAAATGGGTTAGACGGCCTCTATAGTGGTATTGACATTTTTGTCAAAGCCACAGCTCACCACAATTCGCCATGATTTTGTAGACATTTTGCTCGAGATTTTGGTTTTAATCTAGGTACAAAATCTTCATAGAATGTATGGAAAATCTTGAAGATTTTAGCCTAGATTTTGTAAAATCTCAAGATTTTGCAAAATCTTCTAAAGTCGGTAGAGAGCAGAGAGCAGTGGCGTGGCGTCTTTGGAAGCAAGGGAATTCAATAATTCATAATAAAAAAAAGCAAGAAAGCCTGACATTGTTTTTTGAATTTTTTTCTTGCATATACGATTTTTATAATACATATAAAATCATACGCAACCCTGCGCAACAGTATAAATCTGCTTTAGCATGCGCCCTCTACAACAAACCCAATACACCAACCCACAGCGAGATTGTTTACAATCGTTAGCCACGGCGAGGCAGAAGCAAAGCGAAATAATGCCTGTATGAAAGATGAGAGCTTGTGGAGCAAATTTACCCGAGGATTGGGTGGAGGAGGAAAGTTAGTGCGAGAATGAATTCGCCGTTGGATGTGGATTTAAAATTGCTTAAAGTAGGTACTAACATCGTCAGTTCACGTGAAATCCATGCAAATACTGTCAAAATTTTGATGATCGTGAAATCGAATTCGCTTGAGTACCACACTTCACATGAAAGTCTCCACACCGGTTTTTGACATTTCGCCAGCGAAAATAATGCAGTTGCACTTTATGTCACAGTGAAAAGATGTCATCGACAATCAACCAGAACGCGAGCGAACATTTATCTTAAATTGAGTGAATAAAAACCAAGTCTCCACGGCACCGTTTTCACGGGAGACATACCTATATGCAAGTTTTTCGCTCGGTGAACTCAGTACATACCTTTATTGTGAAAATTTCCGACTGATGTGTACAGTTCGTAGCAAAACTAAGTTATCTGATACCAATTTTTCAATTTCGGTTGGAGACAATTTTTATTGCTTAGCGATGTCGAGTTTTTTTTTAATTTCAAGTTTAGTTTAAAAAATCAATTTGATGCTGGTAGGTATGCGTGTATATAATTTCTGGTAAGTGGTAAAGCTATTTTTTTTAGGAAAACGAGTAAATTGTTTGGAAGAATATCGATTATCAAAATTTATAGTAATAGAGAAAGAGAGCGTGTCAGCATGCGTTTTAATAACTTTTCGACAACATCTTTCTGGTGATTTTCGGAGTTCATAGTAAGTACTCGTATGTATGTAGATACTTGAATAACGAATAATGTAATAGAAAAAACTATAGACAAAACTTGCGTCTTCCTAAGACTTCAGAATATTTTTTGTTTAGTTTGCAGTCATTTTTATTCTATAAATTAAGATTTCATTCTCATGTCTGGGGGATACTTGAACATTAATAAAGTGTCATACTTTTGAGACTGCTTCCCTCTACTCCAAACTCACGCCACGCCACTGGTAGAGAGCTTAAGAAACTATGCGCTTGCCTTTTTCTTTTTTGTACATTTTTCTTCTGAAATGCCTGGTAAGGCTGTTCAAAACTTTTACAGGCCGCAATTCATATTTGTACAAGCTCTGTAGCGATGTGCATTGCCTTTTTCTTTCTGAATTTTTGGGTCTGAAAGAGAGGATTTAGCCCTCTTAACCCTTCTGTCGGCACCTACTACAATATGCATATTCTATACCCAATAGGTCTGGCTGGACCTACTGAGAAAATTTTTTTATTTTTTAGAAAAGGTGAAATTTTTATCGGTAGAATCATTCTATCAATTCTTTACTGCCATTTTTAAACAATAAATGTATTAAAATCATTTTTGTAGATACACTAGTAACGTTTTTAAGTGGACATATTTTGAGGTGGTATTATTATAAACATGTTTTTCCCTTATTTTCATCTCTTTTTGCTTCTCTATATGGATGGCGTATATCTACTGGAAAGTTTGTTCGCATTTTTCAATACCAATATCTTTGGGCAATTATTTGGCGCTTTGTTAGTAGATTTTACCTCGATATTAGCCTTCAGATTTAGAGAAGCAGGTGGAAAGAAATAGGGAATTTTCAAGCGCGAAAATCATTTCATTCTAAATTTTTCGTAAATTTCTTGATCAAACCTATTTAGAGAGACGTTCGTAAGTCTCTCATACTTAGTCCTAACTATTACAAAGGAAATAAAACTGGTTTGAATTTCCTTGAATCAAATCTCAGTTGATTAGGTTATGTTATAAAACGTGATGAAATTAGGCATACTTATTTCCCGAACTTCATGGCTTTTCAAAGAGAAATCTGAGAAATTTTTATCGTTTATAGTACAAATTGAATTTTAATGACATTGTTACATTATAAATAGGAGAATTTTAACAGCATTTCATATAATTGCACTTTTTACCTCAAAAGAAGAATGGGGGAAAAACTATAGGTCTGGCCAGACCTATTGGGTATCAAAAAGCACTATAAATTGAAAATCATCAAAAACATACTCAAAACTTCAACCGATTTTGTCAAATTTTTGCAAAATGCTTCTAAACATATTATTCTAGGATATCATGAAATATTAAGTCGCTGCGATTTCATCTTCTATACTTTCATGACCAAAATATAGTGCCAAAGGTCTGGCCAGACCTTTGTGCCGACAGAAGGGTTAACCCCTCTCTTGGTTGCGTCACTGGTAGTGGCTAAAAAAAATTCTGACATTTAGTTTTAAAAAAATCTCACTTTTCTTATTGGTTTAGGCTGATTTTTAATTTACGCAATTTATTGAATTTTACACCGAATTATAAAATAATCTACTCAACCACAAATAGCAGGTACATCTTTCCCATTATACTTGTCCTTACATACTGCTAACCTACTTTTCCTTCTACAATTAATTACCAACCTATCGGCTATAAATTTCTATACAGTTTCGCAACATAACGCGATACGTACTAGCTACGCAAAAAAAAACGAACTACAAAATTACAATGTTGATTTTTGTCCGAGTACCTATAAACTCACACCATATACCTTACACGAAACGAATATCGTCTCTTGTGTCGTATAAGTAATCGTAGATATATCTTTTCTATCTTCTAACAAGAATAAACTGTTTAAATTGTATACATGCAAGAGATAACATTAAGTTTTTATACATTGACTTAAGGCATTTAACCTAAGAGCACACTACTGTTGACTGGATAGTGTACGTAGTGTGTATGCTATACATTTTATTACATACCTTGCTGAAAGTAATTCGCTTTTCTAACGTAAACACACACCAGAGCCATTAGCTGGAGTTGAGACAATCTTTGTCGTGTCGATTGCGGTAGCGGCAACAAATCTCGTAAATTTGCAATTTCAGCATTGATAAGATCACGTCGTAATTTTGATGCTCCTTTTGTTGATTTATTGGTGTCGAATCTGAAAGAGAGTGAGAAAGGTAAACAGAGAGTTTTTCATAATATACAAAATTGTTGCTGTGAACTTATATTGCAATTCAAAAATAAAATTACTCCTTAATATTAAAAAATACATAAAATAATCTCAAAAGCTTTGAAACAAATAAGCGTTTATTTTCTTCTATAGGTACATCTCCCTCGGTGACTTAGATGGTTTCGACGACTATCCCTGATCGATCCTTGAAGAACGGCATTTCACAAAAAAAAAACTGAAACAGAACCTCAGGGATCGCACTTAGGACCGTTATTATTCCTTATATTTGCTAATGATATTACTTCGATTTTCGATAACGTGGAGTATCTTCTTTTTGCAGACGACTGCAAAATTTTTAAATCTGTGGATTCCTTTGAGGATATCGCAGTACTTCAATCCAATCTGGACAATTTTTACACATACTGCACTCTGAACAGTTTGGACCTCAATATAAAGAAATGCCAATTCATGATTTTTAATCGAACCAAGACCACGTTTAGTTTTAACTATTCCATTGATGGAGCCGCACTTAAACAAACTGAGACAGTCAAGGACCTTGGCATATGGTTCGATTCGTCTTTAACTTTTGTAGATCATATAAATACAGTAAAATGTGAAGCGTTTAGAAGTTTAGAAAATGTTTTGACGCCATATTCAATTCAAATTCCTTAACGGTAGTCTTGATTCGCCAAATCTGTTGCAGAAAATTTCATTTAAAGTACCATCCCGTTCTACGAGATGTAAAGATCTTTTCTCCTTAAAAAAATTGAGAACCACATATTGTCAGAATTCTCCATTGGAAAGAATAAAAAAAATCGGTAACCAATTATGCCATCGAATTGATTTCTTTAATACAAATGCTGAAGCCATCAAATTTGAAATTATAAACTTGTGAATGATTTGTAACTAATTTCCTTTTCCTTTTTTAAATTTGCAATTTAATAGATATTAGATATTTTGTTTCTTTTTTTTAGTATTAAATATGATGAATTTTAATTGCTTAATTTTAGTGAAAACGCAAGTTTTTAATGCAAACCTGAACTGTATTCTTTTGTAAAAGGACTATGTCCGTATTTATGAAATAAATAAATAATTGGACACTTAATCACAATAGATTTGGATGTCTCTTCTTGATTTCGGGATTGATCGATAAATAGCAGGAGTATATATGGACATTAATTCATATGAATTATTCAAATGAAGACAAATTAAAAAATTGTAAACATGTATGTATTAACATTTTCATTAAAAAAAAAAACAAAAGACTTAAAAGAGTAACTTTCTGATAAAACAAAAGAATTAAGTGAATAACTTTTATTTAACATCCTTATATGTTATTACATATTTCCCTTTATTTTCAAGACGACAATCTCAAATCTAATTATATATGACAAATCGACGGCAAATTTCCACATTTACCACCACCTCCAACCGAGAGCATTTCGTGTGCGAGAATGATACGATTTAACGCGTATTATACATTTCAGAGGTTCAGTTCAAATGACGAAAAAACGCATGCAAATCAGCATTTTAGCAGCAGCGGGACATTTCATATTATACATACATGCAACACAGAGATATCTAGGGTGTTACAGCTATACATTAATTTGCAGGAGGCTCATATATATGTATATGTTGCAGTAGCAGACTATCGACATTGTATACGGTACTATGGGGATAATTTACGATTGCAACTCGAGTTGCACTTTGCCACTCTTGCAATGAGCGTTTAACATGCAACGCATTGAACCTTATTGGACTCTGTGCAAAAGGCTCTAACTGTGAGTGATAATTGATTTTTTTATGGAATTATCCAAATTAATTTTTGTAATTGTTATGTGTTGCTTTAAAAATATCAAATTGAAGATGGCAACAAATTGTTAAGTAGTTGCTAATTAGAAGAAAAGACATCATGCCATGAGCAATGTTTTATTCACCTTAATCTGCACTCTCAAAATATTTTTCACTTCATCATCAACGCCTTTTTATTGAACATACCACATAGTACTTAAAAAATATAATTTTCCCTACATCTGCAAAGTACTATATTTCACACTATCGAAGAACATTCACGGTCTCCTATCCCTATCCGTTCAACTACCTAACCACCGTAAATACTTGATCTAGCCAGGACATCAATTATCCTATGTCTAAGCGCGAACGAATATTATTCGCACAAAATTGCCATACGATCGAATCGTTTCACATAAATTTACTTGATCACCTGTCCTCATTGGCCTCTAATAAGTGATAAATAGCATAGTACGTGCCATACATGCAGCGAAATGTCTGTGAAAACAAAATAATTTGAGGCCGCACACTCGAGGGGTCTTCGGCAATACAACTATAGTTATTGAGTGTAAGCGCATACGCGCTTAACCCTCTAACTTGTATGGAATCTCGCCAATCTTGGGGCTGGAAAACAACCTTACGCCTGAGTCAAATCCGAGTAGCAAATACCAAACGAACTCACCATAGCACCGATAAGTAGTTAAAACGTGCAGGACTCCAACTATACATACACCCGCTCACCACTCACACTTGGCGTTTCGTGTTTTATGACGATAATAGTACGGCTGATGCACATTTAATATAAATCGTTTATTATCAATGATTACAGATCATTAAGCCGATCTTAAAGCGATTTTTCTTATATGATTCGATCAAGTTGTTGGACCAAGTTGCAAGAGCGTAAACGATTCAAGTTTGGAATACGTAGACCGCGTCGCCAAAGACAACCATCACACAGAGCAGATTGTATATCGTTCTTGTCGTCGGGACAAGAAGTGATAATAAAGACAGCGAATATTTTCTCTTTAACTTTTGCACTAATGATAGCTTTAAATTTTAAAAGCAGCGGAAACGACGTAACCACAAGCGCATATGTGTATTTGTTGGAATGTCAGGCATACCGCACCAAATGGTTAATCATCTGTTTGAGCGTATAGTTACGTTTGTCGGGTGTATAACAAGCCAATTTTGAAGGGTATTGATCAGGTGTCTTACGAGTATTGTCCAGATCACGTGGAGTGACAGGGAAATTCATAAAAAAAAAATACAAAAAGTTACAAATACGTAATAATTTCACCGATTTAATGATGATTTTTCAAAGATACGCTGGATGCTCGACATTGCCTGATCCAATACGTGAACGTGGAAGCCACCTTCACCTCAGCCCTAAGGTTTGCTAATAAAATTATATATTTTTGTAAATTGTTTTTGCGCGAAATACGATATTTGCCGCACAATTTGTGAACAGCTCATTTCGCATTACCTAAATGAGGTTAGGTTAGATGCAAAGGCCGCTAAGTTTACGCCCAGCGCACTCAGACCAATACTAGGTCCGTTGTGATACCTCCGATAGAATCCAAGTCTTTGTTAACATCTTAAGCTCAAAACCAGACCGTGCTAACAATATATTTGTTGAGCAGTTTTCGGGACACATCGCGAAGATCGTCCGTATCATAGAAATACCTGGAACCAAGAAAACGCCTCCGTTTCTCGTCCAAAGCAGGACAGTGACAAAGTAAATCCAAATATTAGGTTCTTGTAACAACAACTTTTTTTCCTTTTGAATCTTAACCAAAATTCATCCAAATGTGATCCTGGATTAGCCTCAACGCATCCAGGAACATATGGAATCGGAACACGTCATAGGACTGCGGTAGAAATTAATAACACAAAACAACCTTAAGTTTCATTCAAATGTAACGGGTATTTAAATTTCTCGTTCTCGTTTTTTTACAGTTATCTGTAGTTAAAGAAAAATCGAAGAAACGCACACCTTTCTGTAATTTTTGATCTACCGTAACTGTAAATCTTAAATATATATCAAATGTTCTTTTTGCGCTGTAAAAACATTGACATTGACTGCACCCCAACTCGAAATAATAACTGTTATGTTTTCAGAGAAATGTGACCTTCTTTGTGAAACGAAGAGATCAAATTCATTTGTTTCAAGTTCAAATAACTGTACTGTAAAAAATTGCACCTTGACCTTGTGGCGAGTAATTTGTAAAGTTTACGCATGTTGTCTAGGTTCAATAACGGTATCCCATTTGCTTCATTTTTGCTAATTTTAGTCGAAATATTTTTTCAATGAATAGATTTTATGGTGTTTTTAGCTATATAATTACAACACACGCCACGCTCTGTGGCCCACTTGGCTGAGTCGCACTCTACGATGCTAGTAATCTAATGATCCGGAGATCGAATCTCGGCGTGTTCCAAAATTTCCGTACATGTGCGGATAGGAAATATATAGTGCTTGCAACATTACATACACTCCGGAATGAAATGCAAGGTAACGTTGACTCGAAATTACCTATAAACGGCTGAGTTAACGCGCCATGGGGCTATACGGTACTGAGAAGAATTACAATACACAAAATGTAAATAGGCCTCTGGAGGTCTGCAAATTTGATTAAATAACGTCCCTTTTTAATAATAACTAAAACACACACATACTCATATCCAGGGTCCTTTTATATTTTGGGTTTTAAAATTATTTAGCTTAAAATACCATGGAATTTGGTTTTTGCAAAAAATATTCTAACTAAAATCAGAAAAAATTAAGCGAATGTGATACCGTTAAGGAATCTAAACATTATGTACAAACTTTTCAAATTACTTACCGCAAGGTCCCGGTGGAATTTTTTTTTACTGTACAGTTATTTGAACTGATCTTAGACGAAACAATGAATTCAATCTGTCGTTTCCACAAAGAAGGTAACATTTCTCTCAAAACATAACAACTATTTGTTCCGGGTTGGCGTGCAGGTAATAGAGCATTTTGTTGCTGTATAGAGCAAAAAGAAAATATGAGAAATACTAAGATTTGCAGTTAGAGTGGATGAAAAATAACAGCAAGGTGTGCGTTTTTCGAATTTTCCTTAATTATAGATAACTGCAAAAAAAGCTCCGGGAGATCAATATTTATTTAGCTGACGTGATGTCTTGTTATTCAACAGACTAAACCACAAATCGCCGTGCTCGGTGACCTTAATCGTCCGGTCGCCACTTTGCGATATAGAGATTAATGAGAAACGAGTTTTCGAATCTCTGCATGGCCCGACGCACGTTTAATATTCAGAGGAAGAAGTGACATTTTATTACCATATGCGAGTAGTAAGTGGTATGGCTGACAACCGTATCACAATCCGACACAGTTGTCGTCGAAACTACACACGGCACGCACCATGCCCCTTAAGGAGTTAGGGCAAATCAAGAAACAACGATGCTAATTTCGGGCGCGGCCGAAATTTGGATACCCTTCGCTCCCCTCCTGCTAAAAGTACCTACGACTTGTATTTAATCCACCCCCCCCCCTCCATTTTTTTCCTTCTGTCTTCACAAAAGTTCCGTTGCGTCGACAAAACAATATTTGTGTGGGGTTTGGTTGGAATAAGTGGGCAAATAAAAATATTTGCTCAGAAAATTTTATTGGGGGATGCGGGACCATGGCTCCATAGTACGGTTCCATTTGTTTTTACCTTTTTAGTTGCTTTGATAAAGACATATTAATTCAAGGTTTTGAGAAATTGGTGTAAAAAATGTTTATTAGGAGAACCAAAATGGGAGGTTGGGTTTGTATGGCAGCTCCATGACCCGATTTGATATATTCTTACGTATGTGTTGTGTCACCAATAGAAATACATTTGAGTGAAATTTGGTTGAAATTGGTGCACAAATAAAAAAGTTTTTCTTAGAAGAACTTAATTTGGGGGTTAGGTTTTTATGGCAGCCCTATGACCCCATAGTCTGATTTGATCCATTCTTACATATGTTTTGTATTATGAATAGAAACACATTTTGGTACACAAATATTAAAGTTTTTCTTAGAAGAATTTGGGGAGTTGGGTTTGTATGGCAGCCCCATGACCCCATTGTACGATTTTACCGATTCAAACATACAAACTGCCTGCAGCAAAAAGAAGCATTCGTGTGCAACATTTCAGCTTCATAGCTTTTAAATTGGCTGAGTGAAACGCGTCGCAACAGACTGACAGACAGACAGAGGGACATCGTCCAATCGACTTCCCAAGTCATGCTGATCATATATGTATACTTTTTATATGGTAGGAGATCCTTCAATGCGTTACAAACTTCATGACAAAGTTAATATACCCTTTCACTCTATGAGCGAAGGGTATAAAAATTAGGTGGTCCTTCCTCCCCTTAGCAAGAATTAAGGGATATCATGCAAATAGAAATAAATGCAGAATGAAATTAGCACATAATACTGCAATGAGTTTCTTTTTTAAAGCGGAACATAATTGAAAAATTAGGAAATCAAATTCCTCTGTACTCTTCTTCGTCAGCTTCTACAGAAGTCGTTACGAGGAATTCGGAGTCTTCTAAGAAGATTTCCAATAGGTAAATGCCCCGTTAAAACCCCACTACATTTCGAAAATGCTTTTTGTCCAAAGAGAATAATATGGTGGATCGAAAAATATCTAGTTTTGGCCATATCATCCTCGTCGTACCGCAAGAATAGCGATATGTCCATCTTGTGTTGGCCCCGCGTTCTACAGCGGTTTTTATTACCAATGCACAAGTGACAATAAGTGTGTCGATTGCCTTCGAAGCCACTGAGACCCAGTATCCAGCATAGCGTAATGTTGAAGAAACGACCCATCTCTCTAAGTACTGAGTGGCACTTCTCAATTATCTTTGATGTGGTTAGCACTGATTCCAGTGATCTAATTGCAGCCTGACTGTCAGTAAAGAGCATAACGTTCCTTCCTGTGACGACGTGACTAATCAACCAATTAGGGTCTCCAAAATTGCTGAGACCTCTTCTGGAACAACACTGCTGAAGTTAGGGAGACTGAGAGAGAAATTATTGTTCAATTCCTCAGAGTAAACTCCTTAGAACCATTAGTATAAATTGAAATGGATTCATTGGAGAGGGGTATGCTATTATCTCAAGCTCCCCTGGACGAGATCAGGCTACAATGGTTTCTTCCGAATAGGTATTTGGGCACAGTGTAGTCAGTTGCTGGGGACAAGTTAAAGTTACGAAAAATCCAGTGCTCGACACAAGGCAGTTCACGTAGACACAGGGCCATGTATGCCGTCATCCGTTGACCGAAAAAGTCCATTGGCAGCAGTTCCAGGACCATCACTAATCCGAATGAAGGTATTGTACGAAAAGCTCCTTATGGGAGGAGAAGCCAACCTTTGAACTTTGACGAGCAAGTTATACATAATAGGTGGTGGTGCTTAGTGCCGTCCACCACACGTTAACTCCATAACGTAAAATAGACCGCAAAATAGCAGTGCAACTTTTGGCTGGAGTCCCCACATTTTCCCGATTGCTTTTCTGCACGAGTACAGTGTCACAGTAGGTTTATTCAACCTTTCTTCGATGTTGGGCTTCCATTTCAGTTTTATTTTCTAAAATTAGACCAAGCCGTGTCGGAAACCACAAGTTTAATGTCCCCTAGGGAAGTTAATAGTAGGAAAAGTACGCCTTCTAGTAAAGAGGACCAAGTCCGTTTTTGCTGGGTTAATTCCCACGCCAATGAGATTAGCTCAGTCTGTTCGTTTTTTTATTGCTCTACCTACTGGTACGCGTATTTCTGGGGCTAGATATTTTATAATTTCTTCAGTGGAATTATGTTTGGAAACAAAAATTTTGTTGTACAAATTTCTTTAAAAGCGATAACCAAAATCTGCAAAAGCCATTTTATTCCGTCTGTGTACCGAATGTGCAAAGGCTTTCCGATAAATGGAACAAATAAAGTAAAACTTATCATCAATAGTATACAAAGTCAAAGTCCCATTTAAATCTGATTTCGAGTTTTGCAATTTTCCTACAAGGAACGAAGAGTATCGATGAACATTAACCTACATTTTCACAGTTTCGAAATTTTTCGTGTTGCTTAGCTCTCTCGCAAACACGATTTATATCAGCACCTCGTTCTGATTTAGATATGTATGAACGAAACATGCCCGAAATGCCATGCCATGCCCAATTTCTTTGACTTGGCACATATGTGATAATTGGTCAAAAAAAAATTGCCGACAATTCTATTGATTAAATCAATAAATTTGGCTGATGAACAAGTATTTGCTAAGATGAAAATAGTAAGTTGTATGCACAATTCAAATCTTAAATGAAAAACTTGATTAATCGAACATACAAGAAGGATGTACGAAATTATTATGCGAAATAATAATAATAACCCTTAACATTTAAATATCGCCCGATATTATCTCAATATTGCACATCAACAAAACTCAACAAATTTAAATGGTATTGCTACCAAAACCGGTCAAGTGCAAGGTGATAATAAACTTAAGATAGAAAAAATTTTATGGGTGAGCGACTTCGGGCATACGATGTTAATTTCATCAACAAACACTACCGGGAGGCAATTATTTCATTTTGTCATCCAATTCCACGCACTCACTGTGTGTTGATGTTAAACTGTTTACGGACTGCGTAATTCCAGCGATGACTAGTTTGTTCCCTTTGCATCTAGAATGAATTGAAACGATATTTTCTATTTCAGGTATGTGATTTTCACATAATCGGCATACATAGGAAAAAAGAAGCCTATACCGGCGTCAAATTTGTACAACATTCGACACACGGATTCATTAGAACTATTTTTAGGCGAAACGTGTTAAGAGGCAAAGTCAATAGTCCTTCCGAAAGATGTAGAAAAACGAAAACGATTTATTTGGACTAATTAAACATAAATTTTGCTACCAAAAATAGAATAGGATCAATATTTGATGATATCTGGAAAATATACGTTTGCAGGAATATATGTATAGAAATATTTTTTTAAGTAGATGATTAGCATATAGTGGTTAAATAGTTATAAGGTGTTCCCTATAGATTACGAGAAAGTATGAACATGTTTAAAAATTGTACAGAATATAAGAAATGTTTAAAAATAGATAACAAACATTGAATTAAAATGGCAATGCGTAAAATTTTACATTATGTTGCAAAAAAGCCTAAATCAATACGCGAATGTGGTGCCAAGAAGTCGCGAGTTTCGGAAAGCAAATATTATCATATTAGTACGTGATCTAGATCACGTATACATCATATTGAATCAAACTATTGAATAAATCATGCTTGAAATTAGAACATGGCATTATGTATTGCAGTAGTCATCCAAACTATAATACGAATTTCCTGATAAAGCATCGTGTTTGCATTGAGTTGATGAGAACTCGAATGGCAAAAACGAAAGACTTTAACGAGTAACTTGAAAATAATTTTTATTTTACCGCGCTATGAGAGCACAAACTGCATGTACAATAATTTTTTTTTATGATAGTTTGAGTACTTTTGGCATAATATCGGAACTAAACTAAGATACTTTTGATCAGCTCTTTAATTACTTCATTCGAGTAAAAGATTTTGCTGTGAAACACCCTCGTAATACGAGCTGAACACAATCTTAACATAATTAGTACGATATTTACTTCATCTATCGATCGCATATAATTTTTTTCTTTGCTAGAACACAAAAACGTTCAAATAAAAACTTTGTGCCTGAGAGAAATACTGACGTACAGCACCACCGCCGTACATTGACTATATCATGCACACCCAAGCCACTGCTGTGGCCCATATTTTGCAAAAGATAGCGCAGCAAATTTTATCCATCCATATTATTGACTGTATATGAGAAGCGCGAGTGCATCCGTAGAATGCAATGCAATAAAATTGCAGAGCGATTTAACGATTTAACCTATCATTTGCCGTCTTGTGCAGCAATCTGTAATAATCGCCAATTGTGTTTTCTTTCCCACGATCCATATACGTGAACATAAAAGATCAATAAACATGGGCTTCTCGTATCTGATTCATTGCCAGTTTGTAGCTCGTTTGTTTTATGTAAGTATGTATGTAGATAGCAGATATACTCGCATTTGTGCACTTAAGAGGCATATAATATTTTTATACGAAGGTGATTTTGTTGAGTACAAAATATTAGGCTATTGAATTTCTTTAGTTTATTTTGCTAACGAATTCTGATTTTGGGCGTGAATGTGCAGCCACTGTTCGATTATTCAATTGGCCATCGTTGATAGCATTGACATTTTCTGATGGTGACCAATGGCTGCGAAGACACATTTCATGCGTATCATAATGTTGAATGACAAGTTTTTTTTTCCAGTTGTTGGCTCCCATCCAATAGCACGGCCAGCGTCCACTTGGTCATTTAATCGTTCTTATGAGCACATACACATGCGCTTATACGTTTGTTACTTACATGAACCTGTTGTTATTGCGCTGTATAAATACCCGTCAAGAGGCTTGACCAATTTCTGTCACCACCGCCGCGCGGCTATTGATTTATTCTGTGCTCTACACTTGCAATGTAAATTTTACATTCTAAACCGTAAAATGAAAGTTTAAATTTTTTTATGTATGTTTATGTATTGAGCAAAAATTACAACTGTTGGTTGATACTCTAAGCGGGTTTTGCGCTATTAATAAATTGCATAAAAGGCTTTAAAGTTATAATGTGGTACCCTTTGATTCCTTTCTTATACACATAGTAAACTTACTTACTCCGGTTACAAGTCTATAAACATGCCACTTATACCAAACAGCTAATAAATTCAGCTTAAGATCAATGTCAGCAAAGCCAGTGAATATTTGCATAAATTGGTTAGTCAGAAATGTAATGTACCTACATTTAGTCAAACAGAGGTGATTGTGTATATCTTATCTGTGTCTAATTTAATTATTTTTAAAACTATCGTCCTGTTTGTAAATTTCTCAAAATATAAAATATCCTTTTGCAACGCTACTTATCATATCGCCTTGGATAGGGTAACGGTAAATCAATGTCTTTAAATAAGGTTACGCGTGAATAGCGTTTTGTATCTGAGGTGTCCAGTTGCAAAAGACGTTATGCGCCGTTTAGTTTTTTTTTTAGATGGCAAAAAAAAACGCCGAAATTGAGTACTTTTTGTATTTTTTCCTAGAAATATATTAATGATGACCATCTAAATAAATTGCGAGAAGGCATAATAATCCTACATTCGTATTTTTATGGATAGACTCTAGAAAATTATTTAGATTTAACAAGTTTTGCCACTGGAGATAGGTTTTAACGAGTTTTGCAACTAAAAATGGAGCCTAGGAAATATGCGATATTTGATTGGCGGCAATGGTGTACACTTTAAAATTAACAGGATTATTGGGGATTGCCCTCATGTCATGTTCGAAGGGGGTTATTAAGAAGGATAAATAGGGGAAAAAAGTGACATTTTTTCAGTTTTTTGTGTCTATTTCAAAAATGGTGGACTCTATAGCAAAATATTCCGAGTACGTAATAAACTACATACAATTTCGTTGGCAGTGGAAAATATCCTGTTGGGTATTTTTATTTTTAGATAGTTACAGTTTGCATTATTACTCTGGAAAATATGCTGTAATTTTGTAATGCCAGTAAATGAATGGGGCCCCAGTTATTTTTTACTGAAAATTAACGTGTAAAATCAAAATCGCACTTTTGTGATTTCATATGAACATTTTGAAACAGGCGTTTCCAGAAGTCGATGTAGAGCGCATCCATTTTACTGAAAACTTCAGAGTCCTAGCTTTCACCGTTTCAAAAATACAGGCGTCTAAAGATGCCCCAAAATATCCCGATTTTAGCCCCTGTAAGTGCTTTGTTAGCAAAAAAAAATCTAACTTTTGTGATTTTCGAAAATGGTGTTTCCAAAAGTGGGTGTAGAGCGCATCCAGACCTACATTTGCTGGAAAGTTCAGAGACCTAGCTATCACCATTTCAAAGATACAGCCGTCTAGAAATGCCATAAAATATTCAACAGCTGAAACTTGACGTTTGATTTTCGTGACATTCCATAGAAAGATTGGGCTGGATATAGCTGTGTAGGGAAGAAGACGATCCTTGTGTTAGACCTTATGTCCACTTTCGATAAATTCGAGGGGTATGTCAAAATTAGGCATGCATCAACCTTTCAGGTCGCTAGCGATATTCTGTCGACAATTATGGCTGAATAAAAATTTCCAGCAAGGTAATTGCAATGAGAGGTAGGGGAACCCTTGGTCGGATTTGGCTAATTTTCAATACCGTTTAAGATTAGAAAAAACATGTGACTAATAATTCAATAATTCACTCGTTGAACGCTTCGTCAAATGCGAGAACCTCTCCTAATATTTTTCAAGGCAGATATTGTTTATGCTTACATTGCGTTTCACGTGTATCTTGGTTGTGCATCGTGAATGTGATATTCGTGTACATATATGTAGTGTATCAATGCATCCACGTTTCACCGTGTCGCTAATAAATGTGGTATTCCGCCCCTGTTGCAAATGTTTTGGAAATTTTTTTTCAAAAACTAATAAAATAATGAAATCACTTCTGACAATTTTATTTGATTATCTTTTTTGTTCAAAATGTTTCTCTTTTAAATTAGCTGTCTTACTACATCATGTACATGAATTTTGATTTGATTTTGCATTCGATACCAACACCAGCCATACGAGAGAGTAAGTATTTTTTTTAAAGTAAAATTGTAAGCAAATCAATGAAAAGACTCGGTTAACCGGAAAACCGGCACTTTGAGCACGGTTAAAATCGGACGGTCTAACCACCTTTGAAAAAGAACCGAAAAACCGAAACCCGGGTTATGGACCGATTTTTGACATCCCTACTTTCAATTAAATATAGCTATCGAAAAAAAAAACGAAATAAAATAATTTTAGATTTGACGTATTGACTTGTGTTTTGCAAATGGCCGACTCAATTAGAAAGTCCAATAGTTGGAAATGTCTAAAAAAAAAGATATGCATATGCAAATGCATAATTTCCGAAACCCAAATAAAGTCAGACCTGGTTAAGTTATGGGACCGATTGGGATGTCGAAGAATCTTGATATGACCTTGCTGGGAAGCTATTTTCAGAGGACTGGTGTAGAGGCTGTCCGATATTTGTTGATATCGAGATTCTTTGACGAAGGACTGTTATTGAAGCTTTCGCAGTGTGTACTGTGGTCACTTTGTTCGAATTGTTTTCAGTCAATGCAATGAAGAGATGCATTCCGATCAATATCGAAAGGACGGCGAAACCCTCATTGCAATCCAGGTCACTACGCTTTAACGCATCATATGCATTAAATGGAATGGAAATTGAAGTGGATCTTCTGGAAAGATTTTAGGAAGGACAACTTTCGAAAACTTTTTTGTTACAAGTAGTTTATATCGGAACGGTTAAATTAAACATCTTTTAGAGTGGGTAGATTGCATATGGTTAGTATAGGCTCTGTGTGTCACGCTATGCGGCTCAGACGGTTGATGCTAGTACGATGCTAGTAGAGACGTGAGATCAAATCTCGGCGTGGCCACATTTCCGCACATGCTAGAAAAATAATAATAGTAGTGCATTTAGGAAATAGTCGTGCTCTGTGGCCGTGATCGTTCGGTCGCCACTCTGTGAAATAGACACTCATAGAGAAACGAGTTTCCAAACTCGGCACGACTCGTCGCAAGTTTATTATTCAGAAGAAGATGATAAGAAATATTCTTATCGTAGAATAATAAACTAACAGTGCGACTAGGAAGTGGTATGGCTGACAACCATATCACACTCCGAATTCAGTTGTCTTTGTAACGTTGATGATTACACACGGTAGTCATCAACGCACCATGCTCCACTAGGAGTTACGGTAATGGAGAAAAAATATAGGAAATATATAGTGCTTGCAACATTATATACGAATTAAGCCATTTATGGCTGAGTTAACGCACCATGCCCCACTAGGGGTTACGGTATTCAGAGAGAGGAGAAGAGGATAGGCTTACCTCTATCATTTCATATAAGTAGATAACCAATTTATGCTAACAAAGCAAAATTTGCAATCGTTGCACAATTTGTACATTTTGTCTTTTGTCACTGTCAGATACATCGTATACTCATAGATGAATACAAATAAATTTTATAAAATTATTTCCACCGTATTGACTTTAATGGTATGAAGAGTTTTGAGCTATTTCAGCCAAAAACGAAAGACTCAAGCGAGTAACTCTAAGATTTAATTTATTGTATCATAAAATAAAATTAAAAATATTCCTTTTTTCCGGTTACTTACTTATTAAACCGATGGAAGAGTTTGTGGTTAGTTATAACGAAGGAACGTGGAACTGCAAAAAATATAATAGCACTGGGGGAACAACTTACTTGTTCCTCTTAAAAAAAACTATTGGACACTGTGACAGCTACTGGAGTACAGTGTATAACTGAACATTTTCTGGAAATGACAAAATTTATGTTGGAAGGTTAACGGAACTCTCCTATCGGGCTGAGTCAAGGAAGAAGGTACGAATCACTGTAATAATAGCTAAAGGTTTGTGTTCGTAGACTCGATTCATACGACGATCACTGAGTGATCATCGCCTGACGAGACGACTGGAATTGAGTACTGCTTTTATATGGAGCTGTGTTCCCCTAAACGATAGTCGTTGAGCTTGTCGCAACGATCGCGCCAATGTTGTACATGCTGCTTCTCTGTGTAGTGACCGTGGTGCAAGCCACTTGTTTGTAGGCTTCGGGGAACGGCTGCTTGGGGTGCTACGCACGGTGTATATAAAAGTCGTGCAATGGTCGTATTCGTTTCGTATACATTCGGCTGAGTGGCGAGCGTGTCTGTATACAGAAATCATCCGTGCACATGCTGATTGGCTAAGTGGTGACCGGCCCGTGTGTTTATTGAAATGGTTTTCAGGAAGCGGCACTAACATATCAATGAAATACATAATTCATGGTCGTGGTCGCTGTAGTCGCTTGCAGGAAAACACCCGTAGTCGATATTCACATAGCTAGCATCGCCTAGCTACGATATTTTAGTGCAGATGTGTCAAATTCGCGGCCCTCCTCGCAGTTCTGTGCGGGCCGCGGCCATGTCAAATCAGCACACTATGTATCAACACAAAAATTGTGATATTGGTAAGGTGCTGCTGGTTATTCGGTTGTGAAATCATCTTTTTTGTACAGGACAAGTCTCTTCATAAAACTATTCTGTCCCGAAATGCAGTTATTAAAAAATTGGTTGGCTTTACCGAACATGAATTGAGATTTATTTGAAAAAATAGCAAAGCGTTAATAGCTACGGAAATCTTATAATTGGTGACTAAATCACCTGGAAGTGAAATTCTAACATAATAATTACAGCAGTGCCTGATTTTTAGATTTTTATATTTTTAGATTTATACTTATTAAGCCGTATTGGTGCATGAGTTTTGTTTAAAATCATATCACAAACAACTGTTTGTCTCTTTTAGCCACCTTTCTGCTGAAATTAATTTAATCTGACTACTTTGCGTCCCAACGTTATTTTGGGCGACCTGAATGACCGCTGCTACAATTTTTTTAATCATCTGTCCAAAATTTGGCGCTAATCATGTAATTAATTAAGAAGTGGTTACTTGAAGATCCATCATATTTTCACGTTTTCGATTCTTGTCTTAAGTTTTTAATGTTCCTGAAGTACATTTTCGAAAGGTGGAAGTTCTGCACGGATAATCTCAAAGCCGCTATAGAGATCCAGACTTACTTCCATATTTTAAAAGTAATATTCTGTAATCAATTTTCGTAGTACGAATAAATAAAAAAAATGGAATTTTGCTACTGAAGCCCACCTAAACCTGGCCCGGGCCAGGTTTTGAGTTTGACACCTCTGCCTTTAGTGACTATCTTGTGAGCCGTCTCTACGAACAAAAACCTTAAATCGATAAGCGTAGCTTTTAAACTTGTCTGACAACGTTTATTTTTTAGAATTAGGCTTTAGCAGTATTTATCTTACGATATTTTAGTAAACGGCTGTACTAAATTTTAATCTTTAAATAGAACCGTTATTCTGCCAGTATCAATTACGACATTTCTAGACAAAAACTGTAAAATGTCACACTAACGATAACAATTTATTAAGATAAATCGCCCGCAATACGAGGGGTTTTTAGAATTTTGATGCATAGTGAATATTTTTTGGACATATATTTTATAAGCAATAGATAAGAATTGTGCACAGCATTAATGGAATGCTTCCTGTAAATCTATTTTTGGATTGGTCTAAATAAACCCGTTCCAGAATGAAAGGCTAGCGCCTTCATTCTGTTCCACCTTTAATTAGACCAATCCAAAAATAGATTTACTATTTACCCAGTTTGTATAAAAGTAGGTACTCCAAGGCAAATCTACAGGCATTTTTCGATTTAAGATTTCTGATGGCCCAGCAAAAAGAAACTCAGGCAAACGTAAGGCTGGCTTGGCTTTATATATGAACTGAATTATTGGCTGTAAAACTACTGTTACTCTTTTTTTAATCAAGGAAAAGCAACTTATGTGAAATGATTCCATTGTGCCCCCTGGCATAAGAGCCCATGCAAGCTTTCCTATGAGTATTGAACTAGTATACTTTTGCAGCTATTCAGGGACACCCTGTTAACTTGGTCCTACAAACTTCAAAAATATTTGTGGCAAACTAGGGATGTTTCGGATATCCGCATCCGCACCGCAACTGCGGATAATCCGCATCAAATTCTACATCCGCATCCGCATCTGCATCCTCATGTTGACATCCTCATCCGCATCCGCAATCCGCAGTATTGTATGCGGATATGATGCGGATATCAATAAAAAAAAAATTCCCATCTAATCATCTACATTCTAAACCACTCATAGAATAGAGAATTAATAGCGAAAGCGATTGCAAGAAACCAAATCTAATGCATGTAGATATTAGTCTAAGAAAATTGGGCCAAAATATGGCCATCGAACGGCAAAAATTCTACATCGGATTTTTTTTTTATTATGGTTGGGGATGGTCCCCAGATTATGACATTAAAAGTCCCAACCGATTGGGGGTCCGTAACCTTAAAAAAAGGGGTGAAAGGGGGGCATTTTTTCGGTTTTTTTGCGATTATTTCAGAAAAGGCAATAGATACAGAAAAATGGTCTGAGGACGAAAAAAACTGCATCAAATTATTAGTGACCCAAGACAACTTTGTCTACAGATTATAAAATGAGTAGTACGTAGAACAAACTGCTGATGGGTCACTTTGTATGGGAGATACCCTCAGTTTTTATCCGAATGAGCTGATTTTTGGTGGGTGGGGTGACTATGACCACCAATCGCATCAAACCAAATTTAGCACTCTGCTCCAATTTTGGGGGGAGTTATGGACATACCGTTTTGATAAATACAAATGGGGGGAGGGGGATAATGGGTGTCCATGACCGGAGCGACTCAATGTTTAACTTAAAATGATACACAATTTTACGGCTGAAATGGCATTCTTTCAAAAGTTATGGGGCTTATTTAAAAAAAGGTCCAAAATGAAAAAAAAATTCATGGAAAAGAAAGGCTTTCCACTATGACACTGCATTTTAATGAAGCTAATGATTTTGTCCAGCACTCAAAAGGATTGCACATTTTGTTAAGCTGGCCCTTCCTTGTACTTTTACTTCTAACATGTCGAATATTCCTGAAATCTGAATAGTATCTGATTTTCGGTATTAGTAAAATTCACTTCATATATTTTTTTTAACTAATCCGCATCCGCATCCGCATTTGCAAATTTTATGACATCCGCATCCGCATACACATCCGCATCTGCAAATTTACATTTTCATTGATCCGCATCCGCATCCTCATCCGCTAAACCACATCCGTTACATCCCTACAAACGCTATTACCATTCTATGCATATCCACCAAATTTCATGTTCATTGTTTCATCAAGTTAAAAGATATGCATTGAAGAAATGCTTAAGAGGCTTCCCTTGCATTGTGAAAGGCTCTTACTAAATACTAACTTGGCTATATTTCCGGTTTAGATACAGATATTCGAATGAAAATTCGTAAACATATTCCCTATGTAATTTTCTAAAAATCCCTAGTAGAATTTACATATTTGGAAACCTGAAAGGGGCTACACACGATCAAATTCAAATTTTACAAATTTACTGTTATTTACTTTTCTTTAGCAAAAGTCAACAGTCTTAATATTTAACGTATATAAAGCCATACTGACCAATCTTTGTGCAAAGTTTCACATCGATCCCTATAACGGTTTAGAAAAACGGATTTCGAAAAGGAAGTTTAACTTTGAACGCCAATAACTTTTTTACCGTTACTCGAAACTGGAAAATTTTAACTGATGTGAGATGTACTCGTTTAGTTCTTTGATTTAAATACCCATATGTCAATCTCCGATAAAAACTAAAAAAGTCGACTTTTTTCAAACGTTCGGGACACCCTGATATCTTCTTTCTACCAACTTCTTCTATATGTGCCAAAGACAGTAACCATTCTTCACATTCCTACCAAATTTCATGACAATCGGTTGAGCCGTTCGCGAGTTATTTAGTGAACAGACGGACGGACAGACGGACGGGCAGACCAAATCGATTTCATAAGGGTTTTTTGAAAAAAAAAAAAATTTCTAAAAAACCCTAAAAAGTTTCGCGCTCAGTGTTTTCATATTTTCGCAATTCTAGCTCCTTCTCGTATAAATCAAAAGAGTTCACTTTTAAATATATGCAGTTAGATGCATATACGTATCTAAGCAGAATTCGAGTGATAAGCTGTAAAATTCTGGGTGGCATTTTTTAACAACATTCTATAAGCAAACTTCTAATAATAAATTTACACCCTATTCTGTCTTCCTGTCAAAGTCATTCATCCAAATGATTACAAACAAATAAAAGTACATGAAATAATTGTTCTCGCATGATCGCAACTAGCCATACACATAAAATAAACATGCTAAGCGGTAAAACAAACACGCCAAGGTGCTAAGTGATTGTTGCATTCCACTCATAATTGGCCAGATGGTGGAATTTTGTTCATTTGTTCTTCTTGCATTTTACCACCATTGTAGTACAACATCATCACACCACCACCATTGCCATCAGCATCATCATCGTTCCAAGCTCGCTACAGAGCAAGCATCCGCAAATCAAGATGTACTAACTCACATGCTAATTTCATCGACGACGCGAGTATTTATGCACTTGGCCATTCGCGGAATCCCATAAATGCCATGCTTACGGTCAAATCATAAGGAAATATCGTTTAGGTCTCCTGGTCGATTTGCATAATTAGACAAAATCGTATAAATTACTGGATCCGTTTTTAGCATGCACACTTGAACCGCGTGAGTACATCATATGCAAATGCATCCGTCAACCTTAAAAATCCGTTTGCTTGCACACGGTGGTGGTGGTGGTGAACGGTGGGCGCTAAGCTCGCGTTGTGGCGAACTGAAGCGATGCATCAAAATGTACCAGCAGAGAGTACATACAAGCCACTTTACAGTTTCGCAAGCAATTGTCAATATATTCTTGAGTTTCTGATATATTTGTTCTCGGTCTTGGACTATGTTATGTAGTTGACATAAAGGCGAAATTTATTGGTGTGTTGTGATCATAAATCTCGTTATGACAGTGTGATCCAAGTGTTTCAGCCGGCCGCGCAACGTTGCAATAGCCATATCAAGTCCACCAGCATGCAAGTCAGAGCGGTCAATTTTGAAGCCATGCAAATCAATGAATGCACTTAGCGGGTGTTATGAGGCAGATAGCAGTAGTCAGTAGTAGGTGATTGCATGTCGTTAATAGATAGCATTGGAATTTTTTCATTCTTTTTCTCTGTCATGTAGATTTTCCCAATGATGGCAAGTTTCTTATTTGGTAGTAAATTGAATGTAAGGCCCTTTCACTTTTATAGCAACTTTGAGCGGTAATAAATTTTTCAAAAAATAACTTAACTGACACTCGAAATCTATCAAGGTAAAGGACACAATTAAGCATTAGAATTATTTAGGACAAAGGCATAATAGCATTGAAAGCAGCAGTATGATGATACAGATACATTATTACCTACGATCTCTTAACGATATAAGGTCTCCCTCCCCATTGATGAAGTGGTGACCTCAAAAACTCATAATCATAATCCTGATTATGGTCGTCATATTCGGCCTACCCAGCAAACAATATCCAACACAATACGAAAATTCGAAGAAACTGGGTCGGTAAGAGACGTAAGATCTGTGCATCATCGTTTTGCCCGTTCGACCGAAAACTTTGCCGTTTTGAGTGAGAGTGTTGACGAAAACCTAAATTCGTCGATTCCATTTGGGCTTGTCATACGAAACCTTGTGGCGTATTTTGAGTTTGGATTTACTTCTTCATTCATTTTAAGTTTAACTTCTTTCATGCACCTTTGCTCAGTTTCACAAATAAATACAATTCGCAATACTTCCAATCGGCTTTTGGATCTTATTTTCACCAATATAGATTAAGTCATTCATTCTTATATCAGAACCTTCTCCTTATGTTAGAATCGATCACCATCATCCACCTTTACTCCTTGTGTTGTCCCTTAAAACTTCGAGCTCATGCCTCCCTCGTAAGCAATGAAAATTCAATTTCCACAAGGCTGACTATAGTGCTCTTAACTCAAGGCTGGCTGAAATTGACTGGTCGATTGTATTGGAACATCTTGATTGTAATTCTGCTGTCGCCACTTTCTACAATATTATATTTTACCTCATTGCCTTATTTACTCCTATTTATACTCCAAAGTCTCTCAATAGCCCCGTTTGGTTTACAACTGAAATTTTAAATCTACTTCGGAAAAAGAACCGCTGTCGTTTACGATACAAACGCTATAGAAACCCAAACGACCTAATTTTGTTTTGAAGATTTCGAAATGAAGCGAAAAGACTTATTGCAGCGGCCAGAACGGCTTATCTGACCAGCGTAGAAGAGTCCATTCAGCGTAACGAAAGTAAACAGTTTTGGTCGTACGTGCGTCATCTCCGCTCAGCTCCCTCTTTGCCTTCTAAAATAAATTACCTCAACAAGACTGCTACTGAACCTCAATCTATATGTGAATTATTCGCTACGTATTTTTCTTCGGTATATTCACCAGCGTCCTCCGAACCTTTCTCCTTTCCCATTGACCCTTCTAATTTTTCTTTTCCGCTCATATCATCAGATGAGGTCAGCTTGCTTCTTAGTAAGGTAAAAGCCGAAGGTGGAGCAGGAATAGCAGGCTTACCTAACATTTTTCTGAGAAAAACTTGTAATACTTTATCGTTGCCGCTCTCGATTCTATACAATAAAAGCCTCCAGACGGGCACCTTTCCTTCTGCCTGGAAACAGGCTTTAATATTACCTATTCCTAAAGGTAGTGACGATCTATCTTCAGCCTCTAACTATAGACCCATTTCGCTTTTACCGTCTTGTGCAAAAATTTTAGAAAAAATCGTCAATGACTTTTTGGTATTCAATTTTGGACATTTTATAACTAATTGTCAACATGGGTTCCGAAAACACCGTTCAACGCCGACTAACTTGCTGGAGATCACACAATTTATTGCTAAAATGTTTGACCTTCAGCAAGACGTACATGTTGTTTATACGGACTTTTGGAAGGCTTTTGATTCGGTGAGCTTTCAGAAACTTCTGTCCAAACTTGCAACATCCGATATTCCCATATCACTAATCAAATGGCTGGGTTCATACCTCACCGAGCGTACAGGTCAAGTAACTTTTAATAATTGCTTATCATCTCCCTTCATTCCCACATCTGGTATCCCTCAAGGATCCATTCTGGGGCCACTGTTATTCACATTTTTTATTAATGACCTCCCGCAAATCCTCGATTGCCGTAGCTTGCTCTTTGCTGATGACCTGAAGTGTTATCTTTCGGTATCCTCTATCACCGATTGTTTACAATTACAATTTGCATTAAACACTCTATCTTCCTGGTGTCTGGATAACGGTCTCCGGCTAAACTTGTCGAAATGTTTCTATACGATATTTTCTCTGAAGTCTTCTCCCTTGTCTTTTTCTTACACCTTACCCTTTGCCTATCACAAGAGTTCTTGAATATGCTAGTGTAGTTTGGTCTCCCAATAATCAAATTACACATTCTAATGACATTGAGGCTGTACAAAGAAAATTTACCAGGACGCTTTTCTATAAATTTAGTATACCCTACACCAATTACCCCAGCCGTCTGCTTTTCCTCAATTTGAGATCTTTGAAAGCTCGAAGACTGTTAGATGAATGCTTTCTATTCAAACTTTGTCACGGTCTTATTGACTCCAACGTAGCGGAAGGCATTCGTTTTAGAATTCGGATTCGTCCTTCGCGCATTATTAACGTTTTTGATCCGCCATCAGCTAGGCTGGCAATTTACTTTAATTCTCCTCTACTAAGAACGATGACGACACATGATGAACTCCAGTTTGGTCCTTTTTCATTGAATTTTGTTTCTTTCCGTAGAGTCGTACTTCAACGTCTTATTTCTTTTGATAACGTAAATTTTTCTTAGCTTTTTCTTTTTTTATATATATATTTCGATTAAAGTAATTGTATATTTGGATTATATTTCTTGGGATATTTTAATGCTTACGTGTACATTTATTGGAATTTTTTTCTGTGTATATGCTTAAATAAATAAATAAAGTCCAGCTCATTCAAGAAATTAAGCCGATGGATCATCGTTTGCGCAGGGAAATCGCCGATTGGTTGCTCCAACAACAGGCTGTTGGTCCCGATGTCGCTTGGCCACCGTTATCATGCGATTTGACGCTTTTAGATTTTTTTTGAGAGGCTACGCAAAAGATCGGGCTTATGTGAACAATCTTCAAACTCTGAGCGTATGCGGAATGGTATGGAAAAAGTAATGGAAAATCAAAAGGATCGTGCCCCGCAAAAAATCCCGTAGATTTTAATAATGTTGTGTTTCACATATAATAGCATCGTCCAAATATTAAAATGAAATAAAATAAAATGAAATAGAATAAAATCGTTAAAAACTAAACGGCTTGTGTGTTTTCTTTTATTTCACTTTCCCGGAATAAATTCAGATAACCCATTATAATTACAATTATATCTTATGCGGCGCAAATAAACGATTTTAACAAAAACATCAATTTTTCCCGCACAGAACAAATTGATGATGACTGTCATTAACTAAATTTTAATTTAAAAATTAATTAGTCTCTATTGACTAACTAATTAATCAGGGATGTTGCAGATCCTCTGTATACTTACAGCTTAAAATTTTCTTGTCGATTTTATAAATAAATAAATAATTGGTGACAGTCCAACATCGGACCAAGACCGTCCAATTTACAAAGTCTTAACTGTTCATTTTTTAAGACTTATTTATCCCCATAAGTGGGAACTCGTTTAACATCTGAAAGCGATCATAGTCCGTCACATGAGTTGTGAGTTCGAAAAACATCATAAATTGAAACCGCTCATGGTGGGACTCGAACCCACGACCCTGTGCTTTGAAGGAGAGCGCATGAATCACTAAATCCTCCAGACTACTATGCCAATTTACAATACGAGACCATACGCAATCCCAGCCAATCAACGCAATATTTAAAAATGAAAGAACTAGCAATCCTTAAAATTCCATTCGCCTAATAATGTGTGGGAACTGAAATATACATTCACGTGCTCTCCATAGATTTATCGTGGTAGTAAACTTTGAAACGTATATTAAACCTCTAATGACTACCTTATACACTCCTGTTGCCGCCAATACTATCGAGCAGCAAAAATCGACATCCATAATACGACGACGACGTTTCTCAATTTCTAGCCTAAAGTCTTAAAATCGGTACCAGAGGGAACACTATGTGTATCTTAAATTCTATATTACAAAACGCCAACATGAAAATTGCTTTACAAGTGGAATTATACGAAATTACAGTTTGTTCGGATAAAAGATCTCTTTTGTGCACTATATCTATCTGTTCGAGTGTAATTCACCAAAGTATGGTGATTTGATTTGGAAGTTTTTCTTTCTTTTTCCTTTTCACCAATAAAACTGCAGCAGCTTACACAGCTCAGAGTCCGCAACTCCTATAACTGTTCGCTAATAAAACCAAATCCTTACCGGTTTCTTCTCTCATTATTGCTATACTATAGCATCATCATTCGCTACTGTCTATGCAATCTTTTGGAGAAGCTACTATGGAAACGCCATAATCCCAGGCCAAGGAACCCTCCGGTGATGTGTGAGGAATGTATACGAAAGAGTGAAGCAGGGGGTGAAAGACATGCTGAAAATACTTGGGTAAGACTGGAAGCTGATCGATCTCATAATATAACACTGTTGCTGCCAACCGGTAAAGATTGGTATCAAAAGCTATGGACGAGTCGTATCCATATTGCGGCCGATGATAAAACCAAATGATCCCATCATCGTCATCGAGAAACACTAGTAGCCTTGCCTCGAGTACACTTAATGTGTGCACATATACTAAGGGCGGCGATTTTGGGCCTATATATTCATGGAGTTGTATTAGGATTTGCCGGTGGTTATGTTACAACAATAAAATGTTAGTATAGTGCGAGTCGTGTTACCTCGTGCGAAAAATGCCTCAGGATTTAATTTTCTCATCACAAAAGTCCAGAAAAAAAGTCAATCATTTCCAACACAGGGCGTGTTATTTTTTTATGTAAAGAAGTCAGTTAAATTTTAGTGTAGTACCTTGAATTTCCCACAGAATCAAAGAACATTTTTTTTGTAATAAAATGGTTTGATATTAACTAAATGGATTTTTTTATTGTGAGCAATTATTTGAAAGGTATATGTCTACCACAATCCTTATTAAGAAATCAATATTCTCCTCAAAATATACATAAATTAATTGAAATCTATCTTGAGTATATTCACATCTGAATTTCTTCTAATTGACCAATCTCCGGGGCAGAATAAAGCACACTACGTACTAGAATTCTCAACCGCATGGTATGTAAATTACTCTTGATGGATACTCTTGCGTTGATTTTAAATCTGCCACCATTGGAGATGGATTGGCGTAATCATTCGACGCGATAAGTGAGTTCCGCAAAACCTTGCTGATTTCAGTTAGGTTCTGGCAGGTTCAACCCGTCAGTCTTCATTCGTGTATTCACATCCACCACTGCCCACAATATGTATTATCATCCTCATTAGGCCTGTTCGGTACCGAGATTTCAGTACCGGGTTTCGGTTTTTTTCAATACCCGGTACCACAAGCGGTTTCCCTGACTCAGGTTTTTTTTTCAGTACCGACGGTTTTTTTAACCATAAGCCGGTTTTTTGAGTACCGGGTTAAAAACCGACTCAGGTTTTTTTTCAGTACCGGCGGTTTTTTTAACCATAAGCCGGTTTTTTGAGTACCGGGTTAAAAACCGGTACCAAAAAACCTTAAAAAACCGGCTCATGGTTGAAATGAATCGTTCTTTTTAACTCGGTACCAAAAAACCGGGATATCGGTACTTTAGAATATCGGGTCCGGTATCAAGTGAACACTGGTTTTGTACCGGGATCCCGGTTTTTGGAACAGGCCTAATCCTCATGCACCTTGGTTGGAACATTACTTTTGCTCAATGTCAGTGTACTGTACGTACGTAACGTACCTACACTAAACATAGCGACTGAGTTGCGTATGGTTCAGTTCGGACTATATCAGAAATCGCTGCGCAGTATGCACTATCTTTGCTAGCGCATATGCTTTAAAGTATTAATTTGAGACTACTCTTGAAGTTATTTACCTGCCCACAGAAATGCTATTTGATACCAATTGCATTGCACAAGGTTAGAGGTGATAGCAACAAATTAATTGGAACCGTATACGCTTGTGATGTTGCCATTCAGCGCGCGTTTCCTTTGAGATTGTTGCATAGTATTCCTCTCTAATGGGCCTTTCGGTGATTTTGATGACAGCCGATTTACAACATGTCAGTCCTGAGTCGAAGTGTGTGAGACGCGACGACGATTGGCACAACAGTGTGGGAAAATTGTTGGGCAGTGTTTGGAATAGAGAAGAGAGAGAGAATTGTTTTCGATGGTAATAAGTTGGACTAATCTAAAGTAGTTGAATTGATAGATTAATGGGGCCAATTTATGGAGGTAAAATGGAAATTGTGTGATAATGATTGGGGCATATGTTTACTCGTTCTGAAGATCCTTATTCTGACAACAATCATCGACAATCAGAGATGCCTCTGATGGTCGTCTTTTTAACAATGGCATTATATCTGCCTACAATTTTTGAATTAGTTGGTTACGACTACGGGTGAAAATTCTGTTTCATTGCAATGCGATTGTGAAAGCTATGAATACTTACCAGGAATGCATTAATTACATTAATTAATTATGACAAAAATAGGGAAGAGTTGAGTTGAATAGAACTACTTGAAAAGAATCTTTTTTGGAACCAGTTTTACGGGATTCACTTTGGTGCTTCAACATGCATTCTCAAAGCTTATTATACCATTGATAAACGCAAGGCTGAAGTGCTTAACAATCCAGCTCAATATCAACGCAGAAGAGTGCTAAATCGTCATTCCAAAAGTTAGGATATTAATTATTTTTCTTACACAATTTAAAACGAAAAATTGATTGCATTTAATACAAATGGAGTGACGCTATTAGTATAGTGAAATTAAGTCGAAAATAGGCCAAATCCAAACATTGAAAAAAGAGAAATGTTTCGATGCCAAATTGTTGCACACCCTCCCCTCTATACGTACTAAAAAGTTACACTAATACACATTAAACTATTAGTCCGATCGAAAAAGTTTCTAAGAACGAAATAAACTGCATTAGATTTCCTTTGCAATGATATAATACCCTAAACCTTTTTTTTTTTGAAAATTATACCCTAGACCCAAAAGTATAATGGGGAATTTACATATTATGAGATTTACGTTTTGCACAGTAACTTTTAATAGAGTAAAGCTAGAGTGATAAGAATTGGTGGTGATTCTGCCAATTAAATGTAGTTAATTTATACCGAAAATGAGCTTGCTCCGCCCAAGAACACTTCCCATGCTCATGTTAACATTTTTCAAGAAGGGACGCTTGTAACTATTCTCTAAATTACATTCGGCCAAAAAAAATTGATTAAGTGCCTAGGGCAAATCCCCTTATACTCTCGACCGAAAATTACTTAATTCTGATCAAAACTATACAAAGTGAAGTGAAGCGAATCTGCCAAATTGCACATTTTCTCTCCTTCTGCTATATGAAGCTATCTAAAATAGAAAAAAAAACATTTATCTGTTCGAACGTCACTATACCAATAAAAGTCTTCTGAATGTATGTATGTTCAAAAGTTCGTACTAAAGTGTGACCTACAAGTCGGAAAACCAGGTTGAAGGGTCATTAGTACGTATTTGTTGATGATATTTTAAAATAGCATTAAAGCTTCAAATCCGATTTTTCGATACTTTAAGGGCACCTTGGTACAAACTTTTGAACATACACTGCGCGACAAATGCTTAGGTTCATGGATATATATTTTGCGTTAAAATGATATAATTTCTATGTACTCTACTCGGAAATAATTTTTAAATAATGATATCTCAAATAACGGTTATTTAAATAAATATTGCAATTCTATCAAGCAACTCGCATAGCTAACGGAGCTCCATTATTTCCAACAGTTTTTATACGTTAAGTGTAGAAAACTAGGGTTAATTTTAGCTCGAATTCAATACAATTCAATTCACAGTGCTCCTAAAGATCTGCAATTGGTAAAATCTACTCAAAGTATTGCGAAATCGAGCCAAAATTAACCCTAGTTTTTTGCACTTAAGACATTAAAACTGTTAGAAATAACGAAGCTAGAATAAAATGATGTAAGAAAGAAATGATTGTTAGACTATGCGCAAATTTTTAAAAGAATCGTACTAGCACCTCACCTTGGCAGAAGTTGGAGAAAATTGAGATGGAAAAACATATTGTTTTTGGGTCAAATCACAAAAATTTGACTTTGAAGTCCTGTAACAACTAAACCTCTTATCCGATTGTAGGGCCGTTAAATATATTTTTTAGGTAATTTTGTTGGCTGTAATAATCATCTTATTTTGCTATTCATGCTAGTCTAGCTTTTGAGATATTGAAGTTTTAATCGTACAAGAAAATGATTTTTTCAAAAATCTTCAAATGCCTGTGGCAGCTAAAGGGTTAAGCTAAGGGGGTATGTTCCTTACAACTTTTTTGCTGGAAATCACATGAGGAATCAGAATCCGGTGCGTTTATGCGGCAGTTTCCGGACACCCTGTATATGATCTT
The DNA here is from genome assembly GCA_949715475.1 of Microchrysa polita. Taxonomy (NCBI): domain Eukaryota; kingdom Metazoa; phylum Arthropoda; class Insecta; order Diptera; family Stratiomyidae; genus Microchrysa; species Microchrysa polita. Next base: position 62,313,062 of record OX454420.1, read on the forward strand.
TACAAGCTCTCCGGTATATTTATTCAAATTTAAATTTTTGTCTCAAATTATAAAATGTTGGAACATGTCGCTTAAAGAGAAGAGTTTCGTTGCTCTGGCTCATTTGTTGATATTTGTAAATGCGGTTAAAAAGTCGTACGTTTGGGAGCCCCACTTCAATTTCGAACACAAGAAATTCGGAAAACGTTACGCCACTGATATTTGTTTATTCATTTAAAACAATTGTGTAAATAATTGAATGGCCACAGCCAAGAAACATTTTTAATTTTTCAGGCAGCGCTTGTAGGGCCGGTTTCTTGTACATCTAATCTAGGGGTTAGTCTTATCGTATAGACGAGACGCACACTATTTTCTAAAAGGTTTTACATTTATTGAATTGATTTTTTGTTTATTTTGCGTAGTTGGTTACGAAATTGCATGAAATTGCGCAATGCGTTTTTTTTACTTTCAGCTGATGGCGTAACCAAGGAAAATATGGCATAACTATGGAAAATAAACAAAAATTCAATTCAATATGTATAGTAAAAGCTTTCAGAAAATAGTGTGCGTCTTGTCTATACGAAAAACTAATCACTATAGATAAGATGTACGAGAAACCGGCCCTTAGATTATTAAATTTTTAAATGATGTGTTAACTCTTTACGCAAAATTATGTATTGCCATTTTCGCTCAAATATAATGATGATGATTAAACTTTAGAACCACTGCTCAAAATATTAATACAAATTGTCCATTTATTTGTTTCTATCTCGTGGCTAATGAATATAATTTATCAGGCGCGCACAGAGGGTGGGGCAAAAGGGGCAATTTGCCCCGGGCCCCGCGTTGGAGAGGGCCCCGCAGGGACAGTGGTCTCGTAGTGCGCGTACGTCTGCGTTGTTTTGCGTTATTCAAAGCATTTCTAGGACCTTATAGGATTTCCCTTCACCTACTTTTTCAATTAAAATTGCTAGATCTAAAATTGGCACTGATCTTGATATATTTTAGGTGTTGAGATCAACAGCACACTCTGGCGAAATTTATCTAATTAATCGGTATTCTCTTAAAATCTGAGTGTCCTCGAACTATGTGTGTTTTCTAGAGAAAGTGTTAACCAAGAAACTGAAAACGATGGATCCCCTTTAAATGACTATTTCTTATTTAGTCTCAATCTTCTTCTTCTTCCTTGCCTCGTTCTTTATACCGCTCCATGGTTTCGCGTTGCTCGACCTGCAGTGTAGGCACATCGCCCGTTTTGGCGATAATATCTCAGCATATTTCTACAGGCAGCTCTATCTTGGATCGTGTCATCGCCGAGACCAATGCGTTGTTGTTGCTTTTTCATTTGACACATCCATCCACATCTTATTTAGTTTCCATAAACTTATATTTATTCAAGTCTCTCTCTGATTGTTGTTAACTCATTGTAGTCTTATCTGTAACTATGCTCGCGAACTAGCAAAATTTCTCAACGTTTTCTACTGGTGTGGTTTTAGACTTTTGTTCTCCTATGGATCAGTGCACACAGTAACGTTTATGAAGAGACAAGAATTTCGATTTTTGCAATGTCATGAGCAGTGACGGAACAACTTCACTCTGGGCCCTCCCGCCAACTTCTTGAAGAAAGAGTGAAATCAATCGAAAACACTCTTGAAGGTCGATCCACACTTTTCTGTCATCAGTCACAATCACTTTCCATACAAGTTAATTGATTGACTGACAATCTGTCAATTTGTATGAGAAATTACTGTGACTGCGACTGATGACTAAACAGTGTGGATCGATCTTAAACCAAGTATTTTGAAACATGATTTTGACCGTACAGTTTTTCTACTAAAATTAAGAACATCGTACTTAAAATAACTTTGCTTTGCTTTGACTCTTTGCATTCTTACATTGAAAATAGCGTTCTTGTTGTAACGTTTATTAAATTAATGATTTCATAAATTGTTTTTTTTTTTTTGTGATAAAAATGCTCACGCAGCGCAGCATTGACCTCTATAGGTGTTAGTGATGTTTAAGCATAGAAAATTACCTGCGCCTACAATGAGATTCGATCCCGCGAACCTATGATTTGAAGACGAGCGCCCTATATATCTACCCTAATGCCGCTCTCTCAGGTACTAGCATCCTGTAGTAGGAACAACATTTATAGAGTTTCCAAGTACAAATGTTCTTTTTCTCAAAGGGGCCAATTTTATTTATATGCCCCGGGCCCCGTAAGTCCTCTGTGCGCGCCTGTAATTTATACCTTTAAAATCCCGCAACAAGATTTCTCTTTAAAAAAATTTTTTTTTGGTGGAAATTAATTTGGGTAACTAATTACTGCGTAGTCTTCTTATTATAATAAAATCACCATCCATCCAGCTTCGAAGTGGAATAAGAAATTAACAATCTAAAAATGTTCTTTTTTCAATGCTATGGCGTTTATTCCTAATCCTAGCAATTAAAAGTACCTGTGTAAGACAAACCTTCCAGCTAATGAGATCAACAAATCTTCATTTGAATCGGCGTTCAGGCGGTTGTCGTCGTGGTCTCTGACACCAAAAACTGAACTACAATCAAATTCAACGACAATTGCATAACATTAAAATACCAGGGCACTTTAATTGTAAAGTAAGTACGGTTGCCCATTAAAATGTTCCGAACAACATTAAAAATGCGAGAAATGGGAAAATGGCACATTTAAATGAGCGCCACCACCGCCGCGACGAGACGACCATGACTTAAACTGCGGCAAATCGGAAACTTCATCCAACCAGTATAGCACCAGAACCGAATACAAAAGTAATCCTTTGGTTTTGATAATAATCATTGTTACGGCTGATATCGATGTCGGTTGGTTAAGGTACATTTTGAATGCATCAAGTCAATGAACAGATTCTTCGACCATATACTAAGTAGCCAATATATTGGTCAGAGCTTCTCTTTAAGAATTCTGTTTTTTTTATGCATAGAGGAAAAGAGGGCTACAACGCATTGGTCTCGGCGATGACACGATCCAAGATAGAGTTGCCTGTAGAAATATGCTGAGATATTACCGTCAAAACGGGCGATGTGCCTACACCGCAGGTCGAGCAACGCGAAGCCGTGGAGCGGTATAAAGAACGAGGCAAGGAAGAAGAAAGAGGAAAAGAGGGCTGTAGATGCTTGGGAATTGTAAATAGCATCATTATGGTAACTTGGGAAGCTGGAGCGCAGAATTTTAGAATAAAGTTATCCAACTGATCCTCTCTCGCACCTACACTTCCTAACCAGGAATCATAGTTCACATCGAAGACGACCGCAAACTTGCCGGTTAAATGTTATGGCCGTGATCACCGTGAAAGTTGAGATCCCAAGCGGCGACCACACCACTGTCGTGTGGTCCTCCTGGGGTCTCCCATCGAAACGACACGATGAACCCGTTGACTACTTAGAATCATTTTGACCAAAGAGGAAAAATGCAGCTTACTAGTACCATGCGAAGAGATATACTCGTACTCGATACAAGAACCAAGTGGAAAAATAATAACATTCAATTTGGGTATGTAGTATAGAAGACCGTATTTTCGTATATATAGCTTTGATTCTATGTAGTGTGAGTGTTTTTTTTTCGGTTCCCAAGAAATTGCACGGAAGACGACGCGACTCGACGTGTGTAACACCAGGGTGTGTGTGTCGTTGGTGACATTTATGGTAATGATTGCGTATTTTATTTAAATGCGAACAGAAGGTTTAAATTTTGTATCGAACAACAAGCCCAGAAGCGACACTCTTAAAATGTGTGCTATACTCGCCAATTTACTACATAATATCCAAATGGCAGTGATTTCGCATTGGGTAATATTGTCACAAGGGGGCTAGTCTGTGGACGTATTTTCTGTATAGGCCTTGTTGCTAGTGCTGCTGCTGTTGCGACTGTATACTTGTGGTTGATGATGGCGTCAAGCGCGCATTTGCACGGTTGGATGACTATGATATCGTGTATGGCAGCAAGTTCATTGCGCGTACAACTATTTGATCCCAAAAGTCATCGCAGATTCGAATCGTAAAAAAAATGGAAACACATTTTTATTGAACTATATGCCAATAATGTCCAAGTATATTGTTGTTTGTGCGTTACAGGAGCTGTTGGCCATATTGGTAAAATGTTAAGTTATTCAAAATTTAACATTTTCAATCGAATGTTGGCGGGGACTAAATTTTACTTTTGGACCACGCCGAGATTCGATCTCCGGACCTCTAAATTACTAGCATCGTAGAGTGCGACTCAACCAAGTGAACCACAGACAATGGCGCCGGAACAGGGGGGGGCAGCGGTGGCAACTGCCCCCTCAATATTTTGGCTAAAGCGGCAATCAATACTATTGCACTATATTAAAAATAAAGAATAATTTATTTTATATTTTCATACATATAAATTTAATTACAATGTACATATTCAATTTATTATTCTAGTAGTGGATATTTTTTGTCCATGATATAATATTTGGTTCGCAGAAAGTTGCATACGTGCATCTAGTGCAGACGTGTCAAACTCGCGGCCCGCGGGCCACATGCGGCCCGCCTTGCAGTTCTGTGCGGCCCGCGGCCATGTCGAAGCAGCACAATGTGTATCAATACAAAAATGTTAAAATTGTTAAGGTGAACAAATTAAGCCGTTGAACTCAAGTCTACGAAAATTACTAAAACTCGTCAATGGCTTATGCAAGATTATTTTAGGACTTTTTTCTCCAAATACTACCAACAATTTGAGGTCGGTTATTTGATTTTATAAGACAGCTCATCTCTTTCGTACAGGACAATACTAAGTGTAAATCTCTTCATGAAACTGTTCTGTCCCGAAATGCAGTTAATAAAAAATTGGTTGGCTTTACCTAACGTAAATTGAGATTTATTTGGAAAAATGGCAAAGCTTTAAAAACTACAGAAATCTTGGAATTGTTAACTAAATCACCTGGATGTGAAATTACAACATAATAATCACAGCCCAAATGCCTGATTTTTAGACCTATACTTATCAAGCTGTATTGGTCCATTAGTTTGTACCATATCACAAACAAATTATTGTCTCTTTATGCCACAATTCTGCTTAATTTAATTTAATCTGACTATTTGGTTATTGTGGGTGACCTGGATGACTGGTGCTAAATTTTTTTTATCATCTGTCCCAAAATCATGTTATTCACAAAAAAGTGGTTACTTGAAGCTCAATCATATTTTCACGTTTTCGCTTCTTGTCTTAATTGTTTAATGTTCTTGAAGTACATTTTCCAAAGTTCTCACGGATAATCCCGAAGCCGCTAACAGTGATTCCCAAACGGGGGGCGCGCCCCCCTAGGGAGGCGTGGCGGCTAGGGAAGGGGGCGCGGGCACAACTCTAATATTGATACCATTATTAATTAAGGCTTGCTTGCCATAATTAATTATGGTTTTCTTGCGAACTTCTTTCGAAATATGTACACCAGGAGGCAATCGGTTGTTGCAAAGCTTTGCAAAATGGCAAAAATTGTATTTTCGTCGATTAATTCGCTGCTACAAAATCCATTTGATGAACACCGCTGAGAATATTTTAGGTCGAGAAAAAAATAAAAAATCTCTTGATACGGCTGATATAGTCTTTAAATGTTTTTTTTTTTTAAATAAAATTTACAGATTTTGATCGCTCCAGTAATATAAATATCAATTTTGCTCATGACGAAATTCAGGATGCGGAAATCATGAAATTTAAATAATACTTCCTAAAATTCAATAGTTCCAAAATATGGGCTGCACACAAACAAATGTTCAAACAATTTAAATTGCGGCAATGGATTCCTGGATGAAACTTATGTCCAAAATTAAAGCATTCCTTGCCCATGGCATAGGGGGGGCACGATCAGCAGATCTCGCAAGGGGCGGGTGGGGCACGAACTGGATCACCACTGCGCTAAAGTGATCCAGACTTTCTGTCACATTTTAAAAGTAATATTCTGTAATCAACTTTCGTAATACGATTATAGAAAAGTTTTTGAAAATTTCCTCCTGCGGCCCACCTAAACCTGACGAGAGTTTTATTTGGCCCGGGCCAGGTTTTGAGTTTGACACCCCTGATCTAGTGCATGTATACTACGAGTATGTACATGATCATTCCATTTTCATTTCTTCTTCGATAACAAGAGTATCTCAAATTGGGTGAGGTTATAAAACACAACGTTGCGCAACGTTTCGCGCAACGTTTCAAATCAACCGGCCGTTACGGATCAGAAACTTCTCCCTACAAACAGATCCTCTAAGCGCCCCCTTGCGAGGCATAGTTTGATTGATTGACAGAAATTTACAATCTGCCGTCGAACCGTGCATTTCCGCCCTCATTTATTTATTAAACTATTTATAATCAAAATAAAATGTATCTGCATCTCGTTTAAAACTGGAAATTTTAATTTTCGAGCAAAACGTATCAGCTGTAATGTGTCAATTGTCACATTTGTCACTTTCCGAGAGATGGCGATGGGAACACCAAGTCTGATCCGGATCTATGCGTTTACAGAACACAATAGGAAACGTTTCGGAAAACGCGAAACGTTACGCGAACGTTGTGTTTTATAACCTCACCCAATAACGACAAGGCCAACGATAGCGAAACTATTGACCGTTGATCAACGAAAGCGAGGAAGTTTTTCATTCTCCTTGTCAGAAAACTGTGCCCATTGTCGAGAATCTCGCAGTAAGAATGGGCTGCTATGCTCGATTTCGATATTGTTGATCTTCGCTCACAATTAACTCTTTTAAAGCGTATGCCGGGAGCTTCACCTACATGTTGCGACGAAATTGCTGATCACTTTCGAAGCATATCGAGCCCAGCAAGTTAATACGGCTAGTAACATTACTTCTGACGGTTCCAGCATCAGCCCACTGCCATCTAGATAGACAGGCCGTATTATCAGCTGATCTGTCAGTCGTCATGCGACACAAGTAGTGCCATGGTAAGTCATGGTCCGCGCTCAGAACTGCCAAAGTACCTATCTGTACAATCCACAAATTGTCCACAATCCAAATATCAGTGGCTGTCAGCCTGTCAATTCGTGTCACTTGCTATTATATACACATGCCAGTGCGTTGATTTTTGAGATAAATATGGTAAGTACGATGTTGATGTATACTATTTTACCACTTGCACATCAAAAACACTTTGAAGCAAACCACAACCTTTGTTTCGTAATAAACGCTCGGCACATTTAAACTTTTGAGTTCAGAGTGTTTGGAGTTTGTGAGCCTTAGAAATGTCAACTGTCACTCGTCACGAACGCACTTGTCCACTCGTGGACGAACAAATTTCTGCAGTTTGGCCTGTCTATCTAGATGGCAGTAATCAGCCGCATCATCAGAAAGTTCGTTCATTGCTTTACCACGTCTTTAACATGGCTACATTCAACAATGACACAAAAACGTCTGGCACAACTAATCTTTCTCCATGTTCACAGGGATCGAATAGGGAATTTAGATTCCTCAAAAATCATGAAAGAATTCGTTTCCCGAGGAAACCGGAAAACAACCTTTGAGAACATCGTTTGATATTTAATTTTATAAAGCTATATAAAATAAAGAATATGTTTATACTCTTCAACACTTCGGAATTACAATGGGATCAAAATGGGTAACAAAAAAGAAACTTAAAGGTTAGTCTCATATTGAAGACTATTCTAGGTGGTTTCTGATCGCTGTTGTTCTCTAACATTTTTCATAATTACTTTTTGGTATCGTTTCACAGGATATTAAAGTGCTAGAGGCAGCGACGGTCCTGGGTATTATGGCGCCCTGTGCAAGTGTGTTGAAAGCCGCTTTTTTATCTGGTCTGTCATACTCCATTTCTCTTCAATTTTAAATATATCCGTAGTTACAGTTAAAGTTAAAGCTATTCTTTTAACATACATAATTCCTCTAATGAATTCGATGAATTCCACTTTCCTTTTGAAAACTTAAGAATCAAAATTTGCTCATTTTGTTGTTTCGCATTTTTATATTTTCAAATCCGATTTTTCAATAATTTCGAATTTTTATGTTTTTTAAACAGAAACTTTCGAAAATTTGGGTTTGGGACCTAATGTAGAGGTTATTATAGCGGAAGTCCTAACTATCACAATTTAAAAATTAAAATCGCCGAAAAATTCCACAGAAAGTGCAAATTTTTGCCTCATTTTTTTTTCAAATCGCGATTTTCGAAATTTTTGAAAATGTTAATTTAAAATATAAAAGGGCAAAGTTTTCAAAACTTCCGAGTAACTGAATGAATTTGAGAAAAAAGTCTTGCGCTCCAATAAAAAATTCGTTCCGGCGCCACTGACCACAGAGCATAAATTGGTTGTTGGTAAATTTTAATTCAACAGTAACAATCGTAATTTTGTGTAACTTCCACAAAAAATACGATAACGCTAATAAAAAATTATATTACAGGTGCGGTTTTTGCACAAACAAAATTTCCTATCGACTTTTCTACATTGAGCTTCAATGAAACCGGCCCATACGGTAAACGCGAACTCTAATCAAAACAGACATTGTGTTTGTTGCGTGAGTTAACGGTACTTCAGATAAAAATCATAGCCATTAAATGCACTTTCTGTAGATATAACTTTCATAGTTGTAAGTTTCATACTTTTTAAGAAAATTAAATTTGAGTTCGAAAGTTGCGAGTGGCCCGATTTTTGTGAAGCCTAGTGTATTATTGCCCACCTAATGCGGGAACTACACAAAACAACACAAAAATGTTCGTGGTCACAGTGGAACTCGAACCAACGCTGCAGTAATTCAGAGAATAGAATCTAGACGAAGATATTGAAGGCTCAGTTAACTTGTAGTAGAAAACTATTCATTCCGGCTCTTAAACGCAATTCATTATAGTTCAGCTAGGCCTTGTAGAGAGTTTGTTTGAAAATCCAAAATTAAGGCTAAGTATTGAATTCCCCGAATAAAATATGTTTAAGCGCCGTAAAAAATATTCGAAAGGTCGGCTTTTAAACCATATTTCCTACTAAAACACTTAACACATTTTGGAAAACTTGGTTCTGGAACCATCACTAAGTTTTGGAGTAGTTTTCGATAACTTGCTTAACCATGTGCAACAGATAAATTTCCATTAGCTGGGTCTCTTCGCAGAAGAGCTTATTTTGATGAATGCGTCATCACAGTGGTTCAGATTCACATTCTAGTGGGACAAAAATCAAAAAGGCAAGTATGAGATTTTTATAATTTATGCTTGGGAATGCATTAATACTCAACCATAGAATTGGGAAATAACAACTATATATTTTGTGTGCAGTGGCGTCCATATCAAAACGCCCCGAGAAGAGGAGTCAAAAGTAGCTATAGGAAATCACACAAAATTGTATGGCAAAAATTGTGCTTTTCATTGCAGTGTCTGTGGTTTTCCAAGTTTTTCATTTCAATTCATAAAACCGAATATTTTTAGAAGGCGGTAACATAAATTTCAGTTTGATTTTTTTTTTCGGTATGCGTTCCTGAGTATGTTTACTATTGGCCTTTTTTAGAGTACTTTTCTTGTTGTAACCTTTTATGAACCTGAGTGAACCTCATAAGGGGGTATTCAATCAAAAGCCCTATTAATAGATATTACTTTAAAGAAAAAATAATATCCCACATTTGATCACTTTCCGGTATATAGCTGATTTTCCAAATTTCCAATTTCTTTTTAATAAAAAATAACGATTTTAAAAAGCTTGTAATATCAGAAGTGAATAAGAGAAATCCATATTTTTCTAATTATATCTATAAAATATGCACAAATTTTGCAGAAAAATATATACATGATAATAGGAAGTAGATAATGAAATGCAAAGACGATATATTTGAAAATATACATCGTAGTGCGCAAGTAATATGTATTTTACGCCTTTGTTTAAGGTGGAGTAATTAATTTGATACATTTTCATCCATTAATTTGAAGAAGCTTATTTATTTATTACTACATTCCGAAAACGAGTATTTTCCGTAATTAAAAAAAAAATCTTGGTTTTATCGAATGCATACTTAACTCCATGCAAGCTTCAACTTTGTTTATTATATATGAGGGGACAGGCAAATGACTTCGTACTATCGAGTATTTAGAGATATTGACATTCGAATTCAGGCATACCGGGAGGCAATTTTTATTAACGTTTTGCCGGTTTGAGACGGTTTAGTTGAGCGTGACTGAAAAATATATTTTAGAAATTCGTGTTGGCTTAATTATGCACATTTGGTAAATTAGCTATATCCCGGAAAGTGATCAAATGTGGGATATTATTTTTTCTTTAAAGTAATGTCTATTAATAGGGCTTTCGATTGAATACCCCCTAATGAGGTTCACTCAGGTTCATAAAAGGTTACAACAAGAAAAGTACTGTAAAAAAGGCCAATAGTAAACATACTCACAGAACGCATACCGGAAAAAAATTAAACTGAAATTTATGTTACCACCTTCTACGGATATTCAGTTTTATGAATTGAAATGAAAAACTTGGAAAAACACAGACACTGCAATGAAAAGCACAATTTTTGACATACAATTTTGTGTGATTTTCTAAATAGCTACTTTTTACCCGTCTTTCGGGGCGTTTTGATGTGGACGCCACTGCACAAAAAGTATATAATTGTTATTTCCCAATTCTATGGTTGGGTATTAATGCATTCCCAAGCATAAATTATAAAAATCTCATACTTGCCTTTTTGATTTTTGTCCCACTAGAATGTGAATCTGATCCACTGTGCGTCATCTCGAAAATTATTTTATTAGAAAATAAGATCAGAGCTTGTTAAATCGGGAAACCAATGTCCGGAACCAGATTAAGGGGGACTGTGGATACTGTGGCTTCATCATACTTATCTGGCTGAAACACAAACCCCCTTGTTTCAAATTTGTCCATTCAATGCTTGAATCAAAGTAATTGGAACCAACTGAAAGAATCCGTCTGCGCACAGAACAGATGAAATTATATTGAATTATAGTTATTAATTAGTATTATTATAGAAGTTATCGTTTCGTGGTAGGCACTATAAGCGCCATCGTCCTCTCAAGTTGACACCTTTGTGACACCCTGTATGGAACTCGGAACGGATGGAATAAAAACGAGACTGCGGCTAATTTCGGGCGCGGTCGAAATTTGAATACCCGTCACATTTGAATGAAGCTTAATCTTCTTTTGTGTAAATAATTTTTTCCACAGCCCTCTGACGTGTTCCGATTCCATCTGTTCCTGCATGCGCTGAGGCTAAACCAGGAACACACTTGGATGAATTTTGGTTAAGATTTAAAAAGATTTACAGTCCAATAACGTAATATTCCGATTCCACCCGTTCCTAGATATGCTCTGAGGCGTTACTAGGGACACACATGGATGAAGTTTGGTTCAGATTGGTTCATAAAGAAAAAACTTCTTCTTATAAGAACCTAATTTTCAGGGACATGTTTGTATGACAGCCCTATGACATAGTGTCCCGATTTCATCCGTTCTTAGATATGTTTTGAGACTTTACTAGGAACACATTTGGGTAAAGCTTGGTTAAGGTCGGATTAAAAAGAAAAAAAATTCGTAGAAGAACTTATTTTTGTATGGCAGCCCTATGACGTAAGGTTCCGATTCCATCCGTTCCTAGATATGTTTGAGGCTTTACTAGGAGCACATTTGGGTGAAATTTGGTCAAGATTGGTACACAAAGAAAAAAGCTTTTCTTAGAAGAACCTAAGCGTCAGGGGCATCTCCATGACGCCATGGTCCGACTCCATTCATTCCGACATATATACAGCGTACACTTAAAATAAACTTGCATACAAAATGTCAGCCCGATAGCTTCAAAACTATGAGACTAGTTTGCATTGCAACAGACAGACAGATAAACGGACATCGCTCAATCGATTTCTCTCGTCACATGATCAATAATAATATATATACATTATATGTATAGTCGGAGGTGCTTCCTTCAGTGCGTTGCAAACTTCATGACAAATTTAATATACCCTTTCACATATTGACGGGTATAAAAATAAAATTGGTAAAAAATCTTAGCACACAAGCTTAAATTTTATTCAAAGGAATTCAAATCTCCGTGGCGTCCGAAATTAACCTCGCTCTTGATTTTTTAATTTGAATCAGATAAAAAAATATCCACTTAATCAATAGCAATATTTAATAAGAAAGTCCACTTTTTAAGTTTGAACACAGATAGTGAATTTTTATACCAATTCTATTTTTTAACACTGTACTTCTTGAATCAGTTTTAATTCTTCTCTAAATATTTTTATTAGACACTGAATCTAATGGGTATACAATTACATGTCGATGCAGTATGTACATATCTTCAATTTTCAGATTAATCTCATGTACATACTTTACTCACCACTATTCACCGTCTATTTTAACGTCACCCATCCATCCATCTTGTTAACATTGATCAAACCGCCTTTGGTACTTGGGTCTTGGTACACATATCTCAAACGATCGCATATACACAAAGGCACAGCAAGCTACAAATACAGATACGCTTGCAGATTATCTCGATGTGTCAATCTGATCAACTAATAGTTATTGGTAATTGTCAAAATTTGTTATGTCACAATGGGCGAAGCTATATGGGAGAAGAGTCAGTGTACATGTATGTATCGTAGTACGACTAGATAGGGTTATAAATTTCGACATTTTGTTCTTAGAGGTTACCGATATGGATAGATATTGGGGCATGATCTTGATTTTGGTACATTACAAAGTCTTTTGTATTTATGGTTGATTGTAATTATCCAAGCATCGCGAGCATATTCTTACGTATTATTAAGCCAAACGAAAAATATTAAGTGTTCTGCATTTCTCTCGAAACTGATTCGTGACAAAATATGGATAATTTTCAATATTTATTTAGTATAACAATTATTGGAACCAATAATATATAATAAAATTACTATGGATCACATCCTAGCGGGACTTCGAGTAAGCATTTCTCTTTAGAATCAATGATCTCACCAATGCAGTCAGATGAAAAACTTATCAATGAAAAATAATACGACATTCATCGAAAAAGGGAACTACTCTTAGGTGACCAGACTACCGAAGGCCCAATGTATACATAATAATCATTTTGTTTCACCATTCTAGCTGGTCTAGCTTTGGAGATATTGAGCTTTAAGTCGCGCAAGAAAATACATTTTTCAAAAATCTTCAAATGCCGGTCGCAGCTAAAGGGTTAAGCTAAGGAGGTATGTTCCGTGCAACTTTTTGCTGGAAGTCATATGAGGAATCACAATCCGGTGCGTTTATGCGGCAGTTTTCGGACACCCTGTATAAATAGTATGGTTTTCCACAAGATTTAAATCTTAAATTTCTTACGTGCTCGGTCCATCTCACTGCTACAAGTCGTTTTGTCTATCCTACTTACGTTTTTTTCGCAATCCGAGCAAGAGACCTTGTACATATATTCCGTTGTCTTCATGTTTCCCTTTTCTTGTCCTTAGTCGAGCCTAGTTTGTTGCCTAGTTGATGTCGTTTGCTCGTCGAAACCATGTCCAGACCTATGCCCTCCATTGACTTCCGTAGCGAATGCGTTATTCCAATCCTCATCGACTCTTCGTTCTTGTTGTAGCGTTGTCATCGCTCCTTCCTCCATCCTGATCTGCTTCTTTCGGATGAGGTTCGATATCACCCGTGGTTCATATCCGTTTCCCGGCCGGTTTCGATTATATGTGCCTGCTCTTTCTCGAATCGTTCCTTGCTCAGAAGGACGGTGTATAGGCGGTGAATCATGGAGTGGAACGGCGGCATCTTCTGTGGAAAGGAATGGTTAGAGTAGGGGATAGTCCGCTGTGTGTGTTGGTTTTCAATAAATGTCGAACTCGATATCGCCGTTTCTCCTGATGATTTTAAGGTACAGGAATGGAAGCTCACCATTGTCCTCTGTTTCCATCGTGAATTGGATGTTCTTGTTCACCATGTTCAGGTTGGCTCAGATAGTGTCTCCCCCTTCTCCTTGTCGATGATCGCCAGCACATCGTCCATGAATATTACCCAGAATCTCGGCAATTGGTCCCTCTCCTCCCGTTGTCCCTCTATCCTGTTCATAAATATCTCACTTACGAACGGAGAGAGTGGAATTCCCATGGCTACCTCTTTGGTACCGTTGTAGAACCTGCCCCTGAAAGTGAGTAGTTCTCTGTCATACACACCTTAGCGAGTCTCATGACCAGATTTACGTCTCTCCTCCAGGCAGGCGATGAAGAGCCCTTTGATAGCAGCCATTCTTCCTGGTGGGTGAGAGCGTCCAATACCGGGATGCTGGGGAAGAGCGCCTTGACGTCAAACGATACCATCAGCTGATCTTCTGGTGAAATCGGGCCCACGTTGTTGAGTTTAGCGATGAGATCCTCCCGGTTCTTGTATATCCGCTTCCGCCTAGACTGTCAAACCTCTTGAGTAGCCATTTCGCGATGTTCTGCGTCGGGCAGTTAGTGGCTGCGACGATTTCCCTGAACTCGTTACCGGGCTTGTGCACTTTGGGTTGGCCTTTTATCCTCGGCAGGGCAGGGTTCGGCATTTGCAGTTTGGAGGGTTGATCGTTGATGAAATAGCACTCTTTCAACATCTTTTCAACCCTCTTGGTGGAATCAGGAAGAGAATCTTTACGCAGCTCGAAGTAACCCTTTGAATTCAGTTTTTCGAGCATCGCTGAATCGTAGTCCTCCATGTCCACCACTACAACTACATTCCCTTTGTCCGCTCGAAGATTGAAGGCCCATTTCTGTTTAAGCTCCTTCACAGTCTTCGCCTGTGCTGCTCCCATCCTCGATGTCGTTGGATGTTGAGTCGCTACCCCTGCCTCCAGTTCCTTTCGGATGGCCTTCTTGGTACCTACCTCATCGAATTCTATCCCAGCCTAAACGTCGATGACAATGTCCTCAGCTTGGTTTCACGAAGGACGAAGTTCAAACCCATGTTGAGCAGATCCTCCTGCCTCTTCGTAAAGCTTTGCCTTGACTTAATAATATTTTTTTTTAATATCGTCATCGATGTGTTTTAATGTGTGTTTAAGAGACATTACAGATTACAAGCCTCACAGGAGAGCTTATTATGTAAAGAATTAGGTTCCATTGTGTGGCATGGGGAATGCTCTACATTTCCATATATTGTTCCACTGGTCAAAATGATGTACTGTACAGCAAAATGCTAAAGAATCGGTTACAAATTCACAGCTTCCTACGACACAACTTTCTCACGACTTCAGGAAGTAGTCCATTTGTTCGGCGAGGTAATCTTAAATGGTAAGTACATACTTCCCTTTACAAATTCATTAAGGATGCATGCATGGATCGCAAACTAAAAGTACCGCTGGGATGAATCTACCTACCTACCCTCTCTGCTTTAGCCACTCATGACTGCCCCCAAGAAAGGGTACTATCCCTCCTCGTGTGGTGTTTGGTAGTTGATGGATTAGCACAACTAGGTTCTCCACACAGGCGTATGCTGATGACCTGGTATTCACGGTTAAAGGCAAATTCGAGGAGGTCCTACCTGATATCCTGCAGAGTGCTCTGCACATAGTACAGGATTGGTGTACAGCAAACGGGCTGCGCGTCAATCCAAAAAAGGCCGCCGTGATACCATTCAGTAATAAGGGGGACTTTCCAAACACTGGTTTGGAACAGAGAACGATCCTTGTGGATCAGCAGAAGCTATGCGGGGAAGGCAAGAGGCATTAAGCCTTACATAGTTGTGTGGATCTAAAAGACAATTGTTAGACCTATTGTGGAATATGGGGCGGTCGTGCGGTGGAGAAGAGCAACCACCATAGACGGGAGGCGATGTCTTGAGAAAATTCAGTGGCTGGCCTGTCTAGCTGTCCTTGGAGCCTTCTTCTCTAGCCCCACTGCCGCCCTGGAGGTCCGCTGAACTTGCCACCTTTCCACATACACATCGAGGCAGCGGCAAGGCTAGCTGTCATTAGGCTCATTACAAATTGAATTTTAATTATATTATTACATCATAAATATAATAATTTTAAGAGTATTTTATATTTTCTTTTTATCGCGCACAGAAAAATAGGGCGAAAAGCTGTAGGTCTGGACAAACCTATTGGGTATCAAAAAACACTATAAATTGAATTTCGTCAAAAACAGTCTCAAAACTTCAAACTGTTTTTTTTTTTATTTGTGCAAAATGCTTCTAAATATATTATTTTAGGATATCATGAAGTATGAAGGCGATTTCATCTTCTATACTTCTTTGACCGAAATATAGTGCCAAAGGTCTGGCCAGACCTTTGTGCTGACAGAAGGGGTAACGGTAAAATTTAGAGGCAAAGTTTGGGCAGGATCATTAACAAAGTGTAAAATCTACCGTAGGTCAATGACGAACGGTTTGCGGGACACCATGTTTATTTTTAAGCAATAATTTTCGATCCTATAAAAATATGGTAATGACGAGAAAGTCCATTCGTCTGCAAAATAATTTCCATTGATTTTCCGCATGTGGCTGATGTGATTTGCATTATTCGCTAAAATTTCAGTTCTGTGAATATTATTTACACATTTTACCTACAGTTACATATAAATTCTACCTCAGTAGGTATCAACCAAGTTAATCTTCAGATATTCACTCTACCATGATGGTGTGTGCGTCCGCCATCGCCGTGTGTTTCCCACAAAAATCATAACATTCGATAAGAAAAACTACACCCATCAACCTAATTGGCAAATCGAGCCAAATGTTGGTGTATATGTGAATATGTTATCTAATAAACCACTGCGTCTTCACACAACAAACTCAAATCCTTGGTGCGCTTTTTAATCAAGATTCTAATTAAAAATATACGAATATAAATAACAACCTCCAATTAATTAGGCCATGTACAAAATGCATACACACACAATATCTTTTTTCGCTTCTCTCCAATATCTTTCTTATTTTGAATTTTTTTTTTCTTCATTCTTTTTCGACATTTTATTCTTTGTGCCATACTACAGTGTGTATTTGCTTAGCAACGTATGTCCATACGTAAGTAAGCTCCACGATATACACACTCTCTTCTCAATACAGTGTACGTAATAATTTTTACCTTGAGCAAAAAACTGCCAACTTAGCCGATAACATAACATAAAACACAATCAGATAAGCGAAAGAAGAAAGACGACTGTCTCCAAGAAGTGTTCAATGGTGTATAAATGGTGCAAGTTAAGAAGGTAAAAATATAAGGAGCCAAAGTAGGATTTGGTTGAGGAATAAAGAACTTGTATGGAAGGACGAAATAAACGTTCTTTTTTAAAATTGCACTTAAATTTTATTCTAAACTAAAAGCCAAATTAATTATTGGAAGCTTGAGCAAAAATTTTGTTTTTTCTATCCATATGCCTTATGATAAGAGTCAACATAAAAAAGCACACAGGACGCTTGTCCTGTAACAGATTTCTTAATTCCTGAGAAAATTGATTTGAAAACATCTTTACCAGCAGCATTCCGATAATACCATTTTTCTTTAAACGATCTATCAAACATTCCGTACAGCTTGAGATCAGGTCAATCTAGAGTCAAACTGATAGATTGACGAAGGAAATTAGCCCGCGCCGCCTAGTCGATGCCGGCTTAACATCAAACGACTATACACCAACGACGATGATGATGGCACATTGTCAGCATATTTAATTGAAATTCAAATATTGAACTTGTTGGAGCGTCATAGTATCGAGCTCCTTCACCCCGTTTCATTAACAAATGATTGTACCGAAAACTTTACGCCACATTGTTAGCATGTGCTGGATAAGCATATTGTTGCGGTGATTGTTCTCCTAAACTTCTTTACAATAATGTTGCTTCGACGATATCAAACATCATTAATTATATCGGCTGAAGAAAATGCCGAAAAAATATAATCTCCGCGATCAGGTCTCCCCCGTTCTTTTTGTATTTCTTGTTGGAGCTGGCTAGTTTACAGCACACGATACTATGTCCAATCGCATCGAGCGGTCAGCGGAATGAAGAAGACGATGACGAGCTGTGGGAAATTTTCTTTTTAGTATTCCATCTCCGTTTCGAGCCAAAATGAGTCATAGAGCAGCGCACATGTCAAACGTTTTGCTGTTGAAATTCAGTGGGGAATTCGGGATAAGACATGGTACGACGACGATGACGACGATCTGATGTCGGTACAATCTGCGTGCATATGATTAGGATGGCACGCGCTTGGCATGATTTTGAATGCCGTTCAGAGTAAAAGTAAATTAGTGGAGCCATTAAAAGGGCCATTAGAAATCATTCAGAAAAGACACAAGTCTTGCGTTTATATCGAAAGATAGATGGTAATGGTGATGCATATGAAATTAGGCTTAGATTTATAGAAATATGATAAGAGTATGCAGTGGGACTTTTTACTATAGTCAAATCAAGAAATTATCGTCAACATGATGACACATTCACGGTAATGGACGTATGTAATTGGGTGATAATTTAAGCTAAGTACATTCAAGTGGTTTGGAAGTAGTGAAATCAAAAGACTCAGACGAGTAACACACGTAACTCAGATAATAAGGTTCGTTGCGTCTTTTTTCCAAACTTGGTTTCAGTAACCAATGTAGTATTTTTTCATTTATTAAAAATAGTTGATTGGGGTGTTTATCATAATTCTTAGCACAAAAATTTACTTTAAAGTCTAAATATTTATAAGTCGTTTTAGGGTCATGCAATATACGGGCTCAACCTGATCCATTTCAGTTTGAGGACGACCTACTTTCTGTTGTGATTCTCGTTACTTCTTACGCCTATAGCTTTTTCCTTTCTGAGCGTTTCTTGTATGGCGTGAAAGTGAACTTGTAATTCCAGGAGCTATGGTAAGAAGCTCCTGGAATTAAAAGTCCACCACACAGTAAATGACTATCAATTGTAGCGATACAGCTTAAAGAATTTAAAAGATTAATGTCGCGTTGGCCCGGAATCATATTTTCTCTGACATGTTCATGGGCAGGTTTTCGCAGAAGTGTACAGTTTCGGAGTTATAAGCCAAAAACGGAAAAACTCCGAAATTTCTATGGTTTTTTTTTTTTTTGAGGTTTTGGCTCTGTTCCGCAACGAAATTTTTATACCCTTCGCTCATAGAATGAAATGGTATATTAAGTTTGTCATGAAGAAAGCATCTTGGACCATATAAAAAGTATACATGATCAGCATGACTTGGGGAGTCGATTGAGCGATATCAGTCTGTCCGCCTGTTGCGACGCGTTTTACTCAGCCAAATTCAAATGCCAATGAAATTTTGCACAAATGCTTCTTTTTGCTGCAGGCAGTTTGTATGTTTGAATCAGTAAAATCGGACAATGGGGTCATGGGGTGGCCGTACTCTCCCCATTTTGGCTCTTCTAAGAAAATTTTTTTACTACATTAATCTCACCAAGAAACAAGAACAAGAAAAAATATAAAAAAAATACTAAGGAACCATGTCCCCCGCTTCCCCAATAAAGTTTTCTGATAGAATTTTGCTTATTTGCGCAATTATTCCGAAGAAACCTTACTCAAAAGCTGGCGCCACGGAACTTATGTGAAAACGGAAGGGAGGAGGATTAAACACAAGTCATAGGTACGCCCGAAAAAACTTTTAGCGCGGGTATAGCGAAGAGTATCCAAATCTCGGCCGCGCCTGAAATTAGCCTCGTTTTTTATTATGAAAGCCACAAGTATTCCCTCCAGTTAAACAAAATTAGTGTCGGGGTTCAAAAGTACGAGATGTCAAAATATATCTTCAATTTTTCACACTTTATACAAAAATGGACAAGTTTCTTTAAAAATAGTTAAATGATAAATTACTAATTTATCTAAAAATCCTGAACTGTATAAACACATACAAAATGCACTATCACATACACTTCACCTGATCTTGCTTTCTATTAATTGGTTTTTACGCAAGGCCGACATCAAAATCTTTCCAATAGTGCACATTAAAGCAACTTATTGATGATATTCTGTAAATTGAACTTGCGAAGTAATTAAGTGTTCAATATTAGAAAATTAGTTCGGGGAAATGTAAGCGCAGTGTACCAAGTTGCGGTCAAACTATACTATAAAAACAATGAATCGATGAGTAAGCCAAATGTGGGAGGATCATTTCGACGTAAATTACCTTAAAATTAACACTCGTCAACTTTCGCTTTGCCGGTACATTCATCATATTGAGAGCGTATATGAGATCAGCTAGAAACGGACAAGGTTTCGATCGGTAGCATTGGAATGTGATCCCATTAGGCCAGTATTTCGTATGGTTCATATAGTTAAGTTAGGTAACACTTTTCGCCATGGTACACATTATGACTTATTCGCTGCTTTTTTTCTACATCATTACTTAAGAAAAGGTATTTTTTTAATCTTTTTTTTTTCAAAAACACTTAATAAATCCAATCAAATAATCTTTGAATCGTCCATCTTTTCTATCACTCATACCTCCATTTAGAAGAGCCGTCACATTTGTTCAAAATTAACTTCGACAAAAAAAAAACCGAATACCTTTTGTGTCGTTTGTTTAGAGTGAAAGAAGGATCACTACATTTGAAATTCGAGATCACGTAGGTAACAAACACTACAGTTAATGGTCTTATGTATGTTTGTTGAATCTGAAGAATACCAAGTAAGTTAGTAGCAATATAGCATGGTATCCACCACAATCAGCTTTATGTCAAAAGAGACTCCTAATCCGCTTGTTAACTTGAACTACCGAAATTATTCATCCTATTGTATACACTAATTGAAATCTAATTTGATGGGCACCGTCAAATTTCAATAAAACATAGGATACGGTCTCACTGAAGAACTGAACACTTTTTTTTTTGTACATTGTTCTACGGTGACTACACAGACTCGTGGGCTCGTGGATGTAGATTCAATGGATTGAGGACTATTGTTTGTTTGATGTCCACTGAACAGGCGAAAAATACGATTAGAATTTTAATTAGGTTTCTGTTTAGGAATTGATAGATTTTTAAATCGATATGTTTTTGTTTGTTTTATTTGAGTGAAATTAGAAAATGGGGAATTAAAAGTTTCTCGCTTAAGTCTTTCGTTTCAAGTAAGTTCATTTCGGGTTTAGTGCAATTTAACTGTATGAGATGAGTTTGATATGTTGTCCTAATTGATTTTTATCCATTAGTTATATCAACTGCACTAAACAGCGATTGATTTTGCAAATGGAGGTGCCAGAATGGTTATTCATATAATTCATTGTGAAATGTTTTTAAGGAAGTCACACCAGTAGCGACGACGATGCGGTGAATTACTTGATACATACAATTGAACGAGAGTATCAAGTGCAAATACGAGTGCTACCTTTCCCTCTAAAAGAAGAAAACATTATTACAAAAAAGAAAATAAAAAGCGAAATGTTCTGTTTAGTCATATAGCGGTCCAAAAGTGGTGTAATGAGAAGATGAGTCTGTGTGTTGAGCAGAAAAGATTACAAGTACGATAAAATACTCTGTTGCACTGTTATACCACGCCACTAAAGGGTGTCCTATGTGATATGAAAAAACAACAACAAAAAACACAAAAAGTTGTATAGTCTCCGAAATGAATTCGACCATCGTATATTAAAGGCCGATACGCGAACTTAATACAAAACAACGGTATGGTGTTGTAGTGTATATATGGCGTGCGGATATCATCCAGCCATCTCTCGTAAGAGTAAAATACAAGAACAAAGGATCTTCAGGCGCCGCATTAAGTCAATTAGTGTTGCATTCAAGAAGTCATCGCTTTTGTTGTACATTTTTGGAACGACGCGAAAAGTCAAGGTCTCTTCTTTTCTTCAGAAAGGCAAGTGTGGTATTATGTCAAACTCTTCATTGAGCTTGAATTTGTACTCATCATAGGCAGTGGTGCAACCATGATCTTGTCCTGGAGGTGGCTACGTCCATCTATATATTACTGGACATTAGAGCTTGGCTCAGCAAGCTGGGTGATGTTGCTCTTTAATTAGAAATGACACTTTTCAGTGGTGTTTCAATCTAATTTCGGTTTAAATTTTTTCGGAACTTGTAGTGTCTTGAAAACGCAAGTCAAATATCATACTCGAAATTGGCACATTGTTTGACAATAGTCTTATGAAAAGCTAATTTTGAATCATTCTCTTTAAAACAGAAACATCGCATTTGATTAAATATAACTTTTCTGGATCCAATACGAATTAATTACACTTTAGTGTAGTTACTACGTGCACTGTAAAAACAAGGTTGAATTTTACATCGAAAATTCGTTGAATTTTGCACAATTTCTCCGGCAAAATTACAGTAAACGTTTATTTTTCAACAAAATTTCTAGTAAACCCACAAAATAGTGTAATATTACACAGATTTTTTTAATATTACTCTATTTTGGTGTAATTTTACACCACGTTTGGTGTGAAGATGTGTCATTACTTTATTTTTGTGTAACTTTATATTTTCGGTGTATATTTACCAATTGGAAGTTGTAATTTTCATGTAATATTACGATTTTGGTGTAAAAAATTACACGTGCATTGGTGTAAAACTGAGCGTGTTACAATACTTTTGTGCGTTATTGCATTTTCCTGTATCTCACAAGTGGCTTGTTCTGTGTGCAGTTAGTCTGTTCCGTCCGAAGTGCGTTCGTGTGAGCATCATATTATTGTTGTTGTTGTAGCGCTTTTTTGCTCTTGAACCGAAGGGGGTGTGGCAGCTCTTGGCCGCTGGAATAACGGGTAGCTTCGGGACGATTTACATCGAAGAACCGGCTGCTGTAAATATTATTAATTAATTACATAAGCCCGGATGTAAATTTACTTATTTGTCAGTGTAAATTTACATTTTTACCGTTTGCAGATTTACACCAATTTTGTAGTAAATATTTACACCGTAAAGCGTAAAATTACTCTCGTTCATATCGTGGTGTAAATTTACTACTATAATAGAAGGAAAAAAAGTTTCCTCCTATTATTGGAGTAAAATTTTTTCGAGTGGATAAGCCCAGTACATCATATTGCAAAATGTGGTGGAGAATTTTTTTTTGGTTTCTTATGTTTTTTAGGGTGCTGAGCGCGGAGCTTCCTACCAACATTTCGCTACCGAACAGGGTCAAAATCGCGAAAACTCCTAACATTTTTGCTGTTTTTCCGTTATTTGCCACATAACTCTGAAAATATTTATTTCTACAAAAAAAACTCTCCAGGAATATTTCACATAGCACATAATTTCGCGTCCAAAGAGATATAAATATTTTAAATCGGTTGAGCGGTATTACTACAATATTATAAATTAAATTTTGAGATTGAACGGTTTTTAATTTTTGCTCGTAAAAGTTGAATTTTTCTTGTACATTATGTATTTTGGGCTGCAGAACTTCAATCCGTAACTTCCCACCAAAATTGCGTTGTAAAACTGGGTCAGGATTGCAAAAAACGCAATAAATGACTATCAATTGTAGCAATAGCGCTTAACATATTTTAATGATTAATGGCGCGCTGGACCCGCAATTATGTTTTCTCTAATATTTGTATGAAAAGGTTTGCGGAAAAATGTACACTTTCAAATTTATAAACAAAAAAACGGAAAACTCCAAAAATTTTGTGTTTTTTCGCGGTTTTGACCCTGTTTCGCAACGAAATTTTGGTAAGAAGCTCCGGATTTGAGCTCAGCGCCCCAAGAAATATAACTAACAAAAAAAAATTTCTCCACCACACTTTGCAATCTGAAATCACCTAGTAACTACACTACTTTGTCATGCCTTTAATTTAAACAGTCTCTCGAGGCCTAGTAAATGCTAAACCAAAGAGAAGTACGCTGGTTCCGAAATAAACCGATAGGGTTCGACTTTTGGCCATGCTTAGCCTCTTCCTTTGTTGCCACTACAGAAAAGTAACAATCACGTAGGGCGTGGGTCATAGGATTGTTGTCGGTATCACTCGTTCCGGAGTCGAAACATTGAGGGGGGGGGGGGGTATGTTATCTCTCAACATTTTACGAGTAAGGTCAAGGGGTGCAGCTGGATATTGAATCAATTGATCCACCACAATTACCTATAGAGAAAAATTTGTGAGTACCGGGAACTACACGAGAAAAAATTATCTTCTCAAGTGAAATAGACAAGTTTACCATCTACAGGTATACCGTCAGGGGAGCACCTAGCCTTTCGGCCTTTATCTCCCGGTCCTTCGGGCGGTTTGGACCTTCGGCGTTTACTGACAAAGTCTTGTTGTCAGAAGGAGATTTTTCCATCCGGTGAATGCACTCACCTTCAGGAACCCAACCCCGGGGTCGCATCACCAGCTCGATGACTCGGGTAACTAACAACCTACAGCCACCTCGAGGCCAACACCTTGATGGGCAAAGGCATCCCCGAGGTACACTATTCGCTTTTCTATAGCAGGTGTGATCCTCCTTCGGCCCCCTATTGGTTAAGCCTCACGTACAAATTCAGATGTGCACATCCCAGGCTCGTTGGACATGTGACTACTCGTCTGCTTAAAGCAGACTCGTAGCGCAGCTTTTCACATCCGGGCGGCCCCTTCAGTCTACTAGTCAGCATTGCGATTTGGGTCGTGTGGTCATCAATCTACACACTAGTTATATATATATAGGCGCGTAGGCATCTTCCACCAAGGCCATTCTCCCTAACTAGCCCCTTCGAGGCTCGGGTTATGCGAAGCCGCCAGCTCCGAAGCTCACACAATTAACCGTATGGTGAACCCCCCACCAGGGGACACCGTTTATTGTGCTCGCTCTTTAGTGACTTCCCTCCCGTAAGTCATGGGAGGAGATCGGTCACGCCAAGAGCTATCCGTACATGACTCAGGAGCTGGGGAACGTTATCGCCCGAATGGTATTTGTACAGATCCACGCCATGGCGTATCAACCATAAAAGGGGCCCCTGCGCTGCTAGGTACGTGGTGTCGCAACTCACCAAAGATCTCTGTCCCACTACACAGCCTTTTTGGCTGATGTCACAAGGACCTAGACCCCCTTGCGGGGAGTGAAATAGACAGTGGGAGCACTGAGAGAACTATATCTCATTGCGAATGCGATGGCGGCAGCCCGTTATGTACGATATATCATCGCAGGATGCATCGCCTGCATCCAATTAACTTTTTTCGCTCCATACCTAATTTGAAAATCTTCGTCAACTTCAATTGCAATGAAAAAAAATAAATTTTTGGTAAGCCATAGAATATTTAGAGCTCGGTAAAAAATACTATCGAAGTAGGAGGATTTTTTTCCGAATAATTCATTGGAGGAATTTATTTTAACCATCGAATGGAACTCTGTAATGTAACTCTGAATTTTTGCAGGATTGTGGAGACAACCTTTTGGGTTTCCCTCCTTTTCACAAGGATTATTTGGGACGTCCCCTTGATTAAGGGCCCTTTTCCATAATAAATAGGCCGTCCCAAATAATCCTGTCAAAATTCAAAGAAAAAGGTTATTGCCGATCAAATGTTGTTACTGGTAAGGATGGTGCAACTTGCACAGGCAATCCAAACAGGTTAATAATACATAGATCTATGCTCCAAGAAAAAGAATTATTTTTTTTTTCGATAAACTCTGCAATTAAATGCATTTCTTCATATTTCATTTTGTGATTTTTCATTTCCGAATTTCTGGGTCTGGGATGGGCTTTAGCCCCCTTAGCCCCTCCCGCAGTTGCGCCACTGATCATAGGTACAAATTCAAACTCAATGAAGAAGAAACTATTGAAAAGGGGTTATATATATAAACAAATAATTTTATTAGTAGTGAGAAATGTTTATCCCTTTAGAGTAGGTACTAACATCGCCATTTCACGTGAACTCCATACAAATACTGTCAAAATTTTTATGGTCGTCAAATCGAATTCGCTTGATGGTACTCAATTCACACAAAAGTCTCCACAGCGGTTTTTGACATTTCACCGGCGAATTCAGTTGCACTTATTTCACAGGGAAAAAGTGTCATCAACAATCAATCTGTCCGCGAGTGCACATTTCTCTTAAATTGAGTGAATAAAAGGCATGTTTCCATGGAGGAAAAAAAATGGTTGGAGTGTACTGATGTCGAATCAAGAAATGAAAATATCGAGAGGGTAGGTTTCACTTTCGACTGTTGCTGTTATTATTTTGGAAAATTAAATTGGTTGTTGAATTAATTTAAACAATTGGTCGACTATTCATTAAAGAATACTCTACTGTTAATTTTTAATGAAAAAAAAAACATTACACTAAGAGCATCACTATTGCAAATCATGCCTAAATCCTATATGAATCGCAATAGATACTAGTACATACAATCTAATTACATAAAAATAATGCATTCATGAAAACAATCCGCAATTCAATTGTGTAAAACAAATGAACGTGCACTCGAAACAATTGTAGCGACCTGATAAATCTTTGTAACGAACTAAAAAACTCGATGCTCTTACATGACATGACTATGGCACTGCAATCGACTTGCCTCATATAACAAACGTAAAACTAAACAGAAAAAAAGGAAACAACAACATCGATCCAAAAACATTTTTAAATTATGACAAAGTTGTCAATTTGTTTTGTCTTTCATCTCATTGAGCTCGGTTGAAAACAATTGTCCCAGGCAAATTACTCCGGTTAAATTCGTGAAACTATCTATCTTATTAGAACAAACAATTCACATCATGTATTACTACGTGTGTAATTCATTGAATGTTGGCCATGATGACATTTTCCGTGGTTGAAAGGCGAAAATATCCTATAAAACATTATTAGAGACTTATGTATGTACATAATGTATTCGGTCTTTAATATAAGACGTTTCTTTGGGTTCTAGCAGTATCTACATATATGGGAAGTATTTTAGATTCAGCACATTTTTTATTATTATTAGGTATGCTGTTTATTGAAGCGGGAGTGCCACTCGTACAAGATGATTTATAGTCCAGTGAAACAATTTTGCTATTTATACAGCAGATAACAGATCAATTGACATTAAAAAAGAAACATGTGTGTATATTCATGCGATTCTTCCATATACTTTTAGCCTTGAAATATTAAGTAATAAGGCACAGCGGGTAACATTGCAGAAAATCTATGTTCAAAATGTTTTATAATTTGTCAGAAATTTGCAATATCTTTGATTTCTACCAGTTATAGTGTTTTATTGATAAAATTAAATGCCAATATGTGAAAACAAATACAATACATTAATTTATTGTCAACGGAAATTGATTTATGAGAATGTATGGTTATCGATTGTAGTGTGATTTGTAATTGGGTTCGCCACACATAAATCAAAATCACTATACATTATCGTGCATTTTTCTATGTTGAACGGACTTAGATTCTTTTAGAAAACGTCATCAGAAGTCGATATTCGATCCGAATCATTAGATTAGATTAGATTAGATTTATGAAGGGCATAGGCAACAGGGTTACCCTAGGAACTACGACCGGTGGTCTATTGTACCATTGACCTTACTTGAATGAGATGAACTTATCTAGCCGACTACCTTCGATAAATCGATTCAGCTGGGCCATATTTAGAGTGGCGATATTTTCTTCCAAGGGAAAGGCGATACCGAAACACTCCAACCGGCGCCTTGCTAGCATCTCACACTCGCACAGGATGTGAGAGGCAGTTTCGTCGTCAGCCTCACAAAAGCGACCGCTGGCGTCGGTAACAATGCGCAAGCGCTTTAAATGACAATTTAAACGGCAGTGTCCCGTAAGGAGCCCCCATATAATCCTAACCCTGGTTTTGCTCAGTTTCATCAGACCAGGGGTACGTTTGGGTGAGTAGTAGGCAACGAAAAGTTTTGATTGCCGAAGCCCTGGAAGCGCTTCCCAGTGTGAGGTGGCTTTGGCTTTTTCCCACTCACTAATTACATTTCTGCATGTACAGAGTGGTAGCCCACAGTAGGGTTCTGGGCCATGGAAGGAGTAGTGGATGCTCTTCTTGCGAGCTCATTGCCGTGAAACCCCGAGTGCCCAGGTACCCAAAAGGCTGTTGAGAGTGCCTACCTGTTGGAGGATTTTCTGATAAACCCACACGAGCTTAGATGTAACAGTACAGCTCGTCAGCGCTTTTATTGCTGCTTGGCTGTCAGGGAAAATTGCTATTTTCTTGTTGGTGTAACCTTTGTCAAGGTATAATCTAGGACACACTTCGATTGCGTGCACTTCCGCCTGAAATACGGTCGGTTCCCATAGGAATCAAAATATTATTATTCGGGCCAGTAATTCCAGGGCCAGATCCTGCATCGGTCTTGGAACCGTCCGTGTAAAATTTAATGGTAATAGGGTGGAGTGATCTGAATCTGTCAGTCCAGTTCTCCCTTTGCCACATCGCTGCGCTATAAGAAGGATAAAAACGGAGATTTTTGTCCAGATGGTCTGATCCATTAACTTACTGTTACTTAACCATCCTTGTTGAACTGAGTTCAGTGGCGACGCCGCATCACTTGAAGTGGAAAATACAATCAAACTTTCCACTAGCTATATGCCATGAAAATAGAAAAGCAAAAGAAGCAGAAAATAAGGAGAAAACATGTTTGTGCTAATACAACCCCAAAATATGTCTACTTAAAAACGTTTCCAGTATATCTACATAAATTATATAAATGCTTTTATTGCTTAAAAATGATAGTTTAGAATTGGCAGAATGTCTCTACGGATAAAAAAATTCACTTTATCTAAAAAATAAAAAAAAAATGTTCTCAGTAGGTCCAGCTAGACCTATTGGGTATAGAATATGCATATTGTAGTAGGTGCCAACAGAAGGGTTACGGAGAACTAACATTTTTTATCAGTCTTGTCAAAAACCATGACCTCCTCTGAAAAACTTTGAATTTTCCACCTTTGGACTTCCTAAAATCAAAAACTTTCATCATATCCCGAAACTAAACTACATAAAATTTCTAATAACATGAAACCTCAACCGATTGAAGTTTGCAAAAGTGTCAAAATCAACTTCTAATACCAAAATTAAACAGTAATGGTAAATTATACCGATAAACCTGCAGACAAAAGTTGGTCAGTTACATAGGCTTTCGAGCTATATGTGAAAAGTTTTGCCAGTTAATAAATTTCTACTAATTGCATGTCAAAATAGGAAAAAAAAGTAATTCTGTGTTTTAAGCTTTGACTTTTCAAGGAAATAAAATTGATATCACATGCCTATATGAAGCGGGTTAATTTGAGAAGTAACGAATTGGGTTTCACATTAACCATTTGCTATCGCCCTGGAATCGATGAAACGGTAAATTTGAGAAACGCGCTCAAATAAGTCCTTTTTAAGCAAGTTTTTTCTGTCCTAGAAAGAAACATCGAAAATAGAATGTCCTCTATGTCCCCTTTGAGTGAATTCGTATCTTTTTTAACCTTTCCACTGTTTTTATTTTCAAAATAGTTTTTAGACCTCTGTAGCCCCACTATTTCAAAAATAACCAAAACTAGCCTGAAATTATCTTTTTTCCTTTTAAAATGACATGTGGGTAGTATTATTTACAGACTAGTTTATTCCTCTTTCATGTTTTATTCGAAAACTTGCATGACTACTTATTTATGCCATTCGAGCGGTAATATTATGAGGCAACTTTGATCAACTCTGCATATATGTCAGTTGAATATGCCGTTAGGAATATGAGCTTGATATTCAGAGTAAGAAATTATTTTCAAATTTTTGCTACATTCCCTCTATCTCCGAAGATATGATAAACTTGATCACGTCTTTCTTCTTCTTTGCCTCGACATTATACCGCTCCATGAAGTCGCGTAGTACGCCCGCGGTGTAGGCACATCGCCCGTTCTGGCGGTAATGTCTCAGACTACTTCTTCTCTATCTTGGCAAACCGGGACACCCTGTATCATGCTTTCACGAAAACAATAATGAATTATTTATTATTGAACTCCACATTTCCTATCATACACAATTAATTACGCGAATATTATTGATTTAACTATTAGCCTATAGAGATGCTGTTATTTATCTATACTTCAGGACTGAATCTACTTTTAGGCTACCAATACACTTGACTTGAGAAGATTAAATCATTAACATGCTTTTTTCCTACGTAAAGAACATAGAAAAAAAGGAGCTGACACGATTTCATAATAATGAGATTCGTGTTGATTTTTTATAGTTAAAATTCATTTCTAGTGCATTACCGTCTCGGCAAAACATTAATACATAAATTACAATCCATGCCGCTGATACTGTTCACTAATAATCCCGCACATAAGAATCCTTGCTCGTTCATGATCTAAGATAAAATATTGTGATAAATTTTAGCAAAAGCTGCATAGTGTGTGATTCTGGATAGAAGCATATAGTGCCAATTACATTGTGATTGTCTGAAGGTTAGTCATGTTTAATTAAGATCACTTAAAGTAGGTTGCTTTTGCTTCTGTAATGATTCGATAAGATCTTCAATCATTTGTTATTAGCTTGCTAGTTGCAATCTGATCTAGTCTTGGATATACTTAAGAATTCGCATTATGTATTTTAAATTAAATTAACTATGAGAGAAACCTGTAACATATTTTTTTTTTTGGCTCTATTCCGACTGGAAGTAGATTTATCGTGAGTTGATAACAAACATACATTTGAATTTTGAAAAAAAAAACTTGAAGACTTTCTCACTGTCTTTCTTCGGGTCTGAAATATGTGGTTTTTGGTTCATATCATTTGCTAAGTTCTCCAAATTTATTACTGGAGCAAGAATTTGATCAGCTGCTGTACCTCATCTCAAAAATTGAAAAAAAAGACGCCTGTAATGAGAATTTTCTGCAGTTTGTTTTCAAAATTGTTGTAAAAAATCTAAACTTATAACAAATCCCAGGATATATCTCATTAAGGGTACCTACCAATTAAGGAAATTTAGCATTTAATTTGAAAACAATGTTCTCGAAAACTCGTCATCTGTAGGTGAGTCACTAGCGACCCTACAGAAGGATTAACATCTGCAGACTCTGTATATAACGGTCACATGTACTTTTTAGGTTTTAGGAATTATATAATAACCAGGGGCGGCGCATAAGGGCCCGCAGGGCCCGCGTGTCGGGGGGGCCCACGAGATTTAGGGGCCCAAAGCCACATGAAGAGTTTGTCGAACCATAAAACATCTGCGAAAAAAACAATAATTAGACGTAGATATTTTTGGTACACAAGAAGGATATACACTTTTTGAAGTCAAAACAAATGCTAAATTTATTGTTCCTCTCTCATCAGGTTCCTTAGAGAAACAAATCTAATATTGTCCTAAAATCTTTGAAAGTTCATGAGACACTCCGGATCCTCAAATTTGCTTTGCATGGCTGCGCTATTGTAGCCGCGGTTTGTAATCCGACCCACCCTTTTCCTTGCGAAGAACGATATGCGCAAAACAATTCTTCAGGTTGCTCTGTAAATAAACTATCTTAAAACATTTTTGGTGTACCTTTTCTAAACTTTCGGACTAAATTCCAATCCACTTTGTCATGAACTGTTAAACACGAGCAAAATAGTTTCAGAGTGGTACTAAACTTAGTTCAAACTAGTTAGTACGGCCTGTATATGTCGTTGGATACTAAAATATTTTATCTTGCTTGCGGTATATACACGGTCGTTAGGGCTGTGGTGCGGAGGCCACATTTGGTTTGAAAGGATTCTGTTTTGAATTTAATATTATGTACAAACGTTCTTAAAATTGAAAGATTTAAATTCGAGCACACTTAAATTTAAAGCTGAAACAAGGAATAGAGTAAATCCATTTTTTGGATTCTTCGTTGTGTCAAATTCATACATTTTCTTCGATTTTGACAGAAATAAAAAAAATGGATTCGGGTTGACCGTGTGATTGCACGTAGGGTAGAAAGGGCGTCTTCAAATCATATGTTCGCGGGGTCGAATCCCATTGTAATTTACTATGCTTCCCAACATCTATAGAGGTCAATACTGCGCCGCGTGAGTGTTTTTATTTTAAAATAATGAAAAACACGATTGACGAAATCATTAATTTAATAAACGTTAAAACAAGAACGATATTCTCAATAAGAATGCAAAGAGTGTAATTAATTCTTAGCAAAACTATTTTAAGTAAGACGTTCTTAATTTTCGTAGAAACACTGTAACGTCAAAATCGTGTTTCAAAAGAGTTAGTTTAAGGTCGATTAGCACTTTTTAGTCATCGGTCACAGTCATATCATACTGAGATATTACCGCCAAAAACGGGCGTTCTTAATTTTCGTAGAAACACTGTAACGTCAAAATCATGTTTCAAAAGAGTTAGTTTAAGGTCGATTAGCACTTTTTAGTCATCGGTCACAGTCATATCATACTGAGATATTACCGCCAAAAACGGGCGTCCCTACACCGCAGGCCGAGTAACGCGAAGCTATGGAGCGGTATAAAGAACGAGGCAAGGAAGAAGAAGAAAGTCTCAGTCATTTCCCATACAAATTGACCAAATAGTAAATCAATCAATTAACTGACAATCTGTCAATTTGTATGGAAAATAACTGTGCCTGATGACTGAAAAGTGTGGATCGACCTTCAAGAGTGCTTTCGATTGATTTTACTGTTTTTTCTCAGTGTAGGGGGGCCCACTCAAAAAGTTGGCGGGAGGGCCCCGAGTGAAGTTGTTCCGCCACTGATAGTAACAAAACAAAATTGTTACCAATTCTGCAACAGTCTTTCACAAAATTTTTGTTACATTATTTTAACATGGAGAGTGGCAATTTTGGAATCGTAAAAGAAATAATAAAAAAGAAGTACGAGAATCACGAAACTACAAACAAAATTAAAAGGGACAGTGTACCATTAAATGTATTATTTACCTAACGGAAACTTAAAATATACTAACAGTTTTAATACCTGAACTAGAACTAGAACCCTAGAAAACTAGGGACAATTTTAGCTCGAATTCATTCAAACTGTTCCTAATGTTCTGCAATTTGGTAAAATTTATGCAAATTATGCTAAAGTCGTGCCAAAATTAACCCTAGTTTTCTGCACTTAAAAGTATTGAAACTGTTAGAAATAATCGAGTTAAAATAAAAGAGAGATATGATCTTAGGACTATGCGCCAATTTTCAAAAGAATCGCACAAGATCCTCGCATTGGTAGAAGTTTTAGGGTCAAATCACAAAAATTTGACTTTGAAGCTTTGTAAAAACCAAACCACTAATCTGATTTTACTGCGGTTACATTTATTTTTAGGGCAATTTTTGACTATGATAATTATTTTATTTCACAATTTTCCGATATTTGACGGCATATGCCGCTCTGTTCACGACAGGATTAATAAAATATATAGGGTGTGACCTTAAGAGACAGCGTACCCTTTAAATATAAAATGTACAATACGGAAACTATATATTATAAAAAAAAGTATCCGATATTACGTTACCCTACGGTAAGCTGGAAACGGGTAATAGTGTATTTAAAAAAAAATAGTTACGTTTTTCACATTTACATGCAATAAAAAAGGCAAAAAAGCTCACCTTCCTGTCATTTTTCAACCATTATAACTGCAAATTGCAAACTTGAAATTACCTGTTACAATATTTTTTTATAAAACCTTAAGCTTTTTGAACATAGACGAAACTATAGGTCCGTTTAATTGAACAGGATAGAACAGCACAACTTCCATACAAGTTTGACAGCAGTTGTTCTATATATAGAACAGCAACTGTCAAATTTGAATGGAAGTTGTGCTGTTCTATTCTGACCCGATAAATCGGACCTAATGAGTTGGATCTCTCGGTTCCACATTTCTCTCAAAACTGTAACCGTTTTTTTTCGAGTTGGACTGTACTATATATACATATATATCATTTTTTATAATTTTTCCGTAACAGACACCATTCGCGATATCATCAGTTATACCGGAATTTTGGATTTTTCACAACGATTCATTTAAGAATGTTATTTTCTTTTTCACGTAAAGGGCTGAATTAAGATCGAGAGTGAAATTTTTCCCACTGCGACTTTATCAATAAAAATGCATACTTATTGTCGTGGAATATGTCACAAACGGTGGGGAATTCCATAAGCTACAATCCGAGACCGGTTCCATTATTATTATTTTTAGATTCCCCGGTCATTTGACATTTCACGATGAAATAACCGGGGAATCGGAAAAAATACATCAAATGGCCGAGAAAATTATGGAACTGTTTTCGGATTGTAGCTTATGGAATTCCCCAGCATTCCCCACATATTCCACGCAGTGGCGGCTCCTCAGATGAGGCAACTGAGGCGGCGCCTCACTTTCATTTCCGTCGAGTTATACATTTTAATTTATCACAAAACATAATTCATCAAATATGATAAAAAGCCCTAAAGTAATCTTTAAACTCACTTACGAGTTCCTTTACACATTCGTATAATCCCTAACATAGTTTTTGTACACCAATTCATACAAGTGAGGCGATAATTTTTCCGCCGCACAATCCCTAACAACAACTCAACGCGTATCAATACATTCGCCCGATTCTCTATGGGAGA
This sequence comes from Microchrysa polita, assembly GCA_949715475.1. Classification (NCBI taxonomy): domain Eukaryota; kingdom Metazoa; phylum Arthropoda; class Insecta; order Diptera; family Stratiomyidae; genus Microchrysa; species Microchrysa polita. The sequence goes on from OX454420.1 coordinate 62,347,455, forward strand.
ATGTACGGGAAAAAAACTACCACTGAGGCGAAACAAAAATCGCCTCAGCGTGTGTATCTGAACCGAAACAGTGCGACGGTTTGTTCTCGCTTTGTTGTATGCTTTGCGCATTGAAATGTAGCTGTGCAAAATAAAGTTGAAATAAGAACTTACTGAGCCTAGTTTCGGTTTTCTATTGTATTTTGGTTAAAATAGAAAAAAATGATGTGATGTTGCTTGTTGCAAAATCGATAGTTGTGTAGTTTTTGTCACTGTTCATTATTTCATTTAAATATTTTGACGCCTGAACTTTTCAAATTTATTTTGAATGATTTTACGTTATGCCGAAACGCCAAATATTTAAAATGGGATATTATGATGCGTTGAAGAAAATTGTAATTGTAATTATCCTCTATTAATGTAACAACCCTCTTCCAATGTGTTTTTTTTACTCTTCGCTAGGGTATATTAACTTTGTCATGAAGTTTGTAACGCATTGAAGGAAGCATCTCCGACCAGATAAAAAGTATACATACATATATGATCAGCATGACTTGGGGAGTCGATTGGGCGATGTCAGTCTGTCCGTCTGTCCTTTCGTCCGTCTGTCCTTTCGTCCGTCTGTCCGTCTGTTGCGACGCGTTTTACTCGGCCAATTTAAACGCTATAAAGCTGAAATTTTGCACAACTTCTTCTTTTTGCTGCAGGCAGTTTGCATGTTTGAATCGGTCAAATCGGACAATGGGATCATGGGGCTGCCATACAAACCCAACCCACCAGATAAGGTTCTTTAAGATTTTTTTTTTATTTGTGCATAAATTTCAACTAAATTTCACACAAATGTATTTTTATTGATGACACAAAACATATGTAAGAATGATTTAAATCGAACCATGGGTAATTAGGCTCCCATACAAACCCAACCCCATCATTTTGGTTCTTCTAAGAAACATTTTTTACTCCGAATTTCACAAAACCTTTAATTAATGTGTCTTTATCAAAGCAACAAAAAAGGTCAAAACAAATGAAACCGTACTATGGGGCCACGCTCCCGCATCCCCCAATAAAATTTTCTGAGTAAATATTTTTATTTTACCACTTGTTCCAACCAACCCCACACAAATATTGTTTTGTCGACGCAATGGAACTTTGGGGAAGACGGAAGGAAAATAATGGGGAGGAGGCCGAAGCCTGAAGAGAGCGAAGGGTATCCAAATTTCGCCCGCGCCCAAAATTAGCCTCGTTTTTTCGCCTCACCTATTTCCATAGGCACGAGCCGCCACTGATTCCACGACAGTAAGGGCAAATTTTCATTGAAAAAATCGCAGCGGACAAAAATTTCACTCTCGATGTACGAAGTACTAGGCTTAACTATGAAAATGTTAAGATATATGGTTCAGGTTCTTACCTGGTAAACATGGCGGCTTGTGATCCTGGCTGTGACTGTTGTTGCTGCTGCTGTTGACTTTGCTGTGTTTGTTGATGTTGTTGCGGATGGTGTTGTAATTGGATTTGATGCGAATTGGGATGATTATGCGACTGATGATTGGGGTGATGATTCGCATTATGCGAAGGATGTTGGTGGTGGTGGTGATGATGATGCAAATGATGGAGTAACGGAGCGGGAGGTTGCGATGAAATCGCTTGTTTGTCTAAACTTTTATCACTATACATTTTTGTTTTGAAATCAGTTAAACTGACAAGTAGCATTCACTATCTGGCCATTAATATTTCGCTATGCGAATATTTTTTAGTAATTGCACTTCGGTACAGTTCGGGGGTCATGTTGATATTAGAAATTGGTTCTGCAAAAATAGAAAAAAAATCTGTGTTAGAAATTAAAATAAACGTTGTTTAAGTTAAATCATAATTTCAGAACTAAATCCGGATTGGTTTTTATATGATTAATATTGAAACAGGGACTAGCTAATTTCTTATTTTATAGTTATTAAAATTTTATTTTGTTTGACAAGCGAACTTGATTGCGAATAATCGTATTAGAAAATATATATTTAAAACATCATTGACCGTTGAGTACCTTAAATGCTTCAGAGATTTTTTTGTCAAAACTATTTTATCTATTTCTCACGCTAAACTGTGCCGTGTCAGCCCAAATAGGTCAATATCTTATTTTGCGCAAATATTCCACTAAATTACGCATACTATGTCGTAATTGACTTCCCTTTCAAAGTGCCCAACAAAATAACCGCTTACTTTCATTGCTGCAAGCTACGAGTATTCTCCATCACAAAGCCCCATTTAGTTACTATTACCACATTGATTTGACATCAGGAAAATTCGCTTCACATACTTCTTGCATTTGACATAAAACTCTCCCACAATCTTAACACCCCGCACAAAATGTCCCAAACAATTTAGTCAACGCTTTTCATTATAATCATAAGTTCCACTCATTGTGCCCGACAATTGGCGCTCAAAATATAACGTGCGCGGACAAAACATTCTGATTTCGTCGTAACTGAAATTGAAATTTTGAATGAGCCCATTTGATTTCAATATAACACTTCGCCTGCTATTTATGATCGTCGTCGTATGCCATTCAAATAAATCAATTTCATGAAGTCTGGGGCGTACAATAAATCACACAAGTGACAATCTTGCATGCGGTATCGATTTATCTTATACGGAGATTTGATTATATTAATGTCGGTTCAGATTTAGATTTCGATTATCGCAATTTAGTGATATATACAAAGCGTACACATTTACCGTATGGATGGCTGATTATTTTTTTTTTTTTGGGAAAAAGAAATGATCTCATTAAGCAACTGGAAAGTAGATATACGACCATTTGCTGAATAGACCCAAAAACATTTCAAATGTATGGGAAGGTCGCTAAAAGACCCAATTTTAGATACATGAATGGGTTGCCCAAAATCTGATCGCTTCGATACTGCCTTCGAACATTACTTCTTTGGTTAAAGACGATTTGAAACGCTTCCCTTTTCCGACGAAGTCTCTTAAGATTTGTGTTCGATTTGTGTTGCGATCGAAGTTCAACCACCGGTTTTGAGCACTGATGCGTATATTTTCTATACAGACATGTTCCTTTAGTTCATACTCGACACTCACTGAAAGAAAAAGGTGCCCGGAAACAATGAAATTGTTCATTAAAGTAATGAATATTAACACCGATATCCCACCGAAGACGGATTTCATCATTTCAATGAATCTAATTTTATCAAAACAACGAACAAAATTTTCATTAAAATTATGAACAAATTTATAAAATTAACAACTTGTTCATTAATATAATTACGGAGTTCATCAATTAAAAAAAAAAACTGGCGCATCCAGCTTCATAAGTGTTGACGACATTTATTTTACCTCTGCTCTGAATAGTCATCAAAAATTATCACCTACCTACAGTGGGAATCGATCCGGGGCCCCATGATTTAGAGACATGCTTACTTACTATCGTGGATAATGTAAGAAGTTCATTGTGTTCATGATCGCTTTACATTAAGTTAAAATTTTGTTTTCGTTATAGTGTAGTATCCAGGTGATAATCCTAGTACATCAGATTGCAAAATGTGGTGGAGACAATTTTTTTTGTTTCCTATGTTTTTTGGGGTGCTGAACACGAATCCGGAGCTTCCCACCAACATTTCGTTGCGGAACAGGGTTAAAATCGGGAAAAATCCTAAAATTTTTGCTGTTTTTTCGTTATTTGACCCCTAACTCTGAAACTATTTATTTCTGCGAAAAACTCTCCATTAATATTTCAGAGAGCACATAATTGCGCGTCTAAGGCGACATAAATACTATAAATCCGTTGAGCGGCACTACTACAATTGATAATTTAAATTTGCCATTTTTGACATAGTTCCATATTATAAATAAAATTTTGAGATTGAACGGTTTTTTATTTTTGGTCGCAAAAGTTTCACTTTTCTTGTACATTATGTATTTTGGGGTGCAGAACCTGAATCCGTAACTTCCCACCAAAATTTCGTTGCAAAAAAGGGTTAAAATTGCAAAAAACGACAAAAAAATGACTTTCAATTGTAGCAATACCGCTTAACACATTTTAATGATTAATGGCGCGTTGGACCCGCAATTATGTATTCTCTAATATTTTCATGGACAGGTTTTCGGAGAAATGTACAGTTTCGAAGTTATAAACAAAAAAACGGGAAAACTCCGAAAATTTTGTGATTTTTCGCGGTTTTGACCCTGTTCCGCAACGAAATTTTGGTGGGATGCTCCAGATTCGAGCGCAGCACCCCAAAAAACATAAGAAACAAAAAAAAATTTTCTCCACCACACTTTGCAATCTGAAATCACCTAGGAACTACACTATTATACTAACGACCGATGTTTCGTAAAATAGATGAACTCTGTATTATTTTAAGGAAGAGAATGTTTATTTACTATGAGCTAATTCATCATGGTAATAAAAAAAGTCTATGCTCCTAGTTCATTAATATTATGATGATTTTTTCAGTGTAGGACAGGAGCACAATTCAAAGAAACTGAGTTCTAATCGTGCAAATAGCACGATGAGTGTATACCCTATACCCATGTATAGACCTAGGAGACATGCAAAACCCAAAATTTGCATTTTTATGTTTTAAGTAGGGGAGGGAGGGGTATAGATGGGTCGGACCTGACACATCTTTAACATTTTATCAAGGCATCCAACAGCCACGACTTGATACTAATTTGAAGTTCTTCGCGACTTTCTATCAAAACATATGGCTAAATATAACTTTGTAGGGGAGGTAGGGGAAGGGGTAGCCGGACCTACTCCTTTTTCCATCAACTAAGAGTACGTATATGTTCGAATTAGGCATTGATCAAAATCAAGACTTCGCTTTTGAGGAATCGCACGGATAGCTATCTTCAACACCCCATTTGGGAATCCATCCAGCCCTGAAGCCTTATTCTCCTCCAGTCTTGAGACCGCTTACCAAAGTTCATCCTTTGTTATAGCAGGGATGCTAACCGCTTGCTCTGAAAAACGTCGACCTTTGGGTTGCAGCTTGTGCTGAGGAACAGTACCGATATAATGTTTCGGAGCAGCGCTGGACACTTTATTTGTGGTGCTTTTGGCCCTATTTTCTTCATCACCACTCTATATGCCATTCCCCACGGATTTATGTCTGCATCGTCACAGAGTTGTCTGAAACATATTTTGTCGCTTTTTCTGATCACTAGTTTAAATGCTCTTCGAGCATTTTTATAGGATTCTAGGAGGACATCACGAGCAATACGTTCAGTTACTCGCTGGTACTGACGTCGCGCCTTCCAACTATTTGGACCACCAGTAGTTTTGATTCTTTGGCCTAGATGAACGTTTTCTGTGACCTGTGCTGCTCTGCATGACCTTCAATAGGGTCACTTTGAAGGAAGATTTCTTTGAAAATTGTCTCGTCAAACCTCTTTGTAGACCACCCAATGGAGTGGGAATTGCCCCTCGGTCGAAACACTCTGCAACCTGGCGCGAACAAAATTGCTTGGTGGTCACTATGAACAGGGGTGGCGCATAAGGGCCCGCAGGGCCCGCGTGGCGGGGGGCCTACGAGATTTAGGGCCCAAAAGCCGCATAAAATATTTCTCGAGCTTTGAAAACTGCACGACTGCGAACAATAACACTCCGACGTTGATATTTTTTGTAGACAAGAAGAGATATACACTTTTCGAAGTCAAAACAAAAATGCTAAGTTTATTGTTCCTCTTTCACCAGGTCCCTTAGAAAAACAAATTTAATATTAAATTAACTGAGCGCAACTCACATTTTTTTCCAAAAGTTCTCGTTCTGTCAAAGTCATACATTTTCTTAGATTTTGACAGATCAAAAATTAAAAAAGGATTGGCCGTGTGTCTACGACATTAGGATAGATTGGGCGCCCGTCTTCAAATAATAGGTTCGCGGGATCGAATCTCATTGTAGGCGCAGTTCATTTACTATGCTTAATAATCACCAACACCTATAGAGGTCAATGCTTCGCTGCATGAGCGGTTTTATTTTAAAAGGCTTGTTCTGCTATCCTCTCATAAAGAGAAATTTTATGTTTCCGATATTTTCCGCTGCATGTCCGCTATATTAAGGTAAGTGTCGCTAGTATCGATAAAAAGAAGAAATTTTTCTTTCCAGAGCTGATAGCGTAATATTCCTACGAACGCAATGTGTCAAAGTAGCTCTTTGCAAAGTTATTTTAAGTACGACGTTCTTAATTTTAGTAGAAACACTGAAACGTCAAAATCATGTTTCGAAAGTGTTGGTTTCAACTAAGTGGATTCACACTTTTTAGTCATCAGTCGGTGAAAAATGTGAATCGACCTTTAAGAGTAAATTTCGATTGATTTGAATCTGCTTTTTTTCTCAGTGTAGGGGGCCCACTCAAGAAGTTGGCGGGAGGGCCCCGAGTGAAGTTGTTCCGCCACTGACTATGAGTATAAAGCTCACTAACTTTCCACTCCATCGCCGGTGCCAATGAGCTCCTGACAGATGTGTGATCAATGATGGATCCCCCTTTTCCTCTTTTGAAACTGTTTCTAGCCCCTGAGTTCATGAGAACAATATCTATCTTCGAGAACGCATCCAAAAGTGCACGTCACTCAGCTACCCCATTCGGTGACCCATGCGTTGAAGTCCCCCGTAATTATCACAGGGCTTTTTGTTCTTGCGTCACGCACAAGGCGTCAAGAAATTCTTCGAACTCTGCATCGTTCCACCGTGGTGGATATATGCCGTTGATCTTTGCTCTTACAACTCTTTTTAGATCACCCACCATCCCTTGCTGGAAAGGGTAGTCACCGTAGCTGCCTACGTTGTTGCTGGAATGATGCCAATGGAGATACTTGTGGACGAGACAAACAGGCTGTACCTCGGGCGCAATGATGAATTGACGGTCGATTCGGTTTAACGGAGAAATTTAAATAGACTGGAGTCCCTGAGAATGTGGCAAATCAGATGGGACGACGCTTCTACAGGTCGATGGACGTACACATTAATTCCCAATATAGCATTGTGGTTAAACAGGAAACATGGCCAGGTAAATCACTACCTGACCCAGTTCCTTACTGGCCACGGAGGTTATCGACAGTATCTCCACAGATTTAAGCTGGACGACTCGCCGGAGTGCCCTAGCTGCAAGGGGGTGGTTGAGGATGCGAAGCATGTGCTTTTCAATTGCCCAAGGTTCGCAGAGACTCGCAACCAACTGGAGTTCGACCTGGAAGATAGCATTAGTCCCCAAAACTTGGTAGGTTTTATGCTGCAATCGAACGAAAATTGGGAGGCAGTGAGCAGAGCGGTCTGCAAAATCCACAAGGAGTTGCGCAAGGAGGAAGCGAGGCGCAAGTCTAGCATGCAAAGTGTCGACTAATTAGCCACAGCCGTCCCTGTGAAGTAATGGCGAAAGGTAGTTCCGTAGGGGCCCACGGCACGGAAGAGCTGTTTTGGGGTTTAGTCAGTAAAAATCTCGACATATCTCTGGGTCCTAGTGACGGCTAAACAGAGAATCTTATGAAAATACCCCTCACTCTCTATAAAAAAAGGGTAGTCACCGAACGTCCAGATGGCCACTTCGTTATCCTTATCTGTGGCCCAGATTGATCCCCCAGATTATTGTACTGATCGCAGATGATAGCGACATCGATGGTCTTCTCCTTCACCTTTTCATATAGAGATTTGTTTAGTGCTTCCCGGTATAAAGGGCATCTAGTTCCTCCCGTTTGATGGTTGCCTCTCTGCCTCCTTCCACAATATACAATGGGGCTCACCCTCAAAGGAGGCTGCCTTGTGATTGTGACCTTCTTTCCCACATTTTAAGCAAATTCTTGGCGTAACGTGTTTGCTGCTGCAGTCCGTCGCGAAGTGTCCAAAAGTAGAACACCTGTGGCATCTAATAAGCTAAGTTGTCTACAACCTCTATATTAAGCGGCCCCCCCCCCCCATTGTGATGCTTAAAATTCATATCACGCAGCAGCAGCAGCATCAGCATCGCGAAATGGCAAGCGCAATGCATTTTACATTGCTGACAAAAAAGCTGGGCAGAAAGCTGGGCATTCAGCATATTTGTCAGCTATGAAATGCTGGCGATGCTGCTGCTTTTGCGCGATATGTATGTATTTCAAGCATGATGCTTGAATTACTGTCGTTCTTGTTTTTGATTGCATCATGACATTCGTTTTGTCCTCGTTGATTTGTAGTCCAACTTCTTTTGCGGCGGTATTGAGGTTATACTGAACGCTTTCTGCAGGGCCGGCCCTAGGGGTGGGCGAACTGGGCTGTCGCCCAGGGCCACCACATTCAAGGGGCCACCAATCTAACGGAACCTTTACTTTCAAGGGGCCACCACTCTGAAAGTGGATCATTCAATAGGGGCCTCCATGCGAAAGATATGTGCTCGAACTAAATTAGTTGTGAAGTTAGTTCTAAAGTTAATATATCCTCCTGAGTTCCAGAACAATTTTTCTATCGAAACTGAAAAATTGTGTTGCTAATGGATCCTATAAAGACTAAAAGGGCTTGGAAAAAGTAAAAAAAAAATTTTTTGTTTGAAATGTGAGTTTTGTTTATGTCCTATATATAGGACACTGGTTCTCAGTGAAAACTCCGAAAATTTTGTGATTTTTCGCGGTTTTGACCCTGTTCCGCAACGAAATTTTGGTGGGATGCTCCAGATTCGAGCGCAGCACCCCAAAAAACATAAGAAACAAAAAAAAATTTTCTCCACCACACTTTGCAATCTGAAATCACCTAGGAACTACACTATTATACTAACGACCGATGTTTCGTAAAATAGATGAACTCTGTATTATTTTAAGGAAGAGAATGTTTATTTACTATGAGCTAATTCATCATGGTAATAAAAAAAGTCTATGCTCCTAGTTCATTAATATTATGATGATTTTTTCAGTGTAGGACAGGAGCACAATTCAAAGAAACTGAGTTCTAATCGTGCAAATAGCACGATGAGTGTATACCCTATACCCATGTATAGACCTAGGAGACATGCAAAACCCAAAATTTGCATTTTTATGTTTTAAGTAGGGGAGGGAGGGGTATAGATGGGTCGGACCTGACACATCTTTAACATTTTATCAAGGCATCCAACAGCCACGACTTGATACTAATTTGAAGTTCTTCGCGACTTTCTATCAAAACATATGGCTAAATATAACTTTGTAGGGGAGGTAGGGGAAGGGGTAGCCGGACCTACTCCTTTTTCCATCAACTAAGAGTACGTATATGTTCGAATTAGGCATTGATCAAAATCAAGACTTCGCTTTTGAGGAATCGCACGGATAGCTATCTTCAACACCCCATTTGGGAATCCATCCAGCCCTGAAGCCTTATTCTCCTCCAGTCTTGAGACCGCTTACCAAAGTTCATCCTTTGTTATAGCAGGGATGCTAACCGCTTGCTCTGAAAAACGTCGACCTTTGGGTTGCAGCTTGTGCTGAGGAACAGTACCGATATAATGTTTCGGAGCAGCGCTGGACACTTTATTTGTGGTGCTTTTGGCCCTATTTTCTTCATCACCACTCTATATGCCATTCCCCACGGATTTATGTCTGCATCGTCACAGAGTTGTCTGAAACATATTTTGTCGCTTTTTCTGATCACTAGTTTAAATGCTCTTCGAGCATTTTTATAGGATTCTAGGAGGACATCACGAGCAATACGTTCAGTTACTCGCTGGTACTGACGTCGCGCCTTCCAACTATTTGGACCACCAGTAGTTTTGATTCTTTGGCCTAGATGAACGTTTTCTGTGACCTGTGCTGCTCTGCATGACCTTCAATAGGGTCACTTTGAAGGAAGATTTCTTTGAAAATTGTCTCGTCAAACCTCTTTGTAGACCACCCAATGGAGTGGGAATTGCCCCTCGGTCGAAACACTCTGCAACCTGGCGCGAACAAAATTGCTTGGTGGTCACTATGAACAGGGGTGGCGCATAAGGGCCCGCAGGGCCCGCGTGGCGGGGGGCCTACGAGATTTAGGGCCCAAAAGCCGCATAAAATATTTCTCGAGCTTTGAAAACTGCACGACTGCGAACAATAACACTCCGACGTTGATATTTTTTGTAGACAAGAAGAGATATACACTTTTCGAAGTCAAAACAAAAATGCTAAGTTTATTGTTCCTCTTTCACCAGGTCCCTTAGAAAAACAAATTTAATATTAAATTAACTGAGCGCAACTCACATTTTTTTCCAAAAGTTCTCGTTCTGTCAAAGTCATACATTTTCTTAGATTTTGACAGATCAAAAATTAAAAAAGGATTGGCCGTGTGTCTACGACATTAGGATAGATTGGGCGCCCGTCTTCAAATAATAGGTTCGCGGGATCGAATCTCATTGTAGGCGCAGTTCATTTACTATGCTTAATAATCACCAACACCTATAGAGGTCAATGCTTCGCTGCATGAGCGGTTTTATTTTAAAAGGCTTGTTCTGCTATCCTCTCATAAAGAGAAATTTTATGTTTCCGATATTTTCCGCTGCATGTCCGCTATATTAAGGTAAGTGTCGCTAGTATCGATAAAAAGAAGAAATTTTTCTTTCCAGAGCTGATAGCGTAATATTCCTACGAACGCAATGTGTCAAAGTAGCTCTTTGCAAAGTTATTTTAAGTACGACGTTCTTAATTTTAGTAGAAACACTGAAACGTCAAAATCATGTTTCGAAAGTGTTGGTTTCAACTAAGTGGATTCACACTTTTTAGTCATCAGTCGGTGAAAAATGTGAATCGACCTTTAAGAGTAAATTTCGATTGATTTGAATCTGCTTTTTTTCTCAGTGTAGGGGGCCCACTCAAGAAGTTGGCGGGAGGGCCCCGAGTGAAGTTGTTCCGCCACTGACTATGAGTATAAAGCTCACTAACTTTCCACTCCATCGCCGGTGCCAATGAGCTCCTGACAGATGTGTGATCAATGATGGATCCCCCTTTTCCTCTTTTGAAACTGTTTCTAGCCCCTGAGTTCATGAGAACAATATCTATCTTCGAGAACGCATCCAAAAGTGCACGTCACTCAGCTACCCCATTCGGTGACCCATGCGTTGAAGTCCCCCGTAATTATCACAGGGCTTTTTGTTCTTGCGTCACGCACAAGGCGTCAAGAAATTCTTCGAACTCTGCATCGTTCCACCGTGGTGGATATATGCCGTTGATCTTTGCTCTTACAACTCTTTTTAGATCACCCACCATCCCTTGCTGGAAAGGGTAGTCACCGTAGCTGCCTACGTTGTTGCTGGAATGATGCCAATGGAGATACTTGTGGACGAGACAAACAGGCTGTACCTCGGGCGCAATGATGAATTGACGGTCGATTCGGTTTAACGGAGAAATTTAAATAGACTGGAGTCCCTGAGAATGTGGCAAATCAGATGGGACGACGCTTCTACAGGTCGATGGACGTACACATTAATTCCCAATATAGCATTGTGGTTAAACAGGAAACATGGCCAGGTAAATCACTACCTGACCCAGTTCCTTACTGGCCACGGAGGTTATCGACAGTATCTCCACAGATTTAAGCTGGACGACTCGCCGGAGTGCCCTAGCTGCAAGGGGGTGGTTGAGGATGCGAAGCATGTGCTTTTCAATTGCCCAAGGTTCGCAGAGACTCGCAACCAACTGGAGTTCGACCTGGAAGATAGCATTAGTCCCCAAAACTTGGTAGGTTTTATGCTGCAATCGAACGAAAATTGGGAGGCAGTGAGCAGAGCGGTCTGCAAAATCCACAAGGAGTTGCGCAAGGAGGAAGCGAGGCGCAAGTCTAGCATGCAAAGTGTCGACTAATTAGCCACAGCCGTCCCTGTGAAGTAATGGCGAAAGGTAGTTCCGTAGGGGCCCACGGCACGGAAGAGCTGTTTTGGGGTTTAGTCAGTAAAAATCTCGACATATCTCTGGGTCCTAGTGACGGCTAAACAGAGAATCTTATGAAAATACCCCTCACTCTCTATAAAAAAAGGGTAGTCACCGAACGTCCAGATGGCCACTTCGTTATCCTTATCTGTGGCCCAGATTGATCCCCCAGATTATTGTACTGATCGCAGATGATAGCGACATCGATGGTCTTCTCCTTCACCTTTTCATATAGAGATTTGTTTAGTGCTTCCCGGTATAAAGGGCATCTAGTTCCTCCCGTTTGATGGTTGCCTCTCTGCCTCCTTCCACAATATACAATGGGGCTCACCCTCAAAGGAGGCTGCCTTGTGATTGTGACCTTCTTTCCCACATTTTAAGCAAATTCTTGGCGTAACGTGTTTGCTGCTGCAGTCCGTCGCGAAGTGTCCAAAAGTAGAACACCTGTGGCATCTAATAAGCTAAGTTGTCTACAACCTCTATATTAAGCGGCCCCCCCCCCCCATTGTGATGCTTAAAATTCATATCACGCAGCAGCAGCAGCATCAGCATCGCGAAATGGCAAGCGCAATGCATTTTACATTGCTGACAAAAAAGCTGGGCAGAAAGCTGGGCATTCAGCATATTTGTCAGCTATGAAATGCTGGCGATGCTGCTGCTTTTGCGCGATATGTATGTATTTCAAGCATGATGCTTGAATTACTGTCGTTCTTGTTTTTGATTGCATCATGACATTCGTTTTGTCCTCGTTGATTTGTAGTCCAACTTCTTTTGCGGCGGTATTGAGGTTATACTGAACGCTTTCTGCAGGGCCGGCCCTAGGGGTGGGCGAACTGGGCTGTCGCCCAGGGCCACCACATTCAAGGGGCCACCAATCTAACGGAACCTTTACTTTCAAGGGGCCACCACTCTGAAAGTGGATCATTCAATAGGGGCCTCCATGCGAAAGATATGTGCTCGAACTAAATTAGTTGTGAAGTTAGTTCTAAAGTTAATATATCCTCCTGAGTTCCAGAACAATTTTTCTATCGAAACTGAAAAATTGTGTTGCTAATGGATCCTATAAAGACTAAAAGGGCTTGGAAAAAGTAAAAAAAAAATTTTTTGTTTGAAATGTGAGTTTTGTTTATGTCCTATATATAGGACACTGGTTCTCAGTGAAGGTACATCTCTATACATTTATATTAGTTGAGCTAGAGGAATGGACAACAGAAATATATTGAAATTAGACAAGAAAATTAGAAAATAATGTTTATTTCGAAGATTTTAATATTATATAACAAAATTAATCAACGGAAATAACAGCTGTTGTTCGTCCTTGATACACAACCATGTCGATTACAATCCCATCTCATTTGTTTGACCAAAACATTTTGATTTTCGGTAGTTCAATGCAGCTCATCACCATAAGAACTCCAATAAAAGTATTCAACTATTGGCGTGAAAGGTTGAAGCCTCTACCCTTTTTCTCGGAATACGTTATGCTGGTTTCTTTAACGATTTGATCCAGTAGTTTGTCAGGTAAATACTGTCGAAAAAAATCTTCAGTCCAGTCCAGCTATTGCAATCAGTTATTTGATAAGTTGGCGCGAATGGCATGTCACTTGGATTAAATTGTCCATTACACCCTCCAATTGCCGTGTTCGTTCGTGGAACCGGCTGAGATCTTGATCTGGAACGAGATCTACGGCTACAAGAAGCACCCCTTGCTCTTCCGCGTAGTGATAAAATGATAACGACACTTCATCTTTGTCGCTATCATCGTCTGAAGCACTCGAAAAGCTGGAACTACTCTCTTCTTTGGGAAAAAACAGTAAATGATGGATCCTCCCCATCTTCAGAAAAGTCAATATCAGACGCATTTAAAATATCCAGAATGTCGTCTGACAGAAGAAAATTATATATATTTTCTTAGAACATGTTTACATTTATCAATATGTACACTGTATTAAGAACCAGTGTACTATCTATAAGACATGTAATATGATACCGGGAACTGCATTGAGAACCAGTGTCCTATACGTATCACATTGAAATGTCCCTCAATGGTACTGGCCACAGAATAAATAATCAAAGTTCCTTGCGTTGATTCATGATGCACTTCACTCACTAAAACGACAAACTGTCATAAAATACCGTTCGACTTTCAAGATTAACTTTTTGCACAGCATTGCCAACAAAATTACTAAGCAGGTTGCCAAACAAGCAACTATTGCCATTTTGAAATTAAGGCGTTAGAATTTTTTGAATTCTATGTACTATGCATATCACGCGGGAATCCAGGATAACGATGATTCAATCTTACTGATAAAAAATCTGTTATAACATGCATAGGGATAAGACATCGTTCCCTCTCTCTCTTTTTTTTAAACAAATTGCAATATCTGCTCTCCAACGTCACCATTGATGTCTTTGATGTTTGTTAAAAATACCAGTGACGGTAGCATGGTATGAAAGAAGTTTGATTTTTAGAACTTATCGAAAAAATTTAACAATATCCAAGCTCGATAAGGTACAGGCTAAGCCTGATATTATACCATGAAAAGCCGGTAGTGATGACACAAGAGGCCACTACTTCACGGATCGGTATAATAATGGAAGAAAGACGGAAAATAAACCTAGATAAAAATTTTCGAATTACGGTATTCGGATCCTTGAATTTTTGCTCTCTTAGCAAACCACGTCGAAAGCTGAGCATTGCTGCCATACAAAAATCTTAAAATCGTGATTAGTGACAGGAAATCTCATACTTTTTCTTTATAAGACGTGGCACTTTTAGGTTAAAAGAAGTTTGAATTCGTGTTTATCATGCATAATATAATGAGGATTGAAGTTTTCTGCACAGAAAACCGGCGGAAGTATTATTTATAGAAACACGATGCACCGCGTGTATAAAATTATGGTCTAACGCAGTGCTTCCCAAACAGGGTTTCGTAGAACAGTTCAGCTAAACTTCTCAAATATAGGAAATGAGTAATGTAGAAATTACTTTTGATTGAAAAATTTAAGGAATAAACAAAAAAATTCCACAAAATGTTATAGTATTAAAATTCTAAGGCTGAGGCTGCCAACTAAGCACTCCGGTGAATGCCGATAATTAACAATAATTACGCACAGTTATGGAACTCAAAAAAACCAAATGGAAGATATTTTGAATGTTTGGCAAATGAAAACCCGTTACACAGCTGACAAAAATTTGCAAAATGTCAGTTTTGTTTCCAATTGAAAGAAATTGTTGGAAACATTTCCATTTAATAACAAATTTGCCTGCGATGACTGAATGCTAGAAATATGATCATGAGAGAAGATTAAAATTCCGCAGGCTCTAAGGTGATTAAAAACAGCTAAATGCCAGTGACAGCATCTCACAATTATTTGCGTAAAGCGCTAAAGAGTTTTTATTAAGCACTCGTCAGTCGCAGAAAATACTGATCTAACGTATGGGGAAAACATTCAGCCAATCAAGATAAGATGCGTTTTGTTTGTGTATTAGTAAGGGAGTAGGGGCCACCATCATTCCTTTGGCCCAGGGCCACCAGAGTGCTAAGGCCGGCCCTGGCTTTCTACATCGCCCGCGTTTCGAGACATGATGTTGACGTCGTCGGCGTACGCTACTAATTGAGTCGACTTAATGAGTAGCGTTTCTCCGCTGTGTATATTCATGGCCCGAATTACATGGTGCAGAGCAAGGTGGAAGAGCGTCAACCCCCGTTTATCGCCCTGCTAGAGTGCAGTCCATTATAATAAGGTATCGAAATGCTACAAAATGAAGGTATTAATGTTGAGCCGATTTTTAGTGGTTACTTAGATATACACTGCCTGTTTATGACAGGCAGGCAATTTCCGCTTTTTGATCAGTTTTTACCATACTAGTTCCAAGTGCGGCTATAGTTATGACAGACGGGAAATTTAGATTTTCCTTTACAGAGAAATAACGGTTTGAAATTTAAGGAAACTTCTTGTGAATTTATTTGTCTTTTTAATATCACTTATGTTTATAGTATGTGGAATAACTGTACTCTCTTTAAATTTTAAAGTATCAGTCTATTTTATGGTGCGGCTATAGTTATGACAGGCAGTGTAATATTCGAATTTTTTTTTTTTTTAAGAAAATCGCTGATTTTGACATTTGAAACAAAACTGTCCAAAAATTGGTAGTGAATTTATTGAAAGTTATTTTTCTCTTTTAAACAGTGTATCATCTTGTTGTATGGAAATTAACTCTAACTGTGATTAATGACTGAACACTATAACAGATATTTCGTATTCAGTCAAAATTAAAAAAAAAAATGTCTTCTGAAAAATTAATTTTAAATTAACAAATAAAAAATTAATTTAATTTATTTCTTCTTCCTTGCCTGCATGGTTTCGCGTTGCTCGACCTGCGGTGTAGGCAAATCGCCCGTTTTGGCGGTAATATCTGAGCATTCTTTAATTGATTTTAATTTATTAATGCCAATTAATTAAGTTCCAAATGTTGACATAGGTCCTTAAAATAATTAAAACAGATTGCTGTAACTATGAAGGGGCATTATTTGATTTGTTCAAAAACTGAATATTTTAATATGGAGGCATTGTCTGCCTTCTCTTCTAATATTTTACAGATCTGTGTCGGTTCCTTATAAATTTTCTTATAGGGTTTCAAGGAGACTGACATGAATGTATACGTGCATTAGATTGTAATGATACGATGAATAAAAAGAATGAATTAATATCAACTAAGCGACAATTTTTATTACTATTTTCTAATATTCCAGGCATTGAGGACAGTTAGAATTTAATAAATAGTCTATTGAGGCCATTCATGACAGCATCCATGTATCACAAAAAATACTAAATCATAAACAGCTAAACATTATCAAGATAAAACTTGGGAGCCACCACCAGAATAATAACAATAGCAGCGATTACTCTTAAACAAAATGCCCATAAGAAGTTGAAGAAGTCGAGAAGCCGAAATACCACCGCGACGAGAATCCGTCGACTGCAAAGCGAAGAAGTCATAGGCTGTGCCAGATATTCAGAAGATACCAACAAACAAATATTGTGCACATCTCATCGTCGTATATTCGGCGAAGAATAATAATATAACAATAATAATAACCGCACACAGAAGACACGGAAAAATGGCACTGATTTACAAAAAGAACGTCCCAAGAAAGGAAGAGTCCAAGTTTTTCGCTTTCAAGTTGCATATTGAAGAAGGACCATCATAGTATGTCCGCATATGTATGTAATATATACATTGTAGGGATAGAATGTCCATATAGACAATCTACATAGTATACGGTGAAGTTCTCATTGTTTCATTGCGGGAGGTTTGATTTTTGTTTCAAGAACTACATCATCTGCAGTGTGCGCAGTGTAACATCACAACAATAGCATTCACAGTGAAAAAAAAAAATCAATGAAAACAATGTTACGAGTAGTATTAATAAAAAAGTTACATTAAGGGAAGATCGAGGTTAACCTGACAATAGCTATGCAGCAGCCATAGGTCTACTTTGTGTTATATGATTTTTGAATTCCTCCCGAGTACTTACTTATCTCTTGCTGTTACAGTTTGTTGTTGCATGTGATTCCAAAGTCGAACAATTGAAAGTAAAATTTGATTTAGTTACATGACAATTTTGTTTCAGTTACAACATATATACGAGCTCGACATGGGTCATTTTTATTGTTACAATTCTTTTCATTTTTTTAGTTTTCATTTATTATTTTTTTTTTCTATTGGGAAAGAATTGAGGAATGAAATAGTAAATTGACCAATATTCGAAGGAGGATTTGGAACTTATAATTATGGCAAAGCCTTTCGAGTCTAATCGATCGAGAAATCAAATGAATAAGTACAAGTGTAATTAAAAACAAAATAACTATGAATTTTGTTTGGTAAGCTCCAATCAAAAGTTCAATGGAATGTTACTTACAAAACAAAACTACATAAAAAGATGGACAATAATTATTCATTGTCGTATTGAATTAATCATATTGCGACGTGTAGTAATAATAAAAATATTTAGGGGGAACCAACATTGATGCAGTGATTATATCTTTTTGAATTATTAAAAAAAAAACCTACTTTCAAAACAGAAAATTCATTACTCATTATTAGGTAGAATAAGATTTAAGCATTTTTATAGAAGCTCTAAAGCTGTTAGGTTTAAAAACCAGAAGTGGAAGTTTGAATAAAAGCGTTAACAATACTATTTACCCAAATGAAATTCTGAATATTCTTGCAGACCAACATTAGAGTAAAAACAAAACTTAAACCCCAAAACTGAAAATAAGCGAAAGGATTCATTATAAAAAAAATGCATACTATTCTCAATACCCTACATGAAATACTACTACATAATGAGACTAGCCAACATAAAATTTTAGCAACATATTGTCACCCGATCCCACTGGTCTGTTGATATTTCGTCTATTATCAATTGTAAACAATAACATTTCACCAATGTAGCTCACCAAGCGGATTCATCTAGAGCACTGTTTCCCAACAGGTTATCCGCGGACCGGAGGTGGTCCGTGAGGTACCCGTAGGTGGTCCGGGAAAGACTCTGGAGACACATGTTCAATACGCGCCCTCATCATCATGTAACAAATTATCCAGTCCTTGGACTGAGATGCCAAAATACCGTATGTATGTGTTATGCGAAGGATTTTTATATGATCAGGGATTGCCTACTTTATTTTTTATCAAATAACAAAAAAAATTAGAGGCTAGTTGTGATTGAAGATAGAGCATGTGCTCAACAAAAAAAATCGAGACCTGAATCCGTTTCATTATTGAATAGCGGTCCGTCGAAGTCCATTTTCAGACTAAGTGGTCCGCAGACATTTCTTAATTGGGAACCACTGATGTAGAGTATGCATTAAGGCAGGGCCGGCTTTAGGGTGGGGCGACCGGGGCAGTCGCCCCGGGCGCCAGGTTTAGGGGCGCCGAAACCCGTACTTTTAATGTATTTTTTTTATATTGATTGTTGCTTAACAAATTTTATTTTTATTTTTAACTGCTGAATTGGGAATGATGTCAAAATATCAATGCAGGCTATAGTACACAACCAACCAAGTATGTATGTGCGAACAGTGGAAGAATTGCATACATTTTTAGAGCTATATTTATCCTTAGTATGCATTCTTTTTAAAACTCCTCTAATTATAAAGCCTTAAAAAATAATTTGTGATGTATAATTTATGTAATCGTCTTAAAGACATTTAGTTTATCATCTTAAATTCGATCATTGTTAAAAACTGGTTGGTTCGTGGCTAACTTACTCACAGGTTACATTATGCGTTTCGTTTTCAAATCAGCAACATTTAAACATTCGTAAAGTTACAAATTTTATTTTATGTTTAATAATTTTTATTTTTAATAGAAAAACAACATTTTTCTTCGTGATTCTATCATTTTTTTAAAGTTGTAATGTTTTTTATTTGTTAAGTGATTCTTTTGAAGTTTTAAAATTGGCCCAATGGCAACAAATGAAAATATTTTCATTGGCCTAAAATTTAGTAATATAAACCACAAAATCTCTATACATATAAAAATAGACGAAAAGATAATGAGGCCAAAAACAACATTCTTCAGTTAAAAAAAAAAATGAAAAAATACAGATGGGTTAATGAAGTTAGTTCTTTACATATTTTGGAAGAATCAGTTGCACTTGTTTCCATCAGAAGTGTACCCCCAATTTAGGATGTCACGAGCCGCCACTGACATGTATCTTTATAGAAATCAGGAAAGAATTTAGTTGGGAACTCATAATATCAGATTTACACTTAAGGAATTGACTGCGTTCCAAAGATACATGTACCTTTAATTACGAAAAAGGAATAATCCTAATAAGCACATTCGTTTTGGAACTACCATTATCAATATTAAAATAAATCAATTTCAGGATCATGTTTATACTTTCGGCTTTATTGGACTTTTGTTTATTAATATTTATGTGTGTAAATTTTTTTTTGGATTTTTGTTAATATGTAGGTATTACATTTTAGGATAAAAAGTGTCTTTTCTCGCTCAATTAAATTTACAAAAACTACTTCAAAAATAGGAAAGTTTACAAAGATATTTGTAAAATTATTTACTTAATGAACATTTACGTAGTAGAATCCACAATTGTTGAGAAAACACACTTACAGTTATCCGATTGAATTCATTTTACCGCTATTCGATAGAACAACTCTTCGGTCATAACAGGACTAAACATGAGTTCAATTGTGCAATCAAGGGCCCGGCTAGGTAATTATGTGTGTCGCATTTTGATTTCGTATTTGAAATGGAGCAGATCAAGTACCGGGCGGTCATTGAATTCCTTTTTTTGAAAGGACACACGGCGCGCGTCCCAGATTCGAAATGAACTCATATCCGTGTACGGCAACTCTTCACCATCCCAGGCGACTATTTACCGGTGGATTTTGGAATTCAAGCGAGGAAGGACGAATGTTTTTGATGAACCCCGCACCGGACGCCCAATAACTGAGACCACCGAAGAAAACGTCCAATTAGTCGAGGAAGTTGTATTGATTGATCGGCGGCTAAAGTTATCAGAGATTACAGAAAGGACAAGTCTATCAAAAACCACCGTCGAAAGAATTATTACCGACCATTTGGGGATGAGGAAGATCTCGGCAAGATGGAAACTCCTCTCAGCAGATCAAATGAAGCAGCGGATGAAATGTTCGAAAGACTTTTTGGAGCTGTGTCGCGCCGACTCGGATGCAATTATCAACAGAATTGTGACAGGAGACGAAACCATGGTCGTTTACTATGATCCCACGACCGATAGGGAGTCCATGAAATGGAGGAGGCCTTATGAGGAGCGCCCTAAGAAGGCGAAGGTGCAGCAGAGCCGGAAAAAGATTATGGCCACCATCTTCTGGGATTCCAAGGGAATTATAATGATTGACTTCAAGGCACATCAGTAACAGAGAAATATTATGCAGATCTTTTGACCCAATTGAGGGCCAACATCGTGGAGAAACGGTATGGAAAACCGGCGAAAGGGGTGCTGCTTCTTCACGACAATGCAACAGTTCACACCGCCGCGGTGTCCAAGGCTGCTGTGGTCAAAAGCGGCTTTGACGAAATTGAATACCCGCCGTACAGCCTAGACTTCGCCCCAAGTGACTACTTCCTGTTCCTAAAATTAAAAAAGGACCTCCGAGGACGAAAATTTGAGACTGAGAAGGAACTGAAAGATGCTGTTTTGGACCATTTTCAAGACAAACCCGCGGACTACTTTTAGAAAAGGATGCAGGATCTTATTAAACGATCTCATCGTTGTATTGAAGTAAAGGGAAGTTACATTGAAAAATTAAACTTAAATTAATTCAATCGGATAACTGGAAGTGTGTTTTTCTCAACAATTTTGGATTCTACTACGTAAATGTTGGTGGTTTAAAAACGAAGCGGTCGTCGGTACCTACATAGTGTAACCTGTAGAAATACAAAGTAGCCAGGTTTCCCGAACAAAACCTTTTCAAACCACGGTAGAAATTACAAAATTAAATGAATTGATGTTAGAAATATTTGGACTAAACGTAAAATCAATACTGACTGAAATCGTTAGCATCAAATTCAACCGTATTATGAACAATGGCAACTGCGTTTTTACAGGGACCAGAGTATGGGGCTCAGGAACGCAGTCATTGGAACTGTCCACGTTTCCCAAATTTTTGTCTTCTTGGTCAATTCAACAATTGAAGATAGCAGTGTACTTTTGAAAATGATTACCAATATGAAAAAATTTAGCATCGAAAAGGAAGAATGGAAAATCGCTACCTACATATTTAGGTGGGGTTTGCTATCGTCTTCCCATTGAACATTATGAATGTTTGTGAGCTAAAATGTATGGTTCCTTATGTTTCAGTGCAGCGAGATTGCCTGTTTTAATTGTTTAACGATTATAAACTGGCAAAGTTTTTATTGTTTGATTTCACAATTGAAAAATGAACACTAGTATTGCAGGACCTACTCGTGCTTACACAAAACACCTCGTTTTTAGGTTTTTTTAGATTTTTTTCAAAAAACCCTTATAAAATCGATTTTGTCCGTCCGTCCGTCCGTCCGTCCGTCCGTCTGTTCACTAAATAACTCGCGAACGGCTCAACCGATTGTCATGAAATTCGGTATGAATGTGTAGAGGGGTTACAGTCTTTGGCACAAATACCTTAGAAGTTGGTAGGAAGCAGATAACAGGGTGTCCCGAACGTTTGAAAAAAGTCGACTTTTTTAGTTTTTATCAGAGATTAACGTATGGGTATTTAAATCAAAGATCTAGACGAGTACATCTCAAATCAGTTAAAATTTCCCAGTTTCGAGTAACGGTAAAAAAGATATTGGCGTTTAAAGTTAAACTTCCTTTTCGAGCTCCGTTTTTCCAAACCGTTATAGCGATCGATATGAAACGTTGCACAAAGATTGGTCAGTATGGCCTTATATACGTTAAATATTAAGACTGTTGACTTTAGCGAAAGAAAAGTAAATAACAGTAAATTTGTAAAATTTAAATTTGTTCGTGTGTAGCCCCCTCTTAGGTTTCCAAATATGAAAATTCTGCTAAGGGTTTTTAGAAAATTACACAGGGAATATGTCTACGAATTTTCATTCGAATAACTGTATCCACACCGGAAATATAGCCAAGTAAGTATTTTGTAAGGGCCTTTCACAATACTAGGGAAGCCTCTTAAGCATTTCTTCAATGCATATATCTTTTAACTTGATGAAACAATGTACATGAAATTTGGTGGAAATGCATAGAATGGTAATAGTGTTTGCCACAAATATTTTTGAAGTTTCTAGGACCAAGTTAACAGGGTGTCCCGGAAAAGCTGCAAAAGTATACTTGTTCAATACTCATAGGAAAGCTTGCGTGGGCTCTTATGTCAGGGGACACAATGGAATCATTTCATATAAGTTGATTTTCCTTGATTTAAAAAACAGTAACAGTAGATTTACAGCTAATAATTCAGTTAATATATAATGCCAAGCCATCCTTACGTTTGCCTGAGTTTCTTTTTGCTCAAAGGCCATCAGAAATCTGAAATCGAAAAAATTCTGTAGATTTGCCTTGGAGTACTTTAATACAGACTGGGTAAATAGTAAAGTGGAATTGGATTGGTCTAATTAAAGGTGGAACAGAATGAAAGGCGCTAGCCTTTCATTCTGGAACGCGTTTATTTAGACCAATCCAAAAATAGATTTACAGGAAGCATTTCATTAATGTTGTGCACAATTCTTATCTATTGCTTATGAAATATATGTGCAACAAATATTCACTATGCATCAAAATTCTAAAAAACCCTCGTATTGGGGGCGCAGCCCTCTGTACGCCGGAATTTTTTCATATTAATATTATGATGAATATTGAAAATTAATAATTTCCAATCTCTCGCTTTGATCTAAGCCTTTGCCTACCTAAAGACGAATCATGAGCAATCAATGCAATTAATGACAGGGGAAAATGACAGTTGAATAAATGAGTACATGACCATTGATTTTAGCTTGCTTATTCATAAAAAAATACGCCTTTGCAGGTTGTAATTACGAATAAAAGCTATAGAAATGAAACTGATGACCAAGCTTTTAGGAGCTACTAATTAGAAAAGCTGCGGTTGAGTCCGATTTAAAAAAAAACAATCGCGAAGTATGGACAAATTCCATTCAATTGATAAAAAAATAGACTAAAATTGAAGTTTAGAAGATGGAAGCCAAACAGTTAAAGGGGATAGTTTCAAAGGCAGGTCAATGGAGGAAAATATTTCCGAAGAACGTTCAAGATGCGTCAATGAGACTTCTTCTTGTCTGTACCGTAACCCCGTATAATTTTCGTTACTATTCTATTACAAGTTTTTCGTGTAAACCTATAAAGGGCGCTTTCTTCAAGTTCACCTCGGGCGCCATTTCACCTAAAGCCGGCCCTGCATTAAGGCAATATCCGATATCGCAACCATAAGCGAATTCAACCAGAGCTGCTCAATATTCGAGACCGCAACCATAATAGCGAAGATCGAGGCGACATCCGGTATGCGGCAAAGCGGAGCACTAAGTTAGTTCTCGGCGCATTCGTATTTATGGCCGCTATGACGGCGGCCATGACGGTGGCACCCGAGGTGATATAAGGGGGAAGTCGAAGTAGAAAAGCTCTCTTTGGCCTTTGTACATCCTGCGCGGCAGACCTGTTGTGGGGAAATTGAGTCAGTGTGGGATACGCTGTCGTTTTACAAGTCGACCAGGAAAGCGAGACCAACAACCCAGGAGAGGGCTGCGACCTACCGATGCCCGAAGAAGACGATTGGATTTGCCGAAGCCGCAGCGATTACCGTGCCGCCTACAAGTGGATAAACGATTACCGTGGTGTCAAAAGCCGATTCGATTAAGCGTAGATGGATGTTTGACCAAAATTCGAGAGTTCTATTAGCGTAGACGAATGATTGCCCAAAAGCCGAGAGTCCGCCAATTTCGATTAGCGTAGACGGATGATTGCCGGTTTCTTCGGGGAGGAGGAGGTTCCGGGACAGCGCTGCTTAAACTTTGCCCGAATGGACAACGGCAATTATTTGTGTGTGAAACGCACAAACTGTAAGTTTTATAACGAGAAGAAAATGAATATAAGAAATGTAAATCCAGTATTTCATTGTTAGTTATTCTTGTGAAGCACAGTGGAAAATTTATTATTGTTCTAGGTGCAGTGACCGGCGATACGGTGCTGGTGGAATTGGAATAGTGTTGGTGGGTGTTTCGGATTGGGGCGGATAAATTTACAAACCGCCGATTTCTTCGCGTTTCGAATCGATGGTGACCGGGACTCCTTATTGTAACGCCCACGCCCATCTCCGCGAGTTAGGCCAGAAGCGGGAGTTGCGCCGTTACCACCCCCGGCCCCCATCCGAAATACACCAAGTCCGTGCATAACCGCGAAGGGCAAACAAGCAAGACAAGCGTAACACTATTTTGAACCTTGTAGTTTTCCTATACTCATTAAAAATATTGAATAGCAAAAAAAAAGCATTCAAATTTAATTATTTGTCCCCATATCATAGGCAAAATGTTCAGCTCAAAAATCTAAAACGAAAGACTCAAGCGAGTAACCCAACAAAAAATATTTTTATCTCAATTAATAAATCGTAACACCTAATCTTAGTCAAGCAAATAATTTTGATAGATCTTAATTGGAACATTCATCGACACCGCGTTCCCAACAAGCACATCGAAAAAGAATTCTAAAGTTGAGACCTCCCGAAAAAATTTATTCAACAAGAAAATTTAGCATGTGCACGTATACGTACGTAATTATTCGTATGATTGGCATTGCTTCTTGTCTGATTAATTAGCACTTTTCGGCAGGCTGCCGTACGTACGCAATCAGTCGTTCGTTCGTTCGATCACATTTTGAATAAAAAGAAAAACTGAACGGTTCTTTTTCATACCTACTGGAGGCTATCGGCACATGACTACAATTCTAAAAAAAACAAATCCAGTAACACATTAGATAAAAAATGAACATATATGTATGTATGTCGCATGTTCCAGATACGTCATAGGTGGTATACGTTTGATTATCACACACTCAATAAAAAACATCCACTTGACTGATTTCTGAAGAAAAAAAATTCTAAGAAATCTGATGTCACATTTGACGCTGATCGTATTGTTGCGTATCGTCATGGCATCCATCCACTTTCAGTTCGATTTACTGACTGCTTCGCGTACTATCGGCCATACGGAGATTGGTCATTCTTATTCGACTACTTCGAACCTCAAAGACTGTACATACATATCCCAATCCAAAAGGCGCAAAACAAACATGTTTTATCGAGATGGATAAATTGGGCACGAAAAAGACGGATGTAAAATTCAGAAGCAAATGACATTTTAATATGACCCCCAAAGACATTGATTATACCTAGGCTTGTTCCAAAAACCGGGATCCCGGTACAAAACCGGTGTTCACTTGGTACCGGACCCGATATTCTGAAGTACCGATATCCCGGTTTTTTGGTACCGAGTTAAAAAAAACCGACCGACGAGTCGGTTTTTTGGTACCGAGTTAAAAAGAACGATTCACTTCAACCATGAGCCGGTTTTTTGGTACCGGTTTTTAACCCGGTACTCAAAAAACCGGCTTATGGTTAAAAAAAACCGTCGGTACTGAAAAAAACCTGAGTCGGTTTTTAACCCGGTACTCAAAAAAACCGGCTTATGGTTAAAAAAACCGTCGGTACTGAAAAAAAAACCTAAGTCAGGGAAACCGCTTGTGGTACCGGGTATTGAAAAAAACCGAAACCCGGTACTGAAATCTCGGTACCGAACAGGCCTAATTATACCTACACTGCTCCTGGACATTTATGGGTTGCGTTCAACAAAAGCTCGAAAGAGACATGAATAAATGACGACCTCGTAGTGTTGTATGGGGAAGTGTATAGGTATACTCATTCTTAGTGTGGTGTCTAATCGATCATGCATGGGAAGACAACAGGTTGACGAGGAACCAATCGATCTATCGTTAATAGCTGGATAACATATTACTTCGATACATTAGATGTCAATCGGAAGAACGATAAAATTCAAATAGAAAAAAGCTAACAATATTTTCAGATCTCCGCGTGACAGTAACATGTTCAAGATGTGTGTTCGATTTTGTGAAAACTTTTTTTTTTATAATATTTTTCTTGATAATTATAATCAATTACATTGAAAACTAAAACCAACTTTTTACAAAAAGAATGAACGAAGTTTTTGATAAAAGTCCAAATCCTTTTATAGCAGAATGTGCACATACTGTGATATCGTTACAGAAGATTAGAATAATGGTAGCTCAGACGGACGTAAAATACGACTCATGAAGATAGTTTGATATTTGAGTTGCAACTGTTTTAGTTCATAATTCCTTCATAATGATTGATCAATATTAAGATGGATTCACACATTTCAGTCACCAGCCAGCCAGTCATCGTGATTTGTCATAATATTTTTTTTTTACTGTATGATAACTGAAATCAAATTTTAGGGAAAATAAGTGAATTTGGCTGTTGACTGAAATGTGTGAATCCACCATTACTCGGTGGTCAGCGAAACAAAAGAGACAAAAAATATGTATAAACAAATAGAATCCTACTATGGGGTTAATCCCCCCCCCCCATAAAACTTTCCAATTTTTTTTATTTGTGCAATCTTATAGCCAAACCTCACACAAATGTTGTTCTATCGACGTGGCGGAACTTATGTAAAAACGAAAGGAATCATATGGGAGGTTTATGGAGCTGTCGCAAAAATCACACAACCAAAAATCAAGTTACAAGAATTATTCAGGAGCGGATGCAATCGGAACAGAAGTCATAGGGACGCCGAAGAAACTATTAGCCCGAAAGAAAGTATGTAAAGGGTATCCAAATTTCGACCGCACCCGAAATTCGCCTCGGTCTTGTTATACCCTATACCCATAAGATGGTATAGGGTATATTGTTTTTGTTACGACGATTTATGTAACACCTCAAAGGAGCCACCGGAGGTATGGCAAAGTATATATATAAATGATCAGGGTCGGTCCCAGATTCGAATAAGCCATGTCCGTCTGTCTGTCTGTCTGTCTGTCTGTCTGTCTGTCCGTCCGTGTGTCTGTCAGTTCGCACGATAACTCCCGAAATAATGAAGCTAGCGTTTTGAAATTTTGGTCAGATGATTGTTTTGATAAAAGCTTGGATGGTATTGAAAATGAGCCAAATCGGACCAAGGGTTCCCCTACCTCCCATACAAATGACCCCTCCATGATAGTGTAATTTGGCCATATTTTTTGATAGGATATCGCTAGGGGCCTGAAATTTTCATCGTTGCCTAATTGTTACATATGCTTGAAGTTGGTGGAAAGTGGAGAAGGTCTGACTACCCCTACCCCTACATCCCCTACAAAGCAATATTCCGCCATATCTTTCGATAGAATGTCGCGAAAAACTTTAAATTTATCGCAAATGAGCTGCTGAATGCCGTTATACGTTATTATGTGCGAGATTCGACCCATCAAACCCTTGCCCCTTAAAAAAAATGAAATGGATTATTTTCGGTCTTATGCGCATTCTAGGTCTGTACATGGGTATAGGGTATACACTCATCGTGCTATTCGCACGATTAGAACTCGGTCTCGTTTACCATTATTATTGTCATCATATCTATATCACGCTTCATTTTACAGTTACATTAACCTCGAATTTTTCTTTTCTTTCCTTTACCGTGATATTATTCGGCCGGCTAAATGTTTAATGTTAAATTCGTGATTGTTTCAACTAGATAATGACGCCATCATTTAACAGCAAACATCAACGAAATTCTGTTAATTTTGTCAACAATCTATATGTGTAGTACCTATGTCAATGTAAATTCAAAGACATGTTTTCTTTGTAATAAATTGGAATTTCACGAATTCGATTCAATGAGGCCCTACCCGGCGAGTTGAATGAACTCCTCGTTGAGTGGCTTAATTTCATAGAAATAAATACAAAGTTGTGGCTGACAGGTGTCAACGTTTTTTTTTTTAATATACCGTCACAATTATGTGCATACATATCAGTCAGTCTAAGGCAAAATTTGGATTCTAAGAATTGGTTCTTTAGCCATACCGCATATTGTTATGTTTTTTTTTTTTAAATTAAATTTTTAAGTGTAACGTAATTATTTACACACGGGGAAATTCACAATTCGTAATCCCTCCATGTGGTCTAGTTTATTGTCTCCTAATTTCAGAGAAAAAAATAATAAAAAACAAAAAAAGTTATGCATGATTTAAATTGAATCACTTTAAATGGCCTACCCTGTGCACAACAACTTGGATGTTACTGGAGGGCTTAAGAGAAAGTGTTCTTTTTTTTGTAAAAAGGGTGCAGGTTGCAATAAATGCAAAAAAAAAACGAATCGGCTTAAAAACTGTTTACATTTAAAGCACCAATAATGAACTTAGTAAGAGGGTGAACTTTCAAAGTTGTGATAAACAAATAACCAGTAAATTAACATAACCTACACAAACAACAGCTTGGCGGTCGGTTTATCGCGACATTCCACCCGTGGCATCTACCAAATTGGTGTTGTATTAGCTAATGTTGTACTGAACTTATTCGTGATACAGCGCCTGTGGTTGTCATGTCTGTAACAATTCTTCTGGGTTAACTTTGGTCAGAGTGGGTACCCCCTATACATTACTGGTTTTATCTGGGTTATGTTGTAACCTACACCGAAGCACCAGTAATGGTCAAAAATAACAATTTCTTGACGATTTGACCTGTAAAGTGGTTCGGGCTAATTGCTTGCACCGAGGAAATTTTGGAAACTGAAGAATGTGGGTTAAAAACCGACCTCCAACGTTGTTTTTGTGATTGTTGTCTTGTTATATATACAGATACAATCAAATCTAGGGCCAACCAAAGGGCCGGGCGCTTGCTCCCTGATCGGTGGAAACAGAAAAGCATCTAAAGGTTGCATAGAGCTTATCGCCAGCTGATGTAATTCAACAATATTTGAGGGGTGCCAAACTGTAACGTTTTAGTAAGTGGAAAAAGTGGCACATTATTCAATTTGCTCGAATTTTTTAAATTGTTTTCTTTCTCAAAGTTCGAAAATCTTATTTGCGTTGTGAACTAGAACACACTTTCACATGTACGTATAAACTCGGCGGAAAAAATACTTGCAATCTGTGCGTAGAGAGAACAAACACAAACCCCCGCCCCCCCACCCCTTTCGTTTTCTTCCGTTTTACATTAGTTCCCGATAGCAGGATTCCATTTGTTTTAACATTTTTTTTGTGGTTCCCATAAAGATCCATTTATATAAGATTTATTAGAAATTGGTTCAAGAAAAGGTTTTTTTTTAAAGAACCGAATTGGGGAGTGGGGTTTCTGTGGCAGCCCCATAACTCCATGAACCGATTCCATCGATTTTTACATTTGTTTTGTGGCATCAATAGAAATATATTTGAGTGCGATTTGAGAATTGGTCCACAAATAAAGAAGTTTTCCATATAAGAACCTAATTTTGGGGATAGGTTTTTATGGCAGCTCCATGACCCAGTGATCCAGTTTTGGTGATTCAAACATACAAACAGCCTGCACCAATAATAAACATGAGTGATAAATTGCAGTTCACTAGTTTTAATATACAATATATAATACATATACCACCCTAAGCAGTATTTGTGAATTATGGGGGATTCAGACTAGGCAGAGGATTTGTTAAATTCCGGATTCATTTATGGCTATACCATATTGTACTGCAATTTGAATAATGCAAGTACATAATCTTCTACGATACATTTTGAATTTAGTGACAGACAGGCTTTGGTAAATCCTGCCGAATGTGAAAATCTTCTGTCAGCAACTACCGTCCAACCGTTTTGAAAAACTCTTCTATGATTGGTGCTTGTTGATCTTACTGTCTCTCTGCATTTTACGAGTGCCCCATTTGGCATGCATTTTATAGTCAAAGAAAAATTGACGTTTTGAAAATAAATCGCTAAAAACTAAAAAAGAACTTTTTTCCATGTTGCAGACCCCCCTTATCGGTCAAGACTTTTCCAACATAATAAGAGGCCGTTCCCAACAATCGTGCAAAATTCAGAGATACATGCTACTCGTCATATTCTGGTTCATTTTTCTTCGGCTATTAGTTTTATAATTTTGTATAAGCCATTCGATTCACATGCGCTACACTTTTTTACTCGTATATTCGTGGTTTCCGCCAAAAGTCTTATGGACAGGACATTATCCAAAGTTATATTGAATTTGATTTTCTTATACAGCTGTTAGTAGTAATTTAAGTATCTCAGTTTAACTGTCGTACACTACACATTACTGATAAAGCAAGCTTTACTAATTAAAACGAAAGACTCATGCGAGTAACCCGAAATATTTTTGTAAATTCGCTCCAAGAAAGGAATCAAGAAAAGATGTTGCTTACTAGTGTAAAATGTCTTTAAATCTTTGCGCGAAATATTCCGTTCAACATTTTTTCTGGACATATAACACTATTAAATTTTTTTTACCAAAATTGGGCTCCTCTATTTTGTACAAAATGCTGTGGTGTTTATGGCTGTTTTTTTTTAAATAACTTACACCATACAACTCAATTGCAAGTAACGTGAAATTAGGCAAAATATAAAAAAAGCAAAAGTCGAATTGTTACAGACAAATCTGGCAAACAAATACTGATAATTTACTATTATATGTGACTACACCTTAATAGCCAGCTGTGACGTATTAAAAAATACATTTGATGCGTAAAAATAAAATCCGTTTGTGAGAAATTCCACTAATATGATTTAATTAGGTCCAACTATTTAAAACATTCAGACGGCCGAAAAAAAAATTCAACAAAAAAACAACAAACCTCCAGCGAGATATCTGTAAAACATCATCCTTAACTCTGACGATCACCCATAAGTGATTAATATTCAAATGATTTATTGATTAGCCCTGTAGACGACAAGTGATTCATCACATTCTGTTCGTCGTCAAACATCTTCGTTGCCTATAACATCCATGAGAAATAGTTATGCCCATATAATTGTCTAATGTGTGGTCACTAGTTTCTTTTTTCTCCTAATAGATATGATAATTTTTACATCGATAGGATTATCAGCTTCCAAAATGATAATCGAGTCGTCGAGTATTTCTCGCTATATACGAGAGAGATGCCAAACAAGTCATAGCATTATTGATTCTATTTTAATCAAGGTGAAACAACGATCGATTGTATGACTATGACAAACACAACAACAAAAACATACACAAATAAAAGCCTGTTCGAAAGAAAGAAAAAACCACAGAAGCGAATAACATACAGCAGTGGTCACTTTGTCTTTTGTTAGGCTTATGGCTTATGTAAAAACCGAGAATTGAGTGTCCTATCGCTACTTTGTGGTTTTGCGCTATAGTTGCGATGGCCTGGTGTTTGTATCAGATTGTATGTTGCCGTTTTTTTTCTATATAAAACTTAAATTCATCTTTTCACCATCGGCTAATCAATAATCAAATAAATATTGGGATCTAGATGGATTTAAGAAGGCCCCGATGACTTGTCTTCTTTTCTGTGCGCACACTGTATGGTGGAGACGCAGGACAGCGCTGACGCCAAAAATGTGCCTGTCAATTTATCCATTAGCAATTTCCAACACACAAATGAAACATAAAAAAAATACACACCGTATAGTAATTTTAATCTTGTGATTTGTTATAATTCACTTTGACTTAAATTGCCGATGATAATATTGTGAAATTGTTTAAATATTGAGTGTTTAATGGATGGATTATATGAGTATAAGATGGGGTGGTAAGTAGCTGACAAATTGGTCGTTTGTTGTGATAGAAATTATACCATTTGTATGATGCATTTTGTAGTAAAATATTTGGACATTTTTATCAGTTCGATTTCAGGTTAAACAAAACTGAATGTCAAGAATATAGTCGAATAATACAGAGAAATTTTGTTTGGAACATTAGTATGTTGTTGTAAACAAGGATTACGCTTATGAGATTATTTTTAAGTTTTTGCAGATTATAAATAACAAGTTTGCGATGTCTAGACATATGGCACAAGTCACGTAATCTTCTTCAAGGACATCTGTGCAGTAAGTAATGACACAAATGTATACTCCAATCAAATTTTTAGATTATCGTTTAGTGTGGTCTTTTCCATATTGAACTATCAACCAGAACCAGATAAATTTATTCTTTACAATAGAAGAACAACTTTACTATGAACATAATTTTCAAGATTCAGTGCAATTAAATTTGAAACATTTCGTTTGTATCCCAAAACTTATTTTGACCGCGCAGATACAAGCAATAAATTATTTTTTATTCTAAATTTTTAATTTAGCATGACTGAAAGGTTGTCAAAGAGTGAATTTGAGTTACCTATAATATTTAATATTTGTTAAAACTCAACATGGCGCAATCAGGGACACACTGGCAAGTCAGTTTATAACGTAAGTGGATTTACTACAGAAAATAAAGTCAGTATATGTACCAACAAATCTAACTAATACAAAAAAACAGTTTTATTGTAACCAGACTCTTGCAATTAAACAAAAACAGCTCTCATGGAACAATTATTAAAAAAATATGATTTTGACATTTGCAAAAATTTCCCCTCTTTCTACACGATTATATATATATATATATATATATGCAGAGTGTTCCATAAAATGTTATCCTATGTTAATTTAGAATAATATAAGAAACAACCAAATTTAAAAATGAGCTGAATGAGTAATACAAATTTAATTTCAATACATATGTGTAAATCAGTGGCGTGCAGTCCATACATGCAAAAAGGTAATGCCTATCCTAGTGAAATTACAAAAGTTTCCTTAAAACATTTCCCAATGGAAAGTTCAACATTCAACATGAAGGCATTCGTTGATAAGGTGACGGCGAATTCTGCACCTCCTCTAAGCCATTCTCTTTCAAATCGACAGAACAGGATCAACTCTTTCTCTGTTTTCTCAGCATACATGAGCACACAGCACTCAATTGTGGGGCGAATTTCTTACCTATTCTTTATCTTGATTTTCGTAGATGGGAAATTGGGAACCTCTTGACGTATTTCTTTTAATGTTACAAAGCATATGTAAAAATGAATGGAATCCCATCATGGGGTCATGGGGCTACCATACAAACCTAATCCCCCAAATTAGGTTCTTCTAAGAAAAACTTTTTTATTTGTCCACGAATTTCAGCCCAACCTCATAAAAATATGTTTCAATTGATGCCATGAAACATACGTATAAATTGTTGGAAAGGGGCCATGTGGTCATGGGGCTGTCATACATAGGTACGCCCGAAAAAACTTTTAGCCCGAGGATAGTCAAGGATATCCAAATTTCGGTCGCGTCCGAAATTAGCCTCGGTCTCGTTTTTAATTAATCTATATTACCGGAAACACTACCAAGTCGATTTTTTTTTTTTCTAGCTCCTGGATTTGTTGCTGGCTCTATTTTAGAGCACATCGTAAGTTTCCGCGAGTCGCGTGTGTTATGGTGTATTTGGCGTCAATCGGCCCACTGACCCGGGTACATACAAAATTTATGTTTTTGCAATAGCTTAGAGTAAAACACACAATATCGAAGTTGTTTTCTTATAATTGTATAATTCAAGGACAGATAATACAGTTATTGCATGGAATTTCTGATCATTATATCCGTTTCATTACGTAATATGTTTTCGGTATGTTTTGTTATATGATAAATGGTGGTGTGAGACTGATGCGGGAAATACTTAACAAAAAAGGCGCGGATATAGGAAGCTTAAAGATTCAAACTCCATTACCGTTACTCGAAATCGGGAAAAAAAATAACTGATACGAAATATACTCGACGATCCCTTTGATTTTACGACCAACACGTAACCCTTCGATAAAAAATTAAAAAGTCCTACTCCTTGGCGATATCCCGTTATCTTTGCCCTTCCAACATCGTGGCAATGATTTTTACCATTCTACGCACATTCTTTCAAAATTTCATGCCAGTTGAGCCATTCATGAGATATTTAGTGAACAGACGACGGAGAGACAGACAAATGGACAGACATAGTTGATTTTATAAGGGAAAATAAATTCTACAAAATTCTAAAAATTGTTGGAGACAATAAGGAGCCTAACAAGTGGATTTAAGTTGGATAGATCGGCTAAACATCACCAATGGTTTTGATTCAATGCAATCGAATTGAAGTGTTGGCGATACTTACAGCGCCCGCTCTAGCACATACGCCGCCCCGGGCAAGAGGATAAATTGCCGCCCCTAAGGTACTATTCAAGACAAATTAAAGGTAGATTGCACATATAAGGAATTCAAAGATGTTGCTCTAAAGCTTCTGTAATACTTGCTCTTAATATGAAGCTGAAAAAGTACTCCATTAATACTTTTTTATTGTGTTTATTGGATGGCATAACACGCAGGGGTAATCCTGTTAGCCAATATGTAATCAATCAATCACAAATGAACACACTCATGCAATATTCTCCTATAGCAGATAATCGGTTGTGTTGTTTCATTCTAATAGTACAACATTAAATTTTCATCCGATAAATTGTTTATCGTAATTTTGTAGGAGTAAGGGTTTCGTAATTTTTGGAACACTTTGGATTTGGAATGCCAAAATGGAAACCAACCATCATCAATGGAATTGTTTGAAGTCTTGACTCATTGTCAATTTCTGAAGCCGCTAAGAAAATTTCTACACAGAAACTATGGGTACATTTAATTGATAAATATGATTGTCAGTTTTTTTATAGCCACTATTGGTAAAACCACATGAGAGAAGATTTATTGCAGAATAGATCTTATAAAAATTTGTTAAATATTTCTATAAAAGCAACTGGTTAAGGCATAGGACGAGCGATACGGTGGTCATGGGTTCAATGTTAGCTGCGCGCTGCTTTTTTCATAAAATATCAGTGTCATTTTATAAGCCTCCTATAGATGGCATTAATACTTATTCTTGTCATATTGGTTATCGGAGGTAATGCAGGAGGCACGAAAGTAATGATGATATAAGATGTAAAATACAAGATTCTGAAAAAAAGGCGGCAAACGTCATTTTTCAGTTTTTATATCATGAAATCTGCTTCTATTACTATTGGAAGTATTATAGAACTATAATTGTTAGTTGGGTTAGAGCATTTTTAGAAAAACAACACAAAAATTGATGTGTCACAGTACGACTCGAACCAACGCCCTAGTAATTCAGAAAATATAATCTTGATCCACTGAAAAGGTCCAGAACATATGCACTAGAAACCTGTTCCCCTTCCGTTCACTCCTAAGCGAAATTCGCAACAGTTCAGCAAGGCTTGATAGAGACTTTATTCGGAGTTACAAAATTAGAGGTTAGTATTGAATTCCCCGAGCGACATATTTTTCACCACCGTCAAAAATTATGCAGAGGGCACACGGAAACGTGGAGGCTTTCACAGCGACGTAAGACATTGAAAATTAATGCGAAATTATTTTTTTCACTAAAACACTCAACACGTTTTAGAAAACACTGGTTCGGAAAATTTTGTGCCAAAGAAAGGTCCTCGTTTTCATTACGAATCTTTTGGAGTAGTTTTTGTTCAAGTTCAAGTTTATTCATTTAAAATTCTCAAATTCACAAAAATAGTGGTTCTTAATTCATTTAGAGTACAGACATTGATCTTAACTACTATAGTTTATTAAGTGGGCGGACCGTGTTTTCTTTATTGGAACCAGTTACATACTATAGTTTTACAAGGAAAATTTAACAAAAAACCTTGCTTATGTGTGTGTTTTATCCTTAAATCTATCTTACTTCTAACTTACAACTAATCTTAACAATAACCTAATTTCTAACTTACATGCATCTGGGCTATGAGGAATAGTATAAATTGACCTTTAGTATTATTAATTGGCGTTGTTAATTTGTCTGATGAGCGGATTGGTGCTAATAACGCAATTTTCTTCAAAGCTGGAGGAGCATTTCCTGGAAAGTTCTGAAATTGTAAGTGTTCCAGTGGAGTCGTGTATGAGGCGCGTCGGATAATAACGAGGTTTATTCAAAATTGATTTTAACATACAGTTCTGAGCGATTTGAATTTTTGACTTGTGAGTTTTAGCACATTGACTCCAGACAGGCATTGCATAAGATATAAGTGGTTGTATTGCCATTTTGTAAATCAGGGTTTTATTAAACTGCGAGAGTTGGGATCTTTTATTCAGCAAGGAGTGTAGCGAGTGTGATGCTTTTGACACTTTTGATAGAATTAGATCTACGTGCTTACTAAATGTCATTTTCTTATCCAGGTTGACTCCGAGGTAAATTATATCATCATCCCAAGTAATTTCTTGACCTAAAAAGTCCAGACTTCGGGAGGGTAGTTTGTTCCTACTCCACTTTCGGCTGCCTTAGTTTTGGATTGATTGATTTTTAATTTCCAACGGTGATAATACTGGTAAAGTGTTTCTAGGTGGCGTTCTAGACTATTCACAACAAGGGAAGGTTCATCCGAACTAGAGTAGATGCACATGTCATCCGCAAACAAAGCTATGTCGCAGTTGGTGGAATTAGGGATGTCGGCCGTGTAGATGTTAAAGAGAATCGGACTCAGAGTCGATCCTTGGGGCACTCCAGCTTTCAGTAAGTGGTTATCCGACATTTTGTCTTCAATTTTCACAGCGAAAGTACGGTCGGTTAAAAAGCTTTTCACTAATTTAGTCAAGTAAGTTGGGAAACGAAACAACAGCAGCTTGTGAATTAGTCCCTCATGCCAGACAGTGTCGAAGGCCTTCTCAATGTCCAAAGTTACTAGGCCTACTGATTTTTTTGCCTTAAATGCCTCTTTAATATTCTTAGTTACCCTAAACACTTGCTGGGTAGTGGAGTGTTTTGGGCGAAATCCAAATTGGTGGTCTGGAATAATTTTCAACGAAACGGCAGCTTTATTTATTCTCGATACTAGTATCTTTTCGAACAGCTTTCCAAGGGCAGGCAACAAGCTTAGGAGTAGTTTTTGATAACATCTTTATACAGGAAACTCATCCGCGAAAAGAGGGACGAATTAAAGTCGAGTTACTGCAAAAGGAAGGTGGAAATTATATAAAACGACTGAAAAAGTGATGAAAATGGTAGTTACGGACATACAATTTCTCACAGTTGAGTTTGATTTTAACGCTTTTATGTGGTAAGTGTTATGCGACGCGATTTCTTATTTCTCATTTCATATGCTGTCCCACTTTGCTTTTCCGAAGTATGACGCGTGCTACAGTCACAGACATAACATTTTGGCAATTTTTCCCCAGCTTTCCAAACGCAGCACTTCGTATCAATTGTGGGTTGTTCAAATCTTTCAAAGGTTTTTCTTTAAAACACAACTTTCCTTTTTATGTATTTTATCTGTAGTTTCTATGGTTGCCATTCCACTAAATCGAAGTTGATATTAATATTTTCTTTTCAGCCTTTTCCACTTTTTTTCTTATTCGAGTACTAGCCAAAAATCCGCCCCCAAAATTTGGCGCCCCGGGCGACCGCCCGGCTTGCCCCCCTTAGAGCGGGCGCTGGATACTTAGTGTCCCTAGTACAATTAATTACAAAAAAGTTCTGATTTAAGGTCGATCCATACTTTTCAATTATCAATCACAGTCATTTTGCATACAAGTTAACAAATTGTCAGTTAAATGATTGACCGACAATCTATCAACTTAAATGGATAATGACTGTGACTGATGACTGAAAAGTGTGGATCGACCTTTATAAATTTAGTTGGAGTGCTATGTGGCCGTAATGGTTCGGTTTCGAAACTCGGTCAGGCCCATCGCGTTTATTATTCAGAAAGAAAATATGTAATTTTCTTGACGGTAGAATAATAACCGAAATGCAACTAGAAAGTGGTGTAACCGACAACTTCACCACGGTCCGACCGAATTGTCATCGAAACGTCGACGACTACACGCGGTAGCCGTTATCACACCATGCTCAAGGAGTAAGAGCCATGCAACAAATACCACGAACTCTGCTCGAATTTCAAGGAAATCGGGAAAGTTGTCATGTGACTTAAACTTTTATTTTGCAAACAGCTTAAAATGTTTGGTTTTAATCAATCAAACAATGGAGAAAGGGATGAATTTGAGATTTTGTTTGCCCTTGGGTCATGTGCATGTTTTCTGTAACTTTTTATCCTAATTAAATTTTCAGCAAAATGTGCGATTCAATCAAGTCGCCTCGCTGATCCCCTTTTATTCTTTTTTTTTTTTTGTTGACAAAAGACAAATTGACATAGTTCTTCTCGTTTGGCCCCTCTTGCGATTTTGTTATCCCTAGCATGTTTTTTGTTTCTGGATTCGCGTCTTTCAACGTCTCTAACTTTTCAAAGCAGCCAGATAGGACTCTGACATTTTCAGTAAAATATGCGGACTCTACATCGGCCACCTGATTTTTATCTATCCATATTTTTAAATCGCTCCGTTTGCGCTTGGGTCCTCCCTTGCGATTTTCTTGTCCTTATGACTTTTAAACTTTGCTGTCGCACCAGTGAACTGCTGCAGCTTTTGAACACAGACACAGGCTAAATGTGCGCCACAGTACGCTTTACATCGGCTCCCTGACCCTCCTTTATTATTTTTTTTTTCGAAAATCGATCCCGTTCCCGCTTAGGCCCCCATTTAAGATTTTTTTGTACTTGTGTATTTTCTGCATGTTTTTTGTTTCTGGGTACGCATATTTGAACTGCTGTTTTTAACGCAGGCAGCTATGACTGGCCATAGTACGCTTTATATCGGGACCCAATTGCCGTATCTACAAACCCGTGCACTACGAGGCATAATTGCCTTCAACTTCGCACGCGTTTCTTTAAACGTATTGATGGATTCCACCATTTCAGCTTTCAGCACTTTCAATCCTTCTCATATTTTTAAATTCTATATTTATTTGCATTCCAAGAATTGAATAATGATTTTTTGTTCAAAACCCGGATTGGCAATTGATTCGGCCAAATCTATTCATTCCAACATACAGTCAAACAATTTATAGTGCTAATCGGAATTCAACTTTATAGTGCTAATACAAGCACGGATTAAAATGACTTAATTAATCAAGAATAAAAGCTGCAAGCTATGCAATTCGAAGACGAGAAAAACTTCGCTGTACGCATAATAAATCCGTGTGGAGTTCAAGGCAGGATTATGTCTCCAATGGGGATAAGGAAACGTATTTCATAGTATTCATAACAAAGCCGTATAGACTTGTATTGAATTCGATTACTGTGCCTATTCGACACGGGTTTGTAAGCAAATTTATCGCAATAAACCCGTATGGAATTCTAGGCGATTTCGCATCCAGTTGTACACGGAAATGTATCTATATACAACCATGGCCGGATTTCCCGTATGGGCGACCTGGGTAACTGCCCGGGTGGCAAATTTTGTAATTTTGTATTCCCTTCGCTCATAGGGTGAAAGGGTATATTAACTTTGTCATGAAGTGTGTAACGCATTGAAGGAAGCATCTCCGACCATATAAAAAGTATACATATATGTATGATCAGCATGACTTGGGGAGTCGATCGGACGATGTCCGTCTGTCTGTCTGTCTGTCCGTCTGTTGCGACGCGTTTTACTCGACCAATTTAAAAGCTATGAAGCTGAAATTTTGCACAAATGGTTCTTTTTGTTGCAGACATTTTGTATGTTTGAATCGGTAAAATACGACAATGGGGTCATGGGGCTGCCATATATAACCAACCCCCCACATTAGGTTCTTCTAAGAAAAACTTTTTTATTTGTGCTCCAATTTCAACCAAATTTCACACAAAAATTTGTTTCTATTGATAACACAAAACATATGCAAGAATGGATCAAATTGGACCATGGGGTCATGGGGCTGCCATACAAACCCAACCCCCAAATTAGGTTCTTCTAAGAAAACCTTTTTTATTTGTGCACCAATTTCAACCAAATTTCACACAAAAATTTGTTTCTATTGATAACACAAAACATATGCAAGAATGGATCAAATCAGACCATGGGGTCATGGGGCTGCCATACAACCCCCCCCCCCCCTTTGGTTCTTCTAAGAAACATTTTTTACACCAATTTCACAAAACCTTGAATTAATGTGTCTTTTTCAAAGCAACAAATAATGTCAAAACAAAGAGAATCACGCTCCCGCATCCCCCCATAAAATTTTCTGAGTAAATATTTTTATTTGCCCACTTATTCCAACCAAAACCCACACAAATTAGCCCAAAATTAGCCTCGGTCTAGTTTTCCATTGGTTTTAAATTGTGCGAAAGATGCATTTTGAAAACTCGTTCAACAGTTACAGCTACCCAAATCGCACTTTTGTTGTTTCTAATTGAAAATTGTCCAAACAATATGAAATTTGGCCAACTTGTGAAGCATCACACTGCTCGTATTTGGTGAAAATGCCAATGCTCTAGCTGTCAAGGTTCAGAAGTTACGGTCGAAAGATGCAATTTAATGTGTAAACTTACTCCTATACGATCGGTCATTTTTGACAACTCGGGAACACTTTGACCGATCTTTCAAAATTTAAATCTCCTACCATCCGCCCTTTGTGCTTTCTAATCGAAAATTGTCCATAACTCGGAGCGGAAAATCTTGAAATTTGGCCGATTTGTATAGAGCGCCGCACTCCCTATATTAGGTAAAAAGGTTAAGCCTCAATAGCTGCCAAGGTTCAGAAGTTACAGCAGTGGAATAAAAAATGATAATTTTTCACAAAACGATGGAAAGCCCACTGTATTCCATCCGATTACTCTATCAACCTCGAAATATACGAAAATGCATACTGAAGGAGATAAGTTTTTTTTCCCCTCAATATACCCATAAAAATAAATAACAGGCGCGACAATCCAACATTGGACTAAGGCCGCAGGATGTGTTAGTGACATCCTATTTCCAAGATCTTATCTGCTTTTTGATGAGGTAATGAGATCAGCATCACGCTCATACCCATACAATCCAATAAAATGGCGATAAGATCCTAGGTTACCAGCATGGCATCACTAAAATAACCACGGAGTAATGCACAGTCTCCATCAGAAATATCGTAACCTGGATAAACCACGATTCCATCGCTCTAGAGGTTCTCTTCGGACTCCACTCCGTAGATGTGCCAGGAAATCCGCCAACCGCTTAACCCTTTGGCTGTACTGTAACAGCCG
This sequence comes from Microchrysa polita, assembly GCA_949715475.1. Lineage (NCBI taxonomy): Eukaryota > Metazoa > Arthropoda > Insecta > Diptera > Stratiomyidae > Microchrysa > Microchrysa polita. Next base: position 62,388,964 of record OX454420.1, read on the forward strand.
GTAATATGTCAATGTTTATCATTTATACGCCGGACCCAATTTTCTTGGTCCTCCGGAATGAGCAATTTGTAAGGCTACCATTACTCATGCGCCGAACTAGTATGGCAACGTATTCCTTCCACCCCGAATAATCTGTCGCTTAAATATTTGCCCGCTGGTTGGCAATAGGCTTGGAAAATAAATCCCCCGAATGGTAGCCGGCAGCCATGCGGCGTATACAAAAATTTATTAAATGACCGCCGGCGGTACAAATGACAATTTGGTAATATGTAGTTGATCGAAACCGTTCGGCAGCCAAAGTGTTAAGAATTGTCTGCCCAACGAATTATCTGTTTACCTGTTGCAATAAACCAAACAAAACTAAGCTTTTAAATAAATAGACACCACCTGCATTCAGCGAACAAAAAATGTACCAGGAAATGTTTACTCCAATTGGATTCTCCTTTCGCTGGATTCTCATTTCTGTTCATGGTGCTGAACAGATTTTGGTCTGGCCCGTTCTAGACGAGATCCTGCCTATATGATACGCCCTTGCTTGTATTAAAACATACAATTGTTCTGCACATGCTGATGATGTTTTATCAGTGAGGACACTGTGAACCTTTGGGCTTCTTTATGGGTTCTGTGTGGTACCAACAGAACGCAGTTTTCCCTATGTAAATCACATATTTCCCATAGAATATCGGCATTTCCTCTTCCTAAATTCTGTGTACGAAGATATCACTTATGAAAGAAAGAAGAATATGTGGTCGTTTTATGACATGCATAATGGTAGTAGCCTCGACATATTATGCCTTCTCCAAATCGGTGTGAAGAGGGGGGGGGAATAATATGATCGAGGGTTTGCCTGAAAACCGAATTCCGCAATGTGTACAGCATTGGGCCTTCAAGAGTCTGGTCACCTTAGCCTAGAGGAGTTATTTTAACAACTTGTAACTTCGTCGAATTTGTCATTTTTTGTTCAGAGTATAACGGAAAATTACACAGCCAAAAAAATAATTTATCAACATGTTGTCACCTTTAAAAAAAAATGTGGGAGTCCAGACCCCCAGACGTTTTTGGCTACATTGTAAAAAAAAATATGCGACTTCTACTATTTTCAAGCTTAATCATTGCCGCCAATTTGGCTACTGCCCAGGGGCGTTATAGAGGCTAAATTCAGCCTGTATTCAATGTATGCCCAAACTATTCAACCTGGGATTGTAAGCAAATATATTGAAACAAACCCGTGCGGAGTTGGAGCCAATTATGCCTCGGACTGCGTACGGGTTTGAAAATACGCGCTCCGGATTCCTCTTTACCCAAATTTTTATGGAAAATTGACCCAAACTGCGCTTGATCCCCTATACGATTTTTTGTCCTTAGGTGGCATGAAAAATTGACCCCATTTGCAATTTTACATATAGTTGGGTCGCATTTTTGAACGGCTGTAATTTTTTTTTAACGCAGAAACCAACTAGTGTAAAATATAGCAAAGTGTTTGCTAAATTTTACAGTAGTTCTAATTCAGCCTCAGCTACTCAGTTTTCTATAGTAAATATATCAAGCAAAAGCATATTGCTTTTCGGTTACATTTTTTCATTAGTCAGTTTGCTAAAATCACAACTGTTGCTATGCTATATTCTCAATACTCCGAATAAAGTATTTATGACACAACCTGAACAAATTTCTCCGATTTTCGTAAGACATTGATATGGACATAATTTGCCGATCACCTCCCTAGAGAATTCAATAGTGCTCGCTCCGATTTCAATTGGTGGTACCTCAGTTGTCTACAACACATTTTCGCGCACTTGTTTATAATAATTTCACTAAAGCTGTGTTTAGCATATGCAGCTTTACGTTCATTTTTAAGATTTTTAGAGCCATATTTAGAATACAACGGATCAAAGACAACCACGGTCCACGGAGTCCCGAGCACCTGAATAAATATAGATAGCTGTTGTGATTTAATTGCTACCATCTGTCCAAGGAATCGTAATTCTTTAACAACTACATCAAAAACCTGAAACCACTAACGGGAAAAGATAGAAACCATATCAGTTTTTGAACACATACCTGTAGCATATCACAAAATGATTTATATATCCAATCGGAAGAATTGAAAAAAAAAACTTGTTTGAATACAGCACTACTGAATTTTCAACACAATTTATCATATAACCCAGTGTCACACTTTAGAACTCAGTATCTGTCACAAATTTTTAAATCTCTTTCTTTTTACTCGTCACTCGATTATTATCTTTAAACAATAGATTTTGTTTTTTTGTTTTGTATACGAAACAATTCTCCGATGCACCAATAAGTAAAAAAAACACATATACACATAAATCTAATAACTTTCTCTTCATTCAATCAACCTCGACTATAGATTAATGTAATCCCAATAGAAACATAACAAAATCATTAATTAATCATATAAGATACACACCCGCCCACAACAACGGGACCACCGCGACATGATCAGGTAATTGCGATCGAAACACTTTTTTTTAACACAGAAAAATATTTTTTGTTCGTTAGGAATGCAGATAGTGCACACAATTTATTTTTCCTTTATTTTACTCGGTAGGTTGATGAGAAGGTAAACACTTTTTTTAATGTTAAGAAGTGGTAAACATAAAACTCACATCACAGTTTTTTTGTATATAAATTGATATAATTGGGCACATTTATCAGGAAAAAGTATTAAAAAATGAGTCAAATCAAACAAATTTTAACTATATTTTTACTAAGCAAAATTTCAAAATAATTGCATAGAATAAAGTTTGAAATTTTTCCCGGCACACACGTACTCTCTGTTTATAAGATTGAAATCTCGAAATTAATCTTCTTCAACAAACATCACACGAAACTGATCTCGGACGCGCGTTGTTAATCCGTAGCGATCTTAAAGAACACTAACGTGTGTGTCTTACCGGTAAGGTAACGTTGATTTTCTCAAGGTGCTCGATACGTATGGTAAGTGTGTTAAACGCGATACAATTCCGCGCGCCAATGCACAGTATTATTTACTATACGTACGTACGAACGCAACAAGTAGAGTACACTTGGATCCATGCGGACCACAGAGACTTAACTTGTTTTAGTTGTTGGGCGCTTCATACAAGAAAGAGGGGGAGATACCTGGTTAAGATCGTCCAATCGATCGCAACCACATTGCAGGCACACACCTCAACGTTAAAGCAGAGCGGACTTCATTGCAAGTCGGTTGCTTCGAGCTACAAGCCGTTGGGAATAAGTTGATTTTGGAGCCTTTTGCCGGCGGCGATAGGTTTTAGACAGTTATTTTAGCAGTCACAGTAATAAATCTGATCTTCTTTCGTAGTAAGGACAATATTTTAAAATGTGTTAATTTCAGTATAATTATTGACCTAACAATTTAATTTTTTTTAAATTATGGATTTTAAATGCGTAGAATTCGTTTTCCATACGAACTAAAAATCGTATTTACGGCGATTTAGAATTTACCGGCAGTAAAAATGTATTTTGATTAACTTTGGTCGTTTTTAATGTTCACATACAGTTTGTTAAAACTCCCTAATATCTGGAACTCTCAAAAACTATGTTCACGATTTTTCGTTTGAGCAGTGAGTCCTCTAGGTTTTAGTTACACATTGGCGCAGAAACATTGACTTTAGATAATGATATTAGCTTATGTATTTTCTAAAAACAACTTACTTGCAATTTTCCACAAGCATTCAAGCAGCAAGCACATTTCTTATGCTAAGTTATCGACTTTAGACAACTGGCCCTTCATTTTAGTCCTGGTATATCCACGCACAGTTTGTATGTACGCCTGCTCAAAGTCCGGAAATCGTATATTCGTTCGATAGGGCGACACGTACTCCACAAGCATATTTCTATATGAAATTCATACATACATATAAAGCCGTTAAAAAAATATGAAGACTTTTGTTGTTTGTTTGGATATTTACGAGTAAAAAATAAAATTAAAAATTTAATTTTCCCCAGTAGTTACTATGTGCAGCCTATTTTAGCAGAGTCGCTGGGTGTCTGAAAGCTCTAGTGAAATATCGAATAAATTTTCGAAATATAATCTTTTGAATTAAACCGAAACATACATGCTTGATCTTGTTCACAAATAAAATCCATTAGAAAACGAAAGAATTCGATGAAGGCGAGTAACCTGCATAGTATTATAAAAAGCCATTACATAAACCTAAACGCAAAAAAAAACTGTTGCAATCCAGAAGTATCAATTTTCTAATTTTTACTGAATATTTTCATAAGCTTTTGGTTGACTGCTACTAGTATCACTTGAATTATTATTGTCGCTTTAACAACTGTGCCAATAAGACAGCACGCATACGGGAACCTCAGGATTTTTAAAGCGTAAAAAACCTAAAACCTATGCTATAAAACGGTTTTTGGTACTAAAATACTCAAGGAAATTGTAGAATTTAGATGACATGCTGGAAATAGATTTGCTACATCGCGACATCGCGAATCTACATTTTCATATTTTATGCAGTTTTCAGAAAAAAAGATATGGGGTAAAATTGTTGTGAAAAATATTCATGTAACCCAACACTTTTTTCGGAAATATTAGTAGAAATAGAAAGTATTTATTTTCGTGGGTGTTATAGATAGATGGATATATATGTTTTATTTCAACAATTTTTGATTTCAGTTACAATATTTATATACAAAAACAGTAGAGCATGGCAAAGCCGTCTGCCCGATCAAGTTGACATTTACTTTTGTATGTTACATGTAACCTACATTTTTATATTTATGTAGAATTACTTTGTTCACACTATTATTTCATATTATTATCCTGTATTATTAATTTCATCTAATTTATGTTTGCTTGATTATATTAAATCCAATTTGTTGATAGAATTATACGAGTAGTTTAAGCGGTCTGATAAGAGAGCTGAGCGATGAAGTTCACACAACTCCAGATTCTGCATGTTCATCTACCCAGCTCTCACAGCCACTATGTATATTAATATTGATGTTATAGGTTCTCATTAATAATCCGCTGTCGATATCCTAATGCAATTTTGCAGTATTCGTACAAGAATGGCGTTTACTTCGGTAGCACTCAGGGTATTTTTTCCAAACTGCATCCTCCTAATTTCCCTTAGCACCGGACAAATTCCTATAAAATGGCGCGTATCCTCTCTTTCACGCAGATTACATAAAGTGCACAGAGTTGAAACATCTCTTCTATGTGGGATATAATTCAAAGGAAGAAGTTCGCCTCTAGCTCTAAATATGAGCGATATTTTATTAATAGAGAAGCTGTTTTGAAAATATGTATTTTGCTCAAGATTGTGTTGCAAATTGACATAATATTTGACGATGTTGTGATGCTCTTGCTCTTTCCGCTGTCGACAGTGGCGTAGATAAGGGGGAGATCAAGGGGATCAATCCCCCTCCCCCAACCCTTCGGTCACATTTTTTTTATTATTAGTTTAGATACGTAAAACAAAGCAAAAGTAAACTTTTAGCTGTAATTATTCAACGTGTGTAGTTCATAAAAACGTGAACAAATTTTCAGAACTGCAATAGAAAATTCAGCACTTCCTCAAATTTCAGACTTTTTCGTAAAACAGGGCAAAGAAACTCTTGACTTTCTTTAGTTGTTCGCAATTTTATTGAATTTAATACGAAAAACTCTCAAAGATATAACCAAAATTATTTTTTTTTTAATAAATCTTTTAAAAAATTTACAAAATTTAAAGATATATAGTCTTCTGTAGGCAGTAATTCGAATACATATTAGCAAACAAACGGAGTTCCGCGATACCCTTGGGTTCCGAGAAAACCTCTCAGGGTTTTCGAGAAGATATACAAAAATAGGAAAAATGTAGAAAAGAGTTTTTGACAACAAAAAGTAAACAATCCATACGAAAAAATGTTTGTAAATGTTTAATAATTCCGAAGCTTAGTCTGCTACACTGTACCAAAAATCAACACTGTAAATTATTTGAGCAGCATCAGAGACCGCTTATATACCGGAGCAAAGATAAAAAGTTTTAGACAAATTTAAATTATTTTTGGACGGCATATACGGGCTGCACTAACTAATCGAAACTAAATTTAGTCCCGCTCACAACAGATGGCGAGGTGATTGCCAATCCATAATGCCTAGACAAGCGACTATCTCTGAAATTTATCCAGGAAGGGCGAAGTCGTCTTGTTACTGGAATGATATCTTTTTCGATTTTCCTTTCGCTACAAAGTTTATATGAAATTCATTGTTAGAAAAACGCGAGATTAACAAATTCCAATCACAATATTGTCCAAATAAACGAAATGTTAGACAAACCATTTCTAAACATCTGCAAATTCCACAACCAATTCGAATAAAAAGAAGAAGAAGAAAGTTAATACGCGAACTAGACTAGGACGGTATATTCACCCTATGGAAAAGGAACTATCTCCAAAAATGCTTTAAGATAGTTTAAATTAAGAGCCGGTATATAAGCGCTCAGAGACTCGACCGATTTTCTTTTACAACTTTCTACTTTATGAAATGGAAAAGGAAGAAGTACCAGAAAATAGTATGTGCGCAGTGCTTTTTTGGTGGGGTTTGGGATTTAAATTAAGGCGCAAATAAATTAGAGGATTAAATTTATATTAATCGTAATTTTTCTACGAATGTTTAACGGTCCAAATTTTAATTTCTTCTCACATTTTTGGTATTCTTTTCAAACAATCAGTCAAAGCTAGGGCCTTTATTGAAGATAGCTGCTACGGTGTCCTACAAGTTTGAAAACTTTAGAAATATCTACCCACTAATTTCTGAGTTATCGGCGGATTCCTATTTAAAAACACAAAAGCTGTGCTTTATCCACATATACTGGGCATTCCCAACGAGCTCCCGGCTTCACAATTTCCCGTTTCTGGAGATATATATTTATTTTAATTCCTGTTTTGATATGTTCCGGGAAGAAACGCGGCCATGCTAAGTGTTCCGTGACTCCAAAAAAATTGAGCGCTACTGATCTAACCCAATATAAAGCTCTGATACTCCAATCATAATAGCAAACATTTGTACGAAAATACCGTAATAAGAAAGCCAAATTATCGGTTCAGTGTCACAATTTTTGTGGAAAATTCAATATTTTCCGGACGCTTTTTTTCGTATGCAAAAATTGCTCTCTATTTTGGAAATAAAATAAATTGCTGAAAAATACTGCTAATTTGAGGTGTAATAAACGCAGAAATTGTTATTCTGAAATTCAAAATTTGCTAACCGTAAAAGTATAAGCAATCTTGCAAAATGATCCCCTCCCTCTCAGAAAAGCTATCTACGCCACTGGCTGTCGATTGTACTTCTGCCAGTCTCTTGTCGGTTACTAGATTCGTAAGTACGAAGTTTGACTCTATTGTCCCATCCCAATTGAACTCGGCGTCTATTCTGTTTGCAATTGTAATTAGGTCCCCATAAAACACTGTTTTGGTTGCAACTGCATGGAGCAATATTTTCTTGGGTAATCTGTCGTTATTCATGCTTACGATCTTCGCTAAATAACTGATGCGAATTCTTAGTGATTCCAAGAAGAGCGAAGTTCTTCTTCTTCTTCTTTTAGCGGTGCAGAAAGGTGTGCAACCGCTGTGCATCTATGTGGATTCGAGTTATGGTTCGTCGATGCTTTCGTCCGTTATGTCAAGGGACAAAAACATAGCTGCTGCGATAGGGTTTTCCCACAGTGAGATAGGGGTTAAGTCAGTGGGCGCAGCTGGGCATTGAAACAAGTGACCCACATCGTGTGGAGCGCCAGCGCAGTTTGGACAGATGTTTTGAATGTCCGGGTTAATGCGAGAAAGGTACGAATTGAGGCGTGAACAAAAGCCCGACCGAAGTTGAGCTAATGTCACTCTGGTGGCTCTCGGGAGCCTAATCTCCTCAGGCGAAATGGGTGGAGGGCGCACTGAGAGGACTCTGTTCGCACCTAATCTCGCAATAGACCGACTCACTTCTGCAGTGTGAATCTCAGCGATGGCAGCTCGGTATGCATCATCGTCGTAAGGGTCCCTCTTGTATCCCTGGACCTCTCTCTCTAGGTCTCGCAAATCACGCCTGACATGTCGTGGTGGAGGAATTCGGTCCATGAGACTGTTGTTGGGATGATTCTCACGGTAGCAACCAACAAGATATTGTTTGGACAGTAGGAGATTGTGGTCACGTATTGGCATCAATTTTGTCTCTTGATGTAAGTGATCCTGGGCAGACATCAAGAGGCAACCTGTGGCTGTGCGTAGAGCAGCATTTTGGCAGACCTGAATTTTGGTCCAGTTTGTATCACATAAACTATGTGACCAAACTGGGGCTGCATAATCAGCAACTGCTCGACCCACCGCTTTGTATGTGACTAGCATGGTTTCTTTATCCTTGCCCCAGGTGCTACCAGCTAGTGCTTTTAGGATTTTATTCCTACTGCGCATCTTTTCACAAACGGATGCTGCGTGATGAGCTGACGTCATCATGTTCTCTAAATGGAGCCCGAGAATTTTAGGATTTGCAACAGTAGGAATTGGATTGTTGCCAATACGTACATCAACCTCCCACCGACAATCCACCGACCAGGTGGTAAGAAATGTCGCAGAAGATTTAGACGCGGAGATGGTGAGGTTTCGGCTTTGGAAGAAAGCCTGTAATCGTCCGAGATAGCGATTAATTTGGAGGCGCATTTCATCCTTATCCTCCCCGGTGGCGAGTACGGTGCAATCGTCTGCGTAGGAAATCACCTCGATTCCTTCCGGTGGTGTAGGAAGGCCGGACATGTAGATGTTGAACAGAGTGGGGGAGAGTACCCCACCCTGTGGAACACCTAATTTGATTTTCCTAAGCTTAGAACGTTTGCCACGAAACTCAGTGAAGGAATGCCGACCAGCTAGATAGTTTGCAATCCAACGGATCTCTTGAGCAGGGATATGCATATTCAGTAAGTTAGCGAGAAGCATCGAGTGATTGACATTGTCAAAAGCACTCGTTAGGTCAATTGCCACAAGAATCGTTCTGTGGCAAGGACGACTGTGGTTTAGCCCATTACGGATGCGTGTAGTGATCGCATCGAGGGCTGTGGTGGTACTATGCATTTTCCTGAAGCCGTGCTGGTGAGGTTCTAGCTTAGCATGCTTAACAAGAGTGGGGTGAATAAGGGCCTCTAGCGTCTTTGCGACAGGTGAAAGTATTGTTATGGGTCGGTAGGATTCACCGAGACCAGCGCTTTTACCCGGTTTGAGACAGGGGACAATCCGTCCTGTTTTCCAGATTTCAGGGATGGCAAGCGTGGACATCGACAAGTTAAAGGCTGCCGTGAGATACTCAATGGCTGGAAGGTCGAGATGTTTCAACATGGCCATCGAAATGCCATCGGGTCCGAGGGCCTTTGAATTTTTAGCATTCTCAATGACTTTTTTAACCTGGTCCGCAGTATACGATGGTATAGTGTCAACATTTCTACTGCGAATCCGTCTTCTAATTTTACGCTTTAAGCCATCGGACTTGGGATGTTCAATAAATTGCTTATTGAACAGGCTTGCGCACTGAAGGGGTTCGCTGGTGCTCTTATGGCCAAATTTGATGGCATTATTGCCCTTTCCTTTCCTAGGATTGGATAGGGCGCGGACAGTAGACCATAGTTTACTGACACCTTCATTGAGGTTGCAGTCATTTAGGTGCTCGTTCCATTTCGCCTTCCGATAGTCTTTTACTTGTCGGTTGATTTCGGAGTTAAGCTCCTGAATTCTGGGATCACCTGGGTGAGCGCGTCTGATGTCATCTCGTTCATCGGCTAATCTGGCGGCACTGGTAGGGAAATTAGGTCGAACTTTCGGGATACGTCCAGCAGGAATAAAACGTGCCGCTGCTTTGGCAATGACGTTCCTAATATTTCTTTCGGCCTTATGAACGTTAGTTGGTGTGGGTAGCTCGGTGAACTTCGCCGACGAGAGCGAAGTTAAAACAGTTTCCTGTGATAACATGTAGTTTGGCGTATTTTCAGGATGATGAAACATACGCTTTAGGAAATATCTCTGCAGTTTTTCTACTTCGTCGTATTCTCTTGAGCCCCATACTTGTGCACCATAAAATAAAATGGACTTGGATATTGCTTGAAATATATTAAATTTGGCGGTATGTGATATATTCTTATTATTGAAGCAGTTTTTCCACTTTGCACTTATAGCCCATTTGGCTTCTTTGAGCTTTTTCGCGAGATGCGCTTCAATGCTGAGGTTGCTCGATATCCATATACCCAGATATTTATACTCTTTAACCACCTCTATATCGTTACCATTATAGGTCCATCGTTCATCTCTAGCCAAACAAAAGCGCTTTTTAAAAGCCATGATCTTCGATTTCTCGAGGTTAATGGACAGCTTCCACTGTACGCAATATTGTTCAAGATGTTGTATCATTTTTTGAAGATTTTTGGGTGACTCCGCCAATAGCACAATGTCGGCGGCGTACATAAGTCATTTTAATAGCTGTCCGAATGCTCTAGCGCCACCAGGCATATCCTCCAGGATATCGTTGATGAATACGGCGAACGCATCTGGGCTCAGCTTACACCCTAGGCGCACACCGACATTTGTACTGAATGATGTTGACATTTGTACTCCATTACACAGTCATATTTATATTATAATATGTATGTCATATGCCTAAGCCTACTCGATTCATTCAGTATAATTTTTTAGACGTGCAGGAAGCGAAATCAAGTAGGCTTAGGGATATGATAATATCTATTATAATATATATTACCAATATATGACTATGTAATAGCGGCCTAAACCATTCCATATCAACGTATTTGTATTGTAATAAAGCTGTTCAAATACCTGCCCAAATTTCGCTGACATACCGATATTGTAAAGTTTATAGAAAAGGGCTTTGCGGTCCGGTCCACCGTATCGAATGCCGCTTTAAAATGGGTCTTATAGTTTATTTTATGTAAACACTATTATATGGATTTTGATGGAAGACATTTGCACATACGTATTTGCATTCTTGTGATTTTTTCCTTGAATTTGATTTTATTTTGAACCTAAATTTGTAGCAATTCAGCGTATCCCGGGGAATAAACACTCCTGCCTTCCTCCCGTTTGGGGGGTCAAATCTCATCAGCCAAAAAATTGCAATTTTGCTCAAAGGGCTCTGTATAGGATGTGGCACCTTCTTGTTAGATCTATGAGTCCACCACATTAATATCACCTAATTTAAGAGTGTGTTTCCATGTTACGTTACAGTATGAAATTTATGCAAAAGGGGTAATGAAAAAAAAATTACGGCAAAAGAGTGTGCATATGCCAGTAAAGCTGTCGGGTAATTTAGCTGAAGAGTTATTGCACACAGAATCCTATTGTGTCTATTTTACGAATCAAAAGTAAAAACAGGGGATTAGGCTAAGTATCAAGAAAAATAACGGTATTTATTATTTCGAAATAATATAGTTTTAGTTTTACAAACACGTACAAAACACCATTTACGTTATTGGAAATTCTAGAGGAAAAATTCACGCGCGTACACCAACAAAACATTATCCGAGAGTTTTAAACTGACGAGGCGACCCTGAGGCGACCCAATAATCTTGACTGTTTAAAGTACATCAAATACACCTATGCCTACTTAGGACATGCAAAATTTCAGTAGGGGAGACTGGGGCTGGTTCTAACAAATTTTAAACAAAACTTCTTAGCTACCCAACCTTTTGCGTTAGAGACATGACTTTCTGCCATATAATTCGTCATTAATAGGACTTTAAATATAAATTATTAAAATTATTGTAAACGTATTACATTCTGAATAATAAGGTTTTTTTCCTAAGAAACTCACAAGTTAAAACTTACCCCAGCCTGGGGTTGGTTCTAACAGCCCTGGGGTAAGTTTTAACAGGAAGGATAATCATCGAATTTGAACTTTTTGCAAATAATTAAACACCAGTTAATCTACAAAATCAAGCTTTATTTTTTTCAGTCTCATATTAATTAAATACAACGATCAGTATCATCATATTCAGTACTGAGTGATATTTTAATGCTAAAGATAATTAAATAACAAAACTTTAGCTTTTATAGCAGTTTTCTTAAACTCAAAAAATTTAATAAACAGCTTCTTTGAAAAACAATCACAGGTAATTAAAAAAAATGGAACTCTAGCCTTAATATCCTAACACAGGAACTTAACTCGCGATTTGGGTAAGTGTTAACATGTTAGAACTTACCCCGTGTGTTCTGTTAAAACTAACCCCAAAGCCCAATTTTTCAGAAATTACATTGCACTATAATAAGTATGTAATTTAGCAGCAAGAAATTAGAGTGCATCTATAGCTGAATAAACACTTTTTATATAAGTTAAAGTTTCACATCTTTGAAATTTATATTAAGATTGAAAATCAAGAAAATAAAAACGCAAAAAAGATCGTTTACCTGTTCATATGGGCACACCCCACACAACTCGTTACTGCGACGGCGCAGACTAAACTGACGAGTCTCGACACGTTTAGCATTGTGTACAAACAGGACAATCATTATTTGTTTGTCTCTCAGTCTGATAGTTTAGCGTCTATCAGCCTGTTAATACCTGCCCCTGTTAGAACCAGCCCCGGTCTCCCCTACTTATAAATTTTAGCATTAAAGAGTTAAACAATTTATAATTACGTATTTCTTAAAGCTAATTAAAAACGAGACCGAGGCTAATTTCGGGCGCGGCCGAAATTTGGATACCCTTCACTTTCTTTCGTGCTAATAGTTTCTTCGGCGACCCTATGACTTGTGTTCCGATTCCGTCCGTTTTTAAATAATTCTTGTAACTTGATTGTTGGTTGTGCGATTTCTACGGCAGCTGCATAAACGTCTCATCTGATGCCTTCCGTTACGCGACGTCGATAGATGAACATTTGTGTGAGGGTTGGTTAGCATTGGGTACACTTAAAAAAATAAAATCTTAGAAAGGGGAGGGCTTAGCATGTAGGATTCTATTTGTTTTTACACATTTTTTGGTTTCGATAGAGACACGTTTATACGTAAGGTTTGATTGAAATTTGTGCAGAAAGAAAACTGTTATCCTTCAGAATTAAATTAGGGGTGAGGGGGCTGGTATTGTATGAAGGCCCCATGACCCTGTGGTCCGATTCCTTTCATTTTTCATAGGATTTTGTTGAAATTGACGCACATATGCATATGCATAAACTGAACTGAACTGAATTTATTGAGCGAATATAGGTACATACAGTGGCGTGCACTCTGTAGAGGCATAAAAGCACTGCCTACCCTGGGAGAAACTGAAAATGTTAACATATAAACTCACTTTTTCAATTTTACTTCAAGCGCTACATTAATTTTTACGTGCACTGTAAAGTTAAATCATTTACTTTTGCAGGCTAAATGAAATTTAGTTTCTCCACCCAGTCATCGTCTCACAAAATCGCCGGAATAGGCACAACGACTTTGTGCCTTAAAAACGTTCACACAGTCAAAGCAAATGGTGTGTACGTATACGAACCTTTTCGATGTAGAGAGCAATCGACTGTAGCCTGGACTATGGGAAAGGTAGGCATGCTTTTCGCTCTGTTCGCTCGCTCACAGCAATCAACGAAGCGCGGCGAAATTCTTCTCATTCTGCTATGCTTTGATTTACGTAGAGGGGAAACCTGTTCTATTTAGCAAAAAAGATTCTAAGGCGAAAGATGCGCCAATAAGAGGAGAGTGTACTTTCTGACAACACACAATCTCCCCCGCCGTGATGGCTCAATAGTGGAGGAGGAATGCTTGAAGGCTGAAAGAGTGAAGGAAGCATGTGCAGGCGCACGATTATCATGGTTGTCATCGACCATTTTTTTAATGAATGATAAAGGATAAAAAGTTCGGAAGTCTACAGTAGATGGTATGAATATCGACACATATTTTAAAATGTTTTCTGTCGTGTCTTTTGAATTTACTTCAACTTTTTTTTTGTGTAACTGAGCGTCTAAAAAATAAACTTAATTTAAATAGATAAAATAAATAAAAAAACTCGCTTATATTGACAATATTTCACTTTTCCCTTAAACTCACTTGTACGGAAGTATTCTACCATTCATTTAACAAGGATGGAAAAATAATATATAGCTGTATCTTGTAGCGGTTCGAAACACAGCGGATGCGATAATTTCAACACTTAGGGGCAATATCTGTTTAAGCTTACGAGCTGGATAAGCTTTTACTAACAAGTCGATTTTGTATTATACTGATACGTATAAAGAAAATATCGTTTGAGAAGGATAGATTCATTCAACATGGATGATTCATTAATTAACCTAAATTTCTGGCTTCATTTCAGCCTGTGATAATTATTTATATTCGTATGAATTTGTAAGAAAATTCAAGTTTTGGAGCCGAAAATTGGCAAACTTTTCAAATTTTAGAGTCAGTAGGGAAGAAAATTAGCTTTCATGTTATTGAATAGGTAGTTGAAGTTATGAAAAGTTAAGAAAATGACTGTTGTCGTTATATAGGAAGTAGTCTTACGTGACCCCAGATTTTCGAGATAGTTGGACTGCCTACCCTATATGAAAAGGCTGTGCACGCCACTGCATATGTACAACAATATAAGTCTTAACCTATGTTTGGGTTACAAATTCGAGCGAATGGCGGTGACTAGTAATTATGTCACTCTGACATTTATTTAATCTCCACCTATCAGTGGGATGTGTAATTAATTCAGTTACATGAAATTATAAAGATATCTCGATGCTCATTTGAGGATCACAATTATTTAAAATGGAATCATGGACTATGCGCCAATTTTCAAAAGAATCGTACGAGCACCTCTCCTTGGTAGAAGTTGGAGAAATTGAGATAAAAAAATAGATTGTTTTTGGGTCAAATCACACAAATTTGACTTTGAACCTCGTAAAAACCAAACTTCTTATCGGATTTTAGTGTGGTTAGTTTTATTTTATAGGTAAATTTGTTGGCTGTAATAATAGTTTTATTTCACTATTCTAGCTGGTCCAGCTTTGGAGATATTGAGCTTTAAGTCGTGCAAGAAAATTATTTTTTCAAATGCCTGTGGCAGCTAAAGGGTTAAGCTAAGGGGGTATGTTCCGTACAACTTTTTTGCTGGAAATTATATGGGGAATCACAATCCGGTGCGTTTATGCGGCAGTTTTCGGACACCCTGTATAGTATAACATTCTTGAAGTGTTTTTTGTATGGAATGTCAAACTATGTCGGTATATTTTTAACGACATGCTAAAACTCTCTAAGGCCTCCATTAGACAGTCATATTTATATTATAATATGTATGTCATATGCCCAAGCCTACTCGATTCATTAAGTATAAATTTTTAGACGTGCAGGAAGCGAATGATAAAAAATGAAATAAAGCAGTACATTATACGTACTCGTACGATGCACTTTGAATTTAATGACATTTATTTCATTTTTTATCAAACGAAATGATGGTCCCCGAACAAGTTGCAGCTAGCTGTTTCAATTATTTCAAATATTTGTATTGACATTGACACCTTTTTGGAAAGCTGACAACACGCGTATGTTTTTTCAGTGGTCTGCAGACTCTATGTCATATAATTTTTTTAGTAATACTACATTAAAAAATATCTTAAAAAAAATTTAAGAAAATATTTTTTTATTTAAAATTAAAAATTTCGAATTGTGGTTGGTTTTTGAAATTTTAAATGATTAAGAAATGTCTGTTATAGTTTTGGCTAAAATCCAAAAATAAGTTTAAGCCCATTACCTTAGTAGTTTTTTTAATTCTTACTTTAAATGGCAAAATTCTAGGTTATTTAAAAAAAAAACCTAAAAATGCATATATCTCAGTGACCATTGAAAATCGGCCTAACATTTATGGCCTCATTTTGTTGCATTTTGACCCTATTATAACGTGTTGCAGGGAATGGGTCGACTTAACCAATAACCCTGTATATTACCAATATATGACTATGTAATAGCACCCTAATATACTTATTATTATGGAGGCGAACAAGGCGAAATAAATTAGTTTACATCCGATTTTGTTTGTTTAACATTGAATTGCTAAAGGAACAAAATATATAATATTTAGGTTCAAAATTAATTTGTTATGTCAATATGAAATACAAATTTTTCCCAATTAACTTTTCCCAGCGAAACCTGGGGCCGGTCCCGAAACCTTTCAATGCACAAATGTACAATATTTTTACCAGTAACTACAAGCGAACTGATGTCAATTAATTGTGGCTTTGACTTTTCAACTGTCTTGCCAATGTGCAGGCCCCATATTTATTGCTGAGATTACCACGAGAGCCGGGCCTCCCAGAAATTAGATTTTCCAGCTTCAGCTGCTTGTAAAAGAATACACGACCCTAACGTCTCTGCCGATTTGCATTCTTTCATCCAAATAAGCAGTAATCAGTGTATGTCTACCTGCATCTATGGTAAAAAATTTTGAGCACGCAAACAGAATTTGCGGTTATGTTTCAAGGAAAGTTGCCGATCTTTCACGGGTCAGCCCACTTTTTGTTACTACGTGTAATCCGAATTGGGCCAGCATATTTAGTTTAAAACCTGGCTGTAAGTAGATGAAGACCCGGGCTCCGCAATTATAGGGGCCCCGAAAAGACTTATTTTTTTAATGCATTTAATTTTTATCAACTATAAAGTGTCTATTTTGTCTACGTTTAAAATGTGACTTATAAAGACTTGAGCAACTGAATTAAATTTAAAAATGTTGAGCCACACTACCTACCATTCAAATATCCTCCACAATGAATGGGACACCTTGTATATTGGGTGGAGATTTTACTTCTAACAGCTGCCATCGGGACTCAAACACGCTCCGCATGAGAGCTGTCGAGAGTGGCACCCATTTTGGCTAGTTCGTCAGCCATCTCGTTACCCTCTATGTTCCTGTGTCCGGGTACCCAGAGTAGAGTGATTCTTTGTCGTGTGCCAAGGTGTTTCCTGTTTCGGCACCCACGCTACAATCGATTTTAGACCCATCGGTGAAAAATTTGATATCAAAATCCTTGACCACCTCACTCTCTTTTCGCTCACCTCTAGTTGGGAATTTGGCATCAAAATTCTTCCCAAAGCTTAGTTTGGGCACATTGAAATCCGTTACAACATCGCGTAAGTCTGGTGAAGCTAGTTTAGAATATTGCAGTGGCCGTATGGCCTAGCACTCCAGCAGATTAGCTCTTTGAGCCTGACTGCACTTACATGCTGCCAGTTTGTTGATAAAAAGATCGATGGGCATGTTGGCATGGCCCCTGTGATGCTAAAGTAAGTCGATCTCTGCACTCTACCAAGTTTTGTTACATTGAAGCCTTTACTGAGCGCTGGCCACGAGATGAGTGACCGTATGTTTGGGTGGGTCGTACCACCGCCGTGTAAACCTAGTGTATCATGTCTGGCTTGAGAACCCATTTCTTGCTAAATACTCTCTTGCAGCCGTAAAAAGCAATACAGGCTTTTTTTAACGCGCTCTTCAATGATTAATTTCTAGTTGAGCTTTGAGTCCAGAATAACGCCCAAATACAATTGGACGGTAATTGCAGTTAGTTTTGGGAGCGAGAAAGGCGGTATTTTGGACTCCTTTCCATGATCTGACTGATCACGGAGCGACACATTCCTGATACTACAATAGTTACATCATCCGCATATGCGACCATCTTAATCCTTTCCCTGTCAAGCCTACAGGTAGGATTTTGTAAATTACTACTAGCCACAGTAGTGGAGAGATGACACCACCCTGAGGTGTTCTTCTGCACACGAATTTAGTCAGATGACTATGCATTGCAAAAATTATGCAAAATGAGTAAGCATGACATTTTTGATAAGAAGATCTTACAGCTCTCTTGTGCTAATGTCAAAATTTTGTTTTTTTTTTTTTTTAGATTAGAGGACTATCACACCATATCAGCTTTTTCCTGTTTAGCAAGGACTGACCAACTACAGCCACGATATTCATAGTTTTCGCAATATCAATAAGGCTAAATGTTTATGTAAAATTGCTTTATTCCATAAAGTAAAAAGTGTTCAATACATCTGCAAATATTCTGGTGTATTTATGCAAGTCTAACGGTAACCACTACCTTCTAATCGACACACTTATTGATAGATTCCCCAAAGCGAACCAACAAATATTGTGTACACTTAAAAAAAAAAAAAAGTCAGCCAAATCCAATTTGAATTGCATAAATCTGCTCAACAATTATCACATGTACAGAAAATTTGCATTTGAGAAAAATATGCCTTTCCCCTGACAGATCTAAAATGTTCAATTCAGCGGCGATCGTCAAGAGCCAAGACAAATTTACCTTTGATGTGTATTTGGCCAAAAGAAGATATCAAACATAAGAAGGAATCCAACAACATACCAACCAGTGTCACGTTGTGCACGCTTTCAAGACGATAAGCTACCGAATTACTATACAACAGGTGACCACGCGACGCGATGGACGGACAGCGTAGCGGTAGCAGCACTGATAATACTTTGGCCGAGGGGCGTATCTTGACGTGTTAACGTGGGCTGGGCCTAAAGAGCAGCAAACCTGGTCTGACCACGACTGGCCAATGACGACTTGTCGCATAAATCATGAAATCTGGCTTGGTCGCGCTCACCTGGCCTTAACATTATTTTACCTGCGATCACCCGACCGCACAATACGCACACAACAATAGTAGACGAGGGTGGAGGGAGGCGATAGTTTTTTAGCTAGCAGTAGTGTGTTCCATTGTTCCTCACTATAGTGTCTGTACATTGCATAAAAACAACATTCATTTAGCATTATCAGTAGATAGATAAAGCATGCAGATACTGGTAAAGCTTCTTGGTTAGGTTAGACCAACCGTGAAGTGTGCATTTGAGACTTAAGAGACGTTATTGTTCTTGGCTACATAAAAAGTTAGCCGGCTAACTATATTGAACATGTGGGCTAGATAATGGGCGGCGCAGTCGTCAAAATACCACTTTTGCGTTTTAATTATGTCACTGAGCATTGCTCAATGAGCGCAATGGCCGATGGCCAGTGATATTATCTTGTGTTTTATGTACCACACCAATCAATCGAATCGTGAAATAAAAAGGTAATTACTATTCCGCATTGGTACATAAACGGGCAATGTTTTGTATAATGCCCTCAGAATTTTAAAATGATCGTGATTCTGTCTATAGTATGCAAATAATAAATGAGGAAAATAAATAAATTCCCTAATAGATACAGTATCCAAGGATTCAGTTAGAATATGTTTTGTCAGCTCCAAGGGAACTTCCTGTTACCATACGCATAGGTAACACCCTAAAGTGTGTAATGCAACGTTAGTAAACAATCATCCACAGTGTAGTGAATTTCGTTCGTTCAACTCTAGCAAAGATGATGCCAAAGCGAGAAAAGCTACTAATACGACCGTGGCAAATGCAACGCTACGAGAACCACAAAAGAAAAGTATTTAAAAAATTCATGCAAAATATTTTAATCTATAAATTCATAATTTTTTCGTTTAGGTCAAAAGTGCTCAACCTGCCATTGATTTCAGTTCGCCGCCAGTATACAAGCATGTTACACTCAAACTTAAAAAGTTACAGGCCGAAAAGGATCGTCTGGAAGAAATCAAGAAGGAAAATGTACGACTGTTACAACGGTTGGGCAGCATCATGACCACAAAAAGGTTGGAAAATTTCTGGCAACATCCAAGACCGGAGTAAGTAACATGTAAAAGAGGGGTTTAGGATTGAAACCTTTTGTGCATCTAGTGTAGTTTTGGGTATTTTTTTTTTCTATTTATTAAGTTGCGTTGCCAAAAACACCACAGGGTGCACAAAAAAACAAACCTATTGTTTGCCTTTTCCCCAGATTTTATTATGATTTTTTAAATTTTGGACATCATTGATTTTCTAACATATTCTGTTACATTTAAAGCTTTCTCAATCGCGAACGAATTTATGTGGTTCGTCCAAAAACTACAGCTGGGCGCATCGAAAATTCACCCAGCCAAGAATCATCATCCACCCCGATTGAAAAGACAAAAGTACGCGGACGTTCAGCTATCCGTTGTACCACTTGTTCAGGAAGACGTATTAAACGGAATCAGGTTAAGTCTGGAGTTTATTGTTGAGCTTGATCGATATGATATTTATTATTTTTGTATACAGGTTATTCCTGAGGAGCGTATCCCTTGGGAACCGCAACGTAAATCGTGGAATGTGAAAATTGTAAACAACGAATTCCAGGAGACGAAACGTTGTTCGGTTTGTGGTTTGATTTAAACAAGTATGTACCTACATCGAAAAAAATAATTAAACTAAGAATTGATTTTAATAAAACAAAAATAAAAACGAATAAAGGATAAATATAAAACGACTAATTTCTAATATTGTTATACAGTGGAATAGAGACGTAGCCAGAATTTTGTTTTGGAAGGGGTCCTACTCTCGATATTAGAGATACTGCACTAGCTATAATTTTTTTCAGTAACTTGTTTCCATCGTTTTAATAGGATTGCACAATTGTTAAATTGGCGAGTTTGTAATTTTACGTTTGGATAAATGAAAAAATGGGACTGGAAAAATGAAAAAAAAAATCAGAGAAAAGTACTGAAAATTTCGAGATTTTGTTTTATTTTTTCTCCAAAAACAAAATCGTCTATCGTTGCGCCCCAGAATAATTGCATCAACAAAGTTTCGCCAACTGTTTTGGAGTTTTGGGAACTAACATTTGAAACAGAACTAATGTCAGCAGTCTATTTTTCAACAAATGTAATCAAAAAAAATTTTTTTTTTAAAGAAATGTCCTAGGCATAATCCCTTTGTTTATTTTTTGTTCAATAAGCACGAAAAAATGACAATTGGTATAATTGAAGGGCTATTTTTTATTAAGTCATGGTTTTTTATGTAACTCTAACCAAAATGACACTCCCAGCCTCCCTTGAAGTTGTTCATTAATAGTTTCCAATACGATCGAACATGAAAGAACAGCCGAATATAATGAGAGTGCATTATTTCAGTTTTAATGTTGGCATCACTGAAATTCCATGCTTGTTGAAATCATTTCGGTAGGGGCAGGCGCGCACAGAGGGTGGGGCAAAAGGGGCAATTTGCCCCGGGCCCCGCGTTGGAGAGGGCCCCGCAGGGACAGTGGTCTAGTAGTGCGCATACGTCTAAAAAATTATTACACGAATTGATGTCAGATAAATTTTATTTCAATCTCTATTTATCTTGTTTTGCGTTATTCAAAGCATTTCTAGGACCTTATAGGATTTTCCTTCACCGACTTTTTTCAATTAAAATTGCTAAATCTAAAATTGGCACTGATCTTGATATATTTTAGGTGTTGAGATCAACATCACACTCTGCCGAAATTTATCTAATTAATCGGTATTCTCTTAAAATCTGAGTGTCCTTGAACTATGTGTGTTTTATAGGGAAAGTGTTAACCAAGAAACTGAAAACGATGGATCCCTTTAAATGACTATTTCTTATTTAGTTTCCATAAACTTATATTTATTCAAGTCTCTCTCTGATTGTTGTTAACTCATTGTAGTCTTATCTGTAACTATGCTCTCGAACTAGCAAAATTTCTCAACGTTTTCTACTGGTTTGGTTTTAGACTTTTATTCTCTTATCGATCAGTGCACACTCGGTCTTAGTAACTTTTATGAAGAGACAAGAATTTCGGTTTTTGCAATGCCATCAGCAGTGACGGAACAACTTCACTCTGGGCCCTCCCGCCAACTTCTTGAGTGGCCCCCCTACACTGAGAAAAAAAGTAGAGTGAAATCAATCGAAAACACTCTTGAAGGTCGATCCACACTTTTCAGTCATCAGCCACAGTCACTTTCCATACAAGTTAATTGATTGACTGACAATCTGTCAATTTGTATGAGAAATTACTGTGACTGCGACTGATGACTAAAAAGTGTGGATCGATCTTTAACCAAGTATTTTGAAACATGATTTTGGCGTTACAGTTTTTCTACTAAAATTAAGAACATCGTACTTAAAATAACTTTGCTCAGAGCTACTTTGGCTCTTTGCATTCTTACATTGAGAATAGCGTTCTTGTTGTAACGTTCATTAAATTAATGATTTCATCAATTGTTTTTTTTTTTTTTTGATAAAAATGCTCACGCAGCGCAGCATTGACTTCTATAGGTGTTAGTGATGTTGAAGCATAGAAAATTACCTGTGCCTACAATGAGATTCGATCCCGCGAACCTATGATTCGAAGACGAGCGCCTACCCTAATGCCGCTCTCTCAGGTACCAGCATCCTGGCATCCTGTAGTAGGAACAACATTTATGGAGTTTCCAAGGACAAATGTTCTTTTTCTCAAAGGGGCCACTTTTATTTATATGCCCCGGGCCGCGTAAATCCTCTGTGCGCGCCTGGGTAGGGGTCCTAACTGGCTACATCCCAGCAGGTGGAACTTGTTTATAACGAACTTTCAAATAACAAAAATTTCCGTATAACAAATCTAGTTTTTGTTAACTCTGCCTACATGTTGCTTTTGCTTTTAATTGTGTTTCTCTATAATAAATTTTCTGTAAAACGAAGAAAATTCTCAGTCCCTCGGTGATTCGTTATATAGATTTTAAATTTATTGCCTTTTTTCGAGTTTAAACAATTATTGCGTTTTAATGTGATACTTAAAGGTCTGAATAGACCTCGGGCGGAATGAAAATTGAATTTTTGTCCGCTGCGATTTTATCACTGAGTGTATTCCCGTACACTACGCTCAGTTCATTTCGCCGGGAAAAATTGATCGAATTCTGGTTACATTATTCTCCACAAGAAGGCACTCAGTGTTTGTGATACGTATCACAGTGTTCTCTAGTTAGCGCAAAATTTCGACGCTCCTCAACGAAGTCATCGGAAGCGTTCTGTTTCGCTATTTATACC
Organism: Microchrysa polita; assembly: GCA_949715475.1. Taxonomy (NCBI): domain Eukaryota; kingdom Metazoa; phylum Arthropoda; class Insecta; order Diptera; family Stratiomyidae; genus Microchrysa; species Microchrysa polita. The sequence continues at coordinate 62,411,831 of OX454420.1, forward strand.
CTACAAAAATGTCAACTACGCCAAAAAATGAAAAAGATAATGCTTAAAATAGATAACGGGCATCAGCAGCAGCATCGGCAGAATTTCATAGCTGATGACAAATATGCTGAATGCCAAGTATTCTGCTCAGCATTTTTGTCAGCAATATAGAATGAATTGCGCTTGACGTTTCGCGATGCTGCGGTTGATGCGCGTAATCTATTTCAAGCATAAGCAAACCATAAGGCAGCTATTACACAGTCATATATTGGTAATATATATTATAATAGATATTATCATATCCCTAAGCCTACTTGATTTCGCTTCCTGCACGTCTAAAAATTTATACTGAATGAATCGAGTAGGCTTAGGCATATGACATACATATTATATTAGCGACGTTTTTTTCGTATTGCGTGTAAGTCTGACTCGAAAAAAACGATCGCGGGTAACATCCCGGTTAAGACCAAACAGCTGAAATTTGACAGTTTTTGTGCATCTTTGACTCGCTTTCGTTGGCTTATTTTTTAGATGTGGTGGATTTTATCACAAAAGATGATTATTTCTTTGCAAAAATTTTTCTCGTGATTAGAAAAACTCTCACATTTGGTTTGAAAAAACAAATTCCCTCATATTTCCCCTATGCGTCCGCCATCTACATTTGAGCTCTATCCCGTGTAGGGTAGTTGCACGGGTTAACTTTACCTGGGTAAGTGTCATTTTTTTTATATGAAGTTCTACCCAAACCTGCACGGGATAAACACAATAAAACGTCCCTAATATAAATATGACTGTGTAATGGAGCCCTAAAATAGGCTGCAATCAAGTAGTTGATTTGCATCTTATAGAAAGTGACAACCACCCAAAACATGTTTGTGACATTTTTTTCAATCTCAATTCAAAGTTAATTTGACGAATTTTATGATTTTAGTACTTTTTAAACTGGAGAAATAGTCCGTTTTTCCAGTTTTGTTTATAGGGCGACTATGCGTCCGGCCCATGTAGGCACTCCATCGGGAATGGTCAAAGAATGCTTCGACATAGCTTACAGCTCCTTCCAAATAGTTGACATCTACTGCTGCGAGCGGCCTTATACCGGATTCGTATTTTCCGAGTGTGTCTGCGGCATTAGAAAACGATGTTTTTAAATGCCAAGTTTTACAGCACTAGCCTATTACTAAACCTATGCACCTAAAGCGCGGTTTACGTAATTGGAGTAAATTATACGATTACTTTCCACAACGACCATTGTTCCACGGTGCTGTACTAGTCGCTGCAACCCCACTTTTTTTAGTGGTAGGGATAAAATCGACTCTATCGCAATCAGTGGCGTAACATAACGGTGTTCCATGTGTTCGGTCGAACACGAGCCCCCAATTACAAAGGGCCCCCTAGCGTATTGATGAGTTGGAAATTTTGGACTGTGATTTAATAAAGACTTTTTTTGTAGATTTATGGATAATTGGAATATTGAAGCTAGATTTAAAGTGGATGAACAAGTTAGGAGTGCTCTTGAGCGAAATGGTTTTCGTTGAGCAGTTTTGAATGAGAACTTCGAGGGACATTTTACTTGATTTCAGTGCGTTCGATCCTTTTATGGATCACAGAAAATCACAATTTCTCAATTGACTAAACACAATGTTTATTATGAACAAAACAGAATGAGCTATTGAACTACGTTATTTTTTATTTAAAGAATGACAAGCACTAAAAGCTAATCATGTAATTCTGATAAATAAATACATATATGGCTAGCATTTGAACTCGCCTACCATGGTCTTCTAAAAAAATATTTTTTCAAGTCTTGCGTATTGAATTAAATAAAAACATTAATTTTTTTTTATCAACTGTGGTGTGGTGTCCATCGCCGCCCGGAGTATCTTTTTAGGTTAACGTTTAGAGACAGTTTAATCGAAGTTTAATACCACCATCTTTAAATTTATTCCATAAGGATGATATAAGCTTTCCGGAAAATGCTTTAAGGATGTTTTATCGGATCAAAATATTTCTTTAAGCGATGTCACACGATAAATTGATTTCGTGTTACCATACTATATGATTGCTACAGTGTGAAGTGCTGCTTTAAAGAAAATGAATTGTTGCTTGGGAAGTGTTTGCAACACACATCTATGAAAATTTATTGGCTTATCCGTTCTGTCCACGTTACAGGTTCTGTCCAACCCATAAGTGATGTAATCTCTTCACGATTTTATACGAACTCTAATTTTTTACGTAGATTTAGGTAAGTTAAATAGCACTTCTGCTTGCAAAAAAAAACATTTTAAGTAGTGCATCGAATGGACATTTAGACGGATTCTACTGTACTGTAAAATTGAGCGCTTATATACCGTCTCTTAATTTAAACTATCTTAAAACATTTTTGGAGATAGTACCTTTTCCATAGGGTGAATATACCGTCCTAGTCTAGTTCGCGTATTAACTTTCTTCTTCTTCTTTTTATTCGAATTGGTTGTGGAATGTGCAGATGTTTAGAAATGGTTTATCTGACATTTCGATTATTTGGACAATTATTATGTTTGGAATTTGTTAATCTCGCGTTTTTTCTCACCAGGAATATCATATAAACTTTGTAGCGAAACGAAAATCGAAAACGATATCATTCCAGTAACAAACGACTTCGCTCTTCCTGGATAAATTTCAGAGACAGTCACTTGTCTAGGCATTATGGATTGGCAAGCACCTCGCCATATGTTGCGAGCGAGACTAAATTTAGTTTCATTTAGTTAGTGCAGCCCGTATATGCCGTCCAAAAATAATTTAAATTTGTCTAAAACTTTTTATCTTTGCTGCGGTATATAAGCGGTCATTGTGTAAGCAAATTAATATATATCCAGACTGATCGCCAAATGGTTGCATATGTGCAACCAACTGCCAGAGAGCTGTCATTGCATCTAAACTTATCGCCATTCGGGTGTGCGTCCAGTTTTGATATTCAATATGGCAACTCAACCAACCGCTTGTCAAATTCAAAGTGACAATTTTCCAACTTTTGTTCGTTCTTTTGTGTGAAATTGAATAATTCTTGAATGGCCGTGTAATAATTCAAACGCACAGAGTCCGATTTTGATAATTAAATTTAAACAAAAAAACACAAAAAAAAATCTTTCTGTCTCCATTTGGTTGCTAATGTAGATGCTAAGTAGCATAACCAAATGGCTGTTCGTGCGATGCCAGTTTTTGGACGCGCAACCATTTGGCGATCAGTCTGGATTGTCCATTAGGACGATAGTGTGAACTGGATTCGAGATTTCATAGTAAGCTTAGATTTCGTTGTCAAGTGTCAATCACGATTTACCAGACCCAAGAGCCGTCTATGAACAAATCCTGGATTTGAACTAAAAAAAAAATCAGTCAAAGCCATATTTTCTTGATTGAATTGTGAGGATTTAGTAAATCCTATTGATATTGTGAGCCCTATAAATATAGTCCGGGACTTACTAAACATTTCATTTTTTTTCCAAATATACTATACAGCGGGCAAATAAAATTGTTTCAAAAAAATATAGTTAATTATTAATTACATTGTGTGGGGCCCTTATTGTGATCTCGAACACAAAATATTTTAGAAGCGTTACGCCACTGATCGCAATCAATACACGACTGTGAAAAATGCACTGGAACAATTCCAGCGCGCTACAGTGTGAATTACACGAGTCGAGTAGAGTACTTTCTACTCTACCACCGTGATAGTCACGCCAACTCTAGTCGGTAAGGTGCGGTATACCTGTGGAGTAAATGGTAGAGTAGAGTGGATTTTTTCCAGTGTCAAAAGAAGAATATTTCCACTCTACTCGTGTAAATGGTTGTAGTAGAGTTTGACTCCACCGACTAGAAAACAGCCGAGCTGGCACCACTAACACGGTAGAGTCGTTACTCAACTCATGTAAACCGGACTGTGGAGTCAAACTGTACTCTACTGTAACCATTTACACGAGTAGAGTGGAAAGACTCTTTTATTGACACTGACAAAATTACACTCTACTCTACTCTACCATCTACGAAATTCATGTAAACCGCGCTTACAGGACATAACTATGTGGCATAGGGTCTAAGTAGAGTCATGTAATGGTACGTTATTCTATAGGGTGGAAACGGAAACCTGAAAAATTTAAAAACGTCATAAAAAATCAAAAATTGATGCTACAATTTTTTTCAGTCAATGTAATTTGGTTTTACGCGAAGGAGCAGATGCATTCCGTTGAATATTGAAGAGACGACGAAACTATCACTGGTAATCAAGGTTATAACGCTTTAACTCATTATATACATAAACACGGTGTTCAGTGGTCCACTGGTTTATCTTACAACGCTTTTAACCGAGGAATGGAATGCTCACCGCGCTGCTATTCATCCTGGATGTTTGTCGTCGGTACTGAATGGAAAAAAGTGGATCTGCTGGAAACATTTTAGGGCAACTTCCGAAAAGGACAACATTCCTTGGCATACATTTTTTGAAAGCATGAATTTCCGATTCTTTACGACGTTTTAAAAATCGTAGCTCCTAAATACCCTACTTATATGGAACTAACCCACACGACATTTTCCACAAAATTTGTTCCGTTGTACACATTGGAGAAATTAGGGAAGTAACAAAACTTACTTTTTATGGATTCTTTCAAAATCCTACCAGCGCAACTTCTTATAGGTAGGTAGTTCCTCCATGCGTTTATTTATTTCAATCGTTCAATCTCACTCTGAAACACTGAACCACAAAATTTAGATCAAATTTTAAATACGTTTCAACGATTTTTCACATATTCAGCACAAATCATTTCCGCCGCTTAAAAAAAACTCCATGGTTGCTTACAAATAAACTTGACAGTTTCGAAAACAAATTTCCACCAGTGCTGATTTTTGTTGGCACACTTTGTAAAAATCAGCTGTTCGCATTGCATTTTATTTCAAAGAATATAAATTTAAAAAATAACAAAAAATCCATTGTTGGCTTTTGTAAAGTGTCGTCGACATGTCGTTGAACTCAAATCCTCCTGCCAGTTATAGTGAAAATCCAGGAATGCTTCGCTCAATTGCCTCAAAACTTCTCAAAAACCCTTCAACTGTTATTCAAAACGGCACCATCAGACATCTTGAAGATTTGGTCAACCAGCTCATTGACGAACGTCAATTTCCGAAAATACCACAGCCAGTCCCGCCTGGCAAGGAGTTGAATATCGATTCGTACAACGAAAATCCCAATTCATCGCGCAAGGAATCGTCGCCCGGTGATCTTTGGGTTTTTGGATACGGTTCGCTTGTGTGGAAAGCCGACTTCCCGTACGTGTATCGACAGACTGGCTATATCAAAGGATTCAATCGTCGATTTTACCAAAACAGTATTGACCACAGAGGTACTCACGAGTTTCCAGGACGTGTTGTCACCCTAATACCATCAAATGACCCCGACAGTCGCGTGTGGGGTGTAGCTTATCGAATAGCTGCAGTCGAACGCGAAGAAGTGATAAAACATTTAGATTTCAGGGAAAAGAACGGCTATGAACGGCATACGGTTAATTTTTATCCATACTCTGGCGATCAGGACAAATTCCGAGATCCCATTGATCTTGTAGTCTATGTGGCGACTGAGACAAATGACTCGTATGCCGGACATATCGACAATGTGAATGATATCGCGAAACAGGTGGTCTGGGCTGCAGGACCAAGTGGAACTAATCGTGAATATGTTTATAAATTGGCGAGTGCAATGCGTCAACTGTTTCCGGGCGAAAAGGATCGACATCTATTCGAGTTAGAAGAAAACGTTCGTGCACGAGAAGCAGAAGCAATGGAAATAAGTCGAAAATTCAGAGAGGAAATCAGAGAAATTATTTTGAAGGCTGTGGACACACAAACGGATTTAGATTGCTTAGATGATAGGATCACAAAAAAATTTAAAGAATTTAGTGAAATGAATTTATGATAGTTAGGATAGGACATCTTGGAAATTTTGTTGAAAAAATATTATAGTCAATTTTGATGAAATTCATTCCTTAGAGGCTAATAATAAAATTATTGATTTTACACCGCGTGTGTATTTCTATTCTTATTGGAAGCATGCCGCTGATGTCCCACTGAGGCCGCACATACACAGGGAGTAGGACGGAACTAATGCAAAATCAGCTAAGTATCCCATCTTTTGGTATGTATTGGTACATTTTCTCACAACTTTAATGTGCACGGATAGAAGAAATTCAACACATTTATAAATATGGGCTATAGAGTCACTTATAAGGAGTGCCTGATCTTGGTATATTTCTATCATCGTTGCATACACGGCATCCATGGGTTCCCCGAATCCAACGAAACTTCATATAGAAAATGTCATGCCCAGATGTCATTTTTATATCTGGAGTTTCATTGGATTCTTCAGTGGCATCATTGATCATTCGTTGGATTGCCAATTATCTAGCTGGTCGGCACTCCTTCACCGAGTTTCGAGGCAAACGTTCTAAGCTTAGGAAAATCAAATTAGGTGTTCCACAGGGAGGGGTACTCTCCCCCACTCTGTTTAACATCTACATGTCCGGCCTTCCCACACCACCTGAAGGAATCGAGGTAATTTCCTATGCTGACGATTGCACCGTACTCGCCACAGGGAACGATAAGGATGAAATGCGCCTCCGAATTAATCGCTATCTAGGACGATTACAGGCATTTTTCCAAAGCCGAAACCTCACCATCTCTGCGTCCAAATCCTCTGCGACTTTTCTAACCACTTAGTGGGAGGACATCAGATGGGAGATGGATATACGTATTGGCAACAATTCTGTTCCTACTGTTAAAAACCCCAAAATTCTCGGGCTTCACCTAGAGAACGTGATGACATCTGCGAATCATGCAGCTTCAGTTTGTGAAAAAATGCGCAGTAGGGACAACATCCTAAAAGCTCTAGCTGGTAGCACCTGGGGCAAAGATAAAGAAACCATGCTAGCTACTTATAAAGCGGTGGGTCGAGCGGCCGCTGATTATGCAGCCCCAGTTTGGACACATAGTGTGACACAAACTGGTCCAAAGTTCAGGTCTGCCAAAATGCCGCTCTACGCATCGCGACAAGTTGCCTTCTGATGTCTGCCCTGGATCACTTACATACATCAGGAGACAAAATTGATGCCAATACGTGACCACAATCTCCTACTCTCAAAACAGTATATTGTTGGTTGCTACCGTGAGGATCATCCCAATAATCATCTCATGGACCGAATTCCTCCACCACGACATGTCAGGCGTGGTTTACGAGACCTTGAGAGAGAGGTTCAGGGATACAAACGGGACCCTTACGATGAAGTTACATACCGAGCCGCCATCGCAGCGATCCACACTGAAGAAGTGAATCGGTCTATCGCGAGCTTAGGTGCGAATAGAGTCCTCTCAGAGCGCCCACCACCAATTTCGCCTGAGGAGATAAGGCTCCCGAAAGCCACTAGAGTAACACTAGCTCAACTTCGGTCGGGCTTTTGTTCACGCCTTAATTCGTACCTTTCTCGCATAAACCCGGACATCCAAAACATCTGTCCAAACTGCGATGGTACTCCTCATGACGTGGGTCACTTGTTTCAATGCCCCGCTGCGCCCACTGATCTTACCCCTATATCGCTGTGGGAAAACCCTATCGCAGCAGCTAAGTTTTTGTCCTTAGACCTCACGGACACAAACATTGACGAACCATAAATCGTACCCACACAGATGCACAGAGGTTTCACACCTTTCTGCACCGCTAAAAGAAGATCAAATTGTCAACCTCGAAGATCTTCGCAAGATTCTCGTTAGGTATACCGAAGAAATTCTGATCGTTGTTGTTGCATTCAACGTGGAGGCTGTAACCTCCAGTAGTTCCCCTATGCCAGCTTTCGTTTCCGACTTAATGTTGTTTGATGTTTGAGTCGAAGAGTGTTTCTAGGTGGTTGTAGAACTCGTCCTTAATCGCGTCTTCTTTTACTACTGTAGGGACATTGATGAGCCAAAGATAAGCGAAAGGGTTCTTGATACGGATCGCACATAGCCACTCGTTTATGGGTTTGACGTCGATAACGTGATATTTGAGATGATTACTCGCAATGAAAGCTACTCCAAACTCCTAAGTTGTCCTCCTTTTTACTATTCGTAAATATAGTGTGCGAATTGCGGTCGCTAATCTCACATGTATTTTTCTACCTGATCCAGGAGAGCCCTTGGGTTCCATTTCTTTTCAGGGAGCGCACATTCCAGGATCCGAAAGAGTCATCAGGTGTTCGTTTGCGGGGGTCGCCGTTGTTTTTTATCAGCCCAATCCGAGCCTTTTGTTTTAGGTTTCTTGACTTGAAGCTTTTTTATTAGGATGAGTTGTCGGAACATCGATAAACCATGATAAGATTTAAGCCCTGAAAGAAGGGCATCATGGGTATGCTCGAAGATGTTGCTTTGGTGGTTGATTTAAATGTTTCCTGTCACCTATCACGTTAAGTAACCTGAGACGCTGAAGATTTTAATACAGCACTCGGGCCCAGAGGTGCTTCTTCCAAATGTCGCATGGAATGATTTGACTTAGCCGTTGGAGGTTTTACCCACTACCGTTACCAGGGGCGCCTGCGTGGAGGACCACATGGAAAGTCTACTGAAAGTGATCGACCGACCGAGGGTTTTCTCTATGCAAAACGTCTACAGGGATATAAATGGGTCAGCCTGGAAACCATTCTCTTCGCAAGGTTTTGAACACTTCCAGCTAATCTCATTGACCGATTCATGCAAGTATTGATTGCACTGAAGCACTGAATTGGTCAACCATCACGAACTTACCCTTTAGCTTCAGTGGCATTTTCTTATCGCAGAAAACTCCAAGCCAAGATACTTGAACTTGGGACAAAACTTAAGCTGCTCTCCTTTGATCTACATATCTGGTATCATCTGCATCTGGACCTGTGGACGAAGAGCATAAGAACTCAGTCTTTGCTATACTAACCCTAGTCCATGCTCCTCTAGAGTCTCATATCATGTTGTAAGTACAGCTTGCAAGGCAACGATGTTTGGGCTATATCATCCGCAAAAAATGGTATTACGAGCCCGTCAGAGATACGTGTTAATAAGGAGCATATGATGATGTGGAAGATTGAAAACGGACTGAATTGTATTGTACTGTGAATAGTATTGTACTCCTTCTTCAGATTCACCGACTGTGAATCTAACATGTTGCAAACAAAATCACAAGTAGATCTTCAGTGCATGAAATGTTAACTGTATGGACCTAGAGTTGTTGAGCTTCTTCCTTATTTTAATAGAAAGAAAGGAAGAAAAACGCTTTCCCTGAAAGCGCCAGGAATCGGTTTTCCACCTTTGTTGAAGAGAACTGTGAGCCAACTAAGCTTGATATCTTCAACCGAAATTCCGCGGGTATTTTGTCCGGTTCGACTGTCTTGAAAGGCTGCTCGAGGAAATTTTCCATTTAGAAGTTCGTCAAAGTACTCTAACACCCTGCTATGCTATGATTGCCGTATCCTATCGCACATCCCGTTTATGTATAAGAATACTTTATTTAATACGAGCAATTACAATTCTGTAAATTACAATTCTGTTTTCTTATCAATCTTAACCAACTCCACTTCAAATGTGAGTGTTGAATCCGGTGGAATCTTTTCACCGGCACCTGATTTTCCGTATGCCAACTCTGGCGGAATCACGAGACGTCGCTTTTCGCCTTCGCACATTCCCAACAATCCCTGGTCCCATCCTTTAATGACTTGACCGCTCCCCAGAGTAAATGTTAGGGGATTGCCTCTAGAGTAGCTGCTATCGAACTCTGTACCATCGGTCAGAGTGCCCTGAAATTAAATTGTTTATTCAACATCTTCAAATTAAATGCTGAAGAGTGGGAGAACGCTTACCCTGTAGTGGACATGTATGAAATCACCTTTTCGTGTTTTCGTTGTACAATCTTCCACGCGCTTCTTTATTCCAATTTTGACACGAGGTTCACTGTTCGCAACGACTGTTGCAACGAATGCAAAAAGTAGAAATAGATTAGTAAATGAACGCATCTTAAAAGATTTTTTTTTTTTTTTTTCTCCTTTGACCAGGGTTGTGCTTTGTTCCTGATGTCACCGCCGCAGTGCGAAAGTCCACAGGTGAGGCTACAAACCGGGCCGGTTGGCTAATTCTCCTGAATGAGAATTGTACTGCCAGTGTCAAATTGTGTCAGTGATAAATGTCATTACTTATCCAACATACATAAATGCTATAATCACAGTTTTTTAAGATGATAACAATATCGCATCACTTATAAGTTCCAAAAAATATTTTTTTTTTTGTCCTTAAAAGGTTTATGTTTACATTCTTTCTTTGTTATTCGTTTCTTTCTCTCTTCTTTGAAGTTTTAAAGTTACTGTACTTTCTTTCTACATTTCGAATGATTGAAACATGTATATTATATAAATCATACCAAATTGATACTTGTCTAATTCATTCATATTTTACTTTATGTATTAAATATAAATTACATATATTGTGTTAATTCAGTGTAAATGTATAAAAATAATAATTCATTTTATTTTTTTTGTTATTTTTAGGTTGGTTTTGTACTTCTTGTAAATACTAGTCTAAATAGATATAAAGATTTTTCAAAAGGAACTTGTTTCAGATCTATTTAAAGGTAATTCATATCACATTTGGGGTTTTTTTTTTTTTCTTTGTTCTCTTAATATAGTTCTCTATGTGTATCAAACATTAACAGTAAAAGCAAATTCCAATACCATTAAGTATAATAAAATAAATATATAAAAAAAAGAAAAGCGATTCCAATCCAGGATGTTTAATGTAAAATAGAGGTTGAAGATAAGAATTACATGAGATCTTACCTGTGTTTTAGGTGAAGTAGCCATCAGTGTGCATACGTATGTAGTGTATGATCAAATTCGCAAAGCGACACCAGGTCAGGCAGAGTGTACTGGACTCAGTGAGTTCCAATACATCCAACCCGACCAGGAGGCTTCGTGCTATGGAGACTACTGGGAGCGACCAGTGTTATATTATAAAGATATCAATTTTTTCTTTTGTCACAAAGGTCTCGTGATCAAATTATGTTTAAGATTTTGTATTATATTGATTTGAATTTGAAGGATATATTTTTTTTATCATTAAATCTTTTAACTTTACTCTGGATCAATGTTGTCCCTAATATTATATATTTCCCTGCTAAATGCCTCAATATCTAGAGCCATCTTCGAGGTTGGATCCAAGTTGAGATCCAACCCTTTCATGTAGTTCAAGATTGATTTACATACGGATTCATATTGCTTGATTTTAGCTTCTTCTTCATAGTATGATTTCTCAAAATCATCAAACGTATTGTTGACTGAAGTGTTATCAGGAAAGGCTAGTCGCCTGTCCTTAGTAAAATGGTTTGCATTATTGGAGACATTGTCTTCCCGCTGTGGACTACTTGTGGTATGCTTGCTGCTGCTGACAGCTTTAGCATAAGTCATTGATTTTGTCATGAATCTATTTAGAGTTTCTTGTCTGTTTTTCATTATCGATCTGTTGGCTTTGCCAACTTTGTTCATTTGGGGAAATTCATTATTGAAATCCTCATGGTTGAGTATTTCGTAGTAATTTTGTTTCTTGACTTCATATCGAGATTTGCCCATGATGGTCATTGTTGCCAGTGTATTAACTTCTTCCTTCTTTTTTGGACAATTTTTCGAAAAAATGTTGTGGCTCACATCACCACAAAGAATGCATTTTGGTTTGGCACAGGATGTACATTCCTCCCCATCAATACCGCATTTGAGGCATCTTGATTTCGTGCTTTTACACCATTTCATGAGATGGCCAATTCTACCACATTTGTTACAGATTTTCACCCTAGGGATGAAAAAGTCCACTTCACAGATCGCGTACCCGATTTTAATTTCTTCAGGAACTGATTTTCCTTCAAACTCTACTTTGATGGTTTGAGTAGGAATTTGCACGTTTCCCTCACCCCTTCTCGAGAAACGGTACATACTAATTACCCTGTATTCGGGATCTATTTCCTTCATTAGTTCATCTGTGCTATATGTCGTATCTATCCCACGAATAACGCCAAAGGAAGAGACGCAGCTTTGCGGCACAAAACATTTATATCCCAAATCCCGGAAATCTTTGTTATTGATAATGTTGTTGGCATCTTGAAAATTGTCGGTTGTAACTTTTACCGTCTTAAATGCAATTTTCCTAACCTCTTCAATGCCTTTTAAATTCTTTTGTTTCAATAATCTGTTAATAGCCATGTGTTGTATCGGTTTATCTTCTAGTTTCTGAATCATAACAACGAATGGTCCAGAACTTCTTGAGTTATACAAATACATTTTTTTGTTGTTAGAATCCATTATGAAATTGGTAGCAAAGTTATTGCTATTTTCTACTGAAGATGGCTGGGTGTCTATGTCATTTGTTTCCCTTGTAGTAGAATTTTCCCTAACTAATGAGTTTTCTCTTGCTCTTTTATTACCAGTTCTTCTGGTCTTGCCCCTATCCGGTGGTTCTTTCGATTCACTCATGGTCAATTGTCTAACACTTAACCTAAAAACCGCACCTTCTTCTCGGCAACAACGTTATTGGTATGTTTTTCAAAATAACCATATATCCTGGTCGCTCGACCAACCCTCCAAAACCACAATATTAGAAAATATTCAGTACCTCAATGATTACATAAAAAATTCCAGATCAAATTCACCCAACGAGTCAAGATGGCCACTTCACTGAAAACACAGTCACTACAAAGTCACTACGCAACGCACTACGATCCGTCCTCAACGACGTCCTGAACTGGAATGCATCTTAAAAGATAAATATCAAGTGCCGCTTCTTCAAATTGTAATGGCGAGTTCGTCAGCAACAACCGAAAAGATGGGCGTAATGTCAAGATTTGTTTACATTTTAATTCAGCATAAAGTCTGAGTACTTTCCCCACGTTGAGCTGGTTTATGACACGAATAGTGCTGAATATGCTGGTGCTGGATATTTAGGTTATGTGATTTGTTTACATCCAACCACGTCGGTTTAGCTCCTCTCTACGAGTCCTTTTGCTCTACGAAAAATTGAATATATTTGTATAAGTTAATTATAATTGTTTTGAAAAAATAAGCAAAGTGTAAATCCTATATAGTTCCAAAAAAGAATTAATTTCAATACCCCATCATGAGTTTTCTTAAACCAAAAGATACAGTCGAAGAAGGCGACACCGTCATCCTCTATATTAGTATCAAAAACATGCATGCTATCGACGTTCAGCCGACAATCGTCAATAAAAAAGGTGAAACAATCGAAAATGTATTCCAAACTACATTCGGCGCGTTAAAAGTGCGAAATCTGATCGGCGTCACGTACGGAACAAAAGTTGAACTATCGCGCGGCTGGGCATACGTTCTTCAGCCAAACCCAGAGTTATGGACCGTCACTCTGCCGCATCGAACCCAAATTCTCTACACCACCGACATGAGTCTGATCATACAACAGCTGGACATTATTCCGGGCAGTGTTGTTATCGAATCGGGAACAGGATCCGGATCCTTGTCGCATTATTTTTTGCGTGCCGTAAAACCATCGGGTCACTTGCATACTTTTGATTTCCATGAAGCGCGGGCGGATCAGGCGCGTGATGAATTTCAAAGACATGGATTAGGGGAATTCGTTACGGTAAGAACTATAGATGAATGTCGTGTTCTGATGCGAACCTGAAGAATCTCCTCTTTTTCAGGTGTATCATCGAGACGTCTGTAAAAACGGATTTGCAGAAGAGTTAAATGGAAGAGCCGATGCTGTTTTCTTAGATCTTCCGTCGCCTCATTTGGCCGTTCCTCATGCCGTGCGTGCATTGAAGAGTCAAGGTAGGTCGCTATTTCTTGATTAAAAAAAAAGGTTATTAAATGAAGTGGTACAAAGGTCAGGAACTTGTCAAAGAAAAATACGGTCGGCAAAAGCCTGTATCTCTGGATTTTTGTACACTACGCATGTATTTTGAAGTAATGAATTCTTATATTCTTGTCATATGCATTCTTATATGCGATCACGAGCTAAACCAGCCGGTCAACCTAGCGAAAGCTTTCGATACGGTATTTCATGGCTCGCTTCGGGTAAACCTCCTCGATGTGGGTATTCCTGTACAAGAGATAAGATGGATTGTCAACAGTCTATCCTACACAGAGTTTCGAAGCAAACATTCAAAGCATAGGAAAATTTACCAGGGAATTCCACCGGGTAGAGATCTCTCTCCTACCCTGTTCAACATCTATTTTGCAGGCCTCCCAACAGGAACAGGGTCAATCCAATTGCAGCTGCCACGTTATTGTCGCTTGAGATAACTGAAAAGAACGACGTCGTCACTTGAAGCACATCTACAACCGTACTCACCGGGTCACGCCTTTCTGCATCGCTACAACAGCTTTTTGTCCAGATTGTGTTGACCTTGTCCAACTGTTGCGGGCAGATCATCTATTCGAAATTTATGTGCAATTTTCTCACCATCGCATAGTGTCTCCTAAAATGCAGCACCGTCCTGCAAAAAGTCGAATCATCATTTAGGCATTCCATGCATAACGCCAATGCCATGATACTGGCGTCCAGTCCCCAACCAATGAAGTTGAGTCAAAACCTGTTCAACTCGTCTCTAAGCGTCCATAGCGAATATGTTATACTGCGGATAGATCGACCGGCCGCCTCGGATGATTCTCACTCTGGAGGTGGATTTGCCTTCCCAATACACAAGGCCGTACATTACTGTGTATTCGATGTAGTTGCTGACGGTACGGCGGAAATTCAAGCCATCTCAGTTCCATCAGGGAGTACTAATATCGAATTTTTTAACGTGTATATTCCACCGCAATCTAGTTGCCGTTCGGGCTATCATTTCGATTTTGGTCCTCTCCTTTCCGTAGACCACAGGGTCATCCTAGGCGACTTTAATGCGCACCATGAGCTCTGGCATTCGGACCTTCTTCTTCTTCTTTTAGCGGTACAGAAAGGTGTGAACCGCTGTGTATCTATATGGACTCGTTTTATAGTTCGTCGTCGTTTTCGTCCGCAATCTCCAGGGACAAAAACGTGGCAGCTGCAATGGGGTTTTCCCATAGTGAGAGGGGGGTGAGATTAGTGGGTGCAGCTGGGCATTGAAACAAATGGGCTGCATCGTGTGGCGTGCCAGCGCAATTTGGGCATACGTTTTGTATATTTGGGTCTATGCGAGATACGAATTGAGGCGTGAGCAGAAGCCTGACCGAAGTTGGGCTAAAGTCACTCTGGTGGCTCTCGGGAGCCTAATCTCCTCAGGCGAAATAGGTGGTGGGAGCGCTGAGAGGACTCTGTTCGTACCTAAACTCGCAATAGACCTACTCACTTCCTTGCAATGGCAGCCCGGTATGAATCTTCATCGAAAGGATCCCTCTTGTAACCCTGGACCTCTCTCTCAGGGTCACGAAGGCCACGTTCGATGTTGCGAGGAGGGGGAATTTTGTCCATAAGGTTACGATTAGGATGATCCTCTCGATAACAACCTACTAAATATTGTTTTGTAAATAGTCGATTGTGGTCACGTATTGGCATCAAATGTGTCTCCTAATGTAGGTGGTCCTGGGCAGACATCAGAAGGCATCCTGTAGCTGTGCGTAGAGCAGCATTTTGGCAGAATTGGATTTTGTTCCAGCTTGTGTTACAGAGACCTTGCGACCGCAAAATCAGCCGCTGCTCGACCCACCGCTTTGTAAGTGGCTAGCATAGTCTCTTTATCTTTGCCCCAGGTGCTACCAGCCAGTGCTTTAAGAATTTTGTTCCTACTGCGCATCTTTTCACATACCGCTTCCGCGTGATGAGCTGAAGTCATCATTTTCTCAAAGTGAAGCCCGAGAATTTTTGGATTTGCAACAGCAGGAACTGGTTTGTTGCCAATACGTACCCCAACCGGCCACCTTCTGCTATGGAAAAAGGTTTCTAGTCGCGCTAAATATCTATTGATATTCAACAACAATGCCAGGGGTATAACTATCGCCGAATCACTTGACGCCTCAGAATTCTTTTCACTCAATGAAGACTCGCCGACTAGAGTCGTGGACACTTACAGTAGTTCTCCTGACATAACTATTCTTAGTGCCAGCCTAATCGCTGCTTCTCGATGGGAAGTACGTACCACCCTCAAATCAGATCACCTCCCAATTATTATAAAAATTGACAAAACAGCGAACCTGACTAAGTCTGGGAAGCGAACGTTTGTCAATCACAAGAAAGCCTATTGGGACGGTTTCAAAGCTTACTCGTCGGCGAAGTTCACCGAGCTACCATCACCTACCAACATACATAAGGCCGAGAAAAATATTAGGAACGTCATTACTACAGCCGCTGCACGTTTTATTCCTGCAGGACGTATCCCGAAAGTTCGGCCTAACTTCCCCACTAGTGCCGCTAGATTAGCCGATGAACGTGATCTTATCAGAAGCGCTCACCCTGATGATCCCAGAATTCAGGAGCTTAACTCGGAAATCGACCGAAAAGTCAAAGACTATAGGAGGGCGAAATTAAATCAGCACCTCGATGAATGTAACCTCATAGTCTAAGAAAAATGGCATATTTGGTCGGCAAAAATCCTACATCGGAAATTTTTTGGGATTATGGTTTGGAATGGTCCCCAGATTATGGCATTAAAAGTCCCAAACGATCGGGGGTCCGCAACCTTAAAAAAAAGGGGGGAAAGGGGGCATTTTTTCGTTTTTTTGCGATTATTTCAAAAACGGTAAGAGATACAGAAAAATGGTCTGAGGACGAAAAAAACTACATAAAATTACCTTTGCAATGATATATAACACATTAGAGTTTAATTG
Organism: Microchrysa polita; assembly: GCA_949715475.1. Classification (NCBI taxonomy): domain Eukaryota; kingdom Metazoa; phylum Arthropoda; class Insecta; order Diptera; family Stratiomyidae; genus Microchrysa; species Microchrysa polita. The sequence continues at coordinate 62,428,642 of OX454420.1, forward strand.
AATATTTCGGCGATAGAATAGAACATAAATTAGAATATTTTCATTTTAGACCTTTTTTAAAAGCTCCATAACTTTTGAAAAAACGCTAGTTCAGCCGTAAAATTTTGTATAAGTATTCACAACAAGTTTAAGATAATTTTAACGTAAACATTGAGTCGCTCCGGTCAAGGACCTCCATTATCCCCCCATTTAAATTTTTCAAAACGGCATATCCATAACTCCCCCCAAAATTGGAGCAGAGTGCTAAATTTTGGTTTGTTGGGATTGGAAGTCATAGTGACCCCACCCACCAAAAATCAGCTCATTCGGATAAAAACTAAAGGTATCTCCCATACAAAGTGACCCATCAGGAGTTTGTTCTACGTACTATTCATTTTATAAACTGTAGAACAAAGTTGTCATGCGTCACTTTGACGTCATCAAGTGTCAAGTGACGTCATCAAGTGTTTGTTAACTTCGTACTATGTATACTTCGGAAATTCGCGATATCTCTGCAATCTTTAGGCGGAGCGAACTTCCTGTGGCCAACATTCGTTTTGATTGTTATTTATGACTACCTGTGCACTGGTCGGAAAAGATGGCCGGATGACCCTTTAGGCAATTTTGTTGCGAGTCCGGCGACACCTAAATCGTGTCGCTCCGCCTAAGGATTGCAGATATCGACGGATTTTCGAAGCAATACAAAGTTGATTGTGAAAATGCTTTGGCCAATATCCAGGATGTACATATGTATGTATGTATATGCATACAAACGTAAAAGCGTAGTCACCTTGAATACATTTAACCCACGGTGCACTGATTGGGTAAGAGGGGCCGATGACCCTTTAGGCAATTTTATGGCGAATCCGGCGACTATCATCATATTTCTATCATATCCCTAAGCCAATTCAATTTCATTTAGTACACGTATAAAAATTTAAAGTGAATGAATCGAGTAAGCTTAATCACTTACTTTACAAAATACTAAATTAACGATAAAAAGAAGAGGACGCCACTTCGGGGCATGAAATATAGTTTACGACCGATTCCCATACCTAGCAAGGATATACAGGGTTATTGGTTAAGTCGACCTATTCCCTGCAACAAGGTTATAATAGGGGAAAATGCAACAAAATGAGGCCATAAATGTTAGGCCGATTTTCAACGGTCACTGAGATATTTGAATTTTTAGGTTTTTTTTAAATAACCTCGAATTTTACCATTTAAAGTAAGAATTAAAAAAAACTACTAAGGTAATGGGTTCAAACTTATTTTTGGATTTTAGTCAACACTATAGCAGACATTTCTTAATCATTTAAAATTTCAAAAACCCATCACAATTCGAAATTTTTAATTTTCAATAAAAAAAAATTATCTTAAATTTTTTAAAGTTGATTTTTAATATAGTATTACTAAACAAAATTATATGACACGGAATCTGCAGACCACTGGAAAAACATACTCGTGTTGTCAGCTTTCCAAAAAGGTGTCAATGTCAATATAAATATTTGAAATAATTGAAACTGCCGAAACCGAAAGGAGTGGTAGTGCTAACTTGACGGGGGTAGTTTTTAAGGGAAGGAATGGCGCGACAATTTTTTTCAGGGTGGAAATCTTTTAAGCAGCCGTAGTGGGAGTTTACTGGACACTTTTAGTATTGGGGCGATTCTTGGAACTCGAGTTTGGCGAACTAAGGCTGAAATGCAATAAGGGTAGTTTTTAAGAGGTAGAAGGGGCGCAACAAATTTTTTGAAGCGTGCAATATGCCTTTCGGCTCCTGCGACAATTAATTGGATACCTTTTGTTTTACGGAAATGCTTGAATTGGCCGCTACCGGGGTGGTAGTGCTAACTTGACGGGGGTAGGTTTTAAGGGAAGGAGGGGCGCGACAATTTTTTTCAGGGTGGAAATCTCTTAAGCAGCCCCTGTGATATCTTACTGGACACCTTTAGCATTGGGGAGATTCTTGGAACTCGAATTTGGTTAACTGAGGCTCAAATGCACTTAAGGGTAGTTTTTAAGGGGAAGGAGGGGCGCGACAATTTTTTTTCTTTTTCCATTGAATTACGACAAAATCGCGACATTTAATGCACTATAGCGTTTGTCGAAATTTTAAAGTGGTAGTGCTAACTTGACAGACTTGTTTTTATTGTTTTATGGATTTGTCGTTTTTTATCAAACGAAATTATGGTCCCGAACAAGTTGCAGCTAACTGTTTCAATTATTTCTAATATGTATATTGACATTGACACCTTTTTGGAAAGCTGACAACACGAGTATGTTTTTCCAGTGGTCTGCAGAGTCCGTGTTATATAATTTTTTTTAGTAATACTATATTAAAAATCAACTTTAAAAAAATTTAAGATAATTTTTTTTTATTAAAAATTAAAAATTTCGAATTGTGATGGGTTTTTGAAATTGTAAATGATTAAGAAATGTCTGCTATAGTGTTGACTAAAATCCAAAATAAGTTTGAACCCATTACCTTAGTAGTTTTTTTTTAATTCTTACTTTAAATGGTAAAATTCGAGGTTATTTAAAAAAAAACCTAAAAATTCAAATATCTCAGTGACCGTTGAAAATCGGCCTAACATTTATGGTCTCATTTTGTTACATTTTTCCCCTATTATAACGTGTTGCAGGGAATAGGTCGACTTAACCAATAACCCTGTATACAAAATTTCATAAAAATCGGTCCAGCCGTTTCGAAGGAGTTTGGAGTCACCTTGACTACAATAAACACTGTATTTGATCCAATGACAACTAAATATTCTCATTGAATTTAAATGTTGTCGATGAAAACTTGATTACAACAGGTGACTCTCCTACAAAATGGAATTTCGATATTTACCACCACTTCCTTTCTTCTTCTTCTTTATGGCACGATAGCCCGACGTCGGGCCTTGGCCGCCTGGATTGAAAACCTCCAATTGTTGCGGTCACGCGACCTTGTCCTCCAGTTCCGAAAGCCTAGCATCTGGTGGGCGTCCTCACATACAGAATGCTCCCATCGGGCTCTCGGTCGTCCACTCGTTGCGCGTTCATCACCTTTTTGGGCATGCGATCGTCGTTCATCCTTTGTACATATCCCGCCCATAGCAATCGCTACAATTTCACAATCTTCGACACCTGTAGCTGATACAACTAAAGGTTGTACCGTATGCGCCATTCACCTCGTTCACGAACGGCCCCGAAGATTCTTCGGAGAACCTTTCGCTCGAATGTGTCCAACAGGTGTTCAGAGTTTTGGGTTAGGGTCCATGCCTCGCAGCCATAGCATAGCACAGGTCGGATGATGGTTTTTTACTCGTGGAGCTTCGTGTTCCTATGTGCATTTACTGGCGTTCTAGTTTTTGATTGCATCATGACCTTGGTTTTAGATTCGTTGATATGTAGCCCAACTTCTTTGGCGGCGTTATTGAGACTATGCAGAAGGCTTTCTGCATCACCCAATCTTCGAGAAATTATGTTGATGTCGTCGGCGTAGGCTACTAGTTGAGTCGATTTAATGAGTAGCGTTCCGCTGCTGTCCAAATTCATGGCTAGAATCACATACTCCAGAGCCAGGTTGAAGAGCGTCGGCGCCAGCCTGTCGCCTTGCTTGAGTCCAGTACGAGTTTCAAATAGGTCAGTGAGTCTGTTCTGAACTCTGACCTGCGAGACGGTATTAGTCATCGTCATCCTTATGAGTCCCACTAGCTTAGCTGGTATTCCAAAATGCAGCAAAATGTTGCACAGTACGCTTCGATCGTAGTCAACAAATATTTGGTATACATCGATGTTGTAATCCCAGCATACTTCTGGAGTAAAAGTTTCACTGTAAAAAGCTGATCTGTCGTCGATCGACCAGGTCTAAAGCCGCCTTGGTACTCGCCAATGATTTCTTCTGCGTACGGATTAATTCTATTTTCTAGAATCTTAGATAAAATCTTATAAGTCGTACAAACTAATGAGATGCCTCTGTAGTTCTCACATTTCAACTTATCCCCTTTTTTGTGGATTGGGCAAATGATACTTTTACGCCAATCTTCCGGGATTATTTCGTCGTTCCATACTTTAACGATAAGTGTGTGTATAGCCTTAACAAGGCTCTCCCCACCATGCTTCAGCAGTTCAGCTGGGATCTCGTCAGCGCCCGGGGCTTTATTATGTTTTAGTGCTTGCATGGCGAGATCAACTTCTTCTACTATTGGGGGTTGAAGGGGAGGGCCTGTTTCAGTCATCAGCTCCGGAGCTTCTTGTGTGGGGTTTTTCGGTTGAACATTGAGGAGCTCTTCAAAATGTGAGGCCCAGCGTCTATCAACGCTATCGGTGTCGCTAATGATATTGCCATCCTTATCCTTACAGAGGCTGGTCCTGGGTTGGTATCCAATTTTAATTGAATTAATCAGCTGATACGCTTGTCTACTGTTCCTACTAGCTAGTCTTTGGTTTATTTTCACCAACTGCTCGTCAAGATGCTTAGGTTTCTTACGCCTAATTAGCCTATTCGAAAATCGTCGAAGCTCGTCATATGTATTTTGTTTTTTTGGATCTAGTTGCGCGTTCAGTCTATTGACGATATGCCTCGTTTTTAGCATCTACCGCATTTTGACATTCATCATCAAACCAATCATTTCGGGCTCGCCGGGCTTTGTATCCCACAACCTCCTCTGCGACCCCTTTGATGGTGTCTTTGAGTGTATCCCAGATCTCAAGGGCGCCTTTGTTGCTGATGTTATTTAGCAAGAGCGTCAGCTTCTCCTCAAGGGCAGTCGTATAAGTGACCACCGTGGCATCATCCAACAATTTTTCAACCGCAAAAATGTTTGTCGGGTTGAACCTCGAATGATGCACCGAAGAAATTTTGCACCTATAAGTCGCCTTCACCATATAGTGGTCAAAGTCAATATTTGCTCCACGATAGGACTTCCTTTGATATTTCCAAAAAATTGTTGGTCCATAAACCTTCTCCAACGTAAGACGAATAAAACAAAAAAAGAATCAATCATCAAAATCGGTCCAGTGGTTTAGACGTTTACTGGCAACAGACACAAATACACATTCATTTTTATATATATAGATATAGATAGATAGATAGATAAAATATATGTACAAAAAATTCTAAAAAACCCTCGTATTGCGGGCGCAGCCCTCTGTACGCCGGTATTTTTTCTATTGCATCTCCCCAACGGGTTTTTCATGATACATGTAGTAACAAATCAAACACCGTAATGTTATTGAAATTGCAATATCCATACACACACATGATTATCCGAATGACACGTTTTACTGGATGTTTTACCGTAAGAGAAGAATCTGTGAGTGTGGGCAGCTAAGGATAAACCAGCTCATGCAAATAATGCTCAAAAAAAAAATTTCGCTTCCGAACTCGTTCAGTTTCTCTGTATTTTGACTTCTATATTCTTATGTATTTTTATTGTGCTCAGCTCCAGAGCAAAAAAATCATACATGCCGAGAAGTTAAGTCTTCTTTCGTCAGCTTATGATAAACTACAAATTTAATTAATAAGCCATTTATTACGCAATGGGTGCTTAAAAAGTAAAAAATACCGGATACACGGAATATTCTCGACGTCTCTTCAATGAGGCACCCCAGGTGTCTATCTGCGATCATTCGTGTCCTTATTGGGACCTCTTCGATCAACATTTTTAGCTTTAGACTTCGGGTGAGATGACGCCTGAGATACTCATAGAACTGAGAAATATAGCAATGCTTCAGTAATCTGGAGAAACCTAAACTGCCGAATGGCAAGGTTTATCTTCAGAACTCCACGAAAAACTGTCAATTGTTATTCCTGATGCCAGTGGTGTCATTCAGTTGTGCTGGCTTGAAGCAATTAGATATTTTCTTTACAATTCCTAGAAAAACTAGGAAATATGTACTGTACTGTAAAATAGTCCGGAACATGGTATGGTACATACAAGAAAACTGCAAAAAAGAGACATACATATGTGGTAACTTCTATAAAGCAACGCGGGAAAGTTCGTTTTAATTGAAATTTTCCGTTTTATAATTTTATTCGCTAATTCTATTCAATAGATTCGATTCAATTCAACTAACTGAACTTATTTATAATAACAATATTGAATCGAACACTTTTCAATAGTTTCATAGCATTGACAAACTCCAATCCTTTCAAGCGGCATCTATTGAGCCGTCACATGAATCGAACGCATGGCCTCCAACATTTATCTTGTTGCAACTAATAAAAACTTATCTGTACCGATTCCGGTAATTATTATTATTACATGTACGCATACTCTTTATTGCCCACTATCAACTATCCCATTTCCATAAAATTGTGATCACACAAAATGTACTTTTGGCTTAGGCGTAAATTTACACAAATTGTAAATCGGACTAATATGCAATTCTCATCGCTTACGCAAAGAAGACTCCCGACGCAAAATTCAATCAATAGCAAGAAATTGTCATTACAATGTGTGAATTCGTTAAACGAATAAGGCGATACAAGTAATCAATTAAAAAAGAACATACTCATTGATTTCAAAAGCGCCTTGACTCTATCGACAGTTGTTACGACCACGATACGATATGGGCAATCCATCCTGGCCGGAGTCGCTTGCGTAGTCAAATCGATGCGATTCGCACTCGCTAATTGCAATCAATAAGGAAATGCCATAATACGCGCTCTTCTTAGAGGTGCGCGCGCGAGTCAATGACAAACCGCTCCAAATTGTTGTCGTTCATATGGATTTGCACTAATTTTGCCCATTTTGTGAAGATCGTTCGACAAGCTCGCTTACTGTCACATGTTGGCCCATAGAAATGCTCGGTGATGGCGATTTACGCGAAAGGCGATAATCTTAAATCTTCCATCGGCGTTTGTAGGCTAACACAACACATGTGACTCCCGGTCTCGTCTAAGGCGCTTAATCAATGGATTGCGGAATTTCAACATGTTTGCGTCGGCATTTGGTTTGAACTTCACTCATAGTAGTAAGTTATTGAATGGTAAAACGATATGAATCAAATTGTATGTAAAAGGTGGTAATTGAAGTGATAATACTCGCATAATAAAAAAGGTGGTGGTTGTGGCTTGTAGGGAGTAGTAGGTGTTGTGTAGTACCTTTAGTACCAACACAATTTGGAGTTCTCAACATATGCATTCATTCATCAATTACCATTATTGAAAAAATCATATTGAAACTACAGTCATAGAGATCTACAGATAATTACATCTAAAAAAATTGCTAAATTAATCTGGGATGTGGTAGATCTGAAATAGGATTCTGATTTATATAATGAATTATCATATTTTTTTTCTATTTCAGGTGGTCGATTCTGTTCATTTTCACCGTGCATTGAACAATCGCAAAAATGTTGCCAAGCTCTTCGCGATTCCGGCTTTATTGATATTCATTCTGTGGAAATCATACAACAAGAACACATCGTTAAATCTAAAAATATTTCAGTAATGGAGTTGGAATATCTCAAGCATAAGGTAATTTCTGAAAACATGTTTACATATTTGCGTCCAAATAGAATTGACTTAAATTCTCTTATCACAAAACCGCAAGACAATTTAATTTTGCATACAGCCAACCCCAACACGGATCATTGATCCATCTCCCAAAATCAAATGATTTGCATCTTGCTTTTAGAATGTTATTTGTCACCACAAAACCAGGTAGATAAGCGGCTAATTTATGCATTCTTGGCATAAATGTAAGACGAAAGGAGGCTTTTAGATGAGCGATGATGGCCCATTAATAAATCCATTAAAACATACATACATTGCGATCTGTAGGCTTTATCATAATATTTTGGCTGTCTCTTATTACCGAAATAAAATTATCAACGAAGCATGTAAAAAATGTTACTACTCTATAACGCCAGTGAAATTAAGTGATAAATGATGGTTTGGGTAAAGAGGTAAACTGGTTTTTATTGTGACCTCAAGATGTACAAACGTCTTTTCTGTGAATCTCGCCTTCCGGGAGTACCTTCCTCTGGTAAAAAATCGCGTGCCAAAATGTACCATGGCATACGACTGGTATACAAGTAGTGGATGTCATTTGAACACATTTTTGATAAGATGCGGTTGTAATGTGACGCATTTAGATTTGGTTAATTGATCATAATACATTTGATGGATATTGCGTATAATGGATGGACGCTGTAAAATATAGTGTGGCGTACGCCAAATTTTGATGAGATTAATTGAAAAGGTAATCGTTTTGCGCTTCTTGGTATCGAGAGATATTTTAATGTTTTTTTTAGTGGTAATGCTTTATTATATGATATAACATACATTATTGCAAAATGTTTGGTCTCTGTTTTAATTGATATGGCTTTTAGCTATTGGAAGCTATGTTTCATCAAGGGTTATGCATGCATCTCAGTAACGTACAAAAAAAGAATCGTACATGGTCCTACTTGATTTTAAATTATTACATGTAATAGTGCACTATTGGCAAAAAAAGTCTTCCTACTGATACCATGTTTAGATTATTATTTTTAAAATAGTGTCCGGAATCATCTGGTATGTTGATTCGAAATTAATTTAGTGCTTTGGATAGATCATTAAATCAGATTTTTGTGACAATAGAGTTTATATTCTAATTCTATTTCACTGCTTTCTATACTGTCTCTGAAGACATTGTGTCTGAAACAATATGCACTGATGTAGGGTGCGGTGTTTTAAATTCGCCTCTTTGTTCAAATCTGCCAAATCGATTTGTATGCAACGTCATGCATTGGATTTCACCTTCCCGCATTAACTGGACCAACACCAATAGGAGACCCGAACTGTGGAAACTTCATCCAAACTTTGCCTTATGAGCGATAGAAAAAGACCAACAACTTCCAAAATTAAAAAAAAAAAATATTATTCAGCAGAATTTTTATAATCCCATATTACATTGAAGTCTAACCGGCCCAGATCTTGCGGGACACCACCGCATTTTGCATGTGTATCCCGCATTGTAAATCTTCCTGAAATTTTCTCGCAAAACATTTAGAAGTGTTTCTCAAGTCGCAAACTTTTTTTTTAAATTGATTCCTTTGCGGCTGCAATATTTTCATCCTTCAATCACATCTTTGGGCTGTAAGTTCTGAACGCAGGCAGCTAGTACTCTGCGGAATTTTCAAAAAAATGTGCCTAATACGCTCTACATCGGCTCTTTGATCCCTCTCTACTCATTTTAGGGTTTTTTAGAAAATAAAAAAAAAAACATTTTAAAATCGATTTGTGTCCGTCCGCCCCCCGCATGGGGAGCGGGGGCTCTGGGTCCCTCTGACACAGCGAATGGCTGTGTTTTGGACAGAGGTCTTTGGTGGGTTGCGTCAGCACCCTGAGCAGCGCCCCTGGTATGGTTGATACGCCATGGCGTGGATCTGTACAAAGACCATTCGGGCGATAACGTTCCCGAGCTCCCTAGTTATGTACGGGTAGCTCTTGGCTTGACTGACCTCCTCCCATAGTTTACGGGAGGGAAGTCATATACAGGCCGAGCCCGATAAAGGTGGTCCCTTGGTGGGGAGGGATCACCATACGGTTAATCGTGTGAGCTTCGGAGCTGGTGGCTTCGCATAACCAGAACCTCGAAGGGGCTAGTTAGGGAGTACGGTCTTGGTGGAAAATGCCCACGTGCCTATATCTAACTAGTTTGTGGATTGATGGCGACACGGCCCGAATCGCATTAAATAACAGGCGCGACAATCCAGCATTGGACTAAGGCCGCAGGATGTGTTAGTGACATCCTATTTCCAAGATCTTATCTGCTTTTTGTTGAGGTAATGAGATCAGCATCACGCTCAGCAGTGTTATTTATCCCCATAAATGGGTACTCGTTTAACATCTGAGTGAGATCATAGTCCGTCACAAGCTCGTGAGTTCGAAAAACACCATGGATGATGGTGAGATTCGAACTCATGACCCTGTGCACCGAAGGTGCGCGCACTAACCGCTAGACCAGCCAGACTATCGAATCGCATTGCTGACTAGCAAACTGAAGGGCCGTCCGGATGTGAAAAGCAGCGCTACGAGTCTGTCTAAGCAGACGAGTAGTTACAGGTCCAACGAGCCTGGAATGTGCACATCTGAATTACTACGTGAGGCTTAACCAATAGGGGGCCAAATGAGGATCACACCTGCTATAGAAAAGTCTTTAGCGAATAGAGTACCTTGGGGATTGGTGTGCCCAGGGAACCATGGTCCTCACCCATCAAGGTGTTGGCCTGGAGGTGGCTGGAGGTTGTTAAGCAAGTCATCGAGCTAATGATGCAGGTCCAAACCGCCCGAAGGACCGGGAGATAGGGCGTAAATCCTACACTGAAAAAAAAAATCATCATAATATTAATGAACTAGGAGTATAGACTTTTTATACCCGTCACTATGTGAAAGGGTATATTAACTTTGTCACGAAGTTTGCAACGCACAGAAGGAAGCACCTCCGACTATATAAAGTATATATATTATTGATCAGTGTGACGAGAGAAATCGATTGAGCGATGTCCGTCTGTCTGTCTGTCTGTCTGTCCGTCTGTTTAAATACAAACTAGTCCCTCAGTTTTGAAGCTATCTGGCTGAAATTTTGTACACAAGTTTCTTGTAAGTGTACGCTGTATATATGTCGGAACGAATGGAATCGGACCACGGGGTAATGGGGCTGCCATAGAAACCAACCTCTGAAAATTAAGTTCTCCTAAGAAAAACTTTTTTCTTTATGTACCCATCCTAACCAAACTTCACCAAAATGTGTTCCTAGTAAAGTCCCAGTCTAGGAACGGATGGAATCGGAACATTACGTCATAGGGCTGCCATACAAACCAACCGCTGAAAATTAAGTTGTTCCAAGAAAAACATTTGCGTTTATAATCCGAACTTAACCAAACTTTACCCAAATGTGTTCCTAGTGAAGCCTCAAAACATATCTAGGAACGCATGAAATCAGAACACTACGTCATAGGGCTGTCATACAAACCAGCTCCTGGAAATTAGGTTCTTCTAAGATAAACTTTTTTCTTTATTTACTAATCTTAACCGAAGTTTACCCAAAAGTGTTTCTAGTAACGCCTCAAAACATATCTAGGAATTGATGGAATCGGAACATTACGTCACAGTGCTGTCATACAAACCAACCACAAAATATTAGGTTCTTGTGAAAAAAATTTTCTTTTTGAATCTTAACTAAAATTTATCCAGGTGTGTTTCTGGATTAGCCTTAACCCTTAAATGCGTAGCGTACCAAAATGGCAGTTATTGTCCTGGAAAAATAGATCGGTGACATAATTTGTATGAAAATTTATGTTATTTGGACCTGTTCTGGGCAAAATAAAACGCACCATCATGTCGAAAGAGCTGATAATTAAAATTTTATGAACATATCCTACCCTACACAAGACTAAAGAAGAATAATTTCATCAACTAAGAACGATCGGAATGTATGTATAGATATTTCTGAATATGCCCCAATACATGGTGTACCATATATGGACGTTGCAAAATTGGTGCAAACAATACCTTTAGTGTCTTTTTTTGTCAAAATCTCAAAACAATCTCAAGAACACAGTACAATTTACTCACCAGTATTTTTCCTTTTCCAAATAACGGTAAATTTCGCCAATTGTTTTAGCTCTCAAGAATAGCGTTTAAAATGCCACAAAAAATAACGTAGGTCCACTTTGACGACGCACAGATAATTCAAGGAAAGCTTCGGGGAGCCAAAATTGGATTTATGCAAAAGCTTCATTTGTCTACTTTGGGAAAAAGTAAAAAAAAATCAAAAAATTAATAAAAGCTAGACTTTTACAGAAATCTAGCCATGTACCGCAATTTTTTATGAAAGCTAGCTTAACCAGTCCTGTTCAGGATCCAAGGAAACGGAGCTGTCATAGTTGATTTAGAATGATCGTTTTTGTCAATTTGTTTTCTATAGCACACCGGTCAGGGCTTAGCGTCTCTGTAGCTGCTTCTTATAATCCCAGTCTTTTTACTGGCAAGTATACTGAAAAAATTGTTCACATCTTTTGTTTTGCCCTAGGACACGTTACTAAAAAACCGACCTTCCGTACTTGACATCTTAGTAAGATATTTGGACTTTCACCAAGCCCCAAGCAGCTGGGCCTTGATATCCAATTTCTCAAACCATTTGACTATGTCGAGTATTGTCTTGGAAGCCCACGTTCAGGATCCTCAGAAAATGTGCTTCTAGGGACAACCATTTCATATGGAGGACTATGTGGAGTACCGCATTCGATAAACAAAAAATTACATGGATGTAATTCTTGTGGACATGTCCTGGGACCTGTATAAATTTGGGTTAAAGCAGGCATGCAGTTTATTTCCATATTCATATCCTAGCAAAGTCAATCCAATCCATATATTTTTCAAGAAAGGAATCCCATGAGCTATGATAAGTCAAAAGAAGTGTTGAGATATACGTTTAACAGTGGAACATGTTTATAACGAACTATATAAAAGATTTATTTTATAACGAGACCGAGTTCTAATTGCGCAAATAGCATGATAAGTGCATACCCTAATACCAATGTACAGAGCTAGACGGCACGCAAAGCCCAAAGTAATCAATTCCAGTTTTTTTTTGCAGGGGGGAAAAGAAAGGAGTATATGAGTCGGATCTGGCGCACTTTTAATATTTTATAAGGACATCTAACAGCTACCTCTTGACACTCATTTTAAGTTTTTTGGGGCATACTATCAAAAGATTGTCTAAATTTCGATTTGTACGAGTAGTAAGGCCTACTCCACTTTCCATCAACTTCCAGGATATGTCACAAATAGGCATCGATACAAATTTCAATAAACAATAGGAAACTAATCACGCACCTACCCGAACTCCCTTTTAAAAAACTGAAAATAAAATTGTAAAAATGTCCTTCATTTACAACATATGGCCTGAATGCATGGCGTACCATATTTGGTACACAACGTAAATTCTACTATTTTCGCTTTTATGGAAAAACGGGCTATTTCCTGGGAATATAAAGGCTGATTCCGTCTTTAGTGACCGATTTTACATAAGGGGAGGTCAGTTACGATAATGGGTTCAGACCCCATGCATTTAAGGGTTAGCGCTTCCGGGAACAGATGGAATCGGAACACGTCATAGGGCTGCGGTAGAAATTATTAACACAAAAGAAACTTAAGTTTCATTCAAATGTGACGGGTATTCAAATTTCGGCCGCGCCCGAAATTAGCCTCGGTCTCGTTTTCATTACCATGATGAATTAGTTCATAGTAAATAAACCTTCTCTTCCTTAAAATAATACAGAGTTCATCTATTTCACGAAACACCGGTCGTTAGTATAATGAAAACAAAATTTCAACTTAATGTAAAGCGATCATGAACTGATGAAAGCCGTCTTCGGTGGGATATCGGTGTAAATATTCATTACTTTAATGAACAATTTCATTGCTTCAGGGCACCTTTTTCTTTCAGTGTAGGTGCTCCCCTGACGGTAAACCCGTAGATGGTAATCTTGTCTGTCCGTCCGTATGTTCAGATGGGCGTGTGGGTACGCAAATCAAAGGGTTCGACGAATACATTTCATATCATGTTGATATTTGCTAAGAAAAAAAAACAGTAAATTTGTGAAATTCTAGTTTGTGCGTGTGTGGCTCCTGTTAGGGTTGCAAAATGATATCACGAATATATGTGCAAATTTTAATTCCAATATATTTATCCAAACCGCAAATATAACGAATCTTATATTTGGTAAGGGCGTTTCACATTGCCAGGCTAGCGTCTTTTCACCTGTTTACATACTAAATATCTCATTATTGGCTGAACTGATCGACATGAAATTTGGTAGAAATGCATAAAATGGAAATGCTATTTGTAATGAATAGTATTGATGTTTTTTAGGGCCACTTTAACAGGGTGTAGCAGAATAGGTCCAAAAGTATGAAAGGTGTCTTTCCTTCTATAACGGTTTAAGTTAGAAGTTAAATTATTTTAAGTTTGAAGAATGAACAACAGGTTTTAAGTACGCATCAAAATTCTAAAAAAAAACCCTCGTATTGCGGGCGCAGCCCTCTGTACGCTCGGTATTTTTTTTTTTTTAATCGACCCCGTCCGCGTCAGAAATTGGTCCTTGGGTTGCTGTTGTTGTAGTAGCGGTGCCAGCTCGAGGAAGAAGAAATACATTTGCTTCACTATTCGTAAATTGTTGGCATCCAGGTCAAGACCAAGGAAGAATGCTGTTTCGATGAGATTTTCCCATAACGCAAAAAGCTGTGAGTTGCGTTGGCGCAGCAGGACAATCAAATCCTGTCCACGATGTGTGGGCTGGCTCAGCGCCGGTAGTGGCGCCAAACTTGATCACAACCTTTCCTTTCGCTTTTACGAAATTGGGAAAGCCTCTTACAGTCTAACAGAGCTCACACCTATGCTAGAATTTATTTTTTGGAGGTGAGAATTCCAGTTGTTCCGTCTGTGGTCGTTAACTTGTTTAACGATCTCTGCATTGAAATCGCCAATGCGGGGTCACGTCACTGAGGTCTGCTCTGTGATGCTGATTTCTTGTTCTTGCCAATTTTTCGGCCAATGTCGGAAAATTAAGTTTTATACTAGGTATGCGGCCTGCTGGGATGTATTTTTACAGCTTTCTGTATAATTCGTCTAATATGTTTTTCTGCAATACGTACATCGGTAGGTGGACCAGTGAACCTTTTAAAGCCGTCTCAGTCGGCCTTGCTGAAGCTAACGTATGGTTTCCTTTTCAGCGAAAGCAAATTTAGACGGCATGGCCAATCGTGTGGGATCAGATCCCCTTGCTATGACAGGTTCCTAGGTAGTGTCATTTATAAGTCCAGGACTAGCGAAGAATTTATCCGATGAACTTTTGCATTACCCAGTGATGCGCGTTGGTTTGTCGTCATTAAGCGGACATGAGTTGTTCAGGTTTGAGTTCCATTGCGTGGAAATCACCGAGTAGAAGGCGGTGAGCAAGGGGGTAATATTGACTTGGTATCTTGAAGGACTCCTGGATTCTAGCGGGATATATTTCTTGAAGATCTCAAATTCAATATTCTCCGACTTGATGTAAATCGCTTGAATTTCTGTGGTGTTATTGGCGGCCGTGATAAGCGGTGTTGTGGATAAGCAAAAAAAGACCTTCATCTTCGTTGGCTTCTCTGTCGCGTCTTATGATGTTATAATTCCCGTGGGAGCTTAGCGATGAGTTTTGGCTTAGTTTGGTTTCCTGTATGCCTGTAATCTGCATGCGATGTCTGTCCATGAAATTTGTGAGGTCCACAACTTCGTTTTGGAGGCCTCATCAATTTAGCTGCGTGATTAAAAGTTAAACCATGAATAACTTTTTTATTTCTAAACCGATTTTTTTGAAATTTTCACATAAAAAATAGACATTTGGGAGATATGTTTACACTATGTTCGAAAAATTATATCCTTTAGATGACCGCCACGGGCGGCTTCGCAAAGAGGGGATCGTTCTACGGTATGTTCCATTACCTTTCGCAATATTTCTGGCTGCAAACCTACTTCTTTTTCTTTAAGGGGTCAGAAAGGTGTGAAACCTCTGTGCATCTATGTGGGTACGATTTATGGTTCGTCAATGTTTGTGTCCGTGAGGTCCAGGGATTTGGAGCGGAGCGGAGCGGAGCGACCTTAAATTTCGGAGCGAAAGAGCGGAGCGTGGAGCGATTTTTTGCAGGCTGGAGCGGAGCGAATTCTGCTTTGAAGATCGCTCCGCTCCGATGTAAAAAATCGAAAAATTCCGAGAAAAAAAAAAGGATTTTTTTCGACGAAATTTTCCATTTTATGGAACGAAATGATGATTTTGGGCTATTTAAAGGCGAAGAATTCGCGGAGAGACCTGCAAAATTTCGTATTATTGTGATAAAAGAGGTTTTGCGTTTAGTCATAATCATCACTCTTCATTATTAAGAAATTCAAGATCATCCAGGACAGAAAAGTCCTGTCCTGTACTCGATAAATAAAACGCCCTTTTTAATTTAAATTAGTTATTAGGTGCGTTTTATTGGATGGAGTACAGGACAGCGCAGCTTCCATAACCATTTGAGAGATCTCGTTCTATACGGGATGTCCGGAAACTAATGCATAAAAGCACCCAAATATGATTCCTCGTGATATTTCCAGCAAAAAGGAGTATAAAAAAATTATTAACTCTTCAGCTTCCACAGACATTTAAAGATTTTTCAAAAATTTAACATTTTACATATACATATTTTCTTTCGGTTGGGCCCAACAATTTTTCCTAAGAATAAACCCCATAAAAATTGGATAAGCAGTTTAGTTTTTACAGTTTTACACAGCTTCAAAGACAAAATTTTGTGATCTTACTGCATATATATTTTTTTCCCACGGAGGTGTTAGTGGTAGCATTTTTGGAAAATCTTTAAATGCTAAGGAGTTAAGAATTCAGCACCTATTTTGCTGGAAATGACATTAATAATCAGTCTTGACTCGGTAATCCGGATCTCCTTTAATCCGGATATCACGCTAATCTGGACGACTAAATATTTCCACTATGTCTTTCATAGTCCGGATTTCGGCAGCAATGTTGACTCTAAAATCCGGATATTTGAGATTTTCAGTGTGAAATGGTAGATTTGGTCTCGTACTTTTTTACGGGACTGTTTAGCAATTGACATGATGCTGGCTAATTTCTAACAAATAAAATATTTATCGACTTTTGTTCCGCCTTCTTATTTGTTTGGATTGTTTTTCCTAGAAAAAAGTGATTGCGCTAATCCGGATGTTCCAATGATTCGGATTACCCCTTCAATAATTGATCCGGATTACGAAATTGGTGCTATCCTGTTCTGTACTTGATCGAATAAAACGCACCTGTTAAGTCATATTCTATAATACGTGAGTAGATATACGTTAAATTGAATAATTCGCGGAAAATAATAAATATTTACTAAGAACAATGAAGTTTTGTTGTATTTTTGTAATGGAGCGGAGCGGAGCGAAAAAATTTTAGTCGGAGCGGAGCGCTGGAGCGGAGCGGTTTCAAATTGGTCGGAGCGGGAGCGGAGCGGAGCGAAAAAATGTGTCGCTCCAAATCCCTGGTGAGGTCTAAGGACAAAAACATAGCTGCTGCGATAGGGTTTCCCCACAGCGATATAGGGGTAAGATCAGTGGGCGCAGCGGGGCATTGAAACAAATGACCCACATCATGATGAGTACCATCGCAGTTTGGACAGATGTTTTGGATGTCCGGGTTTATGCGAGAATGCTACGAATTAAGGCGTGAACAGAAGCCCGGCCGAAGTTGAGCTAGTGTTATTCTAGTGGCTCTCGGGAGCCTAATCTCTTCGGGCGAAGTTGGTGGTGGGCGTTCTGAGAGAACACTATTCGCACCTAAACTCGCGATAGACCGATTCACTTCTTCAGTGTGGATCGCTGCAATGGCGGCTCGGTATGTAACTTCATCGTAAGGGTCCCGTTTGTATCCCTGAACCTCTCTCTCAAGGTCTCGTAAACCACGCCTGACATGTCGTGGTGGAGGAATTCGGTCCATGAGATTATTATTGGGATGATCCTCCCGGTAGCAACCAACAAGATACTGTTTTGAGAGTAGGAGATTGTGGTCACCTATTGGCATCAATTTTGTCTCCTGATGTAAGTGATCCTGGGCAGACATCAGAAGGCAACCTGTGGCTGTGCGTAGAGCGGCATTTTGGCAGACCTGAATTTTGGACCAGTTTGTGGCACATAAATTATGTGTCCAAACTGGGGCTGCATAATCAGCGGCCGCTCGACCCACCGCTTTATACGTAGCTAGCATGGTTTCTTTATCTTTGCCCCAGGTGCTACCAGCTAGAGCTTTTAGGATTTTATTCCTACTGCGCATTTTCTCACAAACGGAATCTGCATGATTCGCAGACGTAATCATGTTCTCTAGGTGAGGTCCGAGAATTTTGGGGTTTGCTACGGTAGGAACAGAATTGTTGCCAATACGTATATCAATCTCCCAGCTTTTATCCTTCCACCAAGTGGTTAGAAATGTCGCAGAAGATTTGGACGCAGAGATGGTTAGGTTTCGGCTTTGGAAAAATGCCTGTAATCGTCCTAGATAGCAATTAATTTGGAGGCACATTTCATCCTTATCGCTCCCTGTGGCGAGTACGGTGCAATCGTCAGCATAGGAAATCACCTCGATTCCTTCAGGTGGTGTGGGAAGGCCGAACATGTAGATGTTAAACAGAGTGGGGGAGAGTACCCCTCCCTGTGGAACACCTATTTGATTTTCCTAAGCTTAGAACGTTTGCCTGGAAACTCGGTGAAGGAGTGCCGACCAGCTAGATAATTGGCAATACAACGAATCTCTTGTGCAGGAAGATCCAATTGCCACCAGAATTGTTCTGTGACAAGGACGACGTTGATTTAGCCCATCGCGAATGCGTGTAGTGATCGCATCGAGGGCAGTGGTGGTACTATGTATTTTCCTGAAGCCATGCTGGTGAGGTTCCTAGCTTCGCATGTGCAACAAGAGTGGGGTGAATAAGGGCTGCAAACCTCGGATCTCCGCTATAATATTTTGCTTCAATTCCAGAATTGTCCTTGGTTTATCATTGTAGACTCTCTCCTTAAGGTATCCCCACAGAAAATAATCTAGTGGAGTTAAGTCTGGAGATCTAGCCGGCCAGTTAATTGCAGATCCTCTGGAAATGACTCTTTTGCCGAAAACGTCCGTTAAAATCTCCATTGTGGCGGCAACGGTATGGCAAGGTGCTCCATCTTGCTGAAACCACATATCTGGTCGGTTTTGGACAAAAGGACGAATAACATTGTTCGTGATATTCCCAATTGAAACGACCTTCTTCGGGTTGATGTTGTTGCATCTGATTCGACGCTGCCTTCCACCTGCTCAACGATTTCGTCCGTCCTCGCAGTTCGTCTCCGGGCTCGTAGAGGGCTATTAACGGTTGCTTGTCCTCGAAAACGGCGAACAACTCTGCGAATCGTTGATCTGGAGGGAGCAACTCTTACATGGAGCGTTCGTCGATACTCGCGCTGTGCCTCGAATTTTAAAACTCTGTGGCTAAGAAATTTCCGACATTTGGAAATGTTTTGTATCTTCTTCGGAGCAAGTTCGTCAAACGGTCAGGTGATGATTGCATGCATTAACACCGCTCACAAATTGTTTCGTATGATTCAAAGTGTCCAAACGGACCCTCAAAGATTTTTTTTTTGTCAAACCTTACTTGATGATCGGTTAACACTACATCAATACTAGACTGGACTTTTCCGACCATTTTCTCACGAAGTGGACCATGCGTGATTCCTTTTTATACCCTATACTCATAAGTTGGTATAGGGTATATTGTTTTTGTTCGCCGATATTATGTAACACCCAAAGGAGCCACCGGAGGTATGGCAAAGTATATAATGATCAGGGTCGGTCCCTGAATCGAATCAGCCATGTCTGTCTGTCTGTCCGTGTGTCTGTCTGCTCGCACGATAACTCCCGAAATAATGAAGCTAGCGGTTTGAAATTTTGATCAAATGTTTGTTTTGCTAAAATCTTGTACGATATTGAAAATGGGCCAAATCGGACCACGGGTTCTTCTACTTCCCATACAAACTACCCCTTTCGGTAGAATATCGCTATCGACTTGAAATTTTGATCAATGTCTCATTCTGACATATACTTTGATTTGATGGAAAGTGGAGTAGGTCCGACTACCCCTACCCTTACCTCCATTACAAAGTTATATTCAGCCATATCTTTTGATAGAATGTCGCGAAAAACTTCAAATTAGTATCAAATGGTAGCCGTTGGATGCCTTGATAAAATAATAAAGATGTGCCAGATCCGAATCAACTCCCCTCCCTCCCCTACAAAAAAAAATAAAATTGAATATTTTGGGTTTGCGTACCTTCTGCTATTCGCACGATTAGAACTCGGTCTCATTTATAATCCAATTGAATTAAAACAACAAACAAAAAATTACAAACTCTTTATGTATTTCCAGAAATCAACTGAGTCCACTGAAGATGCTGAAATGACAACAAGCAATAACGAAAAAGGCACCAAAACAATAACATCTTCTACCACTAAACAACCACCGCGAGAACAGAAGAAATACCTGACATCATCAGCCCCAGCCACAATGGCTGCACATACAGGATTCCTGACTTTTGCTACTTGGCCCCCAATTTTTGCTAGATAAAATGCAATCAAGAAAAAGGGAAAGACCATTTTTTATTTAAAAAAAAGTACAGACAATTTTATTTTATAATAAATCACAAAAAAAAATACATATGTGTTGATTTAATATTTCATATTTCAGCTTGGCTTAAATTCGAATATATAGAGAAGAATATAAAAAAAAGTTAAATCCATGGTAAAAATCCTTTGTAAGCACACCCAAGCACAGCAGTATCCGTGGCCAAGTCAATAAGACATTTCACTTGTTGTTCAACAGTCAAATCTTCATCGGCTAGTCGCGCACGTATATTGAACTGATGGTCACCTTTCAACAGTTTTACGTACGCTTCCAAGTAATCAGGATGTCTGAGAAAAGTTAAAATTAATTTTTATTTTTAAAGTTTATTTAAAAAAAAATATATATTTTCTTACCTTCCCATTATACCAGCTCTTAGCTCTTTCTCCGTCAAATACACCGGATTGTAGCCCAACAATTTCAGTTCTACCACGCGTATACGATCTTTCGGTTCCCAATTCATATCTACTTCCATGTTGTTATCATCATCATTTTCCAGACGATCACCCATTCGTGCTGCATTTATCCATGCTATAGTCGGTTCTTGGATAAACACCTCCATACAGGCCATTAGTATCCTTCGACTATTACGAAAAACTCGCAACGAATGTGACATACATTTGGCCAACACACCTGATGTACCCCACGGGTTCATGGTGCCAACCAGATGCGATGTTAGACGAAACGGTGTCAATTCGGGAATTGCTAAATTGCGTAGACCACATCCAAAATTATAGCCAAAATCAACGCCAGTCAATGTTGCAGTTTTTATGCTAATCACAATGTTGGCAAGATGACGATCGCCTATGCCTAAAATCCAATTGCTGATATTCATGGCGGCCAGACTAGTTGCAAAGTTGTTGCGAAGCATGTAGAAACTGTCCGGTGATACGGACATGTCAACGAGTGCCATTTTAATGATTTCAACAGAAACGGCGTTTTCCAGGTTTCGTAGATTGGCAGATAACTGAAATATATATTTTAAAATGTGTTCCTACATTCACTTTTTACTATCAATTTCAAATTTATGTTCACATGGATTGTTGAAAAAACCAAAGCGGTGCTTAACACGTTCGCTGTCTAACACTTTTTTGTCGAAAATCTTTTGTTCTTCCTTCATGAGTCACATGTGACTCATAGGGCCTGTCTAGACGCGGAACAAAAACGCGAGAACAAAACTTGTTTTTATATGAAAATTGCCTTGCTCCTCACGAATCTCTTCTAAAAAAAAACGGTTTTTCATCTTGCTCTTGTTGCGCTTGTAGACAGGCCCATAGACACGAACTGGAATGCGTATACATGTCACATGATGAAGACAATGAACGTGTTAATTACTCAATGCATTTAAGCTTGTTGAATTCTAGCCGCCACTCTTAACTTGAAGTCTACTAAATTATAAAAACCATTGAGAAACTTACCTGATTCCTGCTATAATGTCGCACAGCCCTGCCATATAAATCAAGCGTATCCACCGCTATGCCACTCTCATCCCTGCTAGCGTTCTCAATAAAATTTGCATAACTTTCAAGAGCCTCCCGAAATGCAAGCATATCATTCGGAGCACGCCTCAACATTGCCTTCTGAATGAATTTATCCAACGGCATCGAGTCACGTACCCAACTCATCATACCACAATTTTGTCCCATTGGCGTCACCTGAAACGTGCCCACCATTAAACCATGATTTCGACATTGCTGATCTTCCGACAATTTCGACGACATCAAACGCAAAATTTGCTGTATACGTTGATCCTGCTTGACGTCTTCGCCATATTTCACGAGATAGTCATCCGATTTGCCATCACTACCGTGCATTGCAATACGTAACGGCTTGCGCAATGACTCTGTAAAAACTTCAATCTTCTGTCCGAACTTGACAATTTTAATGTGATCGAACACTTTGGGTCGCGCAAATGTTTCATATTGGCCGGGAACTTCTAGGAAGGTTTCTTCGCCGCACCACTGGAAATTCGCCAACCACGGACTAATTGAACTCAATTCAATAAATCTATCGGCATTTTTCATGGAGTTTCGTAGCTGGTTTCGTATTTCACTGAATCGATCGAGGATCAGCTCGTAGTTATCTTCGACACGGATTCGTTGCAATGCCGTCATCTGGTGTTTGTACGTTTGAATATTTCGATAGGCGCGTCCCTGAAGATGAGCGTTTTCATCAAACACAACACTAATAATATCATTGACTTTTTCAACAAACTTTTGTTGTGTTAATGCCGTCCGGACGTTAAGAAATCTCGCCAGATCATCTAAATGGCTCCCTAGTAAAGCTCCCGGTAAACAGAGAATTTTAAAGTTTCGAATAAACATCTCCGCCACTGGGGTTTGTATGATGTTCATAATTTCCTGTATATCTATACGGACTTGTCTATTGCCCCGTTTCACTTCGCTTTCAAAACGTTCAAACCAAACAGTGAAGGGACAAACCAGTGCATTCGGATATGCAACAGCCAATCGTCGAACGATTTCATCCAAATGAGTCGGGCTGTCGAAATCCAGACGAGATAATATTTGTGGTATCCACGTCAGAAACATCCATTCAGGAACATCGGCTGCATAGTTGTGAAAAGTATCGACCAAAGTTTGATTCTCCAGCGACGGCAGTTGCAGAATGCTCGGGAACATTTGACATGCTTCTTTCGAATCATATCGCATGGCCAGAAGAACATATTTGACCACCAATTCCTCCATATCGACAGACGCCGGGATGTAGTCTTTCTCACGATGATCATAACAAAATTGTGCTAGTTTGTAGAAGTTTTTCGATGCCAAATTTACAATATCGTGTTGAGGGCGAGAAACAATTTCCAATTTATCCGTTATATGACGAAGGGACGTCAACGATTTTTGGAAAAAGTAACGCTTCAAATCGTCGACTGATTGTGGGTCGCCCATAAAGCCGTCCAACTCGTCAAAGCAGCTTTCCAAAACATTAACGGACAAAGATTTAAGCATTTGCTCCCCAATATCGACCAGCATGTTCAGGACTTCAACTTTAAGACATAAATCGTTCTCGAGCTGTACGTTGTTTTTCAAGACTATGTCCGATTGTGTCCAGGCACGTTCCAGAGAAAACATTGTTCGATTTGAAAGGGTCGAGTGTTTAATGCGGGCAATGTCGCACTGCAAATTAAAATTGTGATTTGCACATTGATTAATTGCGCCGAGTTGGTCGAGGACCCTAGACGAAAGCGTAGAATTTTCTTGTGCTACCGCGGCATTAAAGAGCTGGAGATGCATTTTGAAGAGTACGTTTTGCAGCTCATTTGAAACGAGTCCTTCACCTGAAATGAACGCAACAATTAATTAAATTTTTGATACGACGAATCTTCCATACTTACTATCACTAACAACATTGCCCAACATATCCTGAATCAAATGGCCAATATACGTTCGATAGGACACTACACAATTCCAGTAGCGCAACGAATCTGTACTCTTTATGCTGCATCGTTCCCAGCGATTGTTCAGCTGAGCCACGGTCGACTCGTTGAAATTTTCATTTAGCATGAGAGCATAATGATCGATTTCAGCCACAATTTGAGCATTCAGCAGATTCTTTAGCCGCAACTTACTATTCATTGTGCTAATCACGGACCAATCTAGCAGGAACATCTTCAACGACGACTCTCCGTAGACGCGAGCTTGTAGAAAATCTCGATTTGCTACATTTAACATCATCATTTCTTGACTGAACACCCTTTTAATGTACTCGGATTTCACGGGGTCGGCTGTCCATGACTCCAACACGCGAAGAAATTCGTCTCCCTCTGATTTGTTCTGTAGAATCAGTTGCAGCTCGGCCTGCATTAGATTTGGCAAAAAGTACGACATATTATAGTCATCGGTCCACAGCTCTTCAAAGTCATCAATCTGATTTCTCACATTCTCCCGAAGCTGCGACCAATCACCAAGCTCGACAAAACAATCGAAATAACAAATATACGCATAGTGATGCTCGATTTGAATGCGTCTATGAATGATTTCCAACAACAGTTTTTGTGCGTCCGCATACCTTCCGTTGGCTCGCAAATCAATAGCATCGGCTAGTCGCGAATCTGTTCGCATTTTATCCGCAAAAATCGACGAGACCAAATCATATTCGGCCAACGAGTTGTAAATTTCCGATAAGTGTAGCCAATGTTGCCCGTCAATCGGTGCCGATGAATTGGTTTTGATCGACAGCAAATCCGTGTCCCAGTCGGCATTGATGCGACTCTCCAAATAGATTACGCCACTGGTCAGCATGTTTGTGGCTTTGGCTAGCATAGCTACCAGTTCGGGTGGAAAATCGAATTTGGCCGGTTGTAAAAGGGCTACTTCAAGGAATGTGGCAAATACCATTGAATCGCATAGTTTGACATTTTCCAGAATTTTTTGAATCTGACTGCTGATTGAGATGATAAACATATTAGCCGATGGTCCAAGAGCTTCTATGACGGCGGTAAATATTGATACGAAGACCTGAAATGTAATTTCAATAAATTTCTTGTCCAAGTCTAAGTATGACGATAAACGCTATCTGTCCTGTCGCAAGGTCAGGCGTACCCAGTTAGGCTAGCAGTCCTGGATTACAGGTAAATCCTACTGTAGCAGTGCCTAGCACTGTGAAATGTCGACCAAAGCATTATAAATTTGGTAGCACGGGTGTCGGGAGCCCTGGAGAATTCACACCCTCCACCCGACAGTTGAGGTAGGCCCCCTTATGGGAGCATCGTGCTGGTTGTGGTTTAATGCCCATATCGCGGGAAGAGTGTTCTAACAACATCAGAGCATTCGGCGTGGAGCTGCGTTTTCAACCGGGAGCCGTGACCCGAGATCGGCAGAGGTTTGGAAAGTGCTTCGCATCCAACAGTATAAATGCTGGTTCCTGTAAAGTGGTATAAAACTGTTACCCTTTGTGCTTGCACATTTGGGGGCGTCAATTGCGCATCGTACAATTCGTGTCTTAAGAAGACCGTGTGTTAAAGGCGTACCGCCAGGTGATGCACGTTAAATCTTGGATATCATCCTAGGATGATATCCTCCAGGGACTTGTCGCAAGGTCAGACTGGCTTCTTATATGCAAAAATTCTCTCACTGTTGAGAGGATCAAGAAAATCCAGCCAGGAGTATTTTTTATAGGGACAACAAAATCATACAGTGGGAGTTAAACCTACACTCGAAAAATTCAGAGGTTCAGAGGATTGTCGTCTCTACCCATGTCCAACCTATCTCGTCCTCGGGATCGGCGAAGCTGCCATGTGCGACTCAGTGGTAGAGTGGCCTGAGCGTGGCCATTGGTGTTTGTCTTGAATTTAGAAATGTTCCTATGGCAGCCGGTTCTATGATAAAATCGTCCCGTTGTGACTATAAAAGCCAAAGGCTGTCCAGCCCCCTCGATTCAAGAAAAAAAAAAGAATTCCTATTAGAAAGAGGCGGGTTAAAGAAGCTAAGCCAAAATAGCATATGGCATGACAACGGTCGGGAAAAGGTCGTATCAAGACTCACGATATCAGTGTTCAGCAATGCGTCGAATACATGGGCTTCCAGTGCTCAGAAGTAAAGGCTCTTCTAAACACCGCAGCGCTAACTCCAGCAGACTAATGGACTTGACAAGCCAAATGTAGCTGTCTTGTAAACCGCTCTCTTGTCAAAGTCAAAACCCCATTTTGCTGAAAATTCTAATTCTAAGAGCATGGGATCAACGGCATTTTGTACAGCTGCTACGCTTAACCACGATGATTTCGAACAGTTTCTGGACAGGCCGGAGGGTGTGTTTTCATAGCCTCTACGTAATTGCACGTCGGCGAGCTTTACACTCCAAGCGATCACCAAGCAATTTGGTGCTGTGTAACTAGCGGAGTAAATTGATCAAAGATCCAATAAATAATAATACAAACGCCCATCATTAGAAGAAGTTGCCAAAGGCATGTTTCAGGCGATGAATCCTATAGTAGTCCTTTTCAGATTGACGATCATGCTATCCCATCCCACATCAACGCTTAGACCTAAATTTTTGCTATCTTATATGGCAAGACTTTAAGACTCTCGCTAGACGGAGTGCTTCGACAGAAAATCGCCCTTCATATATTATATCCGATAAATTAGGCCATAGACAGTTCGTGAATTGTTCCTATAAGTATCATAATGTTTTTTTTTTCTGGTTTTCTTCAACACCCGGTGCACCGACACTCGCAGGTTTTTTTTTGCCAAGACCACGGTTTTTAAAATTTTACAGCACCTGTTCAATACCGTTTTTTTCGGCTTTTTTAGCACCTGTTAAATACTAGATCCTAGTCTTTTAGTACCTGTTCAGTTCCGATTGTTTAGCACGTTTCTGTAACGTTTTTTCAGCAGTTCCAAACGTGAAAGAAACCGGCACTGGGCAGGTGCTAAAAACCCTGAAAAAGCGGTATTGGAAAAACGGAACCGGCCCATGATTGAAAAAAACTGGGGTATCAATATGTACTTCAAAATATTGGTGTAGATTAAACATCGGTTTAAGCCTGATGTCCCGGTTTTAGGAACAGGCAAAATGAAGGCTCAACAAGTGATTTGATCGAAAAAGGGTATAATTTAGTATGTGCATTTTCTATTTTTTTTTGAACTAGTTAGAGGCTGCGTAAATTGTCCGAACCCATGAAATGCCATCAAAATGGGTTGACTCTTTCTTCACTAGTTTCGTTAAACCAACCGACTAGAAACAAAGCAACAAAAACATTGTTGTTGGACGGTGGATGTTGCATGCTCAAAAAATGATTTGAGTTATCCACCGTCCAGTTTGCCCATAGTGGGACAGCACAATAGTATGACAACTCCAGCGAGTTGCGGCACACAGGGTGCATTTCGTGTCCTATATAGGAGGATAGTGCACCTTTGCCTGGGTGAGTCCGGTAATGCCTCTCCTGGTATTACATGACGCGCTGCATACGTAGAGGCATCTGATGAGAATTGCAGCGCGCCATGTAATACTAGTTCGAAACCGGCTCGAAATGCACTCTGTGTGCCGCAACTCGCTGGAGTTTGCATACAACCGACTAGAACTCCTCAGAAGCTACAATGAGTATATCTATCTATAACTAGCTTGACTAGCTTCACCTACTTCAGGATCTATTGCCGCACAACTCTGTACCGCCAGCTTTTTGCTTGAAACACCCACAGAGTGCGTGATTCTGACTAATCTTATTCTAAAAAAACAACAGAAAACCCCCTACCTCTCTAGCAATAACCGAATCATTCCGCACCAATCCTTGCAGCGGCAACAAAAGCGCCAAATGATTAATCAACAAATCCGGATAATCACCATTTCGATAGCGCCGAAACAAGACAACCTGATTTTGTTTCCTTTTGCTCTCTGTGGCTTGTTTACTCTTATTCCTAACTCGATTATCAACAATTTGCAAAACTCGATTTCTAGTCTCTTTCTCCTTGTCCTTTAAGAATCGCTGACGCAGTCTATCAAAAGTGTTCGCCGAAGAAGTCGATGTAGCTCCCGCTACCGCTACCATGGGTCGATAAACTTTTTGGGAATTTCGTTGAAGCACTTGTGATGTTACCATAAAGGGCAATCCACTTTGCGTTGGTAGCGAAAACAATTCACTCGGTGTCCTTGCTGTCATCGGATCCAAAGTTGGTTCAAACGTGTAGCCACTGTCGGTAGTGTTCTGTACATAGCTGTAGCTCTGGGACCCTAAAATCAGACTACGTCTTGTATTGTGCGACTCGGCAAACAATGGCGGCAGAGTGTTTGTATTAAACGTATTTGGTGCCGTGTTGATGTTATATTCCATCAATTTGGAATCGTGATCTGTCTGGAACTCGAAGACTTGTCGTTTCGACTCCGGATTCTCAATGGCCAGTTGTAGTAACAGTTGCGTACAGAATCCAAGAAATTGTTTCTCACATTTAGCACCATATTGTGATATTAAATCGAGAATACGCTCCTCGATTTTGTCCGTTAGATTTTTCTCCGACGACCAGAAATGAAAGATACGGTTTTGTATTGATGTGTCCGGATCCATGAGACCATTCAGTAGAAACAACGACGCTCGCTTTGCCGTTTCGCCGTCCGAATTCATGGCAAGATAGATCAGTATTTCATAGGCAACATCGCGACAATCGCTCTTCTTCGAGCCCAAACACTCTTCAATTTTCGGCAACAAAGAAACAGCATCTGTTGAACTCATTTTGCGTATGGCGCGATTAATAATATGCAAACCCAGCAGCTGATAATCCAGATTCTTTAGAATATCAGAAATTCCAATGGATATTAGAATTCTATACAAATCGTCGCTAGCGTATGCATCGATTCGAGTCAAAAACATTTCCAAATATATGCTCTTTATCGTGCCAAGCGCCAACGGAATCCGAAATGTAATCACCTCGCGAAACGAGTCAACAATTTCGGGAAAGTGTTTATGAATCCCGTAGACAATATCCATGAATTTCTTCTCATTTTTTATACGGAGATTTTTGATTTTTTGAATCAAATCGGGCAGTTGATTCTCGAAGAACGTATCATCGTTTTCGGCTCGCATTTTTTCCAGCATCATTCCCAGAACGGTGGAGGCCGATTGGTAGACGGTTGAGTGTTCATTTTGCAGATTCGTGATTATGCGACGCAGGAAAGTTTCCTTAGTAGCAGGTGTCCAAATTTCCAGTCCGCTGCTCATTGTTAGCCCGAGGATTATAATGCCACAACTATTATCGCGTGAACTTGGCGATGTTGATTGACTGATTGAGTCCATTAGAAGTTGAGTGGGAACGGATATGCATTCTTTCCAGGTAACAATCACCGACTGAATTAACTCGAGATTGAATTTGAAAATTGGACGTTTCTCGTGCCAGGCGTTTTTCATGAGAAACTTCACGAGTTGAGATATGCAACGTTTTTCATCGATTGTGGTTGGTGTGTAGTAGTTGTTTGATGCTGTAAGAGAAAGAGCGAAATTTGAGATATGATTTCATTGATTTAGTTTTGTTAATCAGTCCCTGTCAGGGTATCCAATGACAGGAGTGACAAAGCCTGGGCTTGCTATCTGTCAGTTGCCTGAGTACCCAGGAGCCTAGAAAAGGGAATGTTTTCATAGGGAGCTGGCTGATTTAAATATTTTCCAAATAGAACAGAATTGGAAATAATGCAGTAATCATACCATACATCATGAAAAAAAATCTTGTAAAGCAAAGTACTGTCGAAGCGATTTTTGTCTCTTTATTAGTAATATTCCAACCATTTAGTAATTTGCAGTTAACGTTGTTGTTGTAGCGGTGCAGAAAGGCCTGAACCGCTGTGCATGTCTGTGGATGCGCTCTAAGTCTCGTCGTCGTTCTCGCCTATTGGCTCAAGCGGCGAGAACGTAGCAGCTGCAATAGGGTTGTTCCATAATGCCCACGGAGTGAGGCCAGTGGGTGCAGCGGGGCATCGAAACAGGTGGTCCACATCATGAGGCGCACAACCGCAGCTCGGTCAAATGTTCTGGATCCCCGGGTCTATTCGAGATAGGTAAAAATTGAGGCGCGAACACGAACGCCTGACCTAGTGTCGCTCTTGTAGCTCTCGGGAGACTAGTCTCCTCAGGCGATATAGGTGGTGGAAGCACTGAGAGGGCTCTACTTCTACCTAATCTCACTATTGGCCGATTCACAACGGTTGTGTAAATAGCTGGTTTGGGTGATCCTCTCGATAACAACCGATCAGATTGACGTGAAATTCCTTTCTGCAGAGCCATTTTTTAATACATGTAAACAACACGAAACCATGGTGGTGACATGATAATAATATTGTTATATGTTTCTCGTCTATTCTAGACGTTCCAGTGGGTTCGATAGATTTTCGCGTACACGACAATGAATAACACTCGCTTTACTGTAACACTATTTATTACAACCACACGGATATACACGGTTTACAATTTCTACTAATTACTTCACTAATTATTGACCCGACATTATTTATTCACGGCTAAAACTAGACTGACTGACTGGCTCTAGTCGACGCCCTTATATACCTATTTTCGATGTTCTGGAAACTTCGGCCGATAAGTTGTCTCGCTAGTGATACTAGCGCCATCTGGTGTCCAGTAGGGAATACAATTTAGGTTGGCGTAGCGCCATCTGTTGCCAATTTGGGTTGACATATCCTAGACACCCAACATTACCCCCTCCTTAAACCTGTTCGTCCCGAACAGAACACGCTTCGGTTTCTTCCGTATCGTTGCCTCGATAGGGTGCCAATCGATCCACATGTATGATCTTCATTTTCGCTCTCGGCTTCCGATGTTCTCGAATACGATATACGACATCATTAAGACGGGTGATAACTTCGTACGGTCCTTCCCAGTTCTGCTGAAGCTTCGGACATACTCCTTTTCTGCGACGGGGGTTGTATAACCAAACGAGATCTCCTTCGTTGAACCCGGCAGTGTTAGCTCTTAAGTCGTATCTCGTTTTCATACGATCCGCATTCAATCGTAATCGTGTTCGCACCAACTTATGCACATTATCCAAACGTTGCTTTAAGTCGTACACATACTGAGGAACTGATGTCGACTGTTCCGCTGGCGTAATTCCGAATTTTACATCCGCAGGTAGCCGTATTGTCCTTCCAAACAGAACTTTTGATGGGGTTTCTCCTGTTGATGTGTGCTCAGCCGCACGGTATGCCATCAAGAATAGCTGTAGGTGTTGATCCCATGTTCGCGGATTGTTCGACACAACTTTGGCTAAGTGCTCGTTCAATGTCTTGTTGAAACGTTCGACCATTCCATCGGACTGAGGGTGTAGAGGCGTAGTCCTAGTTTTCCGTATTCCCAATAGCCGGCACATCTCGCTGACCACTCCAGATTCGAAGTTTCGCCCTTGATCAGAATGTAGCTCACAAGGTACACCATATCGACAGACCCAATTTTCGACGAGCTGATCTGCCACCGTGGTCGCTTCCTGATTGGGTATTGCGTATACTTCCGTCCACTTACTAAAATAATCAGCCACTACCAATGTGTACCGGTTTCCGCGATCGGTTTCTGGAAATGGTCCCGCAATATCCACAGCGACTCTTTCAAACGGCGCACCGACGACGTATGTCTTCATAGCTCCTTTCAGTTTTCGCGCTGGTCCTTTAACCGCTGCACAACTCGTACACCTGCGGCACCACTCTTCAACGTCACTTCGAGCATGAACCCAGTAGAATCGTTCACGCACTTTCGCCAAGGTTTTGTTGACGCCAAGATGCCCTCCCGATGTTCCTTCGTGCATCTCTCGCAGCACTTCGTCGACCTTGCTCCGTGGAAGTATCAGCTGCATTATACATGACGTTCCGTCCGTTGATTCCCATTTCCGTTTTAGCATGCCATCCTCAACGTGAAGAGAATTCCACTGAGCCCAATAACTTTTCGTGGTTGAGCCAAAGGTTGACACCTCGTTCCAACTGGGCCTTTCTCCGGACTCCTTCCACACGAGAATCGAACCGATATCCTCGTCGTTCAGCTGGGATTTGCGTATTTCCTCCGGACTCCAGCCTTCCATAGGCAACAATGTCAGCCTTCGTGTATCTTCGGCTTCCTTCTCTTCCACTCGAGCGCAGTGTTTGCATCCAAGGGGGCATGGACGGCGTGAGAGAGCATCAGCATTATTGTGCACTTTTCCACTTCTATGGACCGTATCGAATTCGTATGTCTGCAACCGTTCGATCCATCTAGCAACTTGACCTTCCGGATTTTTGAAGTTTAATAGCCATCTCAACGCAGCATGATCCGTTCGCAGTATAAATTTCTGGCCAAGAAGGTATTTGTGGAAGTGTTTCGTCGCCTCGATAACTGCTAGCAGCTCTCTTCTTGTCACGCAATAGTTTCGCTCACTCTTCGACATTACGCGACTAAAATAGGACACCACTTTCTCTTCGCCGTCAACACTTTGCGATAGTACCGCACCAATTCCGGTGTTGCTCGCGTCCGTGTCAAGAATAAACGTGACTCCAGCTTTCGGATACGCCAACACGGGTGCTTGACAAAGTTTTGCCTTTAATGCCTCAAATGCGTTTTGGCATTCTTGACTCCATATGAACGGACGATTCTTTTCAACCAAAGAGTGAAGGCACTTTGCAATTTTCGCGAAATCCTTGACAAATCGCCGATAATAGGTGGCCAAACCCAGAAAACTGCGCAGCTGATGTTTATCTTTCGGAACTGGCCATTGTCTCACTGCTTCCGTTTTGTCTGGATCTGTTCGTATTCCTTCAGCAGAGACAATGTGTCCCAAATAACCAACTTCGTTGCTGAAGAACGTACACTTCTTTGGACTTAGCTTCAAGTTGGATGCACGTAGCCTCGCTAAGACCTCCTTCAGATTGCGCAGGTGTTCTTCGAAGTTCTTTCCGATTACAATTATATCGTCCAGATATACGAGGCATGTCTTCCAGCTTAATCCACGCAGCACATACTCCATCAGACGCTCGAATGTGGCCGGCGCGTTGCACAATCCAAACGGCATCACTACAAATTGCCACAAGCCGGATCCAATAGAAAATGCCGTTTTCTCTCGATCGTTCTTAACGATTTCCACTTGCCAATAACCACTTTTCAGATCCAATGTCGAAAACCATTTCGCTTCTGCCAATGTGTCCATGATGTCGTCGATCCGGGGTAGTGGATAACTGTCCTTTTTCGTCACGCTGTTGAGCTGCCTGTAGTCAACACAAAATCGTGTGCTGCCGTCCTTCTTCTTAACAAGGACTACAGGCGATGTCCACGGACTATTTGATGGTTCGATGACACCTTGTTTTTCCATCTCTTGGATCATTTTATGTGCTTCATCGCGTTTGGCCAGCGGTAGTCGCCTGGGAGCCTGCCTGATGGGTTGAGCGCCTTGGGTATCAATACGGTGCGTAACCTTATTAGTTCGGCCTTGATCTTCGTCGTTCGTCGAGAAAACGTCTTCGTACTCGTTGATCAATTTCATAGCGAGCGATCGTTGTTCGGGTGACAAGGTGTTGTTCTTTATAATTGTATCGGCACGAATTCCGCGTTTTCTGATTTCACGGGGCTTAGATTCGTCCGGGACATCTATTGCTGTTACTGACAAAACTGGTTGACAGTTCCCTAATATCGTTCCTTCTTTCACCTTTACATCGCGTTCCGACACATTCATAATTCTTATCGGCACATGCTGCTCCTCATCAATCCTCACCAAACTTCGCGCTACCATCAAGTTCTTGAGCGCTGGTAACTTCGTTGGCTCCACTATATAGAAATGATGGCCTCCAGGACCCCCATCCAGTCTCGCTCGCATTACGCATTCCGAACTCTTCGGTATATCCATATCCTCTGCTACCAATACTCGGAGGGCCGGCGTTTCCATTCGTGGTACTTGTGCGACAATCTCGATGTTGCGCCATCTCAGTGTCCTTCGTCCCAAGTCCAACATGAATCCGTTTGTGTTCAGGAAGTCCATTCCCAGGATGCATTCGTCGGTGATATCGGCAACTAAAAACTTGTGGCTGAACGTAACATCTCCAAGTCGTATTCGTTTGTTAACCTCGCCATGCACACCCATTTCTCCTCCGGTCGCTGTTCGAAGCACGAAT
This sequence comes from Microchrysa polita, assembly GCA_949715475.1. NCBI lineage: Eukaryota > Metazoa > Arthropoda > Insecta > Diptera > Stratiomyidae > Microchrysa > Microchrysa polita. Next base: position 62,462,408 of record OX454420.1, read on the forward strand.
TTTCTGTCGTTCACAAGCTTCATTCCTTTCACGATGTCCGGTCTTAAAATGGATTTTGTTGCGCCAGTATCGATGGTGATGATACACTGCTTGTCTCCAATCCAGCCGACTAGACATAGATCGTTTTCGCCTCGGTGAACGCGTGAAACGGAGATGGTAGTTCTGGGGGCACCATTTCCACAAGCCAACCTCTGCCCCTTGAGATTGGCTTTTACACGTTTCCCGCCTCCCTGGCAGCGGGGGCGGTTTGATTCGCGCTTTGCAGACTCGCTTGTCTTGCTTGTTGAGCACACCTTTTGCAGAATGTTTGTGTCTTCCTCGGCTGTTGGCAATTCCTTCGCACATGACCCTGTTCACCGCAGTTCCAGCATCGAATTGAACGGTTGGTATCTTGCCTCGATGCATCCATACGCTGGCAGACACAATCCTCCACTACCTCTCGAACTCGCACACAATTACGGGCAGCTTGCTTCGCAGCTTCAAATGTCAGGCTGTATGCAAGTGCATCCTTGATCGTCCGCTTGTCAGCTAGCCGTAACGCCTGTTGTAGTTCACGATCCAGGAGAGCTGTAGCGAACACATCGACTGCTGTTTCGTTCCGATGTTCTGGCTCCGAGGTCGGGTATGACAAAAGAGCCAGCCGTTCAATATCTTGCGCCAATTGCTGAAGAGTTTCTCCTTGTTTTTGTGTCCGGTTGCGAAGCTGTGATCGATAAATTTGCTTCATGTGCTCGTCACCGTATCGCCCATCCAACGCCTTCACAAGCTCCACATAAGATGTCTGCAGTGGAGCAGGAATCGATTGCAGGATTTCAGCAGCTGGTCCTCTCAATGCTAGAACAAGAGCCGTGGCACGCTCACTGTCCGACCAACCATTCACCGCCGCAGCAGCCTCAAACTGCGTCTTGTAGATGTTCCAAGACATCTGTCCATCAAAAGTCGGCGCTTTCAGACTTTTAATATTCGAGCCAGTATTAAATACTTCACTTTTTCTCGATGTTTCGCGGTCGCTATTCGACTTCTGGATATTTCCGAATACTTCTTCATTTTGCGGGTGTTGGTTGACGTTCATTGTTTTCAATCGTTCTAGATCGTTCCGTAACTTCTGGACTTCTTCTGCCACACTTTTAAACTTATTCACCTCTTCAGCTACCGTTTTGATTTTCTCTGAATTTTCTCGAGACTTCTCGTCGATTATATTCAGAAATTCTGCTTTCTGTTTTTCAAATTGTTCTTCGAGGCTGTTCTTTGTGGCCTTCAGTTCAGATTTTATCGATTCCTCCATTTTGGCTGATCGTTCAGTTAATGCGATTAGAGCCTCCTCAGACTTCACCGACCGTTCATTTTGTTCTGCTGCTCGCTGGTTCAGCTCTGCCATAGCTCTCAGCAACTGCATCATTGGGTCTGTGGCTTCTTCTGCACTTGCCTCACTAGGGTCTTGCTCTTCCCGAAATTCCACCGTGTCGGGATCCTGTCCTTCATCTCTCAGTGCGTCCATCAGCCGAGCAAGCAACGCGCTTTTGTTTCCTGAAGTCGAAAAATTCCTTTTCGCCAGCTCACGCTTCAATTCGGCCGTTGTTAATTGCGAGATATTACGCGGCATTTTATTTCTCGACTATAAACTGTCCACAGTTCAATTTTACACGAATCGAACTTTCTAGAATGTTTTCGAATTCTACACGTTACGTCACTAATTCACTTCCGAGAAGTTTTTCTGTCAACAATAGTCCGACTCGAGGTTCGTAAGTTCACTTTCTAGAACTTTCCGTCACGAACTTTCCCGAAAATTCTCGTCGAGTTCTCGAATGTTCACAAACACACGCGATTTCACGTTTACCGGATCTCGTCAAACTAGTCCGATACGATTGCGTTCACTTTCCAGAATTTTCTGTCGCGAATTTTCCAGAAAATTCTCGTAGAATTCTCGAATATTCCCGAATACACTCGTCACACAGTTTCATGCACTGAATCTGTCCACACTAGTTCAACACGACCGCGTAAGTTCACAATCCAGAACTTTCCAACGCGAACTATACCGATAATTCTCGAAGAGTCCTCGAATATTCACGAATTCACTCGACACTCGCGGTTTCACGTCGTATATTCCGCACGAGTCACACTACACCGTACTTGAAAATCCCACTTCTGACACCAATTGTTATATGTTTCTCGTCTATTCTAGACGTTCCAGTGGGTTCGATAGATTTTCGCGTACACGACAATGAATAACACTCGCTTTACTGTAACACTATTTATTACAACCACACGGATATACACGGTTTACAATTTCTACTAATTACTTCACTAATTATTGACCCGACATTATTTATTCACGGCTAAAACTAGACTGACTGACTGGCTCTAGTCGACGCCCTTATATACCTATTTTCGATGTTCTGGAAACTTCGGCCGATAAGTTGTCTCGCTAGTGATACTAGCGCCATCTGGTGTCCAGTAGGGAATACAATTTAGGTTGGCGTAGCGCCATCTGTTGCCAATTTGGGTTGACATATCCTAGACACCCAACAATATCTTCTCCATTATAACAATCTGCCAGGGCTTAGAAAACCTAAACTATTCACCAAAGGATACTTCCATAAAATCAATATCTCTGTCCTGCCTAGCAGATCAGTCTTGCCTCCGAGATCACCTCCGATCAGAACAATAGAATTCAGAAAAGAATCATTCTGAGGATTAGGTGAGGAGAACGATTATGCTCTAAAAGTTTATTGCTGGCGTAGTTGTCTTTACAGACACTGAAAATATTGCTTTTCGACATCGCAAATTTTTAAATTCTATGAATTTCACCCGCAGACGTAGTCCTGACCACGACGAAAAAATTTTGTCGCTCTTCATTAGCAGTGAAAAAAAATTCAGTTCAGGATCAATTCTGAAACTGTACCGTTATCTCCCACTATTTCGTTACGAATTAGGTGCGAAAAAAATAATTGCCATTTAATTATCATAAACATGTACTTACTCCATGACAGCAGCATCGCAATCAAATCCGTCACAAAGAAATTCAATCGCGTTCCGGCACATTCATCGACCAGTACCTGCAAAATTGGCCCGAACAATGCATAACCGTAAAACTTGAATAGCTCGCGACAATTTTGCACAAATTGTGCGACGAACAATCGAACATTTTTATGATTCTCGGAATTTTCCATGGCCGCGGCTATAGCCAATATCCACTTGTATGGCCGTTGAGCTCCCGCAGGCGGTTTTGGTGCTATTTCATTTTCGAACATATGTTCCACCACCCCACACAGAGTTGGCATTATTTCGTGCTTGTTCAATACGTTACGCTCCAAACGTACCGATGTAGCGTATCCTTGTAGCTTTTCCTGTTGTATCATTGTTTCGGCATCGGTACGAACTTTTGAATAATTCAGGTCTAGTTTGACAACGTCTTGACTGAGACTCGACTGAAATACGCTCTGCGTTTGAAGTTGTCTCGACGATTGTGTAGTTAGCAACGAGCTGACATGGGGGCGTGGATTCAGTCGTCGAATTGAAGTGAAACGTTCTTTGATTTTCAGCACATCTTCCGATTCTTGTCCGTCAAAGGCATACAGTTGGTCGCTGGTGCAATCAATTAGTTTCGCCCAAATAAACTCATTTTTCGTTCGATTCTCTTCGAATATGAATTTTGAGTAGAACTGCAAATCTGCCTGAGTGTTACTCACCAGAGAGCATACAACACGAAAAGCTGCACATTGATATTTACGAAATAGTTCTTTTGTCGCCGCATCGTCCGTTACAAACACTTCCAATCTTGCGTAGAACGCTTTTTTCGTAAAAATTCCAACCATTTCAGTTCCAATTTTCAGCTGACCCAATAGCTGCACAGCTATTGGACTGTCCACGCGACAGAGCTTCTCTTTGGGCAAACACCCAAACATGACTTCAATCAAGGCATAGCCAACAATACGATCGACTAGAGACTGTTCCACCAGCCAGCCACTATTTCCGGACCCGTAATTCGTTTCAATAAGTTGGCTCATCCGTTTAATATTTGTTGTGAAAAAGTTCACTAGACTCTCCACACCACAATTTTGGATCATAGTCAACAAGAACCGTTCGAGAATGGTCAGACGAAAAGCTGGCTCAATGTCCCGATTGCCGGTCATCTCTAGGACACGATTAAGCTGGGCGCATTGTTGGCCCACCGGCAATGACAGAATGTATGATTTCAATTCGTCACGAATAATCCATTCGATTGTATGTTTACTATCCGATGCCGTACACTTGATGAGGAATTCTAGAATTACGTACGATCTGGACATCACAAGACAGTCTAGCAAATATTTGAAAACATATTTCAGAGCAGTCTCTTCGGAACTGTTTTTCGCAAACTCACACGATCGTAACGGTAAATATTGTCTTTGTACGTCCTCGAGTGCCTTGGTAACTGCCTCGTGCTCATTATCATCCGGCCCGACAACAGTGGGCAGCAGATAGATTATATTTGATTTGGTTTTTAGAGAGCTCGTACTATTTTTAAGCTGTTCCAAGAGCCACGTCTCCAAATCTGGAGCTTTTTTGCAAAATGTGTGCAAATCAAAGGGACAAGCGTTCACTAAATGAGCCAACAGTTTTGTAAATGCCATTTCCTCGTTCTTTCTGTCGACAAGCTGGATAACATTCGAAAGATTTGCCAAAATATAGTCGATCGCGCAGCTCAGACAGTGCTTATTAGATGCACCACTTTTGCTCAAGTGATCGATGAGCTTCACCAGAAAGTCCAGAATTTGATGAAAGTTGAGCATCGTAATGTTACGAAGTAGCTGGCCAATCACGTCTTCTATAAAACTGCAAAAGAAAGAGCATTGTAGAGAACGATAATAGTCAAAACATTCGATCACTTACCCTTCTTCGCAAAATTCAAAAATTGTTCGCTTGTATACCGTTAGAAAGTGAATACCGTGCGTAATCGATGTGCCCGCCCGATTCAATTTAAGAACAGTTGTATCGAGCAAACAGTGTACAACATTCGGCGCGAGATTGTTGACAGTAAAACAAACGGACATCAATTGATTTACCAGTTTCTTGACGGCCGGACATGGATCAATTGCGTAGATATCCTGCAGAATAGTTTTCTTGATTTTCACAAACAAGTCGCTAAACAGCTCCATCGATGTATTTCTGAGAAACTTCCGCATCACTTCGTTGGCGTTGAATACATCCAAATTCGAACAAACAAATTGGATGCCCAACACGGAATCCTGCTGTTCGTCAGATACAGAATCGGAGTTGAGTATTTCCTCAATAAACGTGGAAATATTTTTTACACGGGAGCTTAAACCGTTTAGGATAGACTGCTGTAAATGAGCGACAAAGCTTTCATCTGTGCAGTGTTGATTCAGTGCCTGCATCAGATTCTTTATATGCATCGGTAGTGCTTTGGAAAGACGCTGAACCCTAAAATCGAAATTGAGTCGATGCACTTCAAAAATAAGCTGATTAATGAATTTGGTCAGAACTATTCGATTTTCAGTCCAGTAGGTAGATGGAAATAATTGGGCAACAGCAGCTGTTTTATGCATGCTGCATATGAAATCCAATGTACGAACAGTTAGTATTGTCTTGATCGTTGTAATTTTAACGGTATCTTCCGAGTTCATTTGCAGAATAGTCTCAGCACTGCTGATTGACATGGTCGGGTCAACGTTGTTCAGAATTTCCGCAATATCCTCCCAGCAAATGTCATTCAAGTAATAGGAAATCACATTGAAAATATTAGCATCTTCGAATAGTTTCTCGCGACCGACAAATGGTTCTCCGTCCAACAACCAGCAATAGCAATCTAACGCAGAAAGAAGATGCTGTAGCCAAGAATAAATCATAGTGTACGGCGAGTTCTTTTCGTTTCGGATAAACGTCAGATTGGGACGTGCTTTGATTCCCGTTCCCGTACTTTCGCCTTCACAAATTATCTTCAGATCGTCGATAGACATAAACTTGTTAATGAAGTCAGTGTACGATGACACGTTCTCAACTCTTATTGCAAGCTCTTTCGTAAAGCCAATACATTTCAGCCGGAAGTTCATTAACTTTGAACTACCCTCACGAAACAGAAAGACAACTACATCTCTTAGAGTTTTCAGTTCCTGTATGGATGGAACCAGCCTCTGGGTTTGTTGTATGTTGAAAAGATCGTTACGCTCCCGCAATACTCGGACAACATGATCCAGACACATCGACACTTGATCCAAATCCGAATTTACTTGTTCCGTCAGCGAAACAGAACTCATTTCCTCGCTGAGTTTAAAATTAACACAAAACGTATAGAGTAGATCGATAAAATAGTTGTCACAAATCGCCTCCTGCTGACGTAAGATCCGATAAAGATTGTTGAAAGCCAGTGCGGCTCCGTTACGTTTTCTTCCGTCCGAATCGAAACTGTACATTCGCAAATGTTCGAGAATTTTGCCAATACTGCCGGCCGATGCGGCCAATTGTTCGGCTGTTACTTGTTTGATGCTCCACTCGACGAATTCACGCAAACATACAGCCGATAGATCGCGTATTGAACTGTTGTCAGTGCTTGATATGCCGGCCATAAGAGCTTCCATTAGGGGCTCGACACCGTCGAGATTTTCATATTTCGACATGTAATGCATGACTTGTGTGAGTAAAGGTTCAAACATTTGTTGGACGGTCTTGTCACTGTCGGCTCCTAGTGTTAGCATGCATCTGAAAGTGAAAGAAATAACGGTAAAACTATTTTTAAGCTAATTGTGATGGCGCAGTTTTCTGTTTTTGTCGAGAGGGTTGATGCTGCTCTTGCCCATATAAAGTAAAGCATGGGTGATTCCATTACTAGCCACCGACTCTCATAGGACAGTGTTTAAGTGACAGATTGCTATTAGTCCTTCCATAATACATAATTATGTTAAAGTGAAATATGCAGATAAAACCTAGAAAAGTTCCCTTAACAGGTAACGCCAGTGGCATCATCATCATCTATCTAGACAACCAATTCTTAGGCAACGACCGAGCGCAGCGGGGGTATAACCCTACAGGCTGCTTCCGCTAGTTCATCTAGACGTGCTTCCACTACTGAGAATTTAACCGAAAGACCTAATCACAAGTGGCTTGATCAGTGTCGCCTTCTAGCGTCAAGCAACCCGAACAGACAGCTGGCTCCAGAGCAAATGCCAATGACAACAGAATCAATAACGTGGCCACTACGGTTTTTTCGAAGTTCGGAACCATTCGTTTCCGAACCGCATCTCTGGCATGTGGCAACCGGGAAGCCATTGTCGATTGGCTCATTAGTGTCACCTCCACTTTCAGGTTGAGAGAGCACTCACAATAGCCACGATTTGCTGCCCTCGATGAACCGTTAACGTGGTTGTTGTAGAGGCGCAATTAAAGGGGGGCGGACTAGTGCCGTATATCGTTGGCATCCTCTCTTCAAGTTCGAGACCTAGGAAGATTGCCACCTCGATGGGATTTTTCCAGAGCGCTATGGTGAATCGGCGCCAGCGTATATTTCGATTCGTATATAAGAGGATCCAACACACTTCCTGGTTGAGTCCGGTCATGCCTCTCCCAATAGTGCATGACGCGCCGCATTAGAAGAGGCATCTGATGAGAAATGCGGAGCGCCATGCACTGTTGGTCGAAACCGGCCGATAAACCGATATACACACTGTGTGCCGCACAATTGCGAAGATTGCTTTCGAGTTTTTGGCGTACTTTTTGGCATTAACGACTTCTATGGTGGTGATTTGAAGATGTTCATCTACCGTGGATGGCTCGTGTGATTTTGCGCTTGAGCCTATTCTTGGGCGGATGCTCGACGAACTGCTTGTTAAATTGATGGGCGCATTTCTTGTCGTCGCTCACGGTAAAGTAGCCAAACTTGATAGCTACCCTTCCTTGCGTTTTAGTAGGGTTTGATAGGCCTCTTACTGCAGTCTATAGTTTGCTCACACCTGTGGTGGTATTAAGATTTTGGAGGTGCGGGTACCTTCCTCTGGGGATTGACTTGTTTAACGATGGCTGCGTTAAGGTATGGGTAGCGTAACGAATAGGCAAGATACGTGTTAGTCTCAAAAACAAAAAGAGCGTTCCCAAGTGTTTTTGGAAGGGCGCAACCGCCTCCGGGAGCAGTGTATTCCAGCTCCACGTCACTGCTGCTCGCTTTTTCAAACTCCATGTGGCTCAACTGATTCGCGAAAGCCAATGAACGAAGCATACCAGTTCCCCAGTTCTAACAAGGTGTGCCGGTATTGGCCCAGTTTATCAGCGGTAATCCGTGACATGACATGATTGAGAACTATCCAATGGAGACTTAGTGGCCATCGAAACTATATTGAATGATCGGCCGATTTACCAAAAATCTCAGCGATATTTTAGGCCTGGCTGCACGAACGGTTACGGACCATTACTTCCCGAGTTTCTCATATAAATTAGAGGAATTAGAATAATTTACCAAAAAAAAAGGTCTGAATGAGACAATATCCCTAGACTCAGACCTAGAGGTAGATGTCTCAACTTCAGTTCTAGCTAAACATTACCTGACTGGACGCGAGACAGTTCTGCATTGAGAAAGTCAATGTAATTCTCTCTTCGAAGAGTGATTAGAGGGCCGCCTGTGAGAGGTGGTCTGTTTGTCGTCTTAGTATGAAGATATATTTGAGTCTACGAAATACCAAGTAGATACCGTTTCACAAGTCCACATAGCACCTTCACGGCTAGTGACCGCGGAAAGTGGGAATGTATATTATGCGAAGGCTGAGCTATGTGGCGGTTTGATGCCATACTATCTAGACTGTGCGAACTCCCTAAACCTATGACACTCTCTGCATAGGTGACTTTTTTTTCCCAGATGTGAGACTGTAGCTAGTGACTGCGCAGGTTCAGGATCCAACACTTTGCTTCTTTCTTGTACCTAGTGACCTCAGTCTACAGAGTTGACGGAGGGTTTAACCACAAATATCTACTTCGTATCCCAACAAGATGAGTCATCCTGATGAGCGACTACCAAGCGCAAACGGGTTCGATTTCCAAAAATAAAAATTGGATAAAGGGGGATCAAGGGAGCCGAAGTAGAGCATGAATTAGCTGTCTGCGGCAAAATTTAAAGCCGTTCAAAAATGCGAAAATCAAGGACAAAAAGATTGCAAGCACGAAAAGCGAAAAATTTCATGCGGGACGGACTTTTAAAATGCGGGACAATCGCAGGATCTGGGACTGGGTTAGTCGCCATTCCACATTCAAATGGATATTAGGACTTGTATTGCTCAGCTCTCACAGAATACAAATAAAATATTAGGCAGGGTCAGCAATTCAAAATTGTCACGAAATCGGCTAGGCTGTAAAACATTAAAGAAAAAAACGACTCCAATTCGATTGGCATCTTTAGAGGACGGGGATGGGTCCTTAGCCTAATAAACCTTAAACCTGCTCCTAGAAACTCAATTCTCTGCCTGCAGGCGGCACGCTACTGACATAATGATTTGTAGGCTGTAGCAATTTTTCATAGTATCGAACATACAGATTGGACGAAACTCCTACCCGTATTTGGAAGAGGAATATCAGTTTCTTGGACTTTTTTCGGAAGATGCTCCCAGTTAGGCAAGTTTCAAAAATTTCATCCAACTTCTGGAGAACGATTCCCCAATAGCCAATTCTAATTACAAAAATGGCCAGGCACACCTGACAATACAAAATTACTTATATCAACTCACCTGCACAATTCCTTCCAAATCTGTCCCTGATATTGTCGCGTTCCCATCGAATACAATATCACAGCATGGACCATTTCACAAGCCGATACTTTTGTTTTTCGATCGCTACTCTTCACAGCCAATTCACATATTCTCGGCATAATCGTATCCAGATAAATACTTGGTCGCATTTCCGGAAAATGCAAAATACAACGCAAACTCTCTTCCATTTCCCATTTAACGAAATTCTCCGAAGCTCCCGCGTCCAAAATCATCGCCATGGCCGTTTGTGGACTCAGTTGGCCGAGCAACGACATGATTTGACGCTGCAATGCGAATAATTCGGTTTCATGAATTTTAGGCATAGCCATATTTCGCATCCGGCGCTTGTTGCCGACTTTAACAATTTCCGTAGACACGACAACACCTTCGAATCCTTTGCTTCGCAAAAATGAGTCCAAACAGGGTAGAATGTGTTTAAATAGTTTTTTCATTGGCGGCGAATCTTCCGATTGGAGTTTCAAGATTTTCTCAAACGCTCCAACGGCCAGCTTGGCCAACCATATTGTACTCTTGCCAATATCCAAAGCAATTTCGAATATAGGAATCAGCGCCGTTATAAAGTCCGCGTAGAAATGTCCCGGGTACTTGAGAATCAATTCCAAACAGGACATTTGTAGTTCGCCTGATATTTTCTGACATTTGACGATCAAATGTTTGAGAAAGTGCTGGAGATGCATTCGAAGTGTGTTCACTTCTAGTAACAGAGTGTCGTCGAAGAATTGCAGAAAATCGGCTTTAACCAACCCAATTTCCAATAGTTTCATAAACCCGCTGACAAGAGGATTTTCAACGGCCAGTCGTAACATGGTCGTACAAAACTCCTGAATCCACGGCGAAAAGTAGGAGTTACGAAATTTTATCCAGAACAAGTCCTTGTAGAAATCCACAACATTAAAAAATATATGAAAATCTTGAGGCTTAACTGGACACAAATCAATGTTTGGATCGCAAAAGTAAAATTCTTTATCAGTGCCATCCTCTTCCGTGTACACTCGACGTTTTGTACGCAAGTCCAGTTTATTGACAATAATGAAGAGGTTTTTCATAAGGCTATTGAAAACTTTTTCCGCTACTAAGGCTCGGTTGTATGTATCTTCGATGTCGACAATTAAACCTTCCCACAGTGGGAGGTATGATTTGTACGTGATGTTATCTTTCCAGTCGATTTCCGTTGACCAGTCCAAACGTGCGTCGTAGATTAATTTATGTGAACAAGTCCAAATAATGCCGGACAGTATGACCTAAGTAATTTCAGTGAGACCATCAAGATTTCATGCAATTTTGGAAATCGGGCTTACCTTATCAAGAACATCATCCAACAAATTCCCGCTCACCTTTGACAAATTCCAGAAAGCCTTCAGCAACGAACTAACCACCAGCTGTGTATGCGCCCGTGACAAATAGTGGAAATCTTTGATCAATCTCGTCGTTATACTTTCAACATTCTGCACAAGCATTTCCATTGCCTGTCTATCATCCGTTATAGTGATTATTTGCGACAACGCTTCAACATAGTCGGGAAAGTGTTCCAACGTATCGCGCAAATCGTTGTCTTCGGCAATGGAGACCAATTCCGATCGTTGTATGACCAGCAGCGTCAGCTCACCCAATATGTCGGGCAAAACACGCTTGCATGGGGCAGCCATCACGGCAAAACCACGAATTGCAATTCGTACTAAATACGGCGGTGTACCTGGGGTGACAAGTTTTTCACGAAAATAGTTGACAAAAAAGCGAAGAATGTCGCGATCATTTTCCTCAGTCGTATTAGCTTCATGACTCAATATTTCGGCGGCAATTACATTATGAAATGCATGTGTTCCGTAGATTCCTTTACGTCGATCGTCGTAAATGGAAGATGAAAGCCACTTGTTGAGACAAGTGTGCCAGTATAATGCGTCTTTGAAAATGAAAACACTCAACAAAGAGGCATGAGCTGTAAAAAGATCAATCGAAGCTCGGAATGTTGATTTTTTGCTACTGTCCATAGGATCGGACAGTCGCTTCATGCAAATATAGATACGCTTACAAGTCTCTGCATCTGAGGGGGCAAAGCTTTTCAGATACAAATTCAAGCCTTGCAAGGCTCCTGTTAACGTATTATATTGTAACTGCAATCCATTAAAAATATAATGACAACATCACCAAGTATCAAAAAGTTTGAAGACCCACCTCTTGCTCATTCACAAGAATCGTTTCCAGCGGCTTTAAAAATACATCACGCATTGCCTCCACACCGACACCATACAAAATACTGCTCGGCGATGCATTTGAGATTGTTCCCAACAATATGTAGACTTCTTGAAGAAATGTCGTTTGTTTGGACTTTTGACTTACCAGTACGTTCATGAGTTTCACTACAAGAGGCGAGATGTCCATTTCGCTAACATTGCCACTTTGGAACACCTCTTGCAACACTATTGTGGAAAATTCTTTTTCTTTTGCCGACACCGCCGTGGAGAGAACATATCGCTGCGATGTCTGCAAAGTATCAAAGCAATGATCAGAGTTTAAAGTGTTTCTCCATATACAAGACTTACCGCAAGTATATTGTCGATATATGTACCAAAACTGATTTCATTGCAGTAATTTTTTATCAACTTTGCCCATAATTCGAATATTCGAACATTTGAATCGGTGAAGCGCTTATTTTGTGTAATGGATTTGTTGACGAACGCAAGCGTACCCGTTTGCTCGTTAAATACCAATTCGCTGGCCAAAGCTGAAACAATAAACAGATACGATTAAGAGTCGCATTTATTTTTTCACCTCCCTATGGAGTAATTCAAAGGGAAACAATTAGGAGAGTAGGCTGACAGATTTTACTAAAAATATGGAGACATGGTAAGTTAGATATGGAGGGAGATCAGGGGACAACTCATGCGAGGACACTGACGGCTCGACGACCCAAGGGCTAGGCTACTATTCCGTCAAATCGAATCTCCTTGCTTTTGGGTCGCCGAGATCTAAGTATCCTCGGTATGAGGAGAGGCCAAGGAGCAGACTTTTTTAATGGAAGCAACTATTGCGCCACGATAAACATGTATTCATCATCAATTTTTTCGACCTTCTCTTCCAATTTCGGTAGCCCATCAAACGTACCTGTTGTTGTTGTAGCGGTTCAGAAAGGAGTGACTGTGAATGTTCGCCCTTAAATTCGAAATTCGTCGAATCCTATTGACCAATTACGATACTGTCTCCAGTTGCAAAGACGCAGGAGGCCCTCGTCCATCCAACTCTTGTCGCACATGCTCAGCTGGGATCTCACCAGGATGGCTTCAGGAAGATGTCGACGTAATAACGAGCCGCATCAGAGAAGGACAACCACAATCTTGCAACAGATCAATCCTGGTGGCCATAGATCTGTCTAGTGCATTTGACAAAGTCAATTACTCAATGTTGCTGGCTGATACGCTGATAATGCACATTCCTGGTCAAGAGTTACGTTGGATTGCTAACTACATAGCTGGTCGGCAATCCTTCGCCGAGTTTCGAGGCAAGGACGATCAAAAAAGGTGTTCCACGGGGTACTCTCCCTCACCTTGTTTAACATCTACTTAGCCGGAATTCAACAAACTTCGAATGAAATCGGACATATATATATATACAACCCTCCTGCATCGAACCTTCAAGGCTCTTGCCAGGAATGGATATTTTGGCAACTCTTGGCCGTTTCTTTGAAGAAACAGGTGTGGTCCGCCCTAAGAGGATTGTAACTCCTCTGTGGCAGCGAAGCTTCCATCGGGAATGGTCGCAAGTAGGACCAAACTGGTCACCTATGGTGACGATTGCACCGTCCTCGTCACGGGAAAAGATAGAGATGAGATGCGACCCCAATTAAACAAATATCTAGGTTGCCTAGAAGTATTTTTTGACCATGAATATCTGATTATTTCTGTGTCTAAATCCTCTCCAACTTTTCTTACCACCTGGTCGAGGCACTATAAGTGGAAGGCTGAATCATTTTATTATTTTTTTCAGTTTATGCCAATACCACCACCATTTATTTCGCCTGAGGAGATTAGGCTCCCGCGAGCCAACATCACAACATTAGCTCAACTTCGGTGATACCTATCTTGAATAAACCTGGACATTCAAAACATCTGTCCGAACTGTGTTGGCGCGCCTCATGATGTCGCCCATTTCTTTCAATGCCCAGCTGTGGCCATACTGACCTTACACCTATATCACTGTGGGAAAACCCTATCGCAACAGCAGCGTCCTTGTCCCTTGATATTACGGGCGAGGACCACGACGAACCATAAAACAGATCCACAAATATGCACAGCGGCTGCACGCCTTTCTTCACCGCTAAAAGAAGAAGTTTCTTCATTGTTCTCGCTTTTTGTCTGAAGCGGGAAGAACGTAGCAGCTGCAATTGGGTTGTCCCATAACACCCTCGGAATGAGGTTAGTGGGTGGAGCGGTGCATTGAAATAGGTGGTCAAAATCCAGCTGGGACAAATGTTCTGGACGCCCGGGTCTATTCGAGAAAGAGAAACCAGTGTCACTCTTGTGGCTCCCGGGAGTCTTAGTTTCCTCAGGCGATGAGGAAGGCGCTGAGAGGACTCTATCGTTACCTTGTCTCCCTAATGACCGATTCACAAGGATTGTGTGAATATCTGCGGTGGTCGCGTGATATGATGTGTCATCAAAACTATCGGGAGATACCCGTTTGTATCTCTGGACTTCTCTCTGGAGATCACTGATCACTGATTTGAATGATCCTTTCGATAACAACCAAACAGGAGACGATTATAATCTCGCGCAGGTAACATGCTGATTTCCTGATGTAGATGATCATGGGACGACATAAGATGGCAACCTGTACCGATACGTAGGTCTGCATTCTGGCATGTCTGTATTTTGTTCCAGTTCGTGACACAAACATTCTTACTGTGCGTTTTGTCGTCCCGAAGGGTGTGACGCACTGTTGGTGAGTTGCGACACCACGGACCCGATCAGCACAGTGGGCCCCTTATATGGTTGATACGCCATGGCGTGGATCTTAACGAACCCCTTCGAGCACTGACGATCCTGAAGCACACGAGTTATGCAAGGTGGCTTAGGGCATGACTGACTTTCTCCCTCTTCTTTCGGAAGGTTAGTCATACAAGCCTAACACGTCGCGACGATTCCTTGCTGGGGAGCGATCTTGAGCAGTTAGCCTAACCAGGCCCTCCCGTTCAACCTCCAACAGTAGAGGAGGTGAGTCTCGACATTCAATCGCTCCAAAGTAATAAAGCGCCCGGCGCTGACGAGATCCCAGCAGAGCTACTGAAGCATGGTGGAACGTGACTGACCAACGCTATACAAGTGCTACATACTGAAAATATGGAACGACGAGGTAATCCCGGAAGATTGGCACAAAGCATAATCTGCCCAATCCACAAAAAGGGTGACAAGCTGAAGTGTGAGAATTACAGGGGCATATCATTAGTTTGTACGACTTATAAGATTTTATCGAAAATTCGAGAAAAGAGAATAAATCCGTACGCAGAACTAATCATTGGCGAGTATGGAGGCAGCTTCAGACCTGGTCGTTCAACGACCGACCAGCTTTTCACAGTGAAGCTACTATTCCAGAAGTGCTGGGAATACAATATCGACATATACCAAATCTTTGTCGACTTCAACATCCAGTATCCATCAAAGTGTACTGTACAAAATGCAAATAAGACATATTTCTCGGTGCTTCCTTTAATTAATTCGAAACTTGCGCACAGGAACACGAAGCTCCGCGTGTACAAAACGGTCATCCGACCCGTGCTATGTTATGGCTGCGAAACATGGACCCGCACACAATCCTCCGAAATTTTGCTAGACATATCCTCCTTCGGAAAATTTTCAGGGCCGTTCGCGAGCGAGATCAATGGCGTATACGGTACAACCATGAGTTGTATCAATTGTACGATGAGCTGGAAGTATCGAAAATCGTGAAGCTTCAACGTTTGCAATGGGCGGGGCATGTACAACGGATGGACGATAATCGCATGCCAAAGAAAGTGATGAACGCACAACGAATTGACGGAGTGAGATTGCGTGGACGACCGAGAGCTCGCTGGGAGAACTCCGTAGGTGAAGACACCCACCAGCTGCTGGGCTTCCGAAACTGGAGGACAAGGTCACGTAACCGCGACAATTGCAGGTCAACGATTCAGGCGGCCAAAGCCCGACGGCTATCGTGCCACATTGATGATGATGAAAGCCTCGAAGCTTAGTGGCTCCGCATAACCCGATCCTCAAAAGGGGTAGTTGCGCCTACACCTAAGTAGCTTGTGGTTTTATGTCCTAACTTTTAAGGAGCCAAAGGATGATCACACCTGCAATTGAGAAGTATTTAGCGAATAGTGAACCTCGGTGATGGGTGTGCCCAGTGGACCATGGTTCCAATTCAACATTAGTGTTGGCTTGAGGTGGTATGTGGCGTTAGACAAGTCGACCAGCTAGAGTCGCAGCCTGCGGTTTCTAAAGGGAGACATCCCTGTCTCCATCATGCTTCTCACTTTCCTGCGTGCATGTGGTGAGAAGTGTTGAAATGCATTTAAACGGTGAAATTCCTTTGTAGCAAATTTTGAAAAGCTCCACCAGTTTTTCAATGTAGTCAATTATACACGAGCTTTCGGTCATCCACGCAACCTGGCTCCATTCGCTTGGACATACACTTGTCGTAGAATAGTTTTACGATTTTCGACACTTCCAGGTCAGTTGATACAGTGTACGGATGCACCATATTCATCTCGTTGATGAACGGCGTCGAAAATTCGCCCAAGGAATGTATTAGAATTTTAGATATAGGTCGTACAAACTAATGGCAGGTCCCTCTATTCACACATTTCAGCTTGTCACCCATTTTTTGAGGGTCAGCCATCTTCTCCACAGATTTTTGGGTGGGAAGTGGTATTTTGTGAAGCTCCGCAAAATGCGTTTATTAATGCTATCGATTATGATTATGTTATCCTCGTCCTTACTTCAACTTGTCCTGGTTTGATTTCCTTTTTAATTGGGTTTAATAGTTTGTACACTTGTCTAAGTGCCTATAGTCTTCGGTTAATATGCTTCAAGATTTTTACGGTTCATATGTCTGTCTAATTTACTTATTGGATACTCAACGAAACTCATTGAATTATTCGTCGATATGCCCAATTTTTTATTGCAGAAATCCAGTTTTTGCATTCTTAGTCGAACCTGTCGCTCCGTCTTTGCCAGAATTTGTACCCACGAGACTCTCTTTCCATAAAACACGAAGATCTAAATTGCTGATGTTCTTTTGTTTCCTGGACTGCAACTAAGTTCAACTTGCAGTCATCAACCTGATTTAAGAAGGTCCTTGCAACCATGCAGGCTGTCTAGTGTCTATTTTGTCAATTTGCATCAACATGTGCGTCAAATTCACAACTCATTAGCTCAATTAGTAGTTCTTGGATTTCTGGCAGAAACGGGACTGTTTCCCCAATGTAATTGGTCTGCCGCATGAATACTGTCGAGCTTTGGGTTGCTCGAAACGCGATAAATTGCTATTTACTGCTCTCTACGAATTCCCTTCCCATAAATTCAATCAATTGTATATCGTGCAAGAATGGCGCCAAAAACCAATTGGGATACTCACCAAGCTCCGCCGATGTTAGATCCTGATCGAAGAATTTACACGCATTTTCGACAATCTCTCGAGCTCGTATAGGATTCTGTGAATCAAGAGACTCCTTTAGACCCTCTAGATTCAGAAATTTACTCGACATAGTTCATTTCCCTTCCGAATTTTTCACAACAAACAAAATTCTTGCCGGTCAGTCAATCGACTGATCAGCTGATTATTGTTTTGATTGAATGGGAATTGACATAACGCTGTAATCGGATGAAATTAGCATAACAGCTCACTGACACATGCATTTTTTTAACCCTAGAGTGGGCGCGCTATCAGCATGCCGCCCTCACCAAAAAAACCTTAATAATTCGTAAAATAATTCTTCGTTAAGTTTGCTCTTTTCAGTAGCTGCCGCTATTTTCATCCAGAACTCGTGCCGAAAGGCTGTACGTCGTCAGTGGGCGGAGTGGGGCTGGAGAAGGAGGTTGTTACCATCAGGCGGCAATTTGCTCATCGCGCGCCTTCTCACGTAGGTAAAAATATCTCATATTTCGTTTCGTTTCATTTCTCGGAAAGACTCTAGGGTTAAAAAACTGTGGAGAAAGCTTTTGTAGTTTTATAATTTTTCTCAATAATCTCAATAATCTAGAAAAAATAATTAAAAACTAAAAAAAAAATTTAAAAATTTCGTGTCGAAAAATATTGGCAAAAAGATTTTGTCAGAAGTGGGATTCGAACTCACGCCGCGCCCCCAGAGAGGACTAGAACGATCAGCTTGAGATTCGAGCCGAGGCCCGAACAAGATTGCTCTCGAGGCATCAACACTTTGGACGCCTTGTACATTTTAGGAGTCAGCTCGATGTGTTATTTAACGCTTCACTCAATTTCTAGATTCATCCTTCGAACAAAGCTCCTGGCACCATCTGCAGAACCTGCGTTCAGTTTCTATACCCAGTGATCCAAGTTCACCCAGCACGCCTCAGGTGCAATATATGTACAGACTTCACATCTGATCAGAAGGATACAAGTGGGTCAAACATAAAATCTCAGTTCGGTTTGGTAATGGGAAGAGCCCGAGTGGCGCGTATACGATTACGATCCTCCAACTAATGCATTGAGTCCTCATATTGAATGCAGCGTCGGCGATTATGAATTCAACCATGTCGCGAAACAAGAAGAGATTGAAGAAATGTTCGACCCTCAAACGGATCCCTTGTACATGAATTCTAGTTGTGGGGGAGAGAATTATGACTTAAATCCGTCGATATCCTTGGCTGTTAAAAAAGTCCCTAAGGAAGTATCCATCATCAATGTGGCACGATAGCCCGACGTCGGGCCTTGGCCGCCTGAATCGTTGACCTCCAATTGTCGCGGTTACGTGACCTCGTCCTCCAGTTTCGGAAGCCCAGCAGCTGGTGGGCGTCTTCACCTACGGAGTTCTCCCAGCAAGCTCTCGGTCGTCCACGCAACCTCGCTCCGTCAATTCGTTGTGCGTTCATCACTTTCTTTGGCATGCGATTATCGTCCATCCGTTGTACATGCCCCGCCCATTGCAAACGTTGAAGCTTCACGATTTTCGATACTTCCAGCTCATCGTACAATTGATACAACTCATGGTTGTACCGGATACGCCATCGGAGCTTCGTGTTCCTGTGCGCAAGTTTCGAATTAATTATAGGGAGGACCGAGAAATATGTCTTATTGGCTAGTTGTATCCGTCGCTTAATTTCGTCGGTTTCGTTGGCGTCCTTTGATAAGTTACAACCCAGATAGTTGAAGTTGTCTACATACTCGATATTAAGGTCCCCCACTGTGATGCTTGAATTTGCTGGCGTCCTTGTTTTCGATTGCATCATGGCCTTTGTTTTGCTTTCGTTGATATGTAGTCCAACTTCCTTTGCGGCGTTATTGAGGTTATGCAGAAGGCTTTCTGCATCACCCAACCTTCGAGACATGATGTTGATATCGTCGGCGTACGCTACTAATTGAGTCGACTTGATGAGTAGCGTTCCGCTGCTGTCCATATTCATGGCTCGAATTACATACTCCAAAGCAACGTTGAAGAGCGTCGGCGCCAGCCCGTCGCCCTGCTTGAGTCCAGTACGAGTTTCAAATAGGTCAGTGAGTCGATTCTGCACTCTGACCTGCGAGACGGTATTAGTCATCGTCATCCTTGTGAGTCGCACTAACTTTGCCGGTATACCAAAATTCAGCATAATGTTGTACAGTACACTTCGATCGATACTGTCGTATGCCTGCTTGAAGTCGACAAAGATTTGGTATACGTCGATGTTATATTCCCAGCACTTTTGGAGTAGTAGCTTCACTGTGAAAAGCTGATCGGTCGTTGATCGACCAGGTCTGAAGCCGCCTTGATACTCGCCAATGATTCGTTCTGCATACGGATTAATTCTCTTTTCAAGAATTTTAGATAATATCTTATAGGCCGTACAAACTAATTATATGCCCCTGTAATTCTCACACTTCAGCTTGTCACCCTTTTTGTGGATTGGGCAGATTATGCTTTTGCGCCAATCTTCGGGGATTTCCTCGTCGTTCCATATTTTCAGCAGTAGCACATGTATAGCGTTGGTCAGGCACGTTCCACCATGCTTCAGCAGTTCTGCTGGGATGTTGATGGTGCATTGAGGAGCTCTTCAAAATGCGAGGCCCATCGTTTGTTGACGCTTTCGATGTCGCTGATGATGTTACCATCCTTGTCCTTACATAGGCTTGTCCTGGGTTGATATCCGTTCTTAACATTATTAATAAGTTTGTACGCCTGTCTAATGTTCTTACTGGCTAATCTTTGGTTTATTTGCTGTAACTGCTCGTCAAAATGTTTGCGTTTCTTACGTCTAATTAACTTATTAGATACTCGCCGAAGCTCGTTATATCTTTCTTTCTTGGCTCGGGATGCGCGTTGTGTGTATTGGCGATAGGCTTCATTTTTCGCCTGAATCGAGGCCCTGCATTCATCGTCGAACCAGTCTGCTCGTCTGCGCCGGCCTTTATAGCCCACGACCTCTTCTGCGACCCCCTTGATGCTGTCTTTGAGCTCCTCCCAGAACTCATGGATGCCTAAATTGTTGATGCCATCAAGCATGGGCGACAGTTTTTTCCTTTAGGAAGTATCCGTTGAAGTAAAACGGATATGCACTTAGCGAGGATACTGATGAGGACGACAAGGAACCATATGACCCACCCGCGCCCGTCCAATAGACGGAAGTTGCATTGAGCCAGCCGTTATTATCTCAGAGACAATCTGGACAGCCGAAGGCATCGATGTTTGAGAGTCGAGTTCTTAAGAGTGGATTCAGCCATTTAGTTCATTATGCTTTCAGCATTTGATTCCCATTAAAATCTTGATTTTGGTGGTTTGTATTTCGGAAATTCAAACCGTGGCTGCAAAAATGGAAGCACCGTGGCGAAGCTGATGACATCTGTGTATAGTAATGATTACTGTAGAAATAGGCTGGTCGAGCGATGCGATGCCATGGAGCGATATAATGGCAATGAGGCAAAAAATAACAGATGATGGAGGAGGCATCGTAGAGCATGATCCGACTGCGAACAAAAGACCGTAAATTGCGCGAGAGACCTAAGCTTGTTTAGAATCAGAGTTGTTAGAACCCAAAAGGAGAAATAAAGGCGCCAAAGTATGGTACTCAATGCTGGTTTCCGATATACCAAACTGTAGTAGGATCCGAGAGTATTTTGACTAAAATCTAAACGAAGAATTCATTCGAGAATAATTTGAAGATTTTGAACTACATAAATACCACAGCCATCAAAGATAGATGATGATGAAAAACCGAACCGGATATTTTTCGGCAGTTATTTTGTTGAATATGGAAAATTTTAGGCCATTCCATAGTTGATTCACTTATAAAAAAAACAAAATATGTAGGTAGGAAAAATGCCACTAAACGTGCATGAAGAGGAAATTGTAGGGTAGTATATCAGGAATGCATCTAATCACGCGACTCTTCAGCAAAATTAATAGTAATTAACCGATATCGGCCTAAGTTTCTACAAAAACAAGTGATACTCAAACTCGGGTTATCTACAACTGATTCTACTACCTAATGGCAATTAAATGCGGATTTGTGGAAGGTCTTTAAAGACGATTTCCTTCTGCTTCCTGTTCTCGAGGTAGTCTTCGCATCGAAGCATCCACAACTGAAACCCAGAAACAAGACTCGAATTGCCATCCACGTCAGCATCGAATGCGTACAAACCTGGACCAATCGGACAGCGTGTGTTGAACGTTATAGTTTTTGTACCATTGAATTAAACTTAAAAGTCTGCTCCATTGTTTTCATTAAGAGGACTCCACGAAAGAATACACTTGACCTTTAAATCTATTGGTTCCAATACGAGTAAAATTCCAAAAAAGGACTACATCAACAGCCAGCTTATCTATTGTGCCTGTCTAGACAGTTTAAATTTTCGTTCGTCTTCATCATTTTGACAATTGAAACTTGAGATGCTTGCGCTATTGAACTAGATTGCTAATGTTAAATATAAACAACTCATCATTTATTCATACTATTAATGAAAGAATTTATCATTTACCCTTAAATAATGAACAGATGTGGATAGAATGAGGCATTGATCTCTTCTGTTCACTTGACGCAATCAATGACACGTTCAATATTGAAAGTGGATACCGTCCAATTCGATGATGCTAAAGGAAAAAGGATAGAAAGGAGTATCAAAACAGCAAGTAAATCGGAGTCCATTTATTTAACTTTCAAACAAAAATATGTATTCATCAATATTATTTTTTTATACCGTTACTACAATGATACTGTGACTGTAAAATTATCTTTGCTTTATTCAAAATACACTTTGTATTTTTTTAAATTATAATCTTAAAGATAAATTCTGCAAATTACAAATTAAAAGTCGTGTTTGCTTTCATAAATATTGCTGAGTAACCTTTTATCTAAACTTATGATAGCGACCGATCACAGTCGCTAGAAGAGCAGACGTCCGTCAAGTATTCAAGGAATGTAAGAAAATATTGAAGTTACATAAAGATATTTCTAAAACTTTGCACTTGATAATTGAGTAAATATACTGAGCGTGAATAAATTCAAATAACGAGTGTGCAGGGTCAACAGGGTTTAATCTCAGCCCCAGTCACCTCCACCCTATTTGCTAATCTTTCGTCCGTTACTGCTATTCTATGTTGTCATAAATTTCTCTAATTTGATACTCTACATGTTTTTTAGTTTGGTTTAACATTCTATTGGCTTCCCGCCCCAATCGCCGCACATTCACTAATTACTTGCTCGACACGAGCAAACACCTCGTCAGGGTTCATGCCAGCATCGATTTCCCGTACTAAGTTTAGTTTTTTGAAATGCTCGATAATTGGCAACGAATCATTGTTGTAGGTGACGATACGTTTCTTCAGACTCTCGGCATTGTCGTCGGAACGGCCACTTCCGGATTGGCCACGACTCAAACAGCGTTGCGTACAAACTTCTTCCGGACAATTGAAGAACAGAACGAAACACACTTCCGTCTTGTCGGACATTTGTTCGTTCCAGCCGTCCAAGTTGTCCTGATTGCGCGGAAAACCGTCAATCAGGAACTTATTCTTGCCCAATTCCTAAAAAAAAGCAAAACGTCATAGAAAATCGGGTTAGTCAATCATTCGATGGGGGCCGGGCCAAGGGCAACCCGAAATCATTCTATGTGGCACTGACCTTCATGTTCTTGTTCATGGCATTCTCGAGAAGTGAGCATGTCACTTTCACGGGAACAATTGTGCCATTGCGTATATGCGTTTCGATTTCTTCGCCGTATTGCGAGCCAGGACGTGCACGCTCCTCACGCAACAAATCGCCAGCCGACAGGTGCACAAATCCAAACTTTTCGACTATCTTTTGACACTGTGTGCCTTTACCGGCTCCCGGACCGCCAAGAACGAAAACTACTTTGGGCTTCTCGCTGGCCATTGCGAAACGGGGGGCTGGAGTCGACGTTGCAAAACACCTCAACGGAGATTCTGATGAAGGAGTAGGCACTCGGCTCTTAAGCGACAGATGATCTTTCAGTGGACGCGAATTTAATGCAAACTTTTTGATGCTACTGCTAAGGGAGCGGAGGCAAAGCGGCGTTATCATCAAAATCTACTGGAAGCGGAGAGAAGCGATTGCTGTACGCTGATAACCGACGAGAAATATCACTCAATCTTTGAACTCGACACTCCAAATACGCGCCGTTCTAAGAAGATTGCTGAAGATACCACTTACTGAAGAAGATAGGAAAAGAAAAGATAATTGGCTGAAGTGTCGAGAAAATTGGGGGTGGGGATCGAACATCGAACGGATTCGAAATGTCACAAATGTCAGTTATTTTGTGCACTTGTGCAATACTTTTACAGTGTACGAAATGGCGCTATTTTTAGTACACACCAGTTGGAGAGACACTGGAATTGAAACTTTGCAATTCTTGCTTGAAATAGATTAGACGCGTCAGCAGAAGCATCGGCATCGCGAAACGTGAGCGCAATGCATTTTACATTGCTGACAAAAATGTTGAGCAGAAGACTTGGCATTCCGCATATTTGTCAGCTATGAAATTCTGCCGAAGCAGCAGCGTGTAATCTATTTAAACTATCAGTGCATTCACACGCGTAATCTATTTCAAGCATCATGCACTTCTCATAATTGAAATAGATTACACGCGCATCAGCAGCAGCATCGGCAGAATTTCATAGCTGACAAATATGCTGAATGCCAAGTCTTCTTCTGCTCAATATTTTTGTCAGCAATGTAAAATGCATTGCGCTTGACATTTCGCGATGCCGATGCTACTGCTGATGCGCGTAATCAATTTAAAGCATAAATCTACTGTGTTTGCATGGCTGAATCAATTGCTATCTGCATACAAATTTAACAAATTTTATACGAAAAACAGAATGGGAAGCTGCAACAGCGACGAAAGCAGTTATAAGCAAGAGCACTAAACTAATATTAAAAAGGCAAAAAGACACCATTCAACGAATTGTGTGCTGCTTTCGCCGCTGGAAAGCTTGAAATACATTTGACGCGTCAGCATCGGCATCAGCAGAAAAATTTCAATTTAGAACACACGCATTTGCCTTTGATGACCCACATTGACAGCAGAAGCAGAAAAAATGCTTCTGCCGCTGCTGCTGCTGTCAATATGTGGGTCATCTCATGGTTGAAATGCATTTCCCGCGTCAGCATCGGCAGAGGCATCGGCATCAGCAGAAAAATTTCAATTTAGAACACACGTATTTGCCTTTGATGACCCACATTGACAGCAGAAGCAGCGCTGCTGCTGCTATCAATTTGGGTCATCAAAGGCAAATGCGTGTGTTCTTGCAATTGCAATTTTTCTGCTTATGACGATGCCTCTGCCGATGCTGATGCTGACGCGGGAAATGTATTTCAACCATCTGCCGCTGCTGCTGCTGTCAATGTGGGTCATCAAAGGCAAATGCGTGTGTTCTAAATTGAAAATTTTCTGCTGATGCCGATGCTGATGCTGACGCATCCAATCTATTTCAAGTATAACCAACGCCATCTAGATAAATCATAGCCGCAACTCAGCTGGACAATGCCGTCATAGTTTAGCTCTTAAATTTTTTATTTACACGAACAAACAACAAAAACAAGTAGTGACGTAATAAAAAGCAAAAACAAAACAGTGCAACATTGGCGAACATAACCTAAAACTATAAGCTGATTTTGACGTCTAAGATTCTACATTGCGGCCTTAATATCTAGACGGCGTTGGTGTAACCACTGCCATCTAGATAGACAGGCCGGATTATCAGCTGATCTGTCAGTAATCATGCAACACTAGTAGTGCCATGGTTGGTCATGGTCCGCGCTTAGTACTGCCAAAGTACCGCTCAGTACAATCCACAAATTGTCCACAATCCAAATATCAGTGGCTGTCAGCCTGTCATTTCGTGTGACTTGCTATGATATACACATGCCAGTGCGTTGATTTTTGGGATAAATATGGTAAGTACGATGTTGATGTATACTATTTTACCACTTGCACATCAAAAACACATTAAAGCAAACCATAACCTTTGTTTCGTAATAAACGCTCGGCATATTTAAACTTTTGGGTTCAGAAGCACTGGAGGTTGTGGGCTTTACAAATGTCAACTGTCACTGGTCACGAACGCACTTTGTCCACTTGTAGACGAACAAATTTCTGCAGTTCGGCCTGTCTATCTAGATGGCAGTGGTATAACCCAATTGAATTTTCCTGCGCATTATGAAGCGGCTCATATGCTGGAAACAGATTCGACACGTTGAATGCTGCCGAAGAAAGCGCAGCACAATGCATATTTTAAATGGCGGCTGGCAAGTTTGCTGCTGCTATTCAACAGCAATATCAGAAAAATTCATTGTGCTGCTTTCTTCGGCAGCATTCAACGCGTCTAATCTGTTTCCAGCATTAAGCCTATAATACTGACATCGAGAGAGAAATTTTTGTCCGCTGCGATTTTTTCAATGAAAATGTATTCTTACTGTCGTGGAATATGTAGGGAATGCTGGGGAATTCCATAAGCTACAATCCGAAAACTGTTCCATTATTTTTCTCGGCCACTTTATGTATTTTTTCCGATTCCCCGGTTATTTTATTAGACCGGGGAATCGAAAAATAATACACAAAATGACCGATGAGAATTATGGAACCGGTACTGGATTGTGGCTTATAGAATTCCCCACCGTTTGTGACATATTCCACGACAGTAAGTATGCATTTTTATTGATAAAATCGCAGCAGGTAAAATTTCACTCTAGATCTTAGTTCAGTCCTTTACGTGTGTACAAATTCCTGCGCGCACCACTGTAAATCAAATCACAAACAGCTGTTTGTACACTATCAAAACGTCAAAACACTACTGGTTCGTTTCCTTATGTTTCTGTTTTCTTTGCGGAAATGTGGCTGCAAGGATGCGGCGCCTTCCTCAGAAAGTCCGTTATTTTAATAGGCGGACGAAAATACTCAGACAACGCATTGGCTAGTCGTATCAGCTTTCCTCCAGGCTTCATTGCCCAACTGGCTAACTTGTTAGGTAAGGCACTGATACCATAATGTTAACCGTAAATTATCCGACTAATTCCTTTGCATACTTAGAAACAGACTTTTCCATCAGCAAGAACATTGCAACCGATCATCGAAAGTTGGCCGCAACCAATTTCAGTGATATCGAGGAAAGTATGCACAAACTCCAGTCGATGAACTATTCCAAAAAAGACATCTGTAACAATCCGCCGTTGCTCTACACAAGTGCTCTGACCCTAGAGAATCGTCATCAAATCCTGCATGAATGTGGTTTCCATCATATTTCAGTTACGACTCTCGCCAAGTACATCGTACTGATGAACCGGGAAATTCGAATTATCAAGGTGCACGGACTCGTTCCGGACGATGCCAATATCTATCAGCTTTTGGCCGACTCTCTCACGGATGTGAATATTCCATATTCACCCAGCGATGATTCGCAGTTACTTAAATCCGTTCGAGAGCTAGTTCTGAATCTCTATCTCAAGGAAAAGCTAAAACTGAGCCGGGCTCAAATCGACAAAATTTGGCGTTCATACCATCGTGTCCGACACAAAAGTTTCAAATCTATTCGACAAATGATCGACATTCTCATCAATCAACTGAACTTTTCGGAGGAACGAATTATGAACAATGCCTTCGTTCTCTATGCCGATCCCGTGAATGTGCAGTGCCTCATCGACCGAATCAAAGCCTTAGGTGACGAGGATATCCGTGAAGTTCTCTATCGACGACCGAAGATCATGATGGTTGGCTGGGAGTCGGTGCAAAAATCAATTGATCACATTACGAAATTCGGTGTAGATCCGAATGCCATAAGAAAATGTCTAGACGTGCTTACGCTCGGTTCGGATACCATACTGGAACGACTGAAGGAAATCGATTCGGTAGAGGAATTTAAAGTGCTCAAGTCAAATAAGCGAATTCTACGTCTGGTCCACTATCAGACAAAGGCACGTCAGCGTTTAGAGTATTTGAATCAGCTGAAAGTGAAGTGCGCGTCGTTGAATGTTTTGTCGTCGAATATGGATACATTTGTTAGGTGAGTTTGCGAAGGACTCCCTTTTTTTTAACTTTATATTGATTACTTGGCATTTTTTTAGGTTCACGAAAAATGGCAATGATAAGGCGAAGGGATGCGACATGGTCAACTATTTATCAGCGGTTTTTAACAAATCGAGTACAGAAATTCGTGAAGCGATCGCACGTCATTCAAATTGGTGTCATGTGCCCGTCGTGGCTGTGCGACAGTCTTTGGAATTTTTGAATAAGAAAATGTTTAGCCACGAAGATGTCTTTCCCAACTTGCAAATTCTTTTATATCCCATGTAAGTGTGATTATAATTTTGATTAGAATGTTTCACGGTATCATGAGAAAACTGGCTGGAATCTAAGACACAGACTTACCTTTTCGACTAATGTTAGGTGCATCCCTTAAGGTGCTTTCTCCATCGCTTCTCACATCAGCAAGGAAGACACGATTAAAAAATTTATTAATAATGTTGCTTTGACATTGTATTTTTAATTATTTTTCATTCTGATTTTAATTGGGTTTTTTTTTCTATAGAAAACGCATCAACGAAAAACTTGTATACTTGCAAAACGACAGTGCCTACGATGATCTCAAGCTAGCTGGTCTGAACTGTACTCTAGTCACGAACCAACAGATGCTCGCATTATGTCTCTATTTAATTGAACTAGAATTTCACTTTACAGGCGACGGTATATGGACTGAACAGGATATGCATCCGGTAAAATTTATTTTATTATTAGTCAGCGAACAACGACTACTCCTTATTTGAAAATTACCTGAATGAAATTTTTATCAATTTATCTGCTTTAAGGTTGAAAATTTCAATAGTATCCTGCCTGATTTTCCGGACAGTTGGCGAAGAGGCTGTAAATATGGAACAAAACCTTCAACATCGGGTCGAATAGGTGACAATGGCGATCTAGAGTTTGCAATTTAGTTCGGTGTAATGTTATTTAGTAAATAAAGTTTTAAATGAATAAATGATATTCTCGTAAATATGTTCAGTATTTTTTTTGTTCATTATGTAATAGATCATAGTCGGTTTTAACAATTCTTAAATCTTTCAATCAATTTTTGGATCAACTGTTCGATGAGTTAGAAGTGTCGAAAGTCGTTAAACTCGACAATCTCATGCCCAAGAAAATTATGAACGCGCAACGTAGCAAATCAAACGGTACTTTCATTAGGTTTTCATAAAAATTTCTATAACGGCAAAGCTAACCTAATAAGAATCTCTCGTATTGCGATGAGATAACAAGATCAGAATAACGGTTTCCTCTACGATACTGACTCCCAAGCTGTGAGGCGCGAGCAAAACTCAAATGTTGATGCCGTTTAGAAAAATCAAAAATTTTACCAAATTTATCGTAGCTCATCTTTTGTTGCGATATAACAGTAATAAACTGTTTTATCCCTTCGATTCAAGAAACAATTTTAATATCGCTGTAAAATATATACTACTGATTGGCCGTGATCGTTTAATCGCCACTTCTATAATCTTTATATTGAAAAACACTAAACAGAAAAGTGGGACTTGAAAGTGGTATGTTGCTGACAAACCGTATCACACTCCGAATCCATTTGTTTCCAGGACAAATAGATTCGGAGGATTCGAAGCCTCCTACATACAAAGCCAGGAACCAGGAAGCTCTCATACACTTTGGCAGCCAATCTTGGGCTTGAGAAGATTGAACATTTACATTACGTTAAAGGGAAATCGGATAGTGTCGCGGCAAGCTGTATACGAATAGTCGGACGGCAGAATTTTCTCGTACATTCCCCATGGGAATGTACTCCTCTAGGAGTTACAGCAATGCAACATACTGATGATCTCTTGGTAGAAAACTTGCGAGTTGTGGTCGCTCCAGTAAAGACAGACAATGTTACTTCTCAAAATTTCGCTGAGCCCAAAAAAAGTCTTTTGCGTGAAGACGATCTTTTTTTTGCAAAAAGACTGGTTTTCGTCTCCTACTCGTATGGTACTCGTTTCTAAGATACATATTTGAAACCTTCCCGGATCAGAAGTGGAGATCCTGCCAAATATTAGAGTGTATGTGGAGTCCTTCCTAGGGGAATTGGTAGACCCGTACATTAAAATCTATTACCTTTGAATGTGTGCTGTAAGTAACGTGTGCATACAGGAAGATATCTAACTGTCTGCGTCCCAAAGTTGCAGCCGTTCAAAAAATTGCTAGCGCAAACTCTGCGTAAAATGTGGGACAGTTTCGGAAAGGTTTTTAATGCGGGACAGATACATAAAATGTGGGACTGGACTGTCCCGCAGTATCCGGGACGCGTATTTAAGAAACCTTTCAGGGGACGAGATCGATAAGGAGTTTCTAGTACTTAGCCACTAGAAAAGCTGATCGATTTCGTCACCTTCGTGGGGACGAACTGAACAAGGATTCCTAAATACACATCCGGGACGGTTAGTTGGCTTTATTTTAATTAATTATTTATAAGTTGCGTGGCCGCGAGAGCTATAGCCATTTCCTGTAGTGTGACTGCATGAATAAGAAAACACAATAGTTGGACAGGTTTTTGTTTATCCTTGCCAACCTTCAATCATACACTTCTCCCTTCGGAATAAACGGATTTCCGGAGTAGTATAAAATAACTAACTAACACGCTCCGTGGCTCACTTGGTTGAGTCTCACTCTACGATGCTAGTAATCTAGAGGTCCGGAGATCGAATCTCGGCGTGGTCCAAAATATCCGTACATGTGCGGATAGGAAATATATAGTGCTTGTAACATTATATACACTCCGAAATGATATGCAATGTAACGTTGATTCGAAATTGCCTATAAACGGCTGAGTTAACACACCATGGCTCCACATGGGGCTATACGGTACTGAGAAGAAGAAGATAAAATAACTTAACAGCTTTCCCCAATTAATGATTTCATATTTGTTAATAACTAACGCGTATCAGGTTTGGGAAGTAGGGGCATGCGGTATCCGACCAGATCTCGTGGATCAATTCAACCTTGGTATACTTAGATAAATGAGCCAAAGCTTTGTCATTTTGGGATAGCTTTTTTTTCTTGTAGCAAACGATACAAATATCGTTTTTAAATTTGGAAAAAAAATGAAGATACCTCCTCTAAATAAAAAAGCTAAGGCTTTTCCGGCCCATCAGCTCGTCCTATTGTTCTTTTCCTTGTCCCTTTACACCAGAAACAGTCTGCGGACCACTTAAGCGCCGTTCGCACGATGGATTTGTTGTCCAACTTTTGAGCATTCGAACAAGTTGGACAACAAATCCACCGTGCGAACAGAAGTTGGACAACAAGCTTGAAGTTGAACGAGCATTCAAACAAGTTCACCGTGCGAACAGAAGTCGGATAACTTGGGTGAGTTCAAAAAACCTTCACTCTTCTTACATTGACTATAGTCCGATCGAAATATTAACATAAACTTTTTACTAATGAAGAGTTAATTAACTAAACGGGTTTTTTAATTTGTTTTGTATATTGCAAGCGTTACATGGATGGCTCTGGTAAACTCATCATAAAATAGTACTTCTCATATATAAATAAATAACAGGCGCGACAATCCAGCATTGGACTAAGGCCGCAGGATGTGTTAGTGACATCCTATTTCCAAGATCTTATCTGCTTTTTTTTTTAACCGCTAGACCAGCCAGACTACTTCTCATATATACTTAGTCGGAAATGTTACCTTCAATGCTTTACATATCAAGAGAAATGCACGAGGCAACAAATATATTTTTCCTGTGCTAAATGCGTATTGCAAAAGCTGATAACGTTTTACGACCGCTTCAACGTCCAACTTCTGTCCACACGGCCAACAAGTTTGATAGGATTTGTTGAAGTTGAATATCGTACGTGTGAACAGCCCTCCAACTTGTGATTTCGATTTTTTTTGTCGAGGTATTGTATTCATAAACTCACGCTCCCTCCAACACAACTTGCTATTATTTTTTTTTGTTAGTTCCTACTTAAAAATAAAGTGGAAAACACATCTCTTCGAAGGCGCAGTCCACAAACTCCCGACGCAACCGATTGTCATTGGGCTTGAATACTAACACCATCTTAAAGGAAGCTGAAGATTTGCATTTTTGCCAGGTTGAGAGAAGGGAGTAAAATTTTTGTTGTTGTCAACACTTGCCTCACCAGCTGATATTTTTCTCGCACACGAATAGGTGTCTTCTGGTCTGGAAGAGCTGTCTTCGATTAAAAGTTATCCAGATCGGTCTTTCGACTCGGATTTGTGACAAGGTTTAGGGCGAAAAACCTTTTAAATTGTTGCAATCGAGTTCGAATTTTAATAATAAATCTGCATCATTTTGGTATTGACCTATAAGCAACGAACCTAAGCAACCCATGGCCTTCTCATAATAGCAAAGTATTTACTGGATAATCTGTTACATGGCATCTGATGTGAAGTGATATGTATATATCCGTTTTACCTGCGATATAAAATCAAGATGGCCATCCCAACACGGAAAAAAATTGATTTAATTTTGAAAGAAATGTAACCTGCTTCGTGGAGCCGAGAGATCAACCTCATCCAAGTTAAAAAAATGTACCGAAAAACTTAAAGAAATTAAAAGTTTGTGCATATGTTGTCTGGGTTTCATAACGGTATATCATTTGCTGCATAATTCAAAATGTTAGTGAGGATTATGTCATATTTCGAATGTTGCAATTGTTTAGCTAAAATACCCTTGCCATTGGTCTTTAACAACATATTCTCGCTAAAAGTCCTGAAAATTGAATCGGGAAAAGAAAACTTATATAAGAGCACCTAATCCATCTATAAAATAACTCTTCCGCGTACCAAAACTTTAAACAATACATAATATGAATCATACGTTAGTATCTAAAAATGTGACTAACCAATTGAATCATAGATAAAGCAAATATCGCGCAACTGATAACAATCGATAGGTGTTTGTTGACATATTCAATAAATTGTTTATTCTTAAAATTTTGTTAACATATAGTGTAACAGGCTACAGAAAAATGTTCCTGAAAAATAAATCCGCAATTAGATGTTTGACGCGATTCTAGCCAAGCAGGAGGCACCTTCCTGAGGTCCTTGCATTTTGATTTCCACATGCCCTCATTTGAAGCGATGATTACAACTTTTTAAGGCAATGTTTAAATATTAGTCCTTAAATTTAAATGTACATTATTATAAATCTTTCGTATAATATTCGCGTGAATTTATAATATAGTTTCCTCTTTTTTTAAACAGTACAGTACAAAAAATAAAAATTAACAAAATCCAAGCTCTGGGGATACTTTCGGGGGAAGGGTCAAATAAAAACATAACTATTCCTTTCGCAATTTATCAAGTCGTGCTTGTAAATCAGCATCAGCATCCGACATTGGGCTAGCGGCTCCGCCGCCGCCACCACCACCACCACCATTGCCTCCCACGGCGCCTCCCATACCACCACCACCTGCAGCCACGGCTGCCTGTGGTTGTTTGGTGCCAGCAATCGAAAGTGATCCCGAGGCTGAAGGCAGGTCGGACAGTTGATCGTTCAACTGCAATCCCAATTCGTCAAGAACCTGGGCGACAACGGCATCAGTCTCCTCTTCATCGCCCTCCCCTTCCATAGCATCGTCCATCACGTCGTTGATCATCTCCTCCTTCATTTCCATTATCTCCGATTGTTTCTCGAACTCGTGAAGGATTTTCTGAATCTGTGGCATGTTTAGTTGACGATTCATGCTCTGCATCGCCTTGGTGACCCCTGTTCATTGAGATCATGGAAATTTGTCAGCTTCTATTGGATGTGTGTTAAAACAAAGCCCACGACCTACCTTTCATGGCCTCGGCCATAGTGTTTTGCGACTTGAGCGTTTGAATCTTCAGCGAAACGGCCTGAATATTGGCTCGCATTAGCATGAACTTTTTCACATAGCGTCGCGTTCGCACCAAATCCTTGGCCATAATCTTAACAGCATCCATTTGTCCATCCTTAGCCAATTTCTTGATGTCGGCAATGATTTTCTTTTCTTGTTGCTCCATCTTCATACGTTCGCGATCTAATTCACGCATAGCACGATTCAAGGCTCGTTGATTTTTTCGCATCATTTCCTCGGGCGAGACACGCTTTCCAAACAACCAATCCATTTTGCAGGGGTTTGATGAGGTCTGAGTGGATAAATAACAAGAAATTCGGTATTTTTACAGCACTAAAAAGACGTGAAATCACTGCGACGACGATGATGGATGATGTGATGACAAATCCAAAGCTGTCAAATAAAAAGTCTTCGTCGAACTTCGTCGAATGGTTGTTTTTTCCTTTGAGCAGGTATTAATAGAAGGAGGGGGCGAAAGTCACGAATTCCATACAAAGTGACAGCTCAAAAATGTGCCGAGAATCTAATACATGGGAGAGCAAGCATCTAACAGTAAAGTAGTAATTGTGTCAAAAATTCGTGCGCGCTTGGTTGAATTCTTCTTCTTCTTCATTCTCTTTGTCTTTAAAAGTGGGTTGTCAAAGCATGGAACTTTGTTTGTATCGAGATGTACTGTTACTTTACTTGTGTCAAATCGCTTTGCTTCAACAGTGTTGTTATTGTATTTTTCTCTCCCATGAATTTGCGCTTTCGGCACACTTTTTAAGCGATGGTGCCCCTCCTTCTATTAATACCTGCTCGAAGGTTTTTTCGGTTTTTTCTTCGAAATCCGAAGAATGCAGTCATATGATTTCGAAAAAATTGGGAAATGGGAAAGGAGATAAATGTCGGTGGATAAACGTCAACAGCACCAAAACAAACGTGGTGATGTTCTCTGTTCGGGTGTTCTTTTTACAAGATTTATTTTAATTTTATTAGTACGAGTAACGACTAACGAGTACACCAGAATGGGAAAAACTTCTAAGGACAAACGTGATATATACTATCGTCTTGCTAAAGAAGAAGGCTGGCGCGCAAGGAGTGCATTCAAATTGCTGCAAATCGACGAGAAGTTTAACATACTTAAAGGTGAGATCATACTTCATTCCTTGTTTCCATAAAAAGGGAGACTCAAGTATATTCACCAAATATATGTATCTGGCTGTAGCGAAACTCTTCCCAAGAAGAATCAAGCAAGAAATTCCACATGTCAAATATAATCGACACGTAGAAGTCGTAATCGACAAAATGCACAGTAGAAAAAAGAAAAGCCACTATAGTCAGCGATTCCTGGCAAAGAGGACAAAGAAATCATGCTGGTCCCTTACAACGTGATACTTATCATACGCCATTTGTGAAACTTACTAGCTAACAAATAACTAACTAAAAAGATCTCAGAAACATCTACATCAGGAAACCATCAGTACACAATCGGAAGTTCCTCCTATCAGTACAATATTTGGTTGGTTGCAATCGGGAGGACTATCCAAATCATCATCTCAATCACAAAACATCACTCAATGACTTGTAAGGTGTGGTGTGGACTCATAGATCTTGAGCCAGATATTTGTCCGAGTTGCGTTGGTGTCCATCATGATGTGGACTACCACTCACATTGCAAGCCGATTGCAGCCACTATGTTCTTTCCGCTTGAGAAAATTGCCAAGAACGACGACAACATTAAAAAAAAAATATTTACAGACATGCCGGTTCACGGCTTTCTGCAATGCTACTACCACAAGAGCAATACTCGTTAAAAGTTATCATCAAGCAACGCTGTTCCACCCAGCAAGATTGTAAATCTGAGGCGTGATTATCTGAAAGCGCGTGAGTGTTAGTCAGTGACTATACAAAGAGGTGTCCATAACTTCATACTGCAGTCCTACTAAAAACACTTCCAGATCATTCATTAAAGTTCGCAGTCCTGCTAAGAAAATATGGCTTGTTGTTGTTGTTGCGGTACAGTAGGGAGTGTCGATTACGTCTGTGACGGGATCTTTCGACTTCATCATGCTGTCTAGATATAGGATATTGGGGTTGGTTACAGTAGGAACAACGTCGTCAGCGTGCTTACCAGTACGGATCCCACACACCCCCTAAAATTCAGTGTGTCAGTACATTTAGATGGCGAAATGACTAGGTTGCGGATATTGAAAAATTCCACCAGTTTCTCAATAGGTATAGTTATTCAGTCGAGCACACGTGCCATTCAAATAACTACCCGTGGTGAGTACGGTGCAATCGTCCGCATAGGAAATTAGTTCGATACCTTCCGGGGGTGTTGGAAGGCTCGACAGTTAGATGTTAAACAATGAAGGAGAGAGTACGCTACCCTGTGGAACTCCCTGCTTAATTTTCCTATGCTTTCAACAACTGCCTCGAAACGCTGTATAGGATTGCCTCCCAGCTGATTGTTGGCAATCCATCTAACTTCTTGTGCAGGAATATGTATATTAAGAAGATCGGTCAGCAACGAAGAGTGAATGACCGTGTCGAAGGCTTTCGACAGGTCAAGGGCCACTAGTACGTCCTGTCACAAGGCTGTTTCTGGTTGACGCCATTGTGGATGTGATGTTGTGTGCTATGAAACCATGCTGGTGAGAGGCTAGCTCAGCATGCGATACAAGGGTGGATGAGTCCTTTGAGCATCTTTGCAACGGGTGATAGAATTGTGATTGGACGGTAGGATTCGGCGAGTTTCGCGCTTTTACCGGGTTTGAGAAGGGACATGATTCGCTCCATTTTCCAGAATTCAGGGATGACAAGTGTGGATATCGACAAGTTGCTGAAACTTGATCCGCTGTATAGGTGGGGATGATGTCAACCGTTCGGTTGCGAATCCTTCTTTTTATCTTGGAGTTGAGCATCTTAGTTTTGGGGTGTCGCGCAAAGTTTTGGATTTGCGGTGGTTTTCTTACCGAATCTGATGGCTTTACTGCCCTTGTCTTTGGTTGAAGCCATAGTTTGCTGACACCTTGTGAGAGTTCCCAGTTATCCAGATGCTCGTTCCATTTCTCTTTTTATAGGTGTTAACTTGTCGATTTATTTCGGAGTTAGCTCCTGAATTCTGGGGTCTGCCGCGTTAAGTTGTCCCGTTCGTCGAACTTTGGGGATACGCCCTGTCCACGAAAATATTGCTTCGGTTCGGTTCCTTCCGGGAGCAGCAGAGGGTTGAGGTTCTTTAGAGCGGATGACTCTCATTTTTGCAACTGTGACAGTTACTATCTAGCTGTCTAAATTTTGTAGAGATTTTATTTCTCTCGTGTGCATCGTGAGGTGGTGGAGTCTACCATTATTGCACCCGGGGATCCATCGCAGGACCATTTCAAAGGAACTAAATGATGGACGACCCATTGATGGTGTTCAATTATTTGTCTAAGTACTATTTATATGCGGACGATTTCTTGGCCATTGATCTTACCGATTGAATTTGATTTGAAATTGTGGGTAAAAGCCACTAGAGGCTTCAATAACTTCGGGCTCCTGGAGTTAAAATATGAATGGCGTTTTAATTGGCGGACGTCAACCTATACCCTTTCTTTTTTTTTCCCTGTGTTTGTGTTCGTCCTGCCGTATGCCCGCTTTTAATATGGGTTGGACCTTGGGCTACCAGCGGAAAAGGCGTCGCCTATTTCTCCAAGTCGCAGAGAAGTTCGCCAAGGTTTGAATTTTAGACTTGCCTGTAATGGAATTCTAAACTTAACCTCAAATGCCCGAAAGAAGTAAACTACTCGGCGAACAGCAGGTATTGATATTAACGTTTAGCCGTCGGCTATTGTTAGAGTGGGACTGAAATTTCAAAAAAAAAAATTAGAACGGAAAAAATCACAAAAGGGGATCAATTGCAAACGGAGTTGATTGAAGAAAAAATATGTATTTCGAACCAGTGTACCTACACATTTATTTGTTTTATTTTTATTTTCAGATGTAACACGTGCAGTTGACCTATGTGCCGCCCCGGGCAGTTGGAGTCAAGTTCTGTCCAAACGTCTCTACGAGAATCGTCAAGATGACAATGTTAAAATCATTGCTGTCGATCTACAGGCTATGGCACCACTACCTGGCGTGATTCAGCTTCAAGGCGACATCACTAAGCTTAGTACGGCCAATTCGATTATCGAACATTTCGGACAAGAAAAGGCTCAATTGGTCGTATGCGACGGTGCACCGGACGTAACAGGACTCCACGATATCGACGAATACATTCAATCGCAACTTTTACTAGCAGCGCTGAGTATCACGACTCATGTCCTCATACCGGGTGGAAATTTCGTGGCAAAGATTTTCCGTGGCAAGGATACGACCCTGCTGTACTCACAATTGCGAATCTTTTTTGAAAAAGTCTCAATAGCAAAGCCGGCGAGTTCGCGCAATTCCAGCATTGAAGCGTTTGTTGTTTGTCAAAACTACAGTCCGCCGGATGGGTATATTCCGCAAATGATAAATCCAATGATTGATGATGTTCAGCTGATTGTGGATGAAACGGATTCAAAAGTGAATCATGCGGTGATTCCGTTTGTTGTTTGCGGTGATTTGAGAGGATTTGATTCGGACATGTCGTATAGCTTGAATGTAAGTGGTGTGGTGGTTGTGTGTATTAATAAAAGGTCGATACAATAAAATTTCCTCAATTTCAGATTCCCGGCGAAAAGGAGTACACATATCGAGAAGTGGTTCAAAAGCCCATAGCTCCAGCCTATAAGGACATTCTCGAAAAGATGAAGCAATGTTCAATCAAACATTCGGCTATTAAAGTTGAACACACTGACACATCTGAATCAGATAAATAAATTTAAAAAATTACAAAACAATCTACACGTTTATTTACATTCCATGCGTACACAATTAAATTTATTTTTTATCCCCGTGTTCCGAATCGATGCTTGTACTGTTGCAGTTTGCTGTTCGTTATAATCGCAGTCATTAGTGAATCTTGAGTCTTTTTCGGATTGCCAACTACGTCAATAACTGCCGCATTCTTATATAGCCACGCCATTTCTTCGCCACCACTCGGAACGGAAAATTTCATTTTTATTCTTCCTGTAACTGCGAGAAGCTTCTCCTCAACTTCTGTCATCAACTGATTTATTCCTGCCAATGTTCTAGACGAAACTAATGACAAATCTTTCAGTTCAGATCGATTAGAATCGTCCTTTAGCAAATCAATTTTGTTTCCCACATTTATTATCGTAGCCACTTTGGTGTCTTCGTTTCCATCCAATTGCATGTTTTGGGCCAATGAACGTAGTGTATCCTCCACGTGAAGTTTTTGTTGTAGAAAATTCGGATGTGAAACATCCTGAACATGAACAATAATATCCTGCAAATACAACATGTAACTAATTCAGTTAAAAAACCAAATTAAAAATTACTCACCGCCATCATTGCATCCTCCAGTGTTGCAACAAAACATTCAATCAATCCGGTGGGAATATCCGACATAAATCCAACCGTATCCATAAAAATTACCTCGAGATTACATGGTAAAACACCAGCATGTGCTGTTACGTCCAAAGTGGCAAACAATTTATCGCGAGGCTGCATTGTTTGCTCATTGGTCATTGCCTTGATCAGAGACGTCTTACCGGCATTCGTATAACCCACAACTGCAACAGTGGGAAAATCCTTCTGTTTTCGTTTATTTCGCAAAAGCTTTCGATGTGAACGTATCTTGAGCAATTCAGCTTTCAATTTTTGTTCACGCGATCTCAGAATTTCCCTTTGTAGATCACTTAAAACATAGCCTTGTCGACGATTCGTTGAAACATTGGCATCCTTCACTTGGGCCCAAATATACGGAAGTTCTGCCATTGCAACCTGTAGTTTGGCCTCGGCACTAGTGGCATGTAATCGTAAAATTTGAATAACAACCGAATATCGATCCAACACTGGCAAATTGAATTCATATTCGAGAATTTGTTTCTGTGCAAACGATAGTGTTCCTTTGCTGATAAAAATTGCTGTGAGCTAGAATCACAAAAAAAAAATGTCACAAATTTCAAGAGAAACATGAATACGGAGAGGTTTACCTTCTGATCACTGGAACGTAACTTTCTAACGAGATCCTTTAGCTCTTGCATTTTGCCCATGCCAAAGAGCGATTTTTTTCCTAAACTTTCCAAAGGCACTTTGAGACTCTCCGCTATCGACCAATTGGGCAATGATTTTACCAGAGCGATAGCTTCTTGAAGTTGAAGATCCGGTTCGGTTGCACTTTTCTTCGGGCCCCATTTAATATACGGCTGAATGACGAGAACATGTTGATCGGCTCGATTGTTTCTGGTCACATGCATTGCATTGTTGGCTATAAGATCGTATTCTCTGGAATTAGTATAATCATTGGTTAGCGCTATATTTAAGAATATGATTATGTCTATTGGATTCAAATTAACGGAATCGAATAGGTAAATGTAAGCATCCCTGTCTGAAGCCAGGCCCCACAGGGGAGTCTGGGTCCTTGTGACACAGAGCATTCTGTGTAGGGGGAAAGAAATTTTTGGTGAGTGGAGCCACAACATATCCGAGCTGCACAGGGGGGGGGGGGGGGCTGCTAGTATGGTTGATACGCCAGGGTGTGGACATGTACGAAGACCTACGGGTGATAACACTCCTGTGCTCCCATGGCTGGCATGGCTGACTTTCTCCCATGCTCTTGCGGGAAGTAATACAGTCCGAACAAGATGCGGTGGTTCCTTGGTGGGTAGGGGTCATCATAAGTAATCGTGTGAGCTTCGGAGCTGGCGGCTTCGCATAACCCGAGGCTCGAACGGGCTGGTTAGGGAGATTGGCCTTGGTTGAAAATGCTTATGCGCCTACATCTAACTATGTTGTTTGTAGATTGATGACCTTACGGCTCAAATCACTTGGTGACTAGTAAACTGAAGGGACCGCCTGGATGTGAAAAGCACCGCTACGAGTCTGCTTTAAGCAGACGAGTAGTCACAGGTCCAGCGAACCTAGGATATGCACGTCTGAATGTTTTACGTGAGGCCTAACCCCAATAGGGGGCCGAAGTAAGATCACGCCTGCTATTGAGAAGTCTTTAGCGAATAGTGTACCTCGGGATTGGGTATGTCCAGGGGACCATGGTCGATGCCCATCAAGGTGTTGGACTCGAGGTGGTTGGAGGTTGTTAAGCAAGTCAACAGCTAGTGTTGCAAACCCAGGGTTGGGTTTTTGAAGGTGAGTGCATTCACTTGATCCCCTGAAATCCCCATTTGACAATTAGACGCCCAAAGGACCGCGAAGTAAGAGCGTAAAGCTCAGGCATTCCCCAGACGGTAACCCCGTAGATGGTTCACTTGTCTCAAGCCAGGGAAGAGAGTTAGTCTCGACGTATCCTACCGACCCATGACGAAACTGTCTCCTGTCGCAAAGACGCTGGAGGCATTACTATTCATTTTCCTGAAGCCTCACTGGTGGTTTTAGCTTAACATGTGCAACAAGAGTAGGGGGAATGAGGACCCCAGTCTTGTTGCACATGATAGAACCCCAAATGCATAGTATGTACAACCACTGCCCTCACTGCACGCATCAGAGATGGGCCAGGTCAACGACATCCATTGAACCATCCTAGTGGTAATTGGCCTATCAAATGTGTTTGATACTCGATGCACTGTTTGCGAAAGGTACGCAGCACTGACTGACAGCATCTGGGGCAAAGACAAAGAATCGATGCAAGCCACATACAAAGCGGAGGGCTGAGCAGCGACTGATTATGCAGCCCCAGTTTAGTCACATAGTCTATGTGACACAAATTGGTCTAATATTCAGATCTGCCAAAATGCTGCTCTGCGCACAGTCACAGGATCACTTACATCAGGAGACGCAATTGATGCCAATACCTAACCATAATCGCCTACTCTCTAAACAGTATCTTGTTGGTTGCTACCGTGAGTATCATGCCAACCACAATCTCATGAACAGAATCTCTCCACAACAATATGTCAGGCGTGGTCTACGTGACCTAGAGAGAGAGGTCCAGGGATTCAAGCGTGACTCTTATGATGAAGAGACATAGCGGACCGCCATTGCAGCGATTCATACCGAAAAAGTGAGTCGGTCTATTGCGAGCTTCCTCCAACTATCTCGACTGAGGAGATTAGGCTCCCGAGAATCACTGTATCGACATTACCGCAACTTCGGTCGGACTAATTCCTATCTTTCTCGCCTAGACTCTGACATCCAAATCATCTGTGCGAACTGCGGTGGTGCGCCTCATGATATAAGTCATTTGCTTCAATGCCCAGCTGCGCCCACGCTGCGATGCTGCTTTTAGGAGAAGTTCTTCCCAAAAAGCCTCATTGCGAGGGGGGATGAAGTGTTAATATAGAAATACACAGAAATACAATAAAAATTACCTATTTTCTACAATAAATTCTTCCTCCAAGTTCTCATCCTCATCGCTTGCTTTTGCATTATTCTCAAAATATGCCTTTCGTCCACGTATACCCTTAACGCCAGTATTTTGAGTGTACTTAAATCTATTCCAGATTCTAGGTTCAATTTCTCCAATTCCTGAAAAGATTAAGAGCTTCGTAAAAATGTTTAAAAAGACAAACATTTCCCTTCAGTTTACCTAAAACTAGACTTTCTCTCATTCTCTCCAACATCCTCACCCTACGACCTAGCATCCGTAATCCTATCATTTCGTTCTAACTTTTTAAACTACTCCACACTCAATGCTGTATATTTATCTTCAGCTGCCATCCACGCAGCCTGACACGATTTGGTACGATCACTGGTTATCTTGTAACCAATTCCACAGGCTGCTATAGATGATATCAGTATGTTGTATTTCTTCGGATAGGGTAGTTTCGATTGGACAAGCTTTTGGGCAAAGTAGAACCCGGAGAAACCTAGCGGATGGAGTATGAATGGTGTATTATTAGAGGCATAACTGAAATGATAATTAAAATGTACAAACCTAGACAGAGTCCTGCCAATCCGGTGAACAGAGTTCTTGTCATACACTCAAGATAGGAATCGAATCCGGGATGTTTAGCTCGTTGTTGATCCTTCAGCTTCTTGATGTCATTCATTATTTTGGGTAATGGAGAATGAACTAGTGTTTTGGTTATGCAATTTGTTGCTTTGCTTGACGTGCGTATAGTTTAGTGTAGCTGATTGGCACCGAAATACAGACTGATTGGTGATAAGAAACAGCTGTTCGGTTGTCAAAGAGTTTCAGCAATACAAAATATACGACAGTGGTTAATTTATCATTTACGAAAAGAAGTGCCATTGCTTCACCCGTCAGCAAGCACAGATAGAATGTATTTTGATTGGAAATTAAATGAGGGAGCTTATAGATTCTAAACAGCTGCGCCCATTTACATGCATACATAAAAAAAACCATAACTGCAAAATGAAAAGAGCTATGCATTACGGAAGGAGTTGAGTCCATTTAAAGGTAAATCTATTTCCTTTGGGCTGTTCTGCTATCCGTTCCCATTCTTCTTTCGAGAGCTGGAATCGTATTCTTCCTTTTCATCTCCGTCGCATAGTAACGAAATAGAAATGTTAAAGCTTTACGCCATCCTCCTATCCTTGTGCATGTTAAACAACTACTTTGTATTACAAAGCAAGTTCTATAAATCAACGTCAGGAAATTCACCCGATGTCAGAAATTTGGAATCAACGGAGTTAGATCAGCGGTAGCAAATATACCATGGAAGAAAAACACAATAACGTGGGAGAACCTGAAATTGATCCAACAGTCAAACGACCAATTTGTCCTTGGACTCTTCATAGATTTCAAGGGTGCTGCTGTGCGATGCTATCCTGCAAAAGCTCGAGGCAGTTGGTTGTCCGGAGTTGTCTCTTTGGAGGAGCTACTTCTCCGCAAGAGAGTGCTATGTCTACGCGGCCTATGACGTGGTACGCAACGCGCATCGCGTGGCTGACTGCTGGGCCCGATCCTAGGCCCTTTTGTAAGGAAGCTAGTCATGGATGACCTGCTTAAGTCTCTCGACCGGCTGTGCAAGTGCTGCGCTTACGCCGACGATTTACTTATCTTATTGGGGGTAACTCGCGGGCTGCGCTAGAACGTTTGGGATCGTCATAAATGGACGTTGCCTATCAATGGGGATCTCAGATGGGAGTTGAAGTTTTGTCCTCTAAGACGGTCACAAAGCTGCTTAAGGGCAGTTTTGACCGTAGTCGTCCTCCAGTGGTTCGGATGGGGGAAGTTAGACTCAAGTACGAGGTGGTCCAGGTCAAGTACTTGGGTATAACTATGGGGGAGAGAATGAACTTCAGGTTCCACTTCACAGCTGTAACCGAAAAGTTTGTGGATATATGTAAGTGGTTGACAGGAAGAATTGGGGTCTCGGTAGGGGCGCAATCCAGAGGATATACGAATCCTTGATTGTTGGCTGTGCAGCATATGGATCAGCAGCTCTTATGGATTACGCCTTTACCGTTGGTAGCAGGGATTTGTGTGAAACGTGTCCCACTGGCTCCGAGTATGTAAGACGGTATCTACCGTGGCTCTCCAAGTCCTGATGGGTGCACTCCATCTTGACTTGGAGATTTTTTTGTCGTGGAACGGCATTTTACATACGACGAGGGCTTTCGTTACCCCCTGGTAGTTTGTTATCCCCCGAGAGTGGCTCTGGGAGATCCCGGCAAGAAATTGCCGGCCTCCTGCAATGGTGTGTCCTGTCTAGATGGGAAACAGCGTCGCATGAGAGGACTACCTACGAGTACGTTAGAAAGGTTAGTGACGTGAGAAGCAATACTGACTTAGACTTCAATCTAAGTCTAGGATTCCTCGTCACGGAATGCATGGCTTCATTCGCGCAATTTAGCTGATGAGGCTGCATGTCCCATGTGTGATCATCTCGGCGAAGATTGGAAGCATGTACTATGCCATTGCCCGGCGTATGCAGATATCCGGAATCTTAACGCATTGGCCGTCACTATAGAGGATGGTTCTCTGAATGTCGCTCGCTGTCTCTTTAGACGTGTCCAGCCTTCACTATGGGGGCATTTAGAGTCTGTTTTAAGCAGACGTGTAGTCAAAGTTGCAACGGACCTGGGACATGCAAGGCTGAATATTCTACGTGAGGCTTACCCAATAGGCGGCCGAAGGATTATCGCACCTGCTATAGAGAAGCCTTTAGCGAATAGTGTACCTCGGGGATGGGTATGCCC
This sequence comes from Microchrysa polita, assembly GCA_949715475.1. Lineage (NCBI taxonomy): Eukaryota > Metazoa > Arthropoda > Insecta > Diptera > Stratiomyidae > Microchrysa > Microchrysa polita. The sequence continues at coordinate 62,506,885 of OX454420.1, forward strand.
AAGCGACCATGGTTCTCGCCCATCAAGGTGTTGGCCTCGAAGTGCTGGAGGTTGTTAAGCAAGACAGCTGGTGTTGTAGCCTCGAGGTTGAGTTTCTGAAGGTAAGTGAATACATACTAAAGAATTTTCCAACAAATGTAATTATATCTCTCTTAGAAGTTACATTCGATTTCGCTTCATTTGGTGTACCCGATATAATTTTCGTTAAGGTCAAGCTACCTATGGTTCCTACAGCGAATGGGGTTATGCTCCGGAACCACCTATACATAAGGAATGGCCAAAATCGTTACAACCCCCTCGACAAAAGTGGGGAAATAGAAATTTGCACAAATCATCGCCGGTCCAATTGCTTCAAATACTACTTTATGCCGGCCGGCATCGAAACAAACCCTGGTCTGTGAATTTGCTATCCGGATTGCGATTCGATCCGATTGAGGTTAAAGATGTGCAAGAAAATTAATTTTTATACATCTTCAAATGCCTGTGACAGCTAAAGGATTAGGAATTCGGAACATGTCCCGTAAACTTTTTTTTTGCTGGAAATCACAAGAGGAATCTTTTTCCGGTGCGTTTATGCGGTACTTTTTTAACAATTCCTGCTAAATATGTTTGAAACTTGTGACCCAATAAAACGACCCTATCATACCACTTGATTTAATATGAAAACCCGGTTAACGGTTTTCCGAATTTTGCAGACGCCATGATTTTCTGAGGGAACGCGCATAAACTTGACTTGACTAACTTTACCCAATAATGACTCCGTATTTCATTCACACTTTAATCCTTTTTATTTTTTTTCTCAGGCCGATGGATCATTCTTATAAACGCTATTTACTTACCTCAAAGTTCAGATCATAAGAAAAATGAAAAAGAATATTGACGACATTTTATGCATCATTTGTAACCAAGTGGTAAGTGTTGAAGAAGGGTTACTAAAGCATTTGGATCAACATAAATTTGACGACTTCTTCGAATGTCCGGATTGCGCATCCATATTTAAGGACTTGCATTCATTTAAAGGTTGGTGATTTTAAAAATAAATTCTCAAATTTATTAAATATATTGCACGAATATTTCATATTTTTCAGGACATGTGATGGTAATTAACAATCAACATTTTAGTGATTTATGCTCCGCTGTATCAATACAAAATGTTGAACTCGTTCAAGAGTCCTTAGAAAACACAGAAACTACTTTTAACATTCCGGAACACGGTCATATGTCGGTCGTTTCTGTACAGCAATCCTGCAGAATTGAAAACAACGATTTGCCAAGAACGGGATCTACATCGTCAATAGCCAAAAAAGACTATATAATCAGTCTGTTCACGTGCTCAATATGCAATAAGTCTTTCGACAAGAAATCAATACTGAAAACTCATCAAAAACTTCATTCCGCAAAACATGACTATCAGTGTAACATTTGTGGGCGTCAATTTGTTTACGCCGGTAATTTAAACGTGCATATGAGTAGACACACCGATAAACGTTCATATGTATGCAAAATTTGCGGAAAAACCTTTCGAAGCTCGTCAAATCTTTCGGAGCATGTAAACATCCATAGTAATCCTAGAATTGAATGTGAAGAATGCGGTAAACTATTCGCCAATCAATGGAGTCTTAAAAAACATAAAAAACTGCATACGGGTGAAAAACCATACGAGTGCAAATTTTGCAATAGAACTTTTAGGCAAATGGCACATTTAACGAATCATTTGCGAGTTCATAGCGGCGAAAAACCTTTTAAATGTGAATATTGTGACGGAGTGTTTGTCAGAAAAGATGTTTTGGCCGTTCATCAGCGACGATATCATACCGAAAATAAGACAGTGTGAAAATCATTATTATTCGTTAACATTTTATTTATTATATAATAATACACCTTACACAAATACGCTTTTTTGGTTGGGAATGTCTAGCTGTGAAAAAAATCCTTTTGCATTTAATGTACTTTCAGATAAGTAACGTCCAATAAATAATATTCGAGTAAATGCTTCAGCGCTCTACACATAAGCATCTAATTTGGTTCTTTTTTTTTTTTTTGTTAATTGACTCCATATCCGCGCAAACTGTCCCAATCAGTTTCTTTGAAAAATGTATGCGATTTAATTTGATCCACCTGATGCCTATAAAGTGGATCCTGTTGTAGCAATCCGTTGAGAAGATCTACGGCATTCTTGTCAATTTCCACGTCGTTCGGATACTGAACTTCATAGTACGAACTGTAGCCGGCCGGATGGCATGAACGATAGGACTGCAATAATCGAAATCGAGACTAATAAATGAATTTCTTCAAAAAAATTACAATTCTGATGAACTTACATATCCCGTCAACAATTCAAACAAAATCACTCCAAAGCTCCACCAATCCGATTTAGTGGTCAATGGACGTTCCGGTGCAACATACATGCCTTCTGACGCTCGGGCATTTATGGCTATCTGTGAAGCAGCATCGAATCCGGCACACTGGTAAAAGTATGATAAGAGCAATTGTCCTTTTGAACCCAGTAGAATGTTACGAGGATGCAAGTCGCTGGAAATATACGTCAGACAATTTTCACTAGTCTAAATGCTAATAAATGCACCATGGCATGACAAAAATATAGTGCAATTGACACGGGAAACGAATGGATGAACGAGGTGAGTTTGAACAAATTTCCCTAATTTCAATGTAGAAAAACCTACTGAAGAGTCCCGTTGGGCAGGGACGAAACGCGTCTAGGTGCCCATCTAAGTAATATTTGAATTATACATAATATAAAATTGGAAGATTTGTGGTGAAACACATGTGGCTTTTTCAATTCAAATTTACTGCAGTACTGATCATGTGTTTTGTCACAATCTTTCACATCAATTGCTAATATATTGCAAATTTTCTCACATAAATTGATTTGGAATCATATATTTCGTTGCATTTTACATATTTTGTGGTAGTTTACATATTTTATTACAGACAGCCTTGATCATCCAATGTCGTCACCCGTCATGGATTGCAATTTTAGGAGAAATAGTTAGATTAAATTTAACAAGTTGAAATACTACATACGCAGGATGATTAGAGTAAATTTAGCAGTTGAAAAATAAAAATGCATTACATATTTAGGATAGTCGTATTAAACACATTACACATTACATATTTGAAATAATTGGACCAAATTTAAATATTGGAAATATTGAAAGAATTTTGAAAAATAAAGTACATATCACATATGTAGGATAGTGTTAGTGAATTTAACTAATGAATATATGAAAAATAGATTGAACATTCAAATTAGTTAGATAGATTAAACTTAATTACTAAATAAAATAGTCTCCAACATGCTTAGCTAGTAAAAAACAGAAACACAATAGCGGCAATGGAGAAATACACCCAAGGAAGTCACTGATTGTGTCAAGGGACTGTTTTAGTAAAAGCACCTACTGAACAGTTGGAAGAATCACAATCATACACAAAAGTTTCCTCAAGAAATAGGATCAAATAACAACATAGGTAGGACAGAGAGCACTAACGTGCAGAAGGAGGAAACGGTAGGGTGGAGAATCAGGATTTTGACTAATTGCGGTCTAAGGCACTAGTTCCACCAAAGGAACATGAACCTTACTGTGATGGGCCTAAGAATGTTATCCACCAAAGGAGTTCTTCACGAACAGGACACGAAGAAATCCAGTACTAACATGAGATTCTGGAATAAAAATATAGGTTTAATTTTGAAAGTAAGAAAAATATCGATATTACTGTTTGCCTGGTACCATCTAACAATTCTACATGGAAGAAACGTCAGGTTAAAGAGAGTTGAAACTAATGATGTAATAAGTTACCTGGGTTGAGTGTGGTTCCCACCCAGAATGTTAACAAAATATACATCAACAAAATTGGTTCCCGACTCCAAAAACAAGACTCAATGGTACATGTAGATGCACCTAAATGCATTCTACCGTAGGAGGATTTCTATACAAAAAAAAAAAAAAAAAAAAGGGTGAATAAATATAGAAATATAGAAATACAAATAAACAAATACATAGGACACGAACCACACGAAAGATGTCCATTAAAACATAAATTAAAATCTATTAAGAAGGAGGAGGTGGTAAGGTGGAGACTCAGGATTTTGACTAATTGCAGTCTAAAGTTCTGGTTAAATTCGGAACTTTGCTGTGATGGGCCTAGGAATGGTATCCACCAAAAAGGTTCTTCACGAACATGACATGAGGAGATGGTAGGGTGGAGAATCAGGATTTTTGACTAATTGCAGTCTAAAGTACTAGCTCAATCTAGAGCAAGAACTTGCTGTGATGGGCCTAGGAATGTTATCCACCAAAACAGTTCTTCACGAACATGACATGAAGAAATCTAAGTACCAATAGGAGATTCTAGAATGGAAATGTGGTGGGGTGGAGAATCAGGATTTTGCCTAATCACAGTGCAAAGATCTGGTTAAATTAGGAGCTTTGCTGTGATAGGCCTAGGAATGGTATCCACCAAAGCACTAACATGAGATTCTAGAATAAAAATATATTTTATAGTACGAAATTTAAGAATTTTTAGCCAAGAAATTAGAATTGAAATTAGAATCATAATCATATATGAAATAGTTAGCTAGTTAGTTAGTCTACTCAATAAAAATAGTCAGCTAGTTAGTTGATCTACTCAATTAAAATTAGTTAGCCATGAAATTTGAAAATTTGAAAATGTTGAATTAGCCATGAAATTTAATGTCAGATAAAATAAGTGGCGCACGGAATACGTGAAAGTTAGAAAAAAGAAAATATAGTAAAGTGTAGGTTAATAAAAAGAAAATATAGTGAAGTGTAGTTTTTTAATAAAAGTGAAGTGTAGTTTGATAAAAGTGAAAGCAGGTTTTTATATAGAGAAGAAAATAGTGCAATTGACACGGGAAACGAATGGATGAACGAGGTGAGTTTGAACAAATTTCCCTAATTTCAATGTAGAAAAACCTACTGAAGAGTCCCGTTGGGCAGGGACGAAACGCGTCTAGGTGCCCATCTAAGTAATATTTGAATTATACATAATATAAAATTGGAAGATTTGTGGTGAAACACATGTGGCTTTTTCAATTCAAATTTACTGCAGTACTGATCATGTGTTTTGTCACAATCTTTCACATCAATTGCTAATATATTGCAAATTTTCTCACATAAATTGATTTGGAATCATATATTTCGTTGCATTTTACATATTTTGTGGTAGTTTACATATTTTATTACAGACAGCCTTGATCATCCAATGTCGTCACCCGTCATGGATTGCAATTTTAGGAGAAATAGTTAGATTAAATTTAACAAGTTGAAATACTACATACGCAGGATGATTAGAGTAAATTTAGCAGTTGAAAAATAAAAATGCATTACATATTTAGGATAGTCGTATTAAACACATTACACATTACATATTTGAAATAATTGGACCAAATTTAAATATTGGAAATATTGAAAGAATTTTGAAAAATAAAGTACATATCACATATGTAGGATAGTGTTAGTGAATTTAACTAATGAATATATGAAAAATAGATTGAACATTCAAATTAGTTAGATAGATTAAACTTAATTACTAAATAAAATAGTCTCCAACATGCTTAGCTAGTAAAAAACAGAAACACAATAGCGGCAATGGAGAAATACACCCAAGGAAGTCACTGATTGTGTCAAGGGACTGTTTTAGTAAAAGCACCTACTGAACAGTTGGAAGAATCACAATCATACACAAAAGTTTCCTCAAGAAATAGGATTAAATAACTACATAGGTAGGACAGAGAGCACTAACGTGCAGAAGGAGGAAACGGTAGGGTGGAGAATCAGGATTTTGACTAATTGCGGTCTAAGGCACTAGTTCCACCAAAGGAACATGAACCTTACTGTGATGGGCCTAAGAATGTTATCCACCAAAGGAGTTCTTCACGAACAGGACACGAAGAAATCCAGTACTAACATGAGATTCTGGAATAAAAATATAGGTTTAATTTTGAAAGTAAGAAAAATATGGATACGTCCTGCCGGAATAAAACGTGCCGCGGCTGTGGTAATGACGTTCCTAATATTTTTCTCGGCCTCATGAATGGTAATAGGTGATGTTAGCTCGGTGAACTTCGCCGACGAGTAAGCTTTGAAACCATCCCAATCGGCTTTCTTGTGATTGACAAACGTTCGCTTCTCTGACTTAGTCGTGTTCGCTGGTTTGTCAATCTTTATAATGATTGGGAGGTGATCTGATTTAAGGGTGGTACGTACTTCCCATCGGGAAGCAGCAATTAGACTGGCACTGACAATAGTTATGTCAGGAGAACTACTGCAAGTGCCCACGACTCTAGTCGGCGAGTCTTCATTAAGTGAACAGAATTCTGAGGCGTCAAGTGATTCGGCGATAGCTATACCCCTGGCATTGTTGTTGAGGTCCGAATGCCAGAGCTCATGGTGCGCATTAAAGTCGCCAAGGATGACCCTGTGCTCTCCGGAAAGGAGAGGACCAATATCGAAACGATAGCCAGAAGGGCAACTAGAGTGAGGTGGTACATATATATTAAAAATTTCGATATTGGTACTCCCTGATGGAACTGAGATGGCTTGAATTTCCGCCGTACCGTCAGCAACTACATCTAATACACAGTAATGTACGGACTTGTGTATTAGGAAGGCAAGTCCACCTCCAGGGTGAGGATCATCCGTGGCGGCCGGTCGATCTTTCCGCAGTATAACATATTCGCTATGGACGCTTAGAGACGAGTTTGCGTGAAGCAACGTCTCTTGGATGGCGGCGATGAGAATTCTGTTGGAATTCAAGAAGTGTGTGATCTCAGCGATTTTTCGGTGAATGCCATTACAGTTAAACTGTAATATAGATAATGCAGTGAAAACTGCTGGAGGGGGAGGGCCAGGCGTAAGACTGGGTCTGGCATTCCTTATCATATTGTTTGGCGGTGTAGGGGGCAGTGGTGGGGAAGGTGGGCTGGGAGCAGCCCTGGGTTGCCCGGAATTTATACAACCTGGCGCAACATATGCTAAGGAGTGTTGACCTTGTCTACGTAACCCTGAACACCTAAAGTGAACCCATTCCCTGCAGCAATTACACTGCACTGATCTGGCATTCGAACCGATACGTTGGTTGCAGACACTACAAATCCATACCTCTGGGCCTGGATTTGTTTCAATACCGGCGCGAATTAGTAAAATTGAGAGCAGCCGCGCCGAGATGTAATGCTCCCAATATGACGAAAAAACACATACATCGTACCCACACATATACACAGACAAACACAACCTTCCTGCATCGAACCTTCAGGGCTCCTGCCGGGGCTCTTGCCAGGAAGGCATTTTGGCAGCTTTTGGCCGTTTTGCAAAACAAAACGGGTGTGGTCCGCCCCGTAGAGGCAGTTGCCGTAAGACCACAATAGTGTACCTCGGGGATGGGTATGCCCAAGCGACCATGGTCCTTGCCCATCAAGGTGTTGGCCTCGAAGTGGCTGGAGGTTGTTAAGCAAGACAGCTGGTGTTGTAGCCTCGAGGTTGGGTTTCTGAAGGTAAGTGAATACATACTAAAGAATTTCCCAACAAATTTAATTATATCTCTCTTAGAAGTTAGATTCAATTTAGCTTAATTTGGTGTACCCGATATAATTTTCGTTAAGGACAAGCTACCTATGGTTCCTACAGCGAATGGGGTTATGCTCCGGAACCACCTATACATAAGGAATGGCCAAGATCGTTACAACCCCCTCGACAAAATGGGGAAATAGAAATTTGCACAAATCACCGCCGGTCCAATTGCTTCAAATACTACTTATGCCGGCCGGCATCGAAACAAACCCTGGTCTGTGAATTTGCTATCCGGATTGCGTTTGGATCCGATTGAGGTTAAAGCTGTGCAAGAAAATTAATTTTTATACATCTTCAAATGCCTGTGACAGCTAAAGGATTAGGAATTCGAAACATGTCCCGTAAACTTTTTTTTGCTGGAAATCACAGGAGGAATCTTTTCCGGTGCGTTTATGCGGTACTTTTTGAACAATTCCTGTTAAATATGTTTGAAACTTGTGACCCAATAAAACGGCCCTATCATACCACTTGATTTAATATGAAAACCCGGTTAACGGTTTTCCGAATTTTGTAGACGCCATGATTTTCTGAGGGAACGCGCATAAACTTCATGACTACTTTATCCAATAATGACTCCGTACTTCATACTTTAATCCTTTTTTATTTTTTTTCTCAGGCCGATGGATCATTCTTATAAACGCTATTTACCTACCTCAAAGTTCAGATCATAAGAAAAATGAAAAAGAATATTGACAACATTTTATGCATCATTTGTAACCAAGTGGTAAGTGTTGAAGAAGGGTTACTAAAGCATTTGGATCAACATAAATTTGACGACTTCTTCGAATGTCCGGATTGCGCATCCATATTTAAGGACTTGCATTCATTTAAAGGTTGGTGATTTTAAAAATAAATTCTCAAATTTATTAAATATATTGCATGAATATTTCATATTTTTCAGGACATGTGATGGTAATTAACAATCAACATTTTAGTGATTTATGCTCCGCTGTATCAATACAAAATGTTGAACTCGTTCCAGAGTCCTTAGAAACCACAGAAACTACTTTTAACATTCCGGAACACGGTCATATGTCGGTCGTTTCTCTACAGCAATCCTGCAGAATTGAAAACAACGATTTGCCAAGAACGGGATCTACATCGTCAATAGCCAAAAAAGACTATATAATCAGTCTGTTCACGTGCTCAATATGCAATAAGTCTTTCGACAAGAAATCAATACTGAAAACTCATCAAAAACTTCATTCCGGAAAACATGACTATCAGTGTAACATTTGTGGGCGTCAATTTGTTTACGCCGGTAATTTAAACGTGCATATGAGTAGACACACCGATAAACGTTCATATGTATGCAAAATTTGCGGAAAAACCTTTCGAAGCTCATCAAATCTTTCGGAGCATGTAAACATCCATAGTAATCCTAGAATTGAATGTGAAGAATGCGGCAAACTATTCGCCAATCAATCGAGTCTTAAAAAACATAAAAAACTGCATACGGGCGAAAAACCATACGAGTGCAAATTTTGCAATAGAACTTTTAGGCAAATGGCACATTTAACGAATCATTTGCGAGTTCATAGCGGCGAAAAGCCTTTTAAGTGTGAGTATTGTGACGGAGTGTTTGTCAGAAAAGATGTTTTGGTCGTTCATCAGCGACGATATCATACCGAAAATAAGACAGTGTGAAAATCATTATTATTCGTTAACATTTTATTTATTATATAATAATAATACACCTTACACAAATACGCTTTTTTGGTTGGGAATGTCTAGCTGTGAAAAAAATCCTTTTGCATTTAATGTACTTTCAGATAAGTAACGTCCAATAAATAATATTCGAGTAAATGCTTCAGCGCTCTACACATAAGCATCTAATTTGGTTCTTTTTTTTTTTTTTGTTAATTGACTCCATATCCGCGCAAACTGTCCCAATCAGTTTCTTTGAAAAATGTATGCGATTTAATTTGATCCACCTGATGCCTATAAAGTGGATCCTGTTGTAGCAATCCGTTGAGAAGATCTACGGCATTCTTGTCAATTTCCACGTCGTTCGGATACTGAACTTCATAGTACGAACTGTAGCCGGCCGGATGGCATGAACGATAGGACTGCAATAATCGAAATCGAGACTAATAAATGAATTTCTTCAAAAAAATTACAATTCTGATGAACTTACATATCCCGTCAACAATTCAAACAAAATCACTCCAAAGCTCCACCAATCCGATTTAGTGGTCAATGGACGTTCCGGTGCAACATACATGCCTTCTGACGCTCGGGCATTTATGGCTATCTGTGAAGCAGCATCGAATCCGGCACACTGGTAAAAGTATGATAAGAGCAATTGCCCTTTTGAACCCAGTAGAATGTTACGAGGATGCAAGTCGCTGGAAATATACGTCAGACAATTTTCACTAGTCTAAATGCTAATAAATGCACCATGGCATGACACTTACCCCAAAACGACGCCTTTCAAATGAAGGCTCTCGATAGCCGTGAGAAGTTCGCGCGCCCACTGTTTGACCATCACATCAGGAACGACAACGTGCCTACTAAAAATTACGGTTGATTCGATTGGGGATGATGGCTTTTTATTGTTTTCATAAAATTCCTCTACTTCAGTCTTTTTGGGAGATTCTTCTGATTCTCTCGGATCGCTATCCACTGGATCTGGGAAAACGTCAATTGCATCTTCATTCGGTTTATTGTCTTTACTGTTTTCCAAAGTATTCGAGACAGCACGTAAAAGTTTCTGCGAACAACTGACTAAATCGTTGACATCCATCTCCGACGAAAGTGCTTCAAACGACGGAATACTTTGCCTATTTTGTTTTTGTGTCGTGGACGGAACAGAATCAGAGTAATTGTCTGATCTAGTTTGGTGATGTTTGTTTGCATCGCTGATTATTTCGCCGAATCCAGAATCATCAGTGCTTATGGTTTCTTTTGCTGAGACTGGCGTAGTTGGAATTACATCGGCTGGTGGCTCACACTCACGCTCTGCGCTGACTATTTGAAAGTCAGTAAAAATTTCACTTAATGATTTCGTTAAATGACCTGTTGGCGTGTACGTTTTGATGTAGTCAAATAGTTTTCCACCTTTGGCATGTTGGAGGAGTAGAAAAATTGTCGAGTCCGATTGAAAGAAGCCCAACAATTTTACCATATAGGGGACGTTGTGCGGTAAAAAGATTGAATGGGAATTGGTGTTGGTTGATGGTTTCTGAATGGTTTTCATGATGCAGGTGGATTTTGTGGTGACATCTTGTACTTGCATCAATGTATCGATAATTTGAATAACTTTGAATTTGGACAATTGATTCCAGGGGCGCTCGAGATGAATGTCTTGGGGTGAGTCGACTTCGTCGATGCTTAGGTGTAGGGTTTTCTGTGGAAGAAATGAGATACATATTTGAGGGATAAATGATGGAGAAAAAAATGATCTGTTCGGAAGACACGTGTTTAATGCCAGTAGGCATTTTATGCTGCTACCACAACAAAAATCATCGAAAGAATGCAGAAATGCGATTGTCATCTTCTGCGTGTTGCGGTGTTATAATGCCACAGGGCTAGACTCTCGTGAGTTTACGGGGCAGAATGATCGAGGGTTGCAGTTGGTGTCTTCGCAGGCAGTGCTTGAATTCTTGTGGTGCTGATCTGAGGCCTCGCACCTTGTGGTGCTGCGACCTCTTGACGGCATTGGTATTCGACGTTTTACGTGAAGCCACTGAATTATGATCATCTTGAAAAAATGACTTTCCTCGACCAAAGTGTAATCAAAAGTACATTTCACACGAATGTGTTGACATTTATTTCTGAAGCACTCAGCATTGAGAGAGTTGCAATTTAATACTAGCCAGCGTGATGTTGCGATATAGGGCAGGAAGATAGTTTGGTGTGGCTTGGGGATCATTGGTAGGAAAGGGAGTTTTCCAAGTCAAGCGGACAGAATTCCAGCCTGATTGTAAAAACTGCGAAGACAGACTCTACAGCCTGTTTCTTGGTGGCGCATTCGGTAATGGCCAAACTATATCTACAATTTAACTTGATCGGTAGTGTAAGTTGGTATGATATCAGCAATTCTGCGCCTAAGCCTTTGCGCGTCCAATGAATTGTCTATTGAACAGGCTGGCACACAGTTGTGGTTTATTGATCTGCTGACTACCGAATTTAGTGGCAATATTACCTTTATCCTTGTTGGGGTTGAATATAGAGCATAATTTACTGACACCTTCGTTCAGGTTGCAGTCATTGAGCTTCTGGTTTACGGACGAAAACGACGACGAACTATAGAACGAGTCCATATAGATACACAGCGGTTCACACCTTTCTGTACTGCTAAAAGAAGAAGAAGAAGCTTCTGGTTTCATTCTATCTTCGGCCTCACTACCAAAGCACTTTTATTCCTGCAGGTCGTATTACAAATGTTCGAAGTAGTGCCGCTAGGTTAGCAGAAGAACGGGACAATATTAGAAGCACCGATTCAGTGATTCCAAGCATTCAGTCATATGACGCAACAGATCCAGATTGTCGTTGACTAAATATTCGAAAGAGCGGCTGTGCACTGCTACACAGTACACACATGATTTCACAGAAATCCCATCTGAGCCCCGGAAAAACATGCATGGCGGTCGACTGGTCTCCAAAATCCGCATACTAGCGACCATGCATTCCTCGACATGTTACACGCCAAATTTAGTAGCCTATATGACATGACTGAAGGTCAATCCACACTTTTCAGTCATCAGTCACAACAATTTTCCATACAAGTTGACAGATTGGCTAATTGTTATAAGCCTGCTTCCACTCGTCACTATGTGCAGGAAGAGGCCGCACTACCAATGGCAGGATAGGTACGGACAGATGTGCTACCAGTTGAAGGATTTTTGAACATATCCGTGCGAGGTTTGATGTAACAGTACGCCTCGACACAAGAGAACAAAGAATAAAGTGGTCCCACTGGCAACCATTGCTTCACGACATCCTTGACAGGGCGGACCACACCCGTTGGTTATCAAACGGCCAAGAATTGCCAAAACGCTCCCCTGGCAAATGTTTCGAAGGTCTCGACGCAGGAAGGTTATGTTTGACTGTGTATATGTATGGATTCGATTTATGTGTTTTTTTCGTTTTATTGGGAGCATTTCGTCACCAGTAGTATCATGCACGCAGTTTTGTGGATTGAATATTACGCTCTGCTGTGAGACTACCAGTAGCTTTGGTGATTATTCACGCATTATTGGGTGGAAACTCTAACACCGTTTCTTTTGATTATATAGGACTGAAATTCACTTTCTCGGTAGTTCAGAGTTTGCTCACGCCTCTAATGTAAACTTTGAAGGCGGGAGCTAAATTTTTGTTTAATTATTATCTCTATTTCTGTAGTCTGGCTGTAGTGGATAGTGCGCACACCTTCGGTGCCCAGGGTAATGGGTTCGAGACTCACACCGTGAACGAATTCAGTTTATGGTGTTTTTCGAACTCACGACCCATGTGACGGACTATGATCTCACTCAGATGTTAAACGAGTACCCATTTATGAAAATAAATATGTAACACTGCTGAACGTGCTGTTGATCTCAACACCTCAACAAAAAAGCAGTTAAGATCTTGGAAATTTGATGTCACTAACACATCTGCGGCCTTAGTCCAATGTTGAACTGTCGGGCCTGTTATTTACTTAATTTTTTTTATCTCTGTGTTTTCGAATGTTCACTGTAGATCGTATTGCATTTTCCTCGTCCGGCTATCAACCTTTCGGAGTGCTGCGATGAATGCGGCTGTTGACAAAGCACAAAGGTTGTTGTTGTTGTAGTAGCGGCACAAATGGGGAAACATTCAATCTAAGTTGCACATTGTCATTCGAAGATGGTGGGCATTCCATCCTCGAGGTCTAGATTTAGGAAAAATCTTAGCTTCGATGGGTTGTGTCTATAACGCAAGTGGTGTGAGATGCGTAGGAGCAGCTGAACAATCGAAAATATGGTCCACGTCATGTCGACTGGTTCCGCAGGCTGGGCAGGTGTTGGCGACTTCCATTATTTATTCGTGACAAGTAGGAGTTTAGTCGCGGGTATCAGCCGGATCGAAGTTGAGCTAAGGTGCTACGAGTTGCTCTTGGTAGTGATTCTTCATCTGGAGATATGGCAGGAGGTTTAATGCGAAGTACACGGTTGTTCGCGAGACTTTGAGTAGCTTTATGAACTTCGGATGTGTGTATATCTGCAATGGCCGCCTTGTAGTCGAAGTCATCGAAAGGAACTTTTTTGTAATGCTGGACTTCACGCTCTTTGTCCCTGATTGAATTTTGTCCATGAGGTTACGATTAGGTTGATCCTCTCGATAACAACCTACTAAATATTGTTTTGTAAGTAGTCGATTGTGGTCACGTATTGGCATCAAATGTGTCTCCTGATGTAGGTGGTCCTGGGTAGACATCAGAAGGCATCCTGTAGCTGTGCGTAGAGCAGCATTTTGGCAGACTTGGATTTTGTTCCAGCTTGTGTTACAGAGACCTTGCGACCAAACTGGCGCCGCAAAATCAGCCGCTGCTCGACCCACCGCTTTGTAAGTGGCTAGCATTGTCTCTTTATCTTTGCCCCAGGTGCTACCAGCCAGTGCTTTAAGAATTTTGTTCCTGCTGCGCATCTTTTCACATACCGCTTCCGCGTGATGAGCTGAAGTCATCATTTTCTCAAAGTGAAGCCCGAGAATTTTTGGATTTGCAACAGCAGGAACTGGTTTGTTGCCAATACGTACCCCAACCGGCCACTTACAATCACCTGACCAGGTGGTAAGGAAGGTCGCAGACGATTTGGACGCTGAGATGGTTAGGCCTCTGCTATGGAAAAAGGCTTCTAGTCGCGCTAAATATCTATTGATATCTTCACGCATGACATCCCTATCCGCTCCCGTGGCGAGTACAGTGCAGTCATCGGCATAAGAAATAACTTCAATGCCTTCCGGAGGTGTTGGGAGACCGGCCATGTAGATGTTAAACAAGGTGGGAGAGAGAACCCCACCTTGAGGAACACCTAATTTGATCTTTCTAAGTTTGGAACGACTGCCTCGAAACTCGGTGAAGGATTGCCTACCAGCTAGATAGTTGGCAATCCATCTTATCTCTTGAGTCGGAACATGCATATTGAGGAGGTTTGCCAGAAGCATGGAGTGATTAACCTTATCAAACGCATTTGATAGGTCAATCGCCTCCATGATGGTTCTATGGCAAGGTGTACTGTGGTTTAGTCCGTCTCTTACACGTGTAGTGATCGCGTCCAGAGCGGTGGTTGTACTATGCATGCGTCTGAATCCGTGCTGATGGGGATCTAGCTTTGCATGTGAAACGAGTGTGGGGTGGATGAGGGCTTCCAGCGTCTTTGCTACAGGTGACAGGATCGTAATCGGTCTGTAGGAAGTTCCTAGTTTGGCACTTTTCCCTGGTTTAAGGCATGGGACTATACGACCTTGTTTCCAGATGTCGGGGATGACGAACGTAGACATTGACAAGTTAAAGACTGCCGTGAGGTACTCAATGGCAGGAAGACCAAGATGTTTGAGCATGGCCATTGAAATGCCATCAGGTCCAAGGGCCTTAGAATTTTTTGCATTCTCAATGACTGTTTTAACCTGGTCCGGAGTATAAATTGGTACGGAGTCAACAATTCGGCTGCGAATCCGTCTTCTAATTTTGCGCTTGAGGCCATCTGACTTGGGATGTTCAATAAATTGTTTATTGAACTGGCTCGCACACTGAAGAGGATTGCTAGTTTCTTTTTTGCCGAAGGTTATGGCTATATTGCCCTTATCTTTTGTGGGGTTCGAAAGGGCACGGACAGTGGACCATAACTTACTGGCACCTTCATTAAGGTTACAGTCATTGAGGTGCTCGTTCCATTTAGCCTTCTTGTAGTCTTTAACTTGTCGCTGTATTTGGATATTGAGCTCCCGAATTCTGGGGTCACCAGGGTTAGCGCGCCTAATGTTGTCACGTTCATCAGCTAACCTTGCGGCACTTGTTGGGAAGTTTGGACGAACCTTTGGAATGCGCCCTGCAGGGATGAACCGTGCCGCAGCTTTGGCAATGACGCTCCTAATGTTCCGTTCGGCCTTATGTATATTGGTGGGAGGGGGAAGCGCGAAGAACTTCGATGACGTGAATGTTTTGAAACCTTCCCAATCAGCTTTTTTGTGATTGACAAAAGTTCGCTTCTCTGACTTGGTCAGGTCAGCTGGTTTGTCAATTCTGACTATGATTGGGAGGTGATCAGAGGGAAGACCGGTAAGTGTTTCCCAGGGGTCTCACTAATTAGGCTAGCGCTGACAATTGTAATGTCTGGTGAGCTAATACAATTGTTTGCATCACGGGTTGGAGAGTTTTCGTTGAGGGTACAGAAACCTGATGCGTCCAGAGATTCGGCGATAGCTTGACCCCTGGCATCGTTGTGAAGCGCGGAATGCCAGAGTTCATGATGGGCATTGAAGTCACCAAGAATGATCCTGTGCTCTCCATTAAGAAGAGGACCAATATCGAAATGGTAGTTTGTACAACTAGAGTGTGGTGGTATGTAGATGTTAAAAATTTCGATATTGGTGCTCCCTGATGAAACTTAGATGGCTTGCAATTCCGCCGTACCGTCTGAAACTACATCTAATACACGGTAATGTACGGACCTGTGTATTAGGAAGGCAAGTCCACCTCCAGGGTGAGAATCATTCGTGGCGCCTTCTCTGTCCTTGCGTATGATGATATATTCACCATCAGCGTTGAATGGTGAATTCGCGTGGAGTTTCGTCTCTTGGATGGCTGCAATCAGGATTCTGTACTTTCTCAAGAAGCTTGTGATTTCAGGAAATTTCCCTAGGATGCCATTACAGTTGAACTGCAATATGGACACCGGTGTAAAAATTGCTGGCGGAGGGGCGGGAGTTAAGCTGTGTCTTACGTTCAAGGCAACATTATTGAGGGGAGTAGGGGGCGTTGGTGGAGGGGAGGGGCCTGGTATTACCCGAGGCTGCCCAGTATTCCTACAGCCTGGAGCAACAAATGTACCTTCTATGTAATGACCCATCCTTCTCAAACCGGAGCATCTAAAATGCACCCACTCCGAACAGCAACTACACTGAAGTGACCTGGCATTAGAACCGATACGTCGGTTGCAGACACTACACATCCATACCAAAACAGGGCCTGGATTTGTTTCAATGCCGGCGCGTAAAAGGAGAATTGAGAGCAGCCGCGCCGAGATGTGATGCTCCCAATAAGACGAAAAAACATATATAACGAGTCCATACATATACACAGACATACACAACCTTCCTGCATCGAGACCTTCGAGGCTCTTGCCAGGGAGGCGTTTTGGCAACTCTTGGCCGTTTGTTGTTGCAAACGGGTGTGGTCCGCCCCGGAGAGGCGTATTGCAACTGCAAAATAATGCAATAGCAATGGTTGCCAGTAGGACCACATTTTTGTTTCCTGGTGTAGATGATCTTGTGAAGACATCTTAACACAGCCGGTGATGGTGCGTAGTGCTGTGTTTTGGCAGGTTTGAATGTGGCTCCAGTTTGTGTTGCGTTGGTGCTGCGTAATTGACGAGGGGGCGACCGATCGCTTTATACGTAGCCAAGAGGGTTTCTTTGTCTGTGCCACATGTACTTCCGGCAAGTGCTTTTAATATTTTATTCCTGCTCCTGAGTTTGGAACATATATTTTCGGCGGGGGTGTTGAATTTGCCGGAGGTGCACAAAAGTGAAACGCTTTGGCGGAGAAGGACATAGGAAAAAAAAAGAAAGAAAAAAAAAAACGGCTATGTTGCCTTACCGCATCGTCTGGAATTCCACTTTATCTTGAGAGGTCCAGCGTAATCAAGTACGCGTTTGACTGTTTATAAATCGTCGAGGATACAAAATGTTAGTCGTCACACTGGAAAACCGAGATGTATTTCTCCGTTAAACGTTTTAAGTTGGTTTTGTTTGATGATTAATTTAGCAAAAGCACTTTTAGCGATTATAAATGAAGAATTTCCTCGAGCAGCTTTTCGAGATGTTGAGCCGAATACCACAAATATTGAAGATATCTCAGAGGAAGAGGTGATGGAGGCAATGCATCAGATGAAACGCTGAAAGGCAGTCGGACCGGACAAAATCCCTGCGAAATTTTGGTTGAAAATGGAAAATGTCGGGCTTAGTTGGCTCACAGTTCTCTTCAACAAAATCAAAGGCGGGCAACCGATGCCTGATGCTTTCAGAGAAAGTTTTCTTCTTCCTTTCTATAAGAACAAGGGAGACTCACGCAAACTCAACAACTATAGGGCTATAAAGTTAACACCTCATACACTGAAGATCTACGAGCGAGTTGTCTGCAACCGATTGAGAAAGATTGTGCGGTTGAATGACAATCAATGCGGCTTTGTTGAAGGTCGATCTACAGTCGATGCGATTCAGTGCATTCGTATTGCAATGGAAAAGTATAGAGCAGCACGAAAGGACTTGCACTTTGTGTTCATCGATTTGGAAAACGCATTCGATAGAGTACCTCGTGAGGCACGATTTCAGTATCTGTGGCGCCAAATTTTGATGATGCCATTTCAATAATATTGACCTGAAACGACCGAATCTGCAATCCTTTTTCGCGAAATCGTAACGGTTCTTCAGATATTCAATGTCAAAGTTTGACATTTATATGGGGTAGTTCAGTTTTTAATGGGAAATTCGGGGAATTTTTACTACACATTGATGCGAATCAATAGCATTGCACCGAAAATAACATTTTAAATTTCATTTGCCTCCCTGTCTAGCAAATTTTACAATTCTTGGTCGCAAATATATTTCGACTTTTCATATTTTAAACATCTTTGTAAAATTGGTAAAACTTACTATTCTAATGGGACTAATTAAAATTAAAACGTCAATTTGATGGCACCGAACACTTTCCCCAATGTGTAAAGCGGAAATATCCCCCTTTTCTTATCAAATTACTTAACTCGTTTCATAGAAAAGTCAATCTTTGACATTGAATATCTGGAGAACCGTTACGATTTCGCAAAAAAGAATTGCAGATTCGGTCGTTTCAGGCCAATATTAATGAAATGGCATCATCAAAATTTGGCGCCACAGATACTGAAATCTCCCCCCTCGTGATCTGATATGGTTGGCCTTGAGAGCACTTAATGTCCCTGAGGCATATGTCAGGATGATACGAGACATGTATGATGCTACGACTAAGGTTAGATGCACAGCCGGTGAATCAGAAGAATTTCCGGTGAATGTCGGAGTACACCAGGGCAGTGTATTGAGTCCGTTGCTCTTCAACATCATCATGTGCTACTTATTAACACGTATCTCCGACGGCCTAGAAATATCTCTTCTTTTTGCCGATGATATAGTCCTCAGTAGCCCAAACATCGTTGCCTTGCAAGCTGCACTTACAAAATGGTGTGACATTCTGGATGAGCATGGACTGAGGGTAAGTATAACAAAGACTGAGTTCTTATGCTGCCCATTCTCAGACCCAGATGCACCGATACCAGAAATGTACGTCAAAGGAGAGCAGCTTAAGTCTTGTACCAAGTTCAAGTACCTTGGCTCGATGGTGAACAACGGAGCTACATGCGATGATGACATCAAATATCGCACAAAGGTTGGGTGGATGACGTGGCGAGAAAACTCTGGAGTTTTCTGCGATAAGAAAATGCCACTGAAGCTAAAGGGCAAGTTCAAATAACGAAACAAATAACAGCGACTGAAATGAAAATGTTACGCATGTCAGTTGGTGTAACGAAAAGGGACCACATCAAGAGTAGCTACATCCGAGGCAGCTTGTCCATAGACCAACCAATCACCGAAAAGCTCGAAGACCGACAAATGGATTGGTATTGCCATGTTCAACGGCGTCCGCCTGAAAACCCAGCAAAGAAAGCGATATCAATGGAAGTTCCACTTGATGGACCCAAGGCCAGAGGCAGACCGAAGAACACCTGGATGTGTCAAATGAAAAACCAACAACAACGCATTGGTC
Organism: Microchrysa polita; assembly: GCA_949715475.1. Classification (NCBI taxonomy): domain Eukaryota; kingdom Metazoa; phylum Arthropoda; class Insecta; order Diptera; family Stratiomyidae; genus Microchrysa; species Microchrysa polita. The sequence goes on from OX454420.1 coordinate 62,526,472, forward strand.
TCGGCGATGGCACGATCCAAGATAGAGCTGCCTGTAGAAATATGCTGAGATATTATCGCCATAACGGGCGATGTGCCTACACTGCAGGTCGAGCAACGCGAAACCATGGAGCGGTATAAAGAACGAGGCAAGGAAGAAGAAGCACTTTTAGCGATTACTGTTGTGTGAATTGCATTCGAAACTCCATGAAGCATGTTGAAATCTTCAGCCTACTCCCGTATAATTCTCCATTCACATACCTTAGTTCGTTCATTTTCGAATATCAAATGCTGTTCATAAATTTCCTGCGCTCTTGACATATATTTCGCAACTTTAGCTTTGGCAATAGTTTTTCTGTCTTCATTTTGATCATCTGCAATGAATATAATAAAAAATTTGGACTACACGACAAAGCTAAATATTGCATGCTACCTTTCGACCCGTCCAGAAGTTTTTCAACACCCAAATTATACTTTTCATACGCTGCCCTGTAGTTGTGATTCACCTCTGCCTGGACGGCTTGACTGAATTCAAATGCAGCCTCATAGATATAATCGTTGTCCACATAAATACTCAATTGCAGTACACTACTAATGCTAGAAGTGTCCTCTTCGATGGAATGATCTTCCGTTTCTGGCTCATCTTCAGCCGGACACAATTCGTCTTGCGTTTCAGGCACCATCACATTGCTGGACACAAAATTCAGATTTAATTGATTTTTATCACCACCACCGCTCTCCATCGACCCAATCATTTGCACCGTAGACTGGAACGGCAAGTCACAACTATCGCAAATACTTTCGATATTACCACGGGAGCGATGGGGTGACGGTGTGTTGGCGACTGCAATCGGACTGTCCAGAGTCTCGAAGAAGCTTAGAAATGGCTGTGACTTGTACAAGGCAGGGTGTTGTGCGGCGAAATCCAACAGTTGCAGAATATAGTCCTTGCGTTCAGCTATAACAGCAGGATCGAATCGTTTGAAGAGACCCGGCTCTCTGGGCTCGGGCACTTGGCCACGTAAATGTAGTGTCTTGTGCCGTTTCGAGAGTTCGCGATATAATCGCTTTATTTCGCGAAATCGTTTCCATACGGTCACGCATGTGAGGGCTTCGGGTACGGAGCGTGGAAACACCTTTTAACGCCCCGAGGGGGAAATATAAGAAAACAGAAATGAAAAATGTATTTCATATTGAACGGGAATACAACTTACAATTGAGGTGATTTTATAAACGGTGTAGCCTTTCTTGTGCGTGTTCGTCTCCGTCACAGCGAAGCTGTGAATCCAGCCACCTAAATTCACGGCCATTGCACCTGTCGTCTTAATTATTTTGTAAACATTCCGAAAGCCAAAAGAAAAGTGTTCCTGTGATATTTGGATGACGTTTGGTTAATTGCAACATGCAATCCGCAATTGTCAGCAGTGTGCCATGGTTTGTGTCCAGAGTTCAGCGCCGGTCGTTTGCGCCTTGCCCGATTTGAAAGCGCACCACTCATCCCGGGATTTTGATGGGACGAAAAATCGATGAAAGCAAAACGTCAAAAGTGGGTGACAGCAGTACGAGTGGTGTGATCTTTTCATGTTTTTCGTTTTGCGGAGAATAATTCGTACAAATAATCACAGAAAACTATAGAAATTACCGTGAATTTTCAGTTAATAGAAGACTATGGTGTAAAACTAATAGCAGTGCAGTGAGAAATTTAGGTCAGGTGAGTGGATTATGTAAAAGAAGGCCTTTCTATTCGCACTGTGCAAAAAAACATAAAGATTGATGAGGGTGCCCAGGAAGAATTCGAAAGTTTTTGAACTTATATTTAAATATTATTATCAGTCGGGTCCTTAGTAATTTTCCTTTGTCATTAAAAATCTGGTTCCCATTGTTCTTGAATCTGTCTTGGAAGATTATTGCTTTCTCTGCTCGAGTGCCGATAAGCCGCAGCCAGTGTGACCCATTTCAATGGTAAATAGTAAACAGTAGAAAAGTAGTCACACTGTTGATAAGCGGCGCCAGTTGTATAAATATTGAAATTGAAAATGAATGAATTTGCATAATAAACTATAATTACTATAATCTCCCGCGACAAGAGCCTGGTTGAATCAAGATTGATCAATCTTATAATTAAATGCGGGGAGTAATTGGATTTAAAGAAGATTATGTCATACCTAGCTGCAATATTGCGGTTTCAAGCCAAGTGCCAAGTGCGATGCGACATCACGTTATAAAGATTTATGACTTTAAAAATTTCTTTCGGCCGGAGAGAAGGTACATATAACATATTGTGAATTCATATATTCGCATTGGCAGTCGTCCCAGAACGGTGGTGTACTTGTGTGACCAGACGCCTCCCTTTAGTGAGACATGTCCTTGTTTTTAACTTATTGTCGCTCTGCCCCAACTGCATCTAAAATAAGGTGACTCCTGAAGGCCTAATGCTGTACACATACTTTGCGGAATTCGTTTTTTTTTTGCAAATCCTCAGTCATACTACCATGACACGGCAATATTGCGTAGATTTAGTCGTATTTTAAAACCTTTTCCGAATCAATTTCCCGGCATTATTTGGATTGCGAAGTAACTTTCCTTCCGAATTATTATTTTACTTACTACGGAAAAAACATGCCAGATACATCTCTCTCTAGTTCCTGTCAACCCCTTGTGGGGCATAGGGCATTAACTACGTCTACTCTCCACCTCGTTCTGTTTTGCGCCAACGGCGCTAGCTGCGACCATGTAAGATTTAGCGTTTTCGCCTCGCTTGTTACCGATCTTCTCCATGTGTTCCTTGGCCGTCCGGAATCCTGTGGATTCCAGTTCAGGGTCTTTTTTGCGATGTTATTGGGCCCTCTTCGGAAGGTGCGACCTATCCATTGCCACTTAAGTCTTTTGATCGAAGTGTCTATCCTTTCTTGGCCAGTTATAGTGAGGAGATCCTCGTTCGAAATGATCTTCGGCCAACGAATATGTAGGATGCGCCGTAGACACTGATTTACAAAAGTTTGCAACTTATCAGTAATCTCTTTAGTCACCTTCCAGGTTGAACAGCCATATAGCAGCACGGATTTCACATTGGAATTGAAGACTCGAAGTTTGGTGCGTCTGGAAATATTGTTGTTTAGCCAGAAAGGAGTCAAATTGAAGAAAGCCGCCCTAGCCTTGTTTATCCGTGATTTTACATCAGCATCCGCTCCACCATCTGCTGTAACTACGCTCCCGAGATAGCAAAATTCATCAACTTTTTCGACTGCCTGTCCCGAAATACAAATTCCGCTTTGCCCCCCTGGATATGTGCTCAAGAACTTAGTCTTGGCAGCATTGATTTTCAGCCCGCATTACGACTTGCGCAATTTAGAGGTTCTGTCATTTGAGCGACATCATCCGTATTAGTTGATAGAAGACAAATGTCGTCAGCGTAGTCAAGATGTTGAAGGTGATCCAACAATTTCCATCTGATACCTTTGTTACGATGTAATTGAAGTGCGGAGCCGAGTACATAACTAATGACAATAAGGAAGAGAATAGGTGACAAAATGCAGCCTTGTCTCACTCCACTGTGCACCTCAAAAGGATCTGAAAGCTTGCCCTTATGCAAGACGTGACATTGGGCTCCATTGTAGGATTCCTTAATGATGGAGATTATCTTATCTGGAATATTTCGTCTTCGTAAGGCATCCCAGATGTACTGACGATCAACACTATCGAATGCTTTTTCAAAGTCGATGAACATGAGATGTAATGGGGATCTCCACTCCGCGGATTAAAATAACAGGCGCGACAATCCAACATTGGACTAAGGCCGCAGGATGTGTTAGTGACATCCTCTTTCCAAGATCTTATCTGCTTTTTGATGAGGTAATGAGATCAACATCACGCTCAGCAGTGTTATTTATCCCCATAAATGGGTACTCGTTTAACATCTGAGTGAGATCATAGTCCGTCACAAGCTCGTGAGTTCGAAAAACACCATGGAACACGGTGAGAATCGAACTCATGACCCTGTGCACCGAAGGTGCGCGCACTAGCCGCTAGACCAGCCAGACTACACTCCGCGGATTGCTCGATGATAATACGGAGGGTGTTAATCTGGTCGCTACAGGAGAACCCTTCGCGAAAGCCAGCCTGTTCATCGTTCAATGTGCTATCGACTTTTTTCTTGATTCGTCCTAAAACAATCTTAGCCATCAACTTGGAAATAGCAGAAAGTAGACAGATCCCACGCCAATTATTACAATTCTTCAGGTCACCTTTCTTCGGAATTTTAATAATTAGGCCCTTTTTCCACTCACTGGGAAGAGTTTCAGTTTCCCAACACTCTCGGATTAAGGGAAGAAGAATATCCGCTGTAGCGTTAATATCCGCTTTTAAAAATTCTGTCGGAATTCCATCAATCCCCGGGGCTTTACCGGCGTCCATTGATTTGATAGCGTCTGTTAGTTCCTTTTTGGATGGTGGACCGGAACTAATGCCGTCTATTTGAGGGACGTCTTCTGCTGGCAACGAAGATACACTTGCAGGCCCGAAAGTGTTATTCAGGACCTCTAAAAAGTGTTCTCTCCATCTTTGTAGCTGTTGTTCTTCGGTAACGAGCAGAACACCTTCCTTGTCTTTCACAGGATGTTCCGTTAGTAAAGATCTGCCAGTTAATGGCTTTATAAGTTTGAAGAGAGTTCCACTGTCACCGCGGAGAGCCGCATCCAGATGTATGAATTAAATTATGTATTGACAATGGTGAGGGCCAAGAAAATTTCGAAAAACCTCCCATTTTTATACCCACTGAACTTGTTATAATTTCTATTCTGTTAACATAAGGAATTATATAAAAGTTACCTAAGGCTATTTTTCTTATTTTGGAAACCGCTGGATCGCAGGATTCGCAAAACAATTTTCACTTGAAATAAAATTGTAGAGAAGCTCTAAAAAGACAAAAAGGCACTAATGTAACGTATAGTACTAAAAACATAGCTCTTGACAAATACCTTTACTATGACAAAATGTAAAATATAGAAAGGTGTTAATTGTGACCCAACTGATAATATTTGCCTCGGGCCCCAAAAACTTAAGGCGAACCCTGCTCAGGCTGGTGGTGGCTTTCCAGGCACGGTTTCAATGGAGTGGAGTCCGAGAAGAACCTTCAGAGCGGTGGAAGGGTGTCTTATACTGGTTTCGATATTTCTGAAGGAGAGTATGCAGCCCCTAATGGTTACATTAGTGGTGTCATGCTGGTCCCCTGAGGTGTTAATGCAATTTTAACCGATTCGAACTTTATCTAAAAATCCTTGCAGAGTTCTTTCTTTAGTATATGCATTTTCCTATGGAGGTTTATAGGGAAATCGGATGAAGTACAGTGGCTGATTTTCTATCGTTTTGTGATAGAAAAAATAACGACGGCTGTAATGCCAGAACCTTGGTAGCTAGAGCCTTGAAATATTTCCCAAATATGGACAGTGCAAAACTCTACAAGTCTGTCATCATCAATGTGGCACGATAGCCCGACGTCGGGCCTTGGCCGCCTGAATCGTTGACCTCCAATTGTCGCGGTTACGTGACCTCGTCCTCCAGTTTCGGAAGCCCAGCAGCTGTTGGGCGTCTTCACCTACGGAGTTCTCCCAGCGAGCTCTCGGTCGTCCACGCAACCTCGCTCCGTCAATTCGTTGTGCGTTCATCACTTTCTTTGGCATGCGATTATCGTCCATCCGTTGTACATACCCCGCCCATTGCAAACGTTGAAGCTTCACGATTTTCGATACTTCCAGCTCATCGTACAATTGATACAACTCATGGTTGTACCGGATACGCCATTGGTCTCGCTCGCGAACGGCCCCGAAAATTCGCCGAAGGACCTTTCGTTCGAATCGGTCTAGCAAAATTTCGGAGGCTTGGGTGAGGGTCCATGTTTCGCAGCCATAACATAGCACGGGCCGGATGATCGTTTTGTACACGCGGAGCTTCGTGTTCCTGTGCGCAAGTTTCGAATTAATTATAGGGAGGACCGAGAAATATGTCTTATTGGCTAGTTGTATCCGTCGCTTAATTTCGTCGGTTTCGTTGGCGTCCTTTGATAAGTTACAACCCAGATAGTTGAAGTTGTCTACATACTCGATATTAAGGTCCCCCACTGTGATGCTTGAATTTGCTGGCGTCCTTGTTTTCGATTGCATCATGGCCTTTGTTTTGCTTTCGTTGATATGTAGTCCAACTTCCTTTGCGGCGTTATTGAGGTTATGCAGAAGGCTTTCTGCATCACCCAACCTTCGAGACATGATGTTGATATCGTCGGCGTACGCTACTAGTTGAGTCGACTTGATGAGTAGCGTTCCGCTGCTGTCCATATTCATGGCTCGAATTACATACTCCAAAGCAAGGTTGAAGAGCGTCGGCGCCAGCCCGTCGCCCTGCTTGAGTCCAGTACGAGTTTCAAATAGGTCAGTGAGTCGATTCTGCACTCTGACCTGCGAGACGGTATTAGTCATCGTCATCCTTGTGAGTCGCACTAACTTTGCCGGTATACCAAAATTCAGCATAATGTTGTACAGTACACTTCGATCGATACTGTCGTATGCCTGCTTGAAGTCGACAAAGATTTGGTATACGTCGATGTTATATTCCCAGCACTTTTGGAGTAGTAGCTTCACTGTGAAAAGCTGATCGGTCGTTGATCGACCAGGTCTGAAGCCGCCTTGATACTCGCCAATGATTCGTTCTGCGTACGGATTAATTCTCTTTTCAAGAATTTTAGATAATATCTTATAGGCCGTACAAACTAATGATATGCCCCTGTAATTCTCACACTTCAGCTTGTCACCCTTTTTGTGGATTGGGCAGATTATGCTTTTGCGCCAATCTTCGGGGATTTCCTCGTCGTTCCATATTTTCAGCAGTAGCACATGTATTGCGTTGGTCAGGCACGTTCCACCATGCTTCAGCAGTTCTGCTGGGATCTCGTCAGCGCCGGGCGCTTTATTATTTTGAAGCGACTGTATGGCAAGACTCACCTCCTCTACTGTTGGGGGTAGAACGGGAGGGCCTGGTTCGGCTAACTGCTCAAGTCTGTCGCGCTGAAGAATTTCCATGTCATTGGCCATTTTTGATTAAGAAGCACACATGTGTGAATTCGTCAGCTGTAACTTCCGAACGTGGAAAGGTTGGACCTTAAAATTTGGAGGAAATGCGCGCCAAGTAGGTCTACAAGTCTGCCAAATTTCAGAAATTTCGGTCGGTTTTCGAGTTATCGAAAATGAGCAAACAAAAAAGTGTTATTATCTCTCTGAATAATATCGATCGTCCATGGGTTAAACTTTACACCTTAAATCGCATCTTTCGACGGCCGTAACTTCTGAACCTTGATAGCTAGAGCCTTGAAATTTTCACCAAATGAAAGACAAAATTCTACAAGTTTTCAAAATTTCAAAATTTTTCGCTCACGAATTTCCGAGTGATGGACAAATTTCAATTAGAAAGCTCAAAATTGTAATTTGGGCAGCCGTAACTTCCAAACGCAGATAGGTAGGACCATGTAATTTGGAGGTAATGTGAGCGCCAAGTAGCTCGATGCAAGTGTGCCAAATTCCAGAAAGATCGGGTACTGTTTCCGATCTAGCTATTTGTAGTTTTATTATTAGGTTTCATTGTGTGGCATAAGGAATGCTGTACATTTTGCTGTACATTTATCAATGCTGTACGGCAAGTCAAAATGCTGCACTGTACACCAAAATGCTGTACGTCTTGGTCAGCTTAATCTAAAATGCCTCTTTCGGAGTACGAAGGACAATACACACATATTTCATGTACCCATATACTACCCCAACTAACAATGCATATATGCTTTAGAGAAGCAGTTCACCCTGTAGCAATTGTATAGTAACATTAAACTCAGTTTCAAGTGTAACGTCGCTTAAAGGAGTATTTTGATCCGATAAATAATCTTTTAAACATTTTCTCGAAAATTTCTAGCATTCTTTTAGAATCAATGCACGGGTTTCCAATAATCATTGAATATTAGCACTATACAGGGTGTCCCGCATTAGGTGGTAAATACTGTAAGGGTTGATAGCACAACTTGTTTCAGCAAGAAAATTACCAATACAATAGGATTTTTTTACCGTTAACTTGTTATCGCTCTTTTTGTGAAAGTCATCGAAAATCGTGACTTGTCATGCAAAATCATAATTTGTGCAGCCCTCCTGATGACTTAATCCAAAATTTGATTTCAGTTTCAGAAACTACATAAAATTTCACAAAAACACAAAAGTTTTTCCTGTTGCCAACATTTTTGCCACTTTCAAGATACAGTTACCCAAACTTAATAGAAATTTTAAAATAGATTTTTCATCGAAAATTCAAACAGTAATTTCATAACGGTGCTTTATACGTACAACTCTGCAAAGTTGCCTCAGCATGTTGGCTTTCCAATGGTATATATATAATTTTTCATATTTACAATGCGGGATTTTGGAATTTCACATATTGGATGTAAAAAAAAACAAAGTAATTATTTTCTTATCTGATCATTCAAACTGAAATTTTATTTTTTATATTTTACTATCGCAATTTTGAAAATTTGTTAAATAAAAATGAAAATAAAGTTTTGAATATGAGAAAGAAACAATAAACTAAAAATATTAACTAATGATTAAATGGGTCTGTTTGATGAATTGGAATAATGCTGCTGGAATTGGCCTCCTCCATTTTGTATGCAGACTCGACACTTTCCGCGCATGGAAGAAACGGTTCGAAGGATTTCAGGAGGGTTTTCCTTTATGTTGTCACAAGCATCATTAATTCGCTGCAGCAGCTGTTCTCGGGAGGTAATCGGCTCGGAATAGACATTGTTATACCCTTCGCTCATAGAGTGAAAGGGTATATTAACTTTGTCATGAAGTTTGTAACGCATTGAAGGAAGCATCTCCGACCATATAAAAAGTATACATATATGATCAGCATGACTTGGGGATTCGATTGGACGATGTCCGTCTGTCCGTCTGTCCGTCTGTCCGTCTGTCCGTCTGTCTGTCTGTCTGTCTGTTGCGACGCGTTTTACTCGGCCAATTTAAAAGCTATGAAGCTGACATTTTGCACAGATGCTTCTTTTTGCTGCAGGCAGTTTGTATGTTTGAATCGGTACAATCGGACAATGGGGTCATGGGGCTGCCATACAAACCCAACTCCCCATATTAGGTTCTTCTAAGAAAAACTTTTTTATTTGTGTACCAATTTCAATCAAATTTCACACAAATGTGTTTCTATTAATAACACAAAACATGTGTAAGAATGAATCAAATCGGACCATGGGGTCATGGGGCTGCCATACAAACCAAACTCCCCAAATTAGGTTCTTCTAGGAAAAACATTTTTATTTGTGTACCAATTTCAATCAAAATTCACACAAATGTGTTTCTATAGATAACACAAAACATGTGTAAGAACGAATCCAATCGGATAATGGGGGCATGGGGCTGCCATACAAACCTAACCCCTAAATTAAGTTCTTCTAAGAAAAACTTTTTTATTTGTGTACGAATATCAAATTGTTTCTAGTGATATCACAAAACATATTTAAGAATGGATCAAATCGGACCAAGGGGTCATGGGGCTGCCATACAAACCTAACCCCCCAAATTAGGTTCTTCTAAGAAAAACTTTTTTATTTGTGCACCAATTTAAACCAAATTTTACTCAAATGACGCAAAACATATGTAAGAATGGATCAAGTCAAACCATGGGGTCATGGGGCTGCCATACAAACCCAACCCCCCATTTTGGTTCTTCTAAGAAACATTTTTTACACCAATTTCACAAAACCTTGAATTAATATGTCTTTATCAAAGCAACTGAAAATGTCAAAACAAATGGAATCGTACTATAGGGCCATGCTCCCGAATCCCCCAATAAATTTTCTGAGTAAATATTTTTATTTGCCCACTTATTCCAAACAAACCCCACACAAATAGTGTTTCGCCGACGCAACGGAACTTTTGTGAAGACAGAAGGAAAAGAATGTAGGGAGGGGGATTTAATACATGTCGTAGGTACGCCCGAAAAGACTTTTAGCCCGAGGGGAGCGAAGGGTATCAAAATTTCGGCCGCGCCCGAAATTAGCCTCGGTCTCGTTTTTTAAGTTATCCCATAAATAAAAATCTAGGGGAGTAAGGACGGGACTTCTCGCAGGCCACGCAACTGTCCCAAATCTGCCAACCCACTTTCCGGGAAATTCGTTTTTCAAATATTCTTTGATAGGTCTCGCATTATGAGCGGTGCACTGCCACTAGATTTCACAACGCTGAGGCATCTGATTGATTATGGGCAATATTTCGTTTTGTAATAATTCGAGAAAGTTTCTCGAATTTAGTCGAGGGAAAAGGATCAAAGGGCCAATAAGTTTATCACCCACAAGACCTACCCAAACATTGACACGAAACTCATATTAAAATCGAGATTCCCGAGTTTCATGGGAATTGCTTTGAAAACGCCACTGCGTGTAAACGTGGCTTCATCCGTCCACACTATTTTAGTTTGAAAATCACGGTCTTCCCGGATTTTTTGAAGAAACCAATTGCAAAGTGTTATCCTCTTCTGACAGTCGCTCGGTAGTAATTCCTGAACTTGCGTAAGGTGGTACGGATACCGGTTGTCCGACTGAAGAGTCCTTTGGATCGTCATCTGAGGAATATCCAGCTGAAGTGCTGCTCTACGCGTTGCATTTGCCAAACAATGTACAAAATTTCAATATCTTACAGTTCTGGTCAAAATAATGTAGCGAGATTCTATCCCGAATTAGAATAGCCAATAGGTGTGTTTTTTTGGTTATCCCGTGCAGGTTTGGGTAACGAAACTTCATATAAAAAAATGACAGGTGGATCAGCTGGCATTTTTTTTATATGGAGTTTCGTTACCCAAACCTACACGGTGTAACCAAAAAAAACACACCTTTTGTTTGTCTTTTTTCGAGTAAAGGGAAAATATTTAGCGATTCCACTGAAGCCTTGATTTTTACCATACAATGCGTGTTTCCCTAAAATTCTGCGATGTAGATATGAAAAGTGATATACCGTTGGAAAGCCAACATGTTGAAGCAACTTTTTCAACTTTGCAGAGCTGTACGTATAAAGCAATCTTGAAAGTGGCGAAAATGTTAGCCACGAGAAAAACTTCAGTTTTTGTGAAATTTTATGTAGTTTCTGAAACTGAAATCAAATCTTGGATTAAGTCATCAGAAGGGCAGCAAATTATGATTTTGCATGATAACAAGTTAACGGTAAAAAAATCCGATTGTATTGGTAATTTACTTGCTGAAACAAGTTGTGCTATCAATCCTTACAGTATTGACCACCTAATGCGGGACATGATGCCCTGTATAGTATGAGAAAATTAAGCCAAAATATGGCCATCGAACGACAAAAATCCTACATCGGAAATTGTTTTGCATGATGGTTGGCGATGAGCCCCAGATTATGGGAAAAAAAGTCCCAGCCGATTGGGGGTCGGCAACCTTAACCCATTTTGTACGGGTTGGGTACTATACCTCGACCAGTTGAATCTCGTTTTTCAAAATCTCGACTAACAAATTCTCGACTTAAAACATATCGACTTCGTAATAATCTCGATTTGTGAAAATATCGCTTCTATTAAATCTCGATTTTTAAAATCTCGACATTTTTTCAACAAATTATATTTTCAAAGTCGGCGGCCGACTTTTAAAATATAATTTGTTGAAAATTAGTAGAGAGGTATTGTTTTTTTTAACCATGGCCAGGTTTTTGATTCTCTCTTGATACCGCAACTCCTAGTGGAGCATGGTGCGTTGATGTAGTCATCAACGTTACAAAGACAACTGAATTCGGAGTGTGATACGGTTGTCAGCCATACCACTTTCTAGTCGCATTGGTAGTTTATTGTTCTACGATAAGAATATTTCTTATCATTTTCTTCTGAATAATAAACTTGCGACGAGTCGTGCCGAGATTGGAAACTCGTTTCTCTATGAGTGTCTATTTCACAGAGTGGCGACCGAACGGGTTGGGTACTATACCTCGACCAGTTGAATCTCGTTTTTCAAAATCTCGACTAACAAATTCTCGACTTAAAACATATCGACTTCGTAATAATCTCGATTTGTGAAAATATCGCTTCTATTAAATCTCGATTTTTAAAATCTCGACATTTTTTCAACAAATTATATTTTCAAAGTCGGCGGCCGACTTTTAAAATATAATTTGTTGAAAATTAGTAGAGAGGTATTGTTTTTTTAACCATGGCCAGGTTTTTGATTCTCTCTTGATACCGCAACTCCTAGTGGAGCATGGTGCGTTGATGTAGTCATCAACGTTACAAAGACAACTGAATTCGGAGTGTGATACGGTTGTCAGCCATACCACTTTCTAGTCGCATTGGTAGTTTATTGTTCTACGATAAGAATATTTCTTATCATTTTCTTCTGAATAATAAACTTGCGACGAGTCGTGCCGAGATTGGAAACTCGTTTCTCTATGAGTGTCTATTTCACAGAGTGGCGACCGAACGATCACGGCCACAGAGCACGACATTTGGTTTCTTATTAACGGTTAAATACTGAAACGACGAATACACAAAGTGGCACACGAGAGCTTAGCAATTTCAAAAACGTGATAAAAAATCTATCTTCACAATTCTTTTTGCTGCTTAAACACTAAGGACAGTTGAGGAATTCAGGCGCTTTTTTTACTAAGCTTTGCCATCTAAATTCCGCAAATGTCTTGAGTATTTTAATGGCAGAAAAAAATGGTGGGCTCCCGTGTGCCATTCTGTATAACGGTGTTAGGTATTACATTCATACCATCAAAAGGACATACATCAGGCGCTGGGTATTAGAATCACATCGGTTCTTCGTATTGTAATTTTTTATCAACAATTTTGTTGCACTTGTATTCGTATTTAATGTTATTTTTCATTGACTGGAATTTACGTAAATAAAAATAAAACTAATGGTGAAAGGACATTCTTTAAATTTAATAAATATGTATGTACTAAGAAAATTCAAATATAAATTTATTTTCAGTCGAGATTGTCGAGATTTTTCGAGGTTATAATTTGTCGATATTGTCAACTGTCGAAATATTGTAAAGTCGAGATTTAAAAAAATCGAGATTTTGGAATATTTTTCGGAAAGGAAAAAATCTCGACTTGTGCTGTCGAGATTTTAAAAGTCGACTTTTAGTACCCCTCCCTTTTGTACTGGTGGTTCGTTTTCGAACCACCATTTTCAAAATTTATTTTTATTTTGAATTATTTATATTTTTAACTTTATTTTGATGTTATCAGCACTGTTAGACTGTCGTCTATCGATTTGGGTCATTTGCAGATATATATGTTATTAATAATATTATATTTTTGAAAAAATTAAAAAAAGTATACAGGGTTATTGGTTAAGTCGACCTATTCCCTGCAACACGTTATAATAGGGTCAAAATGCAACAAAATGAGGCCATAAATGTTAGGCCGATTTTCAATGGTCACTGAGATATATGAATTTTTAGTTTTTTTTTGAAATAACCTAGAATTTTGGCATTTAAAGTAAGAATTAAAAAAAAACTACTGAGGTAATTGGCTTGAATATATTTTTGGATTTTAGTCAACACTATGGCAGACATTTCTTAATCATTTAAAATTTCAAAAACCCATCACAATTCGAAATTTTTAATTTTAAATAAAAAAATATTTTCTTAAATGTTTCTAAAGATTTTTTTTAATGTAGTATTACTAAAAAAATTATATGACATGGAGTCTGCAGACCACTGGAAAACATACGCGTGTTGTCAGCTTTCCAAAAAGGTGTCAATATCAATATAAATATTTGAAATAATTGAAACAGCTAGCTGCAACTTGTTCGGGGACTATAATTTCGTTTGATAAAAAATGAATTAAAAGCTATGGTGTAGGGATAAGTTTTTAATGTGTAATAGATTTGTCGTTTTTTATGACTAGCAAAAATTAAATGAAATGAATGAAATGAAATGAAAAGCTCTAAGGTATAGTTTACATGCAACACACAAGTGTGTGCAAAAAATATAGTTTTTGTTTGTAAATTCATGTTAAAAATGTTGTTCGTCGAATTCTTATTCTAACGAAATTTTTTTTTATATTTGGTATTGCCTCATTAATATAGAAAATTTCCCTTAGTGTGCTAGATTCAATCGACGGTCGAATGTCAAATAGAAAATATGTTTGTATTCGGGCTAAATTTTTAGAGATTTAAACTTAATTAAACAATTCAATTTATGCCAAAAGTGTCGCGAATTAATAGTAGAATTAGTTAATATTTTAAAAAAGTAAAAAAAATGCTAAATAAAAAGTGCGAGACTTGAGTGGGATTCGAACTCATGACCAAATTCCGGAAAACGAGAAAGCATTCCCCCAGCGACGACCAATAAAATAAAGAATATACCCCAAGAAATTGTAAATTTATGATTAAAGCTTAATTAGAAGAACCGCCATTAGTAGGTACTTCTTCCATAATGCATAGCCTTAAATTCAATTTTCATATCTTTAAAATTACATTATATGAAATGTCAACATTATATGAAATGTCAAATGTTACTCTTTATACATCGAAACCATTATTTAACTTTTCTCCCCATTTTTGAAGTTATCGATAAGCTCCAAGAAAAATAAATTTTTCATAAGATTTCATCGAGTAACTTAGTACCGACTTTTGTCCATTTTTTATGAGCACTCTTATACCATCGACAAAATGAATATGGGTGAAGAGTTTACCGTAGTAACTACCAAAATTAAAGTATAGACACAGGCAGTAACATCGGCAGTTCTTTAGGCTCTTCAGAACAGGACAGACACACCTAACTTTGAGAGCTAAACGCATCTAACTTTGTCCGATAATAATTCATTGGATGCGGTTTTACCGGATTAATTTTAACTTTTTTAACGAAGGATTGGTGGTTGATTACTCTAACATGGTTTGTCTTTAAATGATACTGGCAAAATGTGTACACTGTGCTGCCACTGTGCCAAATAATCTTAGAAGTCAAAACAATTAGGTACAGACAATAAGTTCACATTATGCGAGGAAAAATCCACTGCTTCCCGAAAATCACCGGTACAATGTAGACTGAGACTACCGAGCTTTTTGCAACTTATCTTAAGGTCTGTACATCGCATTTTCGGATCGACCACATACCTACCTAGTACCGAAAGTATTCAGTTCTTTATTTATACTATAAAATTTTTCAAAGCTCATGCCTGTTATTTAAATTAATCACGATTAAAACTACTTTTTCATAAGTATGTAGTACCCATAGTATCTCGCGGACCATTACGGGTCTCTCACGGACCACCTTCGGTCCGCGGACCACCTGTTGGGAAACAGTGCTATAGAAGTAAGCAACGATGTTTCCAATGATCCAAACAAACAACTCACAAATCATTGCTAGAACATCAGAACCAGCTTGATAGGGCTGTCAGTCAGAATCACCAGTCCACAAATTAAGGTTTTTTGATCAATCCTTTTTTGTCACGTCCAACTCAACGGCCAGTTTTAAAATAATTAAATTCGATTACTTCTAAGGGCTACCACTTATCAATGGATTCCCGGAATCCAACGAAACTCCATATAAAAAGATTACACTTGCCCAGCTGCCATTTTTGTATATGGAGTTTCGTTGGATTCCGGGAATCGCATGGATTCCGTGTGTGGCCGCCTTAGTGCCGCACTCACTTTTTATTCTTCGTTCTGACAAAATCATTTGCCCAGTTGTCATTTTTTTTTATATGGAGTTTCGTTGGATTCCGTGTATGTGGGTCCTTAGGCTGCTAAGCGCGACCAAATCACTGTGAACACGTTAATTTAAATCCTTCAATTTTAAGAACGTTTGTTCTTAAATTGTTCTTCTATTTCTTTGAAGACGTCAGTTTCATACAATTTTTGTATAAGCTAGGAAAGGAAATTAAAATATCCCTCATCGGGGGTAGGCATGTGGGGTATCATTTCAGGGGGACGTCATGTACACTCCACTTCCGCTCATAGCACTGCAAATTGATTATTAAAAACCTTGTCCTCCAGTTCCGGAAGCGCAGCATCTGGTGGGCGTCCTCACATACTGATTGCTCCCATCGACCTCTAGGTCATCCACGCAATCTGGCTCCGTCCACTCGTTGTGCGTTCATGACCTTCTTCGGCATACGAATGTCGTTCATCCTTAGTACATGTTCCGCCCATTGCAGTCGCTGCAATTTCACAATTTTCGACACATACAATTGATACTCATGGGTCATGGTTGTATCAACTTATTTAGGAGTCCCTTATAATAACCACATGTTATTCTGATAGCACCAGTGGCGGATCAATAGTTTAAACGGAGGAAACGTATTTTTTGATGAGCTCAAGAGGCTTACAGTCGAATTAATTAATGGTTCTTTAAAATCTTGACCGGCCTTAGTCTTGCCTTTACGACTTCGTTAAAAAGACCAAAGAGTGTGACCCTTAGCGCCTTAGTCCTCTCTTTCATCACCTCCATCCCTGTGTGAAGATTAGCGAAAGTAAAATAATCTGCAATCTGCCATGATCGTTTGCAATTATTCTTCTAATCGTTAGAAATCATTATATAAAAAAATTATCGTATCAGTATCTATACTATCGCCCGCAATATAATTATGATCGCATGCCACCAGGAAAATTATCATAAATAAAAATACTTAAATCATTGATTAACAAAACGAATTACATTTTATATTAAGCTACTGTAATTATATCGTTTAGTTTCAGTATGCTGGCACCCAGGAATAAGTCAGTTTTTTGTTGCATTACCACATCATACAGCTGTTTTGTTTAGTCAGAAATTATCAACTGAGTTGAGGCACTATTTTGAATTGGAAATTTATTTTACGTACGTGAATATTGTAATGAAGTGATTTGTGTGTTCTATTTGTTTTGTTTAGGTGACGAATACTGTGTATGTTTTGAGTCTCATAATATGGTTTCAGTTGTGATTTTTTTGACTGTAAAAATAAGTATTTTTTTTATTCTTGTAAAATACGTACATAATATACTCGTGTGTGCATATTTTGCACATATGGTATATGCCAGTATGGTATGTACCTACAACCTACATAATACAACCTATATTGCCCACAAAGGTTGTGTAGTACATATTTGAGAATAATTTGTTTTAGAAGAATATATATTAACAAATCCCTTGTGCTCTGTTAATGGTTATGATCAGTGATATTTTAATCCGGAATTTGCTTCCGCGAAGTGTGTACGGATTCCCCCTCTCGGACACAGTTCAATACCACGAGGACCAAGCTTGTGCGTAAACAAAATTAAATGTTCTGTAGATGACTTTTTCGCCGATTTATAAAAATGAAAGTTTTTAAAAGAGTGTCACCCAAGAATCTATCAACGGAAATTTCTTTATGTTGTTGAAAAATATTGAGCATATTTATTACTGTTGATATGTACTTTAATTTCGTTACAAAAAAATAAATATTTAAATAACTGGCGCGACAGTCCAGAATTTGATCAAGGCCGCAGATGTGTTAGTGTAAGCTGACCAGACTCTCGGAGGCCCAATGCTGTACACATTATGGAATTCGGGTTTCAGGCAAAATCTCAATCATACTATTCTATTGATACTCCATTAAGGAGCACTAAAGTTCTCAATGTTCTTATTGACAAAACATTATCAGCATGTTAAGTACAAATGTATGTTTCGACACGAAAATATATAACAAGCAAGGGCGTAGCGTAGCCAGGATATGGTTTAGAAGGGGCATTCCCAACATTTTTCAACACCATGCGGCGCTCGGAATATTCTTAGAGGGTAGGGGTAGGTATGTAATTCATGGCCCATCTACGGAGTAGACTCCGAGGAGAACCTCTAGAACGGTAGAAGGGTACCTTATCCTGGTTGCATTGTTTCTGGAGGAGAGTATTCATTCCTGCATGGTTATATTAGTGAGACCAAAAGTGCGATTTAAGCAACAGTAACTTTTGAGCGCGGAAAGGTAGGACCTCGAAATTTGCCAATTCAGAAAGATCGCGGGTCGAAGTGTGAATGATTGCCAAAAATAAAAGTGGGACTATCTCGCAAAATACCGATTGTACAGGAGTCAAACTTTACACCTAGGTTGATTATGAAATCCTGTTCACACTATGGTCGTAATTTTGTTCCACGACTTCACAGTACAGCCGAGTCCGTCTAAATTGCAAATCAAAAAATTGTATGCCAGACTGCAACTGCATATTAATTTGGTACAACAAAAACTTGAATCTATCTTATACAAATTTATGTCAATGATTGTATTCGTCAAAAAGTGAAAAAATCACACTCATGCTTGAAATAGAATGGATGCAGCAACAGCAGCAGCAGCCCAATGCAGTTTAAATGGGTGTCAGCAAAAGCTATATTTATATCTTTTGCTGCCAACACGACGTCACCCATTTAAGTTGCATTGGACTGCCTTACCGTTGCTGCGTCCCTTCTATTTCCAGCATTATGTGTACAAAACCGTGGACAGAGCGGAAAATGGGTTAGATGGCCGCCTCTACTGTAGTATTGAATTTTTTTTTGTCAAAGGCGCGAAGAGATTTTAGTTATATCCTCGGTACAACATCTATGACAATGTATGGAAAATACTGAAGATTTTAGCCTAGATTTTGTAAAATTGCTAAATCTTCTGAAGTCTGTAGAGAGCTTAAATCGCTTCTTTCGAAGGTTGAAACTTCTGAACCTTGATAACTAGAGCTTTAAAATTGGCCAGTGCGGTGCTACACAAATCTGCCGAATTTAAAATTTATAAAAATAATTTATAAATTTTATGGATATTCGATCAGAAAATTCAAAAATGCGATTTGGGCTGTCGAAAGCGGATAGGTAGAATCTTGAATTATGAAGCAAATGTGAATAGCTCTTCAAGTGTATTAAATTTCAGAACGATCGATCAAAGATTTCCCGAGTTATGGAAAATGAACGTGTGCCAAAATAATACGATATCTTGCTAAATATCGATCATACACCTCTAAAATAAACAATACTGACCACCGGCATCACCAAGAAGCTTACTATGTAGTGATTTAGATTTTTCATGTGGCTTTGGGAATGCTGTACATTTTGCTGTACATTTACCAATGCTGTACGACAAAGCAAAATGCTGTACTGTACAGCAAAATGCTGTACGTCTGGTCAGCTTATGTTAGTGTCATTCACCATGATCAATGGCTACGTCCACACATGTGCGCTTTCGTCTTCCCTATCGTCTTCAAGCTCCGTTTCCACTTTCAACATTGAACTTGTCATTGATTGCATCAAGTGAACAGAAGAGATGCATGTCACATTTGTTCATCATTCGTCGTGGGATATTTATCGCGACTCGTTCAGAACGCGTAAATAATCACTTCTTTTGTTTAAAATTATGAAAAAAGTTTCGTGTTTTGTATGAAAAGGAGTAGACTCCGCAAGACTTCTGTTCATTTTTCAAAATCGAAATTTAACGTCAACACATTTTAGCACTTATTCAATCGCTAAGAAATGAAAACACTCTTTTGTCAAGTCGCAGACACATAAATGCCGATCAATTTTAGTTCACCATCTTTGCACACAGCAAATTTTAAAAATGTTGAAAGAGAAAACGATAGCAAACCCAACTTCAGTGGGTTGCAATTTTCCATCCATTCCTCTTCGATTTTGACATAATCAACTTTGGTTACAACTGACAAGATTGAATTCTTCTTTTCAATAGCGTAGACATCCCAAGCTTCAATTGTCAAAATGACGAAGACGAACAAACATTGAAAATGTATGGACAGGCACTATGCTTTCCTGTAGAGGTATCGAGATCAACAGTACGTTCTGTGGAGTTATTTATCCTAGTTTATCTTCGATTTTGATGTAACATTGCTCATTAACCACTATAATAATAGTAGGTAGTTTCCATATATCGGTAGCTTTCTGTATTCTCATCTCTTACTAATATGTTAGTAACGGTCACCAACATTACCGCTACTAATATGTAATTAAGTTGATTACTCATAAATCAGTTTCCAAGAAGTTGCAAAAATGATAAATTGCAATAAATTATGCATTTTTCCATCTCTGCTCGGAAACAACTTAACGAAAATCATGACAAGTCAATTCCAAGTGGATGGGAAAAGAATTTAACCCTTGTTCGAAAGTTGTAATTTTATAATCAAAAGTGATAAGCACGTCAGCGATAAGATTCTGTCACATGAATATGATACAAATAATTTCTCTTCGTGTGGTGCCTGAAGGTCTAATTTAAGCATTTGGCGTTTTAATTTTTTTTTATAAACTTTTGATTACTCAATTGGCTGCTTATCGATTTGTATATGTACATAATATCAAAACGTGTTAAGACCCGGATACATAAGGTCGTGAAGGTTTAGAAAAATTCATTAATAAGCAAGTAGTCACATTTTTATGTTTTCAAATTGATATTTTCGAAAATTGCGGTTTTCGCAAATAACGGCGCACATTTCTCTGCAAAGAGAGTCCTAACTATCACCATTTGGAAGTTAGAGTCGCTCAATGATCCCGGCAACAAGTGCAAACTTTGATCCTCTTAGCTACACTAATAGGCGAGATAAACATATTTTTATGTTTTCAAATTTAAATTTTCGGGAATTGGGGGTATGCCGATGTAGCGCATATTCGGGTGTACATTTCTCTATAAAGTTGAGAGTCCTACCTATTACGGCTTTAACTTTTGAACCCAGAACTTTGAAATTTTCATTTTTGAAAGCGGTACCACTTCTATATGCTCTAAATCGCGCCTCCTAATCTCCTCTATCCAGCAATATTTTGGAAAATCGACCGAGTTTGCGTTGGTCGCCTTTTGCGATTTTGTCCTTGGATGCTATCTTTGAACGGCTGTAACTTTTGAACACAGACAGGTAGAACTCAGAAATTTTGAGTAAAATATGCGCCACAATATGCTCTACTCTACATCGACCGCCTGATCCCCCTTTGTCCGTTTTTTTTTTAATCGACCGCTTGCATTTGGGTCCCTCCTTGGTTATTTGTCCTTAGATCTCACGAAAAATTCAGCGTTCCTCAATATATTTTCAATATCACCTATTGATGTGTTCCTCTTTTAGAATAGGAAGACTGGACTATCCGATGTAAGCTTAGAGTTCTAGAGTTCTAGTTCTGGCGATGTATCGTAGTTAACCCCAGGTCTTTCTCCATCCACCGATCCGCGCCACGTTATTTTAGGACTATCCCTTTGTTGGCCTCTTTGGAGTTTCCATTGCATAGCACAACCAGCAATGCCGTTATCACCCTTCCGCAACGTATGCCCAATCCACTGCCACTTTCGCCTACGAGTCAATTCGTCGATAGGTATTTGACACGTGCGCCGATGCATAGATCTTAATTTTAAATTCTTTTGGGCCAACAAATTATTATTAATATTCGACAAAGACTATAGTATTTACGAAAGTTTGCAATTTCTTGGTAATTGCAGCGTTAACTTTCCAAGTGTTGATCCCATATAACAGCATCGAAAGAATCAGCGAGCGAGCGAGCGAGCTTCGTCTTAACAGAGTTCGGACAACATGCCGAAAGACACCTTTTGCTTGGTTAATGCGGTGAATGATGTCCTGATCCGCACCGCCATCAATAGCAATAATGCTACCTAAGTAGACAAATTCGTCTACCTGTTCTACAGGTTGTCGATTGGGAGGAAGATATGGGAAGAGCGAGATTTCCAGGCAGGCTAAGAATCTTGGTCTTGTGTGTGTTAATTTTTAGCCCGACACCATTTGCCTCCCTCTCGAGATCCACAGCCATTTCGCTCAGATACATCATGATCTTATGCGAGAGCAGGCCAATATCATCAGCGTAGTCCAGGTGTTGTAGATGACACTTCAGAGTTTATTGAATGTCGCGGCTCGGACGGTCCTCAGGTACATCACCAATCACTATAAGAAATAGGATTGGCGAGAGAATGACTCTCTGCCTGACCTCGCTAAAAACTTAAAGTCCTCCGAAACCTTACCTTGTGGAGTACGCGATAGTTGGCACCGACGCCATAATAATAGCCACTATTTTCTTCAGGACATCCCTCTTGGGTAGGCCGCCAGATACAGTCTCGATTCACACTATCGAAAGCCTTCTCACAATCAATAAAGAACAAATGCAACGGAGATCTGAATTTGAAGCATTGCTCGATTACGATACGTAAGGTGTTAATGCGGTCGACGCAAGAAAACCCAGATCCAAATCCAGCCTGATCCTGCTCCATGGATTTTGCTTTCTAAGTGGTCCTTGATCCTATCCAGGGCTACTTTAGCCATTATTTTGGCAACCCCTCTGCCGTTGCACGAAGAGAATTTGTGTACTACCTGTTATCACAGAACGTACGCTTCGCCAAACTTCTTGGGTTTTTGAACGATACAGGTCGAACTTACGTCGGTTTGATGCACTGTCTCGGCGAGATTGCACAGCTGCAGTCGAACAGTAGCATAGCAACCATCAAATGATGATCCCTACACATACCCATGTCGGCGCCTCTCTTGTTACGAACATCCAGAAGGCAACTCCTGAATCTACTGGTTATGGCAAAATGGTCGGTTTGGTTCTCAGTCCGGTGCCGATCAGCACAGGTCCAGCTTATTTTATGGCACCTCTTATGTTCGAACATAGGTACGAGGCGATGGAAGTTGCAGGATTCTACAAACCACTCACCGTTATAGTTCCGTTCGGTTACCCAGATCCTGTGTCTCCATAACATGCCATCGCTATCGGCTCCAACTTTTGCATTCAAATCTTCCATCACCATAACAATGTATTATTGTACTGTTCCTCGTTCTTGTCCGAAACCTGGCTGTCACAATTCTGAAACTGGTTCTCAGCTAATCACTACCAAAAACTTCTCCGGAGTACAAAAACACCGTGTTACGTGTTGGCGGAATATATTCTCCACTGTTCCATCATCTAATTTCGCTCAGCCTCTGGATGTTTAACTTGTACCGCTCGAATTCACACTCCGATTGCAGAAATCGTGCGTTTTGTGGGCCAGTAGTGGGTACGAACATCCCAGAATCTAATCTTTGTCATTGTACGATAGCCAAAAGTCGTTACAGGCAAGTCAGTCCTAAGCCGAGGCCTAGTAGACATTTCGTTTGCATAATTAAAATTTCAGATGCGCAAGTTGCTGGCATACACATCCTATCCCTTTAGTCGCCTTATACGGCAAGCCGGGAAACTGTGGTGGATTCTATCCCTTCATCACAGGGGCGGATAACGCGGGAAAGTAACGCCCCGTGGAAAAACATAGGAAACATAGAAACAACCACAGCCGTTTAACCTATGAAACTCCTCCTGCATAGGTAAGGCTCCGCAGTTTTGCATCACACCTGAAAAATATAAAGGGATCGATCGGAGCCTTTCAACCTATATTTTCCCCCCTTACGAGTAAGCTTAGAGTGCTAGAGGCTACTCACCATTTGTCCGCAATAATACGTTGATTCCGTCTGCCAGATCCTCTCCGTTATCCATTCGTTTATTGGTGTCTTTAGGTTTTGTGCATTGCAGTGCTGAAAGAAGCTTTGGGCACTCTATCGACAATATGGACAATCAAATACGAGCCTTGGACCGCTTGGGAATTCTTTGATCGAAATTAGTTTTTCGAATCCTCCCAGCGGTCGCTAATATTAGCAACACATGCACCGATGAACTTACATTATGGCACATATATATCAGTCAGAATGAAACGTCTTTTTCCACAGATTCTATTAATTTTCTTTTCTTTCTCTTACAGTTTGTTATTACACATCATCAACACCCAACCCATTGCACTACCATCATGTCACCCACTCCCAAAAAGTATCGCAACTCTATAGAGGGCGAACTCAATCATCATGCCTACATGGTCAACTATCAAAATATCTTAGAGCCGGGCTACGAGCCTATCATGACCAAAGAGTACAAACCGAAATTTCCCCGAACCTTCGACAAATACCTCACGCCCGACGAACTCAAAACGCTCGTTCTGAACAATCCACGCATCCAAATGATATTAGAAAAAATGTCGTCCAGCTCAAAACAAAATCGGAAAGGGCTGGAACGAAAGGCCAAGGACATTCTGAATGAAATCGGCCTGGCACGAAATCTGGCTATGATTCGATGGGCGGGCATGTGCATAACGACTATTGGCAAGCGAATTTTAAGCGGAATTTATGTGAATGAGGCAAACATAATGCGTGTCCGTAATAAGATGGGCGATGTGCCGGTTTTGTATTTACCAAGTCATCGAAGTTACTGTGATTTTATTTTAATGTCGTACATTTGTTTTAAATATGATATTGAGATACCGGGCATTGCAGCAGGAATGGGTGAGATTTACCGTTAAAATTTATACTTATACACCCATGCTATTTCGTAATTTTAAATATTTCTTTTAGATTTCTATTCAATGGTCGGAATGGGTACGTTCCTTCGGAAAACGGGTGCTTTTTATATGCGTCGCTCATTCACCGGCGATGATCTCTACTGGGAGATATTCCGAGAATATGTCCATGCGTTGGTCAGTGATTACCATATTGGTATTGAATTTTTCATTGAGGGCACGAGAAGTCGAAATTTTAAAGCCCTCGTGCCAAAAGTCGGTCTTCTGTCGATGGCCCTGGAGCCTTTCTTTATGGGTCAGGTGCCTGATGTTATGATTGTTCCGGTTAGTGTATCATACGATAAGGTGCTGGAGGAACAACTTTTTGTTTACGAACTGTTGGGTGTGCCAAAACCGAAAGAGTCGACAAAGGTAAGCAAACCACGGCGTTTTCGCGTATTCGAATTACCTCATTTCATTTTGTAGGGATTTTTCAAAGCTCTGAAAATTATCGAGCAAAAATTCGGACGTATGTATGTGGATTTTGGTGAACCAATTTCTGTGAAACATTTCTTCGGGAGTAGTCTGGATAGGATAGGACACGCCAATGTTGCACCACATTTACAGAAATTGAGTAAAAATGAAATCAATCTGGTGAAGGAGCTGGCTTTTGAGGTAAAGACTACGAGAAATAATTTTTAATTGATTGAAGTTGAATAAAAATTTCATTTTGTGTTAGATTGTGCAAAAGCAGCAAGAACGTATTGTTATTACAACATTCAATCTCATTGCATACTTTTACGCATACAATGCATTTTTAAACAGTCATCTGAGCTTGGAGCAACTGTCTAACGGTAAGTGTAATGTAAATGTAGTTAGAGATTTTGTATTAATTGTATTGCCTCCCATTTTGCAGGCGTTCTCCTCCTGAAAAGCATCTTTGAACGACTGGGCGCTCACGTTGCATCCGAAGAGAAAAGTATTAACATGGATGTTATCGAATCTATTGAAATACATTCAAATCTTTTGGATTTCTCTAAGCCGGGTGGAAATTTAGTTATGACACGTCCCGTCATACAATTGGAGGGAGTCGACTTAAAAAAGTTGAAAGGACATTATCTAAACGCGCATGCAATGCGAATTGGTGTCTCAGTGGTGGGACTTCAAATCTATATAAATCCATGTTTGTTCTGGGTATCAGGACCGGCTCTGATGATATTAGCAGCGATGAAACTTTCGGATGAAGCAGGCGGTCAGGCGTTTCAGAAAGACGAGCTTCGATTGCGTATTGACGAAATGAATGCCATATTTTCGGCGGAATTTGTTATAGTAAAGTCACGCGAAGAGCTGCAATTCTTCGCGAATCTGGAAGTATTGTCACACTTTAGGATAATGCATATTAGCGATAAGATACAATTTACACGAAATGAGGTGTCTGATTTGTTACTAAGTTCTTTGGTGCCATTTTTGTGCTGCTATCATCAGGTTATCGAAACGATATTGGACAAGGTAAATACTGTAAAACGATCATTTTTTTTTACTGAAACAACCAAGTGCTCAAATCAAAACTAATTCATTTCATGCGATTTTATTTAACAGTTCAACGAAGACGTATTCAGCGAAAAAGACTTACTCATAAGCGTTCAACAACGAATCGAATCCTCGCTAACAGCCCGAACAAAATACGTCCATCCCTATTGTTTGTCATTGGACAATATTAAGACTGCTCTGGCCGCATTTGTTCACAACTCATTTCTGTATAGAGAGAAAAATTCGGAGTCTGCCATTGTGTATCGATGTCAACAGCAAAAATTGGCAACGCTACGTAACACTTTCCTGCAATATTTGCAGCTATTGCCATTTTCCATAAACGACTATTGCTATGTAATATCGAAGCTTTAATCTGTTATCTACTCTACTAGTGGTGTGTGCTTTAATTTAAGATGATCGTCCGCGCTTAGTTTGATAGGGAGTGTATGATAGAAATTTGTGTTATGCTTGTTGTAGGTTCATAGTTTTGTTTTTATACTTTAAGTACATTATATACCATAAATTATGTGAAGAATCCAATTGTATTATATGCATAGACACTATTGTTAAGATATAATTGATATTTAATGAACAATATAGGTAAAAGTTTGTTTTTACTGGTAAATGAAAGTGTGTTTTAACTTTTTCCTTCTTCTTCTTTTAGAAACGTTTAAGGCCGCAGTGTATCTATGTGTATTCGATTTATGGTTCACCATTGTTCTCGTCCGTGATCTCCAGGGACCAAAACGTAGGGTTCTCACACAGATCACAGTTGAATAGAACATTTCCCTTGAAACTCAGGGAAGGAATGCATACCAGCTAGGCAATCCAACATATGCATATGGATTTTCAACAGATTTGCAAGAAGCATTGAGTGATTAACCACTAGAAGCACTGAGTGATTAACCACTAGAAGCACTTCTATAGTACGGACGACGCGACGTTAATTTACCCCTTTTGTTATTCGTGTAGTGATCGTATCCAGGGCAGTGATTGTGCTATACAACTTCCTAAAGCTATGCTGGTGAGCTTCTAGCTTATTATGTGCTACAAGAGTGGGGAGAATAAGAGCCTCCGGCGTCTTAGCGACAAGAGACATTATCATTATTTGTGCGCTTCCCTGGCTGGGAAAATGCGTCCTATTTTCCTGATTTCAGGGATGGCTATCGTGGAGATCGACAAGTTATAGACAGCTGTGAGATATTCAATAGGTGGAAGGTTGAAATGTTTAATCATGGCGATTTCAAGTTAATTACTGAGCTGCGCTAGCATATAAAAATTTCAAATTTCGAAATTGAATATTTGCAGAACCGTTACGGTTTCGCTAAAAAACAATTGCAGTCTCGGTCGTTTCAGGCCAACATTATTAAAATGCCATCAAAATTTCACACCACAGATACTGAAAACGATGCATACCAGCGGAGTCGTCTAAGCTCGGAAACTCAAAACGGTCTTAAGTAAGAGTAGAGAGTGACAGTCCCACACATAAATTATTCGGACCTAAGGCAGAGCTAACACCTAAAAGAAAACTTTTAAATTAACTTATTTCAGTCTCTAAGTATACAATTTCGCAGTATCCGGACCTTTGATATCTGAGACGTAAATATTCCCACATGTGAGGATTACCATTCGATTATACAGGTCGAATCTTCTAAATGCTGTCCAGCGTAAAATTTATGCAAAAATGCATAAATGCTGCGATTTTCAAAAAAAAAATACCGGCGTACAGAGGGCTGCGCCCGCAATACGAGGGTTTTTTAGAATGTTAATGCATAGTGAATATTTTTTGTACATATATTTTATAAGCTATTGCTTATAAGAATTGTGCACAGCATTAATGAAATCCTTCCCGTAAATCTATTTTCGGATTGGTCTAAATAAACGCCTTTAATTAGACCAATCCAAAAATAAATTTACTATTTACCCAGTTTGTGTTAAAGTACTCCAAGGCAAATCTACAGGCATTTTTCGATTTAAGATGGCCTTTGGGCAAGAAGAAACTCAGGCAAACGTAAGGATGGCTTGGCTTTATATATGAACTGAATTATTAGCTGTAAATCTACTGTTACTGTTTTTTTAATCAAGGAAAAGCAACTTATTGGAAATAATTCCATTGTGTCCCCTGACATAAGAGCCCACGCAAGCTTTCCTATGAGTATTGAACAAGTATACTTTTGCAGCTATTCAGGGACACCCTGTTAACTTGGTCCTACAAACTTCAAAAATATTTGTGGCAAACACTATCACCATTCTATGCATTTCCACCAAATTTCATGTTTATTGTTTCATCAAGTTAAAGATATGCATTGAAGAAATGCTAAAGACTTGCATTGTGAAAGGCCCTTACTAAATATGTACTTACTATATTTCCTCCGGTTTGGATACAGTTATTCGAATGAAAATTCGTAGACATATTCCCTATGTAGTAGTCTGGCTGGTCTAGCGGTTAGTGCCCGCACCTTCGGTGCACAGGGTCATGAGTTCGAATCTCACCGTGGATCATGGTGTTTTTTCGAACTCACGAGCATGTGACGGACTATGATCTCACTCAGATGTTAAACGAGTACCCAGTTATGGGGATAAATAACACTGCTGAGCGTGATGCTGATCTCATTACCTCAACAAAACGCAGATAAGATATTGGAAATAGGATGTCACTAACACATCCTGCGGCCTTAGAGCAATGCTGGATTGTCTCCAGATGTCTGGATCTCCGATAAAAACTAAAAAGTCGACTTTTTTCAAACGTTCGGGACACCCTGTTATCTTCTTCCTACCAACTTCTAAGGTATTTGTGCCAAAGACTGTAACCATTCTACACATTCCTGCCAAATTTCATGACAATCGGTTGAGTCGTTCGCGAGTTATTTAGTGAACAGACGGACGGACGGACGGACAGACGGACGGACGGACGGACAGACGGACGGACGTACAAAATCGATTTCGTAAGGGTTTTTTGAAAAAAAATTTCTAAAAAATCCTAAAAATTGCAAAAAGGGTCATCATGTCTGTGTTCAAAAGTTACAGAAAGCCGTTCCAAGATGCGTTCCAGGGACAAAAAAATGCGAAGGACCGAAGGAAAAAAATCGGAAAGGCGACACCCAGCACAAACGAGGTTGATTTTCTAAAAAAAAAAAATTTTATAGAGGGTGGTCAGGGGCACGACGTAAAGTATACTGCAGTGCACATTTCGGTGAAAATTCCAGAGTCCCAGCTGTATGCGCTTACAAGTTACAGCCCTTCAAAAATGTGACTCAAGAACTAAAAAATTGCAAAGGATGCAAGGACAAAAAAGCA
Organism: Microchrysa polita; assembly: GCA_949715475.1. Lineage (NCBI taxonomy): Eukaryota > Metazoa > Arthropoda > Insecta > Diptera > Stratiomyidae > Microchrysa > Microchrysa polita. The sequence continues at coordinate 62,555,610 of OX454420.1, forward strand.
AAGCCCTCAAAGCGCGAATGGGTTTGATTTTTTGAAAAAATGCAGATAGAGGGTAATCATTGGGCTCGTGTCCGTAAAGCGTATTGTGGCGTACATTTTGGTGAAAAATTTAGAGTCCTTAGCAGCCTGCGTTCAGAAATGAAAACACCCTTCACTATGGCTTGTGTTTAGCTCCCCGAACATCCTTTTCTTTCCGTTTTCACAAGTTCTGTGTCGTGGATAAAACAATATTTGTGAGGTTTCGTTGGAATAAGCGAGCAAATAAACAAAAATTTATTAAAGAAAACTTTATTTTGGGGAAGCGGGTTGCATGGTAACCTTCTGGCCTCATAGTACGATTCCATTGGTTTTTACATGTTATTCAAATCTAGTTGCCCGGTCCCTTTACATTTTGGACAGTTGGATTTCGCATTCTCCACCACCCAGGAATCCACTGGCAAATGATGCCAACAGGCTGTGTGCGTGCGAATAATTCAGTTCGGTTTAACAGACAAACTACATACAGGGTGTTCGAAAACTGCCGCATAAACGCGCCGGATTGTGATTCCTCGTGTGATTTCTAGCAAAAAAGTTTTTGCTGTACGACTAAAACTTCAATATCTCTAAAGCTAGACCAGCTAGAATAGCAAAGTAAGATGATTATTATAGCCAACAAATTTACCTAAAAAATAAAACCAACGGCACTAAAATCGGATGAGAGGTTTGGTTTTTACAGAACTTCAAAGAAAATTTTTTGCGATTCGACCCAAAAGCATTATGTTTTTCCACCTCAATATTCTCCAACTTCTGCCAAGGTTAGGTGCTCGTACGATTCTTTTAAAAATTGGCGCATAGTCTAACGATCATTTCTTTCTTACATCTTTTTATTCTAGCTTCGTTATTTCTAACAATTTGAATGCCTTAAGCGAAGAAAACTAGTGTTAATTTTCGATCGATTTTGATATAATTTGAATAAATTTTACCAAATTGCAGATATTTAGGTGCAGTTTGAATTGAATTGAATTGAAATCGAACTAAAATTAACTCTAGTTTTCTGCACTTAAGGCATTAATACTGTTAGAAATAACAAAGCTAGAATAAAACGAGATCGAGGCTAATTTCGGGCGCGGCCGAAATTTGGATACCCTTCGCTCCCTTCGGACTAAAAGATTCTTCGGGCGCACCGACGACTTGTATTTAACCGCCCCCTTTCTTTTCCTTCTGTCGTCACAAAAGTTCCGTTGCGTCGACAAGTCAATATTTGTGTGGGGTTCGATTAAGTGGACAAATAAAAATATTTACGCAGAAAATTTTATTGGGTATGCGGGAGCATGGCCCCATAGTACGATTCCATTTGTTTTGACCTTTTAGTTGCCTTGATAAAGACACATTAATTCAAGGTTTTGTGAAATTGGTGTAGAAAATGTTTCATATAAGAACCAAAATGGGGGGGGGGGGGGGGGTTGGGTTTGTATGGCAGCCCCATGAACCCATGGTCCGATTTGATCCCTTCTTACATATGTTGTGTGTCATCGAAAGAAATTCATTTGTGTGAAATTTGGTTGAAATTAATGCACAAATAAAAAAGTTTTTCTAAGAAGAACCTAATTATGGGGGTTACGTTTGTATGGCAGCCGCATGACCCCATGGTCCGATTTGATCCAATATTACATATGTTTTGTGCCATCCATAGAAATACATTCGTACATTGTTTGAAATTGATGCACAAATAAAAAAGTTTTTCTTAGAAGAACCTAATTTGGGGAGTTACATTTGTATGGCAGCCCCATGACCCCATGGTGCGATTTGATCCAGTCTTACGTATGTTTTGTGTCATCAATAGAAACACATTTTCGTGAAATTTGGTTGAAATTGATACACAAATGAAAAAGTTTTTCTTAAAAGAACCTAATTTGGGGAGTTGGGTTTGTATGGCAGCCCCATGACCCCATTGTCCGATTTTACCGATTCAAACATACAAACTGCCTGCAGCAAAAAGAAGCATTTGTGCAAAATTTCAGCTTCATAGCTTTTAAATTGGCCGAGTAAAACGCGTCGCAACAGACAGACAGACGGACAGACAGACAGACGGACATCGCCCAATCGACTCCCCAAGTCATGCTGATCATATATGTATACATACTTTTTATATGGTCGGAGATGCTTCCTTCAATGCGTTACAAACTTCATGACAAAGTTAATATACCCTTTCACTCTATGAGCGAAGGGTACAATGATGTACGAAAAAAATGATCGCTAATTTTTAAAGGAATCGTACAGTAACCGCACCTTGGCAGAAGTTGGAGAAAATTGAGATGGAAAAACATATTGTTTTTGCGTCAAATCGCAAAAATCTAACTTTGAAGTTCTGTACAAACCAAACCTCTTATCCGATTTTAGTGTTGTTAGTTTTATTTTTTAGGTAAATTTGTTGGCTGTAATAATCATCTTACTTTGCTATTCTAGCTAGTCTAGCTTTTGATATATTGAAGTTTTAGTTGTACAAGAAAATAATTTTTTTTTAAAATCTTCAAATGCCTGTGGCAGCTAAAGGGTTAAGCTAAGGGGGTATGTTCAGTACAACTTGTTTGCTGGAAATCACATAAGGAATCACAATCCGGTGTGTTTATGCGACAGTTTCCGGACACCCTGTATAGTAGTGCCAGAGCAATCATATCTCCGAAGGTTAGATGCTGTAACCGAGTATTGTAGGATCTCAATCGCGTTCTTCAGCATTTTTCAAATCGAGATTCGTTGAGTGGGTAGAGGCAGACAATTAACTTGTCACACAGAGCTCCCCAGCTATTTTTAATTGATCCGAGCGTTATTATGGATTAAACAGGGCATTTTGCTGCTCCATAATTGTTGGCTTGGTATGCAAATGCAAACTACACGTGCTACAAAATTTATATGCCAATCGAAGTAGTTTATGAGATCCTTTAACTGTGGTACAACATATCACCAATGTGAGCAGAGCCAGCTTTTATTTTGGTAGAAACTTGGGCTGACTGGCATAATGGATTGTTGTCCTTGAGTAAGACATGAAACAAAGCGGGCCACATTTTTTGTTAACGTCCTGCGATTGCGAGCAATAGATTCTCGTTCTTCATACCCGGACATGCACTCTGTCATTTTTGTTAAGTTTCTAAGGCCGAGCACACACGGTCAATCCATGGATTACAATCCATAAAATAGAGTTTCATTCTGTCAAATGAGCTGAAATTAATTTTCGTTCTGTCAAATGAGCTCATGGATTGCTGTCCATGGATTGTCCCTTTGCGTGCGGTCTAAAAAGGATTTAGCAGATTTATCATGAATGGAGGATTATTTTTAAATATAATTTAATGTCAATTAGTATACGACACGAAGTACCTTATGAGTGACTGATTTTTCATTCCGTTTCATGTAGAAACAAGAAACTAATGGAATTAAAATACTAAATACAGTCGAAATTCCCTAAACGGACACTTCTAATAACCGGACATTTCTCATAAACGGACACTTTTATTTTCCCCAAAGTTTTTCCACATATATAGACTAGGAAAATAACTTCTGATAGCCGTTCTGAACAAGCGACTCTCTAATAAACGGACAGTTCCATAAAAAAAAGATATTCTTACATCACAATTGTATGTACATATGTAATTCGATTATCAGAAAATGGATCTTTCACGTATTAACCCATTTCTTCCCAGCGTTGCGTATACGCAACACGAAGTTTGACCTCTGTAAACACCACCAAATTTAAATTGATTGAAATGAAAAAGGGATCATGTAATTTTTAATGGGCATTTCTTGGCTCTATTTCTGCATATTTGTTATAGTTAATCAGCGATTGGGTCCTTGAGGATATAAGAGAAAGGAATAACATGTTTTTAGGACATTTTTTGTAACAATTTTAAAAATATTTAGATGTCTTAAAATCAATATCCAAATGCACTTTCTATACGGCAAACAATTGCTAATTATTTAGTTTAACTTGGTTTTGGAAAAAGGTTGGTCCTTGCTTCAGGAGCATGTGTTAAATAAAGGTGATGCGTTCACGCAACGTTGGGAGTTTCCCGGTACAGTAACACTGGGGTAAACGCATGAAGAACAACACATTTTCTTGCTACGTAACGCAGGTTTCGCATCCGCAACATCTTAAAATGAGTTATAAATACCTCACTATCTACGAGACACATGCGACTCATGGTATATCCAGTACTCTTTTGTGAGTCACATGTGTCTCATTGAGGAAAAGCAGACAATAAAATAAGTTGCGGGACAATGACAGCTAGATACTTGTCAGATGGTATAAAGAAATTTTCCAAATACATATTTCATATTTCCAAAAATGTTTCAAGGATTTCTACAGTGGGTAAAGGGAGCCTTTGTAGTGAATATATGTACCCTGAAAAGTCTGTGAAACTATTGGTACAGTATTCACTCCACGGTATGGTCTGAAGTCAACAAGTATGGGATCAGAAACCTTTTCTATTTAAGGGCAGTTTTGTTAGAACAGAGCTACTAAGTAAATGTTTGCTAAACTTTTCTGTAGTAAATTTTTCTCTTGCACTGGACGCAAGAACATATTTATTTCTAGTCAAGTTACTATTTTGCTTTTGTCACAAGGAATTGTGAAACAATCCAGAATCGCTAAAAGGTTGTAAGACAGACCTCTCGGCGATAATTGTGGCTAGCAGTGTACATGTTGAGCAGTTCTATATATCTTGGCTAATGACTTAAGCACCTACATTGTAATATACCTGTTCAAATCTGAAATAGAAAATACCAAAAACAAGCGACATCCGGGACAAATGGCCAGTTACTCGTACATCTTATCTATTAGTTAGTCTTTGCGTATAGAGATGATTCAAACAATTTTCAGAAAGCTTTACATTATATTGAAATTAATTTTTGTTTATTTTGCATAGGTCTGCCATATGTTCCTTGGTTATGCCATTGTATGAAATTCTGCAATGATTTTTAAAATTTCAAATGTAACCAAGCAAAATATGGCAGAACTGTCCTCACGAGCTTGTGACGGACTAGGATATCTCTCAGATCTTAAACGAGTACCCATTTATGGGGATAAATAACACTGCTGAGCGTGATGCTGATCTCATTACCTCAACAAAAAAGCAGATCTGGAAATAGGATGTCACCAACACATCCTGCGGCCTTGAACTAGATAAGTTGTACGAAAAACCTGCCAAAAATTTGCAAAAAAATTTCATCTATACCGCTGTAGTGAGTGTTTCAGGATTTTATCACTAAATTTATTATTCGCCATATAAACCAACAATTTTTTTCAACACAGAAGCTTAAAATTTAAATTTTCGTTTACATTTTTTTTTTACCAAGAAACTCCCAACGTAGCGTCAACGCAACATTACGTTGGGAGCCACTGGTAACACTTACTGAAATTTTTAAATTTTTTTTTCTTAATTGTTTTGCAATTGATTGGAATTTGCCAAAAAACTTCACAGATTTAGCTTATTTCTATCCTTGGGAAGAAATGGGAAGCAAGCAAGACCCAATGTACGGGAAATATAAGGGACGTTTTATTGCGTTTATCCCGTGCAGGTTTGGGTAGAACTTCATATAAAAAAAATGACACTTACCCAGGTAAAGTTAACCCGTGCAACTACCCTACACGGGATAGAGCTCAAATGTAGATGGTGGACGCATAGGGGAAATATGAGGGAATTTGTTTTTTCAAACCAAATGTGAGAGTTTTTCTAATCACGAGAAAAGATTTTGCAAAGAAATAATCATCTTTTGTGATAAAATCCACCACATCTAAAAAATAAGCCGACGAAAGCGAAAGATGCACAAAAACTGTCAAATGTCAGCTGTTTGGTCTTAACCGGGATGTTACCCGCGATCGTTTTTTTCGAGTCAGACTTACACGCAATACGAAAAAAACGTCGCTATAAAATTATATCTCAACGACTGCAGTTCTTTTTTATTTCTCGGGTTGTTTTTTAGAAACTCTCGCGTAAATTAAATTTACATATGTTCGGGCGTTTAATCGTGCAATTTTCTATTCTTTTTAAGTGTCAAACAATTTTGCGAATTAAAGAAAAATGACAAGTCATATAATTCAGGAAAAAAATAGTGTGCTCGCTTTCGGAAAAAATGTTTTGGAGAAGCATGTGGAAACGACGAAAATGTTTATTAAAAAAAAGTGAAAAGAACATGGGAATGAAATGACTAAAAATTATTCGCGAATCCGCCGAGACTAGACATTTTTATCGCGGTTTTTGAATGGATTCGCAGATCGTAGTTTAAACACTCAGAGAAATATTCACTAATATTGAACGAAATATATTTAATTCAAACGATTTCCGCTTTTGATTTGGCTCCACACGCAAATGCGTTTAATTCTAACGAGTGGCGTTTCTTTCAAAAGCATAATGAGTTGTAAAAAAGCGTTTGAATCAAAAGAATTTACGTTTACCTGGAAAGAAGGAGCCAGTCGATTTAAACGTATTTTTCATTGAAATAAACACTTATTCTTTTATTGTAAACGGGTAAAACATTTTAAATAAATGAAAGGCAATTGTATCAAACGTCTTCGTTTTTATATTGAACATTTTTGTTATTTAAACTAAACGAAGCATTCTTTTTAATGAAACGGTATGTATTTCGAAAGTAACGCATCCCGTTTTCATTTCATAGAAATTGCCCCATTCAAAATTATTGAGTTTTACATGGAATTAAAGGCAAACTCTGCTGAAATAAAATAATACATTCCGTTTGATTGTCCATTCTCCATTCGATTAGATACTTACTGTTACCTGTGTTGACAAATAAATAAAGAATAAAACTTATGAAAACTTCAGAAAAACACTTTATTTTTTATTTAGGTCTAATATTAATACGATTAATACAATACACTTTTATTTTAACACCCGCTAAACTTAAATTGCACGTGTGCAAGCGTCCATTCCTCCAGATGAATGCAAAAGTACATTCTCGAAAACACTCTTAACATCGACGAAGATTCTAATACGCGTTTGTTGTTAGACACTATACACATTTGTTTGGAACGAATATGAACACGTGAGACTCATCGACCGGCCAGAAGTATTAACTACCTGTTGTGCTACGTTGAAACAAATGATATTTTGGCATCGCGTCCTTTAGGTATGCGTATTTGTTACGTAAAGGAATGTATCCACATTACTATGTAATGCGGAATCTTTTGATTAAAACGACCGTCGTTTGCGGTTTAGCTGCTCTTTTGTTTTAAAAGAAATTCTCTTAGCGTAAATGAGAACTCGTTCAAATCAAACGATATTTTTAAAACGAATACTGCGTTCAATTTAAATGTGGAGCTTTTAATATGAATGTGCGTTTTTTTTTCTCTGAGTGAATCTATTTTATACCTTGATGAATATTCCCATAAGCGGACACTTCCAATAAGCGGACAAAATCTAATTCCCCATTGGTGTCCGCTTATGGGAAGTTTGACTGTACTCTGTTAGAAGTATGTATTATATGAATAGTTATAGGAAACACCTATTCAGAATTAAGTACTTATGAGCCCTCCTCATGTTAATACTGCCGGGCGAGAGACCTGGTTGAGGTGGCAACAAGCTCGGCCTGGGGATTCCGGAGCTATCGAAAACGTTAGATTGCGATGCATAAAATTGCGATTATTTCGTTAACTAGCAGTTCCAGATGGGTAAAGCTTTACTTGGTTTTCGTATTTTTGGACGACTGTAACTTTTAATTGGTAAAAGCTAGAACCATGAAATTTTCAGCGAATATGCCCGCTGTGACTCTCTGCAGCCGTACTGATCTGGAGAAACATCAAATCTAACAAACTAAACGTTTTGATCACAAAAACAAAAAAAAAATCAAATGTAATTTTCAGCAAACAAACAACAAATCTACTTAGGACCGGTTACTCATACATTTTATCCAATAAGTTTAAAGCATTCTATAGTCAGTGTAGATTATGGATAAATATGTACGAGTAACCGACACTACGTTTATCAATTTAGGTTTAATATGTAATAATAATAATAATCTGATGTCAAATAAAAACAACATTACCATCTTGAAATTCGAGCACGTTCTCAGAACTGTTGTTCCAACACGACAAAACAACCAACATTCAAACAATAATATGATAAGCGAATTTCCGTTCCTTTCTTTTATCCGATTTAGTAATCTTCGTGAAAGCTTTGTAAAAAGTATACTTTTGGAGCATCTTTATCTGAATTTCAGCCTTCGTAGACACACAATGAGTATGCAATGCACCTACAATCTAACCTGGCAATACTTGGAACTCATATCCTTGCTGTTGTTGTTCAGTAGCAAACATAAGCTTACATGCTTGGCTATGGCAAAAAATGAGCGCAAATATGAAAGCCAGCCAGGATAACGTCAAACAACAAAAAACGGAAATGAGGCAAACTTTAAAACGTTACAAATATGGTGCATGCTTCTTATGTTTTGAAAATGGTCGAAATATACAAAGAAGATTACAACATGTCCTCGCAAATACCAAGAGGAAGAGAAGATCGACCAAGGCGAATATATACTTTTACTCTATACTCTACTCTACGTCATTACCTTGGAATCCTTTTTGGGAATCGACTTTTATGTGTGTGCCCAGGAGTCTTATAGCACGAAAAGCGTCAAGAAGTTTACTTACGAGTACACAGGGAGTATAATACTCGTACGATAGTGTGTAGCCATTGATGTAACTGGATTCAGCACGAACGTTTGCTAATGTTGCTTGTTAAAAGTGTAATCCATTTATTATTAGTAGAGCTTAGCTCTCTCCAACCACAATACCGGCTTTCACATTATTATTGTTAGGACGTGTCGAGTTTGTTGGAAATAATGCAAACTTCTTCTTGGCACCACACCAGCAGAATTATTTCAAGTTCCTAAATGCTTGTATGATTATCGGTTGGGAAAATGTTTCTGAAGTGTTTGCTGAAGAGCACTCTTCTAGAGGAGGATACATACATAATACACGCTTTACGGTGTTACACAAAATCTTTGTGTTTTTGAGACAATTTTCTTGAAAGATATGAAATTTTAATTAATGTGTCGTATAAGTCTCATGACTATGTATTTGACAGATAATATTGTCATTGAGTGAGATCCTCAGATCCTTTCTAGGTTCGGGCGCAAATTATGTATCTTGTTTCCGGGAAAGTTTTATAAGCAGGGACGTTATAATAAAGTTTACATGAAGTAATGGTACCATTCTACCTGTTTCCAAGATAAAGTATAAATAAATGTAAATTCAAAGAATTTTAATATTTTAAATCGTTCATTCAATATTAGGCAATACATAAATTAACAAAACTATTCAGTAGCAGAGTATTTCTAGGCACAATCGTAAAACTTAATACATTATACGAATATCAAACCTTAATTATAGTCATATATGGCACCAATATTATCAGCGCTTAAATGTCTTACACAAATTATTTTAACTTACATATTTATGAATGCAGTAGCATTTAAAAAAGTAATCATTAATTAAAAAAAAATGTTTTTGACTCGTTTTTAAAACTTTGTAAAACTTTTTAAAACTTTAATTCCGCTAACACGCACTTAACGGGATATTAAAAAATTAAATTAATTTTATAATTTTACAATAATATGCGTAAGGTAAATGCGATTATAAATAAAAATAAACATTCCTAAATATAAACTAAACTCATTGCTAATTACAATAGAATTTACAGAGATACTGTAATTACCAACCAGAATTGTATGGATTCTAACATACAAATTGTATATATTGAAAAATATATTACAAAATGAAATTACCATTTTTTCAAAATTACTCTGGTTATTTGATAAATTTGAGCAATTTATCAGTGTGTCTGAATGCACCAAAAATATTGCTCTATAATGATGTGTATGCACAAAAGAATACATTAGGCGGAAAAACTTAAATTTTAATTAAGACTAAAGGCACAATGGAATGCTTTTGCAATAGTTGGAAATAATTCGTTGTTTATATTTACATAACGAAAAAAATTTCAACTTTATTGTTGCTTTTATTTGGTTTATAGCGCTAAATTTATGGCACATATTGGGCACAGGTTTTTTTTTGCATATAATACATTTTTATGGATTAAATTTATTCTAATAATAATTAACGATATGTTTACAATTTATAACAATTTATATTTGTCAAGATAATTGATATGAATAAACCATTGGGACATTTTCATCTATGCAGTACAGAACAGATGAGCACAACTTCCATTCAAATTTAACATTGACAGTTGTGTTCTATATGTATAGAACAACTCGTATCCAACTTCGTGTTTAAACTTGTATGGAAGTTGTGCTGTTCTGTCTTGTACTGGATAGTTAAAAATGCTCCTAATATGACTTGTCAAAGTAAATTTAAAACATTAATTTGTAAAAAAAAGATTAATAATTATTGGAAGAAACAAATAAAATAACGTAATAAGCAGGATTATACCATGAACAAACAGCGTTTCTAAACATGCAAATATTAGCTCATTAGGTTCAGTGTCCTATCCGGGATAGCATATGTAACTTTTCTTACAAAAATGGTGCATGGTGTGTCCATGCAAATCTCTTCTGGCAAACTTTTTCTGGAACAAATTGTGTAATTTTTTTGTTCTAGAAAATTTTTTACGGATCAAGATTTACATAGAAACAAGAGCTGTCAGGTCCTCTTCTGAACTCAATAAAATGAACCTCCTATTTTGCGGTTTTAAAATTTAATTTCTTTAAAAGAAAATTTTATTTGGGTAAACTTTGCGTTTTAAAAAGGAATAATATAAAAGTGAAACATATCGTAGGTGAAATTATAATTAATTCTTTAAAGTCCTTAAATTACACGAAATAAAATAGAAAAATAGATAAAAAAATAGATAAAATAGAAAATAGTATCAATATTTATGTACATTATAAAATATATATTTTATATCTTTGGAAGCTTTGGATTTTGTTGCTCTGTTTTTGTTATATTTGCTTTTTAAATATTTACAAGAATAAAGCAAAATATGGTTTTATATTTAGCGTAAAAAATAAATATTATAAAATAATAATGAAAAAAAAAAAACAATACATAAAAATTGTACATATATACACGTGAAAGGAAAATGGGTTTTAATTCATCCCTACGATTCGTAGAAATATATATATTACTATTATTATTAGTATAGTTCAATTGGCTCTACACCCAAATATCAAAAAAAAAAAAATAGGAAAGTTTTGATGTCAAATTGATGCTCACACTCCTACGTATATAGGTAGGATGCAACAATTTGACATCAAAACTTTTTTTTTTATGTTTCGGTTTTGTCCTTTTTCGACTAAATTTTCCTATACTATATGTATCAATTAGAATTTACGAAATTGACATTGGTTCGAACCCATCTTTGCTCGTTTAGTCTAGGAAAGTTCGATGATAAAACAAGCTAGCTCTAAACTACCTTTAAAATCAATAATTGCAATCTTACGTCCAAAACAGAACAGGATAACCTAAATGAAGAAATTGTATTATCCTGGATAAACTGGATATCTGTATGTTGGGTCTTTCAGGTCTATTCTAAAAAACTAAGAAGAAAAATAGATTGAAAAAGTTGTTTTTTGATGAAGAACGGAGACACTCCCAATCAGCACATGTAAATACTATCGTATTTAGAATCAATTAGGTTTCCTTGAAAGTATTAAATATTTTGATGTATCAGCTGTAAAGCGCCCTTTCGAGTCGGATGTATCCAGAACTACGGACCTCAGTAAAATAATAATTGCATACTGGTAAAACAAGAAGTACACAGTGGAAAGACTATTTGGTCTGCCTATACTATATCCAGTGGCGACTCCAGTCCTCTGAAATTGGGGGTTCACTACTCAGATGAAACAAATAAGAGCAATTAACTGTACAAAAATATGTGAATACCCATTTTGTACATTTCTTCCATTTTTTTTAATTGAAAACGATTAATTGTTTAGGTTCAAATTTTTTTTAATTGAAAACGATTAATTGTTTAGGTTCAAACTTCGTTTTCGGCTTCATTAGCCTTTCGTCTATTTTTATATAGAAACTATTCTTTGTGGTTAATAATATTATTTAATTTTAGGCCAATGAAAATATTGTAATCTTTCGGCAAATTTAAAAAATTCACAGAAGTCATTTAACAAGTAAAAAATATTACGAAAGAATGTGGATGTGGATTTAGTAAATGATTCTTTTTTGTTTAGTCCGTCTTGCGCTGGAGAAGGTTTAAAGACCGAGAAGGTCTTGCGCTGCGAAAGTTGCGGTAAAGCGAAATTCCGCTTTGAATGAGGGTCATCTGTTTCAATCACGGTTTCACCGGCAACATTTGAATTTAATGGAAATATTTAGTTGCCACTGACCTGTTTCGGAATATCGAAAGTTCTCGAGATTGAAATTTTTCAATTTAAAGAAAATCTGAAATTACAGATAGAGACAAGCCGTCACTGGTAACCTTCTACACGGAGTTATTTTGTTTCTGTACGAACATTTTCGTGATTTTGCATTAGTCAAACCCCGCTGCACTGCGATGTGATGTGGCATCTGCCTTGTTTTGACTTGGGTCACACAGGAGTACCTAGACTGCTACACCAGTATATTTAACCCTTGTGTTGCCACCCAAAAAAACTCACATCATCTGTACCTGGGTATCCCGCCTACGAAATTCTTGTTAAGAGTCCATTGTAGCTAAAAATAGTTGTTTGCGATTTTACCAGGAAAATTAAGAATATATTTTTTTTTGTATAGCGAGCTTAGCGAGTCCTAAATGTTCACTGAATTATTGCCATTCGGGTGAAGAAGCCACGCATGCAGTCACTGCTGAGAGAGTTTCGATAGACGACTAGGAAAAGACGATAACGACGAAAGAAACGCTGAGGAGGAGAGTGACAACGAAGTAGCTTCACATATTTCACCAGGCAGTAGTAGAACTTTTGTAGCAAAAGAAAAAACGTTTGGAATAAAACTCGGCCTCAAAAGCCAAGAATCTCGGGCTAGAAACATTGTTCGGCAGAATGGCTGTACCGCATGAAAATACGTAAACGTTATCGATCTCTTATACATTCGGAAAATCCATCACGTCCGAAATGGTTGACATTATCGTTCGGTGCACAAATACAGAAGCAGAAACCGAGTATCAAGATTATGATAGCAACCATCCCCATAACGAGCCCGCAAATAAGGAAGAAAGTTACGGTAACTGAAATGCAATTTTTTTTTGACGACCTTGCCGTTGACAAAGAATCTTTTGTAATAGAATATCACTATCATCGGTACTTTGAAACAAAAAACATGCATCCTCAAGAAATTAAACTGTCGAACTCCAGACCGTTATTGTCAACGCTTTTTGTATTTCACGAGAAGATTACCATCTGTTTCATATATTCTGAAGAAAAAAAAAGCGGTAAATCTTCTGAGTTACTTACTATGATGTGCTTGCAAAGAAAATAACGGGCGAAGATTTTTCTACGCCAGCTCTCAGAAGAACTAGTTATGCTAATGATATAAGGTCGATTTTCTAACCAGCAAGTCGTACAAAATCATGAAACGAAAATCACAATCGAAAGTTACAATGGAAGGCCAGTAACAGAAGTGGTAACTAATAACAGCGATCAAAGAGTCCCTAGAGATAAAAAAGCTTAAGGTTTGTGTTCGTAGAGACGACTCATGGGATGATCGCTCAGCGTTCGTAGTGTAACATCCAATTCCGAGCCCTATTTGCATACTTTTTGAATGTGTCTACATTCCTTGCCTCGACTATGACCTAAAGGAACCTGTCTGTATAGAAAATACATATATGCATATGGTGCTTTGAAACGGGGGTTTAACTCCGATCGCTGAGAGATCATCACATGAATCGTCTCTACGAACACAAAGCTTTACACTTTACAATATACGATATGACCTAAAGGAACCTGTCTGTATAGAAAATACATATATGCATATGGTGCTTTGAAACGGGGGTTTAACTCCGATCGCTGAGCGATCATCACATGAATCGTCTCTACGAACACAAACCTTTACACTTTACAATATACGATATTTAGCAGAACGTACCCGGGTGGCAACACTAGGGTTAAAAAGGAGCAAAATTTAAAAAAAGAAAACACAAAATAATATTCCATAAAAAATTAAAGACGAAACAAACAAATTAAATCTCATCAACTATAGCGGTAGTGTTTCTGCTTTAAAACAATTGTTTAAATTTGATTTGGGTTCGATCCGAATTTTCTTCAGTAAGGTCCATCCAGACTGATCGCCAAACAGTTGCAAATTTAACAAAATCAAAATTTTCTGTCTCCATTTGGCTGCTATAGTGTGGATGCTAAGTAGCAGCCAAATGGCTGTACGCGATGCCAGTTTTTGGATGCGCAGCTATTTGGAGACTAATCTAGATAGAAACCTGTGATGATACAAATAACAATCTGACTTGATAAGCGACCTTAACCTTTCAAAGAACGTAGTCAATCGATTTCCGATGAACCTTCTGGTATTTTTTAGAACCTAACAAGAACAACATCAATGCAACGAACTACATATTCACATGGAGATACTAAAGTCTTGACGACCCATAGACTAGGCGCCGTTTTGGTTGCCTGAATGCTCCTGGGTCGTTGAAACTTGAGTACCTCCGTGTGTGGACTGAGGGGACCCTTAGTTTCACAAATTCATTTCTCTGATGTGTGAATTATTGTACCAAAGTAATAATTTTCTGTATACTTTAAATCAAGTTAAAAATTGCTTCAGATAAACTTTTGGAGGACAGATTTAACACTGATGCGTTGATGGCAATTGAGCTAGGTTTAGTCATCATCAAATTTAGCAACAAATAATATAAAATAAATAAACGTCTCAAATTCCGAAGAAAGTGTCAGATATGTTCTATTCTTTCATAGGGATACCTTGACAAAACCCATCCCTATGTATTAACTAACTTAGCTTAGAAGTTCTCGTATACAATATGACTTTGCAATTGTTTTCAAATTACGTAACATGATTTCTATATGCTTCCTATGTACAATCATCATTCATACACAATCCTTGCTAATAGCAGTGGAGTGTCATATTGTTAAGCTATCTTACATACGCATCCTAAATGTCTCGCCTCTAACCATACTTGAGCTCAGTTTTCAGAACCATCCTAGCTTAGAATCTTTGACGATAGTAAGGATCATGTTGACGAGTGCCAGACTGAGTGTGATACGGATGTGGTTGCTGCTGCTGCTGGTAGTGTTGATGAAGTTGATGGGCTTGATGCTGGTGGTGATGATGATGAAGCTGTGATGCATGCGACGTGTAGTAATTCATTTGTGTATGCTGCTTTCGTAGTTGTTTTCTTTGAAAGAGCATTTCCTTTAATGCAAAAAAGGAGGCAGCACATAACTATGAGTGGTGACATTGTCCTCACTTTTAATCACAGACGACATACTATCAGCATCCTCCGCATGACATCCGCCACTGGCACTATTGCCACCGCCCCCACCACCGCCTCCGCCTACGCCACCAATTGTTATATTTGATGTAGTGGCAAATTGTTGCTGATGATGATGATGCTGCTGCTGCTGTTGTTGTTGGTGATGATGTTGTCCTGGATGATGTTGTTGACTGTGATGCTGCTGCTGTTGTGTATGTTTAATTGACTGCTCGTCCATATGACAACTATTCGTATATTTTCCGGCATCATCCAGACTATTCACATTATGAAGATACTTGGGGTCGTCTATGTACTTGCCGTTTGGTTGCGTAACACTAGAAAAATGCAAACAGAAAAAACAATTTCATTATAATATTTCTCTTTAATATAATTGATATGATGCTGATGGTTGGGGATTTTGGGTTGGCTTTCAACTCACACACGGGTTACGTACGAAACGGGTAGGATACCTTTCCCAGGATTTAATTGCATTGAAGGAAGGAATGTGTCGGCACATTATAGTGAGTCGTCAACGACAACCGTGGATGACACAAAGAGATGATAATTTTAATTAAAACCCGCATGTTTACGCACTCGAACGCAATGGTTGGGAAGCTAATTAGCACTCATGCGGAGTGGAATTGATGATGTGGCACACGCTATATGTGGATTGAGGGAATATGTTTTTGTAATGTGCGCTGCGGGTGACCTAAGACCTAACAATTATTTAAGGTCAGTTTTGGAATGGTATGGGTTGGTTGGGGTTTCTGATGAATTTTACTAAAACGACAGGAAGTATGGATGTGTGTATGTTTGCTTATAAAAACTTTAAGTTTCAGTGAAACTCCAAGAGTCTCTATTCAGTGTAGTGTCATATCAGCATTTATAATAATTATTTGCGATTTTTTTCAAAGAAATTCGAAAAAAAAAATTTACTCGGAGGATTTGCATGCTTTACCGACAGTCGGTAGACCAAAAACCAGTGAAGCCAATTCAAACTTCTATATATGTACATGCGGAACATCAAGTCCCCAACCAATCACAATCCGATTAATATAATTACACCACACGAACGATTGCCACATTGCCGGCATGGCAGTTTGAATGATACCCGTGAAATCCTCAAAACTCCTCTGAAAATATCCCTCCAAAAGGCACTTGTATACACTTACCTATCGGATAGGTGACTATCGAATTTATCATCCATGGTGGCGTAATGGTCGTTTTTATGATGTCCTGCATCGTCCATATCGATACGCGGTGGACTACCATAGTCGAAATGTTGTCGCACGGCGGGAAACAGTTGACCGTCATGTACATATGCTCCATATTGGCCGGGAAACGATCCGTAAGGACTCGAGGCCGGCGACAATATATTGAAGTGTGGACTTAGTTCGTACGATGGCTGATAGCTGGTCCAGCTATCGACGCTGCCTGGCGGCGTAACAGTGGTGGTTTGTGGGAATGCCGAGAATGGTGGCGCCAATGTTTGACCCAACGTCGTTGACGGACTATTCGTGCTAATGTAGCCTGTTTTACGGGGCGGTTCACGTTTACGCCACTTGGCACGACGATTTTGAAACCAAACTTGTACTCGGGATTCGCTTAAATTTAATTTTAGTGCTAGCTCTTCGCGAGCGAAAACATCGGGATAGGGTGCACGTTCGAAGGCACGCTCCAATTCTTCCAGTTGATAGGCGGTAAATGTTGTTCTGAAAGTGAAATGTCGGACAATTAGTATTAAAGTTAAATGCGAGAAGAATTAAGTTACATTGATTAGAGTAGGTAATTGTTGACTGAATTGAGTAAAAGACGAATTTTAATAAATTTTTTGACGGATTTCAAGAAATTTACGAAACAAGGCGAGTTTATCTTAATGCGTTCGGTTTTTATCCCTAGGGTGGTAATCCTCTCTCCGTCCCCATTTTTATTTTTAATTTATTCTAAAAACTAATTAAACTAATTGGAGCCTGGAAGATTCATAGATTCTTGTGTATAACCAAGGGATAGGAAAACATTTTTTCTAAAAGTTCAGATTTCAAAAAAAGTTTAGTCCCGGACCGAATTTCAATTTTAAAGGAATGAACATCAATAATAATTATATGGGATGGCGTCCTCTATTAAAGCATTTTGCGCACAATTTATCGCATAGTATATGTAAGAGTGCCCATATACTGTCCGATCGATTGCACACAATCGATCTGACGCCCGTACAACACATACACTATGCCATTTATCGTGCAATCGGAAATGACAGTCTCACGGTCCACACGGCACAACACAACATAGCGAAAATTATATATTTGGTGGCGATGGAATTTGGACATCCCCATTGCTATTTTCGACGGAGAATGACCGCCACAACCACAACATGAAGAATGACAACTGGTTTATGTCAACAAATCAGCAACTGAAACCACATGATTGTCATGACAGATTGTATGAAAAATTGCATGGCAATATGTTCCACACGTCCAATAAAAAATTGAATTTGATGGTCACATACACCTTCCAATTTATCGGGCAATCAAAAAATTGCTTTAATCGATTGGGAGGTCTAGGAAAAAATTCGAACCATACATGGTGCACCACAAGTAATTCACAGCCGAGAGTTTTGAAAAGCGTTCTCGCCAGCCCGATGTGTCAAATTGTTGGTACTGGGGTCTGGATCGAAGCCCTATTGGAACAGCAGCAAGCAACAAAAACGCATTGGTGTCGGCGATGTTAAGATCGTAGATAGAAAAAGCCTGAAACATTACCGCCAGAACGGGCGATGTGCCCACACCGCAGACCGAGCGACGTCATGGGACGGTATAAGGGGACAGGGAAGAAGAAGAAAAAAAGCTAGACTCTACTGATATAAGAAGCGAAACAATTTGTTTGTATTCTATCAATGCTGATAAACAGATTCACATTTGAATTATTTTCAACTATTTCAGTATTTTAGTGGACGGTAAGAATCGAGACTGGGGATCCGAAACAAAAACGTTGGCCATCGGGAGATGTACACAGGACAGACCCAATGCCGATACAACTGTACAGGTTAGACAGCAACGATTGGACTCCTAAATGAGCGAGCGAGTACGAGTGTTTGCTGTAGGTCACCTTGAGTTTCGGTGGGGTTGGTGTCACTCTCTGCACCTGTCCTACAATAAAAAGGTATATCGCAAGCCAAACGACCACTACACAAACACAGGGTTCGCATTTGGGAGAAATTAACGCGAAATGCCGCAAGTAAGCAGGTGCCATCTTATTAAGCTCCGTGGGTCCGGATGACGTCCGATCCTTGCAAACTTTATCCACTTCACAAAATAAAATAAAGCATTTTCTAAGGCGGCGTGACGTTCTCCTTAAGAGAATGGTATTCTTGAATTGTGTCGCCTTTTTTTTCTAACCGCAGGACAAGATTCCACCTCTCTCTCTCTTGACAGACAACTCCACTCTAAAACTCAAAAAATTATGAGCCAACTGGCTTGACGCCTGTTATTTCATTCCCCGATTGTTGGCCGCGTCAAGCGTGAAACAGAATGGCAGCAGAGCATCAACAGCGATAAAAGCAACTGACAGCAACAGCATAATCATTTTAAATGCGTGACATTATTTTCGTTGTTGGTCTTGCCAATGTAGGGTCATACAGACATGCATGTGCCAAAATCGATCCGTTACAGATCAAAGACCACATAGGGTTGGAAGTGGGGCTCTACAAGTATGTTCTGGGATTGGGGAACATGTAAACGAAATGAACCGGGAATAAATTTAATTCGGCCGAATTGCGATTAGGGAATCAAATTTTGAAACACTACTGAAAAATGTGATGTACCCTTAATCTTTTGTCAATTTTACTCAAAAAATGGAGTGTGAAGCTTGGAAAATTTGAGCGTATGGAACGAAAGTAAGGAATGCACGAAAAACCACACTCGTCGGAATTCGCAGACTTAAGGCTTATCTTAATTAGACACAAAGGGTAGCAGATATAACAAAGTATTTGTCACATATGAACTAGCACGGGTGCAGATGGCAACTCTTTGAGTGCCAATAATTTAGGTATTTGACCTCCAAAATACATACAAACGATTTTCGATTGGAAATCTGTTTCTTGAAAGAGAGAGGACCATAAATAAAAAATAACAGAGAGGATCCACCTCCCTTGTAGATAGATTTTTTTCCTTCATTTTTGATTCGACCTAAGCTCTGGAGTGGGCTAAATGCAACAAATTTGACCCGGCCGCGTCTGCTGTAGAGGATTAATTACAGCATAGACTATAGACAATTTGCATTTACTTAGGTGCGGTGTGCGGATTTAATTCCATGGAAGACACCCGTTTTGCTAGAAGCCTGGGGTAGTGTAACAAAACGCTGAATCCGCGATGTCTCAGCACGACTATGGCCAAGTATGGCCTTATAGCAGAGAAGACTTACTGTACCCTTAGCGATCAGAGCTCAATTGCTCCCACCACGTTGACCAAATATCTGGTTACAGCATAGAACGTTTTCCACACAATAGAAGGCAGGGCCGAATTTCCCTTGCAAAATACCGAAGAGCCGGTTGGCCGCATACCTACGGTACGAACACAAAGTATTTTACTATTTCTTTACAATGGCTTACGCTGGCCCCCATACAAATTCGAACATGAAGTTTGATACGAGTTATAGAACACAACTGTCAAATATTTATGGAAGTTGTGCTGTTCTCTTCAGTAGTGTATAGTTAAAAACGCACCTATTAAATTATAATTGGGAGAAAACCTCCAGGGTCATCAATGCATAATTGTTTTAATCTTAAATTACCGGCCTCTACATTCACATACAGAACCCGCGAAACATAGTTTGGATTATCTGAATAAAAACGAATCCTTTAACGAGCGTGATGTTATGCACAACTTTCTCGGATTCATTATCTTCTTATAATTCCCTTAATGCTAAAAAATTAAGGTTTGGCTGTGTTTTGTACTCGCGCTCTGACAAATTTTATGGCCGCTGAATGTAACATAGCCGTTTTCATGGTTGAATTGCAGAGTTCAACATCAGTAAAATACCATCGGTCGTGCTGTTCAGCATCCCTACGGAGGGTTGGGGTAAGGTAGATATAAAAGAAGCCTTTCTACTCAATTAATGATGTTGTGGACATGCGGTTAGTATTACAGCATGCCACTAAGAAATGTTCAACCCAGTTAAAAACTGTTTTCTCCGAAGAAAATAATTCATAAGAACGGGAAGGATTACTAAAAAAATCCCAGGATCCATCCATTTTAATGAAATTATGAAATGTTCACTAGGCGTCTAATAAAGGGAAGGGTAAAATCCTATGTAATATAGATAGAAAGACGCTCGTCGCAATTCAACAGCCTTAATTATAATATGGTCCTGACATAAATTTGCTCCGTCTTCCCCTTTCACCTGATTTATAAGCGAATAATTTAGTGGAAGATGAATTCGTCCTTGCCGATTTTTATTTCGTCTCTTCGCAGTTAAACCCTAGAAGACCCTTAGGGCTTATACGTTATTAAACGTTGGATCATTAAAAGTGAATATGACGTGATAATGTATAATTAAAAGTGACACAAATGACGGGTTTTTGACGTTTCGCCAGCGAAAACAATGCATAATTGGATTTTATTTCACGGGGAAAAGGTATCATCGACAGCAATCAATCAGGAAGCAAAGTGAACATTTATCTTAAATTGAGTGAATAAAAGACAAGTGTCCCATTTTTCGAAGTAGACTACTTAAATGCAAATTTTTCGCTTAGTGAACATAGTGCTTACCTTAACAGTAGGTGCTCAAGGTATGCACTATGTTCACCGAGCGAAAGTGAAAAATATGTCGTGGAGACTTGCCTTTAATTCAATCAATTTAAGATAAATGTGGACTGATTGATTGCCGGTGAAACATTTTTCCTGAGAAAAAAGTTAATTGTTTTTGCTAGCGAAATGTCAAAATCCGTTGACTTTCGTTTAATTTAAAGTGAGTACCACCAAGCGAATTCAATTTCACGATCATCAAAATTTTGAGAGTATTTGCATGAATTAACCTGAACTGACGATGAAATCCAGTTCAAAATTCTGAAGACCCTGAAATAGATGACTTGCACGAAAGTCTCCACACCGATTTGTATTTTAAGTGAGTATGACCGAAAGTGCACATTCATCTGAAATTTATTGAATAAATGCCACATCTTCACGGTACATTTTTCGCGGGACACTATAATGCAAGGTTTTCGGTCAGATATCAGTTACTCTAAGCTGTGACGGTCGACTCCTTCATCTCCTCGTGAAATTCCCAGTAAGAGTAGGTAATAAAATAACATCATAATTTCACGTGAAATCCATGCCAACATTTTGATAATCCTGAAATAGAATTCTCTTGGTAATAAATAATACTCACTTCATGTCTTCTCAGCAATTTTTGACATTTCGCCAGCGAAGACAGTGCAGTTGCACTTTATTTCTAAGGGAAAAGCTGTCATCGACAATCAATCAGGCCGCGAATGCCCAAATTTAGAGTAGGTACTAACATCGCCATTTCACGTGAAATCCATACAAATACTGTAAAAATTTTGATGGTCGTGAATTCGAATTCCCTTGGCGGTACCAACTTCACACGAAAGTCTCCACACCGGTTTTTGACATTTCGCCGGCGAAAACAATGCACTTGCACTTTATTTCACAGGGAAAAAGTATCATCGGCAATCTATCAGTCCGCGAGTGCATATTTATCTTAAATTTTTTGAATAAAAGGCTAGCCTCCACATCACAATTTTCACGGGAGATATAAATGAAAGTTTTGCGCTCGATGAAGATATTACCCTAAACTTATACTCTCACAATTTATTATTAAATTGAATATTGAGAACAATAGCTCCACTGATTTTCTTACCCAATCCCAGAGTCTTCTCCTGACCATTCACCCCTTAATCCCATATTTGTAGAACTTAAAGAAATCTCTATAAAGTCTATGAATGTAGTTACCGCTTATATATTTTTTATCTTTGCCAAGGGACCAAACATCCATGAATCGTGATCAAAATTGATTACGATAAATCCAACTTTTCGTCGCCATATAGTCTTCTCCGGTATATTCATAGCTCCGGGCATTCCCATCATTTACTGTTTCCTAATAAAAATGTCTTTATTCAAAATTCATCTCAAGTGCCTGTGTCATGGCTTAAAGTTTTACCGCGGGATCGGGGGCAACAACATATTGAGTTGAACAGAGCGAATGCAACGTCTGTAGCTGGCTGCTCACGCGAGGATTCTCCCTGTCATCGTTACATTCATCGCATATTTACTTTTATCATTGCACAACACATACATGTGAACAAAATGTGAACTTTTTCCACGCTTCCCTTCACAATACACTTCAAAGAGATTATTATTATTGTCGAGACAAAAAAAGAGCATCATCTCATCCCTTCTGTACACTGTTTTTACACAGGTAGTGCCCTATTCACTTGATCTCTTAGTATGTAACAGCCATGTATGCTTGCGATATACTATACGTATACCTACGTATACGTACTACCTACGTTTGAAATATGCATAGAAGGCTAACGTATAAAGTCGACACGGAGGAAAGGTATCATAGGGAAAAGGGACTCCAAGATTCTCAGCATTCATTTCGGGTAGTATTGCTTCTCTCAATTTCAGCCGAACGTTCAAACGGATAGAGGAATCATGGTTGTGTATACCTGTGGGCTCCATATAAAACCTCCCGTTAGGATTCCTATTTTTATAGATATGAGACAGACGTTGAGGACGACTTTCATGCGACGATGTCGCTGCCGCTACCATGTATACATATAGGAAAACAAGGCTAACTCTTAAGGATTGCGGACAATTCGTTGAAACATACATAAAACGATAGAAACATATTGTTTGCTGAAGCTGGAAAACAGGACGAGCATACGAGTGTATATGCAGCGCAGAAACAAACTTTGAAAGAATTTGACTACATATAGGTAAGTTTTACCTGGTCCGATCTTTCTTTTTGTTCGGGCAATTTGGTCCGGTCGATTCGGATTGTGCATTGCAGATTAGGTTCACATGACTAACGTAGAGAGGATTTAAATCAGCTCTCACCATATCTTTCATAGGTTATTTGGGGAAAATTCTTACATTTTATGCGGTATGCGGTCAGTGAGGTTAAAACGATGCTGACAAGGATTTGCGTTAAGTTATATGCATAGTTGATTGGATTGGAAAATGTATTATAGAATGTTACAGAAAAGAGATATTTTAATTTTCATATTTTATTTTGTTATGTATCAACGACTTATCTGAACGATAAACTGTGTGAACTGTGCAGTTATTCTGGCCTGATTTGATAAATGCTATGCGGGTTCTCCAAAACTTATTATGACAATGATCAACATTATTACGAATCAAATGGTATCGATTGCCGCATATGTAAGTAAGCATATGACGCTTTCGAAAATGTGAAACTGATAAGACTGGGTTAAAAGTAGAAACCGTGCTAGGAAGCACATACAATTAAAGTTCATTGCAAGGATTTTCATCGGGTTTCAGCAGGGATGACTGCTCACTTACAGCGAAATTGTAGTGTATTCCTGAAATGTTCATTAAAAAAATAAAAAAAAGGATGCTCGATATTTGTTTTTTTTTTTCGAAATTCTACAGGATTCCAGTAGAATGTTGAGAAGTGTAGAGTGGACTGTACTAATGACACTGACGCTGGCTGAGGATTTTTCTTGGCTAATTTATTGAGTGTCCTTTTAAAAAAAATTTATTATGCTATTTTTATGCCACATACTGTAAAAACTCAACTATTGTCTGTGTCACATGTGACTAGATATGTATGTCATCGGAAATAATATAAACTGTAGCGCCTTCATTGCATTTCATATAAAATGTTTGCTATTCACATACCGGTAGGTATGAACCGACTTACGTCAAGGATTTATTCCTCATACTCATATTCTATGCTGAAGGTACCGACACAGCTCGAACTGCTACTAAGGTACCTCGTCTCACATAAATTGGTCGAGATTAAAGTTAATAATTTTTCGGAAAAAGGTGTTTGAATTTAATTTGGACTTTGTGTGCATAGCCACCGTATGGTCGTTGAGAACTGATTTTGAAGCTGGAGATAAGTAAGGACATGGCAAACGGAATTCATCGTTCTTATTCGTGATTTGTGTGCACGTACGATTGTTAAGCTGGTTACTTTTATGTGTATTTGGATAATTTAATTAGATTTGTAATGCTGGTTTAGATAAGATGAGATGATTTTGGATGAGTATATAGGTATAGACATTGTCTGAGGCTACCAGATAAGTAAATTGAAATATTCTCTAGGATTTTAAAAAGAATAAAAAATGTAGCCTACAAATGGGACAAAATTATATCTGCGTTTTGTTTGCAATTTAAATTAAAGATTATTAATATAATTTGACAAGTTTACCATCTACGTGTTTACCGTCAGGGGAGCACCTAGGGTTTATGCCCTTATCTCCCGGTCGTTCGAACGTTTTGGACCTTCTGCGTTTCATTGACAAGGTCTTATTGTAAAATGGGGATTTGTTCATCCAATGAATGCACCCACCCTCAGAAACCAAAACACGGGACTGCAACACCAGTTCGTTGACTTGCTCATCAACCTCCAGCCACCTCATGTCCAACACCTTGATGGACAGAGACCATGGTCCCTTGGACATACCCATCCCTTAGGTACACTATTCGCTAAAGACTTCTCTACAGCAGGTGCTATCTTCCTTCGCCGCCTATTGGTTAAGCCTCACGTAGAACATTCAGAAGTGCAGTTCGAACGAACCTGGGAGAAAATCGATTAAATGGCGAAAAGCGCTTTCTAAAAATGTTTTGTTTTTAATTCGTATTTTAGTAATAATATAGCCAATGATACAGTTTAAAGGAATGGTTAAAATAGGGAATGCAGTGAATGAATGAGATATTCCTCCGTTATTCATATTTTATTTAGGGAAAGTCCCATATACTCGTAACTTCGTCGGAAAAGGAGTAGATTTAAAAACCATCAATGGCAGTCAATATCGTATTGTTTTGTAAAATGTAAAGTCATTTATGCCCCCTTATCTATGCCACTGCGACCAAGCGCTGCCAAAATCACTCGATTCTATTTAATCTGCCTGGTATGGTGCTGAAGGGGCGCCAATCGTCCGCTTGCCCGGGGCGACGTAAACGCTAGAGCGGGCGCTCTCTACAAATTATCTGCGTTACTGGAAACACAAATATTCAACGTCGTAAGATTTGAAAATCTAAATTTGACCAATATAACTGTCAGATTTGACAAATCGAAACAACAAACAGTAAAAATTAAACGAATAGCCAATCATATTGAACTATCGAAAATACAGATTAGACCAAAAAAGTTATTCCGCAGATGTTACACTTTTCAATAGAACGCATTCCGTATCCAAAATACAGTTTAGACGAGTGGTTCCCAATCTTTTTCAGTCCGCGCCCCCCTTTGCGAAGTCTGCTGAGGCTGGCGCCACCGCAGAAAATTTTGGCCAAAAACCGAAAATAGGCATAATAAAATTTTTATTTCCGCCATTGTTCACTTCGTGGGGACTTTAATTATATGTATATTTGCGTTCTTCGGTTAATTGCTTTATTTTATTTAAAACTTCCTTATAATTTCTCAAAGCTGTAAAATACTGAGACATGATTTGCAAACATTTAAGCAATCACACACTAATTTTGGACAGAAGTCTAGACTTTTTTTTAATATTGGACTTGGTTGTTGTTGTTGTTGTAGCGATTCAAGAGATTTTCTTTTTCTCTTTTGAATCGAAGGGGGTTTTGGCAGCTCTTGGCCGTTTTTTTTAACAACGGGTGGCTCCGGGACGATTTACATCGAAGAACCGGCTGCCGATGCCGTAGGAGCATTTTTATGGACAACACAAACATCCATGGGTCACAGTGGGATTCGAACCCACGCACCGGTAACTCAGAGATAGACATATCTGCCACTGAGCCACCGAATTGTGATAGTCCAATGCAGAGAATTGCTTGTTAACAATGCAAATACTCGTATGCAAACACGTTACCCTCTCTTGCGTCGAAAAAGCACAATTGTTTCTTAGTGGAGCCCAAGTTTTGGAACATTTTGGGCATTTTTAAAAAGCACTCAACGTGAGTTTCTTCGTTTCTTTATTTATGGTGGGGATTTGTACAGCCAAAAGCAAGTGGAAAATGTTTACTTAAAATCGTTTTTTGACAAAAAAAAGTCATCATAACACACAAAAAAAATTTATGGCTTAATGATGAGATAAGTAAAGCAGTGCTATTACTGGAGCTATAAGAGTCCGAAGATGTTCTAATAAATCCAAAGAATTTTTTTTCATCACGAGCCTAGACGTCAATGTAAAGCGATTTCTACCTAAAATATTTTCAGCGATCTTTTGGCCAGAGGCTCTTGGCTAGTATGAAAATAAATTTATTGTTACAGCAATATATAAGTCTTACTCACGCCCCCTTTCCCAAGCCGTCACAGTTTGGGAATCACTGGTTTAGACCAAAAAAGTTTACCCGCAGATGTTACACTTTTCAATAGAACGCATTCCGTATCCAAAAGTTCGATGGTTTCAACATCTGGGTACATTTTTGTGGTCTAAGTGGAGTTTATAATGTGTAAGTCTAATCGTCCAATGTGTCCAAATTTAACAGTTTTAATTATTGAGTTTTCAAACATTTGCTATGTCCACACCAGCACATCTTTCGTTTTCCCTATCGCACCCAAGTTCCGTTTCCTCGTTCAACATTGAACTTGTCATTGATTGCTGCAAATTAACACTCTTTCAACATTTGTTCATCATTCGTCCTTAGATATTTGTCGCGACTTGTGTCTGAACATAGCTGTCAATGTAGACTATAGAAAACCACTTTAAAGAAAACTGGGTTAAACCCAAAGTTTTTAGTCGAATGTGTCTACAGGTCTTAAAAAATCCTCTACGAATTTTCGGAAGCATATTGAAACTCTGTCAGTCATTGGCGTAGCCAGTATTTCGTTCAGAGGCAAGCCCCCAAGCCACATGGACCCCCAAAACCGAATAAATAAAAACGAGACCGAGGCTAATTTCGGGCGTGGCCGAAATTTGGATACCCTTCGCTCCCCTCGGGATAAAAGTTTTTTCGGGCGTACCTACGACTTGTATTTAAACCCCCCCCCCCCCCCCCATTCTATTCCTTGTGTCTTCAGAAAAGTTCCTTTGCGTCGACAAAACAATATTTGTGTGGGGTTTGGTTGGAGTAAGTGGGCAAATAAAAAAATTCTTTGATAGATCCTTGAGTAACTGTTCCTTTAAAGACATCAATTTTTATTAGTTTGATCAATCCAAGCTGCAGTATCACAGATACAGTCAAAACATTGTGAATCGACAAATTTTGTGTACGGAGACGCTTGAACTTTATAGCATTTAACAGCATTTCAGAGAGCCGCAACTTTACAGTAAATTGTTGTAATCTTGCTGTAAAACAATAATCAGAGCAATCAATAAATTACAAAGAAAGCGTCTCCCATCCTTGTTGACAGTACCCAGCCTCTAATCTAATCTATCAATTGTTCTAGCAAGAAATTGGTTCGTTGTGGTCCAGTTCTTTGAGTGTATGAATCTTTCAAAAAAAGTGACTGCATTAATGAAAATATGCTCACAACGTTGACAAAAGGATAACTAAGGACCTACTGACTGAAACAGCTGTCAAAAAGGTCCAAGTTTTTTTTCTTCTTTTCTTTTAACTAGGACTCATGAGATCCAGATGGCCGATAAACCCTTCTGTTCATCAGATAATGGATCCGCATCGTCTGCATGACTTATTTACCATGCATTTGATTTCGTTATAGACCTTATTCTCTTGGGAGGTGGATACGACAACGACTGGTGATCGTTGAACTTGGCCCGGATCGTAAAAGATCTTCGCAACTACATTTGAGCTATTTGATGTGATGTCCAGATCTAGGATCAATGGATTCTCTAGTATTTGTTGATAAAAAGTTAAATGGATCATGCAGATTATTCTATAAGTTTCCCCTTATATTTATTCAAATTTCAATTTGACTTTCGGAACATGATGATTAAACATTTGTTGACTGCTCTAAATGCGGGTTCTATTAATATTGCCTGGTTTTAAAAATTTAACGTGAGGAGTCCATGTTCCAATTTTGAACACAAGAAATTTGGGAATCTTTTACTCCTGATTATACTCAACTCGGTTACGATTTGCGCTTTTTTGTCTACACTCCGTGTTTTTAGGATTCTCGTGAAAACCAAGGGGAACGGTTTAATATTCGAAAGACTAGGCAGACCCGTGGTTGCAGGATCTGATATCAAAGTCCCAAACATCAAAGGCCTGAAAAGTACGAGCATAAATTTAATCTTCGAGACTCAAGTCTCCCTGTCTTGGAATATCCGAGTCACCGAAGCGGAAATCTTTCAATTTGAAAATAACCTAAAGTTTCGGATTGACACTAGGCGTCAATTGATCACTTCCTACACGCAGTTGATTATTGGAAGTACAAAAAATGTCGTGCCGTTTCACGAGCCAAACCTGCATTTTTACGCTCTGAAATATCGTAGTGCTACCGGCCCTCCCTGCCCCCTCCCTTGCTACGCCCATGCCTTCAGTAGGTATCAATATTACGTCTAATGGAATTATCACTCTATATGGAAATATGGAAAATTTCCCTTCAATATAAAGCCCATTATTGATTATTATAATTTGCCTGGTGGAACTGCCCCTCTTTCGCCACATGCACATTTAGCAATATGTATTTCATTCAATAAGTCAGTAAACTTGGTATGGTGGGCAGTTTACCGATGGGAGTTTTTCGTCTGCTGGGCCAAGGTCAAATGGTTTTATTTTTTTTTTTTAAATAAAGAGACACTTTCCACTTTAAAGTTTATTGAAAAGCATAGGAATTTATAATTTGACCAGAAAATGACAATCAAATATAACCTTCATGCGAATAAACTGAATCAGTCATCATATTAACCAAATCAACAGTTTATTATAAAGCGCACCTCTTTTATGAAAATTCCTTAATTTCATATTCCATAAAAAAAGCGCCATTAAGCACCCATGTCATCACATCAAAGTCAATAATGATTATGACCTTAATCCACTTTTCGATTCCCACGCGTGTCTTCATCAAACAAATCAGAGAACAATACAAAATCCAGTCTTCGGGATCAATGTCATAAAAAACTCCCGAACATTGGACAAAGTCCCAATCTACCTATAAATAAATATGGGATAAACACGGTCTACATCGGTTCGTATACCTTTTTATACGAGTATTGTCCAACACTGGAAAAATATTTATCTAAAGCCTATCATCACGTTTATCGATCCACTTCGTCCTGCCTATATATCCTGTCTGCTGTTTGTATCAGGTGAGATGACAATATATAGAGAAAAGCTCCGCACAAAATATACGTACAACAGGACAACGATATAATGGTCGATACGGTCGCATGCCGGGAAGGATCCAAAACGGTACCACGTCAATTAATTAAAGTGTCACTTAGAGATACAAAAGAAAAAAAAAACGTGTGAATTGTTCGCCCGTTATCCATCCTATAGCCGTATCAAAAGGACTCCCGTCTCGCTATGGGTCGCAGCTTTCAGACAGAAATAGTACAAAGGTTGCCGGAAGACATGCTGGTTCGCTTGTTTATCTTCTCAGCAGGCGATTCTGATATAGTATTGCAAAAAATACGTTTATAGATACAGGAATCTACCAATATATAGTCATGGGAACTTCGCGAAGTCAATATACGTTTTCTATTTTTATCCAGCCGAGGAACGTAGACTTGGCCCGCATCGACAACCTTTCTTTACGAGACTCATTGATTATCCTACTTCGATTTCATATGAAACCGAAAATAGTCCTGGTCCTATATGTAATAGGGAATGCGAATCCTACCGTCGACCGCGCACCGTCACACTCCCATCTGCAGTGACGACATTCCCTATTCCCGATATATGTAGGTAACGCATTTAGATAAACGACCCGGAACTGGTCATCTGTGAACTATAAACATTCACGGAACACCGCTCGGACATAGCCACGGCACGTACCATACCATGAGGTTTTCTAAGCCACTAGCCACCCTTATTGTGTCGTCTGCAAAATTTAAGTGCGCGACCACTATCGATACGGTCGGCGGCATGCCTTTTCCACACCACCCCCATATGAACAATTTGTTGAAAAAAATGCATTGGCGGTGTCATCTGGTCTACCAAGGGTTTGAAGCATGGGAAAAAATGTTTTCGTATCAATTCACGGTTGCATATATGAATGCGGGACGGAAAGACTCTATTGAAATAATTTATGTACCAACTTAAAAGAAGAAAATGATATGATTACGAATTGGAATTGAAATAAGGACCTATTTATGGGAAATGGTGCTACAAATCAACCGTCAAGACATGAGATTTATTTAAATCTAGAATAATTTGTACAATTTACCATACATTTTTCAAGATATAGTAATTTTTAGACGAATCTAATTAAAACTTGTGCTAAATGAACCACAAATTCCCCGACTAAATCGTAGTAAAATTAAAATAAATGTAAATACTATTAGAGAGTCCTTTTAGTTCATCATGGGCCTCGTTACCCGCCCTCTATTTTCATCGCAAATTCAAAACTAATCAGTAATCATCATTCAAATAGCAATATACACTATCTAGATGCCAATACAATTTCCCACGCCAGCATTTACGAGTATATGTACATTCAAATATTGAGTCAAGTCTTCAACCCAACAATACCCTCTAACCCCGCATTTCCCACTATTATCCTATTGCAATTTTCAAATGATTAATTGATTGTTAAAGTATCAATAAAACGTATTCAAACCCGCGTTATACGTTTAACTATACGAGTATGTCTAAGCCAGTATTTCCCAGGACCTCGTCACCATAATATCATAGTGACCGCCCGAGCGGCAAATATCAATGACTTTGGTTTTGTGTATATTATGCCTGCGTGTTTGGAAACACAGGAGCAAGGATAATGTGTTGTGTTGTTCGTAAATGCGGTCCCCGGCCGGAACAATTGCGCGCACTCCTTGAAAGAAGAGTGTCCGTGTCGTGTGTCGACTTTGTCGAATATAAGAGGCAACAAGTTGCCTCGTCTCGTACGTACGTAGGCACGAGGATATTAGCGCCACATTAAGATATTGGGGTGTGTGTGTGTGTGTGTGTGTATGGACTATACCCACCATAAGGTGTAAGGTGCGGCTTTGTTGGTTTCTGGGGTTTTGTCGCTCGCTGGTTCGAGGTTCGTTTGTACACTTTTTTGTTCTGTTATGTTGGTCCTGACCCGGTTGATGGTTGACTGCTGATTAGGAAACAAGCAAAAGCGAGCGAGAGCCGAGAGGTGTTTTATTTTGTCGGTTCGGTTAAAGAAGATGAAGAGACTTGTTGATAGGATATGGGGTATAGAACGATGATAATGAGAGTTGTCGAACATCAAAAGGAATTCCGAAAATGAATGAGATTTCGTGTGACCATACCTACCGGAGGTAAGTGAACTCTATGAATTTCGGGCTTGGTATGAGTTTGGCTCAAGGATGTTTGAGGTTTTGCATTATGGAATTCATTATTTTTTTGAATGTTAAGAAGTAGATGTACATAATATTGCGTGAGCAATGAATAAGGATGATACACAAAAAGTAGATCTAATTGCGATAGCGATGATTAGGAATGAGGATAAATTTGGTTCTGGTGTAGAGACTTAAATATATCATGAGATGCCTGAGCGTCCCACCGCCTAATAAAAAAAAAGAAGCGAACAAGTGTAAGGTTACCGGACGGAACATGGTGCCTTCATTGACAGAAATACAAGCCTCCCTAGTAACTTTCGAAAAGCGTTTACTAAAATGTTCAGCACATTAGCCAATAGTGCATAGGCTATCAAGCTCTTGCTTCCACTGTCTCTTCCCGTGGTGCTGGTGACTCCTTCTCATTGTCTCGTTCCATGGGCAACTTTCTAAGATATTCCGGGTGTCGCATGATTAGTGAGGACGAAGTGTGATTTCGTGTCTGGAAGGTCACCGTCAGAACCACTGTTGTCCTGTGAGTTTGCATGAACTTTGACCATTGAAAATGGAAAAAAGTTGAAACACATTTCACTACAGTGGTTCCCAACTCACAAATGTCTGCGGACCACTAACAATACGAGTATGTCGCTACGGACCACACATTTTTTAAGCTGAGTAAATTCCTTTACATTTTCTTAAAAGGCGATGCATTCTATAATTCTGGGTAAACTACTAACACTTATTGCAGCTGTAAATACATAAATAATAGAATACATCATCGAGCTGTCTTAGCCTGATAATTTAGGACTGACACAACGGCAGGCAGGAGTGGCCTGTAAGAATCCCACATATGGTACATACCTTATTTCTGGTTAGCTGAAGTAGCTCAGCCGCACTTTTATGGGATTATCCTGCTACGAACAGTTTAGATTGTCTGGGCCCGGGTAGATTGTCCCAGTACTCAGATGCCTGAACTTGTTTCTGGTCTTTGATTAGTCGTTTTACTATACATGTAGAGATGCTACTAAAGGGTTCTGGTCCGCAGAAGTGGGTTGCTGCGGCTGTGCATGCCAACTCATCCTGATATCCTGTGTGCTGGACCAACCACACCTGCTCCTGAACCTTCGGTTGTTTTGGAACCGGCAGTAAACCATTTTATGGTCTGTGGGTGCAGCTTAGCGAAATTAGACTGCCACTCCTCTCTGCTCCAAGTTTCAGCCTGAAAACGGCGGCAGCATGAGATCCCCTATGGATCGGAGGGCATGTTCGCGATAGTGCCCCTTGGTAAGCTCCAGATTGGCATCGCTCGCGTTGAGTCGTGCTAGTGCCAGTTTTGCCTCAGTTTCGAGGTGTATGTCAACTGGGTGTAGGTAAAGTAACATCTCCAGAGTGCTGCTAGGGCAAAGTCAAAGTGCATCGGTGCTAATGAAATATGCTAGTCTCTGTACCTTGCCTAACACGGACTTACCCTCAGTAGTCAGGGCTCTCTTCCACCAGACCACAGCACCGTAGTCTAGAGTGGGTTTAACTGTTGCTCTGTAGATCCAGAGCATAATGGAGGGTTTCATACCCCAGGTTTTCCCTACGATTTTTTTTGCCCTGGTGGCTTTTTAGCCGCCGCTTCGACATGCTTTTGCCAGTAAAGTTCACTGTCGAGGATAACCCCGAGACATTTGACTTTATTCCCAATCGGTAGGTGGGTGTTGTACATTAGATATCGGGCGTCTGAGCTTAGCTCGCTTTCTGTTCTTGGAGAAAGGTATGATGATCGCTTTGCATTGGATGGGTTTACTCGGAGCCCGTTCGCATCACACTATTCTTTAACTATTTTTAGTGCTGGTTCGAGTAAAGCAGGTAGTGTTTCCTCAAACAAACCCTTAACAACTATAAACACATCGTCGGCATATCCATGCACGGAAAAGCCATTGGATGTGAGCTTCCACAAAAGTTCGTCCGCAACCAGGCACCACAGGAGGGGTGAAAGTACACTGCCCTTGTGGGCAGCCTCTAGTAACCTCAGCAAGGAGAGTTAGCTCGTTGATTAAGCAGACGACTTTTCTGGAGGAAAGCATGCTGCTAATCCATCCTATAGTCGTATTTCCTATCATCTTTATTTTTCAGCCCTCTTTCAATTGCATCGAAGGAAGTATTATCGAATGCTCCTTCGATGTCCAAGAAAGCAGCAAGCGTGGTATTTTTGGCCTCAAAGGGCCTTTCAATCTCTCCTGCATGGCTGTGGAGCGCGGATTCTGTGGATTTACCTGGTTGATAAGCAAACTGCCGTGTAGTGGGTTACTAAACAGCGTGGTTTTTCTGATATGCTCGTCAATGATTTTTTCCATAGATTTGAGCATGAATGAAGTAAGGCTGAGTGGTCTGTAAGAATTGGGATCCTCCTTGGGCCGTTTTCCCATTTTATGAATGAAGACTACCCTCGCAAGTCTCCATGAGCCAAGCATGTAGCCTAGCGCAAAGCGGCTTCTGAATATACTCAGGAGGTAAGGAGAGCTGGAAAAATCCCGTCGGTGCTGGCGGATTAAAAGGGCTCAAACGAGCCTATATGGCCCATTTTACTTTATCTTGAGCAAAGATCTTGCTGTTCTCCAGTCTGAAGAATTAGCTCTGTACAGACTGTTTTCATTTGCTGGTCCCTCATTTCCCAGTAAGTGGCATTCCGGAAATTGGGCAGGGTACTGCTTTATTGTCCTTCGTCCTTCTGAGGGGGCAGTTTTCCTCAAAAGAGGTCACTATGGCCCTGGGTGACGTTGGAGACCAAGCTGTCCAGACTTAGCCAGCTGGAGGCAGTCCTGTCGATGGTGGATAATCTCTCTGGCAGAGAGATTTTGTAATCGTCCCACTCAGTTGGCTGTGGTATGCGCCTTTCTCGCAAACTCGTTGTAGGGACTGTAAGCTGAAATCTGATATGCAAGTGATCTGACATTGATGTTTCGTCGGATACATGCCAGTTTCCATCCCAGTTTTTAGCCAGTTGGTTGCCAAAAGTTCGATCGAGTACTTCCTGCCTCGATCTAGTGACAAAGGTAGGTTTGCTACTTATATTGAATATGCTGAAATTTACCAATTCTAACGAGGATCTGCCGGCCGCACTGAACCCCTTGAATATGTTGGTGTAGCGGGCTTTCGGTGGCAAAGCGAATAGGTAGTACGACGTGTCTGCCCTTCATGTTCATGTGTTTAGGTGTCATCAAGCTGCAATGGTTAGCAGTTATTCGGCGGAACAAAAAGCTCAGCGGCTCAGCCAATCTTCTCTAAGTCTGATGAAATTCACGAGTAAAATTGCTATCTCGTACAAAAAGGAGCAATTAGCGGTGAAGTAGGTGGGTGTGGCATGTATCCTTATGGATTAAACCACTGAGTTTTGAATTTATGAAGGGTTCAGCTGGAGATCTTTGGAACTGTCAGTAGCAAATATTTTTTTCGGGAATATGTTCGTTCACAGGGATCACTTGGGCTACATCGAAAGAAAATGCTTTCCGGTTTCCCACTGTTATAACTTAAGAGCATGTGACGATTGGGAGTTTCCGCTTTTGGCCAAGATGTATTCATGTACCTATACCTAATCAAGAAATCTTGGTTTGCTGAAGTCTAACTGATGCGGAGTTGAGGGCCCACTGATTATTAATAATATATTCTCCATCAGGACTTAATATCGTTATACAATAAAACACTACTATATACAAGACTTGTAGCTACCAAATGCATACTGAAACTGATCGTTAACTTTTCTTAAGGTCTGAACGTAATGAATTTAATATCCTTGAAGGCGAATTTTTAGCGTGTAATGTTAATTCACAAGAAAATAAAACTTTTTATAAGTAGACTTCTAAGTTTACCACCTGTTGGGAAACAATGCAAAACAAATGTTCGTAATTTTCCTGTACCTCATTTTGTGTTTCATGTCTGTTATTGTGAAAGTCAAAAATGTTGTTGTCTAACTAACATTCTTATCCCTACAAACATATCTGTGTTTCCCCTTCCTAGGTTCCAGGGAAATTATGATAATGCTATGATATTATTATCTCACTATTTCTAATCCATATTCCTTGAAAAGAAAAAATGGTTAAAATTAATTTGAAATATAAATATTTCTGGCATTGTTAAAATTATGCGATTCCCGAGAAACACACTTCCATCAGGCCTTAATTGTAAACATCATTTAAAATTAACATTATCATAATTCAACTTAAAACATTTTTACATCCAGTATATACAAATAGTTAGCTAAAAGGATCATTATATTTAAAACAAATAAAATAAAAACAATCCCCGCTCCGGAAAATATTACCCCAACAGTAACCTCCAGCACTAACGACCAGTGCAGTGCACTCATCCTACCTTCCTACCTTTATAAATGTAAAATGAAACTAATAGTCTGTAAATCATACTAAATTGCGGTGCTCTTTTGAAACTCGCTTTCAGTCAATTAAGATCCTTTTTGTATGCGAGAGTTTGTTAAACTGTTTTCATAAATTAAACTCTCTTTCTCTCTAATCTAAAAAGTCGCGTACTGTATAACGTATCTATAAATTCAATTATGCGACGAATGGACTGTTAAGTGACTCGCTATTCTGGCACACGAAGGACAACACGAGAAATTATTATGAATTCGCGCCGTGGTAAAGGAAAAGTTTTACAACATTTATATACGTTACAACACAGTTTATCATGTTGCTGTGCCTCTTCGTTTCGCGTGTATGTCTTTCTGTCTGTGCCGAGGACGAGAGAGAGAGACTCGTCGGACGTCGGGAAACAATTGAAATTGCACAAAAGTGAACAACAATTGGCCTTTTCGACCCGCTATTGTTCGGCAACGGTAAGTAGTAATTTTTCACTTTTTATCGCTGACACTTGGCGAAGGACAATCAACTGAATTAACTATAAGAGGATATTTTTGAATTTTTCATTTTCAATATAAGGTAGGGTTTAATGACTCAAACGATGCAACGATTTTCGTCATTGTCTCGTTGCCATACTCATTCTCTTAATAAATTTCACCAAAAAGTACATAATATCAAGTTC
The DNA here is from genome assembly GCA_949715475.1 of Microchrysa polita. Classification (NCBI taxonomy): domain Eukaryota; kingdom Metazoa; phylum Arthropoda; class Insecta; order Diptera; family Stratiomyidae; genus Microchrysa; species Microchrysa polita. The sequence goes on from OX454420.1 coordinate 62,592,588, forward strand.
AAGTATGTATCATTATCCCTTTGATTGTGACTAGCAACATGCATAGGAAGGACTCCACCAAATACAGTCAAACGCGCCACGCCAAATCCAAGTAAAAATGTTTAAAATAATCTTTTATTCAAGATAAAAACATAAAAGCTTTAACAAGTGGATTTCGCTTTGAATCCGTCAGTGATATCTTTTGTACATGCTCCTCGGTTCTTTACATGGGCAAGAAACGTGTAAAAGGAGAGGAGGACTGGCTAGAAAAAACACTGTAATGGTAAGCTTTCAAGTACTTTTGAATCGGATTGAAAATTCACTGAGGATTACGATAGGATTTACATTTTTGTACTATTTCTCTATTATCTAAGAAAATAGTGAAACAGAATTGGCACCAGTTGAGAATGAGCTTAAAGGATCCTTCTTCGGAAAAGAATCGTTGGACATGCTTAATAGTAGTTCTCTTCTGATTATGTCAACAAGATTTGAATGAAGTTTGGTGGGAACTTTGTGAATATCCTTATTTTAAGTTCACATTAAAAATTCACTGGACAATTTTTTATTATCAATAACGGGAAAGATTTGATAATTTGTTTACTTAGTTTTACCGTTACTATCAGTTACATGTTACATCTCATGTTCATCGACTTTGAAAAAGCCTTCGATAGTGTTGATCGTCAGTACATCTGGGATGCCTTACGAAGACGAAATATACCAGATAAGATAATCTCCATCATTAAGGAATCCTACAATGGAGCCCAATGTCACGTCCTGCATAAGGGCAAGCTTTCAGATCCTTTTGAGGTGCACAGTGGAGTGAGACAGGGCTGCATTTTGTCACCTATTCTCTTCCTTATTGTCATTAGTGATGTACTCGGCTCCGCACTTCAATTACATCGTAACAAAGGTATCAGATGGAAATTATTTGATCACCTTCAACATCTTGACTACGCTGACGATATTTGCCTTCTATCAACTAATACGGATGATGTCGCTCAAATGACAGAAGCTCTAAATTGCGCAAGTCGTAATGCGGGGCTGAAAATCAATGCGGCCAAGACTAAGTTCTTGAGCACATATCCAGGGGGGCAAAGCGGAATTTGTATTTCGGGACAGACAGTCGAAAAAGTTGATGAATTTTGCTATCTCGGGAGCGTAGTTACAGCAGATGGTGGAGCGGATGCTGATGTAAAATCACGGATAAACAAGGCTAGGGCGGCTTTCTTCAATTTGACTCCTTTCTGGCCAAACAACAATATTTCCAGACGCACCAAACTTCGAGTCTTCAATTCCAATGTGAAATCCGTGCTGTTATATGGCTGTTCAACCAGGAAGGTGATTAAAGAGATTACTGGTAAGTTGCGAACTTCTGTAAATCAGTGTCTACGGCGCATCCTACATATTCGTTGGCCGGAGATCATTTCGAACGAGGATCTCCTCACTATAACTGGCCAAGAAAGGATAGGCACTTCGATTAAATGACTTAAGTGGCAATGGATAGGTCACACTTTCCGAAGAGGGCCCAATAACGTCGCAAAAAAGGCCCTGAACTGGAATCCACAGGATTCCGGAGCAAGACGCCGTGTTGGACGGCCAAGGAACACATGGATAAGATCGGTAACAAGCGAGGCGAAAACGCTAAATCTTACATGGTCGCAGCTAGCGCCGTTGGCGCAAAACAGAATGAGGTGGAGAGTAGGCGTAGTTAATGCCCTATGCCCCACAATGGGTTGACAGGAACTAGAGAGAGAGATCAGTTACATAGCGACTGAATTACAAAAATAAGTTTCAGTTTCTTGGGTTAGTATTAATGGAACTTCCTTGTCAAACTAAATATAGAAAAAAAAGAATTGCCGCTCTAACAAAATTAACACTACCCAAAGGTCTAAAATCACTAATAGACATAATATCGTTTCAAATTAGACGGTTAAAAGTACCGTTATAAAATAATTGTTTGAAAAGTCAATGTTGAGAATTTGGAGTTTAAATATACAGAAATGTTAATATTTCTGAAACAGGTCAATGTTATGAAGTTTTAGAAACCGAAATCAAATATTCAATTTATTGATTAGGAAGAAGTGGAAGATTTCAATTTAACAGAATAAGACATAACTTTTGTCGATTTCTATTTACAAACACAATAGAAAATTTCATAAATTCTACTAATAAATATTAAAAACAGTTGTTATTGTAGACTTTTCCATTTTTTTGTGTCCCTGTATACGGTTGCCGTTTTTGCACGTCGGAGTGTCTCAAACGCGTCCTTTATGAGAATATTAGACACAATAACGCACCCTAAGTAATACGTTTCTAATTTCTAAGGGAACTAGGACATTTTTAACGTCTACTTACCGTGTTTTCTTCTTTTTTACACCATTTGGATCGCCCTTTTTCTTATCATTCTTCTTGGCATTTGCATTATTGCTGCTATTATCACTTGAACTTGGCACCGAATTCGCAGACGAGGTCGTCGAAACTGCACCACCACCCATCTCAGCATCACCCTTCTTCTTTCCCAGCCCGTTCATCATGCCACCACTGGTATCGAGTGGATGATGATGATGCGGTGATTGACCATTGCTACCATTGCCGACGGACACTTGTGACGAGGACGACGATGATGACGGCGGTTGTCCTGTAACTAGTGCAGCCTGTTGCTGTTGCACAATAACAGGTTGCACTTGAGTAGGGGGCTGTGGACTAAACATTTGCATATGATCGTAATCCATTTTCGACGAGGTTGGCGAATAGTCGATTTTGCCATTCGGACTTGGTCCGTAATCCATTGGCGGTTTGCCGTAGTCGATTTTATGTCCTCCGCCCGGCGAGTATTGATCCAGCTTCAGGGTGACATAATCGTATTTCGGACTGGGTGAATAGCAACCCAATTTCGTGGTGTAGTCAACTTTTTGTGCGGTGCCGTAGTCAAGTGTTTTATAGTGATCGAGTTTTGGTGATCCTGGCAACAGACTGTGAACTTCAGGTAAACGTTGAGAGCATAGCTCACCGGCCGCCGAGGGTGGCTGTATTGACGCCATACCAAGCATCACTTGGATACTGTGTCCGCTTTGAGGTTGAAGCGGCTTTGGACCGAGTGGACTAAGCGGTCCGGCAAAATCACTGAAAATCTGATCATCGAAATTCGAAGGTTCCATTATACCGAATATGCACAAAAACTTCAAAATAGGGTCACTTGATTAGCTCCAGAGAAACTCAATCACAGCCTAGCACACTTAATTAAATCCACATTTGGAAATAGGAATATGCGTGGGCGCATACGACATTACACGTGGCGCGAAAAACACAATAAATCCAATCGTGAAACAACAATCGCAACAGTAACAATAACAATTAATTAATTTCACAGTACGCGCGGTTGCAGCCTTTGGCTCTCGTCTAATTAAATTAATTACCGCGGCCTTTTAATTAAAATCACTTTCATGGGCGCACTCAATAATATCAATTGCAGTATGTAGTATTGTTAACGAAGCGGATTGCTCTGACGAAAGGCAAAACTCTAAGCGTATTAAGTTTTCGGTAGCAGGTCGCGGCAGTGTTTAAGGAGACGTCGAATCACTGATATGTCTCCTGAATCAAAAAACAGCGCGCGAAAAATTTGAAAATGTTAGACGTTCAAAATCAGGAAAGTGCGCGTATATGTATCGCGTATATAAAGTGCACGATTAATACAAGCCCAGGCGATTAATTGAAGTCTCGCTGAACTATGATTGCCTTTTTATAGTCAATTTAGGAGTCAATTAAACGAAACCGCCTAGCAACCAATCGCATTCGAGCAATGGAAGATGTCATGCTGCGATATTTGAAATGGACCCATTTATTGGACGAATCAGAAACAACCATTTCGTCTTCCCAGTACACAGTATGTATGATCTTTGCGTATATTTGTGATCATTCAGGGGGTAGATTGTCCTCTGGATGGCCTGACGTCATCATCATCACTATACACTCCCGTGTGCGGAAAGTCATAGAGGAGGGCGTTACGGACTTTGAAGTTACTCTCATAATAATATCTTCCCTACTCTGATCAAAACAAACACAACAATTCAGACTCATAGTGCTATCTCAATACGCCCTGACGAAGTCGAGTTCAGGACCTTTGGCCATGGAACCGTAACCAGAGGCGTTTCTTTAAATCCACACAGAAAACTCGATGTATTTACCGGGACGGGTGCGACGAAATTTCGAGGATCAAAAATGTATACGATATTCACACACGCAAAACGAAGGGAGGGTTATGATAAAAGCAGTATAGTAAATATTTTTGTTGAAATTCTGTTGAAATGACTCCTTTGTATCATCCTCGAGTATCTATCTGAAGAGAGTCAGAGTCATAAGTTCAGATAGGGGTCACGTGCGATGAGATTTTTTTTTTGGTACCATGCTGTCGTTTATGTTAGTCACGCGGGGTTTGAGGGAATGTCATATATTCAAAGTCCGGATTATGCCGGCGCATTCTACATTATTTTGTAAGAAGAAGCATTTTTCAATTCCAAAGAGGGTTGTTTCGATGGTGGACCACGTCATGAAGAGTTCTGAAGTATTTTTTTGAACATTTGAAAAAATGACTTAGTGACTATAATAATTTACATACTCGGGTACAATACGTTTTATTATGTAGAGAGCAAAAGAAGCAATTTGGCCGATATGGTGGCGGATTGGAGTTTTGATGTGGTCTTAAAAAGTGAATATTTTTTTATGGTGGTTCATTTTAATGTGAAAAATATTTCTTTATGAGTAATGATTCGTTATGTTCCAAAATCAATAAAAAATTAAATATCACCTTGGCGCCACTAGAATTCGAAACCATTATATTTTATTAAATATATCCAAAAGACTCAGTCAATTTAATGGTCGCGATCGGAAGATTTGCGATAGCTACTGTACATACAGAGGTCTAAAAATTATTTTGAAAACGGACAAAAAAGGTCCCAAACTTAGCTTTAACCGCAGATAGTTGGCTGGCTATAACATATCAAAAGGGTCATGGAGGACATTACATTTTCAATGTTTTCTTCTGGTTTCAGGCAGGTCAGTGAAAACTTGCCTAAAAGGGACCAAATTTGGCGTCTCTCATTTACTGTTTTTCGAACCCATATTTAAAATCGTCAAATAAAAGTTATTTTTTCAGTCCTGGAAGTGCCAGCTTGTATAATTAAGGCATAGAAGTCCTTTTTCGATATCATCCAAATGGCTCAAGTCTCTGCAAATAGCGGGAGAGCTGCGCCACCATGTGGGAAGACATAAATCTTGAAATTTGGCGTGAATATTCTTAACTTGCCAGTACCCCCTCACATTATTAAATTTCGAAAAATAGCGTAAATCCCCCCTTCTCCATTTTTTCTGCACGTTTCCACTTTCAATCAACCAAATATGCAATTTTTCCAAATTCAAAAGGGGGGAGAATGGAAGAGTTGATTTGAGCAACTCAATCTTCACACAGAGGTTTCTTCAACTTATTAAGAATATTTACACCAAATTTCAAAATATAATTTGTAATATGTATTGTGGTGCAAATTGCAAGTGTCAAAAAATGGGCATATCCAATTTAATTTTTTGGTCTGGCGTATAATTTTCCAAAATAAATCTGAGTGTCTTATATATCATTAGAAAGGTAATTATGTAGTTTACTTTGTTCTCTAGGACATTTTGCTCTAACTGTTACTGTTCTTGAAATAATTACAAAAAAATTAAAAAATACCCCATTTTCCCCTTTTTTCAAGGTTGCGGACCATCAATTGGTCGGTCTTTTTTTCGCACAATATCGGCCCAACAGTTTTATCATTATAACACTTCATAGAATATCCTCTTCCAACAGTAATGGGGCCCTTTACAGGGTGTAAATACTGAATAACAACCCAAAAATGGCATTTGGCGCCGTTTTTTAATCCAATAGAACCTTATAGTAGCACTAAATTATGCTTCGAAAAAGGCATACATCATGTGTCTTATTTCTTATATTATGATTTTCAGTCATTTTCTCGCTTCTGCTAAAAATTCTCGCAGCTAGCATCGAACCCATGACCATCGTATTGCCCGTCCCACGCGCTAACCACTCGGCCAACTTCAGATATAGTCAGCCAGCATTGCTCGTATACACTGGAAATGTTTACTAGTTGCTTCTATAGAAATGCTTAACAATTCTTTATCGAATCTCTGCAATGAACCTTCTACTTTACATATCAATCACACATTCATCAATAAAATGCAGTCAGTTTCTGCGCAGAGATCATCTTGATTGGTTCAGAAATTAACAATGAGTGAGGAAATATTGGTTTCGGGCATGATTTTAAAGAATTATATTGAAGAAACTTGGTATTCCGGAGCACTTCCTAAGTTTTATTTCTTTCAAAAATTACAAAGTCCATCCTTTTATAAATTTACGGTTAACAATTTATCGGATGACAATACGAATGTCACACTATTAATACAACCGATTCTCTGCTATAGGAGAATATTGCTGGTGTGTGTTAATTTAGAGATACTTTTGCATGTGTGTGTGTGTTATGTCATCCAATAAACACTATAGAGAAGTATTTAATGGAATATTTTTTTATGTTAACGTTTAGAGAAAGTATTATCGAAGTCTTATGCCACCATCTTTAAATTGAATCCATACAGAGTGTCCCATTCATGATGAAGGATATTTAAATGATAGGTAGTGTGGCTCATTTGGGGACAATTAATGTACAACGGGACCCCTCTATTTTTAACCGTTACACATTAATAGCATTTTTTGTCAAAATGCCCGACATGCCGACAAAATCAAAATTTTCCATACCTGCAAACAATTGCTCTGATATGTGGCTTCACTTTCTGAAACTACATAAAATTTCAAATAAAATGACACCTCACCCGTTACGAAGTAGTTCGTATCTTCCGAGATACACCTGTTCAAACTTTAAAGAAATTTTAAAATTGTACGATTTTATATATATTTGAATTATTGATAAAAAATCAATTGAAAAATTTCTTTAAAGTTTGAACGGGTGTATCTCGAAAGATTCGAACAACTTCGTAACGGGCGAGGTGTCATTTTATTGGAAATTTTATGTAGTTTCAGGAAGTGAAGCCACATATCAGAGGAAATGTTTGCTGGTGTGGAAAATTTTTCTTCGTAAAGGGCGAGGTGCCGATTGGAAATTTTATGTAGTTGCAGAAAGTGAAGTCATATCTCGGATGAAATGTTTGGTGGTGTGGCAAATTTTCATTTAGTTCTGCAAGTCGGGCATTTTGACAAAAAATGCTATTACTTGTAACGGTTAAAAATAGTACATACATTAATTTTCCCCAAATGAGCCACACTATCTACTATTAAAATATTCTCCACCATATGAATGGGTTACACTGTATAGATGTCAGAAGCTTTCCGTTTTAAGGATATTTTATCGGATTAAAATATGTACTTCTTTAAGTGATTACACGATAAACTGATTTTGTGTTACTATATGATGAAGTGCGTCTTTACAGCATACGAATTGTTACTTGGGAGGCACCATCCGCAACCATCCTGCAACACCATTTTCAGTAAAAATACTGTGAGCTTGACATCATTTTTTAAAATTAAAGTTTTTAATTTGTTTTTTAGCACTAGTTCGTCCATTGTAAACTTAGAGTCGGCATACATTATCCATTCGATTGAACAATCAAAGCTCATTTATGTGGGGAAAGCACATTTTCTATAAAGAACGCTCGTTTTCTCTAGCGCATTCGGTAGTGGAACCTTAAAAATGAGCTTTCTTCACAGAAATGTGCCTTGATGGTTCAATCGATTGGATAATGTATGTCGACTCTTAAATTGAAAGATTATAACGTTGCAAGTTTTGATTTTTTAATACACTCATGCCTCGTTATACGGCCTATCTTTTAGCGGTATTTCGCTATTACGGCTCTTTTCAATTCTGGCAGTTCAGTTTTAGCACAGTGGTTCCCAACTCGCAGATGTCTGCGGACCACTTAGCCTCGAAGGGAATTGCTACGGACCACGTTTCCAAGGATGGATTAAAAAGTTTGGATAGTTTCTTACCCATTCAGTCAGATTTTTGTTGTTATATATATTTCAGCCATTTCGGGTCGATGCACTTTTCCAAGGGGTACCTATTCTAGCTTCTTTAGGCTTTGTAATAATACGATCTTGAGGACAAAGCAGTCGCACGAGGTCTGCAGAGCACAGCGATTCGGTACTATTCAACCAAATGGGGCTAGTTTTTTTTTTGGCATTTTATAATTCGAAATTTGCATTTAGAAACTCTTTATAATTAGAATTTTTCCTGAAGTGTTCCTGTTGCTGTCTTTTAAAGGCTAATTGTGAAAAGATTACACATTTTCTTCAGTTTATTGTTAACTTTCAAGTGAAAATGGTTTCGAAAAAGTACCCGTGCATATCCGTAGATGTGAAAAGACAAATTATCGCGGCATCGGAAAATGGTGATAAAAAAAGATTTGACAACGAATTTAAAGATTTTAGCATTTACTACTATTTTAAAACTAAAAAACTAAAAAAAAGTTTGGAAACCACATTACAATAAAAAATGCAAAAGAATGCGATAAGGTATCCTATTTTCTCATTAAATTTAGTGTATCTCCAGTCGATCACAAAATAAGGACAAGAATTGTTTCGATATTTTTTCATAAATTAAGTTTAGCTTGACTATTTAATCCCATGATACGTTTAGGATCTATCTAGTGCTGTTTCGCTTTATGTTGGAACAACATTAAATTACAGGTAAAAGCACACTATTAAAGGGAAGCCTTTAAAATGGTTGAGGCAGTGTCGCGAAAAAATGTTCCGATTGGAGGAGCTTTGCTGAATTATAAAATTAATTATTTTATTTACATAGTCCCTTTTTTCGATAATTCGAACACTCAATAATTCAAAATTTTTTCGTTGTCCCTTGGGCTTCAAATTATCAAGAGTCGACTGAAATCACTTAGTATTGTCCGTCATCGTTTCTTCACTTTTGAATAAAAAAAAAATGTATACGTCCCATAAGAAGGGCATATGCTCGCTGCCTCTTGTATCTCGTCCAACATCCTTCGGTAATACAGCTATTTGGCGGTCACTTCCTTATTTGTAACCGTCTTTGGCACCCACCCCGTATGGTTAATTCTTGATAATCTCGCTTCACAGGAACATTACGCTATCAGCTTCGCAAGAAGAATTTTCTTGTTCTTGTTATCGACACTAGCGACACTTATCTTACCGTCCGCCATAAAGCGGACATATAGCGGAAAATATCGGAAACACAAAAGTTCCCCTATTAAAGCGGATAGCAGAACATGCCAAATTTTGTTGAAAATATCAGGAGGCAGCCTAAGCTCTTCGCCGAATATTTACGGAAAGCCGCAGCAAAACTCTCATCTGATTCAACGCAAAAACTGCCGTAATTTTAATTTTTTTAATCGAAAGTCTGTCTGTCATTAGAGAGTTTTAGCATATCGTTCAAATATTACGATAGGACGAACAGGCTTTGACATTTTCTATGAAAAATTCGCTTGCCTGTCGTACGCAAAACAGTATACCACAAATTTTCAAGTCCCAAGTAGGCATAGGTGTATTTCCGTGAATTTGACTGACTATACCACAATTTCGTATGTTCGAAGTAGGCATAGCCGACAAATAAAATATCATGAACCCACAATCATGATAGGTATTTTATTTGTCGGCTATGCCTACTTCGAACATACAAAATTGTGGTATACTGTTTTGCGTACGACAGCCAAGCGAATTTTTCATAGAAAATGTCAAAGCCTATTCGTCCTATCGTAATATTTTGAACGATATGCTAAAACTCTCTAATGTCTATATTGCTGTTAGTTTTCGGATGCGGTAATTGAAAAGTGATTATAAACCAAACATTTGCTTTTGTAGTAAATGTAAGTGAAAAGTCGTTGGTGCAATGACCAGGCTTAGTAATTTGCAAATTCGGTACGCGATCCATTTTTTAATCTTTGGCTATCTAGAGATCAATTTAACACCGTCAGAGACATTGCTTAGTGAAAATCAAAACTTTGATTTAGATTTAGTCACGTGAAATATTCCGTTTGTACAAGAATAGTCACTAGATTCTTCCGCGCACCCCCTCTAAAGCTATCACGGACCACCAGTTGGGAAATGTTTTTTAGCATATCGTACAACTTACTTCAACAACGTTCATAAGATTCTAATTCGTTTGTGTACTCTACACAAAACAGTAGGTATATCACAATTTTGCTTGTCCCAAATAGACGTAAGTTTTTTTTTTGACGAACGTTAAACAATCAGGACTGTCGCGATTAAAGTTTAAATTTTTTGATTCCTTTTTTGTGCGAACACCTTCTGTAAAGCGTTAACGTGTAGTAAATAAATCATGCTAAAACGCTCCATTGTTTCAATTTACGGCATAGTTTTTTTTTGGTTATACGGCAGAAAATTGTTTTATAAACGCTCTGAAAGGCTTAAACTAAAAGGCTGACATGACAGGCTAAGTGGACCGCAAATTAAGAACTACTAAATTTATATAAAAACGAGACCGAGGCTAATTTCGGGCGCGGCCGATCCGATTTCATTCGACTTGGACAAGATAAATGATCCAGTCAGTCGAATAGGGCTATTGTATGGGATTTCCAATAAATCTGGAAATGATCCAGTGAGTCGAATAGGGCTATAATGAAAATATGACTGCCTAATGGAGGCCTAAATCAAATATGGCGATGATCCAGTAAGTCGAAAGGCACTATTAGCAAAAGAAACTGAACTTAGTCGAAATAGTTGTTCATTTTAATACGGAAATTTACAAAAAGCGCTACACTCTGATGTGGTTTCGCCATGCGCCATGTAATCACAACGTTAAAAAAAAGTTTAAAACGAGAAAATTAGTGTTCCTTGTAACCTTTTCAACGGAGCAGATAAAATTTTAATGTAAAATGGAGTAGCAAAATGCAAACAGTTTCTGTTTTGTAACCGCATGCACTTCATTTTGAGGAAGTAAATAGAAATCTTTGTTGAACCGATCCCGACAATAAATTAAAGTAGCACTAGCACATGACTTAATAGGCCAATCAATAAACCGAAATATAAGGCGTTAGGTCGCAGAAAATAGCTCTGTTTTTTAGGGATATTGCTAGGATAGATACCAGTAGTGTACCACCAAGTTTTCAACTTCGAAAAACCTATGCTAACTCCGTGACCCTTAAAAAATCTCAAAATTTTCGGCCTTTTTTAATTTTTTTGTTTGTAATTTTTAAAAGGTGCTTCCTACAAGAAAGTTGTCCACAACACTTTTTAAGCTAACAAAATCTTCTTTAATTTGAGTGCAACCCCAGCTTTGTAGGTATAAAAGATCCCAAGATACAATATTTTAAAAGATGTTTTTCTTTTGTAAAAAAGTCCGAAATTGTAATACGACATACACTGCGCGACATATGCTTAGGTTCATGGATATTTTGCTTCAAAATGATATAATTTCTATGTACTCTGATCAGAAATAATTTTTAAATAATGCTCTCTCAATTAACGGTTATTTTAGTAAATATTGCAATTCTATCAAGCAACTCGCATAGCTAACGGAATTTAAAAAAATTAAAATCGCAATTTCCACTGCGGCAATTGTATAGGTTCACATACTTTAAAGAGTTATCTCGTCGTGGTGAGAAGTGTTTGTGGAAACATTTTTTTCGCGTTGTACTCTGTGAGTCAGATAGTGGACAATGTTAAAAGGAAAGCAATTTTCTCCCGAGGAAAAGGCGACAACTTCCATACTAAAGCAAGAAGGATATTCAAACCGACAAATTGCAATACGGATTCAGCGGAGCTTGAACGTTGTTAATAATTTTATACGAGATAGTGAAAATTATGGCCGACGATACGCAGGAGGCAGAAAAAAAGCGACGTCTCTTAAAAGAAGCCTCGAATTCGCCCGTTACGCGTAAGCTTGGGAAGATTTTGGTGTTATCAGCAAGTGTAAGGACCATCCAATGAGATCTTCTTCTTGTTTGAAACGTTTACGGTTACAGAAAAAACCAGCCTTAACCCCGCAATATCGCTTACAGCGCCTGGAACTCGCCTCAAGATTCATGAAGTGGACATCACAATGGAGGCAGGTAATATTTACGGATGAAAAACGGTTTTGTGTGGACAGTCCAGATGGGCTCTCCAACTATTATCAAGATATTAGGAAGGAACCTATGTACCTGTCACGCCATCACTCCCGAATATGTTCCATTATGGTTTGGGGAGTCATATCATATCATGGAACTATAGATTTGGTCATCCTACGAAGTCGCCAAACGGGTTCATCTTATAAACAGCTCTTAGAAGAGGAAATCCCTAAGATAAATGTCATGTACGGAGGCGATCCTTGGATATTGCAACATAATCTTGCCCCAATTCATACAGCGAGAGTGGTTAAATCGTTTATTGAGGAGGAAAACGTGACTTTGTTAGACTGAGTGCCCATCTCCCCTGACATTAAACAATTGGGGGTGGCTTGTTCGGGAGGTTTACAGTAGTGGCAAACAGTATAACTCTAAAAAAGAGGTAATTCATGGAGTTAAGACAGCTTGGTCTAAAATACTGATATCCGTGCTGCATTCATTATACGATTCCCCCGTGCCTCGAAGGCTTTATGAAATTATAAATAAAAATGGCGGAAATACACGCTATTAAATTACAAAAAATACATACTTTTCTGACATATGTTTCAGCGAAAACATTACGTAAAACGGTAAAATCATCCCTGAACCTAAGCAATTCTCGCACTGGAAATTGACTCTTTGAATGAAACAAATTACTGTAATTTAAGGAAAATGTCCTGTGGGGATTCAGTCCACTCATTTTGTTTGTGATATTTAATAGTTACGAAAATAACATTTCTTTAACCGGTAAGCTTTTATATTACGGTTTCATAGAAGGAAATATGAGTGAACCTAAGCATTTGTCGCGCAGTGTACTCCATGACGTGCTCCGATTCCATCTGTTCCTGGATGCGTTGAGGCTAATCCAGGAGCACAGTTGGATGAATTTTGGTTACGATTCAAAAGTAATAAAAGTTTTTCTTAGAAGAGGGTTGGTTTGTATGACCGCCCTATGACGTAATGTTCCGATTCCATCCATTCCTAGATATGTTTTGAGGCTTTACACATTTGGGTGAGGTTTAGTTTAGATTGGTTCATAAAAAAAAATTTTTTAGAAGAACCTAATTTCCAGAGGTTCGTTTGTATGACAGCTCTATGACGTAGTGTTCCGATTTCATCAGTTCCTAGATATTTGTTGATGCTTAACCAGGAACACACTTGGGTGAAGTTTGGTTAATATTAGTACATAAAGAAAAACAAATTTCTTAGAAGAACCTAATTTTCCGGGGCAGCCCTATGATCCCATGGTCCGATTCCATTCGTTCCGACATATATACAGCTAAGTAACGGGCTTATAACTTCGTGTCACATGACTTTCTCCGTAGAATGCACATTTAAGTCGATATTTAGTTCAGAAGATGACTAAAATTACAATTTCGAACTTTTTTTTACAAAAAGCAATGTTTAAAGTGGTGCATCTTAGAATTCTTTGCACCTGTAAAGCTGGAGGTGGACTTAAATTAAAAAAGGGTTTGTTAGCTTTAAAAATCCAGTAGACGACTTTCTTGTAGGAAGCACCTTTTGGAAATTACAAACCAAAATATGAAAAAAGTCGGAAAATTTTGAGGTTTTTTGAGGGTCACGGGGTTACTACAGGTTTTTCGAAGCTGCAAACTTGGTGGTACACTTCTGGTAACTACCCTAACAATATCCAAAAAAAAACCAGAGCTGAGCTATTTTTTGCGACCATAAATTGACTGGCCTATAATGTTATGACATGAATTGGTTTAACTTTATTTTTTACATTGAATTTCATTATGTTGAACTTGTTTATATTTAATTTATTAGATAATTTTCCAATATGTTGAGCCTAACATTTAGATACATATTTAACTGGATTTGTATATGGTATTCGATATACGGTCACTTTCACTTAATGGCCCAAAATCTTTGCAACCAATCTATAGCAAGGTATGTATTCAATACACCTAACGTCAGCTAGATAGCATATTGCAGAAAGTCGTCAAACAGAATGCGAAGGGGAATTCATTTAAGCATGAAAGCTATTTCCTTACGATTTGTACAGTGCATAGAATAGACAAAAACACTGCATGCAGCACAAGGATTTCAACTGGATGAATAATAATGGAAGAGGATTGCCGCATAAAACCTGCGAGAAAACGCCTAAACTGAACCTAGAAACACGCAGCCATTGCTCTCCATATATATACTCGTATATATGTATTTACAAAACAATTTTACAAACACATTTTTACACAACGACGAAAATCATTTCAAACAAAGGCTCAAGGATAATTGATTTTTACATCAAGCGAGAATGCTGGCCTGATTTTTTTTCCTTTCTCCTTTATTTGTTCTATACCTACGTTAGCGCAGGTTCCTCCTAGCTTCTAGCATCTTTCAAGAGCATCACATCGCATCTCCGCCACCTCCATTTATCGTTAGACCTTTTTGTCGTTTCTTTCGCCGCAGCCATTACAAATAGAGAACGAGAAAAAAAGATGATTCACAAAACAGAATCACTTGGAGCACCTGGGGTTAAGGATTGTTTTCTCATTTTCGGCCTCCCGTACAAAAATACACACCAAAACAATTTCGTAGTTGTAGAAACGCAAATGATGTGGCTTTTGAAGAAGTAAAACGTACGAGTATCTATAGGTTTTTTCATCAAATTTTTGGACTATAATGAATTTTTCTTTCCGTTCTTTTGAGGCTTCATTTTACGTATAGTGACGTGGCAGTTACGCACACCAGAAAAAAAACTTCATAAAATCTGCCCCCGTAAATAGAAAATAAAATAGACAAACACGCAAGAGGATATAAATGTTTCGAAGGGACAAAAGACCTCACCTGAAAGTACACACAAATGTCAACTCTGAATGCGACAAAATGTCGCAGCAATAATCGTAATAAAAATAGGATGCTGTCGCTACCGTTGTCTTTTCATATCGAGCTATGAAGAAAACGCCCGCAATACGTATATTGTAGGCCAGATACTTATCTTGGTCTATTGTCGACCTAGAGACGACCGTTTTACTGGACATCTACTCGTAGACAAAACCTTCATCCGGTATCCTATTTGTAGACAATGTCTAAGACGCGCGTCCAATGGACCTTGGTGATGACAA
This sequence comes from Microchrysa polita, assembly GCA_949715475.1. Lineage (NCBI taxonomy): Eukaryota > Metazoa > Arthropoda > Insecta > Diptera > Stratiomyidae > Microchrysa > Microchrysa polita. The sequence goes on from OX454420.1 coordinate 62,607,791, forward strand.
CGACAAAAACTCATCATCACGTAGGAAATTTATTTTTACAATCAACGTAAATTACAAAGTTCTTTTATCCTGGGCTGTTGCTTTTCTTCTGTAATATGTAGTTTTGCTTTTGTGTTGTGTTATTTTTCTGTTTTACTCCAAGTGAGGATACCAAAAATCCTTTGTATGAATATTATACGTGTATACATCAACCACAAAATGAATTTGACAAAATTCATTTGCAAAGGCATTGGTGGAGCAAACTATTATTTAAACGAAACGGAAATCATCATCTTCTATGATGAGAAAACGTGCACACAATGGTTTTGACCTTATGCTAAAACATAAAAAAATAAGAGTAGGCATAAGGACATGTTTTCATCCTTGATTTAGGCGGATGAGATATATATATTATGTATGTACTTTTTACATACCATGTAATCCTATTAAGGTTTCTATGTACACTGACCGGTCAAAGGGTGATCTTTTAGAAACATGACAGAATTGGAGGGTAGATTTATTCCTATTGTGCCATATAGTCCTCCCGTTCTAAAGTTTTCTATAAATATGTAAGTTGTTCTATAATTTTTTGGATTTCTAAACGATATGTTTCAGTGATCAAATACAAAATAAAGTGTAAGCAAAAAAATTGAGCTCTTAACGTATTTTTTTATTAATAGAGAAGGTATTGCCCCGACTCACTGTGTATAAGCTGAAAAAAAAACATGAGTAAATCGTGCCGTTCCCAGCGTATTACACGAGATAGCTATTGCACCCATTCATACCAGATCTTCCTTCAATTGATGATAGATGAAACATCGTGATTGGTTTGAAGAACCTACATTTCGTGTGGCGAAACATTTCTACCTCGCTAGTAGAAGACAATTCAACAACGCGACGCTACGTGGAAACTGGAAATAACCAGCCTTAAACCATAGAAAGCTGGTTAAGCCCAAGGTGCAAATGAAATTCCTATGCAACTCATGAAGGCCGATATCGACGCTATAGCGGATATTCTCCTTCCCCTATCCAAGATTGTTAAGCAAACAAAACTTTCCCTTAAGAATGCAAGAAGTGTGTTATCCTAGGAAATCTCAAGGATAGTTAATTCTTGTGGAATTTCAATATGGGCGTTCAGGGACGTACGCAGAAAAATATATATTTTTTTTTTCAAGAAAACCCGATTAACGTTGCCCTAGGAAATTAGGGATTGGTTTGAAGACATCAATACCGTATAGCAGTGGGATCATCTAGTAACGAAATCTCCATAAAAGGACCGAAACGAATACCCAAAGTGGTTTTGAATCAAGTTTTGTGGTATAAATGTATAAACTCTTATCAAGAACTCGGCATTTTCGGATATATTAGGGCATACATGTTTACTTTTCTGAATTTCATACCAAAAATAGCAAACTCCAGTGCATTGGTATGACGAAAAACATGCAGATTTGGGGCATTTTATTTACATGAACAAGAATTATACCCCAGGAAATTTGAACAAAAATTTGGGCAAACTTCGGAAAAATTAGGGGAAATCTGTATTTCCTTCCTTTCAAGGTCCTATACAAGACCCCAAAAGTCCTCGGCTGTACGAGTGCCGCTGGCCGTTGTTTAAAAACAGCTTTTTCTGAATATCTCGATAAGGACCACTCCCTAACGGTGCCAGGGGGTCTAACGAAATTTTTTACAAAGTTTCAGGAAAATTTTTATAACGGTAACTCCGGCTAAAAAATTTTGTATGGCGAATTTGTAGCACATACGGTTTCGGAGAAAGTGGCAAAATTTCTCATCAATACGTATACCCTCAAGGGTGCTACGGGGGCTCAAAACTTCGAAAAACGGGATTTTCTTGGGATTTTCGTGAATATCTCTGTATCTCAGGAGTATGTTGTAAAGTCGTCTATGACGAGCTTAAAGCACCTGGCGCTGTTAACAAATAGCCAAAAGTCCCTATCGACCCGTAGACACCTAAGGAAGGGGGCGAAACATCTGAAGATCACCTGAATATTTTTGAAAATTAATTTTCGTACACGACTTAAACCTTAATATCTCCTAAACTAGACTAGCAAGAGTAACGAAATGAGATCATTCTCACTGCCAACAAATTTACCTAAACAAAACAACTAATCGCACTAAATAAGTGGTTTGATTTTTATTGACCCTTAAAGTCAAATTTTTGTGATTTGTATTTTCTTTAAATCATTTTATTCTAGCTCTATTTTTTCTAATAGTTTTAATGCGTTAAACTAGGGCTACTTTTAGCTCAAATTCATTCAAACTGGGGCAAGTTTATACAAATTATGCTAAAATTGAGCCAAAATTAACCCTAGATTTCCGCATTTAAAGCGATAAAAGTGTTAGAATTATCGAAGGTATAATAAAACGCTGTATGAAAGATATGATTGTAAGACTATGGGCCAATTTTTAAATGTATCGTAAATGCACCTCACCTTGGTAAAATTTGGAGAAAATTGAGATGAAAAAATAATTTGTTTTTGCGTGAAATCACAAAAATGTTACTCTGCAGATCAGTAAAAACCAAACCACTCATCCGATTTTAATGCGGGTAGTTTTGTTGGTTAGGTAAATTAGTTGGCTGTGATTACAAGCTTATTTCGTTTTTCTTGCTAGTCTAGTTTTCGAGATACATATTAAGGTTTAAGTCGTGTAAGAAAATGAATTTTTCAAAAATCTTCAAATGCCTGTGGCACCTAAAGGGTTAAGAATCGGGGTGTGCCCGATACACTTCTTTGGCTGGAAGTCATATGAGGAATAATTTTTCGGTGCGTTTATGCGAATGTTTCCGGACGCTACGAGTACATGCTACCCTTACAGATAGAAAAAATCCCGAGAAAACGTTGTTTTTTTTTAAGTTTGACCCCACGTAGGTCCCATTGAGGGGCAGGTACAGATCGGGTATTTTGGCATTGTATTTAGATATATCTCATTCACGAAAAACCCAAAATTCCCGTTTTTCTAAGGTTTAAACCACAATAGCACCCTCAAGGGTGTACATATTGATGAGAAATTTGGCCACTTCTTCAGAACCGTATTTGCTACGAATTACTCTTACAAGATCTTTTAGCCAGGGTTACCGTTATAGAGATTTTCGTGAAAACTTGTCAAAAATACCGTTAGACCTCCTGGCACCGTTAGGAATGCTCGAAATAAAATTGACTTTTGATATGTTATTCTAAAACCACAAGAGCTACAAATTCGCCATACACCACTTTTCAGTACAAAATACCATTATTGACAAATTCGAAAAAAAATTTTTTTAAGGGTCTTTGACCCTCTGTAGCACCTCTAGCGGCAGTCGTACAAACGAGGGACTTTTGGGGTTTTGTTTAGGACCTCGAAAGGAAAGCTCATGCAAAAATGCAGCTTTTCCCTAATTTTTCCGAAGTGAAATGCCAATTTTCCTGCGCATTCGATGCCTATGCATATGTTGCAGCTTTTTAGACAAAACATCGGGAAATTTTATATCATTGGAGTTGATTAGATAGTCACAACCACATTCTTGTTAAAAAAGGTGCCGATAATATAAATTCTTTACCATGCGTGCATGGTAAATTGGTAATGGTAAATTAATCACCGTTTCACCTAACGCTATATGCAATTATGGAGTCTTCTTTCCGCCGTTTATAAATTTACTGGAGCTTTCTTAATACCTTTCTTTTTCCTTGCCTCGTTCCATGGCTTCGCGTTGCTCGACATCGCCCGTTTTGGCGGTAATATCTCAGCATATTTCTACAGGCAGCTTCCTTAATACCTAAGCTATTAAAATTATTCTTGTTAATATCTAATGTGAAATGAAACGTATAAAAAAGTCTTTCATATTGAAAACTTACGAAACGTGCTATTATTATTTTTTACGCATGTATTGTATTGTATTTTTGGATGTTTACATGAACGCTAAAAAATATATTAGAGGTACGGAAATTTTGCAAATAAAAAACAGGAATTTCGCATAAACCAATTTTGCATTTTGGAAATTTCGCTGAAATTCGATGAATTCAGACAACACACATAGATACTAGATACGGTAACGGTAAAACGAGAAACTGCTGAGGCATATACCGTAAATATCGTTACGCTTTTATCGTTTTTATGTAAAGTTCATTTAAATTATGGGGGCCCGCCGAACCACGAGAAACCTCTCCCTAAAAATCGCATTGCAGAAAACAAAGTTGATTCATCAAACCTCCACCTAAGGTGCTTTCTCGGTGCCATGATGCTCGTGATTCACCAAACTCTCTGCATTTAACAATTTCTCTGTTCTTATTAACGGAAAATGTCTAAAAAATCGGAGATGAAAAATTATCTCCAGTAATTGACATTTTTGGACAAAAATAAACTTTTTTTGTGGAAAAAGTCCAAATTGGAACATTTCTCATTGATTCGCATAAATTAGCAATTTTCGCCGAAATTCGCATCTATTTCGTGAAAACAAAATTTCCGTACCTCTAATTGGCGAGTTTTCAAATGTAGTCAGCAAATTTTACTTTTCACCCCCCCAACAAATGGTTGCTCGGTACGTCCCTGGTCTATACGCAAATCGTCGGACCAGCTAAAGGCGATGGCTGCTAACGGGGAGAGGCGGAAAAGAAACGTAGTTAATGCCCGTTACCCCACTAGCGGTAAAAACCAGAGACAATTTAAAATGCACTGACGTTATAAACTTATGTAGTATTCTTTTTTTTTCAAATAAATAATACAATAAATTTGGTTTTAACAATGAAATGGCCTTGCAAAAATGAAGGCAATGTCACACTAATATTCTATTTCTTCCGCATTGATTGGTTGTCGGGAATACTTTAGACCTAATTTATCACTAATATCTTTTAGAACACCCAGAGCAAAGTCGAGATGCTCCTTCGTATGCGCCGCTGATATACAGAATCGTATACGACCCTGTGTAATGGGTGCAGCAGGAAATCCTACACCGACTCCGGCAATATTATGATCCATAAGCGTTCGGGATACGGCACTGTAAATAAAAAAAAAAAAAATCATGACAAATGTTATAACTTGAATGGACATATAGTTTTGTCTGATATTACATCAGGCTATGTCGGAAAAAGAACGATGTAAGTGCAAAAGTTTTTTATTTTTGAAATTAAAATTGGCTAAATTTTCAATAAAAAAAATTTAGATTTAAAATTTATGTCAAAATGCAGCAATAATTCAAATATAAGAAAAAGTACAACACGTACAGCAGGTACGTAATTAAATTTTCAATCGCAATTTTCTGCAAATAAACAAATTTGCACTTGTACCGTTGGTTCTTTTCCCGGATGTACAATATGGAATGAAAATTGGTGCGCTTAATACTTGGCTAAGCTGGAAAGCACTTAGCATAGCAAATGACCAAATGACTTACGCAATTTTTGAATATAAATAGACTAGCATCGGTACTACGGGTGAATCTTCATGTCCATATGTAATCACGCCCATTTGTCCTAACTTTCGTCGAAAATATCTTGTATTTCTGGCCAGTTGTGAAGTGCGAAAAGCTCCTTCGTTTGTACCATCGCGGCCCATAATGATTTTCATGGAAGTTATGATTTGTTGTACTGTAGGTGGTGACATTGTGCTAGCATAGCAATGTGCATGACTATTGGCTTTTAGGAAGTCGATTAAACGCTATACAACAATAACGAAAAAATTTAATAATTACAAAACTATTATTGGTAATTTCGCTGCTTTACCTTTGATCCCGCGATATATCCGCCAGAACTGCTAAAACTTTTCGTAAATGTTCCCATTAGCATGTCAACATCTCGAGGATTTGCGCCGAAATAGTCACAAACTCCCCTTCCATTAGGGCCCATTGCACCTACACTATGTGCCTCGTCCAAATAGATGTGTGCCTTATACTTCTTCTTCAACGCAATAATTTCTGGCAATTTCACAATTGATCCTTCCATACTGTAAATACCCTCCACAACGATAAACACTTTCTTCCACGGCTTGCCCGTTTTCGGCTGACCCTCCACTATAGACGTTCTCAATATTCGCTCCAAATCCTTCATATCATTATGACGAAATATTCTTGTTGTTGCTCCTGACAATTTCAACCCCAATATAATCGATGCATGATTTTTCTCATCACTCACCACCAAACAACCGGGCGAAAGCACTGAGGGTAAATTCAATGCATTCGTCGCGAATCCCATGCCGAACGCCAAAGCAGCCTCCGTCCCAAGAAACTCTGCGGTGAGTTTTTCCAATTCCTGATGCAGTGCAGTCGTACCGTATTCGCGTCGAGATCCGCAAAGTGCCAGACCGTTCTCGTGAATAATGCGGGCCGAATCGCGGGCACAAGGACCCTCACCGCCGGCAAATCCCAAATAATTATACGATCCCATGTTGAGACATCGTGTTTGTCCGCCGGTAAATTCAAACGTCCAACCGTGATCCGGGCTAACGCGATCCATTAGTGTTATTTCGGCACCCGGTACACTGCATATCGGACGTCCGGTTATGTCCTTTAGACGACGATAGACATAGTTCATGTAGAAACTTTCGAATGGATGATACAGTGGTGCGTAGCCCTGGGAAATTTGATGAACGTGAATAAATGGGAGTGTGGTTTTTGAAATGAGGAAGTACTTACATCTCTGTGTTTTTCTTTTGCTACTTTTGGAGTGAAGAGCAGTTGGTTTATGTAGCCCAAAATAAGAATTATGTAAAATCCTAAGTATGTGACAATAGCTGTGAGAAATGGAATTTCTTCAAAGGAATCCTTGGGTTTGGTGATTTCGTCAAGTTTTTCATATGCCTAGAGGATAAGTAAAAGTAAAATTTAATAATTTTTTTTTAAAGATTTTTTTGTGGTGGTAGTTATTATGTTTTATATTTGAATACAATAAAGAATGCGAAAATTGGCATTAACAGAGGCACACAATAATTATCACGATAAAAACAAATTTACAACTCTAACTTAAAATATTTCCGATGGTGTTTGAATATGTGCCACTTTGTCTCGTGTAAATTGAGAATTCGTTATCTTTGCTCTGATTTTTTTTAAAAATGATCGAATGTGATATGGTAAGGTGGAACCTCTTTATGAGCTTTACAAGTTGACAGCTTCTTTTAATGGGATATTTATAAAAAGTGTTTTTTAAGAATGATAGAGCTTCAAATTGAGAAAAAACACAAAATATTACATTTGAATCAAATTTTTTTTTATTTGATTAGATTAGGGGCAAAACTTTCACCTTATAGAAATCAATTCTCGAAATAAGAAAATAAACACGCGAAAACACTGTTTTTTTGTGAGAATTTCCTTACATATTTATTTATCTGAATGCATTTCGGTCGCAAACTATTGCGCAACCATCTTCAGCAGAACGCTTGTTACATACTAGAATGTCATTTATTTAATATATATAGTTGTCAAAAAAAGATAAACGAAAAAGAGGAAGCAAAAATCTGACTAAAAATGTTAGAAAACAGAAATAACTTAAAATGAGATAATAAATTAACAAATTAGCGAATGAACAAATTAAATAATGCAAAATAAATTATTAAATTAAACATCACAATGATAAATTAAACATAAAAAACAAACTTCATAAATTAACAAAATTTTAAAGCTAAGAAAAAACAACTACAAAAATGCACGATTTCAAATTTTAATATAATTTTAATTTTTAGCTAGGGCAGTGGTTCCCAATCTTTTTCAGTCGGCGCCTCCCTTTGCGAAGTCTGCTGAGGCTGGCGCCACCGGAGAAAATTTTGGCCAAAAACCGAAAATAGGCATAATAAAATTTTTATTTTCGCCATTGTTCACTTCGTGGGGACTTTAATTATATATTTGCATTGTTCGGTCAATTGCTTTATTTTCTTTAAAACTTCCTTATAATTTCTCAAAGCTGTAAAATACCGAGACATGATTTGCAAAACATTTAAGCCATCACACACTAGTTTCTGACAGAAGTCTAGACTTTTTTTTATATTGGACTTGGTTGTTGTTGTTGTTGTAGCGATTCAAGAGATTTTTTTTCTCTCTTGAATCGAAGGGGGTTTTGGCAGCTCTTGGCCGTTTTTTTGAACAACGGGTAGCTCCGGGACGATTTACATCGAAGAACTGGCTGCTGTAGGAGCATTTTTATGGACAACACAAACATCCATGGGTCACAGTGGGATTCGAACCCATAGTCATAGTCATAGTCCAATGCAGAGAATTACCTGTTAACAATGCAAATACTCGTATGCAAACACGTTAACCACTCTTGCATAGAAAAAGCACAATTGTTTCTTAGTGGAGCCCAAGTTTTGGAACATTTTGGACATTTTTGAAAAGCACTAAACGTGAGTTTCTTCGAAAGTTTGGCAGTAGCAAGCAGTTTTATTTATGGTGGGGACTTGTACAGCCAAAAGCAAGTGAAAAATGTTTCCTTAAAATCGTTTTTTGACAAAAAAAAGTCATCATAACACAAAAAAAAACTATTTTTGGCTTAATGATTAGATAAGTAAAGCAGTGCTATTACTGGAGCTATAAGAGTCCGAAGGTGTTCTAATAAATCATACGATTTTTTTTCATCACGAGCCTAGACGTCAATGTAAAGCGATTTCGACCTAAAATATTTTCAGCGATCTTTTGGCCAGAGGCTCTTAGCTAGTATGAAAATAAATTTATTGTTACAGCAATATATGTTAAAGTTGTACTCACGCCCCCCTTCCCAAGCCGTCACGCCTCCCTAGGGGGCGCGCCCCACAGTTTGGGAATCACTGAGCTAGGGCGAAAAGTTGCGACTCGATTGGTCCATCGCATAAATTCATTAGGCCCTCATTAATTGCAATGTATAAAAACTCATACGCGTCCAGCTTTTGTACGTTATTGACGTTTTTAAGTAGCTTAAAATTTTCGTCGATGGACTTAATTCGTTGCGGTTCAGTATTGTTCGGGTCATAAACGTGAGCAGCTACTCCCGATTGTAGATCTGTATTCCGGATACTTCGGAGATATTCGTTGAATCGAAAATGGACGGCTCGCCTTGTCTGTCCGATGTACTTCTTCTCACACGAAGAGCATTTAATTTGGTAGATGCCACTGCGTTCGCCAACAGGTTTCTTGTCTTTAGTTGACTCCAAGAGAGAGCTCAGTTTGTTTGGATTCGTGTGAACTATTTTCATATTATTTAGCGTCTTGAGTTGTCACTGGTGCTTATTTATAATGAAGAATAAATGATAGTCACTATCCAGCTTCTTTTTTATGTATTTATTTCGCTCTACAACGTTTCGCCTCACATCGGCATCTTCAGGTAGGATTCTATAATGTGTATAATTATTAGTGGCTTGTTTGCATTTGACTAATTTGAAAAACAATTTTTACCTATTCTATAATTGGGCATATTTTTGGTGATTATCACAGATATTACATATAATCAATATCGGATTTAGAAATAAGGGGAAGAACAAAACATTTTTCAATAATTAACGTAAAATTAAATAAATTAAATAATTTAACAGAAGGACACTCATGGTTGCAGATACTAAAAATGAATTGGCGGGATGGAGAAATGTCATCTATATGACTGTTACTGTCACTTGTCATCAGTTGTCATTCATTTATGGCGCGTTTATACTATTACTTTGTTGTATCTACTCATTATGCTGTCTAATTCAGTTTTAGTGTTTAGTGATTTATTATAATTGGTGTTTATGTGTAGCGCCTCCTTTATTCTGACTTTTTGTATATTATGCTCTTTATCTATTATTCTGGTGTTTTCAAAATCCATTATATGGTGGCGTTCTCGCTGGTGTTTGACTAATAGGGTTCTATGGTTATTGTCCATCCTTGTCGGGTTTTGGTGTTCCCTTAGTCTTGTGTATAGGCTGGTAGAGCCATAGTACGCTACATCTTGGTTGTTGTCCGCGCACGTTTTACATGGGATTTTATATACTATATTACTCTGGGACATTGTAGGTATTTTTTGTTTTGTGTTAGTGTATATGGTATCTTTTAATTTATTATTGGGTTTGAATGCAATTTTTAGATTTTGGTTATTGTTTTGGGTATTAATGGTTTTAGGTATAATTTTGGTTATTTGTTCCGTCAATTTAGGTATATAAGCGAGACTAGTATAGACCGATGGGTTTATGTCCCGACTGATGTTGTTAGTACTATTATCGTTATTGGTTGTGCGTTGTTGGTTAGCCATTTGGTTAGATAGTAAGTTGGTATTCTTATATATGTGTTTTTTAATATAGTTTATTGGGTAATTACTCATTTTTAGTGTTTTATATATATCCTGTATTTGTTCCTTCCAATATGTTTGGCTTGTTAATTTTAGCCTCCTATAAATGTAGTTCGTCACTGTGTTCCTCTTGATAAATTCGGGGTGGTTGGATTTATAGTTAATTATATTTGTTACCGCAATAGGTTTTTTATACCATTTTGTTGCAATATCCGTGGTCGTGAGGTTCCTAATGATAGTTAGATCTAAGAAGTTAATTTGAGCATTGCTTTCCGGTTCGATGGTGAATTTTATGTTATTATTATGGTTATTTAATTCTTGGAGTATTTTATTTTCACTATCTGTTTTTACTATTGCTAAGATGTCGTCTATGTATATTTTCATATACATTATGTCTTGCCTATGCTTATTATTGGTGTGGTGTCAGCGCCCGCTCTAGCACTTACACCGCCTCGGGCGAAAGGACAAATTACCGCCCCTTAGGTACTGTACGAGGCAGATTGATAGTAGATAGTATACCCTACTCCTATGTATGTCGTTGAAGTAGACGAGTAGTCTTCCATAACTTCCTTGGACACTGCGCAGCTGATAAGCTTCAATTAGCCGGATTTGTTGTGGTTTCAACGTCCGTGGCTTATTTTCATAAATGCGTCATCTGAAGAATTATGGGCGTAGCCCGGGAAGTTGGGGAGGGTAGGCAGACAGTGGCGCTTGACACCCCACCTTTGGCCGATGATCACGCTACATTTTTTTCTTACTGCTGTATTACTCCATAAAATATCGATAATCTACGTTTGAAAATTTTCATACTACAATTCTGCGTGTCGGACGTGTTCAGTTGGCGCCTGGTCTCAATCGCAATTTTAGAAAGATTTCAGTCTAATGTTCTCGGTTATTTCAAAGCAGGGATTCTGAAAGTCTGTCATCCCCACATTGCTTTTGAGACTGCAGTTTCAGGCATTTGATATCCGAAACTTAAACACCCTCATGTAAGTGTCATTAACATCATTAGATACTGTAATTTCGCGTTTTTTGTAGCCTGGATTTTCGAAACTTAAATTATTCCCTAGGTTACACCCTTAGTTTTTTTTGAGAATCCTAACCACTTATGTTTGCGATCATGTTGCCCACCCAACTTCATTTAAGAAAATATTTCGCCTACAAAAAGCCTTCTGGGTTAAAATGTATCATTTATTAAATTTTTGCTGTCCGTCATGTTTTACCGTTAGAATAAGGGATACGTCACACGATATTAGAGAGTTTTAGTATATCGTATGGAATAAAACGCCACAATTTGACATTCCATATAAAAATTCGCTTGCTTACCGTATACGAAACAAAATATCTTAATTTTGCATGTCCCAAGTAGGCATGGGTGTATTTCCGTATATTTGATGCTCTGGAAATAATCGAAATTGGCGAAATAATTTGTCGTTTTTTACACCTTCTAATTTCTCTGGGGATTCAATCGATTTTTCAACATTTTGTCTGAAAGGGATAAATTTTGTGACAAAAGGAGTAAAACGTTTGCAGACGTCATTTATCGTCATAAGGACAAAAGTCGCTATGGACTGCCATTTCTGAAATTTTGAACCACTTTTCTAACAAAATGTTTGTTGTATAGGTAGTATAGTCAAGGAGGAGATCGAGCGAATTGAAGTTAAATTGCTGCCAAATGTTTACGGAAATTCTCGAAAACGTATGCCTTTTGGCATTACATCTTTCACAGGAGAGTTTGTTTAAACGCTATTATGTGCTTATTGTTTTTGCGACTCATTATTTCTCATTTAATATAAATTTCTCCGGATGTCCAATATTTTTTTAAGGGGGGTGCTCTCCTACGATTCAATAGACTAAACTAAAATTTTGGAACTTACATATTTCCGTAAACCAAAATAAACTCAATAATAAAATTACGTTCTATGATTTCGTCCTCTATTCAAAAATTAGATGGACCCCTTTGGTAAGAACTGGGGATCATGCATAGCAGGTCCAATTAGAATCCTTAATGCTGGCCAAAAGAAGAGGTACTAAATTATATAATTAGACGACGAAATTAGCACATAATTGTCCAATTTCTTTTTTAAGGAAGAAATTGACTAGCGCATAACTGAGCGAATTGACCCACTTTGCTTTTCGGAAGTAGAGGGCGGGTGCTAGAATCACAGACGTGCAATTTACGCAACCCTGACTTAGCATTTTAGGAATCGAAATACAGATTCTGACCAGCACCATAATTGATAATAATTGTGGGCTGTTCATAGCTTCGCAAGGACTTTCCGTCTTATAAACACAACTTTCAAAGGAGAACTAATGATAGAATTGATAAATAAATGAATCTTTAACGCTTCTTTTATTTAGTAATTGATGTGCTTCTCTACTTAAAAACAATCTTTATGCCTTACATATTTTATTGCTATTTTTATTCCATCTGTAGGTTCCTTTTTCACTAAATCGAAGTTAATATTAATTTTTTTACTTCTGGCTTTTTATCTTTTTTTGATTCGAGTGCCATAGCCAAAAAGCCGCCCCTAATATTTGGCACCCCGGGCGACCGCCCGGCTTGCCCCCCCCTTAGAGCGGGCGCTGTGTGGTGTAGGAGCTCTTGTAAGTAAATGTCAGCTGCCACAACACTCAAGTTACCACCCATTGGTAGTCCTCTGTTAGTGTAGTATTTTCCATTATAATTAAAATAATTATTGTTAAGGCACAGTTTTATCATGTCCATAAAGAGATTTTTAGGTATATCCGTATTAATGTTAGGGTAGTTATCTTCTATTAGCTTAATTGTTAGGTCTATAGGTATGTTAGTGAACATATCGACTACGTCAAATGATACTAATTTATAGTTATTATTGATTTTAATTTTATTAATTTCCTCCTTTACTTCAAATGAGTTATTTATATTAAAGTTATGTCTGTTTTTTAGCTGGTTAAGGTATGGTAATAAGAGTTTTGATATATTCGTTAAGGGTGTGTTAGAACAATCAACTACGGGCCTCATTGGAGTGTTTGTTTTATGTGTCTTGGGCTTGCCTTGTAGCCTAGGCGGTATGCTGCTATAGTTTATGTATTTGCTTTTAGCTGCGTAATCTAAGATGCCTATTTTATATAGTTTGCGTATATATTCGTTTGCTTTATTCTCCAATTGTTGGGTAGGGTCTTTATTCATTAGTTTGAAAGTATTGGTATTAAGTAATTCATCCATTTTGGTTTGGTATTGTTCTTTTTCCATTATGACCACTTTGTTCCCTTTGTCACTTGTGGTAATTATTAAGTTCTCATTGATTGATGATGATTGTTCTAACACACCCTTAACGAATATATCAAAACTCTTATTACCATACCTTAACCAGCTAAAAAACAGACATAACTTTAATATAAATAACTCATTTGAAGTAAAGGAGGAAATTAATAAAATTAAAATCAATAATAACTATAAATTAGTATCATTTGACGTAGTCGATATGTTCACTAACATACCTATAGACCTAACAATTAAGCTAATATAAGATAACTACCCTAACATTAATACGGATATACCTAAAAATCTCTTTATGGACATGATAAAACTGTGCCTTAACAATAATTATTTTAATTATAATGGAAAATACTACACTAACAGAGGACTACCAATGGGTGGTAACTTGAGTGTTGTGGCAGCTGACATTTACTTACAAGAACTCCTACACCACACCAATAATAAGCATAGGCAAGACATAATGTATATGAAAATATACATAGACGACATCTTAGCAATAGTAAAAACAGATAGTGAAAATAAAATACTCCAAGAATTAAATAACCATAATAATAACATAAAATTCACCATCGAACCGGAAAGAAATGCTCAAATTAACTTCTTAGATCTAACTATCATTAGGAACCTCACGACCACGGATATTGCAACAAAATGGTATAAAAAACCTATTGCGGTAACAAATATAATTAACTATAAATCCAACCACCCCGAATATATCAAGAGGAACACAGTGACGAACTACATTTATAGGAGGCTAAAATTAACAAGCCAAACATATTGGAAGGAACAAATACAGGATATATATAAAACACTAAATATGAGTAATTACCCAATAAACTATATTAAAAAACACATATATAAGAACACCAACTTACTATCTAACCAAATGGCTAACCAACAACGCACAACCAATAACGATAAATAGTACTAACAACATCAGTCGGGACATAAACCCATCGGTCTATACTAGTCTCGCTTATATACCTAAATTGTTTGTGTATTTTTTTTCAATTTGAAGTTCTATCATTCTTAAAAAAACCCTCTACATACACCATTATCACGCTAAAATGCCAAAATATAGAGATCCACAGTTTTGTATTTATTTGGTGGAATAATATAAAGGATATATGTAATATCCTACGTATTCTTTTCAAAATATCAATCCTGAGACCATATCGCTTCACATCACAGTACATACACAGTACGACAGAGCATCTTGTTTGAAGATTTTTCTTTAATAAAGAGCATAAATGTTTACAATCAATCGATGAATAAGCAGAATATTAAATTTTCATAAACCATTAGTTATCGTGATTTTTATTAGCATTCTTGTGACGCTCTTCTATTCACATGAATCATCTTACTTATCATTTACAACAATTTATTTGATAGCCTCCTACTAAACTAAACGCATGAGTGTGCTACACTCAGGTGTTCATACACACCTGCTAATAGATTAGATAAAACTGTTATCAAAATGAACTGATTACGATAATAATAATTTTTATCAATAATCTTGGAGATCTAAACAAACTATGTACGAATCGAAAATATCATACGATTTGACCAATACTGGTTTTCCAATAGTGAACTTTGTCACAATATGGGAATCCTTCGTATGTGATGTGAATCACTTATACATATGTGGGTGACTCTTAATGATGACTCTATCGCGATCTTATCGTTATCAATAATATCATATTGGCATCGTCAACTGAAAATACCAGTTCATATAGGATAGATTGAATTGTCTTATCGATAAATACAATTAGAGTTTCATCTAATTCATTATATCACCGAGGATATGTAGGTTGAGAAAGTTTATTCTATGATAAGAAAAAGTTTTAAAAAACAAATTTAACTAGCAGTTCTGTTATGTCGAAAAATGATTTTTAATACGTAAAGGTTTGTATTCGTAGAGACGATTCATGGGATCATCGCTCAGCGATCGAAGTGAAACCACCGGTTTTGAGCACTATATGGGTATATTTTCTATACAGACATGTTCCTTTAGTCCATAGTCGATACTAGGAAACTAGAACCATTCAAAAAATATTTAAATACGGCTCGAAATTGGGTGCCAAACTACGATCGCTGAGCGATGATCCCATGAGTCGTCTCTACGAACACACACCTTAACTCTCTCTCACGTTTGACGCGCTATACCCACAAGGAGTTAAGGTAACTACAAAGTGTGTAGTGCGAAACATTACTCACTTAAAAAAATCGCAGTGTTTGCTTATTTACGCAGTAGATTTATTAAACCGTTATGTCTGGTATTGAGTTTTATTTTAATTTTGGGACTTAGCGTCTCATCACATATTGTCGTCCTTGTTTTTATGAACCAACATACACCCTGTTCACTCACTGTTAATTTGTCGTGAATGTCAATGTTCATGAACTGAGATATTTCATGTTTTGAGTTTTAATAAGTTAAACTATTTTAATGACGTCACTTGCCAATATTCAGCAGTTATCCTTCTATATATAAAAATGTTAACTTCGGAAAATGGCATTTTATTTGTGTTCTGATTGGCTACGATGATTGCCGAATGTATCCGAACATTAAGCCATTATCCAGCGTACATATACAGAGTGGTCCATTTAAAGTGAACTAGTGTAAACCATGAATAACTTTTTTATTTCTGAACCGATTTTTTTTTAATTTGTTCGAAAAATTATATCCTTTGGATGACCGCTTCGCGCGTCTTCGCAAAGACGGGATCGTTCTGCGGTATGTTGCATTACCTTTCCAGATCCTCTGGAAATGACTCTTTCGCCGAAAACGTCCGTGAAGAATCTCTATTGTGGCTGCAGCGGTATGGCATCTTGCTGAAACCACATATCTGGTCGGTTTTGGACAAAGAACGAATAACATTGTTGAGCATCTCACGATATTGTTGTCCGTTCACATTCAGGGCCTCTCCATTCTCGTCCTCGAAGAATACCGGACCGATGATCTCCTCTGAAATAATACCGCACCACACAGTACATTTTGCACAAAACGTCGAGGTCTATTAACGGTTCCTTGTTCTCGAAAACGGCGAACGATTCTGCGAATCGTTGATCTCTAGGCGGCAACTCATACATGGAGCGTTCGTCGATACTCGCGCTTTGTCCCGACAATCGTATTATTATTCCGCGTGTAAATTTGTATTATTTGAACTCGTTACTCAACCGTTCCATGTTCCATTTTAATTCTAACGCATATGGATCCTTTCCATTTTATTATATCAATGTAATTTTATAAAAACTTGATAAATTTGAGCAACGAGACAAGCATTAATTACCATTCATTCATTTTTTGTTATTATGGTGTCATTACCTGACGCATTTTAACGACTTAATTTCTAAATAAATTGTCTAATAATGGTAATTTTGGCAGTAATTACCTTTTGGACATTGAGTTAATGTATCGTTAGTAAAATTCCATTCTATCTGTCCGCACACGTACTTTTTGTGAATGAAATGGTTCAAAAATACTCTTTTATAAAACCAACCTAAATCGGCCCTTCCTCAACGCCATACCTGGAAAGTAGTGTAAACATATCTCCCATGTGTCTAGTTTATTCTTACCAAATTTCAGAAAAAAATATTAAAAAAATAAAAAAGTTATGCATGATTTACACTAGTTCACTTTAAATGGGCCACCCCATACATACGAACAATCAGCGTACAAGCTGTCGATAAGTACACCATTGAATACGAGAACAAAAAACAGTCAAGGTTTGTGTTCGTAGAGACGACTCATGTGATGATCGCTCAGCGACCGAAGTTAAACCACCGGTTTTGAGCGCTATATGGATATATTTTCTATACAAAAATGTTCCTTTAATTCTTAATCAATACTAGGAAACTAGCACTATTCAAAAAATATTCAAATATGGCACGAAATTGGATGCAGAATCACGATCGCTGAGCTCAAATGTGAAATTACGCGACAAGCTGAAAATATGTAAAATGACTAGAACTGAACAAAAATAAACGAGACCGAGGCTAATTTCGGGCGCAGCCGAAATTTGGATACCCTTCGCTCCCCTCGAGCTAAAAGTTTTTTCGGGCGTACCTAAGACTTTTATTTAATGCCCCCCTCATTCTTATTCTTTTGCAGCTACCTACGACCGATTGGAGATTGGTTCGTTACCTTCTTCCTATTACTACAAAAACTTTAATTGTTTTTCATTTAACTTTTTGAATTTTAACTTGAATTTTTTTCATTATTTTTTTTCTTTTCTTGGTATTTTTTTATCATTATCTTTATAAGTTTGTTATTCCTTTATATTTTATATCCTTACTTTGAATTCTTTACATTACATGTTTTGGAATATTATTCCTTTTTTGGAATATTTACGAAGTAAATAAAAAAATTAAATAAATTCCTATAGCGCGAACTGATATCTGGGATCAATTTTTACTTCGGTTGATAGAGGTTTTACAAGCTACAGTGCTGGAAAAAAAAATTGGGCAAAGCATTTTATGGTTATTTTTTACTTTTTATGCTAAAAGTCTTGCAAGTAATTAGGACAATAAGGTTTTATTGGCTTTGGTAATAACAAGAGATGAGTACACTATCTATAAATTGTGAAAAAGTGAAGATGAATAGTAATTTGTCAAGCGGAAATAGCGTGATAAGGAAGAAAGTGTAGCTTGTCTAACAAAATAGGAAAAGTTAGTGCGGAAATAAAAAGCAATATTTTGGTTTTGGCGCGTGAAAATCGGACTACACGTGAAATGGGTGAAAGGCTGGGTGTTGCTAAAAGCACCGTGGCGTGGATATTAAGGACGTTTCGAGTAAGGGGCACTAGCGAGCGGAAGAAAGGCTCTGGACGACAAAGGAAAACTACTCCATTGGATGATCGCTTCATAGTTTTGCAAAGCCGTCGGAACCGTTTCAAGACTTCAGCCTATATTAGAAACGACCTAGTTCGAACAACTGGAAATCAAGTTTCGTCCATACTGGTAAGAAATAAGCTTGTCAAATCTGGTTTACGTGCGTTAAAGCCAGTCCATAAACCAGATTTTCCGTTACGAGTCAGGCAGAAACGATTGCAATGAGCCCAGGAGCATGCTTCTTGGACTCAGGATATGTGGAACAGGGTAATCTTTTCGGTTCAAGCTCCATTTAGGCGATGGTCGAATTCTTGTGCGGTGGGAGCCTTGAGAAAGATTAAGTGACGAGTGTTTGCGAATACTTCCTCCGAAATCTGAAGGAGTCGTGGTGTGGGGATGTTTTTCCGGCGATGAAAGGGGTAGAATCACCTCCCTAAATTCAAAGGGGACAGCTTCGGTATATTTAGAAGTCTTGGAGAACCAATTGGAACCATGTGCTCTAGAATTGTTTGGGGATACCGTGATATTTATCTTGCAACAGGATAATGCACCATGTGACACTGCCAAAGATGTAAGTATTAAGTGAACACAAGTCTAAACTTTGATAATAATTGGTAAATTGATCCAACAAAATTATCCTTTTTTTTCTTTTTTATTTTATAGGTGAAGAGGTACTTCCAGGAGAACAAAATCGACGTCTTGGATTGGCCTCCATACAGCCCCGACTTGAATCCGATCGAGAATATCTGGAGTATGATGAAGCTGGAAGTGGCTAGGAAGCGCCCAGACTCAATTCAATTCAATTCAATTAAATAAAGGCTAATAATTGAAACTTGGGGGTCAATTCCGACCACAACGTGGAGAAATTTGTCCTAATTGATAAATCGGAAGTGTTAGCCGTAATTGAAGACAGAGGTGGGCCAACTGAATATTGTTTGTTAGCTATAAAGCTCTAAAAACCAATAAAAATATTTAAAAACGAGACCGAGACTAATTTCGGGCGCGGCCGTAATTTGAATACCCGTCACTTTGAATGAAACTGAAGCTCCTTTTGTGTTAAAAATTTCTACCGCAGCCCAATAACGTGTTCCGATTCCATCTGTTCCTGGATACGTTGGGGTTAATCCAGGAACCCACTTGGATGTATTTTGGTTAATATTCAAAAAGGAAAAAAGTTGTTCTTACAAGAATCCAATATTTGGGGGTTGGTTTGTATGACAGCATTATGACGAAATGTTCCGATTTTATCCATTCCTAAATATCTTTTGAAGCTTTACTAGGCTAATGTAACCTGATTCCCGAAGGCCCAATGCAGTTCACATTCCGGAATTCGGTTATCAGGCAAACTCTCAATCGTACTATTTTATTATTTGTTATCATTCGCTTAATGTTATCAAAACAGCAAGATCCCGATGTGATAGCATTAAGCGGCGTCGATTGTATGTCACGAGGCTACCACCATGACGAATGCCATAAAACGACCACATATTCTCCATCCTTTCATAAGTGATATCTTCCTAAACGGAATACAGCAAGAATAGTAGCCTTTATTCTGGGAAATGTGTGGTGAACCTTGGGAAAGCAAGGTTCCAGGGACGTAGCCAGAGGAGGGGTCCAGGAGTCCCTAACTTCCTACAGTATTTCTAATTTATTCATTCCTAAAACTCTGCCGAAATTAAGCTTGCAGTCAGATAAATTGTGTCATCTTGACGAAAGTAGTGACTATATAATAAACAATTTGGAACACACAAAAAATCTGGTGACCCAAAATTGGGATCGTCTTTCATAATGGAAACTTCAAGAAATTTCGTAAGAACTCATACAGGCTACACAATTTGAAATAAAATATTTCGCTGTAAGAATGAAGGATTTTTTTTTTGTGAGCCGTGCGAAGGGAAGGCAAAAGCAGCATGACGCGGGCACCGGATACGCGATCGTACTTTCCATAGTTCCATAGTTGCTGCTTCGTGCATATACCATGGCCCACGAGCCCTTCTATAATTGTACAGTAAAGAAGTCTTTGGCGTTGTAGACGTGGCACTCTCTGCTTCCGATGATAGCAGAGCAATTAAGTAATCGTGCGTGCACTCGTGCTCGCCCAGCCTCGTCAAGCGATTAAATTGGATTCGACACAGGAACAGTGGGACAGGAGGCATAATATGCATTGGGGCAGCGCCGAAACTAGTGTCTACAATTAACAACAAGATTCTAATAATGTCATAATTTCTGATATCCAGCTAAATCCTGGCTACGTCCTTGCAAGGTTTCGTTGGTACTAAACAGGACCCAGAAAAGATCCCTCAACTTTTAAATGTCCTCAATGACAAAACATCATCAGCATGTGAAGTGCAAATGTATGTTTTAAGACGCAAAGTTATAACAGGCATGGGAGAAGTGTAGCCAGGATCTCGTTTAAAAGGGGCAAACCCAACATTTGTTTAACACAATGAACCCGATTTTTTTTAGGGTTAGGAATAGGTATTTTTCAACTTTTGAATTTCAGTGTTCGAAACTGCAGTCTCAGCAGCATTGTTGGGATGATGATGGCCCTTTCCCTATCTCTGACTATCCGTGACCCTGAGACAAAAATCATGAAGCTGTTTATTTGAAGTACGAAAATTACACCTCCTTGTACCTACCTATTTAAAAGTTTCGTTTTGTTTATTACAATAGATAAATTAATACCTCATTGCGTAGAGAATTCTTAAGCGGATGGCGACTCTCTGGGGATTTATCGCTACTTTATTGGATTTGGTTAACATATAGGGGAAATCCTTGCAGAGTCCTTTAGTTTGAATTTTCTTTTTCCTAAAGAGGTTGACAGGGGAATCGGATGGAGTACAGTAATTTTTTCATCGTTTTGTGAAAAATTTAAATCGCATCTTTACATGGCTGTTACTTCAGAGTATTGGCAGCTATAGATGCTTGGGATTTTCACCTAATATGCGCAGTGCGGTCCTCTATACATGGCTGTTAAATTTCAAAATTTTACGCTCCAAAATTTCCGAATTAGGGACAATTTTCGATTAAATCGATTGAACTCCAGAACGCAGATAAGTAGGACCTTGAAATTTGGAGACAATGTGAGCGGTGAGCGCCAAGTATAGCTCTACAGCTACAAGTGTGAGCTAGAGCCTCGAAATGTTCACAAGTCTGCCAATTTTCAAATTTATTGGACACATTTTATAAAGTTTTCGATTAGAAAAGTCGAAAATGCGATTTGGGCAGCTGTAACTGTCGACCGCAGATAGGCGACTATAAAATATAGAGAAATGTAAGTAAATGTAATCCCCAGGTTGTGGAGCTACCTGGCGCTTACATTTAGGTACATTAAATTGCAGAACGATTAACCAAAGAGTTTCGAAATTATCGAAAATGAATGTTTGCCACATGAAAGTGCGATTATCCTGCTAATAACACCTAACAGACTGACTACAGGCCTCACCGAGGAGGTTTTTATGAAGTCATTTAGGCTTCTTTGGTGTGGCGTTGGGAATGCTGTACATTTACTAATGCTGTACGACAGGTCAAACTGCTTTAGGTATTGTACAGCAAAATGGTGTACGTCTGGCCACACATTTGGATGAAGTTTGGTTGATTAATTCACAAAGAAAAAAGTTGTTCATGCAAGAACCTAATTTCCAGCGGTTGGTTTGTATGAGAGCCCTATGACGTAGTGTTCCGATTTCATCTGTTCCTAGATATGTTTGGTGGCTTTACTAAAAACACATTTGCGCAAAGTTTGGTTAAGATTGGTTCATTAAGAAAAAAGTTTTTCCTAGAAGAATCTAATTTCCAGTGGTTGGTTTGTATGACAACCCTATGATGTAGTGTTCCGATTTGATCTGCTCCTAGATATTTTTTGAGGCTTTACTAGGAACACATTTCGATGAAGTTTGGTTACGGTCGGATTAAAAAGGAAAAAGTTTTTCTTAGAAGAACTTAATTTTCAATGGTTCGTTTGTATGGCAGCTCTATGACGTAATGTTCCAATTCCATCCGTTTCGAGATATGTTTTGAGGCTATACTAGGAACACACTTGGGTGAAATTTGGTTAAGATTGGTGCATAAAGAAAAAAGTTTTTCTTAGAAAAACCTAAATTTCAGGGGCAGCCCCAGGACCCCATGGTCCGATTCCATTCGTTCCGACATATATACAGCGTACACTAAAAAGAAACTTGCATACAAATTTTCAGCTCAATAGCTTCAAAACTGAGGTACTAGTTTGCGTTGCAACAGACGGACAGACAGACAGACGGACAGACAGACAGACAGACAGACAGACGGACATGGCTCAATCGATTTCTCTCGTCACGCTGATCAATAATATATATACTTTATATCGTCGGAGGTGCTTCCTTCTGTGCGTTGCAAACTTGATGACAAAGTTAATATACCCTTTCACATAGTGACGGGTATAAAAAATCAAATCAAATCAGTTTACTCTATTTTCGCCGGACAACTTGTTTTTCAGGTAAAAAATGTCCGTCTTCACTTTTTTTTTCAAAATTGTCCCTGAAAATGCAGGTAGAGAATTTTTCGTGAAATAATCTCTTAATTGCGTGTTAATTGAGGCGATGCATCAATTTCGCTAAAATATTGGCCAACTTTTAACTTCATCATGGTTTTATCGCAGAAAATGTTCTTGCCCAATTTTTTTTTCCAGCACTGTATTTATGAATACACATTAAATGTGAACGTCATTCGCAGTTAGAAGTTCTACAATATCATTATTATGTAATTCATTTGATAAAAATGTGCATATGTATCTGAAATTCGATTATTATTTCATGGTCAGATAACGCGAGAGTCGGCTTAATGCGAAGGAACATAATGGAATTTGAAATGTGTAGTGGTTGTCCAATTTTCATTTTTGGATAGTACGAGGCAAGCTTTGTATGGAGAGAAAGGTTATCAATGGATGTCGTGTTGTATATCGCAAAGAAACAGAGTTATGTGTCAGCAAACTTAAAATATAAAGGTCCATCTAGACGTGTCGCCAAATGGCGACACGTGCAGCCAAATGGCTGTTATCATTCCATCCAAACGTGTCGCCATTTGGCTATGCGTCCAGTTTTGATATTCAATATTGCAACTCAACCAACCGCTTAGACAACCGCTTGTCAATTTCAAAGTGACAATTTTGCAACTTTTCTTCGTTCTTTTGTGTGAAATTGAATAATTCTTGAATGGCCGTGTAATAATTCAAACGCGCAGAGTCCGATTTTGATAATTAAATTTTAAAAAAATCACCAAAATGAAATTTTGGTTATGTCATTTTTTGGCTGCTCGTGTGGATGCTAAGTAGCAGCCAAATGGCTGTACGCGATGCCAGTTTTTGGACGCGCAGCCATTTGGCGACACGTCTAGAGGGACCTTAAGACCCACAATAATTATCTAAAAATTTATTTGGTTGGGCAAAGTTGCGGTTTAAAGTTTGCGTGCACTTATTTTAAGTGCGTTTTTTTGGTTATCCCGTGTAGTTTGGGTAACGAAAAACTCAGGCCGCGGCCGAAATGTGGATACCCTTCGCTCTCCTTGGGCTAAAAGTTTTTTCGGACGTACCTACATACTTAACTTGTATTAAATCCCCCCTCCCCCCATTCTTTTCGTTCCGTCTTCACGTCTTCCATTGCGTTGACAAAACAACCAAACCCCACACAGATATTGTTTCGTCAACGCAACAGAAGACGTGAAAACGGAACGGAAAGAATGGGGGGGGGGGGTAATACAAGTCAAGTAGGTACGGCCGAAAAAACTTTTAGCCCTAGGAGAGCGAAGGGTATCCAAATTTCGGCCACGCACGAAATTAGCCTCGGTCTGGTTTTTTCATCTGAATTTTCGTTACCCAAACCTACACGGGATAACCAAAAAAACGCACTGAAATTAAGTGCACGCGAACTTTACCGCAACTTTGCCCAACCAAATAAATTTTTAGATAATTATTGTGGGTCTTATATTTTAAGTTTGCTGACACATAAAGTCTGTTACTCTGCGATATACAACACGACATCCATGGATAGCCTTTCTATCTCTATCCATACAAGGCTTGCCTCGTACTATCCAAAAATGAAAATTGGACAACCACTACACATATTGTATGTCAATTATGTTATCCTGTCATGTTTTGGATGTCCAAGACCCGCAGCTAATGTACATATTTCATATTCTATTATGTTCCTTCGCATTAAGCCGACTCTCGCGTTATCTGACCATGAAATAATCACCGAATTTCAGATACATATGCACATTTTTATCAAATGAATTACATCATAATGATATTATAGAACTTCTAAGTGCGAATGACGTTCACATTTAATGTGTATTCATAAATATGTACATATTAGGGATGTCAAAAACCGGACGGCTAGTCCGAAAACCGGTACTCTCAAAACGGTTAACCGGTTTATTTTCGGTTTTTTCCTCCTTCGGTTTTAACCCGGACGGTTGTTTGTTCATCTGGTTAAAACCGGAAAAAAATTCATTCAAATTCATACATTTTTTCATATTTTCTTGTTTTTTTTCAGTCAGCAATTCTATTACTTGTCCCCTATAAAAAATTGCGTTTTCAAATTTCAGCCCTTAAACACATTTTCAAACACTCTCCTTATGGCTATAGGGGGCGCCAGATAAACTTACTTATTTGAAGGGTCAATAAAAACAAAAGTCAGTACTTCATAGTTATTGTTTTAATTCTTTCTATTTGATAATACAATATTCCAAGTTTTTTTTCATATAGTCATGAAAATGACATCGGTTAAATGGCGACCTCCTTTGTGCATACACTGATAAGTCGATTTTTGAAGTTCGTCTCCACTCTTTGCAGCATTTCAATCGGTGTGTTAGCAATGGCTTCGCGAATGAAAGGTGAGCTATGGTCCGTTGTCGTTCGACATAAGCAAGGGATTTCAAATAAACACATAAGAAAAATCGCATGGAGCAAATCTCGGTCATGGGCAATCGCCTCTTTGAGAGATGAGGTCGTCGAGGACGAGTTGTCGCAACAAATTTATTCAGCCTCGTGCAGTGTTTGCTATGGCTCCATCTGTGACTGAAACCACACGTCCCTAAAAACGTTCGTTTAAAAAAGTCCGCGATCATGTCCCTAGTGAGCGACCGTTAGAAAAGAAGCTCTCGACATCGCTGCTCTCTACACCAGAGCATGATGGCGTCTGACTAGAATGGGAAACAAACTTGGGAACTTCCCCCTCCAGATGCGCCCCCTCTCACCTCTCAGAAGTTTTTTTTTTTCAAATAAGTAAGTTTCTCTGGCGCACCCTGTGCATGCATTTTGATTTGAGCTTGCATATGATACGAACACCACCATTACGAGTGTGTTTTTACTACAATTCTAAGCAAATCAATGAAAAGACTCGGTTAACCGAAAAACCGGTACTTTGGGCTCGGTTAAAACCGAACGGTCTAACCGGCTTTGCAAAAACCGAAAACCGGGTTATGGCCCGGTTTTTGACATCCCTAGTACATATATCGTTGCTTATAGTACAGTAAAACCTCTATCAACTGAAGTAAAAATTGATCCCAGATATCGCGCTTATAGGAATTTATTTAATTCGTAAATATTCCAAAACATGTAATGTAAAGAATTCAAAGTAAGGATATAAAATATAAAGGAATAACAAACTTATAAAGATAATGATAAAAAGAAATACCAAGAAAAGAAAAAAAATATAAAGAAAAAAGAGTTCAAGTTAAAATTCAAAAAGTTAAATGAAAAACAATTAAAGTTTTTGTAGTACGATTTTTTTTAAAAGAGTAATAATAAGAAGGTAACGAACCAGTCTCCAATCGGTCGTAGTTTCTCATAGCTCTAAGTAACGGAGAGTTTTTATAAATAAAAAGTGAAGATTGTGGAGGGTTAAAAATGGCAACGGATCGAGTGTTGTAAGACGGAAACCGACTTTTTATATCTTCTATGAGAGATGAATTAGTAAGACCCTTGCATAACCTGTACAGGTGAAATATTCAATAGGATCAGGGACGAGGCATACAAAATTAATTGAGGTTTTATATTTTTTAAGATAGTAGTAAAGAATGTCTCTTAAAGTAAGACAAAATAAGAGTTCCCAAGAATTCCAATAATTACATATTATAGTAACCATTATTCAGCCAATGTTCAAAGTGTGTTTACATTCAGCACATTTCTTTCTTCAGAACTGAATACAAGATGATAACATCTGTTTGTATATGTAGGAAGCGAAACATACCCTGTTTTGGACCATCGAAAAGCTTCTGGGATAAACTGGTAACTGGAATAGTGGTAAATCATTCCACCTTGACTTATTGATAAATACTGAGATGTTAGACGATATTATGTCACTTCTATGTATTGTTTCAAAAACCCTATTATCGATCGATTGTGATAAGAAAGTGTCTACTGTATCCACTTATTTTGGAGCCGGTAAACCAGTTTCAGCCGGTTAGTAAGATATTGGTCAGACAGAACAAGTTAGGTGTTACCTCATGGTACACATTGGATAACAATCTGCGGAAGAGAAGATTTCCTCGTACATACATATAAGCAACATGTGCTGAAGTGTGGTTATAATCGCATGTGTTGAGACTTTGGTTCGGTGAATCATCTTAATTTAACATTCATTTATTGTTGTTACTCATACTCTTACTATGTACAGTGCCAAATAGGCGGGCGTATCTATTTTCTATGAAACTTCGGTGCTCTTCGAAATGAAGCGGCTTACCATGACAACACTACACACAAATTCACAAACCGCGATTACATGACACTATGGGATTTTATGGGCCTATTATTATACTCGCGTAAACGAAACACACTTATCACATGGAGGAATATCGATCCGATTTGTTTGAACATTTATTTAACACCATCAAACCAAAAATGGTTAAAATAATTATTCTCATCTCGTCTCACCTGGACTTTGTCACCTTCTTGTCGACGAAACGCCGAATTTACCGAACCTTGCACTGAATTTATTGAGGCAGGCATTGTACGAGCAGTATCTTCGACAGCACTATCTATACGAACTTTGTTCTGTCGTTTGCAACCACCATTCTTCACGCACGAATCACATTTTGTTAATAAATCTTTTTCGTCTACATTTCGTACACTACTAGTATCCATTTCAATATGTATGTATGAATGTATATAATTGTTTTCGAAAGAGAATTTTATTTAGCAATTTTTTTTCGCCCGACCCGATTTTATTAACTGTCTGAATTAAATTTAATTGGTAACGATTCTTGGTTTTTCTAGCGCCCGAGACGAGAGGCGTCGAAGACGTCGGATCGGACAGGTATTGCTTGGTAGCTTTGAGAAACGATACTGATCGTGAAGCCCGTGAATTCTAATGGGAAAACCTAAAAAATGGTTTTTATTATCTACTTATCACGTTTTTCTTTTTACCAAAAATAAAAATATGTGGGATTAGTACGAAAACGAGATACCGAAAAAATATAAATTTTTTTTTCTGCACATTCATTTATTGAATGACTATTTTTTGTCGCGGTGGTTGTATACATATGTTCGGCAATGTTGTTAAAGGCTGATTAAAATATGTATGGTGACTTGCTATATCGTAAAGTTAAAGTGTAAATCGAATGAATATCTTATCAGGAACGTGGAAGTATCTTTACTATACATATGTTTCCGACGGTTGTTAATAGCACTAGCTAACGATAATTTTTTATTTTAAATGGAGTGCAAAATTAGTAATACATAATATGTGTACATATTGACGACTTATGTGTATACTGAGTACATAATATAGTTTATTATATAGTCATAAACCTACGTAAGCGCCATATCGCTACAAACTAAAGTAGTAATGGATGCATTCAGCGGACGTAAAATGTAGCGAAAAAGTGCTCTTCCAATTAGATTCTCATTGCGCATGAGGGCTTTTCAGCGGAGAAAGAGAGCGGTGGCGGGTAATTCTTGTAGCATTTCCAGTGTTTTTCCAGTAAATTTCGTCCGCTGAATGCAGCCAATGAGTGGATTCAGCGAGCACATATTGGGATGTGCTACATATCCCCACCACAAGAAATTGGAAAACTGCTAAGTTTGTGTTCGCTGAATGGACTTGCTACACGAAATCTAATCAGCTGATACATCCGCAGACATTGCGGCAATCAAAAATTCAAAAAACCTAAAACTGCAACTTTCCTTTCAAAATACGTACTCTCATCGCACAATATTTTAACGTTCACTAAAACCTGGCTCAGAAATGAAATTTTTTCAGCTGAACTGTGAATAAACAATTTTCAGTATTTATGGTCGAGCAGCTGTGCATGACAGTTGATCGAGCAGTCCAAATAGCAGCTGCACATCTAAATGTAGCATTTAAATTCCCTGCATAGGGGAAATTTTCGATACATCGCATGTGTATCGATTAGCGGTTGAGTGGGACGCGGGGAGAGAACACTTTTCCAGTAACTCATTCCAATATGTGCTCGCTGAATGCACTCAATGGCTGCATTCAGCGAACGAAATTCACTCAATGAGTGCATTCAGCGAACGAAAAATGTAGCAGGAAAGTATTCTTCCAATTAGATTCTCATTCCGCATGAGGGCTTTTCAGCGGAGAAAGAGGTCGGTGGCTGGAAATTCTTGTAGAATTTCCAGTGTTTTCCTGTGAATTTCATTCGCCGAATGCAGCCAATGATAAATTTTAATTATAAGTCAGACTCACACGCGAAAATTAAAATGCGTGAAAGATTCCTTCTTTTTAAAACCATACGGAAAATTTTTAACTTATGTTTTTAATTTTCAATTTAGACTCAAAATCTCAAAATTGTCTCAAACTAATTTGAGCTCGCGCCTACTAAAAGCCTCTTTTAATTCTTAACGATTTGGATCCATTTGGATCTAGATAGGTAATGGGATGACGTGAATTTACCTCAATGCCCTAGGACAACTTAGAAACGGCGCGGCGCGGGGCGGCGCAATTCGGCATTTACCTATATTTAATGTATGTCGGTATGACGTAACAAGATCTGTTTTTAAAAACAGTTATGATTATTAACATTATGAAATATATGAACTGAAACTTGTAATTAAAAGTAAGTTTATTTAAACATTATGAAATGGGATTTTACCATACATTACATCAATTGGTAAATTTCGAAAATTACCCGATTTTCTAAAATATTGCCATTTTTACCGACTTTTTTTTCATAAAGTTCGTTATCACAATTAATTTTTCATTGTAATGGTTAAGATATTTTTTTCTGAGCCTTAAGATATGTTGGTTTTGGAAAAAATTGAAAAAGTTTCGGGTATAAAACTGTCGCAGCCTAATCATATGGACAGGGTGTCCCAATAGTCAACGTGAAGTCAGGAACGAAAAATATTAACTTTTATATGAGGAATTAACAAAAACGATACCCAGGCTAATTTCGGTCGTGGCCGAAATGTGGATACCCATTCCTTTTTTAGGCTAAACGGGAGCCCTATAATTTATTGTATCACCCAAGTAACAATTTCATCCCTATAATACTTCGTTAAATATTCTCTTCTAACATTAATAGGGGCCGTTACAGGGTATAACCACTGAATAACATTCCAATAATGGCATTTGGCGCCGTTTCTTAATCCAATAGAACCTTATTGTAGCACTAAATGATGCTTCAAAAAAGACGTACGTCATTAGCTTTATATAATCATTTTCTGTCATTGAACCAATTTGCAAAAGAAAATAGAAAAAAAATCCACAGCTAGAATCGAACCCGTGTCTGTTGATTGCCCGTCCTACGCGCTACCACTCAGCCAACCTCACATATAGTCAGCATTGCTCGTAAACACTACAAATGGATAGTTGCTTCTATAGAAATGCTTGACAATTCTTTATCGTATCTTCTGCAATGCACCCTAAATCTGTATATTTATCAATAAAATAAAGTCAATTTCTGCGCAGAGATCACCCTAATTGGTTTCGAAGATAACAATGAGTGCGTACGTGTGGGTTTCATGCAAGATTTCAAGGATTTCTAATGTAGAAATTATGTATTTCAGAGCACAAGTGTCAATTCATTAAAAAATCACAAAGTCCATCCTTCTATAAATAGTGTAGTTACTACGTGATAAACCTAGTACATCAGATTGCAAAATGTGGTGGAGACAAATTTTTTTTTTGTTTCTTATGTTTTTTGGGGTGCTGAGCACGAATCCGGAGCTTCCCACCAAAATTTCGTTGCGGAACAGGGTCAAAATCGTGAAAAACCCTAAAATTTTTGCTGTTTTTCCGTTATTCGCCCCCTAATTCTGCAACTATTTATTTCTGCGAAAAACTCTCCATGAATATTTTAGAGAGCACATAATTGCGCGTTCAAAGAGACATAAATATTAAAAATCTGTTGAGCGGTATTACTACAGTGGATAATTTAAATTTGCCATTTTTAACCTAGTTCCATTTTATGATAAAATTTTTGAGATTGAACGGTTTTTCATTTCAGTTCATTTCAGTTTCATTTTTGGTCGTAAAAGTTGTATTTATCTTGTACATTGTGTATTTTGGAGTGCAGAACCTGAATCTGTAAGTTCCCACCAAAATTTCGTTGCAAAACAGGGTCAAAATTGCAAAAAATGCAAAAAAAACTACTATCAATTGTAGCAATACCGCTTAACACATTTTAATGATTAATGGCGCGTTGGACCCGCAGTTATGTTTTCTTTAATATTTTCATAGACAGGTTTTCGGAGAAATGTACACTTTCGGAGAAACGGGAAAACTCCGAAAATTTTGGGTTTTTTCGCGGTTTTGATCCTGTTCCGCAACGAAATTTTGGTGGGAAGCTCCGGATTCGAGCTCAGCACCCCAAAAAACATAAGAAACAAAAAAAAAATTTCTCCACCACACTTTGCAATCTGAAATCACCTCGGAACTACACTAAAAAGTACGGTGAACAATTTGACATGACACCGACTGTGCTATAGAAGAATATATGCATGTGTGTGAGTTATTTTGAGAGAGTATATTGCATGTGTGTGCTGTATCATCTAATAAACACAAGAGTGGAGTATCTTTTTAGGTGAACGTTTAGAGACAGTTTTATCGAAGTTTTATACCACCATCTTTAAATTTATTCCATAATGATGAAGCTTTCCGGAAAATACTTTAAGGATGTTTTATCGTATCAAAATATTACTTTAAGCGATGTCACAGCGGCGTAACGTTTCCAAAATTTCTTGTGTACGAAATTAAATTGGCAACCTTCGCATTTGGTTTTTTCAGCAGGCAAAATTGGCTAAGTCCGCATTTAAAGCAGTCAACAAATAAGCAAAAGCAACGAAAATCTTTCTGTTCTAGAAACATGTTCCAAAAGTTTTTTTTTTTTGAGACGAAAAATTAAATTTGAATAATCAAAGGGGAAAACTTGCAATATCATCAAGTATACAATTATCGCTACATTTAACCCTTTGAGGTCAAGTGGTTTTTCCATTATTTCAAAATGATTTTACACTAAACCATAGCGGTCCTACTGTAGAATTACGAAGTGAATAACAAATCTAGCGGTACTAATGTTTATGGGTTTTCAGGAAATTTTTCTGGTCTGGTGTGCCAGTAGAGCATTACATGATCGCCTTCCAGCAAATGCGCATGCATTTAACATTATATTGTGAAAAAAAATGTGTTTTTTTCGGAAGATTTTCCTAATTATTATAAAAAATAGTTGGTAAGTTATGCTTGTAATAGAATGGATCCAGAAACAGCAACAGCAGCAGCGGATATAAATAGCTTTTGCTGCCAACATGACGTCAGTCATTTAAATTGCATTGTACTGCATTATCATCGCTGCTGTTGTTGCTGCATCCATTCTATTTCCAGCATTATAAAAATATATTGAAGGAAATAAACTACATAGGATACACGAATTGGTTATATTCATTATGTAGAGCTAACGATAAATGTTGCGGCTGCACCTGATAACCACTAGTACGAATATTGCACCAATAACTGCTGCTGAAAGAAAAACGTTCCTGGGGCTGTATAATTATGTATGATGAGTATGAAAAAGATGCCAAACTACAAAGACTATTAGTCCTTAAGAGATGCCATGAGGGATAACTAGATAAGTTCTGTAATGTCGGGAGACAAATTCGCTTGGATTTTGAGTAATTTGCAACTAAACAATTCCACGTAATCATGGAGGAATGATGTACACTGAAAGAAAAAGGTGCCCTGAAGCAATGAAATTGTTCATTAAAGTAATATGAATATTTACACTGATATCCCACCTACCTACAGTAGGAATCGATCCCGGGACCTATGATTTGAAAACATGCGCCCTGCCTACCTACACCAAGCAGACTATATGTTACGAAAGTTTATAAAATACACTTAAAGCGATAGTGACATCAATATGTATTACTATGAACGATGCCATGTGATTAATGAACAATAACATCAAATTTTGTTCTATTTATTTACTATCGCGACTAATGTATGGGTTCATAGCCGGAATGTACAATGCATAAAATTCTACTGGAAGTTCATTGCCTAGTTCTAGCCTAGAGCGACTAATTTTAGGGGCGGCAATTTTTAACAGAATTCCAAACACCAACATTTGCCGCCCCGGGCAGTTATGTCGAGCATATCTGAAAATTAGCCCTGCTAGCGGATGGAATTTTGGAATTTACGCCTGTGGTACTATTCGCAAAGGACGAAAAATGTTACCTGAACTGAAGCGAGGTGATTCTGAATTCAAAGCTTAGATTGACGAGCTGGGTGCGTTGAAATTGTTGGACCGGCCAAGTGTGTTGTGCTGGAAATAGATTGGATGCGTCAACAGCAACATCAGCATCAACATTTTAATTTAGAACACACACATTCGCCTTTGATGACCCACATTGACAGCAGCAACAGCTGCATTTTTTCTGTTGCTGCTGTCAATATGGGTCATCAAAGGCGAATGTGTGTGTTCTAAATTGAAATGTTGATGCTGCTATTGATGCGTCCAATCTATTTCCAGCATAACTTCTGAGCAACTATCATGATCCGTCGATCGTCGCTCACGTACCAAGAAAATCTAAAGACGACTGAAATAATTAATTGACTTCAAAATGTGACCCATCTTTTGATTTTCTTGGTACCTGAGCGACGATCGACGGATCTCTATACGAAATCAACAGAAAACTACACAAATAGCGGCATAGAATAGTTTTCTATGTCCTTGATGTTTGCGTCGTCAATGCGTTCATTCTACACCAGGACGGTAAGTCAAAATAGCTGAAACGATTTCGATTGAAACGTTGCTAAAAGGCTCATTGGAGCAACTGGCCCTAATACAGTCAAAAGGGGAGGTCCTCAGAAGCCGAATTCGTACAAAAAATTTTTTCCCTTGGAAGTACGATATGACCAATGCCATCACATGCCCGTTAGGTGCGGGTATCAAAGGTGTGCCAACTGCAAATAGATTGCACCATGTAGGGATCTAATTTCTGGACAAAAGAGTTTATTGGCAGTTTCAGTTTTTTTTTGATTTTATTAGTTCTACTTAGGCCAAGGCTTTCTGACTTAGACTTTGTGCAGTCACATTGGCTTACTTTTACGCAAGAACCAGCACTTCTCCAGCAAGTTGAAGTTTTATATCTCTTCAATATGCTTTAATTGAAAGTTGAAAAATTAGAATTCTTCTTCTTTATGGCACGATAGCCCGACGTCGGGCCTTGGCCGCCTGGATTGAAAACCTCCAATTGTCGCGGTCACGCGACCTTGTCCTCCAATTCCGAAAGCCTAGCATCTGGTGGGCGTCCTCACATACAGAATGCTCCCATCGGGCTCTCGGTCGCCCACGCAATCTGGCTCCGTCCACTCGTTGCGCGTTCATCACCTTTTTGGGCATGCGATCGTCGTTCATCCTTTGTATATGTCCCGCCCATTGCAATCGCTGCAATTTCACGATCTTCGACACCTGTAGCTCATCATACAGCTGATATAACTCAAGGTTGTACCGGATGCGCCATTCACCTCGTTCACGAACGGCCCCGAAGATTCTTCGGAGAACCTTTCGCTCGAATGTGTCCAACAGGTGTTCAGAGTTTTGGGTTAGGGTCCATGCCTCGCAGCCATAGCATAGCACAGGTCGGATGATGGTTTTATACACGTGGAGCTTCGTGTTCCTGTGCACCAGCTTCGAATTCAAAATTTGGAGGACCGCAAAGTAACACTTATTAGCTAGTTGTATCCGTCGCTTTATCTCATCTGTTTCGTTGGCGTCTTTTGACAAATTGCAACCCAGGTAAGTGAAGTTGTCTACATATTCTATTTTGAGGTCCCCCACTGTGATGCTTGAATTTACTGGCGTTCTAGTTTTTGATTGCATCATGACCTTGGTTTTAGATTCGTTGATATGTAGCCCAACTTCTTTGGCGGCGTTATTGAGATTATGCAGAAGGCTTTCTGCATCACCCAAACTTAGAATTGCGAATTGAAAATAAAAAAATTGAAAATTCACAAGCTGTCAAAAAGAATTTGATACCACTTCAACCCGCATATTGGTCAGATACACTGGATAAGCCTGAGTGTACAGGACTATGCTCCGATTAGGTTTGATGGTACAAAACGATGAACTTGCATCATGTTCGAATTTTTTGGACTGGGAATTATATAATATGACACGCTGGTCAGTGGCGGATCAACTTCACTCGGGGTCATCCCGCCAACTTCTTGAGTGGTTGCATACACTGAGAAAAAAGCGAAGTGAAATCAATCGAAAACGCTCTTGAAGGTTGCACTTTTCAGTCATCAGTCACAGTAATTTCCCATACAAATTGACAGATTGTCAGTCAATCAATTAACTGACAATCTGACAAAAGTGTGGATCGACCTTAAACCAACTCTTTTGAAACATGATTTTGACGTTACAGTGTTTCTACTAAAATTAAGAAGGTCGTTCAATAACTTTGCTAAGAGCTTCTTACACTCTTTGCATTCTTATATTGAGAATAGCGTCCTAGTTGTAACGTTTATATAATTAATTTAATTAATGATTTCTTCAATCGCGTTTTGTTATTTTAAAATAAAAACGCTCGCGCAGCGCAGCATTGACATAGGTGTTGGTGATATTTATATTTACCTGCGTCTGCAATAGGATTCGATCCCGCGAACCTATGATTTGAAGACGAGCGCCCTTTCTACCCTTATGTCGCACACACGGGCAATCCTAATCCTTTTTTTTTTAATTTTCCTTCTGTCAAAGTCGAAGAAAATGTATGAATTTGACAAAACGAAGAATCAAAAAAATGGATTTAAACGCTTCGTGTTTGGGCGGCCTAAGTTTGTATCTTGCTAGACAATTGAAAAAAGCGACACGTTATTAATTCAACTATATTCCTTGTTTCAGCATTAAATTTAAGTGTGCTCTAATTTAAATCCGCCAATTTTAAGAACGTTTGTACATAACATTAAATGTTATACAGCAATCTTGACAAAACTCCTTGCAAGCCAACTGTGGCCTCTGCAACACAGCCCCAATGACCGTGCATATACCGCAAGCAAGATGCAATATTTTAGTCTTCAACGACATATACAGGCCGTACTAACTAGTTTGAACTAAGTTTAGTACCACTCTCAAACTTTTTCGTGGAAAAGGTATCACCAAAAATGTTTTAAGATATAGTTTATTTGCAGAGGGACCTAAAGAATCTTTTTGCCTATATGGTACTTGGCAAGGAAAAGGGTGGGTCGTATTACAAACCGCGGCTACAGTTTCAGAAAATAGCGCAGCCATGCAAAGCAAAATTTTTTTTGTGACAATTTAAGGAACCGGATAGTCTCATTAACTTTCAAAGACTTTAGGTCAATATTAAATTTGTTTATCTAAGGGATCTGGTGAAAGAGGAACAATAAATTTAGCATTTGTTTTGACTTCGAAAAGTGTATATCTCTTGTCTACAACCAAAAATCTACGTCGGAGTGATGTTTTTCGCAGACGTGCTGTTTTTATGGTTCGAGAAATCTTTCATGTGGCTTTTGGGCCCCTAAATCTCGTGGACCCCCGACACGCGCGGGCCCTGATGTGGCGCCCCTGACGCCGGTAATAAACTTCATGTCAAAGAACGATTGTACGTTCAAGGGAGCACTACAGCTTACAATTCAAAGAAAGAAGACTATTTTTTACGGCACAGGTACCTCCATCACATTTTCGACCTTTTCCTCAGACATAATATATGAGATTCATGAAATTCCATCACAAACAAACACTAGATTTAGTTCATAGGTTTTATGAAGTCCCTAAGTTGCTATACTTTTACGACATATTTTATTCCAATTTTCCTGAGATGTCACTCATATAGCCTTCAGTTAAACTATATTATACTTACTACATCAAACTTTAGTAGTTCTCCGGAAATATTCATGTGTCATCATCCCCTATCTCTACCAAATACAACTTGAAAGCCCCAAAACTCTCCGGAAAAACTCATTACTTATTGACACGATAAAGTTTGGAGGCGCAGCGACATACGAACAAATTCAGCCTCCTGCACTGCAAACATACACAACATACTACATCCAGAAAAACGTTTTCGCAGATACATCAGATACTCATATTTATATGTGTACATATCTGATAAGAAATATTTTGATATATTGAAGCACTTTTCGCATATAAATTTTAATACGCTTTTTGCACGGAGAGTGAAAGTTTGCTGCCATTTATTGAAGGCGTATATGTTTCTCGCGTATGAGCACATGAATAAATTCCCGGCTTTATCATCGAAATTTTTATTTGTACTAATATAAACGCAGGATTGTCTCTATTTCTTCCTTTCGCTTCTGTTTCATGACGATATCCGTTCCGAAGCTCGAACAAACAAAGATGCCGCTGTATGGAATTGTTCGTGAAAGGCTCAGTTGTTTTTCTTTTGGTTTTCCAAATGATTTACGTGAAAGTATTGAAAGTAATTTTTCAATATTTCTATATCTCTGGAACGTATCCGAGCTGCATGTACACACACAACTCAAGTCAAACTCATTCATCATAACTTTAATAGTTTTTCGATTCTTTTAAAAGGCGCACCATTTGTTAGGAAACATGCTCCTTTGCGGATATGTCTGCGGTTGAATTTAAATTAAGACAAGTTTCATCTGGACTCCTGGAACTCCTAAAATTGTATGTACTCGTATCCTACGTTTCCATATATAGCATCAACTGAGGGAGCATGTCTTAGAACCACCGTAGGACTCAGTTGGAATTGAATTGAGGTCAAAAGTTGTGAAGCTCGAGACAAATTGGGATTTTGGTCACGTTGTCTGAAACTTTTGGCTACTAACTATTGCTTTGTTGACAGAATGGACACCTTGATGAGAATGAAGTACTCTCTGATTTGATAGCCAGCCAATACTCTACTCGATTTAGTCAATGATCAGTGATTTCATTTGGATGAAGGGTTACACAAGTTATCTGAAGTAATTTGAATGCAATTGTCTGGTGAAATGGATTGGGCCTCTGTTTGTGTGTTCAGTGGGAGTAAATATGTATCTTCGATGAATATAATGTGATTTGGGAATGAATGAAAATGATATCAGTCACGTTTTACCGCAGCACACACGCACACAGGACTTCCTGGTACGCAGGACACTGAACGAAAGGTTGACATGACATTAACCTGTATATTAGCTGAATTATGGTTTCTCAAATACGCGCCCTTCTCTTGTGGCAATCATGAGACGATTCTTATCTATTCCATATTGTACAATATTGAAATTGAGACGAATGGAACCCTCAATCAATTGATTTCTTCGCGATCCTTGCGAAATGCGGGTAACCAACAATACGACTATATCCTTCCGCTTATGATCGGGGAATAATATGTCCATTAGCCTGAAGAGCATTATGTCTCTGGATATGACGATTGTGTTGGTTGGTGTGAAGTGTGCTGGTACTGCGAAGCATAGTTGTTGAACATTTGGGTGCTTCAAAGCCAAACTCGTAGGTATTAAATGTGAGAAGTGCACCCAGTACACTATTGTGCTATGTGTGGGAAATTTTTTCAAGAAAATGGGAAAAGTATTTTATGATTTGTATTTCTTTTGTGAAGAGGGTTCAATATGTAGATCATGATGGGTTAATGTAGTTGGGTTGCACAGATGTACCTACATGTATAAATTTTGCAATTTTTAAATTTTCTCAAAATCGTGTTTTTGCCAATTTAGTTAGCTTGGAAATAGGAATTAAACAAAATTTCATATATCGTCCCCAATTACCCAGAACCACGAAACTACTAAACTAGCGATTTTGAGATAATGTGTTGTTTAACCTTCATATGAAATGACGAATATATTATTAAGCCAACAAAAGCTAAAACCGTTTATTTACTATTTGAACCATAGTTATAACTTTTTCATTTGCTGACGATTTTTTTTTAAACTCGAACAGGCGTTGGGTTTCTCATGTAGCGACCATACCAACACTCGTTGAATCATTATGGAACAATCCGCAGAGTGGAGATCCCCATTACATCACATGTTTATCGAATGACTCGAAGCTCTTCGTTGCGAAGCTCGTAATGCGAGGCTCAAAATAAACGCTGCCAAAACGAAGTTTGAGCCTAAATCGTGGAGGGCAAAGCGGAACTCGTATCTCTGGACAGGAAGTCGAAAAACTTGACAACTTTTGCTACTTCGCAAGCGTAGTTACAGCAGATGGTGGTGCGGACTTTTTTAAAACTGCTTCCACCTCCATGTGGTTCATCGAGTCCATTCCAAAAGACGCTCTCCTAGACTCTCTAAGTATTGGGCATTTGCCTAGAAAATGTCGCCTGTCTTCCCTGTCTTAAATTACATAGACTGAATAATATTGGAAGATTATGTCGATTCGGGATATAGTTCAGCGGCAGCAAATCTCCCCGAGCTCTTTTCGGAAGTATAGTTGAGACTATCCAGATTGTGGTTTAAATGTGCATATATTTCACGGTGCTGTGGCTCTGATGCCCTTTCTGCTCTTCTCCTAACTGATATCTGCTCGTAGTCGTTTATCAACCTCTTAAGAATACGGCTTGTTTCCGCTGAGCCATCCCAATTCATATTCGTTCCATACTCATTTGCTAACTCCTGTAGATTAGCGTAGAACCCGTTCCTTATTACTATTTCGTGCATTAGCACTCTTTTGGGAAGTCTTTCTGCTCATGGCTGTGACCTTCATAATGTAGTTGATGTGTGTTCGCAGCGATTCCATAAACAGTGGTCTGAGTCCTGTTTCTTGCAGCAGCATGTAATTGCGTGTTGCTCTTGGGAGATAAAACATCCGCTTTAGATAATAGCGCAGCAGTTTTTCAACCTCCTCATATTCTAGCGATAGAAGCGATAGAGGACGAGCCAGCGGGGGATGTCTGTTTGGATATAAGAAAGAATTGAATTTTGGTGTCAATATATGCGCTTTCAACGATTTAAACAACTCGCTCTACATTACTTTGAAAGTAAAAAATAAACAATGAATCATACTACCCGTATACCTCAACTGTAACGACTGGAATAACAACTTTAATGCGGTTTGAAACTTCTCAATGGCTGTTCCAAAGGAGATAGTGCAGGCGAGTACACATACACTGCGTTTCACTTGAATAGCACACTCTATACATTAAATTTATTTTCTTAATATCTTTAAAAAAAATGAAGACAACAGAT
This sequence comes from Microchrysa polita, assembly GCA_949715475.1. Classification (NCBI taxonomy): domain Eukaryota; kingdom Metazoa; phylum Arthropoda; class Insecta; order Diptera; family Stratiomyidae; genus Microchrysa; species Microchrysa polita. The sequence continues at coordinate 62,647,690 of OX454420.1, forward strand.
ATTTTGTATTTTTTATTTGTCATTTGATTAATTACCTTTAATTTGAAATAAAAAGAATTTGAATTTTTCCAACATGTAATCTTAGAGAAAAAAAAAATGTAAAACACCAATGAAAAAACACATAAATTCTATTTCACTTGAATAGCACACTTTTTTTAAAACTTATTTTAATTAACTTATTATGCAGTGAGGATAACTTATTATTGTTCAGAATACAAGTTAAGATCAATTTGAATTAAAATCAGCAATTTTAGTAATGGGTTGAGCCTCCCCCGTTTGAAATAACCTCCTAGGTCCTATTAGGCAAAGAATCGTACAAAATTTTGATGTAAGCAAGGGATATTGTAGCCCATGATTGCTGAATGGCTTCAATTAGTTCAGTCTTTGTTGAAAACTGTTTACCAGACTTATAAACTTTTCTGACCAGCCATCCCCAAACATTTTCTATTATGTTTAGATCCGGCGAGTATGGTGGCCAGTTCAACAGAGTAACATTTTTGGACTCGATAAACGACTTTACGGTATTGGTTCATTGTCTGGTTGAAAAGTCCACGGCAATGGTCCAAAGAGACTTTCGAATGTCGGAAAAGCCTTTTCTAAAACACCTTGATACGACTTAGCATTCATAGTGGTGTCTAAGAATTGGAGTTCACAAGTGCCGTAGTAGGATTTGGCTCCCCAAACCATAACGCCGCCGCCAACTCGACTGTGCAAAAGATCCAACTGGTGAGTCTCCTTCCTTAAATCATAAAAATAACAGTTATATCCGTCGGGCCCTTCCAAATTAAATTTCTTCTCATCAGAAAAAACAACGCCATACCACTCTTTGGTCCATGACATGTTGGTACGACAAAAAGTCAACCGAGCTTGTTTATGAGCGGGGTTAAGTGGTGTTTTTTTTTAATTTTAGACGCTTAAGGTGTTTAGCTTTTGAATTAGCACGCGATACAGTTATTTTACTCGCACTGAGACAACATTTTAACCGAATTTTGTCCACAGAATCATGTGAATTCGATGCTTCACGCAAAATAGATCGCTTATCTGTATTAGAGAGTACACTGCTTACTCGACCTTTCATATTTTTTCATAGTTTTCATCACTTTTAATAAAATTTGAAATCAAGTTTCTGTTTTTTTTTAATTTTTTTCGATATTTTAGTCACTGAAAAGTCACAATCCCTGTAGGTTTTTATTTTAACTTGTTCTTCGCTTGTTAAGGCTTTACCACTACCCAAATTTTTTTAAAATCAACGAATCGTATTTAAAATACTCAAAATGACTTTAGATTGTGATATTGTAACCACGTGCACCCCGTATGTCAAGCTTAAACCCAAATGTGCTATTCTAGTGAAACAAAAAATCTGCTCTCTTTTGAATCAAATTGGTGAAAAAAGGTAACGGTAAATTTCGAGAGGACAATTTTTCTTTCGGGGAGCCCACACAAACAAGACAAAAAAAAGCTACTAGCAAAGTCATAAGAATATTGATATGAAACGCAGTGTATATTGGCTACAATGGCCAAACGGTCATTGACCTTTGCCTGGCCGGAGGGGACTGGCTGCCCCTCATTACGGATTTCAGCGTAGGAAATAAGTCGTTCTCCGATCATCTCCCAATTATAGCAACGATTGGGGTAGATTGCAACGGCAGAGCGACAACAAAGTCAATGAATTTAGTGCCAAAACTGGTATGGAGGAGCGAATTCGCTGAGCGATACAAATGTAATATTGATCGACAACTCGAGCAAAGAACATACATTAAAATTGATGAACTAGCCGAAATAATTACGAATAGTGCGCACAAAAATATACAACACAAAAAGACATTCAAAAATCCCTGGTTTGATGAAGCCTGTGAAACAATCAGACATCGTTTCCTTCCGATAATTTAACAACGATTTTGAAAGAAAAATTTACATACATACAAACAAAACATTTAAAATTATGTGCAAATCGAAGAAACGACTATATTACCAGCAACAGGCAACGTTATTGGAAAATTGCACCTACCAAAGTGACTTTTGGAGAGTAGCTATAAGAAGCTTAAAGGAAATAATACGTTCGCGATCGGAAATGGTATTAATATCGACCATCTACAAAACCATTTTATCCGAATTCTGCAAAACAAAGGCGACGAAGATGTTATGCAATTTGCAAGGCCCAACTGGAGCAATCCAATACTCGATGCAGTCATTACAATTGACGAAGTGAAATGTGCCCTAAAAATGTGCAAAGATGGAAAAGCCCCGGGGGTTGACAAATTGACAAATACGGAACGGAATATTTGGTGAATGTTCTCACAGGCGAATTGAACCGAATTTTCGAAAGTGGACAAGTGCCTTTAGAGTTCCAGGAAGCAATACTGTTTCCAATATACAAGAAGGGTGATGTTAACGACCCGGCTAATTATCGGGCAATATCGTTCCTAAACGCCTCAGGAAAGATCTTCACAACTCTTCTGCAAAATAGATTTTCCAAGTGGCTGAGCATCGAAAAATGTTTATCAGAGCGGCAAGCAGGCTTCAGGAAAGGGTATTCAACAAACGACAACATATTTATATTGTATAATTTGGCCCAATGCTATTTAACCCTTCTGTCGGCACGAAGGTCTGGCCAGACCTTTGGCACTATATTTCGGTCAAAAAAGTATAGAAGATGAAAACGCAGCGACTTCATACTTCGTGATATCCTAAAATAATATGTTTAGAAGTATTTTGAAAAAACCTGAAAAAATCGCTTAAAGTTTTGACCATGTTTTAGACCAAATTCAATTTATAGTGCTTTTTGATACCCAATAGGTCTGGCCAGACCTACTGTTTTTCACTCCATTTTTCTCCACAGGTAAAGAGTGAATTTATAAAATTCTCTTAAAATTCTCCTATTTATGATGTAATAATATGATTAAAAATCAATTTGTACTTTAAACAATAAAAAATTCTGAGATTTTTCTGTAAGAAGCCGTGAAGTTCGGAAAATGGGTATGCCTAATTTAATCATGTCTTATAACATCGTCTAATCAATTGTGATTTGATTCTAGGAAAAACAAACTAGTTTTATTTCCTTTGTAATTTGTAATAGTAAGGACTAAGCATGAGTGACTTGCGAACGTCTTTGTAAATGGATTTTACCAAGAATTTTACGAAAAATTTAGAATGAAATGACTTTTGCGATTAAAAATTCTCTAATTCTATCTACCTATTTCCCTAAATCGGCAGACTAATATCGGGGTAAAATCTACCAACAGAGCGCCAAATATTTCCCCAAAGATATTGGAATTGGAAAATGCGATCAAACTTTTTCCTAGATATACACCATGAAAATACAAAAGTAAAAAAGAAGAGAATAAGGGAAAAACATATGTTTGTACTAATACCACCTCAAAATATGTCTACTTAAAAACGTTCCCAGTATGTCTAAAAAAATGATGTAAATGTTTCTATTGTTTAAAAATGCCAGTTTAGAAATGGCTGAATGACTCTACGAATAAATATTTCCATTTTTCTAAAAAATAAAAAAATTTTCTCAGTAGGTCCAGCCAGACCTATTGGGTATAGAATATGCATATTGTAGTAGGTGCCGACAGAAGGGTTTTAAATGAAGACCGCAAGCTTTATGCTTTCTTTGTTGATTTTAAAGCTGCATTTGATACCGTGGACCGCCAGTCACTATTTCTTAAGCCTTACAACCATAGAATGTCGGCAAAATTTGGAGAGATATTTGAAAAGCTGAATGATAATACGAAGGTGACAATATGGAATGGTGAGCAACTGTCCAAATCATTTTTTACAAATGTCGGTGTTTGCCAAGGGTGTAAATTGAGCCCTGAAGATTTTTCGGTCTATGTGAATGACATTTTGGACAATAAACCTGGAGGAGCGAAGGCGCTTGGTATCGTACTTAAGGGATTACTCTACGCGGATGCAATCGGCAAAGGACCTTCAGAAGATGATTGACCACTTAGAAACTTATGGCGGACTATGGAAGCTGACAATAAATCTGGATAATTCAAAAATAATGGTGTTAAAAAAACGACATGTACTAGCGCAAGAAGAGAAGTGGACAATATATTGAAACTGTCAAAACATAGATACAAGTATCTCGGCGTATTAATTGCAAGTAATTTATCGCTGCAGCCGCATCTAAGCCAAAAGCTAAACGAGGCAAAATGGGCGACAACGCGCACATAATGTCATACGGCAAAATATAACATCTTCAGAGCGGTTTCGAAACCCATTTTGCTATATGGAGCGCAAGTGTGGGGAGGAAAGCAGTATGAAGAAGTGGAGAAGTTGCAGCGTTTCTATACCTGAAGAGAGTCTTCTATTTACCAGAGACTACACCGAATTATATGATACTTCAGGAGACTAATCTGGCACCAATATTTTTGGAAACATTAAAAACGCATGTGAACTATTTACTGAATGTTGCACGTATGGATAGTGAACGATTACCGAAAAGAATTATTCTACAAGCGGTCGCTTCGAGAAAATGTTTTTACGGCAATTTGCAGACACTAAAAAAGTATGACTTTTACAATGAAATGGAATAAGTGTATTTATTCAAAAATTGGAGCTACCACCTTTTTGCAGCAAGTTACTCAATTATTCAACAATTATAGAATTATTTTGAATTAACGCCAAGGCCCGACGTCGGGCTATCGTGCCATAAAGAAGAAGAACGTTTTGGTACTCCATACGGAATTATAAACGATTGTTTACAGTTCTACATTCGAATATAATAAACTCAACAAAATTAGTGAAAGAGTTTACTATTTGAGGCTGATTTTTTTATTTAATCTTGGATTTTCATAGTATTTTTTTTTTTGCTGGAAAGAGAAGTGAAAATAACAATTTGTAAGAACTATGTATGTAAATTTCCATTAGCTACTTCACTTTAAGTAAAAAAAACCTAAATAATAAATGGAGCGTGCTATTGATCGCAACACCTCTGGTTAAATGTCATATAAATATACGTTTAATATTGGAGAGTCGACACATTTGTTTTTAGTTTATTTTTATAATGCACTTTAATTTAAATAATAGTACACACTTGAATAAATAAATACATTAAATTCATTGCATATGGATTACTCCTTTACACTATAGTGATCCATTATAATTTTATACGCATAGTATGAATATGAACACAAAACAACATAAAGTCGGGGGTCAACATGGCATGTACCCCCCAAAACAGAAATTTGTGTTGTTACTTGTCCATTTGTTGTCCTAGTTGCAAACAGTGATTCTAAATGTGGCAAACCGAGAAGCAACTCTGTGGTTACCATCCATTAATTAAATAGCCCTCAATCGGATGGTCAATTTATTGTAATTTCTAAAATAGACAATACACTAAACCACTATGCGAATGATGCAAATCCACAGAAATTTGACTATTATACAAATAGCGAATATTTCAGGTAGAAAAGTTAATGAATTTTCGGGAATTTCGTGATTAGTTACGAAAACATATTTACGCGAAATGTGTTGCGGTCAGGATTGATGTGTTTTGTTGTCAACTAACTTTTGTTTCAGTTCAATATTGTTCAATTGAAGCTATTTGCTAATTGAATGGTTCCACTAATGCCATACACCTAATAGTAGACCGCGATGTCAAAGGGTTATTGACGTAATCCGTACTACATGATGTCACGTTATACATAATCAGTGGGGTAACGTACGTTGTTCTATGGGTTCGGTTGAACATAGGCCATCAGGGGCCCCCTAGCGTAGTAACACTTTTCGTAGAAAGGGATGCAGCATTCTCAGCCGCACACATATTTGGCATATTTTAAATGGAAAAATTCCATTGGAGTGAGTGGGATGGAACTAGTTCGGAATCAGCTGATTAGCCCATCTTTGGACATGTATTGGTAGCTTAGCCTGCTTTTATGGATGTATTGGTGTGACATTTGGCAAATTTAGGGCTGCCACCATCCCGAATTAGCAGAAAAACTTGACGAGGGCTGCCGTATGTGTGACATTTTTCGTTCACTTCGTTTAATCTTCTGGCGGGAAACGAAAATAAACGTTAATTATTTTCGAACGTTCATTTCGTTGTGAGCTTAAGTGAAATAGTGAAAAACAGCAAAAATCAAAATGTCTTGCATTTTATGCGGTCGTGTCACGTCTCGTCGGTTGTTTAGGCTGCCGCGAGATCGTGCGGGGTGAGTTGTTAAAGAAAAACGTACTGTGTTTGTGTTTTTTTTAATATACAGTGTTGTGAGTATTTTCGATTAATAGTAGTTTGCCAATTGGCTTGACTTATGTGAATTAGTGGTTGTCGACAGCAGTTCTTTCTTTGCAGGAAGGTGAAGGCCGATATAATAGCCGTTATATTGAATTCAGACTATAGACAGGATTTACCAAACCCTGGACTTAGCTTGTCATATGTGTGTGCCATATTGTACTGCGATTTGAATAATGCAAGTACATCCTACCATACATTTTGAATTTAATGACATATTGCATTTTTAATCTAATGGCATATTTATCGATAAATAAGGTAGATTTAATAATCCTTGTCTGTAGTCTAAACTAGGGATGATCATCGAACATCGATGTTTCGAAAACATCGATGTTTTTGGTCCGATGGTCGAGGTTTTTACCATCGATGGTTTTGCGTCGATGTTTTTCACCATCGATGGTTTGCGTTTCGATGGTCGATGGTTTTCACCATCGATGGCTTTCAACTATCGATGTTTCTTTCTTTGAAATATATTTTTTTTTAACTCAACTTTGTCTTTATAAGTGTATGCCTTCAAACAGCCCAATCAGAAAAAAATTGTGAATTCATCGTAACTTACAACATGCAATCCATCTATGGTGAACAAGTACACATAAAAAGGAGAGTCTTTATACGCCCGGTAAGACACAATTTCGCCCTGAAATAGTTTTAACCTTTCCTCACTGTTTACGTTGAAATTTAAAGAGGTGCGGTAGGAGTGCTATAATTTCTTCTCTTTTCATGCACCGACCACTGCCCACTCGTCAAGCTAAATGTACGACGGACGGCCGAAGTAAATCCGATTATCGTTCTTTTTCCCTCAGTGTTCAGAGACTATGGAGAAAGTGGAACAGCGGGCCGAATGCAATTTCGTCGCGTACTGTTCCAAGTCGTCGTTACACGGCCAGATTCCCGCGCGGTACCGCTCATGGGCGACCGCCCCTCCCTGCCCCCCGCCCTGGCCGATGAAGATGGTAAAAAAAACCTTATCGATGTAGTAAAAAAATCGCTGCGTTATACAACATTTTCAAAAATTTTCTGCTGCTGGCGCAGCAAATGCCTTTTTCACTACTCCAAGTGCCGCCAGAGAAGAAATGATCGGGACAGTTTGCAGTCAGGAGGCGCATGCAAATAGATGACAGCGAGTGGCCTCTCGTAACTGACGGAGGCTGCGTACCAGCACACACATTTCACTTGTGAGTGTGCTACTGTGGCTGCGTGGATCCCATATTTCCTGTTTCATTTCATGGCTTCTGAGCTGGAGTACACAATTTCAACCGTTAGGTCCCTTCGGGAAGCTAGTGGAATTTAACTTATTTTCATCTGAAAGGGTGAAAAATGGTATACAGCTTTGCTTTGTTAGCCCTGGAAGGTCATGCATCGTCGAATCGACTACGCATCATCAAATTTATCCCTTTTTTCGTGACAATTCTCATTATTTGGAGCTAAGTTTTCGTACAGCACTTACCGTGTCGATGTACTTGCCGGGTACATTGCAGCTACACGAAGTAAGCAGGGTAAGTTGGATTTTTGGAAATTGGCGTCGTCGAAACGACGAAGGATGAACTTTGTGTAACTTTTAGAACTCCAGTATTTCTTATGGCTGGTTGTCGATTCGACAAAAAGTCTGTGTCCACACAACTAGCTCATAACAAATATGTTTATTTTTGAAATGTGGTACCTATTTTTTCAAAAATTATTGAAAAAATATTTACTAGGACAAAAATAGGACAAATCAGGAAATGGCTCAAAATTCTTCCTAATTTTAGGAAGATTGCATTTCGAACTCATAAAAATCGGCTCCAAAATCGATGTTTTCCATTCTAAATAAACTAAAGGTTGAAAATCTGTCAAATTTTATAAATATTTTGAGAAAGGGTGATTTGCATGAGGCGTCAAAGTTGAGCGTCGTCGAATCGACGAAGCTCTGTACTAAAAATAAGCATGCCCTTCCATGGTTAAGGACCTTGTAAAGAACGGGTCTCAAATTTCAGTGTCTTTCAAGTTCTTCTTTTTCTTCTCAGTACCGTATAGCCCCTTGTGGGGCCATGGTGCGTTATGCAATTTCGAGTCAACGATACTTTGCATATCATTTCGGAGTGTATATAATGTTGTAAGCACTATATATTTCCATTCAAATGTACGGAAATTTTGGACCACGCCGAGATTCGATCTCCGGACCTCTAGATTACTTGCATCGTAGAGTGCGACTCAACCAAGTGCGCCAAAGAGCGGGGCTTTCAAGTTATTAAATCAAAATTTATTTTCTAATCATATCAGCAATAAAATTTAGCCACTGTTAATACTTTGATAAATTTAGAGGAAATGTTATTAAAACCGTTACCCATATTTCAATCAATAAAGGATTTATAAATATTCTGACGATGCTACTTTGCTAAGATGAAAGTGACAGACGAAACAAACTGATTTCCCAAGCGGAAAATGCAGTCCGAGATGCAAATAATGCATTGAAAATAGACAAACTACGCTCTAAAAGGCAGATATTGGAGGCCAGTTGAATGTAATCAGAATGCAGAAGACTCATCTCCATTTTAAATATTTGACTCTAAAATTAGCAAAAAAAAAGAAATAACATGCGTGGCAGTCCACCAGTAAAGTAAGTCCGCAGATGTGTGAGTGACATCCAATTTCCAACATCTAAACTGCTGTTTTGTTGAGGTGTTGAGATCAACAGCACGCCCAGCAATGTCATTTATCCCCATAAATGGATACTTGTTTACAATCTGAGCGACATCATAGTTCGTCCGTAGGTCGTGAGTTCGAAAAACACCATAAAATGAATTCGTTTACGGAGAGTCTGGAATCCATTACCCTGTGCACCAATCCAACCACAAGCCAGGCTACTCTAAAAGTTGCTAACAATATTTCTGCGACCGGAAATTTCAACTCCTAAGAAAATCATGATTTTGAAAAAATTTTGGGCTTGCCCCCCCCTGACCGAAATTCTGGCTACGCCCATGGTACCGCTGGTTGCTCTATGCCACAGGTCTCAAACTCTAAGCCTGGCCTGGGCCAAATATCAATGTCCTAGAGTTTAAGCGGGCCGCAGAATAACAAAATTGAAAACGCGTATTGAAACCTATGTATTTTTGTAATTTTATCCCAGAATATTTCATTTAAGATGTGACTATTAATCTAAGTCAGTAGCTTCCTAGGGACTACGTCCTTTATACATCTTTTGGAAATGTTCTTGAAATAAATTGAGAACCTTAGACTAGAAGTTAAAACGCCAACATTATTTGTGAATTAATTTCCGTCAAATGTTGGGCAGCTGATCCGAACATTGTAGAACCGGTCATAAACATCCTGGTAGCCCAAAACAACCTTAGGAGAGAAAATTCTTAGTCTGAGTTAATGATCTGATCTGCGTAAGTCCGGTGAGAAAGAAAGGCTAAAAATAGACAAAAATTTGTTCTGTGATGAGGTGTGGAACAAACGCATGTACGAGTACCAGTAAAGGTTAAAGGAAAACAATATGTCCTTGGGCTGAAATGGCCATATTTAGAACATTTAACGTCCAGGTGATTTCCTCACCAAATATACGATTTCGGGGCTTTAGAACTTTGTCCCTCAAATAAGCCTAAGATGTTCTTGTCCAATAACCTGAAGGATGCGAACGCGATATTATAGTGCAACGTGGCAGATAGCTATAGCAAGTTCGGCTAATACTAAAAAAATCTGGACCGAATTTCGGGAGAAAACCATTTCACGAAAAGGGTTAATGTTTTCCTCCACAAAAAAGGATGCCTTAAGCAAATGACCCTCAAATAATCGTCGGCGATTTTTTAAGCGTGAATAAACCACCGACTTCTTGACGAGTTTTAGTAAATTGTTGAAATGAGTTCAACAGCTCGAATCTGTGGTGCTACACATTTTTTTAATTAAGTTGTTCGACCTGACCGCGAGCTTGACATGTCTGCTCTATTGGGTACAATACGAATGCGTATTATGCAAAAAAAAACGCAAGGAGAAGAGTTACATTCTGGTGGGTGGGGAAGGCAATGAATGAAAACCATAAACTAAACCATATATCTATTCAATCAGCTTAATTTTTGATATTAAAGTGATTATTTTTTTAGTACTCAAAAAACCCAAAACATCGATGTTTTTCGTTCGATGTTTTCTTGCCATCGATGGCTTCGTCTCGATGTTTTTTTCGATGGTAACCATCGATGGTTTTCTTTCGATGCTCATCTCTAGTCTAAACCCCCTATAATGTGATGGGGAATTTGTTTTTGATCATTGCTCATGTTTTTTTGGCGTGCTGAACTCAAATCCGGAGCTTTCCATCGAAATATCGTTGCATAGTAAGTTGAAAATGATACAAACCTCCACAAAAAAGCCGCAAAGGATGTAAATGGGATGTCACTATCAAATTCCGCGGCCTAGGCTCATGGTGGGCTGTCGCGCCAGTTATTTATTATATTTTATATACACACATCCATAGAGCATCGATAATAATCGGAACACCGATTATCCGAACGTTCGATTAATGGAGCCGGGACTTCAAATTGAAAAAAATTAAGTGACTTGAGGAAGCTAATTAGTTTTTATCCGAATGGGTGACTATGACCTCCAATCGCAACAAACCAAAATTTTGCACTCTGCTCCAAAATGGGGGGGATAATGGGGGTCCTTGACCGGAGCGACTCAATGTTTACCTTATAATGATCTTGAACTTATTGTGAATACTTATACAAAATTTTACGACTCAACTAGCATTCTTTCAAAAATTATGGAGCTTTTAACAAAGGTCTAAAATGAAAATATTGTAATTTATTTTTTTAGGCTAGCGCCGAAAGATTTAATTAAACTCTAATAAGTTTTATATCATTGGAAAGATAATTTTATGTAGCTTTTTTCGTCCTCAGACCATTTTTGTGTATCTCTTGCCGTTTTTGAAATAATCGCAAAAACCCGAAAAAATACCCCCCTTTTCCCCATTTTTTTAAGTTTGCGGACCTCGGTTGGGACTTTTTATGCCATCATCTCGGGACCATCGCCAATCATAATCAAAAAAAATTTCCGATGTAGGATTTTTGCCGTTCGATGGCCATATTTTGGTCCAATTTTCTTAGACTACTAATCAAGTTTTCCGACGTTTGTCATAGTTTTACCAACGCCATCTAGATATATCATAGCCGCAACTCAGCTGTACAATGACGTCATGGATCCGTATTGAAATGTTCGCCGAACACGGGCAAACAACAACAATGTCATAAGAGGCAACAACAATGCAATGCAATTTCAACTGCGGATTTGACGTTTACGAGTCTACATTGCGGCCTTAATATATAGACGGCGGTGGTTTTACCCAAAGCCGCCTTAATACAAGCCCGGAAGCAGAACACCGTCATAGCCTTAAACGCAGTGGCGGCTCGTGACCTTCGGAACTGGGGGTTCACTACTCGTGTCGTGTCGTGCTCTGTGGCCGTGAACGTTCGGTCGCCACTCTGTGAAATAAACACTCATAGAGAAACGAGTTTCCAAACTCGGCACGACTCGTCGCAAGTTTATTATTCAGAAGAAGATGATAAGAAATATTCTTATCGTAGAATAATAAACTAACAATGCGACTAGGAAGTGGTATGACTGACAACCGTATCACACTCCGAATTCAGTTGTCTTTGTAACGTTGATGACTACACACGGTAGTCATCAACGCACCATGCTCCACTAGGAGTTACGGTAATGAAGAGAAGAGTGGCGGCTCGTGACCTTCGGAACTAGGGGTTCACTACTCACATACAACAAACAAGAGCAACCAATTCTTCAAAAATATGTAAATAGGGGCTTAAGTATTCAATTGTTAGGTTCAAATTTCGTTTTCGGCTTTATTAGCCTTTCGCAGAGACGTGACGTATGGTGTTTCATGTATTCGGTGGAACTATTGCCACGGGAAAAAAAATCGGAAACAAAGCGAAAAAGCCTTCATCCATTAACCAAAAGAAGGCTTCACCCATTAACAAACTAAAAACAAACATTAACAAAAGAAAAAATTCACCCGGTGAAAATTCAACTTTTGATTATGTGAATTTCTAACAGGCCCTTAAAAAAACCTTTTAACGATTTATAATAGCCATAGCCAATAAAATTTTGATACGTAATTTAGTTCCAAATTCATTCACAAAAATTAAAAAAAAATAATTAGTTCGCTCGCCTTCAAGTTTTTGCGAAAAAAGCCAATTCCTGAAACCAGGTTTCATCCTGTTTTTTGCATCTTATACCAGCAAACAAAGATCTAGAATTTCATTAACCATGCACACACGACACACACTACGAATTCTCATCCTCTTCATCATCACTAAGTGGTGTGCACAGCCTATGTGCACAAACTCCAGTGTAAATTCTGCACTTTCCCCTTGCCACGGGAACTATTCACATTTCTGATTTTGGAGTGAGTGCACCAGTTGATATGACTGTGCCACACCGAGAGTGCTTTATGGATGGATGCTAGATGTTGGACGCTGGTCGCGGCATATTCAATGCGTGGCTTGTGCTATAGGTACGTATGACACCCAGAATACGTATTTCGCGTGCATCGGAGTTTTTTTATATTTTGTGAAATATTTTATTTTGCGAAGATATTCAGCAAATGATGAGTTGATATTGTGGTTTTATCTGGGGGTGCACGTGCACATGTGCACATATTGGCGAGCCGCCACTGCTTAAACGTCAAATCATAGGCTTAAGCAGATGGAAAATTTACATTTCGGTAAAGGCAAATCGGGTTGGGTCGCGGCAAACTTTACACGAAAAATATTGGTTCCCGGTCGATTTTCGTCGCGAAAAATGCAATGTGTCGTGAATTGAAGTGTCTATAATGCAGTGAAAGACAAAAATCCCGATAAAAAGTGAATTTTCCACGTGTTTTCGCGATTTTTATCAGAGCAGACACGTTTTTTTTTAATGCGCTGTGCTTGTGTTAGTGCATCGTGCAACGTACGACATGTTTATAGGCTTGATTTGTGTGCATGTATTGTTGCTTCCCGGCTTTCTAATATAGGTGGCTTTGGTTTTACCGTTAAAGTCCATGCCTATAGTACTGGACTTACTGAAGTCTGCATACGACTGCCATAGACCCCTCCATTATTTACATTACTGACTAGATAAATGAGGTGAATTGCTGTGAATGTGCTATGCAAAATGGAGGTCAGTTTCCCACAACGGTCCCAACAGTGCAACGTTTATTTTTTTTTATACCCTTCGCTCGTAGAGTCAACGAAGGGTATATTAACTTTGTCATGAAGTTTGTAACGCATTGAAGGAAGCATCTCCGACCATATAATAAGTATACATATATGATCAGCATAACATGGGGAGTCGATTGGGCCATGTCCGTCTGTCTGTCTGTCCGTCTGTTGCTACGCGTTTTACTCGGCCAATGTAAAAGCTATAAAGCTGAAATTTTGCACAAATGCTTCTTTTTGCTGCAGGTAGTTTGTATGTTTGAATCGGTGAAATCGGACCATGGGGTCATGGGGCTGCCATACAAACCTAACCCCTCAAATTAGGTTCTTCTAAGAAAAACTTTTTTATTTGAGCACCGATTTCAACCAAATTCCACACAAATGTATTTCTATTGATGACACATAACATATGTGAGAATCAATCAAATCGGACCATGAGGTCATAGGGCTGCCATACAAACCCAACCCCCCTAATTAGGTTCTTCTGAGAAAAACTTTTTTATTTGTGCACCAATTTCAACAAAATTACACACAAACGTGTTTCTCTTGATGACACAAAACATATCTAAGAATTGATCAAATCTGACCATGGGGTCATGGGGTGGCCATATAAACGCAACCCCCATTTTGGTTCTTCTAAGAGAAATTTTTTGCACCAATTTCACAAAACCTTGAATTAATGTGTCTTCACCAAAGCAACAAAAAAGTTAAAAACGAATGAAATCGTACTGTGGAGTCATGCTCCCGCAACCCCAATAAAATTTTCCGAGTAAATATTTTTATTTGCCCACTTATTTCAACCAGGCCGAAAACGTTTGTCAAGACGAAGAAAAAGAATGAGGAGGGGGATTAAATACAAGTCATAGGTACGCCCGAAAAAACTTTTAGCCCAAGGAGAGCGAAGGGTATCCAAATTTCGGCCACGCCCGAAATTAGCCTCGGCCCCCGGGGGTTGGCGAGCGTAGCGAGCAGGGGGCGAAGCCCCCTAGTTGCATTATAATTTTCTAAAATTTTTGAATTTTTATGCAAGTTTTTGAATTTTTATGATTTATTTCCGTATGAATACGCGTTTAAACATTAAGGTCGGTTTGATACACGCTGCAAATGCAATACTACTCTAAATTCCAAAATTTTACATAAAACGGCATTACATACTGCATATTGCATCAAAGGACGATTTTCCGATAATTTAACTTGAATGAAATAAATTGAAGACAAAACTACCATCATTCGCCTCATTTCACATCACTATTAGAAATGTGTCCAAATCTGGTGCAACAACAAACAGTAATCGCTTTGTAAATTTAATGGAATGGCAAACTCAATTAAAATTGAAGACTGTAAAAAAAGGGTTCCGTGACGGGGGAAATAGTCAAATCAATCAGATCCTGATTTACATATACAATAGTGAAATCGCTGACGATAAAACCACAGCTCAACCACAAAATCTATTAGAGTATAGATGGGTTCAAAACTGGAAATGTTTCAATGCAAATATGTAGGTATGTATGGACGTACTTATGTAGGAAGGTACATTACAGGACACTCTCGCCGACAATTTTGCTGAACCCTTTTTGCTTGGCTACTCCATTTGCTTGGAACGGCAATAAAATACATACCGAGACCAGGTGCGGCTAGAAAAAATAAAAGGGAGACCTTTTCATGTAGATTTAATTAAATTCAGCTCTTGGTTTTATTGCTTGGCGTATTTTCATTAATTTTTGCCTGTGTTAACATTGGTCTGTGCCAAGCCAAACCGATCCTGACCTTTTGAGGTGTGATGCGGAATGGTGCGCGCTTTTTAACTTTTTGTTGTGGAATGAAAATTATATAATAATTTTAAATTAAATAATAATTTAAATTAATCGATATTGAAATAATTATAGTGCCGACCAGGTTGGAGTTTATGAACCTTGCAATAAAGTTTGTTTTTGTTTCTAAAGGCCTGGGTAGACCTCGGGAGGAATGAGAATGCAATTTTTGTTCGCTGCGGTCGTTGAATATGTGGCAAATGCTGGGGAATTCTAGCTAATCCGCAAACGTTTCCATAATTTTTCTCGGCCATTTTATGTATTATTTTTCGATTCCCCATTTCATTGTAGAAAATATCAAATGACCGGGAAATCGAAAAAGAATACAGTAGAGCGTCGATTATCCGAAGGCCGATTATCCCGGCACTCAGCTTCTTTTCTTGTGAATGACATCGAATGAAATGAAAAATCAAGGGTCTGACGGAAGCAACCTCAATTACCTCGATTTTTTTATTTTTGTTCAGTTCTAGTCGGTTTATAGGTTTTCAGTTTGTCGCGTAATTTCACATTTGGGCTATTTTCTTATTTTTTTATGGAAGCTCAATTATCCGAATTTTCGTTTATCCGCACTTGTCAACATTAGTTCGGATAATCGACGCTCGCTCTACTGTACATAAAATGGCCGAGCTACATTTTGGAACCATTTTTGCATTGTAGCTTATGGAATTCCCCAGCATTTGCGACATATTCCACGACAGTATGCATGCATTTTTTTTGAGAAAATCGCACACATTATGCATCAACCAACATATTTTATGTATGAGATTTTGCACCGAAAGCGAGATTGTGTTATTAAGTTTATTTTAATAATTTACTTTAAATAAAATTAAAAATGTTAAAAATAATAAACTAAGGCCGTGTTTTTTAAACAGCTAACCTGCACTATACGGGGTAATTTTCATATAAATGCTAACCCGTAGCCTTTTTCAGGTTAGCAGTTCAAACCCGAATAGCATGCTATTCAGGTTGAGCGTTTCAAAATTCGCTTAAATGTAGGCAATCCATTCTAGTACGTTTGCCAAAATTAAATTTTAAAATAAAAAGCTTGTAAGGCATAGTTTACATGTTGCATACAAGTGTGTGCAAAAAATTATTTTTGTTACAGACAAAGTGTTAAAAGTGTCATTTACCAAATTCTTATTCTAAAAAATTATAGTTCATAAAAAACATAAAAACATGTTTTCATTAAAAAATTAGCATTCACATTTTTGCATTTGTAAAGTGAAAACGAGGCTTTAATATAAATTAGCAATATTTTGAAATAAATTGCAATGTCACGTACGTGACAATTTGAAATTTCACCTGGATACTACCCTCGATGGTCTTTTTTTTGCGCGTCTAGGTCAGCAAACCTTCACCCGATGTTAAATAAACACGGCCTAAGTTATTCATAATTATAAATCAATTCGCAATACTGCATTTCTACTAGTACGAGTATCTATATATGAAAAACTTATTTAATCCAATTAGCAATAACCGCAATTGCAATCGCATTATTATTGTCTTCAACTAATTGCATCTGAGATTGTTCGAACAACACTTCGCGCAACGCGATTTGCCACTGAGTTAATTTCCAATTACCGAATTAATGGAAAAAGAATTCAATCTATTGTTAACATTAAATGTATGTATACATTGTTATTGTTGTTAATCGGCAAGTCTGTAGATCTGTTGTTCTGTATGGGGTTGTAAAGCGCGAGTTCTTTGCTACCACCATAGTATACGCTAAGTTGTTGTTACGCGGTTGTATTTGTCGTACTCATAATGTTCTCTGACGTAATTCGATCCACTTTCCTCGTTTTATTAATAATGTAGCCGACAATCAGTGATTTCGGCCGATTGCATTACACAATCCACTTACGAAAAAAACAGCCCCAGGCCAGAGCCAGACTAAAATCCACTCCCCACTGTTTAAATATTCCACCAACAGTAAAATTGACATTTGTTAGAATGGCCATGCCATAGTTGAAACTATTCGAAGCTCAGAGCTACAGCTAGTTGTGGGAATTGAATGCAGATCGTATCGTGTGGAGCGTTCAGTAAGCTGGGAGTTCGTTAAAAATTGATGAACTCTTCATTAGGACTTTGTTAAAGTCGTTGT
Source organism: Microchrysa polita (assembly GCA_949715475.1). Lineage (NCBI taxonomy): Eukaryota > Metazoa > Arthropoda > Insecta > Diptera > Stratiomyidae > Microchrysa > Microchrysa polita. The sequence continues at coordinate 62,665,036 of OX454420.1, forward strand.
GAATTTTAAAGTTTTTCTTCTGTAGAAAATATGGGTTTGTTTTGAAAGGGGATATAGTCGTATAAGGTGTAATCTATGATTTAATCTTATTACGCTAAACTTATCAATATAATGAATCGGTTACTCGTACATTTTTATCCATAATTTAAGATTAAAGCCTACTTATAGCATGGTCGTTTACACTGGCTATATTAATCTCTCTCTCTCTCTCTGGATTCTTTTTAACCCCTAGTGGGGCATAGGGCATTGACTACGCCTCTTTTCCACCTCAGCCTATTTGCAGCCATCGCCTTTAGCTGGTCCCACGATTTGCCTATAGATTTTCCCTCTGCCTCAACAGATCTTCTCCATGTATTTTTAGGTCTTCCCACACGACGCCTTGCATCGGTTCCCTGAGGATTCCAATCTAGAGCCTGTCTGGCAATGTTTGTTGGCTCTTTTCGAAGTGTGTGACCTATCCACTGCCACTTCCGCCTTTTGATGTCGATGCCTATCCTATTTTGGCCAGTAATTTGGAGGAGGTCCTCGTTAGAGATTACCTCAGGCCAGCGAATTTGTAGGATGCGTCGTAGGCACTGATTCACGAAAGTTTGTAGTTTGGTTGTAATATCACTGGTCACCTTCCAAGTGGAACACCCATATAAAAGCACGGATTTTACATTGCTTTCGAAGATCCGGAGTTTGGTATTTCTGGAGATGTTTTTGTTTTGCCAGAGAGGAGTCAAACTGAAAAATACTGCTCGGGCTTTATTTATGCGCGACTCTACATCAGCATCAGCCCCACCATCCGCTGTCACTACGCTCCCAAGGTAAGTAAAGTTCTCGACTTTTTCTATCGGCTGTTCGGAGATAGAAATGTTTCTTTGCCTTTCTGATGTCAAGCTCAAATACTTAGTCTTAGCGGCATTAATTTTTAAAGCAGCACTACGACTCTCACGATGCAAAGCATCCGTCATTTGAGACAGATGATCTGCTGTGTTTGAAAGAAGGCAAATGTCGTCGGCATAGTCTAGATGCTGAAGGTAATCAAATAATTTCCACCTGATACCCTTACTTTTATGATCGCCTAGAGCGTCGCAGATTACGTCGTTTATGGTAATAAGGAACAGTATTGGTGATAAAATACAGCCTTGTCTAACTCCATTATTCACCTCAAAAGGACTAGACAGTTCGCCCTTGTGCAAGACGTGACATTGGGCTCCGTTATAGGACTCCTTTATGATGGCAATAAGTTTCTCTGGTATGCCTCTCCTACGTAAGGCTGTCCAGATATAAGCCCGGTCAACGCTGTCAAACGCCTTCTCGAAATCAATGAACAATAGATGTAACGGGGATCTCCATTCAGCGGATTGTTCAATTATGATTCGGAGGGTGTTGATATGGTCGCTACATGAAAAACCCTCACGAAAACCAGCTTGTTCATTGTTCAAAGTGCGGTCGATCGTTTTCTTGATCCGGTCCAAGATTATTTTGGCCATCAGTTTAGAGACTGCAGGGAGGAGACAGATTCCACGCCAATTATTGCAATCCTTGAGACTTCCTTTTGTGGGGATTTTAATAATGACGCCCTTTTTCCATTCCTGAGGGAGAGTCTCGGTTGTCCAACACTCTTGGATCAGGGGAAGAAGAATATCCGGTGTAGCGTTGATGTCCGCTTGCAAAAATTCCATCGGGATACCGTCTGCCCCCGGGGCCTTACCTGCTTCCAGTGATTGAAGAGCCTTAGTAATTTCCAGCTTGGATGGTACCCCGGTGTTAATTCTGGCCACTTGCGGAAGACTTACTGCCTCCGGTGGAGATGGGCTTGAAGGGTTAAAGTTGTTATTTAGAACCTCCATGAAATGCTCTCTCCATCGGCGCAGTTGTTGTTCATCTGTGACTAACAGAGACCCGTCTTTATCCTTTACAGGATGCTCATTGGTGAAAGATTTGCCAGTCAGTGGCTTTATGAGCTTGTAAAGGGTTCCACTGTCACCACGGTAAGCCGCATCTTCTGCCTCCAAAGCTAACGCGTTGATGTTGTTGCGTTTATCACGTCTAACGCTCCTCTGCACTCTTTTTTGAAGAGAACTGTACTCGGTCCTCAGTTGTTGCTTAACTGAATTATCAGTAGCCGAGTTTATTTGCTCTTTAATTCTCTTCCGTGCAGTTATCAGAGACCATGTATCATCACTGATAAATGGTTTTCTACCTCGCTGTAGTCTGCCTACAAATGTTTCGCCACACGATAGAAAAGCTTCCTTCACAATGGTCCATCTATCATCTATAGAAGAAGCATCTGGTGTTTGTGCATTTGCTACCTCGCGCAAAGCGCTAGAAACTGCGCGTATTGTTGACGGCTCTTTAAGCTTTTGCACATTGAATCGTGGCAATACACGCTCGTTTTGTGTGCGACGAATAGCAGCGGTCCGCAAGCGAATTTTTGCGATAACAAGTTGGTGATCGCTGCCTACATCAGCACCACGCTTAGCCCTGACGTCCATGAGACAATTCCTCCATGTTTTGGAGATGGCTATATGGTCAATCTGGTTCTCTGTTCGGCCATCTGGAGATATCCAGGTTGCTAAATGGCAAGGTTTGTGTTTGAACAGGGTGCCGCCAATGACAAGCTGACGAGAGTTACAGAACTCTACGAACAACTCACCATTGTCGTTCCTAACACCCAGACCGTGATTGCCCATTAGATGTTCCAATCCAACATTGTCAGACCCAATTTTAGCGTTGAGATCCCCCATAATAATTTTTATGTCACCTCTGGGAGCCTTGTCAAAGGTGTCGCCAAGCAGGTGGTAAAAGGCGTCTTTAGCATGCTGGTCGGCTGACTCAGTTGGGGCGTAGCACTGAACTATAGTAATGTTCCTTACTCTGGACTTGAATCTGGCAGTTATTATTCGGTCGGAAATAGGCCTCCAATCTATAAGAGATTGGCGAACTTCCTTGTTCAAAAGGATGCCGACTCCAGCCATTCTGGGTGAGGCTTCAAGTTCACTACCAGAGTAAAGCAGCACAGTTTGGGAACTAGGTGATAAGGTCGTTCCCGATCCGGTCCATCTTGTTTCGCTCAGTCCTAATATCGAAATTCTATATGCGGTCATTTCCCGTTCGACTTCCGTGAGTCTTGTACTACTGCACTCGCCCCACATCGTTCGAACGTTCCAAAAACCAATCGTAGTCCGTTGTTTGTAGCCAAAGGTCGTTGCCGGTAAATCAGTCCGTGGTATCCGAGGCTCGTTCAATGTTTCGAGTGTAGTTTAGTTTCAGGTATGCAAGTTACAAGCCTACACACCCTATCCCTCAAGTCGCCTTCTACGACAAGCCGGGAACGCTGTGGTATAATTCTAACCCCAACACCACAGGGGTCAATTTATATTAAGCTTCGTACATATCCACACAATTTAGCACAAACAACGTCGCGCGCAATTGTGGTGATATGTACGAAACCCAGGAGAGTTTTATTCAACCCTGCCCCTTTAGTCGCCTTCTACGACACGCCGGAGGAAGCGGTGGCATTATTCTTGACCCATGCCACAGGGCATATTAATGCTTTAAGCTTATTTATTGGGTAAAATGTATGAGTAACCGGTCCAATATGTATCAGTTTTAGCTTCGTTCGTTAGAGTTTAACCATTTCTAACGAGAAAAAGATTCTTTTTTATTGTCCTCCTTAATTTGATGGATTCGTTTACATAGAGAGCAAATCTATTTTTGTTTGAAAACCTTCTACGCCAAGAAATTTGACCAAAAATTTGGCCAAACTTCGGAAAAATTAGGGGAAAGCTGGATTTTTGCATGAGCCTTCCTTTCGATGTCCTTAACATGACCCTAAAAGTCCCCGTCTCTACGAGTGCCGCTAGTGGTGCTACAGAGGGTCAAAGACCCTCGAAAACAGAATTTTCTGAATATCTTGAATAACGGTAGCATATACAAAAAAGTGGTGTAAGGCAGATTTGAATCTCTTGTGCTTTTTCAAGAAACAATGTAAATACCGAATACGTTCGGGCACTCCTAACGGTGCCAGGAGGTCTAACGGTATTTTTAACATATTTCACGAAAATCTCATAATGGTAACTCGTACTAAAAACTTTTGTATGGAAAACTTGTAGTCTATGGAGTTTTGAAGAAAGCGGCTAAATTTCAAATCAACACACGCAGCCTCAAGAGCGCTATGGGGGTTCAAACCTTAAAAAAAAGGTGTTTTTTGGGGTTTTTCGTGAATGGCGCTAAGACGGGGGAGTGTGCTCTATGGTCTTCTAGAAGAAATTTGTAGCGTCTGTTTCTGTCAGTAAAACGCCAAAAGTCCCCATAGATGGGAGCCCCCCTTACGAAGCTATGAGCGTCCAAACATTCAATTAAGCAGTTTTTGGAGAATATCTCTATAACGGTAACGTGAACTGAAAACTGTTATAAAGCGAATTTGTAGCTTATACAACGTCTAACTAAATATCCGAATTTCAGATCGATGCGTGCAATGCTAAGGGCGCTATGAGGGTCCGAACCGTACAAAAACTGTATTTTTCGGTTTTTCGTGAATTTCTTCATAACAGGAACGTATTCGGGAGGGAGGCCTGTGACAATTTGTTGCTTCTGTAACCTCAACTTAAAATTCCAAAACGGCTCATCTATACGGGGAACCCCAAGGAAGCTATGAGTGGTTAAACAAAAAACCGCTTCTCGGAAATTTTTGAATAACGGTAACCTCTTGAGCGAACCAATCTAAGATAAATTTTTAGCTCCTGTGGTTGTTAGTCAGGGGCCAAAAGTCCTCAGCGATGGAAGCCCCCCTAGGGAAGTTATGAGGGTCCAAACATCCCAAAATGCAGTTTTTTTGGGAATATCTCTATAACGGTATGTATACTGAAAACTATTATATGGCGAATATATAGATTATACAACGCTTAATTAAATATCCGACTTTCAAATTGATTCGTGCAATCCTGAGGGCGCTATGAGGGTCCGAACCTTACAATAACGGTATTTTTTCGTTCTTTCGTGAATTTCGTCATAACGGGAATGCATTCGGGAGGGAGGCCTGTAACAATTTGTTGCTTCTGTAACTTCAAAATAAAATGCCAAAAGAACTCATCTATGTAAACACCCCCAAGGAACCTATGAGGGTTCAATATTAAAGAAAAAACCGTTTCTCGGAATTTTTTAATAACGGGAACCTCTAGAGGGAACCCATCTGAGGCAAATTTGTAGCTCGTGTTGCTATTAGTATGACATCAAAAGTCCCCAACGATGGGAGCACCCCTAGAGAAGTTATGAGGGTCCAAACATTCAAATAAGCAGTTTTTTTGGGAATATCTCTATAACGGTAATGTGCACCGAAAACTGTTATATGGCAATTTTGTAGCTTATACAACGCTTAATTAAATATCCGAATTTCAGATTAATGCGCGCAATGCTAAGGGCGTAATGAGAATCCGAACCATACAATTTCGGTATTTTTGGTTAATTTCCAGAAAATTTCTGTAACGATAACGTATACCAGAGACAGTCTGCATATATTTGTTGTTTGTATGGTTCCAAATAAAATACTCCACCGATTTGAATGCACCTGAGGCAACCATACCAAATAACAGTCATTGGTGCACAATACCGTTATAGAGATATTCCCAAAAAAATTTTTATTTGGATGCTTGGACCCTCATAACTTCTCTAGGGGGGCTCCCATCGTTGGGGACTTTTGGCGTCATACTAACAGCAATACGAACTACAAATTTGCCTCAGATGGGCTCCCCCTAGAGGTTATTAAAAAAAATCCGAGAGAAAGGGTTTTTTGTTTAATTCTTGACCCCTCATAGCTTCCTTGGGGGTGTTCACAGAGATGAGTTCTTTTGGTATTTTAATTTGAAGTTACATAAGCAACAAATTGTTACGAGCTTCTATCCCGAATGCGTTCCCGGTATGAACAAATTCACGAAAATAACGAAAAAACCGTTATTGTGCGGTTCGGACCCTCATAGCGCCCTTAGAATTGCACGCATCGTTTTGAAATTCGGACATTTAGTTAAACGTTGTATAAGCTACAAATTCGCTTTAGAACAGTTTTCATTGCACGTTACCCTTATAGAGATATTCCCCAAAAACTGCTTAATTGAATGTTTGGACCCTCATAGCTTCGTAAGGAGGGATTCCATCTTTGGGGCCTTTTGGTGTCTTACTGACAGCCACAGAAGCTACAAATTTCTCCTAGAAGACCATAGAACACACTCCCCCGTCTTAGCGCCATTCACGAAAAACCCCAAAAAACACCTTTTTTTAAGGTGTGAACCCCCATAGCGCTATTGAGGTTGCGTGTGTTGATATGAAATTGGGCCGCTTTCTTCAAAACTCCATTGACTATAAATTTTCCACACAAAAGTTTTTAGTACCAGTTACCCTTATAGAGATTTTCGTGAAATATATTAAAGATACCATCGTTTATTGAAAAAGCACAATAGCTTCAAATCTGCCATACACCACTTTTTTGTATATGCTACCGTTATCGAGATATTCAGAAAAATCTGACCCTCTGTAGCACCGCTAGCGGCACTCGTAGAGACGGGGACGTTTAGGGTCTTGTTTAGGACCTCGAAAAGAAGGCTCATGCAAAAATCCAGCTTTCCCCTAATTTTTCCGAAGTGAAATGCCCAATTTTCCTGGGGTATTCAGACTTCTGCTTATTATTTACGAACCATATTGCAAATGGTGTACGTATTAAAACCACAATAAAGCTGCTTTTGAGCTATGTATGATGGCGAAAATACTTTCGACAAATTTGTATATGAAATTAAGTGCTAATATTTCATGGGGTAACATACAGCAAAATATAATATCAAATGCTCGCTCACAAAGAAGGCCCCACGGCTGTTGACATGATAAAAGCAAAAAATTTGCTATACAACACTTATTGCACTAAATGATGGTATTATCGTCCTATCGCCCCGCATATTTTCGCTTGTCGTCGTCAATGCGAGCATTATAATCGCCTAGCACCATCCTCGTCACTTAAAGGATATTTTGTGAAATTGTCCGGATAAAAGAATTAATCTGCACTTTCCTCAATCTTCGTTGCGCCCTTACCCGACTATTTGGCTCCTTTTATGGCTTTTAATCGAGTGGGCGGAACGAAGCGACGACATAATAAACGCGTAAAATATAGCGAATGAAAGCGACACACGATAAGGATGACTTCTTTGTATTGGACGAGGACAACTCTGATGACTGGAACTGGTAAGTTCCATCCTGAATTGAAAAATATGTTTGAAGACATTTTTCTATGGTATTTGACAAAGAACATGGTTTCTTGTTGGTTCTTCCTTCTTCGATTTCGGTCGCTTACTGCGCTAACTGTGCATGACGAAGACACGATGGGGATACAAAAGGAAACTCTTGCCACGTGTCGCCTTCTCGTGCTGATGTTGTCAACGATTTGTGACATTGTCGTGTATCAAAATTTGTGAGAAAGTGACGATTTTTATCGGATGCTATAGCAGATACTGGCAGTTTTAGCGAGAAGTCATGGCGGAAAAAAGTACGCATGTACATTTCAAAAAGGAGATTATAAGAAACATCTAAGTGATTGGCACTTTTCAGTATCTTCTTATCAAATGTATTTCTCGGCAAACTTAAGACGGAAATTGAATATTGATTCTGTTTTTTGACTGACTTAGTTGAGTGTTTGATTGAAGGGGATGACAAGTAATATGGGAATGTAGTCCTTGAAGTAGAATGAACTTGTTTAATTTACTTTAGCCTCCGAAAAAATGACTTTTTGCATGGGTGTTAATTATACCCGTCACTATGTCAGAGGTTATACAGGGTGTCCGGAAACTGTCGCATAAACGTACCGGATTGCGATTCCTCATGTCATTTCCAGAAAAAAAGTTGTACGAACATACACCCTTAGCTTAATCCTTTAGCTGCCACAGGCATTTGAAGATTTTTGAGAAAATTATTTTCTTGTACAACTAAAACTTCAAGTTAGACTAGCTAGAATAGCAAAATGAGATGATTATTACAGCCAACAAATTTACCTGAAAAATAAAACTAACGGCACTAAAATCGGCGAAGAGGTTTGGTTTTTACAGAGCTTCAAAGTCAAATTTTAGTGATTTGACCCAAAAACAATATGTTTTTCCATCTCTTTTCCCAACTTCAAGGTGAGTTGCTCGTACGATTCTTTTAAAAATTGGCGCATAGTCTACCGATCATTTCTTTCTTATATCATTTCATTCTAGCTACGTTATTTCTAACAGTTTTAATGCCTTTGTCAATGAAGTTTGCAACGCAGAAAAAGAAGCACCTCCGGCTATATATAAGTTATTTTATTATTTCTTCTCTAAAAATACATTCTTTAAGTACAAAAATGAGTTTCGAATGCCAAAAATGATAATAATTAGCAAAAATAAATGTGTACATTGTGGGGCAAAATTAAAAAAATAAGAAAATATTAGTAGCAAAAATAAATATAAATCAAAGAAACAGAAAAAATTACATTAATATACATATTTATAATAGTTTAAAAATTACAAAGAAAACAGCAAAAGCAATAATACAATAAAAATACATACATAAAAAAGTAGGAAAATTATATTCGACGAAATTCCACACCGGGGGATGTTAACTAGGAATGTATTATTCAGTCGTAGGTTATAAGTAAAGCCCGGATTCTCGTCCAATTGCACGTTAATGCACGAAATTGCACTTTTCAGGATATATTGCACGAATTTGCACGTTTTAAGGTTTTTGCATTAAAACTAAGATTTGCATTTTTAAGCCTGTTCAATTACAATTTTTCCCAGAAATTATTGAATGTCCAGAAATGTTCGATAAACAGAGAAGAGAATGAAAGTATTGAGAAAGAAAACACATGTGAAAAAAACAGTACTATTGAGAGCAAGTCTTCTTAAATTTTTTTTTCAATGCATCCACTGCTCCGAAACCAAATCTTCTAAAAGCTTGAAAAATGACTTTTTTTCATATTGCAATTATATTGCACGATTTTGCACGTTTCGGAATTTTTACTGCACGTTTTTAAATTTTTTACTGCACAAAAATCCGGGCTCTAGTTATAAGTGTTTGAGTCCCGAGTATGAAGGTAGCCGCAACGAATGAATAACAGTTTCAAAATCTTAAAGCAATATAAGTGAATTAACGGAAGAACGATTAAATCCTTAAAAGGAGGGTAGCTACTGTGCATTCTATTTTTATTGCAAATTTATTCTAATAGGATGCTTTGGTGCTATCAATAAGGGATTAAGGCCCGTATTTATAAACATCCCTTAACTCAAGGAGACCTTGACTCATGGATGCTGAAATTCAAAAAAATAAATGTCATTTCCCATACTTTTTCATAGAAATCATTTATATTCAGGAGTCAATGCATCCTTGATTTAAGGCGAAACTCAAGGAGACCTTAAGTTTTCAATAGACTTGAAATATAATATTTCACTTCAAGTGAGGTTTACTATAGAAAATTTCAAGGTCTCCTTGAGTTTCTCCTTAAATCCAGGATGCATTGACTCGTGAATATAAGTGATTTCTATGAAAAACTACTAAGGGTATCCTTGAGTTACGGTATGTTTATAAATACGGGCCTAAGTCTTGTCTAAAAAGTACCACCCCAATATGTTAAGCCATAATCCACGGAGCAAAACGGTCGGAACTGATAAACTTGTCGTACCGCAAATGATAAAGAATTTTGTAAATTACAGATGTTCTTAGACCAATTAAGTTTATTGTCTATAGTGACTCCCAGATATTTGAAATTGGAAACGACTTCGATTGGAAAGCATTTGTCAGAACAAAAACCACAAGGTGAAAAACTTATAGTGTCATTAAGAAAGCCACCCAGCTGCTCATTTGGCAACAAAATGAGCTTGAAACTAATATCATGGTACCCGAAGCTAAGAGAATGAACTGCAACATTACGTAAATTAAAACAAAAAAAACAATAGTTTTGTTTTATCGCTTATTGGAAGGGTTGGAGACAGGGATTTGGAGCGGAGCGGAGCGACCTTAAATTTCGGAGCGAAGGAGCGGAGCGTGGAGCGATTTTTCGCAGGCTGGAGTGGAGCGAATTTTGCTTTGAAGATCGCTCCGCTCCGCTCCGATGTAAAAAATCAAAAAATTCCGAGAAAAAAAGGATTTTTTTCGACGAAATTTTTCATTTTATGGAACGAATTGATGATTTTGGGCTATTTAAAGGTGAAGAATTCGCTGAGAGACTAGCAAAATTTCGTATTATTGTGAAATTCATTGTGATAAAAGAGGTTTTGCGTTTAGTCATAATCATCACTCTTCATTATTAAGAAATTCAAGATCATCCAGGACAGAAAAGTCCTGTCCTGTACTCGATAAATGAAACGCCCTTTTTAATTTAAATTAGTTATTAGGTGCGTTTTATTGGATGGAGTACAGGACAGCGCAGCTTCCATAACCATTTGAGAGATCTCGTTCTATACCGGATGTCCGGAAAGTATCGCATAAAAGCACCCAAATATGATATTGATCGTGATATTTCCAGCAAAAAGAAGTATAAAAAAATTATTAACTCTTCAGCTTCCATAGACATTTAAAGATTTTTCAAAAATTTAACATTTTACAAATATGTACATATTTTCTTTCTGTTGGGCCCAACAATTTTTCCTAAGAATAAACCCCATAAAAATTGGATAAGCAGTTTAGTTTTTACAGTTTTACACAGCTTCAAAGACAACATTTTGCGATCTTACTGCATATACATTTTTTTCCCACGTAGGTGTTAGTGGTAGCATTTTTGGAAAATCTTTAAATGCTAAGGAGTTAAGAATTCAGCACCTATTTTGCTGGAAATGACATTAATAATCAGTATTGACTCGGTAATCCGGATCTCCTTTAATCCGGATATCACGCTAATCCGGACGACTAAATATTTCCACTATGTTTTCTATAGTCCGGATTTCGGCAGCAATGTTGACTCTAAAATCCGGATATTTGAGATTTTCAGTGTGAAATGGTAGATTTGGTCTCGTACTTTTTTACGGGACTGCTTAGCAATTGACATGATACTGGCTAATTTCTAACAAATAAAACATTTATCGACTTTTGTTCCGCCTTTTTATTTGTTTGGATTGTTTTTCCTAGAAAAAAGTGATTGCGATAATCCGGATGTTCCAATGATCCGGATTACCCCTTGCAATAATTGATCCGGATTACGAAATTGGTGCTATCCTGTTCTGTACTTGATCGAATAAAACGCACCTGTTAAGTCATAATTCTATAATACGTGAGTAGATATACGTTAAATTGAATAATTCGCGGAAAATAATAAATATTTACTAAGAACAATGAAGTTTTGTTGTTTATTTGTAATGGAGCGGAGCGAAAAAATTTTAGTCGGAGCGGAGCGCTGGAGCGGAGCGGTTTCAAATTGGTCGGAGCGGGAGCGGAGCGGAGCGAAAAAATGTTTCGCTCCAAATCCCTGGTTGGAGACGCTATTCCCAGTCACAACATCCCCAAATCAAAATCCCAAAAATCAAAATCCCAAAAATCAAAACCCCCGTAATCAAAACCCCCGAAATCGAAATACTCAAAATCAAAATCCCAAACAGAAATCCCCATTTGAGGTGTAATCTAAGAACGCGCACACGTTCTAAGATCACACCTCAAATGGGGAATGGTTTATAAATGGTAAATGGTTGATGGTGAATGGTTATTTTCTTTAGACTATTGTAATGTAATAGTATAGATAATAATTGGTACATGAAGCTAGATATTATGGATTTAGGCGGATTTTTTTTTACATTTTTTTGAAAATATTAGGTTTGAAAAATTGGCATTCACTTTTATTTCCATTTCTAGAGTTAAGCGACGCATTATAATTTTTATTTATGTAGACAGCTTCTTTTATAAGTAAAGTATGGAAATAAAAGTGAATAAATACATGCCAATTTTTCAAACCTAATATTTTCAAAAAAATGTAAAAAAATACCGGCGTACAGAGGGCTGCGCCCGCAATACGAGGGTTTTTTAGAATTTTAATGCATAGTGAATAATTTTTGTACATATATTTTATATGCAATAAATAAGAATTGTTCACAACATTCAAGAAATGCTTCCTGTAAATCTATTTTTGGATTGGTCTAAATAAACGCGTTCCAGAATGAAAGGCTAGCGCCTTTCATTCTGTTCCACCTTTAATTAGACCAATCCAAAAATAGATTTACTATTTACCCAGTTTGTATGAAAGTACTCCAAGACAAATCTACAGGTATTTTTCGATTTAAGATTTCTGATGGCTTTTGAGCAAAAAGGAACTCAGGCAAACGTAAGGATGACTTGGCTTTATATGAACTGAATTATTAGCTGTAAATCTACTGTTACGGTTACTTAAATCAAGGAAAAGCAACTTATGTATATGAAATGATTCCATGTCAGGGAACACCATCCAAGCTTTCCTATAAGTATTGAACAAGTATACTTTTGCAGCTATTCAGGGACACCCTGTTAACTTGGTTCTACAAACTTGAAAAATATTTGTGGCAAACACTATTACCATTCTATGTATTTCCACCAAATTGCATGTTCATTGTTCAATCAAGTTAAAAGATATACATTGAAGAAATGCTTAAGAGGCTTCTCTTGCATTGTGAAAGGCTCTTAGTAAATACTTACTTGGCTATATTTCCGGTTTGGATACAGTTATTCGAATGAAAATTCATAGACATATTCCCTATGTAATTTTCTGAAATCTCTTAGAAGAATTTTCATATTTGGAAACCTAAGATGGGCTACACACGAACAAATTGAAATTTTACAAATTTACTGTTATTTACTTTTCCTTAGCAAAAGTCAACAGTCTTAATATTTAACGTATATAAGGCCATACTGACCAATCTTTCAACAAAGTTTCATAGCGATCCCTATAACGGTTTAGAAAAACGGAGGTCGAAAAGGAAGTTTAACTTTAAACGCCAATTACTTTTTTACCGTTACTCCAATCTGGAAAGTTTTAACTGATATGAGATGTACTCGTTTAGATCTTTGATTTAAATAGCCATACGTCAATCTCCGATAAAAACTTAAAAAGTCGACTTTTTTCAAACGTTCGGGACACTCTGTTATCATCTTCCTACCAACTTCTAAGGTATTTGTGCCAAAGACTGTAACCATTCTACATATTCCTACCAAATTTCATGACAATCGGTTGAGCCGTTCACGAGTTATTTAGTGAACAGACGGACAGACGGACAGACGGTCAGACGGACAGACGGACGGACGGACAAAATCGATTTCATAAGGGTTTTTTGAAAAAATATTTTCTAAAAAACCCTAAAAATCCGCCTAAATGCATAATGTCTAACTTCATGTACCAATTATTATCATCCCGCCAAAATAGGTAGATATCTCTTATTAATAACAGTTAAAGAGTGTGCAGTACTCAACAAAGTAATAATTCAGTTGAAAGCCGTAAATAATTTATTTGCAAGTTATTGTTAGGTAATGTTATATCTTTGTAATGAGTTTTTAACCATTAATGTATTCTATAGATTCTTGACAATGGTCTAAGACCGAAACGTAGAAAAAGGATTATAATAAAGTATACGGCTGGATTGCGGAAGTAAAAATCTCTTTGTCTCAAATCATTAAGACCAGCGAACAATGAATATTGCAAGTACCTACTCAACATTGTTTGTGTCAATCAAAAAGATAAATATGTTTGTATCGGCCTACGACCCTCTTAATGCCACCTGCCATCTACCAGCAACCATTTACCATCTACCATCCATCTACCATTTACCAGCATTTTTCGGGGGTTTGGAGATTTTATGATTGGGGATTTTGTATACATATGGGTATTATGATTATGGGGATTTTGAGTATGGGGATTTTGATTTTAGGGATTTTTCTGCGTTTGGGGATTTTGTGATTGGGGATTTCGTATTGTTCCCTTATTGAAAGCCTATGAGAGGTGAGCCAAATTCTAAGGACTTCCAAGTCGTCATTAATGTTGCACATAAAATCAAGCATGGATGCATTGCTGAACGCGCAAGCCACTTCGTCAGCAAACGCATTAAGCCTGCTTATTTATTTTAAAATTGGTTTTGCATCAAAAATTCAAATAATAAAATCGCATACAATTTTAAAATTTCGTTAAGGTTTGAACGGGTGTTTCTCGGAAGATAGAGCAATTTCGTAAAAGACGAGGTGTCGTTTTATTGAAAATTTTATGTAGTTTCAGAAAGTGAAGTCATATCTCGGATGAAATGTTTGGTGGTGTGGAAAATTTTGACTTAGTTCAGCAAGTCGTGCATTTTGACAAAAAAAATCTTTCACATTGTAACGGTTAAAAATAGAGGGTCCCGTTGTATATTAATTTTTCCCAAATGAGCCACACTACCTACCATTAAAATATTCGCCAATATGAATGGGACTGTAGTCTGGCTGGTCTAGCGGTTAGTGCGCGCACCTTCGGTCCACAGGGTCATGAGTTCGAATCTCACCGTGTTCCATGGTGTTTTTGGAACTCACGAGCTTGTGACGGACTATGAGCTCACTCAGATGTGAATCGAGTACCCATTTATGGGGATAAATAACACTTCTGAGCGTGATGCTGATCTCATTACCTCAACAAAAAGCAGATAAGATCTTGGAAATAGGATGTCACTAACACATCCTGCGGCCTTAGTCCAATGTTGGATTGTCGCGCCTGTTATTTATTGTTTTTTTATGAATGGGACACCCTGTAGACTTACGATCATATCTTTCCAATATCAGATCGATTATTTCTAATTTTTAAGTGCTGAAAACTACATTTAATTTAAGTTCAAATTAATTGAAACTACTCCTTATGTTCAGCAATTTGGTAAAATTTATGAAAATTATGCCAAAATCCATCCAAAATGAACCTTAGCTCTAGGCACTTAAGGCATTAAGACTGTTGGAAATAATGGAGCTAGTTATGTCATCAGCAAAACCTACCATACTGTCACTCCTTTCAGAATGGAGATAGCATTGTACATGATATTCCACAAAAGTGGGCCAAGAACAGAGATAATATCTTTGAACAGTCCCGGATATTTGAGATTGGGAGCTCTCTGCCCAATATTCTTCATAACCAGCCTGTAAGATGTTCCCCATGGATGTGTTGACAATAGCGCCGTGTTTTGAACCACTCACATCGCCTACTCCCGGTCTCCTCGGTCCACCAGTAGTTTTATCTCCGATTAGCGATCGAGCTTTTTCTTGGCGATTGTAAGGCCTTCTGTTTCGCTGATCCATTAACTTTACCTACATCAGACAGCTTTCTATAAACTACGCCACATCAAAGCGATCTATCCGCTATCGATAATAAAGGTAGAATCTTCTGGTGGTCGCTAAGTGTATAATGCTCGCTAAGTTGCCACTCCTTAGCTGGAATCACCGAACTGCTCATGAAGGTAAGGTCGATTATGGACCGGGATTTTCTTTACTAAAGGTGTTAACGTTCCCCTAGTTAATAAGAACGATGTCGAGCCGAGAGAAAGCATCCAGGAGCGTCCGTCCACGCTTATTTATTTCACGGCTGCTCCATTCCCGAGCCCACGCGTTGAAGTCTCCCGCGATTATCACGGCGGTGTGAGTACTCGCTTCGTGCACAAGTGCGTCGAGGAAACCCTCTAACTCTGTGTCATTTCCTCGTGGCGGAGCATAGCTGCTATACACGTGCACGTGATCTTTACCAGTGGCGTAACGTTTCTAAAATATCTTGTGTTCGATATCAAAATTTGCGCCACACGCAATGTAATTTTTGAAACCACTTTTTTCGTCAGGATTTGTTTGTTTAGCTATTAGGGTCTAAAATGCGATTCATACTTGACAACACACACTATCGCCCTAATTTTATTACACTATTTCACAGTACAGTAGAATCCGTCTAAATATAAACTGACCGTTTGAACTTTTGCAACAAGAAATGCAATCTTACCAGTGGCGGAACAACTTCACTCGGGGCCCTCCCGCCAACTTCATGAGTGGGCCCCCCTACACTACGAAAAAAGCAAAATGAAATTAATCGAAAACACTCTTGAAGGTCCACACTTTCCAGTCGCAGTCATTTCCCATACAAGTTTACAGATTGTCAGTTATTGTCAGATTGACAATCTGTCAATTTGTATAGGAAATGACTGTGACTGATGACTAAAACGTGTAGATCGACCTTAAACCAAGTTTTTTGAAACATGATTTTGACGTAACAATTTTTCTACTAAAATTAAGAGCGTCGTATTTAAAATAACTATGCCAACAGCTATACTTTGCATTCTTATATTGAGAATAGCGTTCTTGCTGTAACGTTTATTAAATTAATAATTTCATCAATCGTTTTTTTTTTATTTTAAAATAAAAACGCTCACGTTCTATTGGTGTTCGTTATATTTAAGCATAGTAAATTACCTGCGCCTACAATGGGATTTGATCCCTTGAACCTATGATTTGAAGACGAGCGCCCTATCTACCCTAATGCCAATCCGAAACCATTTTTTGAATTTTCGTTCTGTCAAAACCGAAGAGAATGTATGAATTTGCCAGAACGAAGAGTAAAAAAATGGACTCGGGTGCTTCGTGTGTGGGCGGCCTAAGTTTGCGATACGTTATTAATTCAACTCTATCTTGTTTCAACTTTAAATTTAAGTGTGCTCTAATTTAAATCCTTCAATTTTAAGAACGTTTGTACTTAGTATTAAATTCAATACAGGAATCTTGGCAAGACTCCTTTCAAACCAAATGTGACCCCTGCACCACAGCCCTAACGAACGTGAATATACCGCAGGCCATATAAAATATTTTAGTCTTCAACGACATATACAGGCCGTACTAACTAGTTTGAACTAAGTTTACTACACTCTCAAACTATTTTTTTAGTCTTTGACAGTTCATGACGAAGTGGATTGGATTTTAGTCCTAAAGTTTAGAAAAAGCACTATCACCAAAAATGTTTTAAGATAGCTTATTTGCAGAGGCACCTAAGGAATCTTTTTGTCTATATGGTACTTGACTAGGAAAAGGGTGGGTCGGATTACAAGCCGCGGCTACAGTTACAGCAAATATCGCAGCCATGCCATTTGAGGATCCGGATTTTAAAGACTTTAGGGCAATATTAAATTTGTTTATCTAAAGGACCAGGTGAAAGAGGAACAATCAATTTAGCATTTGTTTTGAATCTGAAAAGTATATATCTCTTCTTGTCTAGAAAAAAATATCTATGTCGCAGTCGTCAGCAGTTTGCTGTTTTTATGGTTCGAGAAGTCTTTCATGTCGCTTTTGGGCCCCTAAATCTCGTGGGGCCCCCCGCCACGCGGGCCCTGCGGGCCCTTATGCGCCGCCCCTGAATCTTACTTATATAAATCGACGTCAAAGATTTGTGTTCGTAAATAATGCTTGAAATAGAATACGCGCATCAACAGCAGCATCGGCAGAATTTCATAGCTGACAAATATGCTGAATGCTCAACATTTTTGTTAGCAATGTAAAGTGCATTGCACTTGACGTTTCGCGATGCCGATGCTGCTGCTGATGCGCAAAATCTATTTCAAGCATAAGTAAAAATCACACTTACAGGTTGATGATGTGGACTAGTGGTGCAACCACGGGAGCGGCTAAACACCCAGGGTGTGGGAGGGTATTTAGCCGCACACCCATAAATTGAAAAAAAAAAAAAGAAAAATGAGATAAGGATCATTGCATTTCATTTAAAATTTTATAAAAAATATTAAACTATGTTCTTCGCAAGTTTTGATGGTCTGTGCAGGGTGCAACATCCAAACCATGAACTTCCCAAAAAGTAATCCCCGTCCCATATAGCTGAAACATGGTGTGGGACGTACAAAGCGACTAACAATTTAATTTTTTATTCCAATTTAAGAAGTTGTGGAGGGCTTTAGGGTTGATAATAAAATGTATAGATTTAGACAAATTCACATAATAAATCCGCGCGGCGGAGGACAGTGTCATTATTTCTGCACCGGTAAAATTATAAGCCGAATGTGGGGTAGATATGGCCTCTACTGTAAACGTTACATGTATTTCCCAAAATATGTGAATTGCATTCAATCGGGCCAAGTTGCCCACATTTTACCCCAATTTTATTAAGATTTGGTTTGGGATTTTCTTTGAAATCGCATTATGAAATCGTTGAAACTCTATATCCGGTTTGGTTATAACGATAAAGTTGGTGGAAAACGTTCCTCTCAAGATCACTGCTAACTTGTTCATCCCCTTTAAATCTAGCTTCAATGAATCTGGAATCAAAATGTTATTTTAAATCGCTGTCCACAATGTCCCAATTATAGTCACTATACGCTAGGGGGCCCTTGGTCGCTGGGGGCCGTTTTCGACTGAACAGATGGAAAACCTTACGTTACACCACTGATCTTCACTCAACCTCCCGATGCACTCTGTTGGAACGCATAACGTCCACAAGTCCAAATGGCTACATCATTGTCCTTATCTCGAATCCAATCCGAGCTGTACAATTTTTATATCCTTCGCCCATAAAGTGAAAGGGTATATTAAGTTTGTCATGAAGTTTGTAACGCATGGAAGGAAGCATCTCCGACCATATAAAAAGTATATATATGATCAGCATGACTTGGGGATTCGATTGGGCGATGTCCGTCTGTCTGTCTGTTGCGACGCGTTTTACTCGGCCAATTTAAAAGCTTTGAAGCTGAAATTTTGCACAAATGCTTATTTTTTTTTTCTTTTTTTTATTTGTGTACCAATTTCAACTAAATTTTACACAAATGTGTTTCTATGGATAACACAAAACATTTATGTTAGAATGGATTAAATCAGACCATGGGTCATGGGGCTGCCATACAAACCTAACCCCCTAACTTAGGTTCATATAAGAAAACCTTTTTTATTTGCGGACCAATTTCAACTAAATTGCACTCAAATGTATTTCTATTGATGACTCAAAAGAATGGATCAAATCGGGCAATAGGGTCATGGGGCTGCCATACAAGGCCAATCCCCAAAGTAGGTTCTTCTAAGAAACATTTTTTTATACCAATTTCACAAATCCTTGAATTAATGTGTCTTTATCAAAGCAAAGCAAAGCAACATAGGTAAAAACAAATGGAATCGTATTATGAGGCCATGCTCCCGTATCTCAAAAAAAAAATCTGAGTAAATATTTTTATTTGCCCACTTATTCCAACCAGACAAATATTGTTTTGTCGACGCAATGGAACTTTTGAGAAGACGGAAAGAAAAATGGGGGGGGGGGGGTGTTAAATACAAGTCGTAGGTACGCCCGAAAATCTTTTAGCCCGAAGAGAGCGAAGAGTATCCAAATTTCGGCCGCGCCCAAAATTAGCCTTGCTTTCGTTTTATATTGATCTGTGCTAGCGAATCTTGATCTGCCTGACAGTGATTCAGATTCCGCTGCAAGAATCTGATTTGGCGATAATCTGAATAGCCTAGGCATGATAAAGGTTAAAATGCGCCACTGAAATCGACTAGTGTCGCGACAAATTTTACACGAAAAATATTAACCTTAAGTTTACCGTATGTTTCTTGGGGTCAAATGTACGGCCGGCGGTTTCCCCGGTCGTTCCTGGCTTGTAATAGAAAAGGTTCCGGTTGAATTTCGTCCCATTTATTATACCCTATCCTATACCCATAAGATGGTAGGTATAGGGTATATTGTTTTTGTTACGACGATTTATGTAACACCTCAAAGGAGCCACCGGAGGTATGGCAAAGTAGATATATAAATGATTAGGGTCGGTCCCTGATTCGAATAAGCCAGTCCGTCTGTCTGTCTGTCCGTTCGTGAGTCTGTCAGTTCGCACGATAACTCCCGAAATAATGAAGCTAGCGTTTTGAAATTTAGGTCAGATGATTGCTTTGATAAAAGCTTGGATGGTGTTGAAAATGGGCCAAATCGGACCAAGGGTTCCCCTACCTCCCATACAAATTACCCCTCCGTGATAGTCTGATTCGCCCATATTTTCCAACAGAATATCGCTAGCGACCTGAGATTTTCATGAATGCCTAATTGTGACATATGCTTGAAGTTGGTGGAAAGTGGAGAACGTCCGACTACCCCTACCCCTACCTCCCCTACAAAGTTATATTCAGCCATATCTTTTGCTAGAATGTCGCGAAAAACTTATTATAAGTATCAAAGGGTAGCTGTTGGATGCCTTTATATAATATTAAATATGTGCCAGGTCCGAACTATCTACCCCTCCCTCCCTTACAAAAAAGATGAAATTGAATTTTTGGGTTTTGCGTGCCTTCTAGGTCTGTACATGGGTAGGGTATACACTCATCGTGCAATTCGCACGATTAGAACTCGTTCTCGTTTCTTTTCTGATAATTGTTAAAAAATCGATTTTAAATAAGGATTTTAACCAGTTGGATTCTAACCATAGGGCATTTCATTTTTCTATGTTCACATTGATTTGCGTGGATTTTTGTTTGTTGTACATATACAGTAAAAGCTCCCGTGGACGGACACTGACGGTTCCAGCATTTTTGTCCGGCCACAGGAGATGTCTGCTTGCGGGAGGGGGTTAAAAAATATCTCTTCTATACGCATTAAAACAATAAAAGTGTTGTTTGCATGTGTTTTAATTCACATTTGGTTTACAAACCTCCACATTGTACAATCCGCAAAAGCAGGTTTACCAATAAACTTATCCAAGCTTTCATAGGGAAAAACAGACAAGTAGAAAAATATAAGCTTTAATTAGGGATGTCAAAATCTGCCGAATGACCCAGTTTTAGTTTTTTTTCAGTTATTTTTGATAGTGGTTAGTCGGTTCGGTTAAAACCGAACAGAAAGTTCCAGATTTCCGGTTAACCGAATAATTTTTTTAATGGTTATGCTCATTAATAATGTGAAATTACGCTAAATAGGTCTTGTTTGCTTATTGATCGGCACCACTATAGTTACCAAATTATGCCCATATCATAGATTTGCCAAAAAAACCAACAGATCAGTTGGATCAAATTAGGATTATGTATAGAATTTGATTAATTTATTTTTTAAAGCTTGAATGTCCCTGCTTTTGAGATGACATTGAGATGCTCCTTCCAAAGTTGTGTCTTACCCAGTGTGACCACTTGGCCTAGTCTGGAATTGTTACTTGGAAGTTTTAAGACACCCAAACATTCATAAGGACTTCAGAGCGTCAAGTTAAGCTTTTTCAAACAGGCAGTGTCCCCTGGTGTAGAGGACATCTACTTAGTAAGTTTACATCAACGCGTAAATTCCTTAAGAACCATGAGAGAAGGATAATTCATTATAAAGGAAAATCACGAATAGCTTTAGCGCGGAATGTAAATTTCCTCCTTGTAATAAAATTTAATTTGGAGTAGAGCGTGAGTTGCACTCCTTGGGGCTTTAATCATTATGACTCGCACAATAGGATCCCGTGCAATACATGATCTGCTCCAGAAGCGTTTCTTCTCGTATAATTAATTCTCGAAATTAAGGTGGAGTTTCTGATGGGCGTATACAAAAGGAACCGCCCATAAAGGAATCGAATTATATTTGTGTAATCTCCAGACGGTGATAAGTCCGTTATTAAGAAAAATTGTATTTGCCAATAAACGGTTTTATGATGAACACATTATAACACAAAAACCAATAAATGATTCGCCGATTCCATAAGGCCCTTTTGTATGTTGTCCGCAAATATGAAAGGAAATTCAAATTCCGCTTAACCGAAAAGTTGAGTTGAGTTAAAAACCGGAAAACAAAAAAGCTGAAAATAACACGGTCGTCCCTTATGGAAGTATGGGTTTTGGCTCTAACCACCCTGTTTCTATATCCCTATTTCAACATACAAATGCATGGCATCCGTCGAGCCGAAAATCTTCAAAAACAACATGTAGCGCAAAAATTCATTTTTGTGATCGTATCCAGTTTTCATTTATTTCAGCTAGTCGACTAAAAATTAAATTTGTGTCCGCTTAAGGGAGATGATTCCTGAGAAATGTAGGTAGGATTAGTGTCCGTGTCCGGCTAGTGGAATGGATTTTATTCTAAAATATGAAGGAAAAAGTTGGGACTAATAAAATTGTCCGGCTACGGGAGATGTCCGCCTGCGGGAGCTGTCCGCGAACGGAGCTTTCACTGTATATCTTTCTTCATGTATGTAATATGTATTTCAAAATTTGAAAAAATTTGCAAAATCATAAAGCCAAAACTCATTTTTCTATGAATTTAGCGAAGTGTTTGTAGAATTTATTTAAATGTCTCCATCCAACAGCCTAGCTATAAGGCATTTTCATCTCTTTTCGTTTTTGTTTTTTTTTCTGAGACAGTTGCAGACAATATAATCACATTACCACGAGGGCACATTAGCAACGCATTAGCTCATCAAAAAGTAATCAAATGTTTTCTTGCGAAAGCCTTCGCAATCCACCATCCGCATCTAGGACTATAACTCGCATCTTATATATTTTGACTATCCCAAACGCTTCAGGCAGTGTTTCTTTCTTCGCCTTCGTCTGTTTTTTTCTCACTACATATCTCTCTCTCTCGTCTAATTAAGTTTTCTTTTGTCGGCTATTTTCCCAGAACACACGAATGAAATAAATACACATTTCCCGTGAAGAGTTATAAAGTGGAAAATCATGAATTCTCCAGCAACTAGAGGAAACCATAGAAGCCCTGTTTCCTCCGACGTGAACGAGTATACAGGATCTGGGTATACTGCGATATAGTTTTTGTCTGTAAAGCGCCCGAAGCCCAAATGTATGTGCTTCCTACGTTGCTGGTTTATGAATATTCCATCAATATTAGAGACTAGGGCTAGAGATCCTTTCATATTTGCAAAGACGAGTCCACATTGTATAGATAGAATCCATATTTCGTCTGGTAACACACCGTTACAACACAAACAATGTAATGCAGAGGAAATGTGAACGCGCTCTACATACTTTACAGAGAGCTGAACCAGGAAGCATTCCCATAGCTCTTGAGTTTTCTGTATGTTGCTAGCCAATTTTGAGAACAATTTGTACGAAACATATCTTCATGTGAAGTAGCTTCGTTATATGGAATTTAATTTTATTTAGCCGTGTATTTGTAGCTATCATATGTTGCAGTGGTTTTGCAAGTGGTTAGACCACCAAAGCACCCCGACCGTTCAAATAACTACTATACAGAAGCGAAAATGTTCCCGTAGCCACCGTTCCTTGCACCCTACACGTTTTGTCTGGTTATGGTTAGATTTATCCACGATGCTTTGCATTTACCGTAGACCGTAGATAGAGGATTATAGAGGACACTAGAATACATTATATCGATACCTTAAAGCACAAAAGTGCTAAGTCCATTTTTTTCGATTTTGAGATTTTTGCATCGTATTATTCCTTGTCAAGTTCTCCATCGAGTACTTAATCTTGAAACAAAATTTGCTCAGCTAAATTCAAGGAAATTAACATTTACAAGAAGCGCTATGTCCTAGGTTGATCCAAAAAAAAATGCACAAAAGTGCTAAGTCCAGTTATAGTGCTATTTTGTGCTAAGTCCATACTTGCTACAATTAGGAAGTTAAATTTGTGGTAATAACTGCCATAAAACGAATGTATATCATTATGAGACATAAATAGGAATAGCTAGGGTTGCTTCCCGATTAATATAAGGCGGGTTTGTCTGCGGGATTGCAGGATAACTCTAGATGGGATGAATTGTCTGTAAAATGTTTACATGGGCGTATTCTTTCTTTGAATTGTATTGAAATGGGTAAAAGCCGATTGATCGTCTACCTCCGATGCAAAGGTTCAAATGAGCACTGGTGTTCAATTAAGCCCTCACATTTAATGGCTTGATTTGAATTCTCTATTTTCTCTTCAAAATGAAACCTTCATAACAAACATTGGGGCTTGTGTAAATACCAGCTTACATTGAATTTTGTGTAAGGCCATCCCTCTCCAAAATCTACAGTTCAGCTTGACACCTGGCATTCGCATATGTTCAACGCGTTGTAACGACATATTTTTATCAGCTATACTCACCCACTGTGCTCCAAAAGATATACTTTCCAAAAGACCCGTTGAAAACAGTTTGATCATACTACGAAAAAGTAAAAATTGGTTTAGGCCAAAGAATTATTTACTATGTCCACATAAAATGTTTGGAAGCTCCTTATCGTGCAGTCTGAAACACGGGTAATTCGGGTATTACCAAAACCAAACAATAAACTTGCATTTAAAACAACCAGAAAGGGACGATTGTACTAAATATACGCAAATTGAATTTTAACAGAGTTTAACAGTGGTTGGTGCAGTGAATAGTGTACTCGCCTTCGAAGCGCAGGGTCGTAGTTTATGATAGGTTCCAATTCATGATCCAAGTGGCGGAATATGGCCTCATTCAGATGTTAAACAAGTGCCCAATTATGGGGATAAAAACCTGGCGTTTGTATTTCACCAGCTAATGCATGCAGAGACTAGACAGAGACTAGATAATATTCGAGTCGAAGCTACACCCAAAACTTCATTCAAAAGAAAGGGGATGTCGTTTTGGACCGAGTTATGGGATGTATGTATGCATTTCTTTCTAAAAGTCCGGCGAGGTTACCCCTAGCCCAAATAGACCAGAGATAGGTCCGAATAATACATTTATTAATCAGTTGTTTGAAAAGATGTCATTCTGGCAATCTTATTTAACTTACATCTCTAAATTCGCAGTTCCACTGCAGGAATTTTGGGGCAACATCTTTGACCATAACATGATGGTCACATAGCCATCGCACTGGGAAAACGCGATTCGACAATTAGGAGGTCGTCCTATGCCTCGTTCGTCAATATGTTGCACTGGGCGACTTGCGTTTAATTAAAAGAAAAACTTTATCTTATATTGAAGGAGTTTAAAATTTTGTCGCCGTTGGATACGTTGCCTCTTTATCTTGTGGCATTGGCTTCGCCCAATGGAATGACGACTTAAGATCATCCGTGTCATAAAAGTATGGCTGGTGCCGAGCAATGACAGAGCAGGTGCATCACCCTCTCTTTATCCTCACAGCTTCTGCAGTAGTAATTTTGTGATGAAGTTGAGTCTAATGTTAGAAATATAATAGACGGAGCAATAGCAGCAGCATTGCATTGCTGACAAATATGCTGAATAGCAAAAATGCTGTTCAGCATTTTTATCTGCAATTTAAAATGCATTGTGCTTGACATTTCGCGCTGCTGCTGTTGCTGTTGTTGCTTCTACTCTATTTCTACCATAAGTCTCCTGGCGAGCTTCATAATAGGACCACCATGACCCTCATAACACTACAAATTAGCTTACTGGTCAATGACAGTAGTGGGATAGAAAGGACGACGTCGAGTCTTGACCAGATCATCTTTTGGTCATCTCGCGATCATTACCACTTTCGAAAAGCATAAACTGATGAGACACATTTGCTTCATGGATACGAACTGGTGGAAACTCAATGAATTGCTTGCATATCATGGTATGTACATATTAAAAATATTATCACTACATCCACATTTTACAATATTGTAACGACAATACGAACATTTCTCCGTTAAGTCCAGGGTTGGTATAAAATTAAGTGCTCAATAGTGCCAAGTCCGTACTTTCCTCTTTTTTTCTCGATTTTTCTTTGAAATTGTGACGATTGGTTGCCAAATTTTAATGCAATTATCCTTTTGACAGTGTAACCTGCTTGAAAAGCTAAAACAATTTGCAAAAATAAAGTTATCGGAGATGGGAACAAGGTTTGAAATGTTATTTTCGCGTTTTCTCCAAATGTTGAAAAATGGACTTAGCACTATTGTGCTTTAAGGTATCGATATAATACTCATGCGGTCGGAGAATATTGGAGTTGGTGTATGATTAACATAACTGAATTTAATCGCTATTAGTTTTTAGCTTTTACTCCAACTTTATTATTGTGATATTGACCGTTTATGTTTCAAATTAAGTTTAGTTTTCCTACTTCTTAAAATCTAAAAATTTTTCGCTTGTGTTCTCAAGTAAAAGTTATTTAAAGAAAATACTGTTGGGTGTCTAGGATACGTCAACCCAGATTGGCAACAGATGGCGCTACGCCAACCCAAATTGTATGCTCTACTGGGCACCAGATGGCGTTAGCATCACTAGCGAGACAACCTATTGGCCGAAGTTTCCAGAACATCGAAAATGGGTATATAAGGGCGTCGACTAGAGCCAGTCAGTCAGTCTAGTTTTAGCCGTGAGTAAATAAGGTCGAGTCAATAATTAGTGAAGTAATTAGTAGAAATTGTAAACCGTGTATATCCGTGTGGTTGTAATAAATAGTGTTACAGTAAAGCGAGTGTTATTCATTGTCGTGTACGCGAAAATCTATCGAACCCACTGGAACGTCTAGAATAGACGAGAAATATATAACAATTGGTGTCAGAAGTGGGATTTTCTAGTACGGTGTAGTGTGACTCGTGCGCGGAATATACGACGTGAAACTGCGAGTGTCGAGTGAATTCTGAATATTCGAGAGCTCGACGGGATTTTTCGAGAAAGTTCGCGTTGGAAAGTTCTGGATTCTGAACTTACGCGGTCGCGTTGAAATAGCGTGGACAGATTCGTTGCGTGAAACTGTGTGTCGAGTGCGTTCGGGAATATTCGAGAATTCTACGAGTATTTTCGGGAAAGTTCGCGACGGAAAATTCTGGAAAGTGAACGCAATCGTGTCGGACTAGTGCGAAGAGATCCGGTAAACGTGAAATTGCGTGTGTTAGTGAACATTCGAGAACTGGACGAGAATTTTCGGGAAAGTTCGTGACGGAAAGTTCTGGAAAGTGAACTTACGAACTTCGTGTCGGACTATTGTGGACAGAGAAACTTCTCGAAAGTGAATGAGTGCCGTAACGTGTAGAATTCGAAAACATTCGAGAAAGTTCGATTCGTGTAAAATTGAGCTGTGGACAGTTTAAAGTCGAGAAACAAAATGCCGCGTAATATCTCGCAACTAACAACGGCCGAATTGAAGCGTGAGCTGGCGAAACGGAATTTGTCGACTTCAGGAAACAAAAGCGCGTTGCTTGCACGGCTGATGGATGCACTGAGAGAGGAAGGACAGGATCCCGATACGGTAGAGTTTCTGGAGGAGCAAGACATCTGCGAGCCAAGTGCAGAACAAGTCATGGATCCTATGATGCAGTTTCTAATATCAATGAAGGCGGAGCTAAAGTCCGAACTGAAGGAACAAAATGAACGATCAGCCAAGTCGGAGGAAGCAATAAGCAAGATGAATGAGCGGTCAGTGAAGTCAGAAGAGGCACTCATCGCATTAACAGAACGGTCAGCCAAGTCCGACGAGGCAATAAGCAAGATGGAGCAATCAATAACGTCCGAACTGAAGGAACATAAAGAAGCGTTCAGCCATTTAAAGAACAGCCTCGAACAAACAAAAACGGAAGTGCTGAAAATAATCGATGAGAAGTCTCGAGAAAGTTCCGAGAAAATTAAGATGGTAGCCGAAGAGATGCATAAGTTCAAGAGCGACTTTTCCGAAGAAGTCCAGATGTTAAAGAACGATCTGGAACGTTTGAAAACAACGAATGTCAACCAATACACGCAGAATGCAGCAGTAGTCGGAAATATCCAGAAGTCTAATAGCGACCTCGAAACATCGAGAAAAAGCGAAATAATTAAAGCCGACTCGAATATTAAAAGTCTAAAAGCGCCGACTTTCGATGGACAAATGTCTTGGAACATCTACAAGACACAATTTGAGGCTGCTGCAGTGGTAAATGGTTGGTCGGACAGTGAGCGTGCCACGGCTCTTGTTCTAGCATTGAGAGGACCTGCTGCTGAAATCCTGCAATCGATTCCTGCTCCACTGCAGACATCTTATGTGGAGCTTGTGAAGGCGTTGGATGGGCGATACGGTGATGAGCACATGAAGCAAATTTATCGATCACAGCTTCGTAACCGGACACAGAAGCCAGGAGAAACTCTTCAGCAATTGGCACAAGATATTGAACGGCTGGCTCTTTTGTCATACCCGACCTCGGAGCCAGAACATCGGAACGAAACAGCAGTGGATGTGTTCGCTACAGCTCTCCTGGATCGCGAACTTCAACAGGCGTTACGGTTAGCTGATAAGCGGACGATCAAGGACGCCCTTGCATACAGCTTAACATTTGAAGCTGCGAAGCAAGCCGCCCGTAACTGTGTGCGAGTTCGAGAGGTAGTGGAGGATTGTGTCTGCCAGCGAATGGATGCATCAAGGCAAGATACCAACGGTGATTCAATTCGGTGCTGGAACTGCGGTGAAAAGGGTCATATCCGAAGGAATTGCCAACAGCCGAGGAAGGCAGGAACATTCTGCCAGAAGTGTGCCCAGCAAGCGAGACAAGCGAGTCGGCAAAGCGCGAATCAACCCGCCTCCGCTGCCAGGGAGGCGGGAAACATGTAAAAGCCAATCTCAAGGGGCAGAGGTTGGCTTGTGGAAATGGTGCCCCCAGAACTACCCTCACCGTTTCACGCGTTCACCGAGGCGAAAACGATCTATGTCTAGTCGGCTGGATTGGAGACAAGCAGTGTATCATCACCATCGATACTGGCGCAACAAAATCAATTTTAAGACCGGACATCGTGAAAGGAATGAAGCTTGTGAACGACAGAAAATTCGTGCTTCGAACAGCGACCGGAGGAGAAATGGGTGTGCATGGCGAGGTCAACAAACGAATACGACTTGGAGATGTTACGTTCAGCCACAAGTTTTTAGTTGCCGATATCACCGACGAATGCATCCTGGGAATGGACTTCCTGAACACAAACGGATTCATGTTGGACTTGGGACGAAGGACACTGAGATGGCGCAACATCGAGATTGTCGCACAAGTACCACGAATGGAAACGCCGGCCCTCCGAGTATTGGTAGCGGAGGATATGGATATACCGAAGAGTTCGGAATGCGTAATGCGAGCGAGACTGGATGGGAGTCCTGGAGGCCATCATTTCTATGTAGTGGAGCCAACGAAGTTACCCGCGCTCAAGAACTTGATGGTAGCGCGAAGTTTGGTGAGGATTGATGAGGAGCAGCATGTGCCGATAAGAATTATGAATGTGTCGGAACGCGATGTAAAGGTGAAAGAAGGGACGATATTAGGGAACTGTGAACCAGTTTTGTCAGTAACAGCATTAGATGTCCCGGACGAATCTAAGCCCCGTGAAATCAGAAAACGCGGAATTCGTGCCGATACAATTATAAAGAACAACACCTTGTCACCCGAACAACGATCGCTCGCTATGAAATTGATCCACGAGTACGAAGACGTTTTCTCGACGAACGACGAAGATCAAGGCCGAACTAATAAGGTTACGCACCGTATTGATACCCAAGGCGCTCAACCCATCAGACAGGCTCCCAGGCGACTACCGCTGGCCAAACGCGATGAAGCACATAAAATGATCCAAGAGATGGAAAAACAAGGTGTCATCGAACTGTCAAATAGTCCGTGGACATCGCCTGTAGTCCTTGTTAAGAAGAAGGACGGCAGCACACGATTTTGTGTTGACTACAGGCAGCTCAACAGCGTGACGAAAAAGGACAGTTATCCACTACCCCGGATCGACGACATCATGGACACATTGGCAGAAGCGAAATGGTTTTCGACATTGGATCTGAAAAGTGGTTATTGGCAAGTGGAAATCGAAAAGAACGATCGAGAGAAAACGGCATTTTCTATTGGATCCGGCTTGTGGCAATTTGTAGTGATGCCGTTTGGATTGTGCAACGCGCCGGCTACATTCGAGCGTCTGATGGAGTATGTGCTGCGTGGATTAAGCTGGAAGACATGCCTCGTATATCTGGACGATATAATTGTGATCGGAAAGAACTTCGAAGAACACCTGCGCAATCTGAAGGAGGTCTTAGCGAGGCTACGTGCATCCAACTTGAAGCTAAGTCCAAAGAAGTGTACGTTCTTCAGCAACGAAGTTGGTTATTTGGGACACATTGTCTCTGTTGAAGGAATACGAACAGATCCAGACAAAACGGAAGCAGTGAGACAATGGCCAGTCCCGAAAGATAAACATCAGCTGCGCAGTTTTCTGGGTTTGGCCACCTATTATCGGCGATTTGTCAAGGATTTCGCGAAAATTGCAAAATGCCTTCACTCTTTGGTTGAAAAGAATCGTCCGTTCATATGGAGTCAAGAATGCCAAAACGCATTTGAGGCATTAAAGGCAGAACTTTGTCAAGCACCCGTGTTGGCGTATCCGAAAGCTGGAGTCACATTTATTCTTGACACGGACGCGAGCAACACCGGAATTGGTGCGGTACTATCGCAAAGTGTTGACGGCGAAGAGAAAGTGGTGTCCTATTTTAGTCGCGTGTTGTCGAAGAGTGAGCGAAACTATTGCGTGACAAGAAGAGAGCTGCTAGCAGTTATCGAGGCGACGAAACACTTCCACAAATACCTTCTTGGCCAGAAATTTATATTGCGAACGGATCATGCTGCGTTGAGATGGCTATTAAACTTCAAAAATCCGGAAGGTCAAGTTGCTAGATGGATCGAACGGTTACAGACATACGAATTCGATACGGTCCATAGAAGTGGAAAAGTGCACAGTAATGCTGATGCTCTCTCACGCCGTCCATGCCCCCTTGGATGCAAACACTGCGCTCGAGTGGAAGAGAAGGAAGCCGAAAATACACGAAGGCTCACATTGTTACCCATGGAAGGCTGGAGTCCGGAGGAAATACGCAAATCTCAGCTGAACGATGAGGATATCGGTTCGATTCTCGTGTGGAAGGAGTCCGGAGAAAGGCCCAGTTGGAACGAGGTGTCAACCTTTGGGTCAACCACGAAAAGTTATTGGGCTCAGTGGAATTCTCTTCACGTTGAGGATGGCATGCTAAAACGGAAATGGGAATCAGCGGACGGAACGTCATGTATAAGGCAGCTGATACTTCCACGGAGCAAGGTCGACGAAGTGCTGCGAGAGATGCACGAAGGAACATCGGGAGGGCATCTTGGGGTCAACAAAACCTTGGCGAAAGTGCGTGAACGATTCTACTGGGTTCATGCTCGAAGTGACGTTGAAGAGTGGTGCCGCAGGTGTACGAGTTGTGCAGCGGTTAAAGGACCAGCGCGAAAACTTAAAGGAGCTATGAAGACATACGTCGTCGGTGCGCCGTTTGAAAGAGTCGCTGTGGATATTGCGGGACCATTTCCAGAAACCGATCGCGGAAACCGGTACACATTGGTAGTGGCTGATTATTTTAGTAAGTGGACGGAAGTATACGCAATACCCAATCAGGAAGCGACCACGGTGGCGGATCAGCTCGTCGAAAATTGGGTCTGTCGATATGGTGTACCTTGTGAGCTACATTCTGATCAAGGGCGAAACTTCGAATCTGGAGTGTTCAGCGAGATGTGCCGGCTATTGGGAATACGGAAAACTAGGACTACGCCTCTACACCCTCAGTCCGATGGAATGGTCGAACGTTTCAACAAGACATTGAACGAGCACTTAGCCAAAGTTGTGTCGAACAATCCGCGAACATGGGATCAACACCTACAGCTATTCTTGATGGCATACCGTGCGGCTGAGCACACATCAACAGGAGAAACCCCATCAAAAGTTCTGTTTGGAAGGACAATACGGCTACCTGCGGATGTAAAATTCGGAATTACGCCAGCGGAACAGTCGACATCAGTTCCTCAGTATGTGTACGACTTAAAGCAACGTTTGGATAATGTGCATAAGTTGGTGCGAACACGGTTACGATTGAATGCGGATCGTATGAAAACGAGATACGACTTAAGGGCTAACACTGCCGGGTTCAACGAAGGAGATCTCGTTTGGTTATACAACCCCCGTCGCAGAAAAGGAGTATGTCCGAAGCTTCAGCAGAACTGGGAAGGACCGTACGAAGTTATCACCCGTCTTAATGATGTCGTATATCGTATTCGAGAGCATCGGAAGCCGAGAGCGAAAATGAAGATCATACATGTCGATCGATTGGCACCCTATCGAGGCAACGATACGGAAGAGACTGAAGCGTGTTCTGTTCGGGACGAACAGGTTTAAGGAGGGGATAATGTTGGGTGTCTAGGATACGTCAACCCAGATTGGCAACAGATGGCGCTACGCCAACCCAAATTGTATGCTCTACTGGGCACCAGATGGCGTTAGCATCACTAGCGAGACAACCTATTGGCCGAAGTTTCCAGAACATCGAAAATGGGTATATAAGGGCGTCGACTAGAGCCAGTCAGTCAGTCTAGTTTTAGCCGTGAGTAAATAAGGTCGAGTCAATAATTAGTGAAGTAATTAGTAGAAATTGTAAACCGTGTATATCCGTGTGGTTGTAATAAATAGTGTTACAGTAAAGCGAGTGTTATTCATTGTCGTGTACGCGAAAATCTATCGAACCCACTGGAACGTCTAGAATAGACGAGAAATATATAACAATACGTTTGAGGCTTTTTCTCCTTCCTTCCTAGGATATTCAACATCTATCTCCGATACCATCATCAGGCGCGCACAGAGGGTGGGGCAAAAGGGAAGTTGAGAAGTTGAGATCAACAGCACACTCTGGCGTAATTTATATAATTTATCGGTATTCTCTTAAAATTCTGACTGTCCTCGAACTATGTGTGTTTTATAGAGAAAGTGTTAACCAAGAAACTTTTTTTTTTTTTTTTAAAAAACGTTGGATTCCCTTTAAATGGCTATTTCTTATTTAGTTTCCATAAACTTATATTTATTCAAGTCTCTCTCTGATTGTTGTTAACTCATTGTAGTCTTATCTGTAACTATGCTCTCGAACTAGCAAAATTTCCCAACGTTTTCTACTGGTTTGGTTTTAGACTTTTGTTCTCTGATCAGTGCACACTCGGTCTTAGTAACGTTTATGAAGAGACAAAAATTTCGATTTTTGCAATGCCATCAGCAGTGACGGAACAACTTCACTCTGGGCCCTCCCGCCAACTTCTTGAGTGGGCCCCCTACACTGAGTGAGGTGAAATCAATCGAAAACACTCTTGAAGGTCGATCCACACTTTTCAGTTATCAGTCACAGTCACTTTCCATACAAGTTAAATGATTGACTGTATGAGAAATTACTGTGACTGCGACTGATGACTAAAAAGTGTGGATCGATCTTAAACCAAATACTTTGAAACATGATTTTGACGTTACAGTTTTGCTACTAAAATTAAGAACATCGTACTTAAAATAACTTTGCTAAGAGCTACTTTGACTCTTTGCATTCTTACATTGAGAATAGCGCTCTTGTTATAACGTTTATTAAATTAATGATTTCATCAATTGTTTTTTTTTTATACCCTTCACTCGTAGAGTAAAGGGTATATTAACTTTGTCATGAAGTTTGTAACGCATTGAAGGAAGCATCTCCGACCATATAAAATATGTATTTATATGATCAGCATGACGAGCTGAGTTGATTGGGCGATGTCCGTCTGTTTGTCTGTCCGTCTGTTGCTACGCGTTTTACTCGGCCGGTTTAAAAGCTATCGAGCTGAAATTTTGCACACATGCTTCTTTTTATTGCAGGCAGTTTGTATGTTCGAATCGCTAAAATCGGACCGTGGGGTCATGGGGCTGCCATACAAACCTAATCCCCCCAATTTGGTTTTTCTAAGAAAAACTTTTTCATGCATGCACCAATTTCAACCAAATTTCACACAAATGTGTTCCTATAGATAAGACAAAACATATGTAAGAATGGATCAAATCGGACTATGGGGTCATGGGGCTGCCATACAAACTTAACCCCCCAAATTAGGTTCTTCTAAGAAAAACTTTTTCATTTGTGCACCAATTTCAACCAAATTTCATACAAATGTGATTCTATTGATGCCAGAAAACATATGTAAAAATGGTTGGAATCGGACTGTGGGATTATGGGGCTGTCATACAAACCCAACCCCCAAAATTGAGTTTTTATAAGAAAAACTTTTTGATTTGTGCAACAATTTCCATCAAAACTCATAAAAGTGCATTTCAATTGATGCCACAAAACATATGTAAAAATTAATGGAATCGGACAATGGGGTCATGGGGCTGTCATACAAACCCAACCCCCCAAATTGAGTTCTTCTACGAAAAACTTTTTTATTTGTGCATCACTTTCATCCAAAACTCGTAAAAGTGCATCTCTATTGATGCCATAAGACATGTGTAAAAATGAATGGAATCGGTCTATGGGGTCATGGGGCTACCATACAAACCCAACCCCTCATTTTAGATCTTCTAAGAAACATTTTTTCCACACCAATTTCAAAAAAACTTAATGCGTCCTTGTCAAAAAAAAAATTAAAACAAATGGAATCATACTATGGGACCATGCTCCCGCATCCCCCCAATAAAGTTTTCTGAGTAAATATTTTTATTTTCCCACTTAACCAAAAACACCCAAATATTGTTTTATCGACGCCACAGAAGGAAAAGAATGGGGAAGGATTGAACACAAGTCATATGTTCGCCCAAAAAAAAACTTTTAGCCCGAGGAGAGTGAAGGGTATTCAAATTTCGGCCGCGCCCGAAATTAGCCTCGGTCTCGTTTTTATTAAAATTGTTCACACAGCGCAGCATTGACTTCTATAGGTGTTAGTGATGTTTAGGGCATAGAAAATTACCTGCGCCTACAATGAGACTCGATCCCGCGAACCTATGATTCGAAGATGAACGCCCTATCTACCCTAATGCCGCTCTCTCAGGTACCAGCGTCCTGGCATCGTGTAGTAGGAACAACATTTATAGAGTTTCCAAGGACAAATGTTCTTTTTCTCAAAGGGGCCACTTTTATTTATATGCCCCGGGCCCCGTAAATCCTCTGTGCGCGCCTTACCATCATCGTCCTTTGTTTTCAAAAAGTTTATTTGTGGATTTCAACAATAGAAATGTTAAAGTCACGATAGTTCGCATGGAAACAATCATCATTGTGTTTGAATACATAGCTACGGTGTTTTGTTTAATACATTCCACGCCCCCTGGGAGGCATTGATAAAGGGGGGTTGATCTTTGTGATGCGTCGCAACAAAATATGCAACAAGTGCCATACAATACAAAAGCAACTCCTGGATTCAATTTACAACTTTGGAATTCGCTTTGAATTTATAATAATATGGCGACAGAGAGTATCACACACACCCCGGGGTTCAAGCTCAATTGTATATTATTTCTCACTTGAAAATGTTGAAATAGATTTCATAGCTGCCGTGTTTTCTGCTCTATTGTCGAGTGACAACATCATGATGTCGTGGCGGAAAAATAATAATAAAATCGGGTATGTACCTAACAACAAGATGTCGACGGTCATTATTTGAATGTATAAATAGAAGACCGGGAAAAGATGAAGAAAAATGGTAATGGCGAGAGCTTCAATAGCAGTATATGATCCACGGGCGGTATTCGGTATACACTAACATATGCTGGCAAGTAGCTGGAGTTTTAGGCGTTCGCCTACTCTCCACAGAATACCCCTGTAGCCAAACAATATTTCGTATCCCTATAGTGGAAACACAGAC
Organism: Microchrysa polita; assembly: GCA_949715475.1. Classification (NCBI taxonomy): domain Eukaryota; kingdom Metazoa; phylum Arthropoda; class Insecta; order Diptera; family Stratiomyidae; genus Microchrysa; species Microchrysa polita. Next base: position 62,700,505 of record OX454420.1, read on the forward strand.
AACGTTTACGATAACAATAGAGGCCGCTCGCATGGATCCGACTTTTATACTATAGAGCGCTCTTGTTTCCTTAATTGATTTCAATTGGCTTTAATTGTTTAATGGGGTACTCAGATGCTTCTGGGTATATAAGTGCAGCAGGCTAGGCCTATAGCTAGATGCTGCGGGTCGTATACTGGCCCCAATGTCGAACAAAAAACATCTCGTGATGAACTCACAACTTCGCTGCTATCGCATCAACACGGACACGGACAGTGCGTTGTGTGATAAGATGAATATTCTTACGTACTATGTCGCACAAATATGTATATCCTCTCTAGATATAAAATATAAAAAAAATACAAAGAAAGATATAAATATCTATCCAACAATGGGGCGAAGAATGGAGAAGAATCATTGCCGGGCGCGTAATTGATGAAGAAGACCTGCGAGCGAATGCCGTTGTCGAGCTGTGAAACACGTAATTCAGCGAATGTAATGTGATATGATTTGCAGATAACGGAATTGATGATGTGCTTTGAATTGGTGAAAAATAATTTCTATACGGTTGGTTAAGTATCTTTGAAAAGATAAATGGACACGAATCGGGCAAAAGTAAAGTACACACAACTATGGATAATGTTGTGTGAGCAGCAGTGTTGCCAACTGGAAATTTAAAAAACGGCTAAATTTAGCCGGAAAACCGGCTATATTTTTTTCAAAAACGGCTAAAAATCTGGCTAAATCAATTTCAGCGAGAAAAACGGCCAAAAAACCGGCTAAATCATACAAAACAGTCACATTACGAAAAAATATAGTAAAAAACTGATTTTAATAATTTTATGTCTTTTCTGGAGTACTACCCGTAAACTATGCTTTAGGCAGATTTCTTAGTTTTATTACATATATGCTCCAATCGCTGGCATTATAGTCAAAATTTACTTTGTTCGGAGTTAGATAGCTCAACTAGTCAACATTTTTGTATACAGGTACAATTTCTCATTCAAGTCCATAACCACATTAGGTTCGAAATTGTGGAACATAAAATTCGCAAAAGGAACGTCTAATACGTAACTATGGGCAAGGGCAACCGCATTTATGTATGGATATCTTACCATCATCGCACCTGAACAATCTTATATTTTGATAAAAAAAATAACCATTTTGGCCCAAGACACATATCCATATCATTATGACGATAATCCATCATGATGATGAAAGTTTGAAATTGGAGTGACACATTTATGCTTTCGTCATTTACTTTTGACGTTTGGTGAAAATATCCCTTTCAATTGCGATATTTTGATGAACATTCAGTTCAATAATTTGAGGACACACTTTTCTTAAAGAATTTGAATAGAAATGTGTAAAGATTGATAACTAATTTAATATTTTTGTAAACATTCTTGTTCTTCAATTTTACAACAGATGGTGTCCCCATCCATTATTTGGCAAATGATGGTCCAAACGCGTAATTTGGAACCCGTGCTAATGATGATAAATTTGCGTCATTCGCAAATATGTGTGTCAAGCTTGTTATTCATTTTCGAATTTGAGCCCTCCAAATTTTATTTTATTTTCCACAGTAACGAAATTGATGTTCCATTGTTCCATTGTTGATGTCCCGCAATTACGAATTTGATGCTCCAAAGATACGAAATTGATGTTCCAAAATTATGAGCTTGGCAGGGAAATGGTATAGATTTTTGGTAAATTTGTTGCTACAAACCCAACAACTAAATGTTACGCATCTACAAAAATGTGTAGTTTCTATGAATCGTCAGACGTTGTGCAAGTAGCTTGCCCAGTAAACTAAAAAAATTAATTTAAGTGAGTATTAATACGGGGGCAACTTACCCCCTTCTTCAGCACTTAGCTTTTGTGCTGAAGAAGGGGGTAAGTTCCCCCCGAAATATATAAACACTTAAATATAATTTTTGTAATTTACTGGGCAAGCTACTTGCACAACGTTAGTGTTGAACACTACAAAGTTCCGGCGATATTATCAATATCTATGAATCGCGCTATAAGGTTTTAACCCTTGTACTTAATCTGGCATGATTACATTATCTGTGGTAAAGAATTGATACTTTGAAAAATGGAAAAATGTTAAGTTACCCCATGCTCCGAGTATTGCTCAGCAAAGAATTTAATCTAAGAAACTGCCTTCCATTTTGTAAATTATTCAGCATATTGGTGGTTAGTAAATTACATGCATGTTGTCCTCGACGCGGCCGCACGACAGCGACTCGCTCATTCCATATAAAAACTCTCTCATTTTAAAAACGAGTTTTTATATGGAATGAGAGAGTCGCTGTCGTGCAGTCGTGTCGAGGAAAATGTACCTTTAGACTAGGTACTAATATCGTCAGTTTACGTGAAACCCATTACCCTAAATTTATTGAAAAAAGGCAAGTCTCCGCGGCCAATTTTTCCCAGGAGACATAAATGCAAATTTTCCTCTAGGTGGACATAGTAGGTACTTACCTACCCTAATACACGATAATAAGTGTATGTAGAAATAATTTCACGGCGATTAATTATTATTTTGTTTGTGATTATTGAAAAAATGGTTCTAGTTTCAAAGTAAAAAAAAAAATCATAAAATACTCTTAGCCGGAGAAACGGCCGAAGAAAATCAATTCCGGCTAAAAATCCGGCCGGCCGGAATTATAAATTTCTTCCGGCTAAACAGCATGGTTTCCGGCTAAATTTGGCCGGAAAACGGCTAAATTGGCAACACTGGTGAGCAGTGAAGCATGCATGTTTTAAAGATTTCACTAACTTCTGCGAAACGTATCCGGGAGGTCTTTACTGTACCCATGGGCGTAGCCAGGGGGGGGGGGGCAGGGAGGGGTGGTCGCCCCCCCCCCCCCCCTGGTCGATGAAGATGGTAAAAAAATTCTTATGGATGTAGTAAAAAAATCGCTGCACTATACAACATTTTTAAAAAATGTCTGCTGCTGGCGCAGCAGATGCCTTTTCCACCACTCCAAGTGCTGTCGGAGAAGCCATGATCGGGACAGTTTGCAGTCAGGAGGTGCATACTAATAGATGACAGCGAGTGGCCTCTCGTAACTGACGGAGGCTGCGTACCAGCAAACGCATTTAACTTGTGAGTGTGCTACTGTGGCTGCGTGGATCCCATATTTCCTGTTTCATTTGATGGCTTCTGAGCTGGAGAACACAATTTCAACCATTAGGTCCCTTCGGGAAGTTAGTGGAATTCAACTTATTTTCATCTGAATGGGTGACAAATCGTATACAGCTTTGCTTTGCTAGGGAACTTGTAAAGAACGGGTCTCATATTTCAGTGTCTTTCAAGTTTTTCTTCTTCTTTTCAGTACCGTATAGCCCCATACGTTAAGTCAGCCGTTTATAGGCAATTTCGAGTCAATGTTACATTGCATATCATTTCGGAGTTATATAATGTTGCAAGCACTATATATTTCCAATCCGCACATGTACAGAAATTTTGGACCACGCCGAGATTCGATCTCCGGACTTCTAGATTACTAGAGTAGTAGAGTGCGACTCAACCAAGTGAGCCACAGAGCGGGTCTTTCAAGATATTTGATCAAAATTTATTTTCTAGCTGAATCATACCAGCAATAAAATTTAGCCACTGTTAATACTTTGATAAATTTAGAAGAAATCTTATTAAAACCGTTAACCATATTTCAATCAATAAAGGATTTATAAATATTCTGACGATGCTATTTTGCTAAGATGAAAGTTACAGACGAAACAAACCGATTTCGTAAGTGGAATATGCAGTCCGAGATACAAAAATTGCTCTGAAAATTAGACAAACTACGCTCTAAAAGGCAGATATTGGAGGCCCGTTGAAAGTAATCAGAATGCAAAAGAAAATCATTCTCATCTCCATTTTTAGGGTTTTTTAGATTTTTCAAAAAAACCCTTATGAAATCGATTTTGTCCGTCCGTCGGTGCGTCCGTCTGTTCACTAAATAACTCGCGAACGACCCAACCGATCGTCATGAAATTTGATAGGAATGTGTTGAATGGTAACAGTCTTTGGCACGAAATACTTAAAAGTTGGTATGGCAAAGATAACAGGGTGTCGCGGACATTTGAAAATTTGTTCACTAAATAACTCGCGAACCGCTTAACCGATCGTCATGCAATTTGGTAGGAAACTGTAGAATGGCAACAGTCTTTGGCACGGAATACTTAGAAGTTGGTAGGGCAAATATAACAGGGTGTCCCGGAGATTTGTCTTTTTCGTTTTTATCTGACATGGACATGGACGTAGGTCAAAGAACTCGATGGGTACATATCATACCAGCTGCTTTTTTCCAGTTTGTAGTAACGATAACAGAGTTATGGGCGTTTTAAGCTAAGCTTTATTTTTCACCTCCGTTTTCCTAAACCGCTATTAGTAACGATATATAACTTTGCACAAATATTAGTTAGCATAATCTTATATACGTCATTGCCTTTATAATCAAAGTATACGTTAAATACTAAGACTGTTGACTTTTGCTAAACAAGAGAAAAAACAGCTAATAGATTCAGTTAATATGTGTAGCCATGATACATAGTAAATCTATTTTTAGACCAATCCAAAAATATATTTACAAGAAGCATTTCATTAATATTGTGCATAATTTTCATTTCTTGCCTATAAAACGTTCAAAATTATTCACTATGTATGTATCCAAACACTCGTATTGCGGGCGCAGCCCTCTGTACGCCGGTATTTTTAAAATTTGACTCTAAAATTAAAAAAAATATAAATTGCGTGTCAGTCCACCAGTAAACTTGGGCCGCAGATGTGTGAGTGACATCCAATTTCCAAGATCTAAACTGCTGTTTTGTTGAGGTGTTGAGATCGACAGCACGCCCAGCAATGTTATTTATTCCCATGGATACTTGTTTACAATCTGAGCGACATCATAGTCCGTCACTTAGGTCGTGAGTTCGAAAAGCACCATAAAATGAATTCGTTCACGATGAGTATGAAATGCATGACCCTGTGCACCAATCCAACCACAAGCCAGGTTACTCTAAAATTTTCTAACAAGATTTCTGAGACCGGAAATGTCAACTCCTAAGAAAATCATGATGAAAAAATTTTGAACTTGCCCCCCCCTGACCGAAATCCTGGCTACGCCCATGACTGTACCGTTATGTGTGATTACACACACATACACACCCCATAGCAGCAGAGTCTTACGAGATGCGGTAAGTTATTTGCAGATTAATTTCGCCCCTCTGAGGGCAGGTTTCGCGTACATCTTATCTAGCGGTTCGTCTTATCGGATAGACAAGACGCACACTGCTTGGTTACGCCATCATCTGAAATTGATAATTTCATACCAACGCATAACCGAGCAAAATATGTAAAATAAGCGAATATTTACAATTCAATATAATGTAAAAGCTTTTAGAAAATACAGTGAATTTCGTTTATAGCGATCTCGTTTATAACGACAATCCGGCTATACCGACTTGAAATTAAAGTCCCTTCATTTTTGCATTGTTTTTGATACAAACGAATCCGGTTATAACGACTTCGGTTATAGACTCCTTTTCGGGTATAACGACTGATTTTTAGGCAGAAAACCAGTCCAAGTTCGGCTATAGCGACCAATGAAAATATGCACTCTCCGGAAATTGATAGAAAATAACCGTAACTTCGCAGGAAATGTTATGTTCGGGACAACAATCTTTTGATTAGTTAAGTATTTAGTGCGATAGTGCTTTAGTGCGGATATTTTCCATTTCGTGATTTAAAATAAATATTGAATAAGTATTTCCAAAGAAAACTATTTCTGTTATCAGTAGGAATTTCATTTTCGTAATTTCATAGACAACGACATTTATCGAAATTTCTAAAAGATCGCATTTATAACTTGAAATAACTTCACTCAAACTTTGCTTTGTTGAGTAAATTCATTTTTCGAGTGTTCTATAAATTGGATGTTTTATTTATTTATAGTACTCGTTTGACATAAAAAATGGCACCACGTTCAATAAGACGCACTTTTACTGTACAAGAAAACGCAGCAATAATCGCTCGACTTGAAAATAATGAGACGAACGGAGATTTAGCAAAAGAGTTTGAAGTTTCACATTCGACCATATTCACCATATGGAAAAACCGCGAGAAAGTAAGGGACAATTTTGAGTCAAAGTCCTTAAAAATAAAAAAAAAATCCTTGAAACCTCACATGTGGATATTGAAAATTCAGAATTCAGAAAAAACTTGCGACAACTGGCTTAAAAACGTTTTCCCTGAAATCAGGAAAGATTATAGCGACTCCGAAATTTTTAATGTAGACGAAACCGGGCTCTTCTTCAAATTATTGCCTGATAAAACACTAAAGTTCTAAGGAGGAAACTGTGTTGGTGGCAAACTTTGGAAGGAACGTATAACGGTCCTTCTTGCCACCAACATGGATGGAAGTGTAAAGAGAAAGCTACTAGTTATTGGGAAATATAAGAGCCCCAGGTGCTTCAAGAATATTAAAACACTCCCTGTAGCTTACGAAGCCAATGAGAAAGCGTGGATGACGTCGGAGTTATTCCAAAAAACATTGAGCACGTGGAACTCAGAGTTAGGCGGGAAAATCGCAAAATTCTTTTAGTGGTGGATAACTGCGCCGCTCATCCACACTTGGATCTTTCAAATATCAGACTTGTTTTCTTACCACCAAACACAACATTGGTTATTCAGCCAATAGACCAGGGCATCATAAAATACCTTAAAACGAATTATCGCAAGTTGTTAGTTTTACGTATGATTAACCACATTGAATCAAACACTAACGTCAACATCAATTTACTGGATGCCATCCAAATAGTAACAACGGCGTGGTCAAGGGTATCATCAGATACAATAAAAAACGAGACCGAGGCTAATTTCGGGCGCGGCCGAAATTTGAATACCCTTCACTCTCGTCGGGCTAAAAGTTTTTTGGGGCAAACCTATGACTTGTGTTTAATCCTTCCCAATTCTTTTCCTTCTGTTTTCGCATAATCTTTGATATTGACAAATTCTGTGGCGTCGATAAAACAATATTTGTGTGAGGTTTGGTTGGAATAAGTGGTAAAATAAAAAAAAAATTCTCAGAAAACTTTATTGGGGGGATGCGGGAGCATGGCCCCATGGTACGATTCCATTTGTTTTACTTTTTTGTGGTTTTGATAAAGACGCATTGAGTTCTTTTTTAAATTGGTGTAGAAAAAATGTTTCTTAGAAGATCCAAAATGGGGAGGTTGGGTTTGTATGGTAGCCCCATGACTCCATAGTCCGATTTCAATCATTTTTACATATATTTTGAGGCATCAATAGAAACACATTTGTGTTATGGCATCAATTGAAGTGCACTTTTACGAGTTTTGGTTGAAAGTGGTGCACAAATAAAAAAGTTGTTCGTAGAAGAACTCAACTTGGGGGGTTGGCTTTGTATGATAGCCCCATGACCCCGTCGTCCGATTCCATTCATTTTTACACATGTATTGTGGCATAAATTAAAATGCACTTTTAGGAGGTTTGATTGAAATTCGTGCACAAATAAAAAAGTTTTTCTTAGAAAAACTCAATTTGGGGGTTGGGTTTGTATGACAGCCCCATGACCCCATAGTCTGATTTCATTTATTCTTACATATATTTTGAGGCATCAATAGAAACACATTTGTGTGAAATTTGGTTGAAATTGGTGCACAAATTAAAAAAATTTTCTTAGAAGAACCTAATTTGGGGGGTTAGGTTTGTATGGCAGCCCCATGACCTCATGGTCCGATTTGATCCATTCTTACGTATGTTTTGTGTTATCAATTGAAACACATTTGTGTGAAATTTCGTTGAAATTAGTAAACACATGAAAAAGTTTTTCTTATAAAAACCAAATTGGGGGGGTTAGGTTTATATGGCAGCCCCATGACCCCACTGTCCGATTTTAGCGATTCAAACATACAAACTGCCTGCAATAAAAAGAAACATGTGTGCAAAATTTCAGCTCGATAACTTTTAAACTGGCCGAGTAAAACGCGTAGCAACAGACGGACAGACGGACAGACGGACAGACGGACAGACGGACAGACAGACAGACGGACATCGTCCAATCGACTCAGCTCGTCATGCTGATCATATATATACATATTTTATATGGTCGGAGCTGCTTCCTTCAATGCGTTACAAACTTCATGACAAAGTTAATATACCCTTTACTCTACGAGTGAAGGGTATAAAAATGCTTCCAACATGCAGGGTTTGGTAAACGTGGATCAGAAAATGTGAATGCCACAATCGTCAATGATGACGAAGATGAACTGGACAGCTTACCGTTAGCCGTTAGAACGTTGGCAGGAAAACCAGCTTGCTAATGCAACATGCAGCGATTGGTCAACGTTTGTTGAAGTCGATGACGAAATCGTCACATCTGGTGATCTTACCGACATAGAGATTATCGAGGAGATGACATCGGCACAAATCAACAACGATGATTCAACTGATGACGAAAAAAGTGCAATCCAATTATCAGAGTCTGAACAAATGCTGTCAACTAAAGATGCAATGCAAGCCGTAATATGCCTAAAAAGATTTTGTTTGTTTGGCGACGGCAAAGATGAAGTGTCCACTGAAATCATTGAATAAATAGAAAAACAAATCGAAATTTTAATTGTCAAAAAAAAAGAAATTAAATCAGTCAAATATTACAGATTATTTTACGAAACTTTAATTTAGTCACAGTTACAAGTTAGACATTTTTCGTATTATTCAAGGAGAAAGACTTTAATTTTTTGTTATACAAGCATGTATTAATTGTTTCACTATCATTAACCAAGGTTAAATAATCGATATTCGTTTTAATTTTGTCTCTACCTATTGTCCGGATATAACGACATTCGGATATAGCGACCAATATTCATTGGTCCCTTCGCCGTCGCTATAACCGAAATCTACTGTAGTATGATTCATAGAAATTCATTAAATTCATTTGATCAGTCAGTATTATGGGCAATATAGAATGGATCAGTGCACTAAAATACGAATCATGTCAGTGATAGTAAAAAATATCAAACACCGAGTGCCGGGTCGGTTTTGACATCCTTAATTTCCTAAAAGATTACTCCAGTATATTGAAAATGTATATTTTCATTTTGTCCTTGTTGGTGTTAGATAAATCCAAATGACTAAAAACTAGATTCCCGATTGTTTTCATTCTTTCTATAGGGGAGTTACATTGATGGTTGTAAAAGTCCTTAGTTCAAACGTATCTCGCTGTCGTGTAATACGATTAGGAACTTTGAAAGAAATTTCAAAAAGATTTTCAGGGACATCAATAGATCCATTAATTAAATTAGGTAAGAAAATCGCATTAAAATAGGTTCTTCGTACTTCAAGTGTATTTATATTCAGAATCTTTTGAATATGAGCATAGTTTATGTCATCATTACTTACATGCAGTTTGTATGCAATGTAACTTAGAAATTTATGCTGAACTTTTTCAAGAGTTGTAAGAAATATAAAATGGATTCCATACAATAGATAAATATTCTAATTAACTCCGTACAAGCGAAAAGTATAACGATTTTACGGCATAAATGTTATTAAATCCCGAAGAATTCCGAATAACAAAACCTAACATGCGACGAGATTGTTCAGTAGTATCACTGATATGCTCTTTGAAACATAATGATATATCCATTAAGATTCCCAGATCTTTAATCAAGCTTACTTGATTGAGTTCACGATTATTTATGTAATATGTGCATTGATGTTTTGCTGAACTATTTCTTCTAAATATTATAGACTTAGGCCCGTATTTATGAACATTCCTTAACTCAAGGAGACTTTTTTGTCTCCTTTGACCAGGGTTGTGCTTTGTTCCTGATGTCACCGCCGCTATGCGAAAGTCCACAGGTCAAGGAGACCTTGGGTCAAGGATTCCTAAATTCAATAAATTAAATGTCATTCCCCTTACTTTTTCATAGAAAAAAAGTCTCCTTAAGTTAAGGAATGTTAATAAATACGGGCCTTAGGCTCGTATTTATGAACATACCTTAAATCAAGGAGAACTTGAGTCCAGGATGCCGAAATTCAAACAATTAAATGTCATTTCCCATACTTTTTCATAGAAATCATTTATACTCAGGAGTCCATGCATCCTTGATTTAAGGCGAAACTCAAGGAGACCTTAAGTTTTCAATAGACTTGAAATATAATATTTAAAGGTAGGTGGGTAGCTACCTTGACTTCAAGTGAGGTTGACTATAGAAAATTTCAAGGTCTCCTTGAGTTTCTCCATAAATCAAGGATGCATTGACTCGTGAATATAAGTGATTTATGAGAAAGTATGGAAAATGACATTTAGACACGTATTTATGAACATTCCTTAACTCAAGGAGACCTTGAGTCAAGGATGCCGAAATTCAATTTTTTAATTAGGATATCGAAATTAAGATTATCGAAAGCTTTGGGGAAATCAGTGTAAACTGAATGAACTTCAGACTTTTTCAAAAAAGCTTTTAAAATATAATTTTCATATTCTATAAGGTTAGTTGCTGTGAATCTACCCGAGCAAAATCCATGTTGGTTGGTAATAATATTAGGCCGTACCAAAGGTGTAATGTAGTCCGTAACCTTTCGAATATTTTGAGGAATACAAGATAAGATGTTAATCGGCCTATAATTTTCAACATTGGCTCTGTCATCTGATTTATGGATAGGTAGGACGCAGCTTATCTTCCATTCATCATGAAATTGCCCAGAGGATAACGATTTGTTAAAAAGAACAATTAGTGGTTGCAGCATATTTTCAGCACAATTCTTCATAAACACCGAAGGGATGCCGTCTGGTTCGGCACTTTTTGATATGTCTAGCTCCATGAGTTTCCTAAAAAGCAAATCGGGACTAATTCTAATATTTGATCGAGGTGAGAAACTTCGTTATTGGAAACCCTGGAAAATGATCAGCGAATAAATTTGAAATAGCAGAACAGCTAGAACTCCTAATACCGTTAAGGAACATTGTGTCAGGAATAATATTATCTTTTTTCGGGAGTTAATATAATTCATACACTTTTTAATGTTTGTTCGAACTTCAGATTCAACTTAATGAACGAAACACTGGAAATCGATTTTAGATTGACTCTTGAATTTTGTCCTTAAATTGGAAAAACAACTTTGTAGTCATGTAAGTTTCCGGTAGGACTGGAAAACCAGGCTGGAAAGTTATCATAATTTAAGCGTTTACGAGGAAGATCAAATCAATTTAATCAAATTATTTATGTTGAAATTGGGCGAAGTGCTGTAAAGTAAAAGCGGACAAACAACGAAAACCGATTACACCGAGACAAAAGAAAAATGCGACCGCTCTCGTTGAAATGCTGAAGTGAACAGACAGGTTTATTGTAATCGTGATGATAATACAGTTCTACTCGAACATTCTCAACACTCCCACTTTCGATAGAACATCAATCCAAAATATCATTACATTTGTTGATTCTAAATTTACGTTAACATTTCTATGCTCCATGAGCGAATTCAAAATCCAATTCAAAACAAATAAAAACTTTAAAAATATTTCATCTTGAAGTAAGAACTCGCTTCGTTAAATTTTCATTTTGTAGCCATTCCAATCAAGCTTCGAAGTCGCTCAAATCTCTCGCGTAACAACGTTTTAGTAAACACGTCCGCTAATTGTTCTTCAGTTGTGACATATTCCAAATCAAATGCGCCGTTTTCATATCTCTCCCTGATGAAGTGATAGCGCACGTCGATGTGTTTGGTGCGCTTATGAAATTCTGGGTTCTTAACCAACCTGATGGCGCTTTGATTATCCATGTAGAATTGAACTTTACTCGTCTCTCCAACCAAGTCGTCCACCAACTTTCTTAGCCAGACCAGTTCCTTCACAGCATCGGATGCTGCCATGTATTCAGATTCTGTCGTCGATAGTGCCACCGAACGTTGCCTTTCAGAAAACCAGTTCACCGGCCCATTGTTGAATAGAAAGATGCTACCCGATGCCGATCTTCTTGTTGATAGATCCCCCGCGTAGTCCGCGTCGCTGAACACAACTAAGCCGTCTTTCCTTTCTCCTTCAAAAAAGATACCAAAGTTCATCGTTCCTCGCAAGTATCTCATGATTCGCTTTACGATGTTGACATGTGCGTTTCTAGGTTTTTCCATAAATCGACTTGCTACTCCGACGGCAAATCTGATATCCGGTCGAGTTCCAATGGCCAGATGCATCAGACTGCCCACAGCTTCTCTGTAGGGAAAACTTTGATCATCTTCTGAGTCGCCAAATGCCGCCGCCATTTGATTGTTGTCCAAAGGCGTCGTAACCGTTTTACTCTCCATCATGCCGAATCTGTTGAGAACCTTGATTAAATATACAGCTTGCGTAACCAACATACCTCCGTTCTGTCTGTTGAGTTCGAAGCCCAAGAATACATCAGCCTTCGTCGCCTTCACATCGAATTTCTCGCGCAGATGTTTGATGACAAGCTCAATATCTTCCTTGCGATCTGCAGCCAGCAACCCGTCATCCACATAGATAGCCAAGATGACTTTTCGTCCAGCCTCTCCCTTCACAAAAATGCATGTGTCTCCTTGCGTTGCCACGAAGCCAAACTCTCGAATGAATGCAGTGAACACCTGATTCCAGCATCTTGATGCTTGTTTGAGCCCGTATATACTCTTGTTCAGCCTGCAAATTCTTCCCGTGTTGTCATCGAAACCTGTGGGTTGACACATGTGTACTTCCTCGTTCAGAAAAGCCGTCTTAACGTCAAACTGCCAAAGTTGCATCCGCTTCGCTACCGCCACAGAAAGTATGAGTCGAATTGAAGTGTATTTCGCTACGGCGCTGAATGTTTCCTCGTAGTCTATTCCGTACTTTTGTGTAAAACCTCTCGCAACGAGTCGAGCCTTGAATCTCTTCACGCTTCCATCTAGCGCGTATTTAACCTTGTACACCCATTTATTATCCACAAGCTTCGGCGATGTTCCCTTTACGCTCACCAGCGACCAGGTGTTGTTTGTCATCAGCGACTCGTACTCTTCCTGCATCGCCATCTGCCACTGCTTCTTGTCCGGCGATTTCATCGCTTCTTCAAAAGTTTTTGGCTCATTCACGTAAATGGCCACAGACGCTGCCGGCTGACTATTAGAACTTTCTATTTTTCTCCCCTCGCCTCGGGTTCGGTGTTGAATTATATTCTGCTCGGTCATTGAACACCAGCCTTTACTCGCGCGCTGTGACAGGTGTTCACTGTCGCTTGTGTCTTCGTCTTCTGCCCCTGGTCCATCTAAAGGCGACTGCAAATGTGTGGAAATGTCATCATGCGAAGCCTCCTCCGCCGTTTCCTCCGCCGGATCTTCTTTCGCATACTTTAGTGCGGTGATTTCGTTTTCAGACGGGCCAAGTGTGTCGTTTCCAGATGGACCAGGCACGTTGACTTCTTCGACGAATCGCACGTTGCATGCTACTTCCACCTTCTTCGTCTTCGGGTTCCATACGCGGTAGCCTTTTACATTTTCGTCATACCCGACAAAAATGCATTTAGTGGCTTTTACATCCAATTTACGTCGACGTTCTTTCGGAATATGCACATATACATCTTCTCCGAACACGTGCAGGTCGTGCACTTTAGGCGTCTTTCCACACCACAGTTCGTATGGTGACTTGCCTTTCACACTGCTCTTTCCGGTTCTGTTGAGTACAAAAGTAGCAGCGTTGACTGCTTCTGCCCAGAATTTCAGTCCTAGCTCTGACGCATGAATCATAGTCCTCGCTGCTTCGATTATCGTTCTATTCTCCCGCTCGGCCGCACCATTCTGTTCCGGCGTATAGGGTACGGTGCGTTGATGTCGAATTCCGTTTGCCTCCAAAAGCTTCATAACATCTTTATTGACGAACTCCTTGCCATTATCACTTCGGAAACATTGCAGTCGATGGCCTGTTGATTTTTCAGCCATCTTGATGAATACTTGAAGACGACTCGCCACTTGCGATTTCTCTTTCAAAAAATAAACAAAACGGAAACGTGAAAAATCATCCTTAATCAGAAGCACGTACCTTGCGCCGCCCAGCGATGTTATCTCCATCGGTCCACACAAGTCCGCGTGCACGATTTCGCCACATCTCACTGCTCGATCTTTGCTGCTCTTGAAGTTGCCACGGTGTTGTTTGCCAGCCAAACAAGCTTCGCACGTAAAATCATCCTCTGCGTAGTTGACACCATTTGCCTTTAACACTTCCCGAACGTGTGGTAGATTTTGGTGACTCAAACGCTCGTGCCATTTGCGCAGCGATATCTTTGGTGTGGATAAATATGCCTTACTTTCGTCGGCCACGATGTTCTTAAAGCGCATCTTAAAAAGATTTCCCTCACGGACTCCCACTGCAGCGATGCCCGTTCTGTCACTCAGTTTGCATCCATTGTTGTCTGAGGTTAACCGGAATCCCCTATCCATGGCCCGAATCGCAGAAAATAAGTTACAGCGAATTCCAGGCACGTAAAGTACGTCCAGCAACTGTTTCTTCGCCCACTCTTTGCCATTATGACACATGACTTCAATTACTCCACGGCCGTGTGCTTTCATTGTTCCACCATTCGCAACTCGTATTTCGGATTTCGGACTTAGCTCTTTAAACTCAATAAAAAGCTCCCGCCTGCTGCTCATGTGGTCCGTCGCACCTGTATCCAACAGCCAATCGTCCGCCTTTCCATCGCCCGCATCGCACACAAAAGCTCCACCACTCCATTGCGATGAGCGACTTTGCTCTTTATCTTTTTCAGGACAATCACGTTTGAAATGTCCGATCTTGTGGCATCTGAAACATTTTAAATCGCCTTTCGATTTCTTCTTGTGAGAATCGGCTTTGCCTTTATTTTCCGACTTGCCTGCCTTCGCACTCTTTACTGCCATCCTTTGCCTGGCTAGCAATGCCTCAACCGTTTCACCGCTCCGCGCCGCATGGCGGTCTTCTTCAACGATTAGCCTGGCCCGCAAATTATCGATGGTTTTTTCAGCCTTCGGTGTTGACTCCCATGCACAAGCGAACGCTGCATGCTCCTCAGGCAGCCCTGTAATTATTCGCGCCATTAACAGTTCCTTTGGCAAATTACTTCCACATGCCTTGAGTTTGTGTGCCATATCCTCCACTCGAGCTATGTAAGCGGTCATGCTCTCCGACGATTCTTTCTTCGAAGCAAAAAATTTTTCGTAAATAACCATCGTCATCACTTCGCTTCGCTGTCCAAAAACTTTTTCCAATTTCTGCCACATAGCTCTCGATGTTGTTGCTGTCTGAATATGTGTGAGATGCTCGTCACTTATCGAAGTCCCGATTATTTTCTTGGCCCTTTTATCAGCCTTAATCCACGCTTCTTGCGCAGCCACATTCCCATCGACGAGTGCTGGCTTAAGTTTCGAACCATCCACGATGTCCATCACGTCCATTGAATCCAAAATTAGCTCCATTTTGAATTTCCACGCAGTGAACTGTTCGGCACTCGACAACTTTTCGATTTTCAAACTCTCGGAGTCCATTTTTACAATGTCGATAAAATCGCGATCACAAAAATGTTCGTTCCACGATATATTTGCGTTTCTATACGTTCCACGATTTATTTGAGTTTCTATACGATATTTATCGCGCAGCACTTGAGCTTATTTCTGGGCCCATAACCTGTTGAAATTGGGCGAAGTGCTGTAAAGTAAAAGCGGACAAACAACGAAAACCGATTACACCGAGACAAAAGAAAAATGCGACCGCTCTCGTTGAAATGCTGAAGTGAACAGACAGGTTTATTGTAATCGTGATGATAATACAGTTCTACTCGAACATTCTCAACAATTTACAATACTATAAAATAAAGACGCTTCATTTAATGGCAACTGCTTAGTCACAGTCCAATGAACAATATTGAGAGCTTGATTTAAATCATAATAGTCTGCATTTTTAAAATACCTACATAATCCCGAAAAACAAAATCCCGCCCGTTCATAATCCCGCTTTTTCCAAGAAAATCCCGCATTACGTTATCCCGACATTACAAAATCCCGCCATATCAGAATCCCGCCTCCTCAAAATCCCGCCATTCCAAAATCCCGCCATTTAAATATCCCGCTATTAAAAAAATAAATAACAGGCGCGACAATCCAGCATTGGACTAAGGCCGCAGGATGTGTTAGTGACATCCTATTTCCAAGATCTTATCTGCTTTTTTGTTGAGGTAATGAGATCAGCATCACGCTCAGCAGTGTTATTTATCCCCATAAATGGGTACTCGTTTAACATCTGAGTGAGATCATAGTCCGTCACAAGCTCGTGAGTTCGAAAAACACCATGATCCACGTTGAGATTCGAGCTCATGACCCTGTGCACCGAAGGTGCGCGCACTAACCGCTAGACCAACCAGACTACGCTATTAAATAATAAAAAAATCCCGTCAAAACACCGCCATTTTTTTATTGTTAACAAAAAAATATAGATATGCGATCGACTTATCAATTATTAACATTAGTTTATGCGCCAAGTTTCTCAAAAAAATAGTTTTTTTATAGTCCTCTGTAGTTGTGATTTTTTTATTATTTAATAGCGGGATATTGAAATGGCGGGATTTTGGAATAGCGGGATTTTGAGGTGGCGGGACTTTGAAATGGCGGGATTTTGATATGGCGGGATTTTGTAATGTCGGGATAACGTAAAGCGGAGAGGACCATCATAGTAACCTAAAAACGCCGATTTCCTCCTGCAGAGTGGCAGTAGAAGCGGCTGTTTTGCT
This sequence comes from Microchrysa polita, assembly GCA_949715475.1. Lineage (NCBI taxonomy): Eukaryota > Metazoa > Arthropoda > Insecta > Diptera > Stratiomyidae > Microchrysa > Microchrysa polita. The sequence continues at coordinate 62,717,260 of OX454420.1, forward strand.
CAGGGCTAGTGCCAGATGGATTCACGGCAGCACTTGCGCGACAACTAGGTTGATTTGGCCACGGCTTGACTCGGCCCGATCAACCATATTATTGTCACTGGACAGGAAACACATTGGTGGGGTGCTCGGTGCTATAACGGGGCACTGTCCTATTGGGGAGCACGCAAGGAGACTCCGCATTCCCCATAATGACTACTGTAGAAGTTGTGGTGACGAAGAAAAGGAAGAAAGCGTGCATCACTTTCTCTGTCAGTGTCCGGCCCTGGCCGAAGTACGAAGACGTATTCTTGGTTCTAGGTTTTTCTATGATATGGACGATCTTCGGGATGTGAGCCCAATATTGCTCAATAAGTATATTGCCAGAACGGGCTGGTTTTACAGCATGACTTCGTACGTACTTTTCTTCTTCCATGGGGTATCACAATGGACCAATCTTTCGGTCTAAGTGCACTAGATGTCAATTCTAGTGGCTCCTTCACCTAACCTAACCTAACGTAAAGCGGGATTTTTTGGAAAAAGCGGGATTATGAACGGGCGGGATTTTGTTTTTCGGGATTATGTAGGTATCCCGTTATGGACATGCCGTTTTGATAAATTCAAATGGGGGGATAAGGGGGGTCCTTGCTCACGTTGTCTTAGTGTCAAATTAGAAACAATATTGACATTTTTTGCTTACAATGGCCCTTTGCTACAAGGATTATCAACACGGTCGCGGTTTTTTTTGAATAGGGAAAGAATCAGATGTTGTTTGATAAAGCACATCAGCGGGTAAAGAACAGAGTTCAAATTTTGTAAAAATAATCATGATGATTGATGAGGACACTATCCTCAACATCCTAGTGTCCAAGGTCAACATCGAATAAATTATTCCGCGTTTGATAAAAACTTGGCGTTAATCGCTACCAAATTTAAAATATTTCAATGAATTTTCTGAAAAATCAGCACAAAGGATACCAAGTATTTCAGGTGGCCAAATAATTTAAATGGTCACAATCGGTTCTTCTTTCTAAAAGTTTGCCCACTACATTCACATATGATTCCGGAAAATTCTCACATGCATTCAAAACACTTCTTACACAGTTATAGATGAATTTATATTTGACTAACTAAATTATATGTCTGGATTATAAGTATAACGCTTATATGCTTCACCTTGTTTCATTCAGTTTAGCATTATATAGAGTTGTTACTCCTATAAAATGCAAATCCTTTAAGATGCGTCCTTTTCAATATTATCTCAGATGATATCCTGCATTTCAGAATATATCTTTTATTCTATTTTTTGAAGTAAGAAATAAATAAGGATATGAGGACATGAACCTTACGAGGATACTTTCGTAAAACATGTTGAAAGCTCTTACAGTTTTTCCACCTGAAACGATGTTTCGCAATAGAGCTCGGTATGTTTCTTTCGTGGCACCGTTCTTCTCTTCTCATATACATTTTAAGCCATTCATAACACGTGTAGCATAGGTCGTCGTTTTGTTTCCAATTTATGAACATTATATCCACTATTATATACGTACATACATATTTGTCGCATATGAACTCGTCGGATTATCCAGTCGATGTAACCTAATCCCCCAGAATATCCGTACTACGTCACGTTTAAACGTATAAATAGCCCGAGAGATGCTATACAGGTTTACTGGTAACTCGACGTATTCCTTGAAATACGTAATACTAGCGTCAAAATGCAACAAATTGGGTAAGGTATAAAGGTCGATTCACAGTTTTAAGTCTTCTGTACAATCATTTTCCGTACAACCTGATAGATTTTCAATTAATTGATTCACTGACAATCTGTGAATCTGGTATTTGTTCACCAATTCTCACCAAACCTCATAAAAATGTGTTTCTATTGATGTCACAAAACATATGTGATATAGTGAAGGGTATCGAAATTTCGACCACGCCCGAAATTAGCGTCGGTCTTGTTTAATTTAAAAATAATAGTTTCGAAGGCTTCATTTTAATATTGATCGATTTGATTGATTTTGATTGATTGGCTAAAACAATAAAATTTGTTAAAAACAAATTTGGGCAATGTCGCTTCAAATTTCAAAATCCGCGATTTTCTTCAAAAAATACCAAAATCCAAATATCTCAGTAACCTGTCAGTAACCACTGAAAATAAGTTCAACACTTAGGCCCGTATTTATGAACATATCTTAACTCAAGTAGACCTTGAGTCAAGGATGCCGAAATGCAAAAAAATTAAATGTCATTTCCCATACTTTTTCATAGAAATCATTTATATTCAGGAGTCAATGCATCCTTGATTTAAGGTGAAACTCAAGGAGACCTTAAGTTTTCAATAGACTTGAAATATAATATTTCAAGGTAGGTGGGTAGAAAATTTCAAGGTCGCCTTGAGTTTCTTCTTAAATCAAGGATGCATTGACTCGTGAATATAACTGAATTCTATGAAAAAGTATGGAATATGACATTTAAGTTTTTTAATTTCGGCATCCTTGACTCAAGGTCTCCTTGAGTTAAGGGATGTTGATAAATACGGGCCTTAGGGTTTATGAGTCACACATGTGCATAGCCTTCGTTCCCGTTGACGTCTATGAGTCACATGTGACTTATAAATGAATTGATTTTAGGATGCCAGATGTGGTGGTTATAACGATGAAAACCGGTCAGACAGTGAACGTGTTAAGGAAGCCTTATCTCGAGGCAACCTTAAGTCAAGGATAGATTTACGGAGACCTTCAGTCATGGAATGAAATGTCATTTTCTATAACTTTTTTTTTATCTAAATAAATTAATTTGTTCGAGTATTTTTGTTCAAATATATATTTTTTATTAGTCTTCACTTATAACGGAATTTGAAAATTGTTGAGTGTACACACACGGATAACAATTTAAATTTTCTTCCGTTAAGGGAGCAATAATATTTTTTTCTCTAAATTATTCATATTTGACTTGTCGTAAAAATAATTTATTTGGATAAAAATTATACTGAAAATTGCATTCCATTCCTTGCCTTAATCTTAAATCTTTATTTAATGGCATTATGACCCTTATAACTTGTTTAAGGGAATACGTCGAGTTACCAGTAACCCTGTATAGTAAACGTCAAGTCCGCTTCAGGTGAACTTAGTGATTCCACAAGAGCCCTTTACACTTTCGAGTTGTCCTTTTAAACATTTATTTGCAACTATTCATATCACATAATACGCGAATATGTAGTAGGTCGTTGGTTTACTTGTCGTTACGACGCCAACGTTAGCAAAAGGATTAGCCTCGTGGCAAACCACCCCGGTTCGTACTTGCATAGCACGATTGTGGCCATGAAAGGGATCAACCTCATTACGGGATAGTTATGCAAACCACAAAATTTGCATCGCGAAACTCAACTGTTAATTAAAGTCCTCGTGTATAGACCGTGAATAAGTTGGTCTAAAATACTCCTATAGTCTTTTGCGAGATTAAAACTACTCTAATAGGGTTCTACGGTTTAAGTTCTTCATGACGTCTTCTAGGGAAGTTAATTCATATCTCCGTGTTTTCTCTATACAACGTTTTATTGTCGAATATATTCTCACTGCTGACCGATATTTGAATGCAACTGTTGTCCTTGACTAGATGGGCCTACGGCCGACGTCGGCCATTGTCGTAAACAATACAAAACCTACTGAACCGTTCGCCATGCTGAGTCAACGAAGCCCAAAAGGTGTGTTTCATCATTTGCTCGTGCTCCGATTGTTATCTATATGTCTAAACTACTACAATAGTGGTTTCATCCATGTCCATGCTTAGCGTGCCAAATCATGAGTCCTTGTGAATGGCTAGGCAGCTTCACTTGGCGGGTTATTCTCCTCGTGAGTCTATCCTGATATTTCTTCCTTTGTTTTATTGCTCGCCATCAGTGCGGTTTTGATTATTCGGTTGTGTTTTGTAGAAATACGAACAGACCAACGGGAAAAAAAGTTCGACATTGTCTATCCTGTCGAATCCCCTTTGTTGTCCGCTCCAGTTACACGGATGCCGCGGCAGTTTTTATCGAAGAAAAGTCATAAAAAAGTGTCATAAGAAAACTTTTTGGTCGAAGAGACAGGAGATCCTTGAAGTCTATTTTTTTTCGTGTTTATCTTGACAACAGTGAAGTCAGCTCATGTTTAGCACTTAATACCTTGACAAATTGCTCTTAGTTATCTGTTTTATGAATCGACTGGAACAATGCTGACGATAGGGTTGCTTTCAAGGGATGGGATGATTGAAGAATAGTCTGGTTGTCGTTGTCTTGATGATATTCTTGAGTAATAAGAAGAGAATTGCAATTACAGTCTTCAAGGTAGATAACGTAAAGAAGGAGAGCTCTTGAAGAATGATGTACAGAATTTAGGTTACCAGGAAGAATCTAACGATAGTACAGATAAATTTGTGTTTTTTGTGTAGATCTCAAGGACAACCAAACGGCAATATAGTGCCAAACCTTCTTCGTGAATTGGCCATTGAGAGTAAAAGGTGTTGTGTTATTATGTGAAGCGATATCAAAGCGAGACCGAGGCTAATTTCGGGCGAGGCCGAAATGATTGAAATTGATAGACTTTTATCTGTCTGTCTGTATTTCTTTGAAGAATCAAATTTGGGGGATTGAGTTTGTATGCCAGCCCCATTACCCCATGGTCCAATTTCATTAATTTTTGCATATGTTTTGTGACATCAATAGAAATACATTTTCATGAGGGTTGGTGTAAATTTGTGCTCGAATTAAAAAGTTTTTCTTGGAAGAACCCAATTTGGGGGTCGGGTTTGTATGGCAGCCCATGACTCCATGTTTGGATTCCAATCAGTTTTACATATGTTTTGTGACATCAATAGAAATACATTGTCATGAGGTTTGGTTCAAATTGGTACCCAAACAAAAACGTTTTTCTTAGAAGAACCTAATTTTGGCGGTTAGGTTTGTGTTGCAGCCCCATTAAACAGTTTGGGTGATGACGGAATATTTTTGAAAAATGCATTTTCTTACACGGCTTAACAGGTTGAGTCCCGGCATGGTTCTGGTGGCCTTTAACTATAGCCCACGAGCAGCCAATGATAGGAATGAAGGATCAATTGGTATAGATAGCTTATATACCTTGAATTTATACTATTTTCACTTCAAGGACTCGAAAAGGATAATGCCCAGTATACGCCGGGCTATACCAACAGCTTTCGTTCCTATAGACCGAGCGTCCAGTTAACTGGACATTTTGAAAAATTAAAAAAAAAATGGAACTTTAAAATTTGAAAAACTTTTCGCTCACACTTGAATTCTAAGACGCGCCAGTTATTGACATTGAATAACGGTGAAAGACTGAGGCAGTTTTATCATATAAATCTGATCTATGGAGCTGCGAAACTATACAAACTGTACCTGTTGCCTGGTATCGTTTTTAAGTGTGAAACAAAAACGAAACTTTTGTTATAGTCCGAGACTTACATTTCATGTCAAAACTATAGCCCGAAGTCGTTTTCATAGTCATAGAAATGAATGAATGTAGGTGTCCAGTATACTGGACGCGGGCTATATTTATGGACTGAGGTGTCCAGTTATTTGGACGTCTCGGGACTCAACCTGTTAAACCTAAAAAAAAAATGGCAAATTTACCGTTATTTGGAAAAGGAAAAAAACTAGTGAGTAAATTGGAATTTGTTCTTGAGATTCTTTTGAGATTATGACCCCAAAAAGTCGCTAAAGGTATTGTTTGCATCAATTTTGCAACGTACCGTGGTACACCATGCATTGTGGCATATTCAGAAATATCTACACATACGTAGTAGAATCCAAAATTGTTGAGAAAAACACACTTCCAGTTATCCGATTGAATTCATTTAAGTTTTATTTTTCAATGTAACTCCCGTTTACTTCAATACAACGATGAGATCGTTTAATAAGATCCTGCATCCCTTTCAAAAAGTAGTCCACGGGTTTGTCTTGAAAATGGTCCAAAACAGCATCTTTCAGTTCCTTCTCAGTCTCAAATTTTCGTCCTCGGAGGTCCTTTTTTAATTTTGGGAACAGGAAGTAGTCACTTGGGGCCAGGTCTGGGCTGTACGGGGGGTGTTCAATTTCTTCAAAGCCGCATTTGACCACAGCAGCCTTGGCCACCGCGGCGGTGTGAACTAGTGTATTGTCGTGAAGAAGCAGCCCCCCTTTCGCCAGTTTTCCATACCGTTTCTCCACGATGTTGGCCCTCAATTGGGTCAAAAGATCTGCATAATATTTCCCTGTTACTGATGTGCCCTCTTCCTTGAAGTCAATCATTATAATTCCCTTGGAATCCCAGAAGATGGTGGTCATAATCTTTTTCCGGCTCTGCTGCACCTTCGCCTTCTTGGGGCGCTCCTCATAAGGCCTCCTCCATTCCATGGACTCCCTTTTGGTCGTGGGTGTCTCTATTTTATTTTGAGACTATATTTTAGCACTTTTATTTTATATGTGTTAATTTATTTTAAATACTTTGGTTCATCGTTATAATAAAATATATTTATTTAATTCACTTGTTTAAATTCACAATTTAATTTTATAATATTTTGTTTTAAGAACTACCGACAGATTACGTCCATCTCGGATTGATGGTAGATAGTGAGTGGGCGAGTGACTCGGCTATGTGAAGTCTTATCAGAAACTCAACGAAGGGACACGTTGAATATAGAACGGAAGTTATTACTACAAAATTAGAGTAAATAATTGATGGAGTGTAAATCGAATTACTTAACGAATTTATACTGACAATTATGTTTTTCAAATAATAGTTAAGCATGATACTAATCAACCGCCACAGTGGGATCATAGTAAAGGACCATGGTTTCGTCTCCTGTCACAATTCTGTTGATAATTGCATCCGAGTCGGCGCGACACAGCTGCAAAACGTCTTTCGAACATTTCATTCGCTGCTTCATTTGATCTGCTGAGAGGAGTTTCGGGATCCATCTTGCCGAGATCTTCCTCATCCCTAAATGGTCGGTAATAATTCTTTCGACGGTGGTTTTTGATAGACTTGTCCTTTCTGCAATCTCTGATAACTTTAGCCGCCGATCACTCAATACAACTTCCTCGGCTAATTGGACGTTTTCTTCGGTGGTCTCAGTTATTGGGCGTCCGGTGCGGGGTTCATCAGAAACATTCGTCCTTCCTCGCTTGAATTCCAAAATCCACCGGTAAATAGTCGCCTATGCGATGGTGAAGAGTTGCCGCACATGGATATGAGTTCATCTCGAACCTGGGACGCCGTGTAACCTTTCAAAAAGAGGAATTCAATGACCGCGCGGTACTTGATCTGCTCCATTTCAAATACGAAATCAGAATGAGACACAAATAATTACCTAGCCGGGCCCTTGATTGCGCAATTGAACTCATGTTTAGTCCTGTTATGACCGAAGATTTGTTCTATCGAATAGCGGTAAAATGAATTCAATCGGATAACTGTAAGTGTGTTTTTCTCAACAATTTTGGATTCTACTACGTACATTCCGATCGTTCTTAGCTGATGAAATTATTCTCCTCTAGCCGTGGGTAGGGTAGGATATGTTCAGGGATTTTAATTATTAGCTTTTTCAACATGGTGGTGCGTTTTATTGGGCCCAGAGCAGGTCCAAATAACCTAAATTTCCATACCAATTATGTCACTGATCCATTCTTCCAGGACATTTACTGCCATTTTTATGAAAGCTAGGTTAATCAGACCTGTTCAGTATTCATGGAAACGGCGCGCGCTGCCATAGTTGATTTAGAAGGATCGCTTTTGTCATTTTGTTTTCTATAGCACAACGGTCAGGGGTTAGCGTTAGCGTTTTAAAAAACCAAGCCGTACTTGACATCTTAGTATGATACTTGGACTTTCACCATGACTTAAGCAGCTGCGCCTTGACATCCAATTTCTTAAACCATTTGATTATGACAAGTCCACGGTCAGGATCTTCCGAAAATTGTATCGAGTTCCTTCTATAATTTCGATCAAAATTCTGAATAATCATTATCCTTTCTTGTTTGCACTGTTCCTATTATAGTTACAAAGATATTCACGAAAACCCGGAAAATCCCGTATTGATAAGAAACTTGGCCACTTTCTTCGAAACCGTATGGGCTACAAGTTCGCCATAAACTTTTTTAGCCGGAGTTACTGTTATAAAGTTCTTCCTGAAATTTTGTAAAAAAAATACCGTCAGACCCCCTGGCACCGTTAGGAATAGTCAAATCAAAATCTACATTTGACATTTTATTCACAAGTCACAAGAGCCATAAATTTTCCCTACAGCACTTTTTAGTAAATATTACCGTTGTAGAGATATTCAGAAAAACCTGTTTTTGAGATTCGACCCTCTGTACAACCGTGAGCCGCACTCGTATAGGTACACGGGGACTTTTGGCGTCTTATGTAGTACCTCGAGAGGAAAGCCAATGCAAAAATTCAGCTTTCCCCTAGTTTTTCCGAAGTTTGCCCAATTTTTTGTTCAAATTTCCTGGGGTATTATGCTACGAGATATAAGCTAAAGGATCAATTTGTCGTCGTAGCCTGAAGCTCGTATGTTCCATATGCTATTCTGTCATAAAGGCTTCTTTCTTGCTTTTTATAACGACAATTAATCTTATTTTCCTTGTTATTTCACCGCATAATCTGCGTTCATCAATAGTTTAATCAAAATAACCGTCCTCCATTCAATATGCAAACGTTGATTAACGGTTACAATTAGCCATACTATTCCAAATTATTATTGCACAATGTCATCACCTACGCTCATTTGAATATCATCCACTGGTTGCTCGTTTACGCACCAGCTATAAACCCGTGGTGGACCGTGTAATAATAGCATTCCAACACTGTGCGTCAATACTTTTTAGCAAGGCAACATTTTCGCCCGAAATACCCCCCGTAAATAAACCAAAGGACGTACACGATGGTCATGGTCGTAAAAGGACATTAAAGACCGCATAGCCATAGCACGAGTAGCACTCTGGACTAATACACGTTCGTAATGAAAATATGATTCGCATCAGCCTATACCAAAATGTAAAGCAAACGCCCGCGTATTGTTCTCGCACAAGGACTCAAAAATATTCGCCATTCATGTAACCCTTTTCACAGCAAATTTCCATAATAAATGCGCAACAATGTTTATGTTGGGACGTAATAAGAGTGTACATAGTAGCTCGGATAGAAGGATGGATCGGGCCGGTCATTAAGGGGCAAGTTATCAGGAAATCTCCGCACCTCCCATTTTCCAAACCATTGTGCATTTCCGGCGCTCCCGAGAGATTAACAAATATGGTAAATTTAATCCCGACCGTGGATAAACAAGCTCCGATTTTTTGGGTTATTTTCATGCAAATGTGAAAATAGAATTAGAAAAATGTATGAATGTACCATGTACATGTCTCGCAATGGCGGATTTCCCGATGGTATCTTTTTTATGGTTGTTAAGCTCTTGTTTAGTGTTAAAAAAAAATTTGACGCATTTTCTGTATTATATTCCAAGGTATTGTGCAGGCTTGCTTGCCGTATCCGTAGTGAATACGTGGTTTTTACATACTCGTACATGTTAATTAGAAAATATGAATTTTTACTTTTTTTAGGAATATACCTTTATTACATTTCCCTGCTCTCCAATTCATTTTAGTACATGCTCATGTTGGTTTTATTTAACTATCCTTGTCAGATAGTATCCCTAGTTCGCCACATGCACATTTATTTTTAAGATCAAACCTATTACATATACTTAATTATACCCTTCGCTCATAGAGTGAAAGGGTATATTAACTTTGTCATGAAGTTTGTAACGCATTGAAGGAAGCATCTCCGACCATATAAAAAGTATACATATATGATCAGCATGACTTGGGGAGTCGATTGGGCGATGTCCGTCTGTCCGTCTGTCCGTCTGTCTGTCTGTCTGTCTGTTGCGATGCGTTTTACTCGGCCAATTTAAAAGCTATGAAGCTGAAATTTTGCACAAATGCTTCTTTTTGCTGCAGGCAGTTTGTATGTTTGAATCGGTAAAATCAGACAATGGGGTCATGGGGCTGCCATACAAACCCAACTAACCAAATTAGGTTCTTCTAAGAAAAACTTTTTTATTTCTGCACCAATTTCAACAACATTTCAGGCAAATGTATTTCTCTTGATGACACAAAACATATCTAAGAATGGATCAAATCGGACCACGGGGTCATGGGGCTGCCATACAAACCTAACACCCCAAATTAGGTTCTTCTAAGAAAAACTTTTTAATTTGTGCACTACTTTCAACCAAATTTCACAGAAATGTATTTATCTTGATGACACAAAACATATCTAAGAATGGATCAAATCGGATAATGGGGTCATGGGGCTGCCATACAAACCTAACCCTCCAAATTAGTTTCTTCTAAGAAAAACTTTTTTATTTGTGCACCAATTTCAACCAAATTACACACAGACGTGATTCTTTTGATGATACAAAACATATTTTAGAATTGATCAAATCTGACCATGGGGTCATGGGGTCATGGGGTGGCCATACAAACCCAACCCCCATTTTGGTTCTTCTAAGAAACATTTTTTGCACCAATTTCACAAAACCTTGAATTAATGTGACTTTACCAAAGCAACAAAAAAGTTAAAAACGAATTGAATCGTACTGTGGGGTCATGCTCCCGCAACCGCAATAAAATTTTCCGAAGAGAGCGAAGGGTATCCAAATTTCGGCCACCCCCGAAATTAGCCTCGGCCCCCGGGGGTTGGCGAGCGAAGCGAGCAGGGGGCGAAGCCCCCTAGTTTTTCTTTAACTTTTTCTCATTAAACCTTTCTTAAATCTACATCGTTATCCGCAAAATCACAGACAGATGTATAATTTGATTAATTTCTTAGCAAAGTGCGAGTGGCACTTTAATTGACACTTCACAAATTTTGAAATTTCTTGGAGTGTACGAAGACAAACAAATGATTACAAACTTTGGTCTGCTGCTTTTTTCGTGTGTATAATTAGACGAGGAAAATGGCTAGACCAACAGGAAACGGTACGCTGGTTGGTTTAGGTAGGAAGTCAAAATTGATATATGTATTTATAATGTATGTATATTTTTCGTAAGGAATAAGATATTCGAGAGTTTTAGCATGTCGTACAATATAAAACGACAAAAGTTGCGTTTTTTTTTCGCTATCGCGGTTAACTCTGATTCAAAAACACGATCACGTGTAACTTCCCGGTTACGACCAGCTGCTCGGCCGAACAACTCACACATCACAGTTGTTTTGCATCTTTATCTCACTCTTGATTTAGATTTGGTGGATTTCATCACAAAAGACGATTATTTATTTGCAAAATATAAAGCCACCATGAGAAAGATACTCAGATTAAAACCAAATGAATTGTTATTTTTTACACGTAGGCCAACATAGAAAAACAAAATTCCCGTATTTTTCCCTATGTATTAGCCATATACACTTGATTCCCCAAAACTCTATCCCGTGCAGGTTAGTGGCCTGCGTGAAACATACCTGGGTAAGTGTCATTTTTTATACGGAGTTCATTACCCAAGCCTGCACGGTTTCTTAGAAGAACCTAATTTTAGGGGTTAGGTTTGTATGGCAGCCCCATGACCCCATGGTTCGATTTGATCCATTCTTACATATGTTTTGTGTCATCGATAGAAACATATTTGTGTGAAATTTGGTTGATATTGGTGTTCAAATAAAAAGTTTTTCTTAGAAGAACCTAATTTGGGAGTTTGGGTTGTATGACAGCCCCATGACCCCATTGGCCGATTTTACCGATTCAAACATACAAACTGCCTGCAGCAAAAAGAAGCATCTGTGCAAAATTTCAGATGCATAGCTTTTAAAACCCTCCGTCGGGCGCACCCGGCCTGACAGGCCAGCAAAACAGTTTCTGCTCTGCCCCACGCTAGTAGGGGGGCCCACAACTTTTTAGCTTCGTTTACTCGTCTAACTTTAAGAATCTCACACAATGCCTGCTTTCAGTTTTACATTGTCCTTAAGACAGTTGTGTGGGAAGGCCTCTGGCCTCACAGGCCGGGTGCGCCTGATCGCGTCATTATTTAGAATGTGCCTAAACTACGCGAAAGCACTGCATCAAAGATGCTTTCCCACATTTAATTTCGAGCATTAGGATCCTTTTCTAATAACTATTATCAATTTAGACTGCCTGCCTTTCATTAATTTCAATTTTTCTAACAAACCATGGTTGCGCGATTCTTCCTCGCTTGGTTTTGTTCTGGTAAATCGATAATTTTATTTCTATATTATACTCTCCAGTAAATAGGTTTCTTAGTACTATATTTACTTTAATTAGATCCCTTAGATACTGATAAGTCAATTTCCGAAAAGTATCTGAAATTTTAAGTAACATATTGAGGAAAAAGGACACAAATAGATGGGTGCCCTTAAGGCCGAATGCGCCCGATCTTGTTTTGATTTGAGGTGCGCCCGACGGAGGGTTAAATTGGCCGACTAAACCGCGTCGCAACAGACGGACAGACAGACGGACATCGACCAATCCACTCCCCAAGTCATGCTGATCATATGTATGCCTTTTATATGGTTGGAGATGCTTCCTACAATGCGTTACAAACTTCATGACAAAGTTAATATACCCTTTCACTCTATAAGCGAAGGGTATTAAAATCACAAAAATGAAATTTTGTATGTCATTTTCTGTTTTCCATTTGGTTGCTAGTGCAGTTAGATCAGTTTTAAGCCATTGTCATTATTTCAATAAAAATAACGTTTCTCATTGGATACATATTGTTAAAATAAAATTTAAAAAGAATTTCCAAAATAACACAATAATTCGATTAGCGGAGATTCGAATTTGCATTAACTTAAGAGGGCGTTTAAAGCCAGTCTCGTATTAAAGACTGCGTGTTTGTAAATTTTTTTAATCATACTTTATCCAGCGATTTTAAGGCTATTGATGATCTAATGTTCGTTTCTTTGGAGGCTCTACAACATTATACAAACGCTCGCAGCTTTTCCAAAAATCCTGGTAAAGGAAGGTGCTAGGCTTTTACCAGGATGTGTCCGTAAAATACATTTTTTTTTTACTGAAAGATCGATCGTACATTGGTCAAACTTTACACCTTAAAGGTCGATGCGCACATTTCAGTCGTCAGTCACAATAAATTGTCAGTCAATCAATTAACTGACAATCTGTCACCTTGTATGGAAAATGACTGTGACTTATGACTGAAAATTGTGGATCAACCTTAAATCGCATGTTATGACGGCTCAAAACTTTCACTAAATATGGGCATAGTGCAATGCTCTAAAAGATTGCCAAATTTTCCGCTCATGAATTTTCGAGTTATGGGCAATTTTCCGAGCGCCAAGTACATAGTTCTAAAATAAACGTCTGCTACACATAAAAGTGAAACTTAATATCTGAAATGGCATCTTTTGACGATGGTAATTTTTGAATCTTGATAGCTAGAGCCTTGAAAATGTTACGTCCTTTTTTCCAAAATTTTCGGAAAAATTACTACGATTGCGCATGGTCCCCCATTTGTATTTTTTTTTTGTCTTTGAGTTGCATCATTAAACGACTGTAACTTCTGAACGCAGTCAACTTGGATTCTGAAATTTTTAACAAAGTGTACCCCAACATGTCTATGTACATCGACCTTTTTTAATCGCACCTCTTTCGAAAAATTTGGGAAAAATGTGCTCTTGGATCCCATGAAAAATTGAACACGTTTGCACTTGGTCCACGCACCAAAGCAAAAGCCTTGCGATCCAACGGTTGGTACTTCCTGAAGTCATATGCAGGTAGTGTCCTAGCTGAGCATGAACAAGGGTGGGATGGATGAGTTTCTCCAAGGTCTTTGCGGCTTGGACGGTATCGGAATGATTCCTACGACTCAGTCAGACTCGCAATTTTTCTAACCTTAAGACAACGAACAGTTTGTTCAATCTTCAAGAATTTCGTGATGGAAAGGGTGGATAAGGACCGCCAAACCTAAAGTTCACATCACTCGCCTCCAAGCTCTATAGTGCAGCGATTTCGATGGATTCAGTAAACTCGCGCAGCTATCGGCACCAGCACAGACAGCTTCGTCATGTATTCTAAGAATTGTTAATACAGTAGAGCGTCGATTATCCGAACATTCGATTAACCGAACGGGCACTCAGCTTTTTTTCTTGTGAAATATATCGAATAAAATGAAAAATCAAGGGTCTGAAGGAAGCAACCTCTTATCTGCATCCTGTACCTTTAGAGTCGTTATACTCTATGGAAACTCGATTAACCGAACTTTCGTTTATCCGAACCACCCTTGTCGATATTAGTTCGGATAATCGACGCTCTACTGTACTTCATAACCGTGGTGACTGAAAGTGCCAGCACCTGAGTGGGTCGACATACTAACGAAGAATTTATACGATACAGGATCAAAAACATGTGCATCCAAATGGATGCAAAACTTGTTTGATCGTGGTCATCGTCTTTTTTGGTTTTTATGTGGATGTTAAAAAAGTGACTGTGAAACAGAAAGTGTACTGTGAAGTTATTTAAAAAAATAGCCGATTAGTCTAGTACAGATACAAAACCCAAACATAAAAAAAGGAGTTTTTGATGCCAAATTGTTGAATACTGCTCAATATACGCAGTAAAAAGTTACACTAATTTGCGCCATGGGTTAAGGGGGAGGGGTGGCAAAGGGGTGAAAATTCAGAGGGTACATTCTGTAAGGGGATAATCGGCATCGCCAATGGCGATAATCGAAAGTGATGGCCTCGTCGGGCGATAATTTATTAATGGGTTTTTACGTGTGTATGAAAGAGATAGCTACTACTACCCAGAGGTCGAAAAGCGACAGAGCTTTTTTTTGGGATCATCTAAGGCGATAATCGCCCATAATTGTCGCCAATAGCGATCACTTTCTAGCGACAGCATTGTTACTGTCGCTTTCATACGAAATTCGAAAAATAACGGAAATAGCTTGAGAGTTCATATAATTTCGACATTTTTTAAGTTGGTGGTGTGAAGGAATAAACAAAAGGGCGCTTTTGGAGGATTTGTGGAATTATTTATGATGTAAGAGCTTAATATTTTACTACAAAATTGAGGGAATTGACTAGTTAAAGAGGACAGGAGCGCTGCACTTCATCGGATAAATGACTCAGTTTTGCGGGTACAATCTATGATCATGTAATATACATACATACATTTTATGCCTAGTTGCGGGTATAGATACGTGGATGATGCTAGTCATTTATACATAATGATTGCTATATGTATCTTTTGGTGCGTGAAATTGGCGTTGGCGTGAGGATGTACATTTTTTTAATGGACATAAATGCGATAGTGGGTCTAGAATACTGAAATATTTAGTGAGGGTTAATTGTATTTACATTAGAGTAAATGTTAGTAAATTACAATTTTTCTTGACAGGGCGTGGGCATTGTATAGATTTGACACTATGGTTCGACAACCCTGTCGAAGGAAGATAATATTTTCGTGTGGGCAATTGTCACTTGCTTGTTCGATGTCGACTTTTAGTTTTTTCCCGTTATTTTAGATTTTTTTTTTTCATTTTAGAATTACTAATTTATAAACTCCAGACAATCGCCGTTTGAAAAAAAAAAATTTAAAATTAACTAAAAATCATATGGAAAAAATAAGCTGCATGGCAGGAAAAGGATAACTGCGGGGAAATAGTTCATTTATATTTTTTTCCGATTCCTCTGGACTGATTTGATTTAAGTCCACTTTCTCAGCCAATCAATACCAATAAAAGAAGTGGTTACATGCAACTGTTTTTATGTGTAGTTCTACATAATATATGAGAAGATATTGTGGAAATACCGCTAACGCATCGAACAAATATCTTCATAAACGCTCTTCCTAGAGACACACATTTCCATTTCGACAGATCCCCCGATCCACGAAATTACTGCAAAGGCGCGCGCCGATTCAATTTTCAAAAGTTGTTTCGCTAACTTGTCGACATATCCAATAACCAATAATAGGTGTGTTTTTTGGTTATCCCGTGTAGGTTTGGGTAACGAAACTCCATATAAAAAAAAAACAGCTGATCCACCTGTCATTTTTTTTATATGAAGTTTCGTTACCCAAACCTACACGGGATAACCAAAAAACACACATAGGCCGGGTTTCTGATAGCTCTTATTCAGTACCTGCCGGCTGATTAGTCTTATCGCGTAGAGAAGACACACATCATATTTAGAAAGCTTTTCCATTGTATTGAATGGAATTTTTGATTATTTTGCATAGCTCCGCCATATTTTGCTTGTTTAAGCCATCATCTTAGATTGAGAAAATCATTGCGCACTTTCATCCAACAGTGTAAATAAGCAAAAGATAACATAACTATGCCAAATTAACCCATTCCCCGCCAATGATGCCATATGGCATCAGTAAAAGCCTCATATTTGGGAGCGCGCCACGGACACCCTGTAACATCCTCAACATTGTTTTTTTTCTTTGTTACACTAAGTAATGTTTCTTCTATCTATTCCAATGTTCCTGGCTAGTATTTAGTTAGATTTGTGCCATTGGGAGCAGAAAAAAAAAGTGTCGTGAAATTTTTAAAAAAAAAATGCGATTTTTGCGGATAAGACTCCACAAAATTTCAAAAATCATATACTTGCGACCTGATTTTCTCAGAACAATTTGTGTTAAACAAAAGCCAGAGTAGCATAGATTAGAATAGCAAAAAAAAAAATTTGCAATAACGGTAGTTTTATAGGTAGTAACACTAAATACATTTTAGTTATGCCATATGGCATCATTGGCGGAAACCTATTAAAAAATTTATTTTTAATTTTATTTTTTTTTTATATTTTTTCAATATCTTTTACTGCGTTTTTAATAATTTTCACTTTGTGAAAATTAATTTTATGCTAAAAATTCGTTTCTGAGGATTTAGAGTCCAAGTCCGATGATCGTTTTCACAATCAAATGCATCATTTTCTAAAGCGCACCCACAAACACCTTTAAAATATGGACGTGTATTCCATCCAGGAGACTAACATACGATGCACTAAATAATAAACTCAGACACGTACGAGACCTCGTCAAAGAGTCAAATTACTCCTTTGACGTATCTGGTCTCAACAATGGGACTTTTTTCGGAATTATCCTTGTTGCTCTCAAGTGTGCATCATCCTTTACTCTGGGTGGTCTATATGCATGCACACTACACCCTGTAAACGCTCAAAGTTGCGTATACGCAACATTATTTTCAAGCGCTGAATCCACCGTGATAATTATTCATCTTGATTTTTTTGGAATTTCAAGGAGTTTGAAGGACATATTTGTCCACAAAAGCTTTGAGTCAGTACTTCGAAAGGCTTGTCTCGGTACAGAGCAAAAAAAAGTGTGTAAAAGTAACTTACCAAAATTCAATTTCCACAATGAGCATTTATCCGTTATCCTTCTATATATAAAAATGCTAACTTCGGAAATGGAAAAATCTGATGAATGTTCTGATTGGCTACGATGAATCCCGAATGTCGATAAGTATAGCATGCAAGAACGAAAAGCAGTCAGTCAGTGCTGCGAGCGCGCAGCGCGAGCACGTCTGCTCATAGCCGGGAGCAGACGTTGGCTGTGGCAGGGCAGGGTCGTGGGCGGTGGGTATGGCAGGGGGGGGGGGTAGGGGTTGACGAGCGTAGCGAGCAGGGGGCGAAGCCCCCTAGTTTTTTTTAAAGAAATCAATTTCAATCCATTCTTTTTCATGCATATTTCTTATGCAGAATGAAATTACATGAGGCGGTTGAATATCTTGAACCTATCATGTCGGATGATGAAAATGCTTGGATATTACAAATAAAGTCGGGGAAGTCACCCAAATGCAGTTCCGTAGGGATATTGCTACCTACTATTGTACGACTGTGGCTCATCAGATTTGGGTAGCACATACCACAGTCTTCCGAATGTTGCACGTATGATGGAATTGGCCATTATGTTGCGAAATGCAATCGAAGAAGATGTGCATATCCGCCCTGGAAAAGCCAAACTCGGTCTAAATGCATCAAATGTGATACAGGATTATGTGTTAAATGCTTCTTAAAATTTCACACAAGCTCAGAATTATAATTAAAGAAAGTAAAAAGTGTTTTTCCAAAAAAACTTCAACGTTTTTATCTTAATTGAAAAAAAAATTGTAATGGGTTCCCGCCAATGATGCCATATGGCATCGGGCCTTTGCGGGAGAACGGAGGCACGTAGGAAAAAATTGTAAACGGTTTTGGATTCAGGGTGGCTTCTTTACCGTAAATACCAATTTTCAGGATGTAATTCGAAAAAAAATGTGTTGGCGGGGAATGGGTTAACAAAAAATCAATTCAATATAATGGAGAAGCTTTTTGAATATTGTGTGTGTCTTCTCTGGGCGATAAGACTAACCATTCCATAAGATCTACGAGAGAATGGGCCCTAATGTTTCGCTCAAAGCTCTTCACCAAAGACACACTACCAATCCACCCTGACGTCTTCAGGTGCCATATGATCTGTTAGGTTCGTAACGCCATACATACTTCCGATCGTTTGAACAATCTTTTTGGTGTTGTGTGTGTTTTTCATATAAATCGGTGGCTATTCTTCATTTTGTGGCTGTAACGGTCATTCTTCATCAAAATTAGCGATGTATGTTCATCTCCAAAAAAATATATTTAGTGCATTCAGCGAACGAAAAATGTAGCAGAAAAGTGCTGTTCCAATTAGATTCTCATTCCGCGTGAAGGCTTTTCAGCGGAGGAAGAGGTCGGTGGCAATGCATGGTGTCGGATGACATCTTCAGCGTAATAAGCAAGGAAGAAGGTGTCGGATGACCCTAAAGTATCTATAATGCAAAAGCACATACATATATCTGTCTCTGTCACACGAAGCACAGCGAGCACAAAAACCATCTGTCGCCGTATACAAAGTGATGACCTTACATGATTCCAAAGGACAACACATTTTCATTGCACTGTCGCTTTGTTCATTTAGATGGAATTTATTTTTTGAAGAAAGGTTTCGGCGTTAATTATTGGTTATGCCGTGTCACGTTGTGTTATTGGTACACAATTGATGTTTCAACAAGAGTTCGTATTGAACTTATGGTGAATTTTTCATGAAAGTGACTGTCGCCTTGAAAATGACGGCCATATAAGATACATTGGGCGACTGTCGCCTTAGATGATTCCAAAATGACGAAAATGACTATCGCCAGTCAACTGTCGCCTTAACTGTCGGTTCAGTTTTTTGCAAATATCTGGAAAACTTTGAGTCTGAGCTGGAAATGTCCTGAGGACAACAAAGTGAAAAAATGTGAAATTTGTTAGAAATTTGGGTCACTTTGTATGGGGGTACCCTTTGTTTTGATCGGATGGTAATCATTTTTGGTGGGGAGCATGATGGAGCTTAGGCTAGGCAACCCACCAAATTTGATCTGCCTGACTCAATTTAAAAAGAAGCTTATGTCTTTTTAAAAAATATTAGGAGGAGTGAGGGGGGCGTCAATGGTCGGAGCACTCCAATTTTTAGTACAAATCAAATAAAATTTTGTTGTCATTATATGGACAAGATCTTATGATGGTAGGTCTATTCTATCAAGAGTTACAGTGCGAAATGTAAAACTCAAAAAATGTAAATTCACTATAATACTTTTGGGTCTAGGGTATAATTTTCTGAGAAAATGTCTAGAGTGTTACATATCATTACAAAGGTAATTTTATGTTGTTTGTTTTGTCTTCACCACATTTTAAGGTCAGACTCATAGTTTTCCGGATATTTGCAAGAAACTGAAATTTCACCCCTTTGCCACCCCCTCCCCCTTAACCCATGGCGCAAATTAATGTAACTTTTTACTGCGTATATTAGGCAGTGTATTCAACAATTCGGCATCAAAAATTTCTTTTTTTTGGATGTCTAGGTTTGGGGCTATTTTGAACCAATTGTACTGGACTACGATAGAAAAAGTATGGAAAAGTGAAATTATGTGAGAAACTCAGTGGCGGGTCTACACATTTGAAGGGACGTAGCCAGAATCAAGGCGTTTAGCTTTTTCATTGTTTCACACTAATTCAAGTTGTACAAAAATGTGGAACACAATTGGTATTTTGTGTCGAAAATTAATACTCCAGGACGAATTTCTTTAATTGACCTTAATTTTTTTATTTCATTTCATTTATTATCAGTATATGTTTCGCCTATAACAATATAATTTACAAAAATATTTACATTAAGGAAATACCTATCCACAATGGCATGGCCAGAGCGTGGAAAGGGGGTTGAATTCGTATTTGACAGCTATTTATAAACTATAGTAGAGAATCGAAAATCTATTGCCCTAGGCTCTAGCCTACTCAGCCTACTGGTACATTCGCCACTGGAGAAGCCTAGTTCGCCATTAGAACCCTCTATGGATAAATAATACCGCACTCATTTATACGTATACTATCAAATTATAGCGTAGTTTATTTTTTTCTTACCCGTCCCCCGTTTTAGGGACGTATTTGAATGATTAAGGGAGGTTAGTTTTTAATTTCTTGCCCATGGTACGGTAAAATTTGTGATTTATCAATTTGTGGGTGTAGGTAGACCTCCTGTAAGATACATATGTAAGGGCACTGTAAGATACTTAAATGGCATTTGGGCTAGCCTATGCCTGACTCATCTTTTCTTCCATTTTTCCCCAGTCTTTGTGTTCGTCTGCCTGGGCACGTATCTGCTTATTGGTGCAGGGGCTGCGATTGGTTAAAATTCCACCTACCTCTCCGAACCTTAGCTACAGCGCTGCTTCGTTGCCTTCTATTATCTGTATTTTTAACTTTTGATACCCTTGTTTCCAAATGACACTGCTCTGCCGGTCCTAATTTTCACCCAGTTTCAAAAGTCATTACACTTCTATTCTATTCTCTATACATTCCATACATTTTACGCATATGAGTTGACAGGTATTTAGCAGAGAAAGTCACACGTATAGATGCGGTGTAAAGTAGGTTAGTTTTTCCCTGGGGCAATGCGCACTTACTAATGAATTACCCTAAATTCGAATATTAAATAGTTATTAAACCAGTACTTTTCTCGCAGCAAAGAAGAGAAAAGGATAGCCTCAAAAGTGAACATTTCTTTTTCTAGTGTCTAGTTTTTGATGGAACTGTAGCCATAGCTCAATAGTCAGTAGGAACGTTCTTATCTGCGCTTCTAATTATTTTGCCCTAGAAATTACAAAAATATTTTAATATCAACTAGATTTCGTGATTACAAAAAATGTTCACCCATTCTTAAATTCATGTTCCTCTTAAATTTAAACAAAGGGAACGACGCGACAAATCTATCAAAGCCCTTCCGATGTCTTTCGATCAATATCGCAAGCTAATTTACTTCCGCTGTACTAACGAGCACATCTTCTGCTCGGGAAAAGTCGTCAGGGAGAAGAAAGGTAAAACAAACAACTTAGCTGAAATGTTGAATTATTATCAGCGACACTTAGCTTAGGGCTATTGAAATACAAACAAAATTTCCCTTACCCCAACCATACCAGCACCACTTGTACAGAGAATTTTACAACAAATCGAGGAAAATTCTTTAAGTTTGCGAACGTGTACCTACATAACATAACCGCCCAAGGCAAGTGATTTCGACATTTTTTTTCCTATACATATTTTATTTCACCGTATAAGTGTGTTCTTGTTCTATGAAGGAGACGTAAATGTAGCGAATAAGGAGCACAGTTCCTTCGTAGACTATCATTGAAAGTGCTTGAACACTTTACGTTAGAGGCGAGACGATATTTTCGATATATAAAATAGCTTAAGTCGAGGAAGATTGAATAGTGTCGAGCTCATGCTGTAGAGATAGATACATTCTAGAGGTTGGCCTTGGTTCAAGGATAAATCATATACATATACGAAAAAGAACAAGCTCTAGGAGGGCATCAACGGAAACGAACTTGACAATATCCGTGTAGCCAATAAAGCTGGATTCCTTGAAAATCTAGCAAAAATGGCAAATAAAACCCGTGAATGTACAATGTGATGGTATACGAACATGTTTCTTGGATATGCGACTTTTTCGGTTACTTTTATCTTGACATGTGTGTTGTCACACACGAAAACATTTCATATATCCTGAGGAAAATCTCACAAAAGCCGTAGGTAACATGCGACGAAGGAGTGTTGTGTGCTTCTTCTACCACACAATGTACACTTGTTGGCCCAGTCTTGATGTAGGAAACGACGACGTTGAAAACGGAGGTAATACTAAACAGGCCGAAAGCACCTCAGCCGAGTGTGTACTGGTCTAGAGGCGTAGGTACATCCATTACACAGGATACGCTATCCTAGGGTGTGATGGGAGATATATGTACATGCTTAAGAGGATGCCATGTACTTTCGTTTATATGTACCTACTCGAATTTAGTGTATGTAAGTAGTGGCATTTGTGGGTAATGTACGGCGATTCAGAAAGGATCTCTGTTTATCTTAACTTGCTTAGTGAAAGTAAATCATGTCGTTAAGTTTGATGCATTGGAAACGAACGAAACACGCACCACTTAGGAGCTGTAATCGATTTTCATGTTATACCATATGATTGATCTGTGTTGAATGCTTTTCACTTGTTGTTTATCCATAATCTCAAAAGGGAGCCAAATGGTGAGAGGTAAGTTTTCATGTCGATAATATTGAGTTTGAAATTTGCATAGTTGTTTCAATTTGATTTGCATCGCATTCAGAGTAAAACTAAGTTTAAAATCAATTACATATTTTGTTTTGAATGAAGCTATAGCCCACTAAGTTTGATCTAAATACTTGCTGGTTCGTGGCCAAGGGTGGGGTTCACGAGGTCCGTACCCCAATCGAAATATTTCCAAAAATTATCGAAATTTAAAATTATAAGCCTCATTTCAATTTATCTATTATTTCATCGGACTGTGTGCCTGGACATCGCAACTCACAATGGCAGTCAATTTGACAATTGTTTTTAATTTAATGTACTTTATTGCAAAAATATAAAATTTTCCTTAGAACTAGGTGCTTTCGGTTTTCCGCAGCAGGCGTCCTAAGTGCTCTTCAGGAATTATTGTAGAACACAATGAGGAATACTTTAGCTACCGCTACCGCTATGGTAGTCCTCTATACAAATGAACAGGTTCAGGTAGGAATCACCAGCCTCGGTACTATCCGAATATAGCGAGCTCTGAAATGTTACATTATTTTCAGTAAGAGATATACAAATTACGAAAAGGACAGTGCATTCAGCCATCTTTCTGGTACTTTTAATCCCTAGTGGGGCATAGGGCATTGACTACGCCTCTTTTCCACCTCTGCCTATTAGCAGCCATCGCCTTTAGCTGGTCCCACGATTTCCCTATAGATTTTCCCTCGGCCTCAGCAGATCTTCCCCATGTATTTTTGGGTCGTCCCAGCGGCTAGCATTGGTTACCTGAGGATTCCAATCTAGAGCCTGTTTTGCAATGTTTATTGGCTCTTTTTGAAGTGTGTGACCTATCCACTGCCTTCTGCCTTTTGATGTCGATGCGTATCCTATTTTGGCGAGTAATTTTGAGGAGGTCATCGTTAGATATTACCTCAGGCCAGCGAATTCGTAGGATGCGGCGTCGTAGACACTGATTCACGAAAGTTTGCAGTTTGGTGGAAATGTTTCACCTTCCACGTGGATCACCCACATAAAAGCACAGATTTTTCATTGCTTTCGAAGATCCGGAGTTTGGTATTTCTGGAGATGTTGTGGTTTTTTTATAGAGAAGACAAACTGAAAAATACTGCTCGGGCTTTATTTATGCGCGACTCTACATCGGCATCAGCCCCACCATCCGCTGTCACTACGCTTTCAAGGTAAGTAAAGTTTTGGACATTTTCTATCGGTTATCCGGAGATAGAAATGGTGTTTTGCCCTCCTGATGACAAGCTCATGTATTTAGTCGTAGCGGCATTCATTTTTAACGCGGCACTTCGACTTTCACGATGCAAAGCATCCGTCATTTGAGCCCGATGTGGTGTGTTCAGCCATATTAGGTTGTTAAAAAAATGGTGAAAAATTGCAGCTATTTTGAGTTAACTTACTTTGCGGTTTATTTTTTCTCATTCTGATAATGGAAGAAATCACAGTCGGAGAGCTTCAAAAATTAGGTGAAAATACATAATGCGGAAAAAATAAGACTAAACATTTGGTAGCAGAGCAATATTCGGACCCCTCTCGAAATAAAATCTTGGCTGTGTCACTGAATACAGTGGTGCAACCGCGGAAAGGGCTAAGTATAGACTAAAGCTCCTCCCAGACCTAGAAATTGAGAATGAAAAAATGCAAAATGAAAAATGGGGCAATGAACCTCGCCGAATCTGATATCCAATTTCGAACAGAATATAGTCTGAAATTTTTCATTATAATTTGGGTCTTGTAAAATTATACGCTTCGAAAATATAGTGTTACAGATCTTTAGGTATTTTATTTCTTCTTACTTGTAGTTAGGTGGCTTTGTGTGCGTGATTTTAAAATTTTACTATTTTTAAAGAGTGCGCATTTAGTTCAGTAATATCGTGTCGATTTAGTACCATTCCGTGAAAAAAATACAGAAGTTTTTTTCTCACTGTTTCTTTATGTATTATGGGGCGCTGATTCCGAATATGAACTTTGCACCCTAAAAAAAGTGCCGCAACCTTTAAAAAAGGGGGGAAAGGGGGGGCATTTTTTCGGTTTTTTGCGATTATTTCAGAAACGGTAAGAGATACAGAAAAATGGTCTGAGGACGAAAAAAACTACATAAAATTATCTTTGCAATGATATATAACACATTAGAGTTTAATTGGATATTTCGGCGTTAGAATAGAACATAAATTAGAATATTTTCATTTTAGACCTTTTTTAAAAGCTCTATAACTTTTGAAAGAATGTTAGTTCAGCCGTTAAATTTTGTATAAGTACTCATAATAAGTTCAAGATCATTTTAAGGTAAACATTGAGTCGCTCCGGTCAAAAACCCCCATTATCCCTCCATTTAAATTTTTCAAAACGGCATGTCCATAACTCCCCCCAAAATTGGAGCAGAGTGGTAAATTTTGGTATGCTGCGATTGGAGGTCATAGTCACCCCACCCACCAAAAATCAGCTCATTCGGATGAAAACTAAGGGTATCTCCCATACAAAGTGACCCATCAGGAGTTTGTTCTACGTACCTACTACTCATTTTATAAACTGTAGAACAAAGTTGTCATGGGTCACTGTACTTCCGGATTGGTACTAAATTGACACGATATTACTGAACTAATTGGTCATTAGTGAGAAAAGACACAAGCGTTGCTCCAAAGAATCCGCTTTACATTGTATGTATTTAAATTTTCAGGGTCTTACCGATCACATTGTAGCCCACAATACGCTACGGATGTAAAACCTAAAGCCTCAATCGCAGTACTCCGTTCCGTTCCGTTCAGCTGTCAAAAGTAGACCTTACGGACTGGGCATGTAAACGCACACAATGGTTGTAACGGAACGGAACGGATCGGAAGAGCTGACCGAAATTCAACTTTTACGGATCACATAACCTCACTTTATGGAAAATGACAGTTCACGAGCATAACAAACGGATATGAATATGGATGACGAGTAGTACATCGAAGCCGTACATTAGGTACAGTAAGTATAAATGAAAAAACAATTCTAACATTTCAAGAAACTCCGACAAAACGTTTGACAACTGCCAGAACGGAACGGAGCATTGTGCTTTGCACTAATATTTTGACAAAACGGAACGGATTGGATGGTTGACGGTATGGAACGGAACGGAGTATTGCGATTGAGGCTTAAGGCTCAACCCTACTATTGACACTATGCCCAATATAGGCAGTAAAACGTTACACCAATTTGCACCATAGGTGAAGGGGGAGGCGGTGGCAAAGGTGTGAAGATTACGTTTTTTGCAAAAATCTAGAAAACTATGAGTCTGACCTTAAAATGTCCTGAGAACGAAACAAACTACACAAAATTACATTTGTAATGGTGTAGAACACTCTAGACATTTTTCGGAAAATTATGTCTTCTTCTTCTTCCTTGCCTCGTTCTTTACACCGCTCCATGGTTTCGCGTTGGTCGACCTGCGGTGCAGGCACATCGCCCGTTTTGGCGGTAATATCGCAGCTTATTTCTACAGGCAGCTCTATCTTGGATTGTGTCATCGCCGAGACCAATGCGTTGTTGTTGCTTTTTCATTTGACACATCCAGGTGTTCTTCGGTCTGCCTCTGGCCTTGGGTCCATCAAGTGGAACTTCCATTGATATCGCTTTCTTTGCGGGGTTCTCAGGCGGACACCGGTGAACATGGCAATACCAATCCATTTGTCGGACTTCGAGCTTTTCGGTGATTGGTTGGTCTATGGACAAGCTGCCTCGGATGTGGTCTTGATGTGGTCCCTCTTGGTTACACCAAGTGACATGCGTAACATTTTCATTTCAGTCGCTGTCATTTCTTTCGCGTAACCTTCATACATGGTCCAGCATTCTGATCCATACATGAGTGCGGGACATACAACCGTTTCGTACAACTTGCCCTTTAGCTTCGGTAGCATCCAATCTTTCGGAAAATTATATCCTAGACCCAAAATCATTATAACCATCATCAATGTGGCACGATAGCCCGACGTCGGGCCTTGGCCGCCTGAATCGTTGACCTCTAATTGTCGCGGTTACGTGACTTTGTCCTCCAGTTTCGGAAGCCCAGCAGCCGGTGGGCATCTTCACCTACGGAGTTCTCCCAGCGAGCTCTCGGTCGTCCACGCAACCTCGCTCCGTCAATTCGTTGTGCGTTCATAACTTTCTTTGGCATGCGATTGTCGTCCATCCGTTGTACATGCCCCGCCCATTGCAGACGTTGAAGCTTCACGATTTTCGATACTTCCAGCTCATCGTTCAATTGATACAACTCATGGTTGTATCGGATACGCCATTGGTCTCGCTCGCGAACGGCCCCGAAAATTCGCCGAAGGACCTTTCGTTCGAATCGGTCTAGCAAAATTTCGGAGGCTTGGGTAAGGGTCCACGTTTCGCAGCCATAACATAGCACTGGTCGGATGATCGTTTTGTAGACGCTTCGTGTTCCTGTGCGCAAGTTTCGAATTAATTATAGGGAGGACCGAGAAATATGTCTTATTGGCTAGTTGTATCCGTCGCTTAATTTCGTCGGTTTCGTTGGCGTCCTTTGAAAAGTTACAACCCAGATAGTTGAAGTTGTCTACATACTCGATATTAAGGTCCCCCACTGTGATGCTTGAATTTGCTGGCGTCCTTGTTTTCGATTGCATCATGGCCTTTGTTTTGCTTTCGTTGATATGTAGTTCAACTTCCTTTGCGGCGTTATTGAGGTTATGCAGGAGGGTTTCTGCATCACCCAACCTTCGAGACATGATGTTGATATCATTATTGTTAATTATTATAGTGCATTTATATTTTTAGAGTTTTATATTTCGCACTGTAACTCTTGATAAAATAGACCTAGGGTCATTAGACCTTATCCATTATATTACTAACAAAATTTATTTGATTTGTACCGAAAATTTAAGTGGTCCGACCATTGAGGCTAGGGATGTCAAAAACCGGCCCATAACCCGGTTTTCGGTTTTTCCGGTTTTTTTGCAAAGCCGGTTAGACCGTCCGGTTTTAACCGGGCTCAAAGTACCGGTTTTCGGTTAACCGGTTTTTCATTGAATAGCTTAGAATTTTAGCAAAATAATGCATACACACTCGTTAAGCTGATGTTCATATAGAAATATGACTGTGTAATGGAGCCCTAAAAGAGAAACATGTTGAACTAAAAAGATAATCAAATAATATTGTCAGAAGTATTCATAATGTTTCAAAATTAGTTAACTGAGTTTTATTGGTAGACAATGTATATAGTGCAGTCAAAATATCCCATTTCAGGCCTCCAAATAGAAAAAAATAGAGTAAGGCTATTTTTTGTGGTTTTTGAATCAGCGAGCTCCCAGGAATCTAAAACTCATTTTGCTAAAAAAAATTTTGATCGGAAATGTCCCAAAAAGGACAAAAAAGGATACTCTTTAATCCTTGGCTGGAGGTCAGCATGTGGGGTATCAAATCAAAGGGGACGTCGAGTACATTACGGTGTTTGTTTCCTGTTTCAAGGACCCTCAACGGAATAAATCGAGATTAAATCGAAAATTATTGTGTTTTCCGTGTATCTTTCCAAAGCCATAACTACGAGAATAATCCAAGTTGTCACTACGTTTCTCACTTTTCCGAATCTATGATAGGTTAAGATTCTACCATTAAATTTGCTAAAAAAAATTATCGGAAAGCTCTGAAAAAGGACATTAAAGGACACTAATTGCAAACCTTGATTGAAAGTGAGCATGCGGGGTGTCATGTCAAAGAGGACGTCGAGTGCATTGCATATCCGGTGTTTGTTTGCTGTTTCAAGGACACTAAATGGAAAAATTCGGGCTAAAACGAAAAATTACGGCTTTGGAAAGATACATAATACGAGAAACATGAAAATTTTCCATTGGATCCCAATTTTCTCCTGTGAGGGTCCTTGAAACAAGTAATAAACGCCAGATATGGAATGTACTCGACGCCCTCTTTGATATGACACCCCACATGCCCACGTTCGATAAAGGTTTGTAATTAGTGTCCTTTTTGAGAGTTTTCCGATAATTTTTTTTCTTAGCAAATTTAATGGTAGAGTCTTTAGCTATTATAGATTCGGAAAAGTGAGAAACGTAGTGACAATTTGAATTACTCTCGTAATTAGGGCTTCGGAAAGATACACGGGAAACACAATAATTCTCCATTTAATCTCGATTTATTCCGTTGAGGGTCCTTGAAACATGGAACAAACACCGGATATGTAATGTACTTGACGTCCCTTTTGATTTGATGCCGACCTCCGGCCAACGGTTAAAGAGTATCCTTTTTTGTCCTTTTTGGGACCATTCCATATCGATGTGGACGCGAACTTCGTAGCAACTGCCGATTCGTCTTCCTATAACAATGAACTCTAAATGCACTGATCTGATACACATATACATTCACGACGCACAAAAGATGCACGTGTGACACGCAACGTAAACAATATCTGCCTTGGAAAGGAAAAATGCAAGGAGCGGTAGTTTGACGAAGCGATGGTTCTTGGAATAATAGCACCAAGGAGAGTGTTCGGAAATACGAAATTTTTCATAGAAGACAAGCAATAGAATTACGGACTGACAAATCAAGAAAATATAAAAATTTTATGAATTTGGAAAAAAAAATTTTCGGTTTTAACCGGATGGGCAAACAACCGTCCGGGTTAAAACCGGGAGGATGAAAAAACCGAAAAAAACCGGTTAACCGTTTTGAAAGTACAGTAGAGCGTCGATTATCCGAACGTCGATTATCCGAACATTCGATTAACCGAACCAGGCAATCAGCTTCTTTTCATATGACAGATATCGAATTATGAAAAATCAAGAGTTTGAAGGAAGCAATCTCTTATCTGCATCGCTTAATTACCTCGAATTTTTCTTTTTTGTTCAGTTCTAGTCGTTTTAAATATTTTCAGTTTGTCGCTTAATATCACAT
Organism: Microchrysa polita; assembly: GCA_949715475.1. NCBI lineage: Eukaryota > Metazoa > Arthropoda > Insecta > Diptera > Stratiomyidae > Microchrysa > Microchrysa polita. The sequence continues at coordinate 62,746,795 of OX454420.1, forward strand.
TTGGGATATTTTCTAATTTTTCTATGGAAGCTCGATTAACCGAACTTTCGTTTATCCGAACCACCCTTGCCGACATTAGTTCGGATAATCGACGCTCTACTGTACCGGTTTTCGGACTAACCGTCCGGTTTTTGACATCCCTAATTGAGGCCCTCCTCACTCCTCCTAACAATTTTGGAAAAAGGCATGTTTGTAGCTTCTTTTTAAATTGAGCCAGGCAGATAACATTTAGTCTTCTGAATGTATATTCAAAAGTTTGTACCAGAGCGTGCCTTACAAGTATGACAAATCGGGTTTAAAGGTTGCTAGTACAAGTTACTCCATATTTTCGAAAATAGCCTGAGAACTGGTACCAATGACCTTCAAACCCAATTTGTTGATACTTGTAGCGTACGCTTTGGTACAAACTTTTGAACATACATATGTACTTTCAGAAGACTACAATTAACTGTTGTAATGACGTTTCAAGAATTGAATTTTATTTTTACATTTTAGATAGAGTTTAGAAGTGAAAAAATGTTAAATTTGTTAGAATATTGGTTCTCTTTATATGGAGGGTACCCTTAGTTTTGTTCGGATGACAATAATTTTTGGTGGGGAGCTTAATGGGACTTGGACTAGGCACCTCACTAAAATCTCCTGCCTGGCTCCATTAGTAAAGAAGCTACAAGCATGCCTTTTTGAAAAATGTTAGGAGGAGTGAGGGGGACGTCAATGGTCGGAGTACTTCAATTTTTGGTACAAATCAAATAAATTTTGTTAGCAATAAGTGGACAAGATCTTATCACCCTGAGTCTATTCTATCAAGAGTTACAGTGCGAAATTCAAAACCCAAAAATTGTAAATTCACTATAATACATTTGGGTCTAGGGTATAATTTTCTGATAAAATGTCCAGAATGTTATATATTATTTTCTCTCTCTCGATTACTGTAACTCCTAGTGCGGCATGGTGCGTTGATGACTACCGCGTGTAGTCATCAACGTTACAAAGAAAACTGAATTCGGAGTGTGATACGGTTGTCAGCCATACCACTTCATAGTCGCATTGTTAATTTATTATTTTACGATAAGAATATTTCTTATCATCTTCTTCTGAATAATAAACTTGCGACGAGTCGTGCCGAGTTTGGAAACTCGTTTCGCTATGAGTGGCTATTTCACAGAGTGGCGACCGAACGATCACGGCCACAGAGCACGACAAAATATATTCAAATATATTATTACAAAGGTAATATTATGTAGTTTGTTTCGTCCTCAGCACATTTTAAGGTCAGACTCATAGTTTTCCAGATATTTGCAAAGAAACTGAATTTTCACCCCTTAACCCATGGCGCAAATTGGTGTAACTTTTTACTGCGTATATTGGGCACAACAATTTGGCATCAACAATTTATTATTATTTTTGTGTGGTATTGGAGCTATTTTGAACCAGTTCTACTATACTAACACGTGCCACGTTTAAATTTGTAAAAACATTATTTGTAGTATAGCTGCATATTTGTTCATTAATTCGAATTATTTCACAAAAACATTATAACGAAAAGCTAACTTTCTTCTCTTCAGATTTTCGTATAACTTCACGAAACATTTCTTCTTCACAATTATACTCGTCCAATTTATTCCTTGAGCAATGTAGCAACTTTCCGGCAAGATATTCAGCAAAGTTTGAATATACAAGAACGTCAGGGTGATTTAATTAACAAAATTGAAACCGACATCAATTACGCCACAGCGTTTGAGAATCATACCTCTCTCTCTATACATACATATATAAACATTGCGGTTGTGGTGAGGTCAGGTCAGGCATGTTTTTGCCTATGTTGTTGTTGAAACAATCTGACACCGTTTTCGAGTTAATTTCCAAATGAAACATTTGATTACGTTTCCGTAAACACTGAAATTTACTTACTATATTAGACAAGACGACCGTTAAATGGCTTTTTGTGGTTGTCGGGAAATTTGCCAGCACTTGAACGGAAATTGTCCGAGAAATTTAAGTGACCTGTTTCAGGTTGTATTTGGTGTCGTCATTTGGAAACATATTTTGTTACATGAAAAGTTCGGAGAAAATGTTTCTCTTGTTAAAGCAGAACTGTTTGGGGGATGGTAAATGGAGCATATTTATTGTCGAGAAGACTATGTATAATCAGCAGTCTTCCATTCCAGCTGTCTCAAAATGTTTAGCATGAGTTAATAAAACTTCATAGAATAATATCTGTGTTATGACATCTTTATTATTCGACAACGTATTTCCAGGAATATTTGTATAGAAATGAATGGATTTCATCATAATAAGAAATGTTATGCCTAACTCATGTCAGTTTCAGTTGTGTTTCTGATTAATACACGATACAGTATGAACGCTCGTTACACTATGAATTTTTAAAATTTCAAAAGTGACAGTATGATTGCCACAATGGAGCACAGAGTGTCTGCAAGTCATCCAAATGCAGTGCTGGAAAAAAAGTTGCTCAAGCCCTTTTTTAGCCATAAAAGACAGTTAATGATAAAAGTTTGTAGGTATTTTTTGTTATTTGATTTATTGTGTCAGTTAAAACAATATGAAGACAAATTTTTGCTAAAAAATTATTATATTTGTCCGAGGGAGAAATGAGATAAAGTGGAAATAGGGATTTTTTACCTGTAAAAAGATTGTTTCGTAATAATAAAGTAAATTTTTTTTGGTGAGTTTTCGTATTTTTATTGGTTCCTAAGACATAATAATTTAACATTAATATTTGGTTGGACCACTTCTGGCGTCGATTCATCAACTGCAATAAGTTTTTCCAGTTTTTTTTCTGAGAATCGCTTGCCAAGTGACTATTATTAACCTTTTCAAGGTCTGAATGGAGTCCGGGCACTTCTTGCCCACTTCAAGTTTTATGCTGGACCCGTATTTTCGATGAGATTCAAGTCGGCGCTACACGGGGGCCAATCAAAAACGTCAACATTTCTTTCTTCGGAGTACCTCTTGACCTTTAAATATAAAAAAAAATATAAAAAAAAAAATTTTGTAATATTTATGATATGGTTATTAAAGTTTTGACTTTTTTGTATTTAATACTTACTTCTTTAGCAGTGTGACATGGCGCATTATCCTGCTGGAACACAAATTTTCTGGTATCACCAAATAGCTTTTACACGCAAGGCTCCAGCTCGCCTTATAGGACGTTTAGGTAGACCGAAGCTGTTACTTTTGATTGAATAAAGCATATTCGGTCCCTCTTGTCTCCCGAAAAACAGCCCCACATTATAACTCCTTCTAACTTAACAGTTAGGGCCTCCATGTATTCATCGCTAAGCCTTTCCCGAGGATCCCGCTGAACTAGAATTCTCCCGCCGCCTAATTAAAGCTTAAATTTGGACTCATCTGAAAAACTGGCCATCCCATATCTCCTGAGTCCATTAAATGTGCTTCTCAGTCTACCGTAAACATTTTCGCTTGACTTTTAATTGAAATTCTGGTTTATGCACAGGTTTAAGCGCAAGTAATCTAGCTTTTACAAGCCTATTACTTACCATCCTCGCCGAATTTCGACTCCTAGTTGCTGAAACTAGATTATTCCTAATGTCCGACGATGTCTTAAATCGATTTCGACAGCTTAGTAAAATGATGAAGCGATTCTCCGAAGGTGCAGTTTTCTTAGGTCGTCCGGAGCCTTTTTTCGGCTTAGAGGTGCCCCCCAAAATGTTTCAATGCCATGCCACAATGCGTTGAGGAATATCCATCCTTTGACCTATTTAACGAGTGATTAGATTTTCTTTCGCCAAAACCAAAATATTATTCTATAGTTCTGGACTAACGTGTCTCATTTTTCCATTAAATTCAGCCTCTTTGTGAAAACTCCCTAATTTCACCGAGTGAATCAACCTCATTCATAAAATTCAAACTATGAATAGACCGTTTATATGTCCTTTGTTTTTATATGGCCCACTGAAAAATTGTAGTTCCAATAACTTTTAAGAATATTAGGTAAGATGGCCATTAAAAGGCTTGAGCAACTTTTTTCTTCCAGCACTGTATATTCAACCATTTAGCCAGTGGCGTAACGTACGGTGTTCCATGTGTTCAGTGTAACACGGGCCTCCAAGCCACAGATGCCTCCAAAGCCGCGAAAGAGAAAGATTTCTTGAAACTTTCACTAATCCAGAGAATAAAACAAATTCTCCAAGCGTCTGCTTATTTTTTAGTCAGGTTTAGGCTTAAAATTTCTTCGGCCTTCTATGGGTAAGTAAGAATCGTTAAGCCCCAAAAATGACGCGTTCGCAAATACTGAAATACGTTTACATGGGTGACATACAGGAAGGCGCCTCCGCGAGAATTTGCTGCGGGCACCAAAATTCATTCGCACGGCTCTGGCCTCTCTTGAAGGTTTTTGCTTAAAATTGAGCCATTGTGATTTAGTTCTTTGAGTATTTGACTCTCGAAAGAAAGTGACAGCTGCATCAAGAAATATGTGTTCGCGACGTTTATATAAAAGGATAACTGCGGATCTTTCAAAGAACATTTAATAAGGTCCAAGTGAGGAGAAATTTTTGTAACTAGGACTCATGAAATGAAGAAACAAATTCCTGCCGATATACCCTCCTGTTAATATAATGGATCCACCATTTCGCCTACATGACGCATTTACCTTCGGTGGAGCTACACTACGAATTTGATTTCAGATAGATAGATAGATAGAGTTTATTTCATATTTCTTAAAATAAAAATATACAAGAATATTTACAATTGCATAGCTATTAAATGATATGAAATACTGGAACATTTTATATTCTAAATACTAAATGCATTGAGAATAGTGTTAAATGTCACTTCATTACATAAAAATTCAGTTATTAAATTCATTGGAGTTGTGGGGTGAAACTTAAAACAAATATATATAAAAAAAAACAATAATATAAAAGAAAGGAGTTATGAGAAGAAATTACACAGTGTTTAATTTAATTCAAAGGAACGCAACGATTATTATGAAACTTTACAGTATAAATGCATTATTCTATACAAATTTCACACCAAAATGTCGGAGAGAATAGATTCTATAGTAGCATAATCAAATTCAAAAAGCCAAGCCCTAACACATTTGAGAAAGTTTCCAGGCGATGGTAAAGATCTGATTGGGGAAGTTTATTGAACAAACGACGTGATGAAACTAAAAAGTAATTTCGAAATGCAGTGGTTCTTGAGAAGGGGACTGATACAACATACTCCAAGTTTCTACAAAGATTGTAACTAGATATTATTCTAAAATTAAGATTACCAGATCGGGCAAAAAAGATTTTTAGGACTTTATAGCAGTACAAATGGCGGACAGGAAGAATATTTAGCGATTGAAATAATATGAAACTAGGATGTCTTCGGGTTTGTTTGCTTAAAATCCGTATCACGTTTTTCTGCAAAATAAGGAGAGGTTGAATTTTGTTAAAATAAGAACCGCCCCAGCACGCAATGCCATCATCCAGCTTAGACTGGAAAATTCCAAAATAAATTCTTCTAAGTAGAGTTTCTGAGCAAACTTATTTCAAATAATAGAAATATCTCAGAGAACATCGAAAATATTTAGCTAGATCTTGGGTGTGGCTAGCAAAACAGAGTGTGGAGTCCAGCGTTAATCCCAAGTATTTAAATGTATTTACCACTTCTATTGCAAAACAATGGTTGCAGCAACCAACTTCACTATTATATGATGGTAAATGTGTATCAGAAATGCAAGAACAGTTTTGTAACTTAAAGCTTTGACACTCCGGTGCATGGAAACAAAACTCAGCATTAGTTACTGTTGGAGCAGAAAGACCAAAAAGCATAATTTTTGTTTTGGAACTAATGATTAGATGATGTTCAGCAAACCAAATTCTAAACAAATTTAGATCCCAGTTGAGGTCAGCACTTAAGTTTAAAATACTATTGGAACCATAGGTACAACCTACATCATCAGCGAAGGCCGTTAGTGAGCCCCTAAAATCAAGGTAGAACAAAGAATTTATGTAGACGAGAAATAAAATTGGACCCAATACTGACCCTTGAAGAACCCCGAGAGACAAACATTGTATTTCACTTCTGGTTTCACCAATTTTAACTCTTTGATATCTATTCATGAGATAAGAATTGAACCAGTTTAAAATAAAGCCACGAAAACCCGCATGTTCAAGTTTTCTGAGAAGAATGTTATGGTTTACCATATCAAATGCTTTGGTGATATCAACAAATAATCCGGCCGTACATTGTTTCTCATCCAAACTTGAAAAGACCCTCGAACAAAAGTGGAGAAGCGCGTCTTCAGTGGACTTACCTTCCTGAAAACCAAACTGCAAAGGACTGAAAAACTTTGTATGATTCAGGAAAGATACAATTCGCTTCTTAACAATTTTTTCAAAGACTTTGCTCAGAACTGGAAGTAGAGAAATAGGCCTGTAATTACCCTTGTCGAAAGTCGCACCCTTTTTAAGTAGTGGAATCACATCAGCACACTTTAGCTTTAGAGCATCAGGAAATATACCAGAGAATATACTGCGGTTAAAAATTAAAGCCAAAATATTTGCAACAAAGCAACCGATCCGTTTTAAGATTATACTTGAAATTCCATCAAAACCACATGCATTTGATTTTTTTAAGGATCCAATGGCCTTAATGACTTCTAACGGAGTAACCGGATCAAAAACAAAACTAGAACTATGGGAATTAGGAGAACTAATAATTGATCTGGAACAAACACTGCAACTGGGAGTAGTCAAAACTTCAGACAAATTGCCTCCTAAGGACGTAAAGTATTCGTTGAACTCATTACAGTACAGGGTCGCACTCCTCTGAAATGATGCCGCCATCGATTTTGAGTTTGATAGGTTTATTAATGGGACCCGATTGGTTCAAGATACCATTAATAATCTGCCATTCTCCCCTGAGGTTACCTTTCAAAAAATTAAGGCGGTCTTTATAGTATTTATCCCGGGTTTCAGGAATAAGTTTTTTGAGCTCATTGCTTATTTTTTTTACCCTTGCTTTAAGTTTTTGGTTATAAGGATGCTTCTTCAATTTATGTCTTAGTTTGTTTTTGAGGTTAACTTTTTGCAAAAGCGAGTTCGAAATCCATGGCTTTAATCTTTTAGCAGTTGACTTCGCACGCGATGTAATAGTGCAGTCAGAAATGTGGCTACAAAGACAATTCGCGAAAAGAGAATATGACATTGAGGCATCATTCTCCATATAAGCTTCATTCCATGATTCAAGATGATTCAAGATGTGTACGTGGATACGCAAACGACTGGCTTTAGTTTAACTTGCTCATAGGGGCTCTCCATATATGACCCTCAGATTTGGGGTGAATACTTCTACTCTATAATCAATGACGGTTACGATACTGGCATATAGTGGAGTACGTTTATGCCTCCTGCGAAAAGTGTGTATGAATCATGGGGGCTACATTAGCTAAAAATTTGCCACGGAAAATTTGCCCTTAATGTTTACCGTTATAGATATATTGCCGAAAACCTGTTCGTTTACATGTTTGCCCATGTGTTGGCCTCTTTGGGAACCATGCATCGATAGCAGTGGCGTGCACAGCCATGTGGAGGGTATGCAAAATTAAAACCGAAGAAAAGATAAATAGGAGTATAAACGCTTTTCGATATGTCGAAATAAAAAGGAAGGGTAATGTTTCCTAAGTAATTGAGTAATCTCAGGATAACAAAAAATGAGGAAGAACCGCCTAATTTATTTTAGAAAACACTAAAAAAAACTTTGTAACGTGAACAAAACAGTGCTTGAAAATTATTTAAATCAATCAAACAAATACGAACATTCGCATTGTAAGATTTATTGATTTTCTCAAATGTGTAAACTGTAGGCATACAAACCTTCTTTTGTAATATGTACATATCACAGTGTGACTAACAAAATGCATACATATGCATATGCAACCAACCTCGTACAAAAATGTGCATTATAATTTGTTTCTGATTAGTAAAATACATTCTCTTTCAAAAAATAATAAATTCCTGTTTCAACATTGTTTAAATATTAAAAAACAAACAAAGGAAACATTTTATCCAAACTGAACGACACATTTTGTGACCTACTGTTTATTTCCGCTTTGGTTCCCTTTGCTCAAATTTTATCACGATATTTTTCGCCGCTCGTGCTACAGTCATCGTTCGTCCGTCAACTTTGTTCGCCAACGCTGAGGCAGGCGTGCTTCTCTGCACCATATAAACCTGCAACATTGTTGCAGTTGAAATTTTTCAATTCGTATGGAGATTACAAGCACGGCGAAATGGTGCTTATCGAGCATACACTAGTGTCGGCGAAAAAACAATGTCAGTGAAACCTACAGTACCTATATAAAGATAGCGCTGGTACATTTATTGAGGAAAAAATTAACAGTGAAATCAGTAATTATTTTCGTGAACTTGTATGAAGAAAATGTTTTTAAATAAGAGGGTATGCACTGCTTATTTGCATAGGTATATGGAGTGCACGCCACTGATCGATAGGCACTTTTGGCATTTTGTTTACGCTGGAAATTCGTCACAGACGACTTTTTCGTTAAAAAAAACTTCCGTAGAGCAGATAATGTTATTTGAAAATTCGGCAATCCATATCTCTCTCTCAGAGACATGCATTCACATGGACTTTTGCTATTTTGCGGGAAATCATAGAAAATACAAATACATATGTACATTCTCTGATTTGCGTAAATGTTACCCAAGTTTTTCTCCAACAACGTCGGTTTTTAAGAGTCACCCTTAAGTCAAATGTACGGAGATAATTGTCAGAGTGGTTTCCTAATGCTGCAAACACACACGGAGAATCCATGGACTTGGCATCCAACGAAACTCCAAAATGACAATCTGTCAGTTTTTTATATGGATTCGTTCGGTTAGGAGTCCATGGATGCTCCGTGTGTGTGTGCGACCTAAGATATTACCATTTTCAACGTCAAGCCGAAGGTATTTGTTAGCGCATAGAGACCGTCACGATAAGAATATAAAAAAATCAGTCACCTATTTTGACTCTTATATGCAATCAAAAGAAATTGAAAATGGGAGCAATAAACTATCACTATCAAATTTATGGATTTTTCCACGTACTCGTTTGGAATTCTTTAACAGCACTAACCATCCATACCCAAATGAAGAGTAGGACATCTATTTTCTACACACATATTTTTTCGAAATGCACATATTCAATTGCTTCATTGCTAGTACTCTTTTGGAACGTCTGCTCTCTATTCCGCCACCACATAGTATTGAACGCCGTCTTTCGGCAAACCAATCGCCCAACTCTCTATAAGGATTCGTAAACAATGACATAAATCACCAACTCCCACAACGACCTCCGCAATTTTCACCGATGCCCATAATTCATTTGTCGAGGACTCCTATATATGTATATGAACGGAATGGGTGAATTCACATTGTAAGACGAAACCGGACGGGTAAACTTGCAAGACAAGAACCATCGTTCTTACAATCTGAAATGCATAATGCTTGTCTGCTGGCCACTACAAAAGCTCTCGCGTTCAACAAACGGACGGCGAGAGCTTTTGTAGTGACCAAGCAGACAAGCATTGTGCATTTCAGATTGTAAGAACGATGGTTCTTGTCTTGCAAGTTTACCCGTCCGGTTTCGTCTTACAATGTGAATTCACCCAATGGAATTGACTCGAGCCAAGCCAAGAATTTCCGGGTCGAGTGTGAGACATTATACTTTCGAGGTTTCCCTAGGCGTGGACAAATCTTGGAGGCGAAATCAGCTGTCGTCGAAAGTCACGACACGGCCGACGATATATGTTACGAACTGTAAAACATGATGTAAACACGGTATTTAGTAATTTCCCGGTATATATGTATTGTGAACAGCTGTGTTTTATTGCGATGACAAACTGGTGAATCCATAAATTCAATTCGCCGTAATGAATCCCTTATGCTTGTCATGGGCTGAATAATGACCACCCGTCCGTCCGTGTTCCGTGTCGTGTTCTTGTACGGTAAGCACAATAACAGTGAAATGTTCCAATAATATTTTGGATTGAACTAACTGTTTTTTGATTTCATATTGTTACGATATCCTGAAAAGCTGCAAGAAAACTGACATATTTCCAACCCATTGACTCGCCACAACACAAGTTGTAGTTGATCCAGTCCAGTGTCGGTTGACACAAGTTCTGTATTGAATTCGAAATTTCCAATTGAGATGAAGACCGTAAAATTTATATCGACATTGCTGTTGTATAGTTCTCAATTTCGTGGATACGAAGGAAGAAGTTTTCTGGATGCAATTGCAAGGAGTGTGGAATAAATAGTTTATTGGAAGTCGATTAAATTTGTCAAATGAAATTTGTTCGAATTAGTTTTGATGAAGACCTGGCGAAAGAGTGATATTTTGCTGTTTTATAAGTATTGGACTGTTGTTTCTTTTTAATTGTTCCCGTACTGCTCTAAAGGGAAAGGTGATTTAATTCAACTGGTGCTTAGATGGCATTGCAGAATTTTAGGTCAACATCAATAAATACATTTTGGGAATACTTTAGCTCACCTTACGCCTTACGGTTCCACAGTCCAAATTTAAACCTACCAGTGCAAAAAATATTTCGATGAAATTTTCACAACAAGCACAAAGTGCTTATAAAGAATGCGAGATGCTCTAGCTATGAGGAGAATGGTATTTTCTTCGATTCCCTGCCAGATCCATATATGTACTTGATAGAGCATCCAATTGGCTTCATAACGTTCTGTCATGATTAGGTACTAAATTTTTTGCATTCCTATGCTATTTGAAAAGTTTTTCTGTTTATTTAATTTTTCACTATATTAGGTGCGTTTCTTTTGTTTAGATTTTAGTAACGAAACTTCCTTTAACAAAAAAATACTTGATTCGAAGGGCGACTTCGCTAAAGTGACAAAACGGTTTCCTTGTTACGGACATATGGAGCAGTTGCGCAATCTCAATCCGAATTTCGTTCTGCTCTTCCCTTGTGTTTAGACAGTGTGTGAATATACGATGACATGCGACAAAAAGCAAAAACAACTCTGTTGTAAAAGGTTTCCGCCAAAGAAAAAGTCGTCAGCCGCAAAAAGGATTGATATAAATACAATCCCGCCAAAATACTCGCATTTAGTCTCAAGGATATGCATATTCAAAAGTGATTGAATTATTTAATAGCTTCCACCAACCTACGCGGTGCGGTACGCGTCAGAATCTATGAAATAATTTTCGACGTGGTAGACCACGCTGATTTTGCCAATTCGGGTGATGTTTGTGTTGTGTGTAATGCGTACCGCTCCCGCGCTGGTTTGGCGGAAACTAATTTCTTTCAACGCTTATTGGCGAGGAGCTTGACGAAGGTGCTATTTGCTGCTATGTTATTTTCTTGATCAGATTTCATTTTAAATCTACCAGCCTTGTAAATAAAATGTATTTTAGAAACTTATTTCGCTTTCCTTCTATTAGGCGACTTTTCCTTTTTTTTATACAATAGGTCTTTCGTAATTTTCATATGATTGGTTTTATCCTGCTATTGCAAGAAATTAGTTTCCGCCAAACAAGCGCAGGAGCGGTAAACGCGTTACACACAAACACACATCACCCGAATTGGGAAAATCAGCGTGGTCTACCACGGCGAAAATTATTTCATAGATTCTGACGCGTACCGCGCCGCACAGTGCGTCGTTCCATAGGCAAAAATAAAAAAAATGACTATTTTTCCCCGGAACCAAAGTTAGCCAATATCAAAGAGAACATATTGGAGTATCCGAATATGTAAAAAAAAAATTTTTATTTTTTCGTTTTTTTAGTAACTTTATGGACTAAAGTTGAAAAATATAAAAAATTTAAAAAAATAGGTTGTACTTTAACTTCGATTTCCGATCTTTTCGCAAGTTTTTGGCAACCATAATGATATTTTTTAGAATAAGTGAATGTTCCACTAAAACTCTTGAGAAAATTTTTTTTTCTAAAAATCTTTTAATTGAATAAAAAATGTAAAAAAATCATTAAAATATGAAAAACAAACTTTAAATTGAGATTAAAAAAAACGTCACAAAACGTTTTGGGTGGTTGATATTTTCCGAAAGATACAAGTGTCTACTTTAACTTAAACTAGTATTGGTTTGCCTTTTTTTGCCTTTTTTTTACGCAATTGGCGTTTTTACTGAACTAATTCCTTGAAAAATGGCAACTGGGCTATTTCTAAAGTCACTAAAAGTGATAATTTTACCATAATATTAAGCTTTTACACACTTTTGCGATAGAGGAGATAATAAATTTCAAGCACGAACAAAAAAAATATTATAAATAATTTTAATTAATCAATTAAATCGAAAATTCAATTAATTCAAAAATACCTAAAAAATATAAATATAAATATAAATACATAATGCATATGGTTTTCTATGGAATTTGATTTCTGAAGTCCAGTATAAACCATATCATGTAAAAAATATTTATAATAATATAATAATAAATTGTTATTAATTGAAAAAAATCGTTAAAAATCTATAAAATACGAACAAACTTTCAAAGTGAGATTTAAAAAATACGCATCGAAAGATTTAGAGTAGCTACAATTATTTTTGCTTTTTTAATGTAATTTGTATTTTTATTCAGCCAAATTTATTAAAATTTTGGATAATTTTAAGGGTACTGGCGAGTGGTCAAAGCATCAATAAAGAAAACATTGGGGACCTATTAGGTCACACCAAAGGGTTATATTTAGAATTATACCCGTGTTCAATAGTTTGCTCAAGGTTCTAGTGCACGGAGTTGAGGAATCCATTTGCCAATTGGAAATTTATCTGAGGATGCCTAGGAGGCACTGCATGAGTAAGTTACAAGGAATCGATTGTCTCACACTTGTAAGTTTTCCAGAACCAGTTCCAATAAGGATTTAATGCGAATGCTCCTCTTAACCTCGGACCCTTTCCTAGCGTCCCTGCGGACTCCAAAAATTAAGAAACAACATCATATAGACGCAGAAGTCAATTCATATATAAACCAATTAGATTATACTTCCCATTGCCAATTTTGATGTAAGTTTGCTGGATTTGGAAAGCAACAATGAGTCAGAATAAATTATAAGCATGTATTTTGTTAATATTATTGTTATTCTATAAAATAAAAAAAAAATAAAAAACGAAAAAAAATGTTTTATCGAAACACGACTTCGGAGGATGCGTATCACTGAATTATTTAATTTTTTGAACCACTACATCTCCAAATCGCAAAACTCCGTTTCTTTGAAATTTATATATTTTGAATAGTGACACTTGAGCAATGTCAGAGTGACAAAATATTAAATTTAAATTTGGGTTCTTGAAAGATATTAGGCAATTTATAAAGCCCCCAAAAATGGGTAAAATTCATAGATTTATCTCTTAAATATCTCAGAGCTCAGTTGTTCCCGGATAATAATTTTTTACCAACTAATGTTTATTCTTTACTTTAAATAATAGCCAAGTTTCAAGAAAATTGGTAAACCGGTTACCTGTTTTTATATTATAGCCTATCTTTATACACATTACACATTCTTATTAATATCTCGAAAATCCATGATTTGTTCATCTTGAATTTTATACAGAATTGAGAACCTAACTAGCTAACCACATTCACCAAATTTCATAAAAATCGGTAAACGCGTTCTTAAGATATTGATTTTTGACCACCCTCTCCATACATTCGACGCACTGTGCGCCGCGTAGGTTTGGTGGAAGCTATTAACTAATTCAATCACTTTTGAATATGCATATCCTTGAGACAAGATGCGAGTATTTTGGCGGGATTGTATTTATATCAATCCTTTTTGCGGCTGACGACTTTTTCTTTGGCGGAAACCTTTTACAACAGAGTTTGTTTTTGAGAAATCATTTTTTTCAGTTTTTAATTTACAAAATAGAGAACATATCAATAAATGATATTGAATCCGTTAAATTTATTGAAGTTAAGACGATATTGACTGCCCTTTTATCACAAATTTGTTTGAGAATAATAATAATAACCCTCTTAGTAACCTTAGATATCTTGGTAACCTTAGTAGCCTTGGTAACCCTAGTGACCATAGTACACTTGATAACTTTGGTGACCTTGGAAGCCCTTAGTAACCTTGTAGACTTAATATCTTTATACATCACATTAAACATAATGTTAACCCCAACTTTAACCTTAACCTTAACCTTGGCCTAAACTTTAAACTCAACCTTAACGCAAGCCTAATCCTTAAATTTAACCATAATAATAACACTAACCGCGACCTAATAATAACTTTAATCCTATCTGTTACCCTATTGTGATATAAATTACATCCATACTTCCTGAGTTTCAAATTGGGCCTACAAAACGGTTAAAACACAATCCCCGTTACTGCAGACGCAAGAATGTCCTTACATCCAGGTTCCACCACCACAGCAGGATCAAACCGAGTGGTACTAACAAGAAAGATCGCAATGTATGCATCGCACTATGTATACGCTCATGCAATATCTCTAATAAATAATTGCCATTTTTGGACAAAAAGAAACTTTTTTGTGGAAAAAGTCCAAATTAGAACATTTCGCATTTATTCGCATAAAAGAGCAATTTTCGCCGAAATTCGCATCTATTTCGTAAAAACAAAATTTCCGTACCGTGTTGCACGGAACCGTGGAACCGGACCCGGGTACCCGGTTCCTAACGAGAACCGCCCGACCGGTTCCAAATAGAACCGAGCGCCGCTTCCAAATAGAACCGAGCACCGGTTCCAAATAGAACCGAGCACCGGTTCCAAATAGAACCGAGCACCGGTTCCAAATAGAACCGAGCACCGGTTCCAAATAGAAACGAGCGCCGGTTCCAAGAGAACCGGTCCGGTTCCACAGAATCGTAATTCGGTTCTGATGGACCCGATTTTCGGTTCTTGCGGAACCGGACTCGCGGGTCTGTGGAACCGGACATGTGAAGCGGACAGCAATTGGCGCTAGAGATTAAACCGACATCCGATTCTGATACATACTATGAATTGGTAGATTCTGGGGGCATATTGTTGAAAAGTAATATTGAACATTGCATTGCACTTGCTGGTAAGTGCAAACATTGTTAAACGGCAGATTTTTTGTGTGTGCGCAGTTTGTAAATGCGTTGTGTTGTTAGGATGTTGTTTGTTTGTGTATATTATAAGCGCATGTTTAGAAATTTGATGGGTAAAGAACGGGTATTTTTTATGATTTGTTTATATGAATTACCAATGCTGAAGGCTGAATTAAAAAGATAATAGTCCAATCATATTTGCATTTGAAATAGAAAAAAATAGAGTAAGGCTAATTTTTCTTGTTTTTGAATCAGTGGGAATTTAAAACTCATTTTGCTAAAAAAAATTGATCGGAAAGGTCCTAAAAAGGACAAAAAAGGATACTCTTTAATCATTGAGCGGAGGTCGGCATCTGGGATATCATATCAAAGAGGACGCCGAGTACATTACACTTTGTTTGTTTCCTGTTTCAAGGACCCTCAACGGAATAAATCGAGCTTAAATGGAGAATTATCTTGTTTTCCGTATAGCTTTATAGCCATAAATACCAGAATAATTCAAGTTGTCACTACTTTTCTCACTTTTCAGAATCTATAATAACTGAAGATTCTACGATTAAATTTGTTAAAAAAAAGTTGATCGGAAAGCTATGAAAAAGGACATAAAAGGACACTAATTACACACTTGATCGAACGTGGGCATGCGGGGTGTCATATCAAAGAGGACGTCGATTAAATTCCATATCCGACCTTTGTTACTTGTTTCAAGGACCCTTAAACGAGAAAATTGGGCTCAAATGAAAATGTGTTTTCCATATCAGTATCTTTTCAAAGCCGTAATTTCCCATTGCCCCGCATGCCGGCCTCCGCTCAAGGAATAAAGAATATCCTTTTTTGTCCTTTTTGGGGCCTTTCCGATGAAATTTTTTTTAGCAAAATGAGTTTTAGTTTTTTGGGAGTCCGCTGGTTTAAAATCAACGAAAATTACATTTACCCTATTTTCTCTATTTGGAGGCCTGAATTGGGATATTTTGACTGGACTAATAACAATACGCTGGGGATATTATAATTATGTTAAGATTTTATGATTGCCGAAATTAAATGAAATTAAGACATTGTAATTAAGATTATATTTTTATCATTCCGTGTTTTTGGGTATCGAAAAAAGTTTAGGGTAGATTTTAGAAATATTGATAAAAAATTTTTTGTTTTTGTGTGATTTTTTGCCCTGCGATGTAATTTTCTAAATTTTTTTTCTTTCATATTTTAAAAATAAATCAAAAGAACCCCAGAAGTACATTTACAACATGTACATGAAAATGAACAAACATTTCACTTTTTCAGTTTGGACATTTTGGAACCGGAACCGGTTTCAATATCCGGTTCCACTGCGAACCGGACCCGGAGGAACCGGTTCCTAAAATACCCGGATCCGCACATCACTAGACGTGCTCGTATATAAAACGAACCAAAACAGGAACTTTTACGTATTGCCCCTGCTCTTACAGACGCTCTACACTTGAAAACTTTGGAGCACATATACAAGGGATTGTTCTAAACAATTCTACCAAACTACAATACTATACGCTTCTATTCCAAGCATTTTTCGGGCCCATTCCTGACTTTTGCAAAATATTTCCTTTGAAACTTTATAAAAAGACGAGCCAGAAACTCCATCCAGTTTCACATTTTTTGCTATATCTATTTTTCTACTGCACGGATCGGAGCAAATGATAGCCTATGCACACCCTCGCGACATACTCTATCTATAGGAAGAGAGCGAATCCCGAGATGCTCTCTACAAGGCTGTAGCCCTGTCAATGAACAACAAGACCAACAAGAACAAGATTTTCGAAAAAATACGATTTGCAATCCCTTATAACTCCGGTATTTTTCTTCGTATCTTCATGAAATTTGCTACACTTTGTAAGACGGCGCGAGTGACAACGCCTACTAAATTTGAACAGTCAGGGTCAACCATAGTCCGAGCTACAGAGGTCCGAAAATCCGTACTTGTTCAGTCGTGCAAACATAGTCGCTTCGCTTCTCACTTTGCATTTGTTCAAATTTTTTCGTCTTTCTTTGGCGGGCGGGACGCTCCTGCGTCCCTTGATAATGACAGTATTGACTTGCCTTTGCCAGATTTTTTTTATTTCACCGACTCTAAGAAAAAAAGAAAAAGAGACTTGCTGCTTAGGGGCCTATATGTTGTTACTCATATGTATACAAAAAAGCATGAAAAGGTTATAAAAATATAAACTTTTGGGATGGGGTTAAGGTAGAGAAACCTAACCTCAATTGGCATATGGCAACATTACCCCGAACACATTGTCATTCATATTGTCATATTAGTACGGATCGATGGATTAGGCGCTATGATGGGTTGGGCTATGGTTACACCCAATACTGCAGCCTATTGGCTTATTGTATTTCCCATTAGAGCGAAAGAGTTTCAGGTTATTAGCTCTGTCCTTCGTAAAAGGCTTAGAAGAAAGTTAACCAGGTTTACTTTGGGTGCGCCCATTCCAATGGCTTGAGCCAAACAAAGGTTTGTCTCCAGCTCATAAGAGCGGGGCATTCGAAAATTACGTCCGAGGCAGATTCTTCGTCTTCGTTACAGAGGCGGCATAGTGGGTCTTGTGTGTAGATCCGGACTTTATTCAGATGTTTTCGCAGGGTAACGTGACCGGTTATGAGACCTGTCACTGCTCTGAGGTTCTTTTTGCTGAGGCTTAGGACTTCGGTGTAGCTGGTTTGTCAGTTGGTTCCCAGCATACGCTTGCTGTGTCTGACCCCTTCATGGAGTCTCCATCGATTTTGGAATTTTTCTTTGGTCCACTGTTTGACAACGGTTATAGCAGTGGATTTACTAATTCCGATTGCCCGTTTTGGGTGAAAGGTAGTTCGAACCCCTCTCTTGCAAGGGCAGCCGCTTTCTCATTACCTTCGATCCCCTTATGTGCTTTAACCCATTTCCGTTACGTTACGTTACGTTGTTCCGGGTAGCTAGGTTTATGAGGTTCTTTTGGCATGCCCAAACCTATTTGGAAGTTGTTTTTGGACTTGCAATAGCCTTTATGGCAGCTTGACTGTCGAGGAGAATATATATGATCTTGTTTGTATATATCCCTTTCGTGTACTCTCCCCTGCTGCAAGGCTTATGGCTATAAGTTCTGCCTGGAAGACAGTTGTATAGTGACCTAGGGGTTTGGAGATACTATAGTTGTTGGTTTTAGTATAAACTCATGCTCCTATTCCTTCGTCTGTCTTCGACCCATTTGTGTACCACATTATATGTTTTGATAGATGGTTGACGTTCCATTTACTCCATAGTCTTCCGTAACTGTAGCTGTTTGAATCTTATAGTCGAAGGTATACATGGCCCGCGAGGCATAATCGCTGCCAGGGACGTACGCAAAAATAAATTTCGGGAGGGGTTTTAGAGAGTGGTTGAACTGCGGTAGCATGTGGTTATACTATACAAATTGTATTCAAATTTGGCATTTGTGGAAAAAAATGCAATACCCTAGAAAAAAAAAACCAAAACTAATGCATAGATATTTCGTGAGGTTATAGAACACAACAGTTCTGATACGGCGTTTACACAAGACAATGGACAACAGTTTGCAAAACACGGCACAGGTGGAATTCTACTCCATGCAGGGTCGAGGAAAGGTCAAGGTCGGTTTTCGATTAGACTACTTCAGCAATAAGAACCAAATACCTTCGCTTTACACCTGCCAATAAAAACTAAATCAGTCGCGGATAATCCTATTTTTTTATTACACCACATGGTGAGCTCTAGTTGTATAACAAGTAACAAAAACGGGAAATATCAGGCGCAACGACGGCAAATGCCCCAAAGAACCAGTTGTAGGTGGTTCTGCATATGGAACAACATGCATTTCAATATATACGACGAAGGAACGAAGGCTTCCGCACCCATTCGACCCACTATTGCACCCCTATTTTCCTCAATGTATTAAACACCGTTATTTCAGGCAGTACTGATACTCTTAAGAAATATTCATTATTATTCATATCATTATATAGCATCAATTCATTTCGGAGGGGCTTGAACCCCCAAAACCCATACGTAGGATGGCCACTGCGCTGCCCATATCTAGGATTGATGGGTTTGCAATGATTTCTGTCATCCTACATTGTCCTAACCTTAGAGGTGTCCAGATGTTCGATGATTGTATTCTGTACGCTGCCAGTCTTGCCTCTTCTGTGATCGTAAGATCTAGTGGTGGCAGGTCAAGTAGTTTCTCTAGAGTTAAAGTTGGTGCACTGCGCATGGCGTGGGTTATGATTGCGCAGGCCAGTATTTTTAGTGATGCCAACTTCGCTGCAGCTGTTTTTTGTTTGATCTTAGTCCACCAGTCAATCGAGCCATAGGTAACACGGGGTTTGACCACGGCTTTGTAAATCCAGTGAATCATTCGTGGTTTTAACACCCACAACTATTGCTCTTTAAGTTGCATATAGTGTCTGTTTACCTTTTGTGATCGTGTTTTTGCAGCTGTTTGTTCCACGTGAGTTTGTTGTCAAGGGTGACTCCCAGATATTTTACCTCAGTGGTAAACTGCAAATGTTGATTAAATAAGGTTGCCGCATTAAGCCCTTCCAAATTGTGTTTGCAACTGAAAGTTATTAGTGTTGTTTCGGGGGGATTGACCGATAGGCCTACCCTCCTGCACCAATCCTCCACTTGAGGTAGAGCTTGTTGCATGAGACTACAAGGGTTCATAGGAGGGGTGATACCTTCTGTGGGCATCCTTTGAGGACAGCTGTATACACGGTTTCGGAATAAGGTTGCATGTACTTGTCGTCCTTGAAGCATAGATTTTATTCACCGACAGAGGGTGTGTTGGACTCCGTGACTCCAGGCGCCGCGCCGTGTACAAGAGCTTCAAAGGAAGTATATATTGTCGAAGGCCCTCTCTATGTCCAGAAAGGCCGCGAGCCCTATCTCTTTGCTTTCTAGTGTGGTCTCAATCTTTCCAACTGCATAAATGGTGTTGTACTGATTCACACGATTTCCCTATCTGATTGGTTCGGGTGCCAGGGGAAAAGTGACGTATAATAAACGACGATATTTTAGTTGAAAAACATTAGTATTGGCTGGAATTTTGTAGGGGCGTTCGGTGGTATACCTTAGTCCTAAAATTGAGTTTTCGTGTTCGTTGGATCTGGGGAAGTTGTAGAAAGTTCCCTAGTTATAGACGAATTAGAGAGAAATATTGTAAGCAAGTTTTATTTCTAATTAAATTATGATTTATGCAAAAGTACCTAAATCAAGGTCATAGGACAAACAGGTCAATTGCAGCTGCCGGTCAAAGGTCAGACTTTGGTTTTCTATTTCTAAAAAAAACTAAGTATTTTAGAAACGTATTTGAGTACCCATTTGAAAGGTATTTTTGTCTCATTACTGATCGCCTTCTAGCGAAGTTCGATGTTCAGGGACGGTGCCGGCTCGCTGCGGAGCAAGGGCCGCGGGACGCCACGCGCTTAAAAATTTTGACCGCCGTCTAAAGATCCGAGGGGTACCTCGCCAAGCACGAATGCGAGGACTGTGGATCTGCCCCGAGCGCAAGGATTTCACAAAACCCGTTTTCAGTTCACTGGTTCTTTTATTTGAATTCAGCATTTTTAACTTATACACTAAAGCTACGTTACGTTAAGGCGTGATCACACGAGAAAAATATAAAATATATAAAAAGTAAAAAATAACTAATCTAAATAAAGGAATTCATGGACTTATTCTAAACTGACCTTGGGGCGGCACAAGAGTTCTACCACCTAAAACTACAAATCCTACTCGTCGCTGTTGTCGTTGATATTCTCCGCTCGTTCAACCGTCGTTGGACTGTTCTCTGATTTCGTCGTTCCTCAATCTCACTCGCTTTCTTCGCTCTCAAGTTAACGTCTCAGCTCTTATTCGTTTACACTTCGTTCTACGACTTTTCGTCCAGCAGACCGATTTGGAAGAGGCAGAAAATGATCGAATGTTAATAAGAGTTCGTTACCATAAGTTAAATTCAATTTCACAGACCTTTTCGTCCAGCAGACCGATTTGAAAGAGGGTATCCTGTTATATTCTGAGACCTTTTATAACTTCAGTCGAACGGTGAAACACCGTTGATCCTCCACGGGCATACATATTGACGTAGTCCAACAGCATTTCGCGCGATATTATATTTGCTATTGTGAATTAGACACATTCGTCTAGTTTTTTTTCAACCGTGAAAACATACTCTATCCGTCAGTGTCATCTGACAACAAGTAACGTTTCTCAAATATAAACAAACGCTTGCTAGCTTTTCTATTTTTATAATAATATATTATTATTAATATTTTCAGAATCGATAGCATCGTAGCTGCTTGGTCGCATTGACCGCCTGGATCGGGCTCGACAGGAAGGAAGGATTGTAGCAGAAATAGCGTCAGTCGGTGTCGGAATCAGATAGGTAGCCCTTTATTCTAAGAATTGATTCTATGTTTAATATATGGTCGATTCGAGGTTATTTATTTGCTGCATAGGACGTCTGTTGCTGCGTGGTACGATGGTTGGCTGCATGGGACGATAATTTGCCGTGTGAGACAATTTGTTGCTGCGTTGTGTCAGTTTCGCGCTGTTGGTAACTATTGTTGTTGCTGCGTTGTACGATGGTTGGCTGCATGGGACGATTATTTGCCGTGTGAGACGATATGTTGCTGCGTCGTGCCCGTGTCGTGTTGTTGGTAAATATTGTCTAATTTAATATGCCCTAAGCCGCCAGTACTTATTACGGTGCTGCCCCCCTCCCTAATATCCACTGTGCTTCAGGTCGCGTAAACCGTCTGTGACAGTCTATTTCATTAATATGTGGACAATAAGCAAAATAACATAACAATGTGGATAACATAAAATGTGGATAACATAAAATCCTATAATGCGGGACACAGCTTAGACGCGTTGAATGCTACCGAAGAAAGCAGTACAATGCATTTTAAATGGCTGACATGTTTTTTGCTGTTGCTGTTGAAGAGCAGCAGCAAACTTGACAAAGCAAACGTAGCCCATATTTGTGTATGAAAATGGTAAGTGTGGGATTTCCACATTTTTACCGGTCTTTGTGATTGAACCGATTGACCTACGGTGACAATTTTGGTACCGTTCAACCGTTGACATACAGAAAAATGCAATTTACTCTAACTTCCCTCATCCCCTCGAATAACAAAATTTAGACTTAGAGAAAGGAGTTATCCTTTTACATTCTCACAAGCTGTAAGCTACTGCGTATTTTTTTAAAGAAAAAACGTACGTATACACCTTTTTTCTTAGAATGATTTTTATTTCAATATAATTTTTTCTTGCGGCTTCTACATTATACAAACCCCAAAAATTACCAGACGAAAACGGAAAAATGTTGAGCCCGGGCCACGGGGCAATCTAGCTTTCAGCATAATCGGAACTTCTCCGTTTTCGCTATACGGCAAAACTTTTACTTCGAAAAACCGTTCAACGACACAAGAGCCAAATAATTCCCAGATAATAATGTGCATAAAAGCCTGGATTTACCACCACCAAATATAATTTTTTATGTCTAAAATTAATTAGCAAAACATGGAACATGTCTTCTAGGTAAATTAAAAGTGTAAGGTCACATAATTTTAACGAAATATTAGCGCCCCTGACATGTTATGTTTCCATCCCACAATCCCCAGCCCCACGATAATTTTCTCCTAATTTGACTCCGGTGACTATAACAACACGTATGCAAATGTATCCTTTCTGATGATAAGGCTTCCATCAACATTTGCCATATGTTGTTATCTATTCCAGGGCATTGACGTTGAAAAGTGTCTAATTTTCACCACGCGTTGTATTTTTTTTTCGTCCAGCCATTGCTATACACGTACCGTACATTCCCAGGACTATGACGATAGGGAGCGATGCGAATGCAATGGGTATAGTACGCGAACGAGGAGCGTATATCATCGTATGTATTGCCCAGAGTATGAAACAACTGTTTACCAACTTTACCATTACCCATACTAGAGTGCGTTCTAATTTAGCTTGAAACGGACGAGCGGCGACGAAGGAAAAGTCACTTAGGGACAAGTATTTGTGTATGTGTTTATGTGGAAGAGATCCTTTTACAGCGCGAGACGCCAAGCTATTATCGCAAACCACAAACGGAAAACTTGACGGTACCATTTTAGATGTTCTATATGTGCACTATACTTGTATGATATACGATGCCACTTGTTTAATTCACAGATCAAGGCTCTTTCGACCCTATCACATTTTTGTCGGAATGGCGCAATTGCTGGAAAGTTTGCACAACCCCGAAACAGAATCAGAAAAAAGTTATCGCGATTAGTAAGAGTATGGTCTTGATTTCTACAAAACAGGATAAAGTGAATTCATTAATACTAAAGGCATTCCTATATGTATACGTTTCTTTCGGGTGAATACCGCAAAGTTCGGATGAAGGCGACCTGTACTTCCTTTCCTGCTAGCTAGCTGGCTACGAAATACTTCCATTTGAAACATGATATTTAAGACAGGATAAGTGAAAGTGAAAATAGTAGTACGTTATAGGCTACGCATCAAACTCGTTATAGCTTTACCAGAACGAATTAAATGGCAACTGCAATATACTTATTTCCACTGCCCCGGCACGTTTTATGCCATATCCTTTCATAATAGGCGTCCTGCGACTATTCCATTTGGCAAATTGTTCTGACATGACATGACTCCACTTTCGCTTACTGTTATAGACTTTTCGGAGCAAATATCATATCTTCGTCAAATGTTTGTTTTGTTGTTTATTTTTGTGCTAAGACAGAGCATCCAAGCATACGATATCGGCTCTTTTCCCATTCTAGCTCTTATTCTGATTCCAGATAGACCCTTGGGGTAAGGAGCGAGCTTTACGGATATGATGTACGGTTGCAACTTACTGATGATGTTACAACAACAAAGTTGGCAGCTCTCAGAAAACGACTCAATGGTACTAATTCCACAACACTCGAGAAAACATATCGTTCTAGCAGCGGAAGGAGGCTGGTTCAATATGCCTTCTAACTAAAATGCGGGTTGCTTCCTCCACCCACTTCTGACAACATGCTTCGCCGAAAGTGTTTTCATCAAACAGCCAAACGTGTTTAAGTTGGAACATTACTAGCCCAGATAGCGCATAGCTATCGTATGTCAGCCGTTTGTTCGTTGTTCTATGTGACTAACATGAGCCTAGCCCAGCCTGACCGTCTTATCGTCGTCGTCTCTTCTTCTTATCCTAATGAGATTTCGTCTGAAGTCAAAGCTTGAAAATGTCCTTCCACTTCCGAAAACTTCCTTTATAGGATTAAATCTTATGAATGAGGATGATATGTGTCCTTTTGATGTTCCATTTCGAACGAACAGTGCCAAGAAGATGTGGGATTCGGATTACGACATACATATGTGAAAATTAGACATACTACGAGTGTCGTAGTAAGTAGGTCAGTTATATAGCATGATGGATTAAAGGAGACAAGATGGAAAATTTTCTTTTTCTTGTTTATTGCTCTGTGCAATTATTGGGTTTGCCTAGAAACCCCAGCTTGAACTTTTCAGATGAATGACTTCTTTCTAGCGAAATAGCGCCTGATGGTAAATTAGCTGTGGTAATAATGAAAACGTTCAATGCAGATAATAACATCATACATTTTCTTATTTCGATTCATTGATAAAAATAAATGAAATAGCCTTCTCCTTCTGCATGACCTGTTTGCGTTTTGAATAGTCTGCTATTCCTCTTATTTGCACCTTCGATAAATTACCGAACATTAAGACTCTGAAAATAACAAGATTCTCCGAAATCAAATCATTCAAATACTCGCGCATTTCTGTGTCAAGTATTTCGCTAGAAGTTCTATGCGGTGCCGCTCAATTGAACGGAAAACTTGACAGCAAGCGCAAATGAATGGCAGCAGTCATTAATTCACTGTTCGGAAAATTCCTCGTAATCTGAGTCAATTACGCAAAGGCTATTTGCGTTGAATTGTATAGCCACCGAGAATACACCAGGCAAATTGCACGTCAAAATAAAGGACACGCATTGTTCTTCGTAGGTAATGTGTGCTGGGAGTGGAGCGTTCGGTTACAATGTGCCGGTCGTGTTGTTTACGGGAAAGGTCTATAGAGAAGAGAAGCTCAATGAAGTTCTCCGGAGTCATTATGCGCCATCATTCTATGGGCACTCATTCCAGGAAAGGAAACTTTCACGGCGTGACGGCCCAAACGACAACAGCATCATAGTCCATAGAGGACGCGCAGTTAGGCAGGCAAAGTCGTAAGATAAATTCGCTGGTATTTAGCAATTTGGTGTCTGCTCGCCGAAAACATACTCCTTGATACTTATAGCTATGAGAATCACTTGGCCTACACTCAAGTGTCGGCAACTACCCTGAAAATTATTACAGTGAAAGTGCGCTATTAAGACATCGCTGAACATAAAAGCAAAAACCGGGGCTGGTTAAGGACTATCATTCATCAGAACCTGTGATGTGCCTTTTAAGGTTTGTGAAACTGTCTACGATTTCTACTATAAGGGGACGTATTCATAATGAGGGTGAGTCTTATGTCTCGGCAACTTTGGGTGTTTGGAAGGTTGACAGTAGATGGAGTCTTGATGGACTTGATTGAAATAATTCGTGTGCATCCCAATCGACTTTGCAGTGTAAAGAGTTTTGAAACAGATGAGTGTAATTATGTAATACTTTTATGATTTTTGGTTTTCAATTCGAAAGTTTAAACTTGCAGAAATATTTGGTCGTTCACTCTCTTAGGATACATGTGGTTTTTATGTCACTAGAGAGTTCTATCATGTCTAAGAAAATATTACGATGGTACAAATAGGATTTTTTCTGGATATAGATGGGGAATCTTGCATAGATACTGCAAGCCGTGAAGTACACGGAGAGAAAAATGTGCAATGAATTCAACAAAATCATACAATGAAATTCACAATATACAATTTCACTAAATTTGTAGTGAAAGTTATTAAAATGTAGTGAAATTGATTACAATTCAGTTATTTTTACTGGTGCTGGCCTATTGTAAAAATGAATGCAGTGTAATGACAAAAATCATTGCATGATATTTGTATGTAAGTAACATGTAATAACTTTTACATCAGTTGCAATAGGGTCAAAAATCATTACAAGAGTTGCAAGAGTTTTCATTACAGTTTTAATACCTTTCACTACATTTTTTTTCTCCGTGTACTAGCATACAGTTATGTCGGATTCTTACCGAATTTAAACGTCTCTTTCGTCACCGCTTGACCCTGCGGAGCCACCTTTCATTATTACTTCACAGGGTCAATTTAGGCTGATCAGCCATCACCACCTTCCTCTGTAACTCCATGTGGATCGCACAAATTGCCCTGGTGGCTATATCTGGAATAAGGGTATGTGTCCATCGGCCAGTAGATGCCTCATCACATCAGACCTGCCATCTTCTCATACATTCACGCCTTTCAATGTTTCTACGCCCTCGGTGCATCTCAGATGTTACGTCTTGGTGAGTGCTGTACAGTCTGCTGATCTCATCCACTAGGATCGGCAAGGGCATCATTCCAGTTACCACAACACAATCTCAAAGCACACCTGCGATAGATCGCGTTTAATGGTTTCGCGTTACTGGCAAGCCCCAATGCACTGGCCCAAACGGGCGAGGCATATATTATTGTTGACATCGACAATAGCAGCCGCCTACTTTTCCCTCGGGCCACTTATGTTTCGCATCATTCTTGCTAGAGCCGTCAAGGCAGTCGCGCGCCGCCTTATCGCCTACCTACTTTAAGTGTCACAACTTAGTTTCGAGTCAATGATAACCCCCCCCCCCCTACCTAACGGCAAGCTTAGAGGTTATGACACACTCTCCGACTCTGATTTTGAGGCAACACATTTTTCTGCGCTTGCTTATCAAGATCGCTTCAGTTTTCTGATCGGCGAGCTCTAATCCAACTGTTTCTAGCCACAGTTTGATGATTGTTATCGCCTCGCTTGTGTGCATTTCGACCAATTCCGGGTGTCTTGCGACAGCTACGACAGCTATGTCGTCAGTAAAACCTACCAATGTCACTCCTTTCGGCATAGCGAGCTCCAAGATGTCATTGTACATAATATTCCACAAGAGTGGGCCAAGAACAGATCCCTGAGGTACTCCTGCAGTAACCACGTGTTCCTTTTGTCCCTCACTAGTGTCTTTTGTAGAGCAGCGTGAATACACTCCCAGTTCGCAGAATTGACTGCGTTTTTGACGTCTAAAAGCACAACAGCACAACAAGTACTTTTATATAGCGATTTCGTCGCTATATTAGTTACCGTGGTTATCCGTAGACCACGGTCGTCTAAAACCATATTGCCGGTCTGATAAACGCCCCCGCTCCCCGATCACTTCTGACAACCGGTTATATATAATTCTTTCGAACACTTTTCCCGAAGTGTCGAGTAAACAAATTGGGCGATAAGAGCTAGGCTCACCAGCAGGCTTATTTGGTTTGGGAATAAGCACCAATCTTTGCCTTACCATGATTGCGGGAAGGTCCGTTCATATAAGCAGGTTCCAAAAACGTCAATGAATTTTCAAGGAATCGTCAGAATTGCTGCCTTCAACACCCTATTAGGGACACCACCAGGGACTGGTGCTGGTCAAGTCTGGGTGCTGCCTTTAAAAGTTCGGACTCTCGGGGGAAGGTATTTTCTCCCAGGTTCCAATGCATGGTGTGGAAACAAAGTGGAGGTAATATCTTTGAGCAGTGCCGTACATTTAAGGGGGAGAGCTCTCTGTCCAATGTTCTTCCTGATCTTATACGCCGTTCCCCATGGATTTGTGTAAGAAAAAAAGTTTTTCTTCAAGAATTTAATTTCCGGGGGGTTGGTTTGTATGACAGTCCTACGCCGTAGTGTTCCGATTTCATCCGTTCCTAGATATGTTCTGAGGCTTTATAAGGAACACACTTGGGTGAAGTTTGGTTAAAAGAAAAAAAAAACAAACATTTTTTCAGAAGAACCCAATTTTCAGGGTTGATTTGTAACACATCCCTATGACGTAGTGTTCCGATTCCATACGTTCCTGTATATGTTTTTACTAGGTTTACACTTGGATGAAGTTTGGTTAAGATTGGTTCAAAAAGAAAAAAAGTTTTTCTTACTTGAAGCTAGTTTTTGGTGGTTGGTTTGTATGACAGCCCCATGCCGTAGTATTCCGATTTCATCCGTTCCTAGATCTGTTTTGAGGCTATACTAGAAACACATTTGCGTGAAGTTTGGTTATGATTGTTTTAAAAAGAAAATAAGTTTTTCTTAGAAGAACCTAATTTTGGTGGTTGTTTTGTATGACAGCCCTATGACGTAATATTCCGATTCCATCCATTCCTAGGACTGTTTTGAGGCTTTACTAGGAACACATTTGGGTGAAGTTTGGTTTGGTCCATAAACAAAAAAGTTTTTCTTAGAAGTACCTCATTTTGGACTTTCTATGGCAGCTCCATCACGCCATGGTCCGATTACATTTGTTCCGACATATATATAGCGTACACTTAAAAGAAACTTGTATACAAAATTTCAGTCCGATAGCTTCAAAACTGAGGGGCAGACGGACAGACAGACAGATAGACAGACAGACGGACATCGCTCAATCGATTTCTCTCATCACACTGATCAATAATATTTATACTTAATATAGTCGGAGGTGCTTCCTTCTATGCGTTGCAAACTTCATGACAAAGTTAATATACCTTTTCACATAGTGACGGGTATAAAAACTACAAATGTTGATCTAAGTCCTTAACATAATTAAAATAGATTACTGTAACTTATGAAGAAAGCATTATTTGATTTCTATAAAAACTAAATAAATGCCTCCCTTTCTAATAGTTAACAGATATGTGTCGGTGTGTATGACGTTTTTTTAAGGGTGCAATGCGGAGATAATTGTCCGGTTGTTTGTTTAAGTAGTGTTAGATTATTTAATAAAATTAAATCAATAAAATAATTATTTATTAAAAACTAAACTAAAATATTTTTGAAATCTTTAATAATTTTCTTTTTCAGAAGAGATGAAAATGTGCAATTTTGCAGATTTCTGGTTAACTTTATATGGGATGGATGGGTACCCTTAGGTTTGATCCGATCGAAGTAATTTTTGCTTGGGAGAGTATAAGGGTTAAGGCTTGCCTTAGGTATTCAACCAAATTTGATTTGCCTGGCGCAATTTAGAGAATAGTTACAGGCATGCCTTCTTGAGAAATGCTAACAGGAACGTGGGAGGTGTTCTTGGCCGGAGAAGGCTCAATTTTGGTAGAAATTGAGTACATTTAATTGGCAGCATTAGCACCAATCCCTATCACTCTACCTTTACTCTATTAGAAGTGCCAGTGCAAAATGTAAATTCCACATAATGTTTAGGTCTAGGGATGAATTCTCCCAGAAAAGGTCTGGAATGTATATAATTGCAAAGGAAATTAAGGGCGGAATTCGTAGTCCCCACTTATACTTAAGGGAACCCTTAAGGGACTGACGCTATACATAGTCACTCAATAAGCAAACGCTTAAGGGTTTCCTAAAGGGTTCCCTTATTCGTAAAGGTACATATCTAGTAACCTTATATGAATTCATATATTTGTTGACATGTCCTTATTAAAACACTTTGAAATTTTTTAAAAATTTTGAATTTTTAACCACTTGATATTTTTTATATTTTATTTGTCACTTTCAATAGATATGCCCAATAAGTAAATCGTTTTATTAAATGAGGCAATGCCCTAATAAGTGATGTCTATGAATACGAAGCTCCCTTAAGGGCTCGCTTATATAGAGAAAATGCTTAGTCCTTAAAGAATGCCTTATTACCTAAGTGGGGACTATGAATTCCGCCCTAAATCTAGTTATTGACTAGTAATTTTCCTTAAATTTTGAAAACAAAAATATCCCCTCTTTGTCACCCCCTCCCGCCTTAATGTGACGCTCAAATCAGTTAACTTTTTAGTGCGTATAGAGGGGAGGGTGAGGTGTGCAACATTTTGGCATCAAAACTTTCCTCTTTTTTGGATGTTCGGGTATAGCCTTTTTTCGGCTTAATTTCCCTATACTATTTGTTTTCGTTTCTTATATTAAATTAAATCCACAAAAGAAAAAATAATACTTAATTTTAATTCACTCGAAGTCTATTATTACTAATGGTGCACAGTGCACTTATTTGACTTTGACTACATCCCTTTTCACCCAAACCCTCAAACTACAATTAGCGACATACAATTAGGTGTCGAATGAAGGATAAACTTCCAAAGGATGTCCATGTCTACTTTCAACTACCACTATATATAGTAAGTCCACTTCCGGACTCGTCACCAATAGCCATAACCCATCAGTGTCCTCGAAAAGGTTAAAAGCGGCAATGAACATCAATACACAGGGCAGTGTGTATAGGTTATGTTATTAAATGAAGATGCTACATGACATCATGCAATCTACCCTATTATCCTACATTCAGCCCTGGATAGCCAGCCGGATGTCAGCTCATTCTCTCTCAGTCTTAACTGCCTGTCAATGATTATTATCTCATATGTGTGTATTTTGTAAGTCCGGTCGGTCGGATATGTGATCAACAGAGTGAAATCATTTTAGGGGACACTTTTTGGGTTCACAGCATATAAACAAGCAAATAAGCATAACGATGGAATTATAGGGTAGAAAATTATATTATATCTAGGTAATCTACAAGGATCTAGCGTCCTGAAAGCACACAGGTGGGTTCTCTATAAAAACCTATGAACGTGAATTGACAAAGAACAGGCGACCACCAAGGACTTATTTGAGCTGCACAGACAGGTCACACTCTGTCCCTATACATGTCGAGTCATTCCGGGAAAAACGTTGAGCTTGATGTTGAACGTTCATGTGTGATGGCAATATTGTGACAGGATATTTTGGAAGAGGTCTAACATATGCGGATGAGTTTGTCCAACGACTAAGTGAAATGAAAGACCTGAAATCTTTTTTGATGAGATCATTCATAGCGGACCTATGCAAAAAATTGGATAATGTTGATTGTATATTTATTTTTATCAGGCTTATGC
Organism: Microchrysa polita; assembly: GCA_949715475.1. NCBI lineage: Eukaryota > Metazoa > Arthropoda > Insecta > Diptera > Stratiomyidae > Microchrysa > Microchrysa polita. Next base: position 62,777,910 of record OX454420.1, read on the forward strand.
CTTGCAGGGAATACATATATATTAAAACGTTAATTATTCAGCCGGATGAGGATTGAACAATTCAAATTTAAAAAATAAATATATTTTTTTTATTAGGTACAGGGTCTATTAGACAAATCGATACCTTCCTAGTCAATCCCGTCCATACCATTTGAAAGAAAAAAAAATACAAATGAGCGCGCATATTTCAAGAAAACGAAACAGTATAGTTCAAATTAATATTGGCTGAACAATTCAAGCAAGCAAATAAAAGGAAAAAGACAGTGAAGAAGAACCAATTTTTCCGGTGGTCTCCTCGGCAAATCTTTTCATATTTGGCGTAAGCAATCCGGTATGATGTATTGATGAATGTTGTGCATTGGTCGGTCATCGGTTTACCGCTTATTCCTCTCGTTTCAATGCCACTTCGCTATTTTCTTTATGCAGAAATAAAACAGCGCTTCTACGTAGGCTACACAACTTTAGGCAAAAACGATGTCTCACACATTTAGGTATACTCGTAGAAAACGGAGGGGAAAAGTACATACAACATCCTAGCTAATACATAGAGGAGCGCCTCTACTCTCGTCTTAGAGAGGGTAAACACTACAACTTTTATAAGAAATTCGGGAGACACAACAAGACACAACAACCTCTCAGAATTGTACAAACAACATGAAAAGAGACACCTCAACCTCTTCAAAATATAAACCCTGTGCAGAAAAGAGAACACATGCACAACATAGGACGGATATACCCTACAACCTCCCTAAAATAAAAACTCAACGATGAGAGTGGATAATCATAACCTGTCAGCAAATCTATCGGAGAGAACCAATTCCGAGGTGGAGCGTGGAGCCTACATAGCTCTAATCAACTCACAGAGAAGGGATACACCACAACCTCTCAAAATTGCAAACACTACAAGGACAGGGAAGAAAACACAACATCTCCGATAAAACTGTGATCGAAACAATCAAACGCGAGTGATTATATCGAACTCTGACTATTGCACCATACATCCAAATGAAAAGTTAATGTTGCCATTAATTTTTTCTTACTCGTTGTCAGTTGAGCCATTCAATTATCATAGACACTTCCACCATCCAGTGGCGGAACAACTTGACTCGGAACCCTCTGGCCAACTTTGTGAGTCGTAAGTTTTTGGAGGTAATAAAAAATAGATCTAGGCCCATTCTCTCGTAGATCTTATAGAATGGTTAGTCTTATCGCCCAGAGAAGACACACACAATATTCAAAAAGCTTCTCCATTATATTGAATTGATTTTTTGTTAATTTTGCATAGTTATGTTATCTTTTGCTTATTTACGCTGTTGGATGAAAGTGCGCAATGATTTTCTCAATCTAAGATGATGGCTTAAAAAAGCAAAATATGGCGTAGCTATGCAAAATAAACAAAAATTCCATTCAATACAATGGAAAAGCTTTCTGAATATGGTTTGTGTCTTCTCTACGTGATAAGACTAATCAGCCGACAGGTACTGAATAAGAGCTATCAGAAACCCGGCCTAAGATTGCTAACTGTAGGTTTTGTGCTTTCTGGTATCTGAAAATAAGTTAACAGATCCATTGTTTACAAACAAAAAGCCAAAATTCAATTGAATGTAATGTAAAAGCTTTCAGAAAATGGTGTGCGTCTACCAGTGGCGCAACCACGGGAGGGGCTAAGGGGGCTAAAGCTTTTCTAAAAGGAAAAAATGTTAAAGTTAAGATTTTGTAGTTGCTAAGTATAAAAGTTGCAATGTTGAAGTTTTTCGCAAAAAAACTGATTAAAATGTAAATAAAGTTATTGAATGACATTGTTATTTCATTATACACTTTAGTTTTATTATTTATTATCCTCTATTTATCTTTTGTTATGAAAAAAAAAACAATTTAAAAAGGATTGCAAATTATCGGTCTGTGAGACCCACGCGGGTATACGTGTAACAAAATTTGACGCGGGTATAGGAAGGTTAATAAAAATATTTTAAAATCATTGTTGTATAAATATTTTATAGTGCAAGAATGAGCACTTAATGGTAATATGGATGGCCTTAGCCCCCTCCAGTACAAATCCCTGGTTGCGCCACTGGCGTCTACAATAAGACTGACGGCTAGATAAGATGTAAGAGTTATTGACCCTTTGTCCAACACGGTTATTTCTTGCAAGAAATCCCTGGAAATATACATAGCATTGAAAGTGATTGCAAACACAAAAAAGGGCCGTAAGCCAATTTTTGGGGTGACCATTTTAATTGATTTAAATTTTAATAAAGAAAAAAAATATTTTTTTTTTAATTGATATAAATGTTAAATATTTATAAATAGAAATTTAAAATTGTTGTAAATTACAATACCAAGAAAACATGTAATTCCCTGAGCAAACAGCCTACCTAGAAACTAAATAAAATAAAAATTAAATAAACTAAAATTCCACATTTTACCTTAGAATGTACCAGAGGTTTCTTGGTCGAAATTCTGAATGTCGGATGCAACATGGAAGCGAATTATAAAAAAAAACAGACAAAACTGCGTCCACCTTAATTGTCATAACGTTCAGCTCCAATATCTTTTTAAATAGAAATTGGCTGCTACGGGTTGGGAAAGTAGAGCAACTCATTTTTCGAACAGATATCCGTTTGAAAAACATCTCCTGAGTTAATATGCAAAGTTGTTTCAATGCTAATGCATCGGTTCGCCCGTGAAACTTTTTTCTTTCAACAACGCAACGGACGGCTGGCTATACAATTTTTGTCTCAAGGTCATATTCATCGAACCACGATTATTAACCTTTGAAAAAAATGCAGGGTCCTCTTTGAGATTATTTTGATGCTCAAAACACGCCCACCAGACACAACACAAAATAGCTAAAATTAAACAATTTTTGGCGATGGAAGATGGACATCCATTGCTACTTTTGATGGAGAATGATCGCCACAACCACAGCGTGAAGAATGACCACAGGTTTATGGCAAGAAATCAGCACATATGGATGAAACTTAAGCTTCTTTTGTGTTTGCGTTTTTTACCGTAGCCCTATGACGTGTTCCGATTCCATCTGTTCCTGGTTGCGGTGGAGCTAATCCAGGAACACACTTGGATAAATTTTAATTAAGATTCAAAAACAAAAAAAAAGTTTTTCTTAGAACAACCTAATTTCCAGAGATTGCTTTGTATGACAGCCCTATGACGTAGTGCTCCGATTTCATCCGTTCCTAGATATGTTTTGAGGCTTTACTAGAAACACATTTTAGTGAAGCTAGGCTAAGATTGGTTCATAAAGCAACAAGTTTTTCTTAGAAGAACCTAATTTTGGATTCTTGGTTTCTATGGCAGCCCCATGACGCCATGGTTCGATTCCATTCGTTCCGACATATATACAGCGTACACTTAAAAAAAAACTTGTGCACATAATTTCAGCCCGATAGCTTTAAAACTGAGGGACTATTGTGTATTGAAACAGACAGACGGACATCACTCAATCGATTTCTCTCATCACACTGATCAATAATATATGTATGGTCGGAGGTGCTTCCTTCTGTGCGTTGCAAGCTTCATGACAAATTTAATATACCCTTTCACATAGTGACGGGTATAGAAATTGGGCACATACACCTTTATTTATCTCGCAATCAAAAAATTTCGAAAATCGGTCGGAGGGTCTGTGGCGCTTCAAAGGTGGGATGGAAGGCTATTTTTACAAGGCGAATGCCAGTTGCGGCGTGAGAACGAACACTTCGCTGCTGTGTTATACTGTACGGCAGCCGGCGGAAATTCGACTCAAATGGGAAGCTTTGCTGTACAATAAAGCGAACGTATATGGTACACTTCCCCAATCAAAGTCTGCTGGGATCGATGCAATGTCGGTTGTAAGATCTGATGCTTCAAGCTTCTTCTCCTCGTGAAGGTTTCTGACAATGTGAATTAGGATTGTATTAGGGCGGTCTTGCGCAAGAGGGGTGTACCATAGAAACTAGTTGCGGGAGACTTCAAAGTAAACAAAGTTGGGCAGGATTGCATCCTGTCTTCGATCCTAGTTTTTTTTTAAGTGATTGGTGAGGTGTTACATTTGACTTTATCCAAGGGACGCCGTGGAATTTAATGGAGGCCGTCCCGATACACTCTAAAAAATTTTACTCCAATAATAAGAGGAAACTTTTTTTCCTTCTATTATAGTAGTAAATTTACACCACTATATGAACGAGAGTAATTTTACACTTTACGGTGTAAATATTTACTACAAAATTGGTGTAAATTTGCACACATAAATAAGTAAACTTACTCTTAGACTTAAGTAATTTTAAATCAGAAATAAGCAAATTTGCACGAAAAAAAAAATGTAAATTTACACCGGCAAATATGTAAATTTACATCCGGGTTTATAATAATATTTACGGCAGCCCGTTCTTCGGTGTAAATCGTCCTGGAGCTACCCGTTATTGCAACGGCAAAGAGCTGCCACACCCCCTTCGGTTCAAGAGCAAAAAAGCGCTACAACAAAACAATAATATGATGCTCACACGAACGCACTTCGGACGGAACAGACTAACTGCACACAGAACAAGTCACTTGTGAAATACAGAAAATGCAATAATGCACAAAAGTCAGTTTTACACAAATGTAGGTGTATTTTTTACACCAAAATTGGTAAATATACACTGAAAATGTGAAGCTACACAAGAATAAAGTAATGACACATCTTCACACCAAATGTGGTGTAAAATTACACTGAGATAGAGTAATATTGAAAAATCTGTGTAATATTACACTATTTTGTGGGTATACTAGAAATTTTGTTGAAAAATAAACGTTTTGTGTAATTTTGCAAGAAAAAAGGTGTAAAATTCAACGAGTTTTCGATGTAAAATTCAACCTTGTTTTTACAGTGTATTTAACTATACTCGTATACAATATTATGGATCTGAGCGATATAGCTCTTGATCTCGAGAATCAAAAGCAGTCGGGCTAAAGATAAAATTAAACAAGACCAAAATGCTTAGTCTGAATGGAAATCCAACTGTCCCCATATTGACAACTCTTTGAACGTTTGAACGGTAGGACGAATTTCTGTATTTAGATTAGATTATTGATATTGATAGCGATATAGAGGATATCGTTCGTCGCATCAAACAAGCCAAGTGTGCTTTCGGTGTTTTGTCTGGCAAAGCATTTTATTTCAGCGTGAAACCTGGCTGATTTCGCTCTATGTTTCTGTCAGCTGTTGTATAGGACTAAGAAAGATGCTGCTACGGTTTTCGAAACTTCAAATGAATTGAATCGCAAGTGATAGTGTCAGCAGATTGGTCAGTGGCGTACTAAGGGGGAGGGGATCAAGGGGATTAATCCCCCTCCCTTCGGGCACATATTTTTTTTTTACTTTAGATATGTAAAACAAAGCAAAAGTAGACTTTTAGCTGGAATTATTCAACATGTGTAGTGTTTCATAAAAACCTGAAACAATTTTCAGAACTGTAATACAAAATTCAGCACTTCAGTTTCAATTGTAAAATAGAAGCGTATCTAGAAGTGCTGTTAGAAAAATTATAATGTTACTACTGATTGAAAATTTGTTGCCGGAAAATCTTAATGTTCAGTTCAAAATCTTAAAAATAATGTTGAACACGGAGTGCTCTTCCACAGAAGCGCAATTTCCAATGGGGAAATATACAGTACATAAGATTATAAAGATTTCTTCAGGAGAGTGGAAAGCTAATGCCAATGAAAATGCTGCAAAACTGCTTCCAAGTTTTGAGCATTCTTTATTTTTTATCCACATTTTTTTTATAAGTTAAAATTTGTAGAAAGATTTTATCGTATATAGCAGGGTAAAGAAACTCTTGACTTTCTCTAGTTGTTCGCAATTCTATTGAGTTTAATACGAAGAACTCTCAAAGCTATAACCTATAAACATTATTTTTTTAAGTAAATCTTTTATAAAAAAAAATTGTAGCAATTTAACAAACAAACGGAGCTCCGCGTAAGCCTTGGGTTCCGTGAAGATCTCTCAAGGGTTTCGCGAAGATATTCAAAAATAGGAAAAATGTAAAAAGAGATTTTGTCAACAAAAAGTAAACAATCCATACGACAAAATGTTTGTAAATTTTAAAATTCCGAAGCTTGGTTTGGTACAGTGTAGCAAGAAATCAACACTGTATAATATTTGACCAGCATCAGAGACTCGAGCGATTTTGTTTTACAGCTTGCTACTTTATGACATGGAAAAGGAAGTCAATTCAATTCAAAAAAATAAAGTATGTCCGCAGTGTTTGTTTGATGTTTTTGGGATTTAAATTAAGGCGCAAATAAATTAGAGGATTAAATTTGTGTTAATCGAAAATTTTCTACGATTTCTTTTAACGAGTGTTTAACGGTCCAAGTTCTTATCACATTTTTGGTATCCTTTTCAAACAATTGGCTGATAGCTAGGGCCTCGAAATTTAAAGAAGATAGCTGCTACGGTGTCCTACAAGTTTGAAAACTTTAGAAATATCTACCCACGAATTTCCGAGTTATCGTAGAATCTCGATTTAAAACACAAAAGTTGTACTTTATCCACATGTACTGTGCATTCCCAACGTGCAATGTCAGATTTTTGCGGAGAATTCAATATTTTCAGGACGCTTTTTTTCGTATGGAAAAATTGCTCTCTATTTTGCAAACAAAAAAAAAATGCTAAAAAACACTGCTAGTTTGAAGTGTATGTAAAATTAGTTATTCTAAGCAGTTATAAGCAATCTTGCAAAATGATCCCCTACCTCTCAGAAAAGCTATCTACGCCACTGAGATTGGTCATAGCTATACATACCTGTATTACTGTTCGCAATATGCGATGGAACCCTTTTTCCCAAAGAGGCCGAAAAAGGGGTCACCATAAAATCATGTCGCACAGATCTCTGGTGTGTTCGACTTTAAGAAAAAACGGTTGTCAATTAGGAGTTATAGCTAGTAAACAAGTTATTTTCCAGACATTTAAGCGTTCATGTTTTGGGGCTTTCAGGATTTGTTCGCGTTTCAGAGTAATCTGGGTGAACATAAAATTGTTCACGCAAACGTGTGTTCATGTTTGACGCAGTTCAAGCCTTCGCGAGTCTACTATATTTCTCTTCTCAGATGTCGTAAATCCCATCTTGAATTAAGAATTGTTACAAAGTTCCTACATAAAATTTGTGTGCAAAGTCCTCTTGACTTTTTTAAATTTTCCCAATTAAACAGCTTAACAAAAAACACTTATTGATCCATTATACTCATTTCAGTATCAATTGCATGCTTGAAAGCTTAAAACACCAATCCTACCGGTTTATGTATGATCCAACCAGATTTATTGTCTCTTTCAATTAATATGGTTATTATCCTTAATATGTCTACGACAATACAGGTCGTAAACATAATTATTCTTCACTTGTTAGCTAAATTCTGGTCGATACTAAAACTTCCATCTGATGGAATCAGGACAAGCATCATTCATCATCGTATGATGAGTACATACGCAGGGATATACAAAAATATGTTGTTACGGTTGTAACCCCTCATCTCATGATATCCCTTCGTTTCCAGAGACTTCAAAATAGGCATACCAGCATGAGAAAATTATTTTGTTGTCGACTCTATTTCTGACAAAAGTCATACATAGTAGGGAAGAGAGGGTCGGTTGTCGGTTCGGTTGACTTTCACAAGGCAATCCTTCACTTGAGAATGAATGTGGCTTGAAAAACAATAAACAGACAATAATGAGAGCTATTTAAAGGATGAATATAAACTGAAAGTGAAAGACGATACCGGCACATCGTGTCGTACACTCAGGCACACGTACATATACGAGTATGGCAGGCATGATTGCTCTGGATCAAAATGATGGACCGATTTTCAGTTGAACAAAAAGACAATAGGGGTAACAATAGGCGAAAATAATCTCTTTTGCTTTAGCAACGAACACAAAGTTAAATTGGAAGCGAATTAAATTACGATCTTGAAGATTGTTTTGGATTGATTGATGTTGATAAGAAAATCAATGGTGGGGGGAAGGAAGACTTTAAGGAAGTTTTCCGTTTGAAAGAGTTTGAGATATCGTGTTGAAGTGAAATTTACGCATAATGTGGGGGTGGCAATAATTGTATGGATAAAATAAATTATTCTACATATTAGTTGTTTATATTCGAAAAATAATTACGATCGCCAAAATCTATCATACTAATTTAGATACTCTGTTGAAAACAATGGAATTGTTTGTATAATCTGTGAAAAAAATGGGTCCAAATTAACCCAGATATGCCTACTGCCCTATATATGTAGCGAATTAGGTATGATTTGGACGTTACGGAATTCAACAGGAGGAATTTCCTTATTAATCTAAACTACATATTCGTGAAGTAATTTTTCGTCCTTTAATTAAAGAAAAAATATTTCGAAAATCGGCAATTTAAAAAAATTAAAAATGTTCGGGTTCTCTTTGAAAGACATGCTTATCTGACCAAAAACAACAAAGTTGTAAAAGTTACCCCGCCAAAGAAAAATTCATCTGCCGCAAAAAGAATACATCACTCCAATCCGCTGCTCATATGTAATTTTGTTTTAGGTGTAAATGCTGGAGAAGTTTAAATGTACAGGACTTGTTGGAAATTTCATAAAAATCCCATCACGGGGAGAGACAGTAGAAGCAAGTCTTTCTGCAACTGTAGACTCCAGTCTGAAATTGGGTTACTCGCTTAAGTCTGTGAGGGTGAAAATTTCACCGTTTATTATTATTGCATATAATAATTATTATTGCATATATCTTACCCGTTATTGTGCCGATCGAAGATTCTTTTTGGAAAGGCACTAGAGCAGAATATGTGGAATATTTTGGTAAACAAATTTTTTTGGGGGATGTTGCCTGGAAGACTGTAGCCCTGTCAAACAGAAAAGCAAGTTGTCTCCGGTGATCATAGAATTTTTCGCTTTCGTTTTTTCCTTTGTCTAAATTATTGAAACAAAGTGCGTTTGGAAGCTAACAGTTCAATGGATCGTAAAAAAATCCGAATGGAGGTTTTTGTTGAGTTTTCATATCTAATGTGGCATTTGTTTTTAGGGTGTCCTATATAAAGGGCAGTAGGCACATATGCTACTATGAAATTGCGTCAACAAGTATTTTCGATTTGTTATTTTTTTTATTTAAAAAAATTACGATTTTAGAAAAGAGCCTGGATATCACAAAATGTAATTGCAATCTCCGTATAGATTCTTCGGAACAAACAATTTTAGATCAAGTTTCTGAAATTGGGGCTTGGGTAGCTATTGATGTCCTTCTCACTCACACTTTACTTTTTAATTGTTTTCGACGTCGGTTGAATTCTTTGTGTAGTTATACTTATAAATAATCTATGATTCTTTCAACATGAAATAACTAAGTTTTTTTATATTTTATGGGGCACATCGGACTCATATACGACAGAGTTACTAACGCCATGAGTCATATGTGTCTCATAGATAGCGAACATAATGAATAAACTACTCACTAGACAAATTTCTTCCGTAAAACTGCTGAAAACTGCTATTTTTGTAAAATAATTTAACGAAAAGCATTCCAAAACAGTGTATCGGCATAACTACCTATGTGCCTATTGTCCTATATGTAGGACGGCTTCGGAATTTTAGTTAAAAAAAATATTTTTTTCGGACGTTTTGGAATAAGTGTCCCTAAATAAACAATCTCTCTCTACTTCCTGTCAACCCCTTGTGGGGCATAGGGCATTAACTACGCCTACTCTCCACCTCGTTCTGTTTTGCGCCAACGGCACTAGCTGCGACCATGTAAGACCGCTTTCAAGAATTCAGACGGAATTCCATCAATCCCAGGGGCTTAACCGGCGTCCATTGATTTAATAGCGTCTATTAGTTCCTTTTTGGATGGTGGACCGGAACTAATGCCGTCTACTCGAGGGACGTCTTCTGCTGGCAATGAAGATGCACTTGCAGGCCCGAAGGTGTTATTAAGGACCTCTAAAAAGTGTTCTCTCCATCTTTGCAGCTGTTATTCATCGGTAACGAGCAGAACACCTTCCTCGTCTTTCACAGGATGGTCCCTTAGTAGATATCTGCCAGTTAATGGCTTGATAAGCTTGAAGAGTGTTCCACTGACACCACGGAGCGCCGCATCCTCTGCCTCCTTCGCAAGCGCGTTGATATTATTGCGCTTATCACGCCTTACACTCCTTTGAACGCCTTTTTGGAGCGAACGGTATTCAGCTCTGTATCGTTCCTTAACTGAATCGCCAGAAGCTGAGTTAATCTGCTCTTTAACTCTCTTGCGTGCTGAGATAAGAGACCAAGTGGAGGCGCTAATAAATGGTCTCCTACCGCGATCCAATCGTCCTAAAATTTCTTCGCCACACAAAATAAATGAGTCGTTAGCGACTTTCCATCTATCGTCAATTGTCGGATTCTCATTTGGTGGTGGTGCATTAGCTTTTTCGCGGAAAGCGGTGGAGAACGCACGCTTGGTTGATGGAAGTTTGAGCTTCTGCACATTATATCTAGGGCAAATATTTGCTCGGTCAGGACGCTGGATTGCTGCCGTTCGTAAGCGCATTTTTGCGATGACAAGATGGTGGTCACTGCCAATAACAGCACCACGCTTCGCCCTAACGCCTAAGACACAATTTCTCCATGTTTTGGAAACAGCAATATAGTCAATCTGGTTCTCAGTTCTTCCATTCGGAGAGGTCCAGGTTGATAAGTGGCAATCTTTGTGTTTAAACAGATTTCCACCAATGACGAGCTGACGAGAGTTACAAAACTCTATAAACATCTCGCCATTCTGGTTTCTGTCGCCTAACCCATGATTTCCCATTAGGTGTTCCAATCCTTGGTTATTTGTCCCGACTTTAGCATTGAGATTTTAATGTCACCTCTGGGAGCCCTATCAAAGGTGTCGCCAAGTCGTTAGTAGAAGACGTCTTTATCAGCTTGATCAGCTGGTTCGGTTGGTGCGTAACACTGAATTATCGTGATATTTCGTACTCTGGATTTGAATCGGGCGGTGATAATACGGTCGGAAACTGGTTTCCAATCGATAAGGGATCGACGTGCATCCCTAGTTAAGAGGATTCCGACTCCTGCCTGCCGAGGAGCATTTTGATCATCATTTCCAGAGTACAATAAAACAGTATTAGAGCTTGGTGATAGAGTCACTCCTGATCCGAGCCATCTTGTTTCGCTCAGTCCTAATATAGCGATGTTATACGCGGTTATTTCCCGTTCGACTTCAGTGAGCCTCATGTTGTTGCACTCGCCCCACATCGTTCGAACGTTCCAAAACCCAATCGTGGTCCGTTGGCACTATTCTTGACCCGCGCCACAATAAAACCATAAAAATACTTTTGGAACTTTACACACAACTCCATAGGCATATCTGGGGTAAGTATGCATACATATACAGGGTGGGCCAAAAGTAATCACTCTATTGAAAGTCGGTGTAACTTTTTCCTTCGTTTTTTATTTCTTTCATTTTTCCTAATTTCTGAAGTAAACAAACATAGAATACGAACTGTCAAGCCATGAATCGGTTTACTCCTAAGGAACGCTGGCAAATTTGTTTCGAAGAAGAGGACAATTTTTCATAAAAAATCATCATGAGGGATGAGGCTCATTTCCATCTGAGCGGCCTCGTGAACAAACAGAATACTCGTTTCTGGGGAACCCAAAATCCATGTATCACCTACGAAGAGCCATTATACCCGCTCAAAGTTACTGCGTGGTGTGCAGTTCACGCTAAAGGAGTCATCGGGCCGTTTTTCTTTGAGAATTTTTTCTTCCTAAATTGGATGAACTAGGACTGGAGAACATGTGGTTCCAACAGGACGGTGTAACCGCGCCCACTGCTCGAAACACAATTAATATTCTGAAGGAATGATTTCCGGGTCGGTTAATCTCTCGTTTTGGTGATTTGCACTGGCTGGCCAGATCACCCGATGTAAGTGTTCCAGACTTCTTTTTATGGGGTTTTTTGAAATCGCGGGGTTACGTCAACCTGCCTCAGACTCTTGAAGCCCTTAAGGAGAATATTGGCCGGGAATGCGAAAACCTGTCTCCCGATATTCTGGGAAGACTGATGGAAAATGCCATAAAACCGGCCCGTAGGGTAGTCAACTGTGGCGGCGGCCACTTGGCAGATATCATTCTTGCGACTTGATACAATAAATTCTAAGGGATTAAATGAATGTATTTCATAAGCAAAACCGAGGTTTATTTTTATTAAGAAAAATACAGCAAAAGAACATCGGAAGATTTCTTTTTGTCCACCTTGTAGATTATGAACTTTAGTATTCTAACAACATACTTTTACCAAACGCGAGTGGGCGAGCTTTACTACGTCAGTTTGCCCTACACTCAATGTAACTTTCACTTGAATCCTCAAGATACGGTAGGAAAGTTTTAAACTATTCATCACAAAACCCGGGCAATTTCCATACCAATAGGTACTCGTATCATACCTCGTACACAATATAGTCAGATCGCAAAAAGTTGACCTAGTTCAGTTTCAATACTCTCTGGATTAGATTAGGGAAGTTGTCCATTTTCGGCTAGGAAAATGTACAGTGGAATTTCCATGACATGGCACCCTATTACCATCCTGTCAATCACAATACTCGTACAATCCTCTAGTTTTCATTTTCATTGTTGTTGAATGTGTTTTTTTTCTGTGTGTCCTGCTTGTTGTTTTGGAATAGTTTTGATGGTCCGACGCGACGGCCGTACGGACTTAGTTCAACTAGTACGGACATAGTCAAAAATCTTGTAGCCGAAATGTAACCGAACGACCTTGTGTTGAATAAATGGCAATTACGTTATAGCCTGAGGAGAGTGACACGTAGCTTTGAAGTTGGTACAGTTATTGGTTTTTTATTTTGACTGTGAGATTGAGAGAGAAAAAGTTTGTGGGTGAGCTATATTTCGAAATTGGAAGCGAAAATTGATTGACAGAATAGTCCATTAGCAAATGATGTATACCTATATCACCTCAAAAAGAATTCTGCAATTTCCTAAAAAATTTAAAGAATTATGGGTTTCGTGATGTAATACGAGAAATTTATATGAACTTTTTGCACTTAGAATACATCGAAATTTTTGGTTATATTAAAGCTCATTGTTTAAGGATTGATACCATCGCTTCAGTATATACGTATGAGCTGCAACACTCTTGGGTATAATAACGACAATATCATTGTATCAGCATCACATTTCGCAAACTGAAGAACTTAGGGCTAGGCTAGATAGCCTTATACAATATATAACAGTCGAGACGAGTTCCTAACCTTTTTCAGACAATTCATTTTTCAATCTTGTCTGTTGTCTCCATCAAAACGTCCTGTGTACGAAGTATCTTCTGGCAACAGATTGTCAGATAGTTGTCACAGTGTTGACAATTGATGATATTTCGATTACCCTTGGGGATAATATCACCAAAGGAATCAACTGTGGATATCATTAAGAATATTCCAGCACAAAATAATGCTGGAGAGTCACAGTGCGACTGACAAAAACAGTCTAACAAATTGTGGTGGCGACGTAACTTTATTGAGGGTATTTCAGGCGAAAATTAGAGGCAAATGCATTCGGTGTTTTTTTTTTATTTGGAGTGCTAAGTACGAAGCTAGGTATTCCACCAAAGTCTTGTTACTAAACATGGTCAAAATCGTGAAAAAAAAACCCAAAATGTATAATTGTGAGTTGAACGAAACATAAATCTTTAAAATCCATTTAAAGTCTCGCTATAATTTTAGTCAACGTTTTTCACGTTTCTGCGAATATAACTTTCTTTCGCAACAAAATTTTGGCGGGAGTGTTATGTTACTAATTTAGACACATAATTGTGAATTTCTGAATTCGCTTGGTTTCTACAAATGTACATGTTTCATCCGATTTATTTCAAATCAATATTTGTAAGAATCCCGCTCAAATCCAAAAATCAATGAACGAAGCTTAATATAAATTCACCCCTGTGGTGTTGGGGTTAGAATTATGCCACAGCGTTCCCAGCAGGGCCGGCCTTAGCATTCTGGTGGCCCTGGGCCAAATCGATGTTGGTAGCCCTTACCAACAATGAAGCCAAAATTTCTTACAGAGACAACATTGTTTAAATTGTTTATTTTCAGTCACAATTTTTTCGTTTATTTATTTATTTTAAGGAAATCTACAGACATCCCTGCTTGCTTGGAGGGAGTTGTTTTGTAAAAATTTCATTAATACTGTCCCATTTGTGAGCTCGGGATAATTTTTCTCTGGGGGTCCTCTTTTTTAAGAGGAAATTTTTATATCTCCCATGACATCTGCGAAATTCATATGATTGAGAATTCTTTTGATGCTTTTAGCTCAACCATTTTTTTTCATACTCAATCCCAAAATTCCAACTCCAAGTTCAACAATTTAAAAAGGGACATTCCGTTTTAGGTCGTCTTCAAGTTTCTTTAGGTCCGACTAATACTCCTTCCTATAGCGTCATTTCCGTCGAGTTGCGGGGCCATACGTTCGAGAATAATTTTAAAAAGACAATACTCTCGTTAACTCGTTGTCAACAATTCGTCTTCTATTTTAAACTCATTGGTATTACTGGCCTCGGCGATATATAGGTACTTAAAGCGTAAGTTAGATGGTAAAGTTATTATCAATTTAGAGATTCATTACTCCTCACAGAAATTGTCCTTTCGTTGTACATATGTCTTTTGGAATGGAAGTATTTGGCATGCTGCAGTCAGCTAAGAAATCAAAACTGGGCATAACATTATAATTAGACTGTAGAAAGTCAGTATTTTTCCGCTTCCCTTTTACTTTAATGAACGTGTTTTAATTTTATGTTTTCCTTGTCATTGTAAGCACTACAAATCAATAGACCACAGAGTCTATGGAGCGAGAGCGACCTTCGCAGAATTTATTAAGGCAAAACCAAAAACCGTACTCTATGGCCTTGATCGTTCGGTCGGCACTCTGTGACATAGAGAAACGAGTTTTCGATACTCGGTAAGGCCTGTCGAATGGCAATTACACACGGTAGTCGTCAGCCTACCATCGTCCTCAGGAGTTAGTGCAAAACAAGAAAACAATCCGTACGAGCATGATCCTCAGATTTTTTTTAATTCTCTCGCTTGATTACCGTAACTCCTAGTGGAGCATGGTGCGTTGATGACTACCGTGTGTAGTCATCAACGTTACAAAGACAACTGAATTCGGAGTGTGATATGGTTGTCAGCCATACCATTTCCTAGTCGCATTGTTAGTTTATTATTCTACGATAAGAATATTTCTTATCATCTTCTTCTGAATAACTTGCGACGAGTCGTGCCGAGTTTGGAAACTCGTTTCTCTATGAATGTCTATTTCATGTTAACGTTCCTGGGAAGTGGTGGCCCCTTCAAAGTGGTGGCCCTGGGCGACCGCCCAGTTCGCCCACCCCTAGAGCCGGCCCTGGTTCCCAGCTTGTCGTAGAAGGCGACTTGAGGGATAGGGTGTGTAGGCTTGTAACTTGCATACCTGAAACTAAACTACACTCGAAACATTGAACGAGCCTCGGATACCACGGACTAATTTACCGGCAACGACCTTTGGCTACAAACAACGGACTACGATTGGTTTTTGGAACGTTCGAACGATGTGGGGCGAGTGCAGTAGTACAAGACTCACGGAAGTCGAACGGGAAATGACCGCATATAGAATTTCGATATTAGGACTGAGCGAAACAAGATGGACCGGATCAGGAACGACCTTATCACCTAGTTCCCAAACTGTGCTGCTTTACTCTGGTAGTGAACTTGAAGCCACACCCAGAATGGCTGGAGTCGGCATCCTTTTGAACAAGGAAGCTCGCCAATCTCTTATAGATTGGAGGCCTATTTCCGACCAGAGGTAGAAAAGAGGCGTAGGAAATGCCCTATGCGCCACTAGGGGTTAAAAGGAACCAGAGAGAGAGAGAGATCTCCTAAATGATCCTCGGTCTCGTTGATTGCTGAATTTGAGGCTTGAGTTTCTTTACTTCTGATATATGCCATACTGCTGTATGAATATGTTGGAGCTTTGACGTTCAAAACTCCTAAATGTTCTTCATTACAGGATTTGGTTCAATTTTTTTAGGATTCCGATGCAATTATTCGGTCAATTTCTATGATTTCTGTGCTTAGCACAAATTCAAAACGAGGGGCCCTATCATGCAATTCGAAACGAAAACGAATGTGACAAACCTTTCGAATTCGATTCGAAAGCAATTTGGTATCATGTAACTTGTTCGTTTCGAATAATTATTGGTATAATAGAATAAATCGAAATATGTCGAATGCCAAATTCATTTTTTTTTGTCGTGTTTCAAAATAAATAATTGTGTTAAAGAATAATTAAATCAATTACATTTAAGCTAAAAACGACGCAAATGTGATAACATTTTGGAAAAAACGATAGAAATAAAATGAAGCAAGAAATGTGTGGGGTCATTAAAGGAATTCGAACTTTCGCCCCAACGCAAATGGGAGAACCGTGGAAGCGCGCCGCAAGCCATTACAATGGAAATAGTGCGTACACACAAGAGGACGATAAATTATAATTAAGTTCTTATTGGTCATCGATACTTCTCCCGTGTATCAGTTAATTTGTTAATTTTAAGACAAAATGAATTAATAAAATGTGTTCTAAATGGACACTTAAAACTCTGTGTTATCATCTGCAATCCTGCCTTCGCAGTAAAATCCAAAAACAATCGCTTTTTGAGAGTATCGTGTTACTCAAATAAGTTTCGATGTAATCGTCCATATTCTCGAACGTTTCCAACTCACACGATTCGGGACTTTCGTTTTGTTCCTCGAAAGACAAAATTCCTATTACTTGCGAATAGAAGCTATTCGTTTTCGAGTTACATGATACCACTTTAACCATTCCGAAAGCTATTTCTTTCGAATCAAAATACGTTTTTTTTTCAATTCTCACAAAACGTTGATTTAGTTTTTGAATTAGGCATTAAAGGATGAAATAGAACGAGTTAGCAACTCGTGCAAAAAAATCCACGTCTTTGAAATTCTAGAGGGAAAATTCCCTGGCGTATAGTACGCAAAACAGTATATTGAGATTTTGCATGTACCATAAGTATATATATAGGTGTATTTGACGAAATTCATACAGTCAAACATACAGATCAGGCCCGTGCGCAGGAATCATCCAAGGGGGGGGGGGGTTTAACTTATATTCAATTTTTTCATTGAAAGGTATATTTAAAGTTTAAAATATACAGGCTATAATAAGGTGACCAGACTCCCAAAAGCCCAATGCTGTACACAAACTAGCGGAATTCGGTTGTCAAGCAAATCCAGAGTCATATATCCAGGTTCCAGGTCCGAGGTCTATGTCGCAAACATGTTGGCTGTTTTTCTAATGCACGACAGACAGAGTCTGAGCGCGCAGAGTATTCTGAGCTACATGTTATACGGACGAGTCATGGGTTTAAATTTCACGAAATGGCGTCCATTACCGATCGCCGCGCTTGCACCTCGCCTTATCATTCTTAGCACCACCACTGCTTCGCAAATTTAGGCGAATTGTGAAAAGCTCAAAAGGCATGGCGAGGTCTGTATGAAGCGAAGGGCAAGGCACAGGATTTAAGTAAACTTAAGGACGAGCCAGAGGTCTAAATTATACGAATTGTCATCCATTGGCTTACCGCTCGCTGGACTTACCTTGTTCCGCAACAGCACTACGTCGCGAATACTGAATAGCGATAGAGATAGAGCGAGGTATGAGCGGAGTAAAGGGCGAGGTGCAGGGTCTGAGTATATGTATGGACGAGTCAGAAATATAAAGCTTACGAATTGCCTGACATTAACTCACCGCTTGTTGCGCTCGCTTCATCCTATTTCCAAGCAGCGCTACGTATCAACTTTTTGGCGAATTGTGAAAAGGGCGACAGACAGCGAGATCTTAGTTAACAGACAAGCTATAGGATTTGAGTAAATTGAAAAAAAAAAAATGTTTTTTTCTTTTCAAAAATAGTGCATGAAGCACGATTGTTGTCGGTTGCCAGAACATGGCACACCGCGTCTCATCAGATGCCACTGCTCCGCGGTATGTCATATTCTGCCAGGAGTGGCATGACCGAGAACAATGTCCGGTGGTATACAGATTGTGCCTTATATATTGGCAACAATCGTACCTGGGAGCGGATCATTAGATATCGCAAATTACAACGTATAATTTTGCTGACCCGCTCCTACCATACACTATGTCTTGGCAGTATCTACCATTGTAAACAGAATAATCGACAATAGTGTGTGCTTTCCATTAGCTCACTGCTCGCTGCGCTTGCACTTCGTCTTATCCTATTTCGCAACAGCACTGCTTCGCAAAAATATTGGCGAATTCTCTGAAAGTACGTGTTCGTAGAGACGACTCATGTGATGATCGCTCAGCGATCGCAGTTAAACCATCGGTTCTGAGCACCATACGCGCATATTTTCTATACAGACATGTTATGGTCGACACATCGAAAGTAACACTATTACAAAAATATGCAAATATGGCTCGGAATTGGATGCAAAACTACGATCGCTGAGCGATCATCCCAAGAGTCGTCTCTACGAACACGTACCTTAATGCGAGACTGACAGTGTGAGATCTGAGCGGAGCGAGGGGTGAGTCACCGAATTATAGTAAACCAAATACCAAAGGACGAGCCTGAGGCATAAATCTTATCTAAACCTGGTGGCAATATTTCACGAGGAGAATAAGGATTTCTTCATAGTTACGATAGGGATGCCATGTCGTTCCCCTAGGCTTTTACCTACCTTGATTTACCCTAACTCCTAGTGGAGCATGGTGCGCTGGCGACTACCGTGTGGCATGTGTAATCGTCAACGTTACAAAGACAACTAAATTCGGAGTGTGAGTGTGATACGGTTGTCAGCCATACCACTTATTAGTCGCATTGTTAGTTTATTATTCTACAATAAGAATGTTTCTTATCATCTTCTTCTGAATAATAAATTTGCGGCGGGTCATGACGAGTTTAGAAACTCTCTCTATCTCTATGAATCTCTATATCACAGAGTAGTGACCGAACAATCATGGCCACAGAGCACGGCTTGTAACGCCGTTTTAAATGGATTTTAATGAGATTTGGGAAAAAACTACCTAAAACCCATGCTGAGTCATTTCTTTAGTATGCATTTTCCTATAGAGGTTGATAAAGGAATCGGAATAGAGTACAATGGCTGATTTGTTCATCTTAAAATCTCATCTTTTGACGGATGTAACCTCTAAACCTTGGCAGCTAGAGCCTTGAAATGTTGCAATCAACCACAAATCACCATATATATACGCGCGCTGTCAAAAGTTGACATTTCAAGTGCTAACCAAAATCTTACATTTATTTCGTCTGCATCTTGCTTAATTGACTTAAAAGTCGCTCCAAACTTCTTAGCCCATCGGACTTGTTGTGTGCAATTGTAGTGCAGTGACTTGTTGATAAGAAAAGAGAGAAAGACATCTAGTGGCATCTTATGCATTTTGACTCATTGACATTTATTACTCAAATAATCTAGTGAGTGATTTTTACATCTGACAGTCCACTTGAGTGATTTTAATAGCTACAGTGTGTGCTACAATAAAACTGCAATATGTCAACAATTAGCCAAATCGCGTGTGGTTGTTGTGACAAAACATTGCAATCGAACGACGACTTTTTTACTTGCACGCTTTGCAAAAGGCTTGAACATCCAATCTGCTCGGGCTTATCAAGAGGACAGATATCGGCCTTGAAATCCACTACGAATCCATCACTTTTCGTTTGCTCGGTATGTACTGACAATAATAAAATGTTAAAATCGTGGAAAGCCGAAATGGCTGAATTAAAGGGTGAAATCACCGATTTGAAAAAAGAAATAAACGCATTAAAAGTATCGAATGAAATTCCTTTTAACACCGAGGATATAATAGGCGAGCTTGAAGATCGGAGAAGAAGATCTTCGAATATCATAGTTCGGGGCATGGTTGAAAGCAGTTCTGAGACTGATTTGAAAAAAACAGTGGAGCTAATAAAGCATGTATCACCATCACTGAAAGTTGAAGAAAAAGACTTAAGGTGTATACGAATTGGAAAGCCAAATTCATCTGGCAATAGGCCACTAAAAATCATAACTACGAGCCCTTCTTTGGCTCTTACGATTATTAAAAACAAGAATGGCCACAAAGCATTACAATATTTAAATGGTAATAAATTGAAAGTTTTTGCCGACTTAACAATTAAACAACGTGAACATCTCAATACTTTACGAATTCAGCTGGACGAAGTGAAGAAAAATAACCCGAATGCGACTATAAAGTATATTAACACCATTCCCCGAATCATATCTGGTCGCTCAACAAAAAACTGATGTTACAAATTTGTTATCAAAACACTCGCGGTATCAGAACTAAATTAAATGACTTACGTCTTGCTGTTTCTACAATTTCCTATGACGTCATTATTCTCACTGAAACCTGGCTAAACAACAACTTCCATTCGTCTGAGCTTGGCCTTCATGGATACATCATTTATCGTTGCGACCGAAACAATTGCACTTCCAATAAACTACACGGCGGAGGAGTGCTTATAGCCATCAAGAACACATTGAAATCTACTCTACTGAAATGCAAATATAACAATATCGAGCAACTCTTTGTTTCTCTTGAAACTAAACCTATACGAACAATTATAACGACTGTTTATTTGCCACCTGACGCTTCTTCGGATCTCTACCAGTTGCATGCTGATGACATCCTCAACACATCTGAGAATTACCCAACATCTAGCCTCATTAGGCTAATCAAACAAGACATTATAGAGAACATCGAAGGGGGTGACGATTTTTTTCTTCGGTATTTTGTCAGGAGTAGTTAGGAGGTAAAGGTACTAATTTTACTCGGAGCTGAGGGGTGCGCTAACGCGGGGAGAGGGGGTTAAAGGTGCAATTTTGTGCAATTTTTGGTGTTTTGGGCTATATCTCGAGAACGGTGAGTCGCACAGAAAAAAGTTGTGAGTAAGCATTAAAGCTTTCTAAATATCCTATTTATTTGCCCATATTTACATATGCAAAACTTCTAACGGTTCTTCCGATATTGTTCAATAAAAGTAAAAAAAAATTTTTTTTTGCATTCTATTGACTCTGGTGTCTCTCCGATTTGTTTTTCAAAAAACTTTTGTAGGGTAAAGTTAGTAAGTGGTAAATTTTCCTTAATTTGATATACTTCTTCTTGGCTTGTCTCCTATCATTCGAGAGTTAAGAGAGTCTCAACGAAGTAATATTCTATACTCATCAGAATGAAGACAACCATTGTGAAAAAACGGTAGGAGAGGGACGGTTTTTTATTTCATGGATCCATAATGGGCGGTTCGGAGTAAGACATACTAGAAGCTCGCGGTCATGAGGTGTGCGCTAACGTGGGGAGGGGGGGCTAAAGGATTCATTTTTGCAGGTTGTCGACTTAATCTTGGAAATATCTCGGAAGCGGTGAGTCGTCCTGAGAGTATTTGTATGGCAGTACTAAAGCCCATTAAATTTCCAAAAACTTATTTGAACACTCAAATGCCGAATTCCTAACGGTTTCCCCAATACAAGTGATTGAAATCCGAAAATTGTTAAAAAATCGTTATTTTGTTTATTTTTTTGGCTCTGGTGTCTCTCGCGATTGTTTTTCGGAAAACTGTTTCACAACCAATTTGTACGATGTTTAATTGGCTCTCATCTAATATACGCCCCGTTGTCCGGTCTTCAATCAGTCAAAAGCTTAGGAGTTAAAACCGAGCTTCCGAATTCAATTTTCTCTATTTTCAAGGATAAAGACAAAGATTGTGAAAAAACGGCAGGAGGGGGACGGTTTTTTATTTCATGGATCCATAATGGGCGGTTCGGAGGAAAACATACTAAAAGCACGCGGTCATGGGGAGTGCGCTAACGTTGGGAGAGCGGGTTCAAATATCTCATTCTTGTGCTTATAAGCTCTATCCCCGCTATATCTCCGAAACCGCAAACTCTACGAAAAAAATGTCTAAACAAGAATGAAAGCTTACACAATTTCCTATAAAGTTCATCTTACATGCATAGGCCGAATTCCTAACAGTTATCCAGATATAGCTAATTTAAAAATCAGAAATTTCACATAGAAAACATCAACACAGCCTACATGCATATAGCCAATCTATAGATACATGCATACCAATTTATGTTGTGTGGATGTTTTCTATGTGAAATTTCTGATTTTTAAATTAGCTATATCTGGATAACTGTTAGGAATTCGACCTATGCATGTAAGATGAACTTTATAGGAAATTGTGTAAGCTTTCATTCTTGTTTAGACATTTTTTTCGTAGAGTTCGCGGTTTCGGAGATATAGCGGGGATAGAGCTAATAAGCACAAGAATGAGATATTTGAACCCGCTCTCCCAACGTTAGCGCACTCCCCATGACCGCGTGCTTTTAGTATGTTTTCCTCCGAACCGCCCATTATGGATCCATGAAATAAAAAACCGTCCCCCTCCTGCCGTTTTTTCACAATGTTTGTCTTTATCCTTGAAAATAGAGAAAATTGAATTCGGAAGCTTGGTTTTAACTCCTAAGCTTTTGACTGATTGAAGACCGGACAACGGGGCGTATATTAGATGAGAGCCAATTAAACATCGTACAAATTGGTCGTGAAGCAGTTTTCCGAAAAACAATCGCGAGAGACACCAGAGCCAAAAAAATAAACAAAATAACGATTTTTTAACAATTTTCGGATTTCAATCACTTGTATCGGGGAAACCGTTAGAAATTCGGCATTTGAGTGTTCAAATAAGTTTTTGGAAATGTAATGGGCTTTAGTACTGCCATACAAATACTCTCAGGACGACTCACCGCTTCCGAGATATTTCCAAGATTAAGTCGACAACCTGCAAAAATGAATCCTTTAGCCCCCCTCCCCACGTTAGCGCACACCTCATGACCGCGAGCTTGTAGTATGTCCTACTCCGAACCACCCATTATGGATCCATGGAATAAAAAACCGTCCCCCCACTGCCGTTTTTTCACAATGTTTGTCTTTATCCTTGAAAATAGAGAAAATTGAATTCGGAAGCTCGGTTTTAACTCCTAAGCTTTTGACTGATTGAAGACCGGACAACGGGGCGTATATTAGATGAGAGCCAATTAAACATCGTACAAATTGGTCGTGAAGTAGTTTTCCGAAAAACAATCGCGAGAGACACCAGAGCCAAAAAAATAAACAAAATAACGATTTTTTAACAATTTTCGGATTTCAATCACTTGTATCGGGGAAACCGTTAGAAATTCGGCATTTGAGTGTTCAAATAAGTTTTTGGAAATGTAATGGGCTTTAGTACTGCCATACAAATACTCTCAGGACGACTCACCGCTTCCGAGATATTTCCAAGATTAAGTCGACAACCTGCAAAAATGAATCCTTTAGCCCCCCTCCCCACGTTAGCGCACACCTCATGACCGCGAGCTTGTAGTATGTCTTACTCCGAACCACCCATTATGGATCCATGGAATAAAAAACCGTCCCCCCACTGCCGTTTTTTCACAATGTTTGTCTTTATCCTTGAAAATAGAGAAAATTGAATTCGGAAGCTCGGTTTTAACTCCTAAGCTTTTGACTGATTGAAGACCGGACAACGGGGCGTATATTAAATGAGAGCCAATTAAACATCGTACAAATTGGTCGTGAAACAGTTTTCCGAAAAACAATCGCGAGAGACACCAGAGCCAAAAAAATAAACAAAATAACGATTTTTTAACAATTTTCGGATTTCAATCACTTGTATCGGGGAAACCGTTAGGAATTCGGCATTTGAGTGTTCAAATAAGTTTTTGGAAATTTAATGGGCTTTAGTACTGCCATACAAATACTCTCAGGACGACTCACCGCTTCCGAGATATTTCCAAGATTAAGTCGACAACCTGCAAAAATGAATCCTTTAGCCCCCCCCCTCCCCACGTTAGCGCACACCTCATGACCGCGAGCTTGTAGTATGTCTTACTCCGAACCGCCCATTATGGATCCATGAAATAAAAAACCGTCCCCCTCCTACCGTTTTTTCACAATGGTTGTCTTCATTCTGATGAGTATAGAATATTACTTCGTTGAGACTCTCTTAACTCTCGAATGATAGGAGACAAGCCAAGAAGAAGTATATCAAATTAAGGAAAATTTACCACTTACTAACTTTACCCTAAAAAAGTTTTTTGAAAAACAAATCGGAGAGACACCAGAGTCAATAGAATGCAAAAAAAATTTTTTTTTTACTTTTATTGAACAATATCGGAAGAACCGTTAGGAGTTTTGCAAATGTAAATATGGGCAAATAAATAGGATATTTAGAAAGCTTTAATGCTTACTCACAACTTTTTTCTGTGCGATTCACCGTTTTCGAGATATAGCCCAAAACACCAAAAATTGCACAAAATTGCACCTTTAACCCCCTCTCCCCGCGTTAGCGCACCCCTCAGCTCCGAGTAAAATTAGTACCTTTACCTCCTAACTACTCCTGATAAAATACCGAAGAAAAAAATCGTCACCCCCTTCGATGTTCTCTACACCCCCTTTTTAGGCTTTCATTGCTTGGTCTACATTGTTACTGGTGATTACAATTTACGGAACGTCGATTGGACATCTGCTACATGGTCATGTAACAACAATAATCTAAAAAGTAATGAAATTATCGATATCTTCTCTTTCCTTAATTTTAATCAATTCAATAATATCAAAAATGTTTCAAATAATATTTTAGACTTAGTTTTCTCAAACTTAGATACTTTAAATATTATTGAATGTGATGATCCACTTTTATCATTAGACGCTTTCCATCCTGCTCTCGATATTGCAGTTTGTTTGCCATGTAAAAATCGTAATGTACATACTAATACCGCACAACGTATCTATAATTTTAAAATAGCTAATTTCGATACTGTAAATGCTTCTTTATTTGAATATGATTGGTCAATTTTACATAATATGTCTATGGAAGATGCAGTAAATTCTTTTTATAACTTTTTAAACAATTTAGTAGAACTATATGTCCCAAAAGTTAAATTATATGGAGTTAATTTTCCGATTTGGTTTTCCGCAGAACTAAAAGATTTGATTAGCAAGAAAAAAGTTGCTCATATGATATATAAATCAACCGGTGAATTAACCGATTACAATTACTTTTCTTCTATTCGTTCATTATGTAAATACCAATCTAGGCTTGATTACAAACGTTACATATATAAGATTGAGTCACAAGTTCCTAATAATACTAAATACTTTTGGAACCATGTAAATTCCTTAAAAGCTGATAGTGGCTTACCAAACACATTGTTTTTTAATGGTCATAGTAGCTCCGACATCACAGAGATTGTAAATTTATTTGCAGAAAATTTTTCAAAAGTTTATACCACTGGGAATAGTTTGTATGACCCTCTTCTATCTAATAGCTCGTTTAATTTATCGCACCTTTCTATTGATGCTCAATCATTAATTAAAAAACTTGAAGACTTAGATGATTCTAATAGTTCAGGGCCGGACGGACTTCCTCCAATTTTTATTAAAAACTGTGCAGCTAATTTAATAATTCCACTTTTAACACTTTTTAACAAATCTCTAAGAACTGGGCAGTTTCCTACAAAATGGAAAATGAGTTTTGTTTTTCCAATTTTTAAATCTGGTGATAGAGCTGACATAACAAACTACAGACCGATAAATAAACTTTCATGTATTCCTAAAATTTTTGAAAGTCTGGTTACCGATTTGTTAACTCCATTAATTCGACCTTTAATTATTTCAAATCAACATGGATTTTGTTCAGGGAAATCAACAGCCACAAACCTTGTGTGTTATGAAAAATATATCTACAAAGCTTTTAATAACTATGATCAAGTTCATTGCATTTATACAGATTTTACCAAAGCTTTTGATAAGATAAATTTTTCAATACTTTCTAAAAAATTGGAAAAATTCGGTTTCTTTGGTTCGATACTATCTTGGTTGAATGATTACGTTAAAAACCGGTCCCTTATTGTGAATATTAAAAACAATCTATCTAAGTCAATAGTTCCCACATCAGGTGTTCCTCAGGGATCACATTTGGGTCCATTACTCTTCCTCATCTTCATCAATGATATAATTAATGAGTTTCATAACGTTGAATTTCTACTATTCGCGGATGATTGCAAAATTTTCAAGAGTGTTAATACTGTCGATGATATTTTAACTCTTCAACGTAATCTAGATGCATTTTACACGTATTGCATTAATAATAAGTTAGAGCTTAATTTATCAAAGTGTAATTTCATTGTCTTTAATAGATTTTCAACAAATTTTTCACCTACTTATTCTATCAATAGTGTTCCGTTATTGCAAGTGAATTCTATTAAAGACCTTGGAATTATGTTTGATCAGTGTTTAAATTTTACGGAACACATAAATTATATCACTGGGAACGCGCGTCGTATGTTGGGTTTTATCATTAGGAACTCTATAGATTTTAGAAACGTACATGCACTAAAATCATTATATTTTTGTTTGGTTAGATCGAAATTAGAATACATGTCTGTTGTCTGGAATCCAACCTATAAAACGCATTCAGAAAAAATTGAAAAAATTCAACATAGATTCCTAAGATATATTGGCTATAAGATGAATTTAACATATGATAATATTAACTATTATGAAATACAATCTTTACTTAATGTTAATTCTCTGGAGAGTAGAAGATGTTACTATGACATAATGTTTTTAGTGAATTTACTAAATGGAATCATTGATGCTCCGGAAATTTTAGAAGAAATATCATTTAGAGTACCCAGTAGAAATACAAGGAACCAAGACCTTTTTTATATACAGTACTTTCGCAGTAATTATTTAATAAATTCGCCTATTGAAAGACTCAAAGCTAGAGGTAATTTGGTTAATAATCGTTTGGATGTATTAAATACTAATAAAGAATTGGTTAAGCGCTGTATATTTAGCATGTTTAATTAAGTTTTTTATCAATATTATATTTTACAGTTTTTTCCCTTTATTAAAATTTGCACAAGAATTTTACTGTTTCTTCTTTTCTTTTAAATATAACGTTTTTAATTATAATCAGAATTTTAATCTTTAGTAAGTTAGGATAAGTTTAATTTTAGTCACTTATGTTAAGCTTTATAATCTACAATTGTTACTAAAGGACATTTGTCCGTTTAAATAAATAAATAAATAAATAAAATCCCCTGCAATGCCCTACAATAGTTCACCCACTACAATCTACACATGCCGCGCGGTTACATTTATCTTTGAATTACAATACGTTCGGTATAGGGAAAATACCGTTTTTCGGACTGCATACCAACACTTATGAGTTTCTACCACGAATGTGCTTGAACTGTTCGGAACTGGATGGTGTCTAGCGGCGAGAGAGTTCTTTTGGCAAGGTATAAATTAACAACGCCAGTTTACATTTTTATGAAGTTAAATTTTTGCCTTATGAGAACAATAGTATTTAATAAGAAATTCTGGCAACATTTGCCATTGGGGGGGGGGGGGTTTCAACCCCCAACCCGCCCCCCCCTGCGCACGGGCCTGATACAGATTGTCGGGTCGTGATTTTGTTTCTCCTGATTGTCAGTTCAAAACTCTCACAAAAGGTTTTGTGTACGGCGCTCGCGAGAATTTTTCCTTCATAATTTCAAATTACTTAGACGTATTTTGTGTGGGATTGAAAAACTCTCTAATATCTCAAAAACTGTAACTTTAAATATACCTACTTAATCATTTTATACGATTTTTTTATTGCCATTGATTTAATATGTCTTCCGTATTTTACTAGTTTTGTATGGTCTCCCAGGCACGGGATTTACATACATAATAAGTAGCTCTTCAAACTCAACAGTGTTCTCTCTGTATAACGCCTGAAAGCAAAACACTTAATCTTAACTGCCAGCTGAATTCCTTTTGAATGAATCTAAGGAATCAAGGTGCCATCGACCATTTGACTACACTTCAAAAAGCAGAGAACATAAGATCCAACGCATTTGTTGCATTTTTTCTATCTAATTATTTTAATAAGCACTTGTGAAATTCTATAAAAAAATTCTTGCAGTCTAGTGAATAATAGACTGACAAAAATAAGTGGCGAAAATGCGTCTTATAACATAGAAACGACCTTTGAGACGGTTAAAATGCTGTCGAAAGCTTTTTCTCCCTGCATTCACTTCAAGTTGCGCGTTGCGGTTGTTGTAATGATTGTTGACAGGTGAAAAGAGTGGTCCTATGGCGAGAGAGAAAAATAAAATGAAAATGAAATGGCGAATGAATACAAAGTGAAGGGTCGATTTTTTCAGCGTGAAATGCGCTGTCAAGTCAGAAAAATCATAATGTATTTAGAAATATTTTTTTATTATACATAATGTATACTACTAAAAAGAAGAATTGGAATGTCCATGGAATTTTCATTATTACGAGTATTAACAAGTATCAGAGAGTCGTGAATTTATTTAATTCAAATTATTTCGAGATAATGTAATGATATTTGTACACCTACTCGTATATACAGAATTGTACATACATATATGTCAATATCGTACGCATGGCCTATAAATTTTCGGAAATCATAATTGAAAAATATTTTACAGACTATCTTGGTATTTTGTATACCTACCAATCCGTTTGTCAGTTTTCCAATTGATTAAACTTCAGTCAATCAAAATGTCAGGCAATCACAATATCATCCCTCTTCTCTTTCTATCATAAAAGCAAGGGGACAACTCCTATTTCAAATTCATAATGCAGTTCTAATTGCATGCAAATACCAATCGAGAAAAAGTCATAGACGCAGTAAACAATTCAAATTCCATAGGAATCAATTTATCTTGCAATTGCCAAAGCTTCCATATCACATAAGACCAGAAGAGATTTAAGTTTACGCCGACATACTACAGGCAACCAGGAATTTCGTCTTGAGCTATATGGGTTTGAACTAATGTTTTCCATCACTTCCATTTCCACACATACATTGATGATTTTTTCAAACCAGACCGTCTGACAATCATTCCATATACTTGTCACACCGAAACGATGGTTTCGAATTAAGTTTCATTTCAAATAAATTTTCCACTTTTTATTCAAACTATCGTCAAATAGAAAGGACAATTGAACTTCGCATTTAAGATGTCCTCCTTGCTTCGTTCTTATCAATTTTTATCAATGTTACCCGAGGACACAATCGAATCGTTAATTTTGCGACAATATTGTTGTTGTCGTCGTCCATGGCCTCGAATTGACCGTTTGGCCATCGTGATTTGCCATCAAGTAGAAACAGACTGAAATTTAATATTTGTATCCAAGAATGAAGAGAAACAGTAGTGAAGCACAAGAATATAGCAAAAAGAACATACTATAATATAAAAATGCTTTCAAATTGTCGAGGTCATATCTTAAGGTACGATAAATATATAATACACAAATGACAGTATAATTGCGCCCCAACTTCTGACTGAAATAAAAATAATCATAATGTAATCGCAAATAATCGCAAAACACACTACATATTTGAGCAAATTAAAAAACCGATATTTTCGTTGTTAATTTGTAATGTATTTGGTCATTTATTCTGAAATATTACCAAAACGAAGTAACAATAAATAGATAACGGTTAAAAATATCATCTTATATTTAAAAAAAATTTGCATTAGTAAAAACTTCAATCACTTTTTGGAGACGGCTCGGCATATAATCTACGAGAGACGCAAGGACATTGGAAGGAACCTCATTCCATAGCCTTATTACTTCATTTACCGTTTCTTCTATATTCTGATATAAAGAGGCCCTTCTATTCTTTTAATGTATGCCCATACATACAAATCTGGACTTTGAGGTGGCCAGTCCAATATATCCAGTCCAACATCCTTCAAAAATTTCGTAATCATATTACTTTTGTGGCATGGTGCATTGTCCTGCTGAAGGATAAATGACTCTCCAATAAGCCTATCCCCAGAAGGGAATGCATGATCATTGAGAACCAAATATTTATTTTGGTTCATCGAACCACTGATTGGGACTAGATCACCAACGCCATTGTAGGCTACAGAGTCCCAGAACATAACAGATCCCCTGCCATGGCTCACTTTTTCACAGACTGGATCTTGGTTTCTCCTTGCAGACTGCTGAAGTCTTGCATATCCTTCCGGTTGTGTTAAACTCGTGTAATTTTCGGTTGATTCATACTTCTGTTAGCTTATTTATATAGTTATTCCGCAGTATATTGGAGTTCGCCTCTGGGGTTTGGTCTCCTACTTATGATAATTCTGTTAAAGCTTTAGAGAAAGTACAAAAAAAGCTCTCTAAATCTTTAATATAATACTAGTCTAGCTGGTCTAGCGGTTAGTGCGCGAACCTTCGGTGCACAGGGTCATGAATTCGAATCTGACCGTGGATCATGGTGTTTTTCGCATTCACGAGCTTGTGACGGACTGCGATCTCACTCAGATGTTAAGCGAGTACCCATTTATGAGGATAAATAACACTGCTGAGCGTGATGCTGATCTCATTACCTCAACAAAAAGCAGATAAGATCTTGGAAATAGGATGTCACTAACACACCCTGCGGCCTTAGTCCAATGCTGGATTGTCGCGCCTGTTATTTATTTTTAAATCTTTAATATATCGATATAACTTGCCAAGTCGTCCATATGTTGAACGTCTATCACTACTAAATCTTCTTCCTTTATAAAAACGCAGAACATTTCTTGATCAATGCTTCCTATTCAAACTATGTAATGGTCTTCTCGATTTTACACTAATTGCAGATGTAAAGGCGGCTCCAGACCGACCGGAGTGTGGCACACACCGCACAAAATACCGGTTCCAAGAATGATACCTTGGAGTCGCCCAACCACACTGCTGCACTGCTGCTGCACGATTTTTCGTATCAATCTTTTGTGCGGTGTTTGCCACACTCCGGTCGGCCTGGGGCCGCCTTAAGGTTTCAGTTCTCTTTATACAATACTCGTTCTAATGCGGTCCCTCCAATTTCTTCGCTAACTATACTTTCATCAATTCTCCACTTCAAAGAGCTATGCGGGACTTCGATCGCTTGGAGCTTGGTGCGTTATCCTCTTTCTTTTTTTCTTTTAAACAGACTTTATTTCAAAAACTGGGTTCTTCTATTTAATTTTTAACATATAATTTGCTTTCACAAATTATAGCAAGGTTTGTATTTCATAAAAATACAGAACTAATTCTTTCCAATTCATGACGGAATTCACTTAAACCTACCTCCACAGTGTTTCAGATTCACGAACCAGCAAGACCTACAATTTTTGGAGTTCAAGTTGGTAAATGTATTTAGTGAAAAGCAAATTTTCTGAAACAATTTGAACCATTTTCAAAACAGATAATATTGCCGCCATTTTCAAAATGCTATGAGGGATGTAACTGTTATTCCTATATTCTATTGATATATGCAAATGTATTGTCCATCAAAATCTTCAGTAATCGCATAGTTACTCTTTTGATTTTTATCTCAGTGCGTCAATATGTATTTGGCTTTCAGTAATACCGATTGATATTCCTAATACATTGTCATGTTTTATAAAGCTTCCCCTTAACCCTTCGCCAGGCACATCCCGCGATCAACGCGAACGGGCACGTGGGGTCTTTTCGGACCCCAAAGTTTAATGAACTTATCC
Organism: Microchrysa polita; assembly: GCA_949715475.1. Lineage (NCBI taxonomy): Eukaryota > Metazoa > Arthropoda > Insecta > Diptera > Stratiomyidae > Microchrysa > Microchrysa polita. The sequence goes on from OX454420.1 coordinate 62,809,583, forward strand.
TTGAATATGTATCAAATTGTAAAAAAAAACAAATTTATAAGTACCGTGTTATGTTTTGAACATGTTTAAGACAATTATACTATTATTAATTATGTTCACGTTTCTATTGATATATTTATTTATTATATTTGTAGGGTAATATAGAAGATTAATGCTAAGTGATAAAACTTTTTGGAGGGAACAAATAAATGACATATATTACAACCTTGAAATGAATAATTACCCTACAAATATAATAAATAAATATATCAATAGAAACGTGAACATAATTAATAATAGTATTAACAATAACAATAATAATAGTAATAATAATCTCAATGTTAACAATAATATAATAAATACTTATAGCAGCTTAACATATATACCACAATTGACTGAGAAAATCAAAGCTTGTATCCCTAAAACGACGGTTAACTATAATAATGAAACCATGCAGATAAATGTAGCGTATAAACCACAAAATAAATTTAAAAACAAATTATATACTAACTTAAAACAAAAGATTGATAAAATGGTACAAGAGTAATGTCATATATAAGATACCTTGCTTAACTTGCAAAAACAATAACAAAGATATCGCATATTATGGTTCAACTAGTAGGAGCTTAAAAATTAGGTTAGCAGAACATCAATGCCCTTCCAAAAAAGCACAAAATCATAATAGTAAATTGGTAACACACCAAACTAGTGAGAAACATATAATGGATTTTCAAAATCCCATAATAGTAGATAGTGATATAAACAAAGAGAAAATACGTATAAAAGAGGCTATGTACATAAGTCAACACTATAACAATTCTCTCAATAGCAAAACCGAAATAGATGAAACAGTACATAAGTACAAAAAACTGGTCGACGTAACATAGCTAGTTATAAATCAACGATTCTAATATTACAACATAACCAGACAAGCAATAGAAGTGCATATAAAATTATAAATTCAATAAGATAAAAAAATATCTGAAGATGCCGAAGCAATAGTAGGCGAAACGTCATATAATAAATGAAATTCCCGATCAATGCTGATTTTTAGTGAACATTTTCAATAGAACAAGAATTATATGAGGCTTACCTCGACCTAAAGCTCAGTGTGATAAGATGCAATAAAACGGCCGGGGAAGAATAGTAAAGATATCGAGACAGTCTAGATAAAAAGGTCTCAACGTAGAGTATGGTTCCGAGTTTCATTTCCGGGATATTCACGACAATGAGGCCTTTGTACTCATGGGGTCTTTGAAGACCCCACGTGCCCGTTCCTGCAAATTTGTACTTTTGGCTATAAAAACTTTTTTTCTGAAAAGAATTGGGATTTTTTTCAATCATATTTCTGAGCAGAATTTTGGTGGCTTAGATGTCCTACAAGTTCACCTGGATGGGCTAAACCGTTCAAAAGTAATATATAAAAAATACCCTCTGGGGTCCCAAAAGACCCCACGTGCTCGGTGGAGGGTTAAGGAGAACAAAGATATTGTTAAATGCAGAGTGCAGGCAGAAAGTTCACAAAATCACAAGTACAATGGCAATTCTGTAATGCTGATATTTGTTAGCCGCTTTCCTATGAAGTCATCCGCTTCCAACGAACTGAACAACAAGTTCAATAATTGTTAAAGTTGACGCTGAAGTAACTATTCAAGAAATAAACTATAAAAAAATTCACAATACAACACAGCAAAAAAAAACCTTAAAAAATAATTTAATACCCGAAATATAAATTTTAGGACCTCTTTATCAGTTTGATTCATCGAAGTTCCAGAGGCCCCGCGCTCTACATTTACCGCGGACCCCGCGCTAGCTTAATCAGGCACTGACGCCACGGATTGCATTGCTTATGGTAATCTGGACATTTTACCTCTTTCTCTAATATTCCTTATAATGCCTGAAATGCTTGGAACTGGGGATTACTAATTTGGTCGATTATATCCCTTCATTCTGTTCATTGTGCGTATTTAAAAATTGATTGAATTTGTATAACGAAAATTATCTGTTTGCTATGGATCATGATCTATCAATCCTAATTTCTTGCCGGGCTGCACTGACAGCCTCAGTGGACCGCATGCGCTTCGTCGGCCACGGGCTGAACATCCTTTCTCTAAATGCTATTTGATACGTCGGATACACTCTTGAAATCTGGCGTCCATATTCTGTGCCTGTCGCTGGAGAAGTGAACTCGGGACCTCTTTTCGATGTCTGGTCTGGGTGTCCCCAGCCATGACCTGTTCGCTTTCGCAGTCAAGTCATATTAGCATTTCAAACAGAAAAAAATAGAGTAATGCTAATCTTTGTTGTTTTTGAATCAGTGGGCTCCCAGGAATCTAAGACTTATTTTGCTAAAAAAAATTTGATCGGAAAGGTCCCAAAAAGGACAAAAAAGGATACTCTTTAATCCTCTACCGGAGGTCGGCATGCGGGGTACCATATCAAAGGGGACGCCGAGTACATTACATATCCGGTGTTTGCTTCCAGTTTCAAGGACCCTTAACGGAATAAATCGAGCTTTTTGTTGCTTTGTTTGACATAAAAGGACACTAATTACACACCTTGATTGAACGTGGGCATGCGGGGTGTCATATCAAAGAGGACGTCAATTACATTCCATATCCGGCATTTGCTACTTGTTTCAAGGACCCTCAAAGGAGAAAATTGGACTCAATTGAAAAATTTTCGTGTTTCCCTTATCAGTATCTTTTCAAAGCCGCAATTTTCCATTTAAGCCCGAATTATTCCATTTAGTTCCTTTAAAACTGGAAACGAGCACCGGATATGCGATGCACTCGATGTCCTTTTTGATATGACACCCTGCATGCCCACGTTCGATCAAGGTTTGTAATTAGTGTCCTTTTATATTCTTTATCGGGGCTTTCCGATAAATCTTTTTCTTAGCAAATTAAATCGTACAATTTTCTACTATTATAGATTCTGAAAAGTGAGACAAGTAGTGACACCTTGAATTATTCTCGTAGCTATGGCTTTGGAAAGAAACACGGAAAACACGATAATTTTCCATTTAAGCTCGATTTATTCCGTTGAGGGTCCTTGAAACAAAAAACAAACACCGGATATGTAATGTACTCGGCGTCCCCTTTGATATGATACTCCGCATGCCAATCTGCGCTCAAGGATTAAAGAGTATCCTTCTTTGTCCTTTTTGGAATTTTCCAATCAGTTTTTTTTTTTGCAAAATGAGTTTTAAATTCCTGGGATATTTTGACTACAGGTAGCCCCGAGGGTTACCTTTTATATTTCGGGATTAGAGAACGAAAACAAATATTAATCATCGAAAATAGCTTTATTGTTTTTCAAAATATTCCCCATGAAGATCTATACGCTTTTGCATGCGTTTGAACCAATTGTCGAAGCACTTTTGCCACTCTGATTGAGGTATCTCCAAAACATGCATTCTGAGCGCAGCAACCCCTTCTTCAGGTGTCGAAAAACGTTGACTTCTCAGTTTATTTTTTACGTACGGGAATAAAAAGAAGTCATTCGGTGCCAAGTCAGGACTATACGGCGGATGACCCATCAAATCGATTTTTTGAGTGCTCAAAAATGCAGTTGTTTGAGCTCACATTGTCGTGGTGAAGAGTCTTCTTCGTCTTCGGCGGTTGTTTTTCCTGATTTCTTGGAAGACAACTGGCAAACAAATGGTTGTGTACCACTCAGAATTGACTGTTCTGCGTTGTTCAAGTGGTATGGTTGCGACATGTCCAGTTTTTCCGAAAAAACAGGCGACCATTTGCTTATAAGTGCTTCGTGCGCGAACAACTTTTGTGGGATTTTGCTCATCTTGAAACACCCATACAGTCGACTGCTGTTTAGTTTCGGGCTCATACGCGTAAATCCACGATTCATCACCTGTCACAATGTCATAGAAGTGTTTCGAAGCACCGCGATCGTATTTTTGGAGCATTTCTTTCGACCAATCGACATGAGCCTTTTTTGACCGATTGACAAATTGTGTGGGATCCAACGCGAACAATTTTTTTTGGACAGTCAAATGTTGCAATATTGAATAGGCCAGTCATTTTATGATTTTAGGTCGCAAAAAATAGCTCGGCTCTGGTTTTTTGGGATATTGTTAAGGTAAAAACCTGTGCTAACCCCGTGACCCTAAAAAAACCTCAAAATTTTCGGACTATTTTCATATTTTGGTATGTAATTTCCAAAAGGTGCTTCCTACAAGAAAGTCGTCAACTGGATTTTTAAAGCTAACAAAACCTTCTTTATTTGAGTCCACCTTTAGCTTTGTAGGTGCAAACGATCCCAAGATACAGCACTTTAAACATTGTTTTTTGTAAAAAAGTTCGAAATTGTAATTTTAGTCATCTTCCGAACTAAAAATCGGCTGCGCATTTACGGAAAAATTCATGTGACACGAAGTTGTGACCAGTTACTTAGCTGTATATATGTCGGAACAGATGGAATCGGACATGTGGTCATAGGGCTGCTCCTGAAAACTAGGTTCTTCTAAGAAATTTGTTTTTCGTTATATACCAATATTAACCAAACTTCACCCAAGTGTGTTCCTGGTTAAGCCTAAAAAAATATATTGGAACGGATGAAATTGGAACACTACGTCATAGGGCTGTCATACAAACGAATCCCTGGATATTAGGTTGTTCTACGAAAAACTCTTTTCTTTATAAACCAATCTTAACCAAACCTGACCCAAATGTGTTCCTATTAAGGCCTCAAAACATATCTAGGAATGGATGGAATCGGAACATTATGTCATAGGGCTGTCATACAAACCAACTCCTAAATATTAGGTTCTTGTAAGAAAAACTTTTTTTCTTTTGGAATCTTAACCAAAATTAGTCCAACTGTTTTCCTGGATTAGCCTCAACGCATTCAGGAACAGATGGAATCGGAACACGTCATAGAGTCCGTCGTATTACAATTTCGGACTTTATTACAAATAAAAATCTTTTAAAATGCTGTATCGTGGGAGACTTTGTACCTATGAAGCTACCTTTTAAAAATTACAAACCAAAATACGAAAAAAGTTCGAAATTTTTAAGGTTTTTTGAGGTTCACGGGGTTAGCACAGGTTTTCTGATGAAGTTGCAAACTTGGTGGTACACTACTGGTATCTATCCATATGCATATAAATCTATCCCAAAAAAACAGAGCCGAGCTATTTTTTGCGACCTAAAGCCTTATATTTCGGTTTATTGACTGGCCCATGAATGTTTGCTGGTCCCAGTAACGCCTAAGGTTGTCTCAATCTCACGATAGGTCACATGATGACCTTGCAATATCAGTTCGCTCACAGCATTAATGGTTTCGGGAACAACAACTGATTTTGGACGACCTTCATGAAATTTGTCTTGGAGTGACCTCGATTGAATTCACCATACCATCGATAAACACTGGTCCTTGATGGAGCTTCATCGCCAAAAATTGAATTCAGTTCACCCATACATGCATGCTGAATTAATCCACGTCAAAAAATGTAAAAAATAATCGCACCAAAATGTTCACGATTTAATTCCATTATTTGGCCGAGGTGAATCTTTTAAGCAGTGGCGGAACGTACGGTGTGCCATGTGTTCGGTCGAACACTGGCCCCCAACCACCAGGGGCCCCCTAGTGTATGGATGGAATACAGCTAAATATATTTAAAGCTGTTGAACAAGTTAGGAGTGCTATTGAGTGAACGTGTTTCTTTTTGTTTTTAAAGCAGTTTTAAGTGAGAGCTTCGGCCACATTTTCCTGTTTCGCTGAAGAACCGCATTCCTGCTACCAGGAAAGCGCGAATAGTAACACGACTCTAAAAAATGTAGTAAAGTTAGTCCATGGAAAAGCAAACTCCCAGCTACCGAGTTGTTGTTATTTTGTATTCTCCCCACCAAATTTTGGTTGAAGAGCAATGTGAACAACGATTATTTCTGTTTAAAGATTGGCAAGGACTGAAAGCTAATCTTATAATTCAGAGTATTGTATGGCTAGCATTTGATTCCCCTACCTTATAGTGCTCTATTTTTGTCACGTATGGCATTAAGTACTTAAGTTAAATGAAGATATAGTATTAGTTTTTTTTTCGTCAACTGTGGCGTTGTGTCCCAGGCCCACTCCGGTTCTCCACCCCCTAAGTATTATTACATGCTTACATTTTGAAATAATTATTAAATTAACATTAAGCTCATTTGGGGAAAAGTGGCAGAAATCTTAATAAATTGAACAAAAGAAATATTTGACCCATTAACAGAAAAAACGGCCTCCTTTATTCACAAACAGAACTGGTACTGAAAATAAATCCAAAAATCAATTAAAATCCACCAACTTATTAGTAAAAAGTAAATCAGGTTAAAACCGTTTTTTTTTAACGCGATTTCAACCAAAATCCCACACCAAATATGTACGAAATCGTGGTAAAAAGTGGTGAACTCCGTCTGAGTGTATGCAAAACAAATCTTTAAATATAAAATGTCAAGTTTACAGTAGAGGCCGTCTAACCCAGAATCGTTTATCCATTGTGTCTACTTCATCAACCTGTAAGTGTGATCCTTTCACTTTTTTACAAACATAAATCTTTACAGTAGAATTTTATATTTATTTTTATATTTTATTTCATTTTTTTTTGCACTTCATAGTTTTGCACTCCACGTTGAAAACGACACTGTTTTAGTCATCATACATCAAATGTTCAGAGTTGAAAATTAGACGAATTTTACTGTCTAATTTTGTAACTAAATTACGATGATAGTGTGAGAGAGGTTCTAGATTTCATAATAAACCAAAATTTCGTTATCTAATGTGGGTTGTGTTTTATCAGACCCTGATAGTCATCTACAAACAAGGATTTGAAATAAATAAATTCAGCCAAATCCGTTTACTAGATTGAATCGCAAAGTAAATCCCATCAATATTCACACTATAAATATATAGTTCTGAATTTACTGGAATTTCAAAATTTGTCCAAATATACTGCAGTGTGTAGTAATCAGTCATGTATGGGGGCCGCCATTTTGATCTTGAACACAACATCTTTTAGAAACGTTACGCCACTGCTTTTAAGTTACTGTAAAATACACAAATAGCGCTCGTATGTCAAAACGTTCTGAGTACGTATAACCTAAAACATTCCAAACTTTACTTTGTCAGCTGCCAGATTGCAAGACTAGAGTTTTCCAATCCCGAAATATAATCTGCTTAATTCTGTCACAGAATTCTTTGTAGTTGTACATCCTCCACATACACTGAACATTTCGCTGAATCTCGGTTTTCTGACATAGCTAAGCTATAATTAAATCAAATCATTGCCTTTGGTACGTTCCGCGAGGAGAATTGGAGATCCTAAGTGTTCCGCGACTTCCAAAAGTTTGGGAGCCACTGCAAACTCAAGTGCAATCATTCCGGGCAAGGAATTGCACAATCCTGGGCAATATGTTAACTTACACAAACACGCTTTTAAAATGTAAATCAGGATTCTTCTACACCTACGAGGATCACCTTAAGATTACGCAACAAATACATGGTGTACCTACGTCGGGAAGAGAAGTCCCACGAAACCATATTATTTGGACCATCCTATAGTGTTGAAAAATAAAACGACACTTTAATAACATAACTCTCTATTCCAAGACACAATATGCATAAGAAATACTCCTCGCGCTGTCTCTGAATTCATCAATATCCTTGCAGCCGGACCGCATACTAAATCAATTAGTACATATTTTAAAGTCAATTTTACGTTGGTCCTTTGACATTCTCTGCCAAACAGTAACGACAAAAATGATGGGAACGTTAGGATATTGAAGACTTTTCAAAAGTCGACTTTTCTGACTTTTGTCCCCTAGTACATATAACAACAAGATACAAGTACTGTGTGATACCCAAAATTATGACCATGATGTCGTCAATGCTAATGTTGACGTTTGATGACGATGCGACATGACTACGATGGGAAGTAGAGTGAGTGGTCGTATATTCCTGAAAAGTATAGTATCATTTCAGCAGAATTATTACATCTTTCGGTAAAGCACACAGCTGAAAATTCAAAGGCATATTATAATAGCATGAACGAAGAGCGATGCATGTGAACGAACCACTACACAGGCACTCAATTAAGCTTCGTTAAAATCAATTAAGTGTCCCGCATATTTTGCTCGAAGCCATCACATAGTCGCACATACAACGGCGAATATTCTCTTTTTTTTTGTGAAGTGAAAGAAACGGAGGTGGCCTCGTTGCTGTCAGTTGTGTTATTTTGAATGCTTTTCAGTCCATTTTTTTTTACCCAGATAGTCCTCTCGATAGGCCTACTACTATGGTGGGTAGCAACCAAAATGATCCATATATATTTTTATGTTCTACCATCTATTTGTGGGGCTCTCTCTATTGCCGGTCGTATAAAGCAGGCGTTGGACAATCTCTGTTCACTCCAGCTGCAGCATCGTTATACCTACTACATCAGACAAGTCGTTTTTCAATTAGGTCTGCGATTTTGAAATTCCACTGCCGCCGCCGGTCGCCACTATACAAACGTTTTCCAGGCAAAGATGTACCATCCATATATGGCCATACATCATCATGTGCAACATGTCACCCGTACATAGTTCATATGAATGTAGCCACTCGGTGGTAGAAAAAAAAAATCAAATCAAGAGATGGGAATTTCAGATGTCATGGTTCAAACGAAAGATTGAATAGGAGGCAATATGAGCGTGGAGGCGCAATGATACTGAAAATTTCATTTGCTTAACACTTGATTTTATTGTTTTGTCAACAATTCATGGGTTGTACAATATTCTTAACAAAGATGATATGTACTTCAATGAGACAAGATGATTTGTATAGCAACTTCCTTGAAAATAAAAATATTCTTTTTAGTGTAGTTAACGTGATAAACCGAGTACATCAGATTGCAAAATTTGGTGGAGACAATTTTTTTTTGTTTCTTATGTTTTTTGGGGTGCTTAGCTCCGCAACGAAATTTTGGGCACATTTAAATTTTAAATTTAAGGAAAACAATGAGTCAAGCACGTCCCTATTTATTCTATTTGCTAATACATACTTTGCAAAGGATTATACATTTTAATAAAGATAAATCTTGCTTTTTAACAATTTGTTCGGGAACTTCCGAACGAGTCGCTACTTCTTGCTCTAATCGGCCAAATTATTTGTAAAAAATAAAGTTCGTAAATCCTTTTTAGCTTCAGGCGATAGGCACCTATTCGTCAATGTCTCATTAGCTCACTAACTGCTTTATGAACTGACGCGGCTGATTACTGTGTCAGAAAATATAAACACTTAATGCTTCATTTTCCAACCATTATCCACCACTTTTAGAAACTTATTGAAACATTTTTTCATATATGTACTACGAGTATCTACATTGCCCTCCTTTTCTTCGAGCATGGACTAAAAAACTTTCATGGATCATATTTTGCCTATCCTGAAGGGTTAACCACCCTACAAAAAGAGCTACAAATAAGCTCAGAGTAATTTTTCGTGCCGGCAACTGCGAGTAAACTTTTTTTTAATATAAAATAAGGTCAGTAACTTGAAGTCATTTCAATCACTTGCAAGCATAGCTCAATTCATTCATTTAATTTCCTCCAGCATTCATCACAAAAGTTTTCGTTCTTTCCTGTGTGAAAAAGTGTAATATTTCATATTAAATTTAGTGCTAGCTTGAAGGATATCGGACATCATTATTCACTTTTTTGCCTCTTCTTTTATCATGTTACCCGGGCAACCTTTGAATGTCTTCAGGAAAGGCTTTTGCTTAAATTCCCTCTAAATCGATTTCTAAAACATTTTTCACCCGAAAGCGTCCCTTTTTCGGGCGTAAGTTAGGTACATACATACTCGTAGCACGATGATCTCAGCTCAAACCGTCTCGAGTCGACATAATAATGTTGGCATGGACTGGCAAAACAAAAAAAAAAACGCTTCCAGACAGCTTTGGGTCTTCCATCCCTCAAAATCTGGATTTGTTTTTTATACGTATGTAGTTTTTGCATATTGAAAATAGTCCGTCTGCTGAATGTAGGCAGCAGCTCCACCGGGAGGTGAATACATGGTGAAAAAGAGATGACAAACTGATTGTCCCCGGGTGAAAAAAAAGAGAGTTTACTTGACGCGTCTTTTATATGAACATTTTCGAGGCCAATTCTTATATTTTACAAAGAAAGGATGCAGTAGGGGACATCTAAGTAAAATTCCTTTTTAAAGCGCTACGCTATCAGTCGTCCTATGGTGTGTCTTTTTCATACATACATCTTCGAATTAGATGAGGTGCCCATACATTGAGACGCTTTTTGTCGGAAAAGAATCCCATAAGGATAAAACAAATAACTGGCGCGAGAGTCCAACATTTAAGCAAGGCCGTAGATGTGTAAATAACTCCAATTTCGAAGATTTAAGCTGCCTTTTCTTAAAGATGGCAAGATCAACAGCACGCTCTGTCGAGTTATATCGCCATAAATGGCTAGTCAGTTAATATCTGAGTGAGAACATAGTTTGCCATATGGGTCATAAGTTTGAAAATCATTACAAACAGAATCCGTTCGAAGAAAGCACACCAGACTATCATTATCCCTTTATATAATTGCGTGTTTTTTTTTAATTCGTTGCGGATATTCTACTTTATAATTGCGGTAGCTCAATTTTTAAAACACTTGTTCTTTATTCCCGTCACTTTATAACTTTGAATATATTAACTTTGTCATGAAGTTTTTAATGCATTGAAGTAAGCATCTCCACAGACAATAGGCATATGTTTTTTGCACTCCGGTTTATGTTATTTTAGTGTAACTACGTGGGGTTACAATAAAAAAATGGCCCATACAAGTTATATTGCTATTCGAAGCCCATGTAGCTACACTAAACTAACCTAGACCGGAGTACAAAACAAAAGCCTTATATATAATTCATCAGTATGACATCAAGGAGAATCGATTGGGCGATGTCCGTGTGTCCGTCTGACCATGTATTGGAACGCGTTTTTCTAAGCCGTTGTGGACGCTTGTGAGCTGAAATTGCACGCATCCTTATTTCAGTTGTGCAGGCTGTTTGTGTGGTTGAATCATTGAAATTCGATCAAGGGGTAATGAGGCTGCTGTTGAAGCCCTACACCAGAAGTGGGCTCATCTAATCCCACATTAATGCGTTTCTTTCGAAAATACAAAAAATTAATGTAAGAACAGACGAAATCCGTCTATGTGATTAGCGGCCTCTCTTGAAATTTCTATAAACTGGTTCCTTTAAAAAAAAAAATACCGGCGTACAGAGGGCTGCGCCCGCAATACGAGGGTTTTTTAGAATTTTAATGCATAGTGAATATTTTTTGTACATATATTTTATAAGCAATAAATAAGTATTCATTGTGCACAACATTCATGAAATGCTTCCTGTAAATCTATTTTTGGATTGGTCTAATTAAAGGTGGAACAGAATGAAAGGCGCTAGCCTTTCATTCTGGAACGCTATTACTACGCTACGCTACGCTAATACTACTACTATTTACCCAGTTTGTATAAAAGTACTCCAAGGCAAATCTAAAGGCATTTTTCGATTTAAGATTTCTGATGGCCTTTGACCAAAAAGAAACTCAGGCAAACGTAAGGATGGCTTGGCTTTATATATGAACTGAATTATTAGCTGTAAATCTACTGTTACTGTTTTTTAATCAAGGAAAAGCAACCTTATATAAAATGATTCCATTGTGTTCCCTGTCATAAGAGCCAACGCAAGCTTTCCTATGAGTATTGAACAAGTACACTTTTGCAGCTATTCAGGGACACCCTGTTAACTTGGTTCTACTAACTTAAAAAAATTTTTGTGCCAAACACTATTACCATTCTATGCATTTTCACCAAATTTCATGTTCATTGTTTCATCAAGTTAAAAGATATACATTGAAGAAATGCTTAAGAAGCTTGCATTGTGAAATGCCCTTACTAAATACTTATTTGGCTATATTTCCGGTTTGGATACAGTTATTCGAACGAAAATCTGTAGACATATTCTATATGTAATTTTCTAAAAACCCTCAGCAGAATTTTCATATTTGGAAACCTAAGAGGGGCTACACACGAACAAATTGAAATTTTACAAATTTACTGTTATTTACATTTCCTTTGCAAAAGTCAACAGTCTTAATATTTAACGTATATAAAGCCCTACCGACCAATCTTTGTGCAAAGTTTCATATCGATCCCTATAACGGTTTAGAAAAACGGAGCTCGAAAAGGAAGTTTAACTTTAAACGCCAATAACTTTTTTACCGTTACTCGAAACTGGAAAATTTCAACTGATATGAGGTGTACTCGTTTAGATCTTTGATTTAAATACACATACGTCAATCTCCGATAAAAACTAAAAAAGTCATATTTTTTCAAACGTTCTGGACACCCTGTTGTCTTCTTCCTACCAACTTCTAAGGTATATGTGCAAAAGACTGTAACCATTCTACACATCCCTACCAAATTTCATGACAATCGGTTGAGCCGTTCGCGAGTTATTTAGTGAACAGACGGACAGACGGACAGACGGACGGACGTCGATTTCATAAGGGTTTTTTGAAAAAAAAATTCTAAAAAACCCTAAAAAACTTTAAATTTATGGACCAAACCTCTTATAAATCCATTTCTACCGACGTTACAAAATATACGTAGGATTCGGCGACATCGGACATTGAGTTCATGGTACCGCCATTGAAACCCCAACCCAAAAACATGTTTTTTTAGGGTTTTTTAGAATTTTTTCAAAAAACCCTTAAAAAATTTTGTCCGTCCGTCCGTCCGTCTGTTCACTAAATAACTCGCGAACGGCTCAACCGATTGTCATGAAATTCGGTATGAATGTGTAGAGTGGTTACAGTCTTTGGCACAAATACCTTAGAAATTGGTAGGAAGAAGATAACAGGGTGTCCCGAACGTTTGAAAAAAGTCGACCTTTTTAGTTTTTATCGGAGATTAACGTATGGGTATTTAAATCAAAGATCTAGACGAGTACATCTCATATCAGTTAAAATTTCCCAGTTTCGAGTAACGGTAAAAATGTTATTGGCGTTTAAAGTTAAACTTTTTTTTCGAGCTCCGTTTTTCTAAACCGTTATAGGGATCGATATGAAACTTTGCACAAAGATTGGTCAGTATGGCTTTATACACGTTAAATATTAAGACTGTTGACTTTTGCTAAGGAAAAGTAAATAACAGTAAATTTGTAAAATTTAAATTTGTTCGTGTGTAGCCCCTCTTAGGTTTCCAAATATGAAAATTCTGCTAAGGGTTTTTAGAAAATTACACAGGGAATATGTCTACGAATTTTCATTCGAATAACTGTATCCACGCCGGAAATATAGCCAAGTAAGTATTTAGTAAGGGCCTTTCACAATACAAGGGAAGCCTCTTAAGCATTTCTTCAATGCATATCTTTTAACTTGATGAAACAATGTACATGAAATTCGGTGGAAATGCATAGAATGGTAATAGTGTTTGCCACAAATTTTTTTGAAGTTTGTAGGACCAAGTTAACAGGGTGTCCCGGAAAAGCTGCAAAAGTATACTTGTTCAATACTCATAGGAAAGCTTGCGTGGGCTCTAATGTCAGGGGACACAATGGAATCATTTCATATAAGTTGGTTTTCCTTGATTTAGAAAACAGTAACAGTAGATTTACAGCTAATAATTCAGTTCATATAATGACAAGCCATCCCTACGTTTGCCTGAGTTTCTTTTTGCTCAAAGGCCATCAGAAATCTGAAATCGAAAAAAATCCTGTAGATTTGCCTTGGAGTACTTTTATACAGACTGGGTAAATAGTAAATCTATTTTTGGATTGGTCTAATTAAAGCGCCTTTCATTCTGGAACGCGTTTATTTAGACCAATCCAAAAATAGATTTACAGGAAGCATTTCATTAATGTTGTGCACAATTCTTATCTAATGCTTATAAAATATATGTACAAAAAATATTCAGTATGCATCAAAATTCTAAAAAACCCTCGTATTGCGGGCGCAGCCCTCTGTACGCCGGTATTTTTTATGTATGCATTAAATTCCACCAAACTATACTGTTTCTATCAAAGACACAATACATTTATAAGAACGGATGAAATCTAACCATGGGGCTACCATAGTAGCTCCACTCTCAATATCAAGTTTTTCTCTTATTTTTTTTATTCACTAATCTATAGCAAATCTCGTTCATCCTGCAGAATTACGAAACATATCTATAAAAGAAAGTCGTGTTAGTTACACCATTTATAACTCAAGAACGGCTGGACTGATTTGCATGAATTTTTGTTTGTTTGACTAGGCTCTGACCGGAGTAGCAGAATAACTATTGAAACACGCGAAAAATTCACAACAAGCAAAAATTCACAGTAAGTTCTTTTTCGGCCATGTGTGTATTTCGTGTATTTCTTTAACATAACAGCGGATTTCAGTAAATTTGTCCCACAGAATTGGTCTCTACCCAAAGTAACAGAACAACTATTGTGACATATGAAAATTCGCAATGAGCACAATTATGAATACAATTCTTTTTCACATACTTCTTTCTGTCTTTCATAGACGAATTACAGGATTTCAGTAAGTTGACCCCACCGGATGGATCTACACAAGGCTCCGGCCGAAATAGGGCCATTGAAAATTGAAATTAGCAGAAAATTCACAACAATTAACAATGACCATATTTTTGCCTATATTTTTTGAACGTTTAACGATTTATGGAAAGATTTCCCCGTAAAATTGATCTCTTCCATTACATATATTGCAGAGTGACTATTGATATACGTAAACAAATTCACAATGAACAAAATTAAAAGAACAGTTCTCTTTCACATATTTGTTTCTGTATGTCCTGAACAATTTGCCGGATTTCAGCAAATTGATTCCACCGAATCGGTCTACACCCAGAATAAACATTGAAACATGCGAAAAATTCACAAAAATCAAAATTATGTGAACAGTTTATTTTCAAATACGTTTATCTATATCTCCTGGCCGATTTGCGCACATTTTTTGCATCACCGGATTGGAATCTTACCCGAATACCATAATAAGTATCAAAACAATCAGAAAATTAACAATGAACAAAATTATGAAGACTGTTTTTTCCACATAATATTGAATTTACTCCTGATAATTTATTTATTACGACGAATCGGTCCCTACTCCAAATAGCAGCTGCTTTTTTATTTAACTATTAATTATTATTAATTAATTTTTTTCCCTATTTAACATTTTTTTTTATTAATTTCCTTATATTACTGTAGTAACTGCGGTCGTTAATGTGTTAATATAATTTTATGATTTTTTTAATTGCCCTGCCTAGTAATTCACAATGAGTTCTTTTCCACATTTCTTGAACGTGTTAGCGGATTTTCGAAGATTTTCTCTTCCGAATTGGTCTTCACCCCGAATGGCCGAATAATGATTGAAGACCTCGGAAAATCCACAATCAACAAAAGTAGACAGTTGTTTTCTTTTCTGAACATTTTTTAAACGAGTTACCGAGTTTCATTGAGTTCTACCCAGTAGAAGGTAGAATGCAACCCATGCCTACCCATTGAACCATGTGAAAAATTAAAATTAGCCAAATTAGTAAAACATTTTTCACATAGCTTTGTCTTTACTTTCTGAACAGATTAGTGGATTTCACAGCATTGATCTCTAACCCGAACAGATAAGCGGATTCTAGTGAATTCCATTTCTGCCCTCATCAGCACGACTTCCACGCTCAACAGCGCAATACATTTAAAGCATCTGTAACATTGACTAGGAGAAAAATTGTGAAGACAGTTTTATCTGTTGATCGAATGAACGAACTTCAGTAAATTATCTTCACCTACCTCTTTCACTACTTCAATGTCCACCGCCTCGAATCACTCATGAAACATTTGAAAACGGACGGGAAAAATGTTGAGGTAGTTAATTTTTCCCAGCTTTTGTCAATATCTTTTGATCGACTTAACATATTTCAGTAAATTCCTATCCGGCCCTTAATGCCTATGACAGATATCGAAATCATTATGACGATAATCCGTCATAATGATGAAAGTTCGAAATTGAGGTGACACATATGTTTTCGTCATTAGGATTCGTCATTTACTTTTGACGTTTGTGTAAATGATGAAAATGTCCCTAACAACAGCGATGTTTTGATGAATATTCTGTTCAATAATTTAAAGGCACACTTTTCTTGAAGAATTTGAATAGAAAAGTGTAAAGATTGATAACAAATTGCATATTTTTGGAAACATTCTTGTTCTTCAATTTTGCAACAGATGGCGTACCAATTATTGAGCAAATGATGGTCCAAATGTGTAATTTGGAATTCGTGATAATGATGGTAATTTTTCGTCATATTGACGTATTTGCGTCATTCGAAGTTAAGTGTGTCAAGCTTGTAATCTTGATAAGGACTTCCTATGATGGAAGAAAAAGATTGATAGAAAATTGTACAAGAGAATATTTTCAAGGCAGATAATCTTCTCTCATACGTTCCACACTGCCATCTCCTGCTAAATGACACTCAATGACAAAATTACAATTGATGGGAAATTGACCCTGACCCTTCTAATGTCCACCACCAATAGCTTATGAAACATCTGGAAAATTGGCCATGAGAAACATTACGATGGCAATTCAGTTGCGCCTACTTTTGTCAATATCTCTTGATCAGATTGACGTAGTTCAGTAAATTGAGTCCCCTAATGGATTCGTTGTTACCTGAAAGCTGGAAATCGACTGAAATTTGCAAACACTCCTGAATGAATAACCAAACGAGAATTTTTGCAAAACTCTTTTTCTTATTATCTGGGCTTATCCTTTGATTTCAGCAAATTTGAAGGCAACTATTTTCTCACAAATCTTTGTCTATATCTCCTGACCGGATAAGCGGATTCCAATAAATTTGCCCTTCCAGATTGGTCTATAGCAGAACAACTATTGAAACATGAGGAAAAATACAAAGTACCTCTTTTGCTAACTTGATACCTCTAAAAATAATTAGGGGATTAAAAAAGAGCACAAGAAGTATACGGAAAATTTAAAGTGAGCAACATTTCGAAGCGTACTGTATAACATTTTGCTGCATTTTGGAATACCGGTCAAGCTAGTGCGACTCATACACTGAAAAAAAAGGTACCCTGAAACAATGAAATTGTTCATTAAAGTAAAGAATATTTACACCGATATCCCACCGAAGACGGCTTTCATCAGCCTTATGAATTTGTTGTTATCAAAACAACGAACAAAAAGTTCATTAAAATTATGAAGTAATTCATAAAACTAATTAATTCATTGATATAATTACTGAGTTCATCAATTAAAAAAAAAAAATGGCGCAGGCCGGCATCCAGGTTCGTAAGTGTTGACGACATATTCATTCTACATTTTACCTCTGCTCTGAAAAGCCATAAAAATTACCTACCTACCTACAGTGGGAATCGATCCCGGGACCCTATGATTTGAAGACAGACGCCCTACCTACTACACCACGCAAACTATACGTGATGAAGGTTTATAAAATACACTTAAAGCGATAATGACATCGTTCATAGTAGTACATATTACTATGAACGATGTCATGTAATTAATGAACAATAACATCAAATTTTGTTTTATTTACTTACATCGCGGCTAATATATGGGTTCATAGCCGGAATATACAATGCCAGATTGCGTGGACGACCGAGAGCCCGATGGGAGGATTCTGTATGTGAGGACGCTCACCAGGAAGGCTTTCGTGACAGAGACAATTGGAGGTTTTCAATCCAGGCGGCCAAGGCCCGACGTCGGGCTATCGTGCCATTAAGAAGAAGAAAATTGCGAGGCAGCTAACATTTTTTTGTGACTTCTCTTGAAAGGAAAAGCGGAAAAGCAGATTATGAGGGCAATTGTTCCTCACATTCCTTTGCATATTTCTGAAAAACAGTTTAGCAGATTTCGGTAAATTCTCTTAATGGCTTACATTCCCAATAACAAAGTAGATCTTGGCACATCTGGGAAATTACTAGGGTACCTCATTTTCTCCAATCCGTCTATATCTCTTGAGTGGATTAGCGGTTTCCAGTAATTCTGTCCCCCACTAGCATAAGGACCAGCCGAATAGCTATTGAAATATCTGCAAGATTAAACAACAGAAAATTATAAACCACCCATCTAAATGAGTTCTACACTCAAGACTCATAGAGACATTTGGTTAGGAGTCAAATTATGAAGGCAGCTTATTTTCTCAAGTTTTTGTCTATTCTTCCTGAATTCCCATTTACCGCATTTCTCAAAATCCTCATTACATCATATTTTTGCCTTTATCTCTTAAATGGAACTCCGCCCCCTCCTTCCCAGAATTGACTTGCACCCTCAATAGCAAAACAAATCTTCACAAACCTGGAAAATTGGCCAGCAGACTGCAATTGAAGCCATCCCTTGAACAGAATAGCGTATTTCAGTAAAGTTCCACCCACAACTGAAAGACTTCACCCTGCAATAACTGAATTGCTATTTCCATATCTGCGAAATTAACCAGAAGAAACAGCTCATTTTATCAACAGTTTTTGCTTATTTTGTTTGATCAGTTTAGCGCATTTCAGCAAATAACATCATCTCTCTCCCCTGAATGGTTTCCAACCATAGCAATAATAATAACTCTTCACGCATCTGAAAAATGGCCAGCCACCAAATTATGAAGTCATCTCTAAAAGGGATAAGAGTATTTTAGCAAACAAGTCATAGGTTTGCCCGAAAAAATAAAATTGTGAAGCCAATTCAAATTAAGGTTGCGCTCGAAATTAGCCTCGGTGTCCTTTTTTATTATTTGATTCTGACGAAAAGCGTGTCGATGTATAGGCAGTTATTGTTTTTAAAGAACATATTCATGAATCATGTGTCTAGATATTCGTCCTTGACAATTGAAAGGATTCTGTTTCTTCATATTATGTATGCGTTCTAGGTGAAACTGGAAAAACCTCATACAATTTTTTAAGTAAGTGACAATCAAGTCATTCATTGTCCAGGAGCCCAGGAGAAACCAATCCTGCGAGACAGTTGCGCATCAATCACTATTATGCAGAGATCTCTCTCTCTCCTTCTCGAAATAAACCACAAATTTTAAAATCATAATTCCATTAATTCAAATAACATAAACATACCTACTTGTCAAAAACGCCATTTTTATTCAACAACATTTTGTAGGCTCGTTTTACACGAATAAAACTTGCGAACAATTAACGCAAACACGAAATCTAAAGATTTACCTGACCCGCCTTGATACTATGCTCCTCAACTTTGCTTCTCTAAAATAATTAGAATATAATCTTGTTCGCCGGCAAAACGGAAGAGTACGCTCGAATTTAATGGATCAGCCCCGAAAGCATAACGAAAAATCAACTGGAGAATAATAATAAGTTTGCGGGTCCTTCATTGAAACTTATGCCAAACAGCATTAAACCCTAAACTTGTCAACCATAATTATATTTCCCTAATGTATCTCGAATTAAATGGGAAAATAATGTTATTCCAGACGGAGCACGTTCCAACTTCATCTCTATTATATAAGAGGTAAGAGAGAATGCTCTATCGCTATGGCTAGGGTGTCTCTACGTTGTCTATTTGTTCCAAGAGATCTATTTCCGGCAGAATTAAATCTCTGCAACGTTTCGGAGTGGGTGGTATGGCCAAAGTCTTATATACATTACCGTAAATTCGGAAGATTTTTCGGTATTATAGATTAAGGGGATGGGATAATTCACTGAAGGTGAAATCGTTTTATCGTTTCGCTCCGTAGGAAGAACACACCGATTGGGAAGTTTCTACTGAAAATATGACGGCGATGGAGTGAAATTTTTAGAGGCCAATTTTAAAAGCGGTTGCTATGCTAGATCCCATCCATATATTCTTGTACCAAGCCGATTTGCAATGATAAAATAAATTTTATTCAAAAGCCTTTCGCGATTAAGACTAGCCCCATTGAACGCACTTTGTCAAACAAGTCTATAGTTAAACACTATCTTCCTGAAATTCTCAAAGTTGCTGGTGCAATTTCTTAGCCCAACTACCCGGTAATTTAAACAAGGTACTATACGGCTATATGGGTCTGTGTGCTAAAAGTTTTAAAACTATCTCGTTAGAAGTCCTGGCGTCAGTTTGCGCCATTCGCCATCCACTGACATCGATTCAAATTGTGAAAATTTGCAAAAGATTGCTAAATAAAACGGGTCCTAGCTCCAAACCCATATTCTTCCACATCATGAGCACCCGCTATCAGTGGAGACGATGATTTTAGTCCGAAATTCGTTTCCTCTTTTTTTTTCAAGGACTCAATTTAGAGATCGTAGAAGCGAAGCATCATTGAAGTGGAACTCTACGGTACGTTTCAACGTTTGGCCATTCAGTTGGTACCTACTATTTGCACGTCGCGTCGCGACGACGAATACGGCGATGTCTCAAATATAGACCAAGTCGTGTACATTATGTCCAAGTTAGCATAAGCGTTTCCCTTCATTTGCATACATTTACATATCATTATTGTAAAAGTAGTGTTGTACAGAACAGGCAGAAAGGATGAAGGAAGCTGGACTCGTAGCACGTAGAGTATACGAGTTGGTGTGCTTTCAAGCGAACAAGTTTGTCGAATAATTTATTCGCACATAGATATGTAGTTTTTACCAGGAAAAATAAATCGAGCAGGAAGCGCTCTAAAAAAAAATCATGCATTGCGACACAATGTTTATTTGCATAACTGATTCCAAGTAGATTTTGAATTGGATTGTCCGAAAATCGGAAGAAAGCAATTAAAAAAGTTTGGGGATGCAGTCCCTAAAGTAAGTTTGAAAAATGTAAAAGAATGGATTATTCTGCAGATGTACCACCTTACTTTCCTAGCCCTCGATCGTCCACGCAACGCAATCTCGTTGATTACCGTCCCTTAGTTGTACATGACCTGACCATTGCAACCGATTTTCGACATTTCCAGCTCATCTAAAGTTCATACAACTCGTGGTTGTGACGGATTTACACATTTACAGCCAGTAGGCTTTTCACATTTTGCCGCCCCTACTAAGGTTTAGAATTATTTCTGAAGGGAGGAATTATTCATAAGCTAAGGAGATAGCTAAGGCATTTCGCTTTTGGAAGCTTACCTTCAAATCACGTTAAAACGTAGATTAGGGAAACACTACGTCGAGGATGAATACTCTGGACGGATTTCTTGTATTTACCACCAATTATTGTGTATTTTAATAAATACTGGGAAGCTTGGAGCTTTCCGTTTCGTGGGTCCTGGGCGTTCTTCAATTTTTGAGCAATCGTAAGAGCGGACGATTTTTACATTGTCAGATGGATTGTATTGTGAACCTATTTGTCTATGGTATGCAATTTTGATATAGCGATTTTTTCTTTTTATTTCACAGATGTACATCATTTTCGATTTTTAAATCATCAGAAAGATATGTATGTAAAATACTGAGTAGAGTTGATAGTACAATTTACATCAATAAAACTGGTAGGTCCAAATTTGACTTTAGTTTATGTTTTCCCATTTCTGTATATCTCGGATGTAATCAAGATGCAAATATAGGTAGGTACGTATAAAGTTTTTAGATAAATTCTAACAATAATTTCATAACGGTACACTGAGTTGGAAAATTTGCAAGGTTAAATGAAGTTCCTTAAGATATTGGCTTTTGTCATGTGTGTTATTACTTTGGGTCTTCGATTTTAAAATTTCGGGATAATATAGAAAAAACAGATTTTTAAATAAAAGAAACTTACTGCAGCCAACATAATTTTTAAACTTAAAAATTTAATTAATTTTTTTTCTTTACTTATTTCTGAATTTGTACAACTCAGCTGACAAATATCTGCGGATAAAAATAAATTACTGCGGAGTAAGGAATTTGGGTTACACTTTTGTTTTTTAGCACTCAAAAATACAACTATCAGTTTTCCGAATTTTATTTTTTTTTGTATTTAACAATAAATTGGAAAACTCTTGATAAAAGCTTGCATTTTGAGTTCGTTTGCTATGTATTTATACCACGAAGCTGTGAAAAAGCTATGTACGGCGAGGCGAGCCCTTATCTGCCTCCAGGCCGATGCTTTTTTGAAAGTGACATTATGATAGTTAGCTATAAGTTAGTTACAGTAGTTGCTTAGACAGAGGTTAGCCACAAGTCCAATTAGCGCTTAAAGCGGAGCAGCTCTTATATAGTAGCTGGAGATCTTACTCCTAACAGCTGCTATCGGGGCTCAAAAACGCTCCGCATGAGAGCTGTTAAGAGTAGCACCCCTTTTGGCAAGTTCGTCAGCCATATCGTTATCCTCTATGTTCCTGCGTCCGGGTACCCAGAGTAGGGTGATTCTTTGTCGTGTACCAAGGTTGGTTTGCGCTTCCTCACATACTTCAACAACCTTGGAGGTCGTTTTCACCAATTGCAATACCATGGTAGCCACTTGACTATCTGAGCATATGGCGATACTCTGGTTATTTGGTATGTTCCTGAGAGCATGACAGACCTTCATGATTGCAAGCTCTTCGGCCTTAAAAATGCTGGCATGGTCAGGACGACGGTAATGTTCAGTGATACTTAGTGATCCACAGAAGATTCCGGCACCGACACCACAATCCATTTTAAACACATCCGTGAAAAATGTGATGTCAAAATCCTTGACCATCTCACTCTCTTTCCACTCACCTCTAGTTGGGAGTTTGGCATAAAAATTCTTCCGAAAGGTTACGCCGTGTAAACCCTTGTGGCTTGTGCTGACCAAACCAAGGGCTATTTTCATGATCCGACTAACCACGGAGAGTCGCCATGGATCACTCTGGTTGTTAGTAGTGTCTCTATTCACAACCCAAGCCAGGGACGTAGCCAGGATTTTGTTTCGGGAGGGGTCCAAATATTGCCACTCGTACTATTTTTTTGTTTTCTATAAATTTGATGAAAACGATTTTAACCTTTAAATTTAAATTATGGTCTGTGTTATTAGGTTAATTTTAACAGGGTAGTACACCAATTACTACAAGATTCCATGTGTCCCGAAAGAAATTAAGGGGTAGTTTTTTTCGAAATGAACAGTGTGATTTTGTAAAATACGTGTTACTGGAGTTCTTTTGCTAGAACGGTACAGTATTTAATAGCAAAGATTCTAAATTAAAAACTCAAACTTGTGTAGTTCTTATTTTTATATTTTCCTTTCACAATTTCTCGGTCTACCCCTCCCGTTGTTGCGCCACTGTCTCCAACTAATAATAGGGCAAATTATTGATTGTGGCTGCATGTTTCAAAATGTTGGTCATCAGCATGATTTAAATGCCGAGTTTCCCTGACACCAATGTGGTATAAAGTTGTATTTGGCTCGCATTTAAGGCCTTGATACTTCCCAAGAGCATATAGTTCGTCGATTGATCCATAATACACCACCGCCAAACTTATATAGTTTAAGCTTACTGAATTCAGAATGTGGCGAGGCTACAATGGATGTTTTTCTATCTGCGGTTTTTATTAAGGAATCGTGGGAAGAAATCTGGGATTCGAACTTAAGTTCGTGGCATTTGGGCTGGAATGGGGAGCACAGAGAGTAAAAGCAGGTCATATCCACCTAAAGAGAGATGTCTGGCCACCCTATCCCATGCACATTTTCAAATGACTATTACATATATTAATTTAGCCATAGGTGGAAATCTCGACTGTGTTGCATTCTGGCTTTTCTGGCAATGCTCAGGCTAAACTATTGTTCATCGCGTTCTGAAATTCTTTCTTAGCAACATTCAGGACCTCAGCAGCGGAAAGTTCAAAACACCAAACTCTTAGGCAAATTATGATAAATAATAACGAAAATTCTGTACCGAATGCGAATAGTAATTTTCTACACATAATTAGTAGTGTTCAGCCGCATCACTGCTAGCGGCACTTTCAACTAAGCTTCTTCTTCCTTGCCTCGTTCTTTATACCGCTCCATGGTTTCGCGTTGCTCGACGTGAGGTGCGGTGTAGGCACATCGCCCGTTTTGGCGGTAATATCTCAGTATATTTCTACAGGCAGCTCTATCTTGGATCGTGTCATCGCCGAGACCTATGCGTTATTGTTGCTTTTTCATTTGACACATCCAGCTTCCAACTAAGCTAACAACTTGAAAATATTGATTAAACTCTGAAATCGACTGCTATTTAGGTGAATGAGTAATGATGTCTGAAAAAATAGCGGAGCTAAGAAGACGTCAATCTTTTTCAAAATTATGTTATCAAAACGCTGACTCCGATTATTTCTGCAAACATTTCGGGAGGGGTCCGGACTCCCTGGACCCCTCCCCTGGCTACGTGCCTGACCCAAGCTCTGGCTCAACTCCTAAGTCTGAGAGAGCCATATAAATAGATTCAATGCGAACGTTATTGAATGCCCCCTCTATGTCGAGGAAGGCGGATAACGTGTATTGTTTGTGTTCAAGGCTGTGTTCGATGATACGGACCACTTCGTGGAGAGCCGTTTCCGTGGAATTTCCCTTAATGCTGTGATTTCGAAAGTGCTGAGTTCTCAAGACTTTCCCGGATGTGTAAACGCTCTAAAGTTTTGAGTACTAAGGAAGATAAACTAATCGGCCTGAAATCCTTCGCGGTCTCATTTCCTCGTTTACCCACCTTCGGTATGAAAACGACTGAAACCCGTCGCCACGACTCGAGAAACGTGGTTGAGTAGCAGAAGGCTTCTCAAATGTAGCAGCAGCCGTGGAACTACCAAATCCTGCGTCTCGTGAAGCATAATCGGTAATATGCCATCTGGTCCTGGGGACTTATAAGGGGAGACGCAGTTGATTGCTCAGATAATCTTCTCCTCAGTAATAATTGAGAGAACGAAATCAGACCGTCGTTCGCCTCGATTATGCAATTTTGTACTCTTCTATGCAAATGCTCTTGCACCCAGGGAAATGCGTATTCACCCAAAGCTCAAGAGATTCGCCAGATGATTCTGCGCAAGTGCCAAACCCTCTTTTTATTAAGGACGGACACGATCCTGCTTTGGACAAAGTCTTACTGATTCTAGCTTAGCCTTTGACGTTATCTAATGATGGGCGCAGATCGTCCCAAGCTTAAGCCTTTGCAGATCTAATAGCTTTTTTGTAAGTTTTCAGGCAATCCTTGTATGGATTCCAAAACTTCTGCCTGCTGCAAATGTTGAATATATGCCGTGAAAGAAAGGTCAATGTTCCACCATGGAGGGTAAATTTTCATACTACTGAAACGGGTTAGCAAAAATTGAGCAAAATTGAGCTAGGTCAACGCAACAAGGACAACCAGGAACGGCAAATAGAAGATTATTAAGAAACCAATTGCCTCACAATCGTTCAAACTAAATGCCAATTGGTTGTATAGTGGATATAATTCTCCGGTACATCACTGGATAATATTACTCCATGGTGCAAGGGCTTAGGTATGTACAATTTTCTGGAGCAAATTAGGGTTATTTTTCGCATAAAATTTTGCAGTTTGTCCGCTGATTTTTTTTTGAGCAAAATTCTGGCTACGCCCATGCAGGAAACTCGTCAGGTAGAAGATTTTTTCATATGCCTTCACCCGTCAGGTAGAAGATTTTTTCATATTTCATTCACACTTGCGCCAACCTGCATTTTTTAAAATCTTTAGTCATCACAAGCAATATGAGTTTCATATATTGCGAAGGCGAGAGACTTAACAGCTCCGACGATTTCCAAGTGAACAATAAGTCATTATGGCTACAAACTTTATTTTCATTTCTTCATGCTATTCATTTTTCAAAGAAATCAATAAGCCAGATGTTATTTCGTGACACATTTTCTTGTCATTTCCATGTTATTATATGACTGCTCACCCCCCAAATTTTATTTATTCCTTATTTATTCACATTTCGCTCGTCTCCATCATCCGCCTGACATACTAATAATATTCAAAGCAGCTTTACGAGAGTCCAGCATAAAAGGTGTAAATTTGCATACGAAAAGAAACAAGCGCTCAAATGCCGTTATAAAAAAGATGATTTACAATAAACTTTACGCCACTGACGTAGTCGAGTATCCTTTCATAAACTTTATGGTTGTTTTACCGCTTACAATGGCGCCTCAAACCGTTTATTTAAATTCGTCGCGCCACAATTGACTATATATCCTGCGACTATATACTACAGGAGGCGAGTAAATTTCATGAAAATTTCAGACTTTCACAAGATTACCGGAAACATAAATTTATGTACAGAAAGTAGACGAAAGTTAAACCATTTAGGAAGAAAAGAAAGAAAAAATGTTTCAAGCATCCGGACAAAGTTAACAAATTCATGCGGTTGGACTGATTTTATTTCGTAGCTCTGGAAATTTACGATTCGCCAGATATTCTTCTCAATACGAGATATCGCGATATCGGACGGCGTTTTTGGAGTAAAACGATTCCATTGGCTTCCAGATGGGACAATAATTTTGCGTAATATTTAGGAGAGACTATTCGGTGGAGTTGAATCCGAGGGTTGTCGGAGCAACAATAGCGTGCAATATGGATGTTGAGTGCGGGTCGTCGTCGTATCGTAAAGGGAAAAGTAATAAAAACTGAATCAAAAAGTATACGTAAGTTTGTTCGGTATAATCATTGGCGCAGATTAGATTGATATCAATGGACATACAGTTGTCACCAGAAAACCATCGCATCACATCGAATTTGCTTGAGGAGAACGCTTCATCTACAGCCGGATATACGTTGGACTTAAAACGTATTCCTATTTGTGGTGCCAAGATGAAAGATGGGAAATTGTGATGAAACATTTTAACCCTCACCTACAGGCTGAGTTAATTTAGTAACGTGGACCATCAGCATGAGTCCCCGTATCAAAAATAAGGTAAACAAAACTGATTCGGTATTATCCCTAATTATTTAGCACTGCTGAAAGGCTATAAAACTTGCTAATACAGGGTGGCACACGGGAATTTGACGATAAATTAAGCTATACACTTTTTTACCACCTAAACACTCAAGACAGTTGCGGAATTCAGATGACATCCTTTAAAAAAATCATTTGACAAAATTGTGTCCGTTTTCATCACAAAACTTTTATATTGGTTTTCGGTCTTTTTCAGCATCAATCATCAATCAATCAATCAAATTAATTTTCCTGTTAGTTTAAGTGACAAAATAAAAATATGTAGCATAAATATCCGATTTTTTACGACGTTTTAAAAATCGTCAGGTTTCCATGTCCCACTCTGTAGTACCGCTGTAATTGGAAATCCGATAACTTGAAATTCTCGTTTGCAATGCCTGCATGTTGAAGACAACCGGTGTTTCTGTACCTATGCGGTCTTTGAGGATCCCACATGCCCATTTCTGTAAATGTTTTCTTCAGAAAAATCGAAAATTTTTTTTCTGGAAAGATTAGGAACATATTCAAGCATATTATTGCGCAGAAATTATGACTTAGGTGTCCTACTTATTTTACTAGAAACTAGATACCTAGACTAAAGTGTTCGGCAAAAGGTTAAACATAATGTTTTGATACAAAAATGGTGAAACGTTTGTGGAAAGCCCTTCATATGAGTTCAATATTGTTATTTGCATTATTTCTTACGAAATGAATAGAGAAAACTCTTTTTTGATGGCTTTACGTTTAAACATTTTCATTAGTCGAACTTTCCCTTACTCGAACATTTTGAGTTGGCAAGTCGTGAATCGATTTAAAGAAATTTGACTGTATAACGAAATATCGACGGATTTGAAATCCTTTCACGAGGTCATCGTTTTAAGTACCTACGGTCCCATCCAGTAGATACCGCACTGAAAAAATAATTTGCTTAAAACAAGAACAAAATACAATAAAAAACAGCCAAGAATTTTTTTTTCCGGATTTAAGATGTGTTTTCTTCTTCCAAGAAAAGTTATTCTGAATTAAGATGCTTTTTCTTGTTCCAATAAAAGCTTTAGCTTAAAGTAAAAAAAATAAGCATTATTTTAAGCAAAAACTTTCTTGGAACAAGAAAATATATCTTAAATCAGAAAAAACTTTTTTTGGAACAAGAAAATACATCTTAAATCAGGAAAAATTATTCCTTGGCTTTTTTTATCGTATTTTTTCTTGTTTTAAGCAAATGATTTTGTTCGGTGCGTTGTACAATTTAAAGTTTCCGTAACAAAATTGATGTCAATTATTAGAAGGTCTTGATTCTCAATTAATGGATCTGCAAATTTTTCGAAGCTTTTTCTTCCCAGACTAACCCGCTCTTCCGCTGGAGCCCCACAAATTTGCCATTTCCAGTACTTCATTATCAGGGGATTCGGTGGAAAGGCGGTACCGAAAACACGGGGGGAAAAAATAACTACATGTCCGTTCGTTGGAGTCGAGACTTATCGTTGTAATGAGATGTAACGGAAAATTATAGCAACAAGTGTCAGGTGTTTTTACACCCTTCGCTCATAGAGTGAAAGTGTATATTAACTTTGTCATGAAGTTTATGTAATGCACTAAAAGAAGCATCTCCGACCATATAAAAGGTATACATACACTGCGTTTCACTTGAATAGCACACTCTATACATTAGATTTATTTTCTCAATATCTTTAAAAAAATGAAGACAACAGATATTTTGTATTTTTTATTTGCCATTTGATTAATTAGCTTTAATTTGAAATAAAAAGAATTCGAATTTTTCCAACATGTAATCTTAGAAAGGAAAAAAATGTAAAACACCAATGAAAAAACACAGGAATTCTGTTTCACTTGAATAGCACACTTTTTGTTAAACCTATTTTAATTAACTTTTTATGCAGTGAGGATAACTTATTATTGTTCAGAATACAAGTTGAGATCAATTTGAATTAAAATCAGCAATTTTAGTAATGGGTTGAGCCTCCCCCGTTTGAAATAACCTCCTAGATCCTATTAGGCAAATAATCGTACAAACTTTTGATGTAAGCAAGGGAAATGGTAGCCCATGATGGCAGAATGGCTTCAATTATTTCAGTCTTTGTTGAAAATTATTTACCAGACTCATAAACTTTTCTAAGCAGCCATCTCCAAACATTTTCTATTATGTTTAGATCCGGCGAGTATGGTGGCCAGTTCAAAAGAGTAACATTTTTGGACTCGATAAACGACTTTACGGCACGGGCAGTGTGTATTGGTTCATTGTCTGGTTGTAAAGTCCACGGCAATGGTCCAAAGAGACTTTCGAATGTCGGAAAAGCCTTTTCTAAAACACCTTGATACGACTTAGCATTCATAGTGGTGTCTAAGAATTGGAGTTCACAAGTGCCGTAGTAGGATTTGGCTCCCCAAACCATAACGCCGCAAACTCGACTGTGCAAACGATCCAACTGGTGAGTCTCCTTCCTTAAATCATAAAAATAACAGTTATATCCATCGGGCCCTTCCAAATTAAATTTCTTCCCATCAGAAAAAACAACGCGATATCACTCTTTGGTCCATGACATGTTGGTACGCGAAAAAGTCAACCGAGCTTGTTTATGAGAGGGTTAAGAGGTGTTTTTTTTTTTAATTTTAGACGCTTTAGGTCTTCAGCTTTTGAATTAGCACGCCATACAGTTGTTTTACTCGCACTGAGACCAACTTTTAACCGAATTTTGTCCACAGAATCATATGTGAAATCGATGCTTCACGCAAAATAGATCACTTATCTGCATAAGAGCGTACACAGCTCACTCGACCTTTCATATTTTTCCATAATTTTCACAATTTTTAATTAAATTGTAAATCACGTTTCTGCCTTTTCCAATTTTTTTCGATATTTTAGTCACTGAAAAGTCACAATCCCTGTAATTTTTTATTTTAACTTATTCTTCGCTTGTTAAGGCTTTACCACGACCCAAAATTTTTTAAAATCAACGAATCGTATTTAAATTACTCAAAACGACTATAGATTGTGATATTGTGACCACGTGCACCACGTATTTGAAGCTTAAACCCAACTGTGCTATTCTAGTGAAACAAAAAATCTGCTCGCTTTTGAAGCAAATTGGTGAAAAAAGGTAACGGTAAATTTGGAGAGTATAATTTTTCTTTTGGGGAACCCACACCAACAAGACAAAAAAAAGTACTAGCAAAGTCATAAGAATATTGATATATAAGCAAATTACA
Organism: Microchrysa polita; assembly: GCA_949715475.1. NCBI lineage: Eukaryota > Metazoa > Arthropoda > Insecta > Diptera > Stratiomyidae > Microchrysa > Microchrysa polita. The sequence continues at coordinate 62,839,643 of OX454420.1, forward strand.
ATGAAAAAACGGAATGTGCTATTCAAGTGAAACGCAGTGTATATGATCAGCATGACTTGGTGAGTACATTGGGCGATGTCCGTCCGTCTGTTGCAGCGCGTTTTTCGCGGCCTTAATAGCTACAGAGGTGAAATTTTGCACACACAATATTGTTTGTTTGAATCACCCAAATTGGATCACTGGGTCATGGGGCTGCCATACAAGCCTAGCCCCCCAATTTAAGTTCTTCTAAGATAAATTTTTATGTGTATGAACTAATCTTATCCTTCATATAAATGGATTCCTACTGATATCACATAAACCACGTAAAAATAGATAAAATCGAAAGATGGGGTCATGGGGCTGCCATACAAACCCAACCCCACAAAATAGTTGTTTAAAAAACAAACCTTTTTTTGGGCACCAATTTTAAGGAAAAGAATGGAGTGGATAGAATTAAGTATAAGTCGTAGGTACGCCGGAAAAAAATGTTTAGCCCGAGGAGAGCGGCCGCGGCGGAAATTAGCCTCGGTCTCGTTTCGTCAACCAATCGATAAATACGTCGACTACCAATACCACAAATTGTTCTATTCATATGCCAACAATTGCGGTTCGTCCTGTTGAATTCTAATGATTTCATTATTACTAAGTATTTCAGGTATTTAGCAACTCATTGATCAATGCGGTTTTGCATGAACATGCATATATTAACGCCTGGCTGAATTATGTCAATTGGCAAGCGGATTTTCTGGCAAATCTAATGTCCAGTGAGGTATTTCCAACTATATATGGTCTCATTTTATTGCCTGAGTGGCAATAATTGGAACATTACGCTATCAGCTTCGCAAGAAGAATTTTCTTGTTCTTGTTATCGACACTAGCGACACTTATCTTACCGTCCGCCATATAGCGGACATATAGCGGAAAATATCGGAAACACAAAAGTTCCCCCTATTAAAGCGGATAGCAGAACAAGCCCAATAATTTTCCTATTCATACGCATCTATACGATTGGTGCCATCACGCACAGGATTTAATATTATAGGTATGTAGTGTATACATACATGCCTTAGGATGCGAGTTTTGGTTTAGTGAATATTGGATGTTCACCAATGCATCTCTCATTTCATTATGGGAGGGAATTATAAACCACATTTAAATGGGCATACATTCAAATTTTGATTGGACCCACTATTACCATACGCATATTAGCAATCGCAATAAAATTTAGAATATGGTGGATCAAAGTTGATTTGGTTGTGGTCTACGTTCGAGTTTAATTAAAATTGAAATTTGGGTTTTGGATTGAACTCATCATCATCGTCATCAATGCGACACGATAGCCCGACGTCGGGCCTTGGCCGCCTGAATCGTTGACTTCCAATTGTCGTGGTTGCGTGACTTTCACCTACGGAGTTCACCCAGCGAGCTCTCGGTCGTCCACGCAACCTCACTCCGTCAATTTGTTGTGCGTTCAACACTTTCTTTGGCATGCGATTATCGTCCATCCGTTGTACATGCCCCGCCCATTGCAAACGTTGAACCTTCACGGTTTTTGATACTTCCAGCTCATCGTACAGTTGATACAACTCATGGTTGTACCGGATACGCCATTGATCGCGCTGGCGGACGGCCCCGAAAATTCGGCGAAGGATCTTTCGTTCGAATCGGTCTAGCAAAATTTCGGAGGCTTTGGTGAGGGTCCATGTTTCGCAGCCATAACATAGCACGGGTCGGATGATCGTTTTGTACACGCGGAGCTTCGTGTTCCTGTGCGCAACTTTCGAATTAATTATAGGGAGGACCGAGATATATGTCTTATTGGCTAGTTTTATCCGTCGCTTAATTTCGTCGGTTTCGTTGGCGTCCTTTGATAAGTTACAACCCAGATAGTTGAAGTTGTCTACATACTCGATATTAAGGTCCGCCACTGTGATGCTTGAATTTGCTGGCGTCCTTGTTTTCGATTGCATCATGGTCTTTGTTTTGGTTTCGTTTATATGTAGTCCAACTTCCTTTGCGGCATTATTGAGGTTATGCAGAAGGCTTTCTGCATCACCCAATCTTCGAGATATCGTCGGCGTCCGCTACTAATTGAGTCGACTTGATGAGGAGCGTTCCGCTGCTGTCCATATTCATGGCTCGAATTACATACTCCAAAGCAAGGTTGAAGAGTGTCGGCGCCAGCCCGTCACCCTGCTTGAGTCCAGTACGAGTTTCAAATAGTTCAGTGAGTCGGTTATGCACTCTGACCTGCGAGACGGTATTAGTCATCGTCATCCTTGTGAGTCGCACTAACTTTGCCGGTATACCAAAATTCAGCATAATGTTGCACAGTATATACACTTCGATCGATACTGTCGTATGCCTGCTTGAAGTCGACAAAGATTTGGTATACGTCGATGTTATACTCCCAGCACTTTTGAAGTAGTAGCTTCACAGTAAAAAGCTGATCGGTCGTTGAACGATCAGGTCTGACGCCGCCTTGATACTCGCCAATGATTCGTTCTGCGTACGGATTAATTTTTTTCCAGAATTTTGGATAAAATCGTATAGGTCGTACAAACTAATGATATGCCCCTGTGATTCTTACACTTCAGCTTGTCACCCTTTTTGTGGATTGGGCAGATTATGCTTTTGCGCCAATCTTCGGGGATTACCTCGTCGTTCCATATTTTCAGCAGTAGCACATGTATAGCGTTGGTCAGGCACGTTCCACCATGCTTCAGCAGTTCTGCTGGGATCTCGTCAGCGCCGAGCGCTTTATTATTTTGAAGCGCCTGTATGGCAGGACTGACCTCCTCTACTGTTGGGGGTAGAACGGGAGGGCCTGGTTCGGCTAACTGCTCAAGAACTGGCTCCGCGGGGGATGTTAATGGTGCATTGAGGAGCGTATTGGCGGTAGGCTTCATTTTTCGCCTCAATCGAGGCCCTGCATTCGTCGTCGAACCAGTCTGCACGTCTGCGCCGGCCTTTATAGCCCACAACCTCGTCTGCGACTCCTTTGATGCTGTCTTTGAGCTCCTCCCAGAACTCATGGATGTCTAAATTGTTGATGTTATCAAGCATGGGCGACATTGAGAAAGAATAGTAGCCGATATTCTCGGAAATATGTATGTGGTGAATTTTGAAGGCAAGGTTCTGTTGATACTAAACAGGGAGTCCGAATCTCAATGGCCCTGATATTTTTGCATTATAGCGAAAATCAGTATTTTTAGATATCTAGCGACACACATTAACAATATTGTATGCTGCAGACAAATCACTCACTGGGGCCCATTTTTCACACATTTATCTCAGGTGCGGGAACGATTTGCGCTCGGTATAGCAGACAAACCTTCAATTTTAAGTTCACCCCACAACTTTTCAGGATCGAACTTTCAAGTTGTAGAGCGTATTCAGTGTACTTAAAATCTTTAGGTAATTCACGGTTCTTCCTAAGATGCGTTGTCGTCTGACGGGATCAAGCTCCCGCGTATTATTATTGTATCACTCTAATCCAACTTCGATTAAATAGGTATACCTACATTAAAGTGGGAATTATGAAAACCCTACATCTTTAGTGTCACGTTGTTTGAAGTCGACTATTTGCCTCCCTGTGCCAAACCTATTCCTCCGAAATCTTAACAAGCAGAATTGAAACAATTTCAAAACCTTGAATAGCGACTGCCGCTTCTATTATCTAGTTAGCAGACTTCAAATGATAAAAATAATTTTCTTATCGGTTGAAAAGCATAGACACAATATCGTGGTTTCTTTTCCTTAAATTCCTTAGGGATTCTAACCTTCATTTAATGCACTTCCTCTGTGCTGAAAAAAAATAATTTTTATCGCTGATCTCCTTCCTTTTCCGAAAAGCTGTCTAATTCTCCTTAACAAGCATGAGAAGCACAAACTTATGTTTTAACACAAAAATCTATAGCAAGGAAGAGTACTCGAAATAAGATTATACACATAAAATTGGAGATAGATGTCAGACATTTAAGATTTCTGTAAGGACAGTCGTATGATCTGGCATTTGGCTTTTAAAAGTTTCGTTTCGTTTATTGCAATAGATAATAATAATAAACGCAATAGATACCTCATTCGGCCTGTCTAAACGCGAAACAAGAACAAGATGAAAACAGGGCCGGATTTCCCATATGGGCAACCAGGGCAGCTATCCGGGGCGGCAGATTTTCAGGGGCGGCAAATTTTTGAAGCTTTCTATTGATTTTATATTCTATGAAAGATGGACTCTGACTCAAGGAGTAGTTTACATAATTAGGAATAAATATTAATTGTTTTCTAAGTGATTCTGGTTAGGTGACGCCTTAATCCAGGGCGCCAAATGTTATGATACTTCGCCTTTTAATTTTTATACTTCACGCAAAATTCTGCTGGAGTCATTCATTCCGAAAGGCTGATACTGGTGGCGGGTAATTTGGCTAGACTAGAAGATAGCATTGCGGCTTTGAACAGAGATGTCACTGATCAATTTTGTATCCGACAAAGGAGTATGTGTCCATGAGACACAAGATATCCATGTGGCATGGTACACGGATTTTTGGTGAGTTGTGATACAACGGACCCGAGCAGCACAGCACAGTCCCTAGTATTTTGTGGATTGATGACCACTCGGCCCGAGTAGCATTGCTGACTAATATGCTGAAGTACCCTCATCCGGATGGTGGAGGTTATTACCCATGTCAACCAGCTGGAGTTCCGGCCCGGGGTTGTGTCCCCATTTAACTATTAGATGCTGTCAATAAAATGTTGAATGTCAAAACAGTCCGATGGACCGGGTGGTAAGAGCGTAATTGCTTAGGCACTTCCCTAATGGTATGGTCCCGTATGGGTGAATTCAGATTGTAAGACGAAACCAGACGGGTAAACTTGCAAGACAAGAACCATCGTTCTTGCAATCTGAAATGAACAATGCTTGTCTGCTGGCCACTACAAAAGCTCTCGCCGTCCGTTTGTTTGTGCTAATAAACAGACGGCGAGAGCTTTCGTAGTGGCCAGCAGACAAGCATTATGCATTTCACATTGTAAGAACGATGGTTCTTGTCTTGCAAGTTTACCCGTCCGGTTTCGTCTTACAGTCTGAATTCACCCTATGACTCTCTATGTTCAATTTTATTAGAAGCCTAGAGCAGCTTTCGCGTGTAACAATCAATGATCTTCTGATCCTACATTTGCGGCGATCTCCTGATTTCACTATACAAGCCTTCGAAAATACTCCTTTCGGAGAATGTAAATCACCTCCAACGAATCAACTCATCGAACCACACACTTTTTTATACCCTTCACTCGTAGAGTAAAGGGTATATTAACTTTGTCATGAAGTTTGTAACGCATTGAAGGAAGCATCTCCGACCATATAAAATATGTATATATATGATCAGCATGACGAGCTGAGTCGATTGGGCGATGTCCGTCTGTCTGTCTGTCCGTCTGTCCGCCTGTCCGTCTGTCCGTCTGTTGCTACGCGTTTTACTCGGCCAGTTTAAAAGCTATCGAGCTGAAATTTTGCACACATGCTTCTTTTGATTGCAGGCAGTTTGTATGTTTGAATCGCTAAAATCGGACCATGGGGTCATGGGGCTGCCATACAAACCTAACCCCCCAAATTAGATTCTTCTAAGAAAAACTTTTTTATTTGTGCACCAATTTCAACCAAATTTCATACAAATACGTTCCTATTGATAACACAAAATATATGTAAGAATGGATCAAATCGGACCATGGGGTCATGGGGCTGCCATACAAACCTAATCCCCCAAATTAAGTTCTTCTAAGAAAAACTTTTTTATTTGTGCACAAATTTCAACCAAATTTCACACAAATGTGTCTTTATTGACAACACAAAACCCATGTAAGAATGGATCAAATCGGACCATGGAATCATGGGGCTGCCATGCAAACCTAACTCCCCAAATTAGGTTCTTCTAAGCAAAACTTTTTTATTTGCCAATTTCAACCAAATTCCATACAAATGTGTTTCTATTGACGACTCAAAGAAGAATGTAAAAATGAATCAATCGGACCATGGGGCCATGGGACTACCATGCAACTCCCCCCCCCCCCCTTTTTTTGGTTCTTCTAAGAAACTTTTTTTATACCAATTTCACAAAACCTTGAATTCATGTGTCTTTATCAAAGCAACAAAGAAGGTAAAGCAAATGGAATCGTACTATGCTCCCGCATCGCCCAATAAAATTTTCTGCTTAAATATATTTATTTGCCCACTTATTCCAACCAAACCCCACACAAATATTAGGTGTGTTTTTTTGGTTATCCCGTGTAGGTTTGGGTAACAAAACTTCATTTAAAAAAAAGGACAGGTGGATCAGCTGGCCTTTTTTTATATGGATTTTCGTTACCCAAACCTGCACGGGATAACCAAAAAAACACACCTATTGTTTTATCGGCGCCACGGAACTTATGTAAAAACGGAAGGAAAAGAACGCAGGGGGGGGATTAAACACAAGTCATAGGTACGCCCGAAAAAACTTGAAGCCCGTGGGGAGTGAAGGGTATCCAAATTTCTACCGCGCCCGAAATTAGCCTCGGTCTCGTTTTATACTTCTGTTGATGCCGTGAACAAAAAATCGTTTTGACTGAACTATTTGATAGGATCCAGTCTTGCTTCTATTTGTTAAGATTTCAGATTTTCACAATCAATAAACAATGTCGGTCACTAGCTGCATTGACGCACCTGAAGAGTTTTTGTTTGGTTTATAAGAAAAAGTTTTTTTTCTTCATCCGGCAAAAAATGCATCACTTTTTACATTCAGCTTTTTACGTCAGCTGTCTAGAAAAGTAATACATCCATTCCGTTTTTCCCCACTTTAAATTGAGATGAGAAGTAACAGTGACGAGTGCAGGATTTGGTTTCGGGAAGGGTCCAAATCTCTTTCCTTTGACTATCATTGTTTACATTTTCTAAGTATCATGTTTCCGTCGTGTGAATCGGTTTAAATTAATTTTTCCCAAATTAAAGGTTTCAATGGTGATATTTTTTAGTGTAGAAAAATTAAAAATTCCACTGGCAAAAAATGCTTTAAGATGACAACAAATCAGCAAAGCGTATAAAAGCGGTGCCTAATGACTTTTGCTGAATAACATTGCGAGCTTGCATTTGCGAAATTTTTCACGAAATCCGAACTTAGGTTAATAGTTCAGTAATATCGTGTCGATTTAGTACCATTCCGTGAAAAAAATACAGAAGTTTTTTTCTCACTGTTTCTTTATGTATTATGGGGCGCTGATTCCGAATATGAACTTTGCACCCTAAAAAAAGTGCCGCAACCTTTAAAAAAGGGGGGAAAGGGGGGAATTTTTTCGGTTTTTTGCGATTATTTCAAAAACGGTAAGAGATACAGAAAAATGGTCTGAGGACGAAAAAAACTACATAAAATTATCTTTGCAATGATATATAACACATTAGAGTTTAATTGAATATTTCGGCGTTAGAATAGAACATAAATTAGAATATTTTCATTTTAGACCTTTTTTAAAAGCTCCATAACTTTTGAAAGAATGTTAGTTCAGCCGTTAAATTTTGTATAAGTACTCATAATAAGTTCAAGATCATTTTAAGGTAAACATTGAGTCGCTCCGGTCAAGGACCCCCATTATCCCCCCATTTAAATTTTTCAAAACGGCATGTCCATAACTCCCCCCAAAATTGGAGCAGAGTGGTAAATTTTGGTTTGCTGCGATTGGAGGTCATAGTCACCCCACCCACCAAAAATCAGCTCATTCTGATGAAAACTAACGGTACCTCCCATACAAAGTGACCCAAGACAACTTTGTTCTACAGTTTATAAAATGAGTAGTACCTACTCGTACGTAGAACAAATTCCTGATGGGTTACTTTGTATGGGAGGTACCCTTAGTTTTTATCTGAATGAGCTGATTTTTGGTGGGTGGGGTCACTATGAGCTCCAATTTCAACAAACCAAAATTTAGCACTCTGCTCCAATTTTGGGGGGAGTTATGGATATGCCGTTTTGAAAACTTTAAATGGGGGGCTACTGGGGGTCCTTGACCGGAGCGACTCAATGTTTACGTTAAAATTATCTTAAATTTGTTGTGAATACTTATACAAAACTTTACGGCTGAACTAACATTCTTTGAAAAGTTATGGAGCTTTTAAAAAAGGTCTAAAATGAAAATATTCTAATTTATGTGCTATTCTAACGCCGAAATATCCAATTAAACTCTAATGTGTTATATATCATTGCAAAGATCATTTTATGTAGCTTTTTCCGTTCTCAGACCATTTTTCTGTATCTTTTACCGTTTTGGAAATAATCGCAAAAAAACGAAAAAATGCCCCCCTTTCCCCCCTTTTTTAAAGGTTGCGGCACGTTTTTTAGGGTGCAAAGTTGATATTCAGAATCAGCGCCCCAAAATACATATAACAAAATTTAGAAATAAACTTCTGTATTTTTTTCCTGACAAAAATACGATATTATTGGACTATAATTACTTCATCTTCAGACACATGCCATCTCAAAAATATGTTACAGATGAGATGAGAAATGAGAAAACTGTAACCCTCCGAAATTGAGTAGGTTACGTCCTAATGGGAAGCAAAGCAGGATATTTTCATGTAAACGAAAGACATAGGTTACTAGAAAAAAAAATTAAATGTTCATATCAGATTCGTCCGTTAACGTTACCATATGTATGCGACTTCTGCTACTTCCACACTAAACTACTGGCAGAGGGCGGCCATTTGTCTACTGCCCAGGGGCGGCATACTGGTTAAATCCGGACCTGGATGAAAAACCGTTTTTAGAAGAGATTCGCGAGGAGCAAGGCAAGGAAAAATTAAATTTTCATATAAAAACCGGTTTTGTTCTCCCATTTTTGTTCCGCGTGTAGACAGGCCCATTGGGACGAGAATTCTTAAGCTGGTGGTGGCATTCCAGGCACAGTTTCAATTTACTAGTAGCGGTGGAGTGGTGTCTGAGAAGAACCCCCCGAGCGGTGGATAGTTCGTTGCGATATTTCTAAAGGAGAGTATGCATCCCTCCATGGCTGCATGGTTACATTAGTGCCATTGTATGTATTGTATGCCATTCTAATGAATTCGAAGGATATATTGTGGCATTTTTTTTATCTAAATGCCCTTGCAGATTCCTTTCTTTAGTATGCATTTTCCTATAGAGGTTGATAGGAGAATCGGATGGAGCATGACGATTTTTCCATCGTTTTGTGCTAGGAAAAATAAATAAAAATAGCATTTATCGATGGCTGTAACTTTTGAACCTTGGAAGCTAAAGCCTTGAAATTTTCAACAAAAATGGACAGTGTGGTGCTCTACAAGTTTGGCAAATTTCAGAGCTTCGCTCATGAATTTAAAAGACAATTTTCCATTAGAAAATCAAAATTGCGATTTGGGCATCCGTAACTTCCGAACGCGGTTAGGTAGAACCGTGCAATTTGGAGGAAATGTAAGCGCCAAGTAGGTAAGCGTTCAGAAAGGTCAAGAAGGGTTTCTAAGTTATCGAAATATAAAAGTGCGATTATCTCTCGATCATACGGGGGTGAAACCTTACACCTTAAAAGCAGACAAGACTGATCGCAGCCGCAGGCTTCACCTAGGAGCTTGTCATGTGGTGAACAGGGTTTCATTTTTTGGCTTGGGGAATGCTGTACATTTTGCTGTACAGTTCACAATGCTGTACGGCAGGTCAAAATACTGTACGTCTGGTCAGCTTAGGCTAACCTGATGACACATACACTGCTTATGTGTGTACGTGCACTGTACACTGCGCGATCAATACTTTGGTTTTACCATATTTGATTCATCATTCATGAAACGGTAATGTCAATTATTGATCAGCTAGGGCTCGGATTTTTATGTTTTTACATATTTTTTCTTTAGACTGATAATCGATTTCTGGAGTGTTTTCTTTGCATTTCAGAACATTTGAAAGCAAATGGCATGTATTTGTTTTTACATATTTGTAAATATTCAAGTGAAATTACATATTTTTAAATATTTCACTCTTTTTTACATGTTTTCTTCCATATTTAGAAAATTTGTACATAAGTACGAACAAATGATTAAAAAAAATATTGAAATGAATTGAATATTGAATACAACAGTTTCATTAGAATTAGGTATAAGTTTTCCGATTTTTGAAAGTAGACGCATTATTAAATAGATACTTATCATGGGACAGTTTATACTCAAATATATGAACAGAGATTTACAAGCCGAAATGTTTTTTTTAGAATACGTGCACAAGTGAATTTTTCATATACAACTACTCGTATTCCAACCAGAATAGAACACTATGCTATTCAGAAAAAATGTCGTAAATTACCCAATAAGAACACTTTTCTTGTTTTTTTGCCTCTGCAAAAATTGATGCATAGCACAATAAACTGAAGTGATAATTTTCTAAATGGATGAAATTAAATGCACTAGGCTAACTTGGGATATTTCTTACCAAAAGAATTTTTATGGACAATATTTCAATTTGCTAGAAAAATAATTTGGCTGAGAAATTAAACAATAAAAGAATCAAAATGCAAAAGGTAAAGGACTATGCTGCCTTAAGGGAGACTCGGTAGTACAATTGCATTCAATATTTGAGTTAGCTAGTTAGAGGGGTAATATTGCTGAAATTATATAAAGTGCGAATACATAAATGGATATTGTCTATAAAAAGGTCCTTGATGGACATTTTTCACTTATTTCGTGTTCAGTATTCGGTTAGTTAACATTTTAACATTTTTTTTTTCAAAATGCCAAAAGTCAAGTCTACATCTAGTTCTCTTGTCCTGAAATACATACGGGAAATCCCTAACGAGGATTTCCGTGGAGACGGAAGTGTTTTATTTTGTGACAGTTGCGGAAAAGATGTGGCAACCACCCAAAGGTCTCAAGTTGTACAGCATATTTCTACTGCTTTACATAAAAAAAAAACAAAGAGAAAATAAGGACCTCGAAACAAACGATTATTTCTCCTTCGGAAGCCAGCAGCAAGTCGGCGTTTAAAATGGATTTATGTCGCGCTTTTGTCAAGGCCGATATCCCATTTTATAAACTCAACAATCCCCACTTTAAGGAGTTCTCGGAGAAGTATAGTGGGCAAAGAGTTCCCGAGAAAAGCACCATAAAAAAGACCTATTTTTGCGACGTCTACGCGGAAGCACTTCATAGAATTCGCGATATAATTGGTGATGGGCCCATATCTCAATAGACGAAACTACGGATGTCGAAGGGAGATATATAGCCAACGCTATTGTTGGGCTATTATCTTCAAAAAAAAAACGAAGCCCATTTTGTTTAATGTCGAAGTCTGAAGTGCAACCACGCATCTATTGCTCAATTTTTCAACAATTCGATGAGCGTACTGGGGCCAAATGGAGTGCAGCACAGTAATGTGTTGCTGTTCGTAACTGATGCTGCTCCATACTTGGTAAAGGCTGGGTTTGCCCCTACCACCAGAGCCCATTGTAGCCAAATGGGGAACCTGGAAGCTGCGAAAATTTCGAGGGGATCAAGGCTGTGTTCTCCCAACTTGACGAAAACGCTGTGGCTATCGAGAAAGCCAAAGAAATTCTTACGAAACCATCAATGATCAAAAAGTTAGAAGAGTAAATCGCAATGAAACCAGAGGAAATCGTAAAATTTAAATATACGCCCATCACATCAGTCGATTTTGAAAGGTCATTCAGCCGGTATAAAAAAATCCTTGCACCAGACAGACGGAGTTTCAAATTTGAAAATTTAAAAAAATATCTAATTTGTAACAATTTTGAAGAATAACTACGACTTCGATGTTCGTAATCAAATTTTTGTTTTACATATTTCAGTTTTTTTTACATATTTTGACAAAATAAACACATATTATATGTACATATTTCATGTTTTATTTTACATAAAATTCCGAGCCCTATATGATCACCAACTGAAAGAAACTGGATAAGAGACTCATTTCTGTAAAGAAAACTTAAAACCCGTACGTGCCTGGCCCTGGATCCATAATATATTGAATTTCTGTTTCTACAACACGAGCAAACTTACTCTATATGTACATTCCAGATTAGATTGTTTGTTTATAAACTTTAATAACTCCCAAATTGTTAACCTCATCATTTCGGAAGTATAGGGATAAAAACAACAAATTTTTATCGAATTGTAATTAATTTGTAATTTTAATTAATATGAATAAAATGAAGCGTGTATCGATACGAACATTATTTTGTATCTACCATTTTATTATTTTTCCCTGAATGTATGAGTAGTGGTAATGGTAAATTCAATTAATTTGTGTATTTTATCGGAACAAAAGTACAATATAGACTAGCACTAGATTAATTATGGAAATTCGAATGTTACTAGTATAACAAGTTTTAATGCATAGTAGACAATTATTTGCGTATTTAATTCCATATATTTATATATACCTACATTGTGTGTATATGTATGTTGTAGAGTCGTTGCTCATTATTTCCAATAAATTGACTTTAATACTAAATAAATTTATTATTGATAATGTGAAAATTATTACTATCAACAGCCACCCTGACCATTTATAGTCGAGTTTTGTGATGAAAATATTTTTAATTGCTTCGTTATCGATGTCGGTTGAAGATACATTTATTATGAACGTGCATGAACAATGATCTAATAACAAGGCACGTATCAGGTGAAAATTAAATTTTACATAAAAAAAGAATAATCGCATACAAATTTAGAGTTTAATATGTAGGTACGATGATTATTGGACTTTAAAACGATAAAGACCTATGAATACTTGTAGATACTCGTTTATCTATTTTTTATATTTCTCTATTCACATAAAAGTGTGTAACTTGCTATATTCTCACGGAAATTCTAAAAAAAAATGTCTTCAAATTTTTCCCAACTGAATTGTCACCGTAATCGCTCTTCTCATAACTCATTATTGCAAAAACATATTGGCCACGGGGCGCCTATACGGATAATCGCAATATAAAATTAAATTTGTTTTTCAGTTTCTAATCTGTCACTTTATGACGGATTCAGTCGTTTTCATTTTGGTTTATATTTTCGTTACTATGCGCTATATTCTTTCCTCCCCCGCAAAACTCCTTTCGCCAAAGGAAACACATAGCACAATGAATCTAAGAAGATGGCGCCTAATTATTCACTATCATTTGCAAATATGGCCCATCATTAATTATACGAAAGGGACATTTGCAAAGTCTATGGTAATTACTTTTCAAGAAGCAGTAAAATGGTTTTATTCCAAAGAAGCTTTTTATGAGTATTGCGACGTTGGATGAGTATGAAGGAAATCACTGCTAATTTTAACTGTTTTTAAGTGTTCCTATTGTAAATGGGTTTGTGCCTAGCTTTTAGTTAGATATTGTAGATGATGTTAAATTTATATAGATACCAGTGAAAATATATGCATAAGGAATTGTAAACAATTTGGCAGGCAACGAAGTGTGAGGAGCTGCATGTAAGAAGCCTGCAGAAAGCATGATAAACATATTTTAACGATAATTACCTAAGCCTTCAACAGTTGATCAGTTTGAAAATATATAAAAATTATGTAAACCTTTACCTTTTCGTCAATTTATTATCTCCAAATTATAACGACTTAATCCTAGGATCTGAAAACTAGTCTAAGTCTTTCCAAAAATACTCTATGCAAATTAACGTTTCGTTGATATCAGCATCACGTAGTTTGCAGTTTATATCGCCTAAAATTGTTGACTATGCACTCTACTATTCTCATTTCAAAGAATTTTCCACACATAATTATTCATCCTTCTCCATATACTTGCCACAATAAAGCAGCAGTTTCATAATTAGTCTATCGATCGTCCTTGTGTGTAGTATACCATTTTTGCTATAAAGTGATTACACAGCACCACCTTCAAAGATCGATTACCATCAGTCCATTAACCATTTACCGAACCGTATCGAACATTGTTCCGGAATATCCTTTCTGTCCGTTGGACTCAAGCACCTTTAGTAGCAGCATCCACTTCAACCTAAACAACACCGTTCATGTGTATGCCATTCGCATTTCAGAGAATCTCGCCGGACGAGCGATATAGCCACACAAACTCACAAACCATCAACACTATAGTAAAGGTGAACGCATCGGCATCCTATAGTACAGAACTTGAGTCGACAGATATTAACACTAGACGTGCTGTTTGCGTCCTGTTTCAGTCATAAAATTAATTCAATAATTTTATTTGGCCAAACATTTCTTTGGAACACAGGACGCATCTCTTATGGCCAAAGCAGTTTCATGTGTGACCGCAGAGAGATTGTTGTCGAGTCCCGAAGCGAGACACAATAGGTACGTTTTATTGAGTTTATCCCGTGCAGGTTTGGGTAGAACTTCATATAAAAAAAATGACACTTACCCAGGTAAAGTTTACGCGTGTAACTACACTACACGGGATAGAGCTCAAATGTAGATGGCGGACGCATAGGGGAAATTTGAGGGAATTTGTTTTTTCAAACCAAATGTGAGAGTTTTTCTCATCACGAGAAAAGATTTTGCAAAGAAATAATCATCTTTTGTGATAAAATCCACCACATCGAAGAAATAAGCCGACGAAGGCGATTCGAAGATGCGCAAAAACTGTCAAATGTCAGCTGTTTGGTCTTAACCGGGATGTTACCCGCGATCGTTTTTTTCGAGTCAGACTTACACGCGATACGAAAAAAACGTCGCTAATATCAAATGCGCGTTTTGTATTCGGCTCACTATACAGGGTGGGGATCTACATTTTGGGTTCAAGTGTCGCTAATGTCACTTTGAGTGGTAGTTTTGGGGAGCATTAGGTTTTGTACTTGTGTAGTTTGTATAGTAGTAATTCTGTTCTGCTTGGTAGGATCGAAAAGTGCAAGTGTTGAGGCGTAAAATTTGTATGGACCTTTTGGAGTTTCATGTGTATACCGGAGATTGGAGGTGGGAAGTGGAAATGTGAATTTGATTGATTCAGTTTGTTAGAAAATTCGTTTGGGCTCGTTGATGTTTAGAATTTTTTGAGTGGGTACTTAAATTAATATAAAACGAGACCGAGGCTAATTTCGGGCGCGGCCGAAATTTGAAAACAACGTTGTGTTGACTTTTAGGCTCACCAAATCGTTCAATAGTGTATTTTTAGTAAAATAAGCTCGCGGTCGAGTCGTTGGAGATTTTTTAAATATTGAAGCGATTGAAAGTGAAATATTCTTAGAAAATTGAAAATGTAAAGGTAAAGGGTATCAAACTTTGTGAGCCAGTTTTTGTTTCTAAAATTTCGTAGAACTGTTTCAAAAAGACAATCCAACAATAAATTAGAGTATAAAATATACAGAAACTTAGTTTCATCCTATTTTCTGCACTTAATCGGTCAGATGCATTGCGTCCGATCGTGTTAGGATTAGTATTGCGCCCGCCGGAAGGTTAAATTATTACTCGGCCATCAAAGAATTACATATTCCATTTCACACAAAAACCCAATAAAAGTTGCAAAATTGTCGCTTTGAATTTGACAAGCGGTTGTGAAAGCGTCAGCTGACATATAATTCAAGGGTTGGATACGATATCCCCAGTCACAAAATCCCCAAACCTAAACCCCAAATCCAAATCCCCGAAATCAAAATCCCCGAAATCAAAATACTCAAAACCAAAATCCCCAATCAAAATTCCCCATTTCCCCTTTGGGGTGTGATCTAAGAACGCGCGCGCGTTCTAAGATCACACCTCAAATGGGGAATGGAGACTTTCTTTAGGCTATTGTAGATGGTAAATGATAGATGTTAAATGGCAGATGATAAATGGTAGATGGCAAATTGTAGGTGGTTAATGGTAGACGGATGGTAGCTTGTAAATGGTTGATAACAGTTGGTAAATGGTAGATTGTAAATTGCAAATGGTGGGTGGTAAATAGCAAATAGTAGATGGTAAATGGTAGATAATAAATGGTAGGTGCTTTAGACTATTGTAATTGAATAGTCCTACTATGCAATAAAAAAATGTCCGTCGTGGACTGATATATATGCTAATCAACGGCAAACTCTTTGAAGTAACACAGAACAACAGCATAATGTGCAGGCGATTAAATATGCAATCGGTTCCAACAATAAGCCAACCAAGTTTTCCGCGAATATTCGTTCGGATGAGGACTTGTCTCGACGATGTTAAAGAAAACCTATTATGTTTAGAACGATATATGCAATGGACTCGAATATTTTGTTTGTGCTAATCAAAAAATAAGTTAGTGTCGATTTATGTAAGCCCCTCCTAGTGCCATTTACCATCTACCATTTAACACCTTCCATCTACCATCAACAATTTACAGTCTTTCATCCATCAACCATTTACCATCTACCAGCTATCTACCATTTACCATCATTATATCGGGTGTTTGGGGATTTTATGATTGGGGATTTTGTATGTGGGTATTATGATTATGGGGATTTTCTGTATGGGTATGATGATTATGGGGATTTTGATTTTGGGGATTTTTCTACGTTTGGGGATTTTGTGATTGGGGATATCGTATGGTTCCCATAATTTAGTTGCCATATTTAATTTTAAAAGTGGACGGCCAACCAAATGGCTGTCAGTTTCGATGCAATGACAACTGGTATGGTATGGTAGGTAGGTGGTATGGTAGGTATGACGGATCCATGGATTCAATATGGTTTTAGTTGGATCAATATCCCAATCCGCCCGTGGGTTCATTTGACTGAAATCTTTGACTGAAATCCATTTGAATACAATATGAAATCCATAAATTGCCGTGTAAGTGCGGCCTTATACATTTAAAAAAAAAGTGCATTAACAACCGTTGACCATACTTTTCCAATCCCTAAAATGTCCTTTTTTCATTTTAAATATTTATTTACCCTATTTTGTTTTAATCTCAATAGAACAACAACAAAATCGCAAATTAGAACTTTTCAAATAACACGAAATAAACATAACCGAATTGCAGTTTTTATCAGTGAATTTTCAGAGAACTCCTTCGACGGAAATCCATAAGTGGTCATGTAAGAAGGGTACGTTTACTTGAATCGTTCTGCTATTGGGCGGTCAAGTTACAAGAGTTAGGCAGGTGGCCAAGTTATGTGGGTGAAATTCTATGGGAGATATAATGATCCAGCCAAAATCGGTCAATTGGCCAACTTATAGAGGTGGCCAAGTTGACAGGTTTTACTGTATCTAGGTACATATTCTTATGAAATATCTCCAAAATGCATCTTGATTCGACCCCACCTATGTTACCTAATCCCCAGTTAAAAATAATACATTTTTACCAAATAACAGCATCCAATTTTCATTTCATATGGAGGCCAACATGCACAACGCCCCATTTGTGGAGCGGCTATTTGTTACAACAACAACAGTTACAAAAAAAATATTTTTTTTTAGAAAATATGCTTTGGAGTATTGTCGACTTGACATATATACCAAAAAAAGTTAAATATTCGAGAAAAAAATAATTTGGGCATATACGGGTTAATATACCCTTTCACATATTGACGCTCCGTGGCTCACTTGGTTGAGTCGCACTCTACGATGCTAGTAATCTAGAGGTCTGGAGATCGAATATCGGCGTGGTCCAGGAAATATATAGTGCTTGCAACATTATACATATACACTCCTCTATTAGTAATGTAATGTTGACTCGAAGTAGCCTATAAACGGCTGAGTGAACGCACCAGTGGCGTAACGTACGGTGTTCCAACTCAACAATCATCAGAACAATCCATAAATTATAAAGGTTTTTGCTCATAATAATATTGAAAATTAATAAAGGTTTAACTTCAAGCGGTTCCTGCGTCAAATTGGGCCAATAATCAGCGCCCGGTCTAGGGAGGGCCGGTATTTTGGGTAGCACTTCCTAGACGGAAAACTGAAGCATGAAAGCTGAACCTTATTTCTGGTAAAAAAGACTAAAACACTTGTAAATTAATGGTAATTAGCAATTAGCTCGAGGGCGTTACTGACAAAGGAATGCAACTCTATAAATTGCTGGAATAAAACCGTTACTTAATTTTAGATTTCATGATAATAAAATTGCTTTTTAATCGGGGTTTTTTTTTTTGCTTTCGCAACGAAATCGTTAGGTGCACAGTTTTTTTAAAGTTGTGTTTAATGGCCTTCGAAAAATCAGCACCAAACATTTTTAGTTAAGCAAACAAAGCACACGAAGGAAGTAACTGTGTTATTGTATCGTAACCTCAACTAGTCGTTAAGAACCTTAGGAAACAGATAAAATTTCAAGAAGCTAGAGTCTGAAGTGAGCAATTGTCCAGGATTTATCAACAAGATTGGTTGACTTAGAGTCTGCTTCTCTACATACCCTGGTTTCTCGTCTCAGTTCATTTCACTCAGTAGTATTCCGTGAGATTACCGATATTGAGGCACAATAGGGGGATCAAATTGGCATTACTGAAACCTTAGAGACGTAAGATGTCCTTAGATTACCTTTTGGATTTGTCAGTAATATAGTATTTCATCGGCAGAATACTTTTCCACTAACGATTTAGTACCACAACCGTCTGATCTAAAATTTAAATAACGTCTTTCGTCTAGTAAAGTACGTAATATGTGTGGCTACCTGACAAAAACGACAGAGCGATATTTGCGCATTTTTTTGTTAAATCTTTTTAGGCGCATTTCTTAACGACTACTACATCACCAATACGTCTTCCTCGGGAAATTGCTGTCTACATTGACGTTCTCAAGTTCATAATGATAAAAAAGGCTACATTCAGCACTCGATGAGCATAAATGTTGAGTTGGATAGGAACGACTCTTCTTTTCTGGTTTCTCTTCTGTTTACGTACGGAAACTTATTTCTAGGTGGGATTCAAATAACTCAAAATGTGTCAGAAAAGCATCCTTTCTGGTAAAATAAATTCGACACATCCCATGAACATTTTCAAAAAAATCTTAGGTGCGGCAGTTTGCCGTTTTGCCCGGGGCAGCGTATGTGCTAGAGCGGGCGCTGCCCATAATCCAGTTATTGGAGAGTATTTAAATATCGAATTGATTGCTCAGCTAAGGAAAATATGTTCACAATGTTGAAAAAAGGATATAAGATGGATGTCCTATTGATCGGAATGGATAACCACAGTTACTACGAGGTTAACTGAGAAAACCTTTCCTTTTTTAACTGGGACTCAAGAAATCAAGCAACATATGTCTGTCGACAAACTAGTGAGTCAAGATACGTAAATTATTTGCCTTTTGGAGCATCTCTACCATGAATTTTATTTCAGTCGATCTAGTTTTCCTTGGTTATGGATGTGATTCACAGATCTATAGTAATCAGTTTTGTCTAGGATCAACGACTCTTACGAGGTAGAAGGGCACTCCTACAGGTTGTCTTTCGCCGCGACACTTGGATTTTGTGATTTTGTCTAAATAAAAAATTGAAAAAAAAAAAAACATTTTTTTTAGAAAATGATGTTCGTTGCTTTTGCTTATAATGTAGACTGCTTTAAATGTGGGTTATGTTCTATCAATTTTTTCTGGTGAAAATAAATCGAGCGTGAGGGGCCCCCATTTCGATCTCGAACACAAGAAAATTGGGAAACGTTACGCCACTGGAACGCACCATGTCCCACAAGGATTTACGGTACAGAGAAGACAAAGTGACGGGTATAATTTATTTTACAAAGTCCGTTTTATGCGAAAATAATGGTTTCAATTCCAATCTATTAAAATTGAAGTACATAATTTATTCTATTCGATAGCAGAATAGGTTGCAATTATGGCACGTAGAGTAGAGCTAAGAAGAGTTCTAGTTGGTAACATTCAACTGAAAGCATAGGTATAACCAATTTTTTAAACATTAAAATAAAATTGTCATCAGTTATCATAACTGCAACTGAATTTCCCTCATATGTATAGTCTCTTCTCTAGTACCTATACACGGAGGGAAAAAATGTAGTGAAAGGTATTAAAACTGTAATAAAAACTATTGCATTTGTAATGATTTTTTACCCTATTGCAACTGATGTGAAAGTTATTACTTCTGTAATGAAAAAGGGTCATTGCGCTGTAATAAAATTAACAATTGGTTGGTAATAAAATTTGCCAGGAAGATAATTTGGCGATAATAGAAAAAAAAAATACAAAAAGTGATTTTTTTATTTTTTTTCCTTTTTTTATTTTTACATTCTTTTTTTATTTTTTACTTCTATTTTATCCTTAACTTCTTTTTCCCTATTTTAGTTTTAAGTTTTTACAATTTGCTTCTACTGGGAAACGGGGACCTATCGTTTCGTAGTCCTACGTCCAACACCTAAGCTATCTAAGATTACAAGTTATGCGAACAAATTAGTCGTCTTATTTTTTGACAGTTTCATAATTATTACGCGCTCTTGTTAATTTCATGTACACCATGCAATAATTATTATTACAGACAGTGATGAAAATTACCATAAACACAATAAATGTTACTACCCATACAAATATCATGCAATGATTCTTGTCATTACACTGCAATCATTTTTACAATAGGCCAGCACCAGTAAAAACAACTGAATTGTAATCAATTTCACTACATTTTAATAACTTTCACTACAAATTTAGTGAAATTGTATATTGTGAATTTCATTGTATGATTTTGTTGAATTCATTGCACATTTTTCTGTCCGTGTATACATAATTTAATAAATTGTTTGTTATCCCTTATCGAAAAAAAAAATCAATCCAATCGAGGTATCACAAAATTTCAACTCTAATCGTGGATCGTTTAATTCAATCTCAGATGAGAGCGTAACCAAGCAAAATGTGGCATAACTATGCAAAATAAACGAAAACTCAATTCAATATAATGTAAACGCTTTCCGAGAAAAAGTGAGCGTCTTGTCTATACTATAAGACTAACCTTTAGACAAGATGTAGGAGGAACCGGATCTAAGAGTTTCATATAACTTACACATTTGTAATGCATTAAAGGAAGCATTTTCGAATATAAAGAATAATACTTGATCTTGGATTACTAACGGAAACGCCACTCTCAAAAGTAAGTTCATGAAAAACATTTTCTGTTCTGGACATTTTAACCACACCTCATATAATTATATTTAAATAAATAAAATGAAAATGTAAATATACGAACATGTACCATAAGTTTCGGATGCGACTCTATTGATTAAAATTAACTTCAATTTAATTTGGTTAACCTTCCTGTGGGCGCAATACTAATCCTAACACGATCGGGCGCAATGCATCTGACAGATTAAGTGCAGAAAAAAAGATGAAACTAAGTTTCTGTATATTGTAGACTCTTATTTATTGTTGCATTTGCATTGTCTTTTTGAAACAGTTCTACGAAATTTTAGAAACAAATACTGGCTCACAAAGTTTGATACCCTTTACATTTTCAATTTTCTAAGAATATCCCGCTTTCAATCGCTTCAATATTTAAAAAACCAACAACTCGACCGCTTAAACAAATGTAAGCTTATTTTACTAAAAACCCACTATTGAGCGATTTGGTGAGCCTAAAAGTCAACACAACGTTATTACGCAATGTGAAGAGTATAACAAGTGGACATTTTCATAGAAAAGGAGAAAATAACACAATCGGGCGCAATAGATCTGAGCGATTATTTCATCCCCTCCCGCCCCTCAGACATATGGTAGATAGAAACTAAAAACAGTTTTGGGTAGTTGATCGATAAAGATTAAGCTCCTGTGAGTTTCAGATCTCTCCCTTTTCATATCCCTGATTGGCGCAACAAAAACTGGTCACTTAATCTGTCAGATGCATTGCGCCCGCCCGAAGGTTAAATTAACCGAACAATTTTTTTCGAAGATACAATATAGTCGCGGTTGTCACGATTCGCGACTGCCAATTTAATTAATGGAGATTTACACTTTCATGTTAAATGCAAATAAACTTGGATATCGTAATTATTGCAGCAGCATTTTTAGTAATTTAATTTTTAAGTTCGATTTTATCCGATTTCATACCATAACGACAGCATAATAATTATATATAATTACATATTCATAATAAGTGTACTCGTATTAAATAATATTTTCTGAAATTCGTATGATAAACCTTTATTTATCCGTAGCTGCTATGGTAAAAAATTAGCAAACATGAAAAGAAAAAAATTCAGTGCATTCATTAAAATGCAATACATACTTACATAGTGAGAAGTTTTTTTGTTGGAAAAGCATCATATACAGCGTGACCCACATACATTTTTATTATTGAAACTAGTCATTATTTTTTGTGTTTTACAATCGATACTTCCGATTTGTAAATGTTTCTAGCAATGACATCATCCTCCAGCGAATTGTTATTTTGGGAATCAATCGTGGCCGACCACAAGAATGATTTTTTTTCTTGAAGACAAGAGCAAAATTTGAAATTTGTCATCAAATTGTGAAAGAAAATCCCTATTCCGGTTAAAAGGGAAAAATTGAACAACCGTCTGGGTTAAAAACCGAAAATAACCCAGTTGTCTGTTCTGAAAGTACCGGTTTTCAGCCCGTTCGTCCGTCCAATTTTTGACATCCCTGCTTCATTGCCATACATTTATTTATGCTTTGGTTGTTACAACCTCTGCAGCATTGTAATGTAATGGGGATGTTGTCGGGGTGTTCACGCAATTTGCCTAAAACAATTGATAAATTAATATATTTTTGGTCCAGCACAACTCCTGGATGCCTCGGGACCCACAGGTAACTCTTGCTCAATCGAGGAGCTGAGTTGCTGTGTCGAAAAGGTTTGTGCCCGTCAGGCGCGCACTTACCATTTCTAAGATTCTCGCTCGTGCTCAGCTTGGCGATGCACTTGCGAATTGACAACACTTCGAGTAAAGTCAAATCAAGAATCCTAACTTTATTTTTCGACATTGGTCCTTTTATACAAATTTATTCTTATGTACTAAAGAGTTCCTATATGCTAATGTATCTCATTTGAGTACAAGAAGGATACGCCCATTTCTCAATATATAAAATATCCCGACACATCTTATTGATCATGTATGAATATGCATGCATGATCTCGTCAAGGAGTCATATTACTCCTTTGACACGTGTGGTCAAAACACTGGGACTATTTTGGGAAAGATCCTTTTTGCTCTCAAGTGGTTGTGTGTACATGCATAGATGTAATTTATGACTCTTCGGAAAAGGATCGTGTTGCGTGTCCTGTTCACTTTTATTGTTTTACATTTTATAATTTATGGGTTTATGGTGACAGGACTCGCATTGCATAATCTCTTTCGTGGGAGGTCTGTATGTATGTACACTACAGTAAAACTGTGATGCTTGAAATACATTTGACGCGTCAGCATCAACATCATCAGCAGCAGTAGAAGCAGAAAAAATCCTTCTGCTGCTGCTGTCAATGTGGGTCATCAAAGGCAAATGCGTGTGTTCTAAATTGAAATGTTTCTGCTGATGCCGATGCTGACGCGTCCAATCTATTTCAAGCTTTAGTTAGTTGCGGGGTCGCAATGAACTATGAATATGTCGCGAAAATGTGTTCCGTTTTTATCCTTTTTAGGATATCTCCGCTAAATATGTGTCCAAATTATATTTCCCTGGGACTCCAATAGATGTTAAAACAACAATAATGTAGCCTTCGGTTATTTTATTCTGTTACCACTTGACTGTAGGTACTATTAGTATAGTTGGTCACAAGAGCAATTACACGCTTGACTTGTCCAACGAAGCCCAACGGGATACTTATACGCAAATCTGCAATAAATCTAATAACACAATACAGCAAACTATATATTTATACATAAATTACCCTTTGCGGCAATATAGAGATGAAACACATCAACCAAAAAATGGGTGTTGCCCTACTATAAAAGACCACACTTCACGCCATAGTCGCTTTGGGTACAAATCCAATGTAACCTTCTCATTTCCAGTCAACCAGGCGTGCAACGAACGTAAACAACGTTAACAGTTGCGCCAACTTATAACACATTTGTATGTATCAAACAGAACTTCTGACATCGTTGTTAGATCAAGAAATTGCAACAATTCTCGAGATTCACCGCATGCAGTTGTGAACATCTTTGCCACAACTTGCTTTTTAGATGAATGTGAAGTGTGTAGGTATAGTTGCCAGCTAGCTGCAACAACTTTGAAACGGTCAAAATGCTTTATAGTGGAAACACTGGATTATATGGTCTGCAAAAGGATAACAAACAGCTCACTTGAAATTCAGTTATAACATGGGAACGAGCATGTACATTGGACACACATTTCTGTGACTCCAAGAATGTCTGGAAGCCTACAGTGTAGAAAACATCTTTACAATATGGTTCGCATGGGATTGTCATGCTATCTTTCTAAACCCCAAAACAGTATTCATTCTTGCCCTTATACTCTGGGTTTACGAAAAATGAAATTGAAGCGTAGAATGTGCATGCTGAAATAGATTTAGATGTACATAATACTAACTTTGTATGAAAATGTTGAAAATACGAGTCTGACATGGATTGCCATTGACATATGAAGCATTTGTGCTTTGGCTTTCTTAATATGCGAGCCGGTAGCATGTTACGAATTCCGTAAAACGTATTTGAAATAAGAAGTGAGTTCTGGTTCTGTTGACAATTTTTATATGTATTAAAAATATAAATTATTACCTAATTAAAATAACGCACACTTATTAATTAAAATTAAAATATTAGCAGAGTTTCTTGAGGATTGGAACAGGACATCCATATAAGTTTGACAAGGAAGAATTTTCTGGGACAATACTCTTATGGAGAGTTATTTTATAAAGCCTCTTTCCGACTGCTTTTAACCTATATATTTTGGCGAACGTAGGTAAGAGGCTGACACAAAAAAATTAGTTATATTTTTTTTTTGTGTTTTAAAGAAGTGCGGCTATTATACTATTATAATTTTGCTAGTTATGGAACTATTTCTTTGTACTGGTATATTCATATTTTGCAAAACATTTAATCAATACTAATTCAGTAAAAACTTCTCCATTGGACTATAATCTAAACTAATGTAAATTACGCAAATTTATTAATCTCAGTTATTTTAATACGAAATGTGCTAAAATAATTATTCAAATTACACCCACAAAAGAATAAAATTTTAATTTTACATTCACTAGTTAGCAAAAATATACATATAACTGAAAGCCGACAATGAATAGGCTACACAAAAAGGAGACATCTCTTTTGCCAATCTACACGCCGCCATTTTATACAGCCGAATGTCGAATGACAGCAATTTCGTTTGCTTAATTTATGCTGATCGCTATCGGAATATTTTCCCACTCCAATCAACATGAAATAAAGGATATACTCTCGTATATAAGTTGAAGCAAATGAAAATATGTACTCCGGGAAAAAAAAAGTGATAAAAAAAAATATTCCGAAAAAAATGTAGAAACAGACAGTAGCAATTCGAGGCGGAAAATCTGTCAATCCGGAAGCTCCAACCGTGCTGGCAGTCGCTAGCAAGGCATTTCGATGTTGAACATATAAATGTTATACATATAGCTCACATGTCAAATGAGAAATACCGCCACATTTCGAAATTCATTTCCCGCTTTTCCATATTTAATATTTCCACGTGAAACTTTGAAATTGCCACTTTACAGTGATATGAATCGCTGTTTCCTGCGTCGCGTCGCGTCGGTTTGATGGCAGGTATTTATCGCAGGATTACACGGATATACGGCGAAAAAAATGGGAGAAATATCTTTATTTTGCATAAAATTGATATTTATGAATTATTTCGTGTACGATTGACAGACAGTTCATTGTATTAAAGGATTTCGGGAGAAATGGATGTCAAGCAATAATCTGGCGAAAATTATAACATTTTGTAAAAGTCAAAATCCATTGGTCCAATATTTAAATATTCTTTTTTTTTTTAGGGTGTTTTAGAAAATATTTTTTCAAAAAACCCTGATGAAATCGATTTTGTCCGTCCGTCTGTTCACTAAATAACTCGCGAACGGCACAACCAATTGTCATGAAATTTGGTAGGAATGTGTAAAATGGTTATAGTCTTTGGCACATATACCTTAGAAATTGGTAGGAAGAAGTTAACCGGGTGTCCCTAACGTTTGAAAAAAGTCGACTTTGTTAGTTTTTATCGGAGATTGACGTATGGGTATTAAAATCATAGATCTAAACGATTACATCTCATATCAGTTAAAAATTTTCAGTTTCGATTAACGGTAAAAAAGTTATTGGCGTTTAAAGTTAAACTTCCCTTTTGACCTCCGTTTTTCTAAACCGTTATAGGGATCGATATGAAACTTTGCACAAATATTGGTCAGTATGGCCTTATATACGTTAAATATTAAGACTGTTGAATTTTGCTAAGGAAAAATAAATAACATTAAATTTGTAAAATTTCAATTTGTTCGTGTGTAGCCCATCTTAGCTTTTCAAATATGAAAATCCTGCTAAGGGTTTTAAGAAAATTACATAGGGAATATGTCTTCAAATTTTTATTCGAATAACTGTATCCAAACCGGAAATATAGCCAAGTAAGTATTTAGTAACGGCATTTCACAATGCAAGGGAAGCCTCTTAAGCATTTCTTCAATGCATATCTTTTAACTTGATGAAACAATGAACATGAAATTTGGTGAAAATGCATAGAATGGTAATAGTGTTTGCCACATATATTTTTGAAGTTTGTAGGACCAAGATACAGGGTGTCCCTCAATAACTGCACAAGAATACTTGTTCAATACTCATAGGAGAGCTTGCGTGGGCTCTTATGTCAGGGAACACAATGGAATCATTTCATATAAGTTACTTTTCCTTGATTAAAAAAACAGTAACAGTAGGTTTACAGCTAATAATTCAGTTCATGTAAAAAGCCAAGCCATCCTTACGTTTGCCTTAGTTTCTTTTTGCACAAAGGCCATCAGAAATCTTAAATCGAAAAATGCCTATAGATTTGCCCTGGAGTACTTTTATATCAACTAGCGCCTTTCATTCTGTTCCACCTTTAATTAGACCAATCCAAAAATAGATTTACAGGAAGCATTTCATTAATGCTGTGCACAATTCTTATCTATTGCTTATAAAATATATGTACAAAACATATTCACTATGCATCAAAATTCTACGAGACCCTCGTATTGCGGGCGCAGCCCTCTGTACGCCGGTATTTTTTAATTTTTAAGATAAAGTACAACGTGTTCCGGTTGGGATTCCTAACTCATCCGCTTATGAACAATGATGAGATAAATTTTAACAAGGTTTGCTGAGTCATTTGGTGGCATGTTAAGATATCCAAGGCACAGGATCCATTATGTATGATTACAAAGAACACCAACAATAAATTTACTTCATTGAAAGTGCATGGTGGAGTATGTTTTTGGTACACAGCGCTCTTCCGGTCTTCACGTCCATGAGTCACATGTGACTCGTAAAATAAAAAGAAAACAAATTATATATTTTCGCAAGGTAGACGTGGTGATAATGTTGCTGAAAAACGAACAGGAGGCGTGTTAAAGCATATATCGATCTCCTCTCATTTAAGTAGACGAATACAGCAATAAGGTAAGGCCGCAACCATACTGATTAGGGTTCGTCGAACCGCGCGTTACAAAAGATCGAAGTTGGGGAAAAGCCACGTCTGGGAGGGACAAAGGCGATGAGAAATTCAATTTCCAAAGACAAACAAATTTTTCAGCGTTCGACTTATTTTCTAGATCAGTTCTAATATCCGTCGAAATTGGTATCGTCACTTCTACGAGAAAGAACTACCTAAGGTTGTGCCTGTTTTTATTCCGATTCGCCGTGTATGCCCAAACGCCACACCCAGCGCCCGCTCTAAGGGAGGGGGTGCAAACCGGGCGGTCGCCCGAGGCGTCAAATTTTTAGGGCGGATTTTTAGCTAGCTAGAAAATATATGAAAAACCGGAAGGAAAGATTTAATATCAATGTTCATTCTGTAGTAAGCCGTAGACAGGCGAAAAAAATGCCGCAAGTCAGTAAACAAATTGACACCCACAACAAGAATTTCACAACCGCTGAGGCCAATTTTTTAGAGAGTCTTTTATTTAGAAAGATAAGGTAAAGAAAAACGCGTTGAAGCTTACTTAATTTATGAACTGGATTATTTGTTCGCTTCCGAAAATTGTGTTTTAAAGAGGGAAAGATCTTGCTTAGCTTTGAAGAACCCACGATTGATACAAGGCGCTGAATATTGGAATCCTTAAATGATAAAAAAAGTAGAAGTAATTTTCCTAGCACCCGGTCTTCTTCCAAAAAGAAAACTGGGACAATTCGCTCAGTTATCCACTAATAAACTACTAAAATTGTTGTTTATTCTGTTGAATACCAGAGAAATTAATGAATCGCACTAAACACTCAGATAAAGTACTGAATAGTTTCATTGCTGTGTGTTGTCGATCTGAAAATGCGAAGTTGCAGACCTTAAGTTAAGTTGCATAAAGTTCGGTGGCCTCAGTCTACATTGTTCCGATGCTTTTCGTGAAGCCTTGCACTTTTCTCAAATAATATGTCACGTAGGAATCCATAAACACACTCTGAAAAATGTCAATAAAAGTAGTATTTTGACGTAAATATTAAAATATTTCAATTTTCTCATTACATATTACAAAAAATACCGGCGTACAGAGGGCTGCGCCCGCAATACGAGTTTTCTTTTAGATTTTGGATACATACATAGTGAGTAATTTTGCACGTATATTTTATAGGTAAAAAATAAGAATTATGCACAATATTACCTAATGAACTAACGCCTTTCATTCTGTAACACTTTTATTTAGATTATAGATTTACTATGTATCATGGCTACACATATTAACTGAATTTATTAGCTGTAACTCCGTTACCATTATTCCAAACTGGAAAAAAGCAACTGATATGAAATGTACCCACCGAGTTCTTTGCTTTGAGTATCCATACGTCCATGTCTGATAAAAACAAAAAAGGTCGACTTTTTCAAATCTCCGGGACAACCTGTTAGCTTTGTCCTACCAAAGTCTAAGTATTTCGTGCTGAAGACTGTTACGATTCTACACATTCCTACCAAATTCCATTACTATATTGGTTAAGCCGATCGCGAGTAATTTAGTGAACAAATTTTTAAATCTCCGCGGCACCCTGTTATCTTTGCCCTACCAACTTCTAAGTATTTCGTGCCAAAGACTGTTACCATTCTACACATTCCTACCAAATTTCAGGACGATCAGTTAAGCCGTTCGCAGGTTATTTAATGAACAAATTTTCCAATGTCCGGGACACCCCGTTATTTTTGCCCCACCACCTTTTAAGTATTTCGTGCCAAAGACTTTTACCATTCTACACACTCCTACCAAATTTCATGACGATCGGTTAAGCCGTTCGCGAATGCGAGAGTGAACAGACGGGCGGACAGACGGACGGACAAAATCAATTACATAAGGGTTTTTCGAAAAATCTAAAAAACCCTAAAAAAACGCAATCGTGTCCTCCGGCACACATTTCTATGCAAAGTTGATAGTCCTAGCTATCACCGTTTGGAAAAGGTCACCCAAAGGTAAACATGTAAACTTTGACCCTCTTAGCTGCAAAAATATCCGAGATAATCGCATTTTTATGTTTTTGTTGTACGAGTATTTAGGCAGATTTATTTGGATTAAGTTTATAGCACGACTCGGAATCGGAGACAAAATGACACGACTGACTTGATTGACAGCTTTAATGGAAGTCCTTATTTCTAAGTCATTCTAGTACAATAGATAAAGGTAGAATAATAGTAGTAGTAGATTAATATAATAGAGCAGAGTACTAGACTGATACATTTTGAATAAACTGAATAGTATTTCAGCACGAAAGGTTCGTTTTTATACAATACCGAATGCCAATAAATTGATTTTGAATTTTTGAAAAAGGATATTACCACCAAAAAGTACATTTTTCTACAGGATGCAAAGTATGGACATGATGGGTGTTGTTCGAAAGAGGGTGTTTAGTGCAAAAATAATATCCTTTTTTCGTCCTGGAATACTAATTGAATTGTTTTGCATCCTTTTGGGTCAATCCATAGGGCCAAAAATGACATTTTTCGTTTAAAGAAGTTGAATAGTAGTTAAGAGTAGAATAATAGCGCATTTTATAAGTTCATGGCAAATTTCATCCTTCGGAAGCCGCAACATAACCTTTAATCCTATTTTGAAACTTTGAAAATTTTACTCTTTACATTACCATTGCATTAAATCAAATTTTGACCAAATTTAAAGTTATAGTTTTGTAAGGTTACGACAAGCGAAGCTAGATACAGCCAAATTCATTTGGTTACTTCATTCAGGACTAAGTGTCCTTTTTCACCCTGAAAATGGTACATAGTGAATATGGGTATCTAAACACAGGGTTTGATAAATACTGCCCAGGCAGTGGCGGATTTACCAGTAGGCTGAGTAGGCTGGAGCCTAGGGCGGCAGATTTTACGGGGGCGGCAAATTTGGGGCAAATATGTTTTTTTTTTTGTTAAACACCTTGTAAACATTTAATACCGTGGAAAACTGAATTCCGAATACGAATTATAACGCCAGATATAGAATTTATCCTTTTCATGAGATACGTTTTGGGAGCAGTGTGTGAAGTGTGTATGTCACCGTTATGTCAGAGCTTCAAACAGTAGGAACGTTTTATTATTGAAGACGAATCTGAGAAAAGGCATCTTTTAGTCAATTGCTTACAAACTGAAATCGATCGAAGCCAAGCACTTTTTTGCTTTATTTTTATTTACCTGACATCTTAAAAAAAAACATAATCTATTCTATCAGTATTTCCAGGCACGGATAACCCATATGGGCAACCTGGGCAAGTGCCCATGGCGGCAGATTTTAAGGGCGGTAATTTTTGGAACTTTCCGTTGGCTTCAAATTCTGTGAATGATTAATTTTGGGAAACTCAAGGAGCAGTCATAATTAGACAACATCTTAACGCTCTTTTCATAATCTTTTTCTAGTTACCTAGGCGTATTCCAGGGTGCCCAATCGCACACTTACATTGTAATGTAAATGATACTCGTTCATATAAAAATTTCAGATATCCTATGAACTACACTTCACTGCACACACTTCACGCAAAATTCTGCTAATCTCACTCCGAATAGCCCGGTGGAGAGTAGTTCGGTTAGCTAAAAGTGGAAACAATTTTTGTAACACATTGGCTTCAATTAAACAAGGGTAGGAATCTAAAATATGCGAGGATGTGTTGGGTGAAGCAATCAAGGAGCTCCAGAATCTACATTAAATGCTGGACATGTTTTTAATATACGAGTACTTTTCTATTTCCTATTTCCCGACAGCAAGCCTCTTTAAATCCCACCAGAAAAAAAATGAATAATGTCTTTGGTCAGAAGGATCGGTCGAAGAGCGCAAATCGACTCTAAGGATAAGGTTTCATCCTATTTCAGAAAGGTCCTAGCTGTTCTTCAAAAGATACAGTCGCTTCCCAAGG
This sequence comes from Microchrysa polita, assembly GCA_949715475.1. Classification (NCBI taxonomy): domain Eukaryota; kingdom Metazoa; phylum Arthropoda; class Insecta; order Diptera; family Stratiomyidae; genus Microchrysa; species Microchrysa polita. The sequence goes on from OX454420.1 coordinate 62,871,036, forward strand.
GCAAACAAATCGCAAAGGAGGACCAGGTGCAAACGGGATCCATTTCCCACAAAAAAATGAATAGAAAGGATCAGGATGCCGATGTAGAGCATATTATGGCGCACATTTTGCTAGAAATGTCAGAGTCGTAGTTCAAAAGTTAACCTTCAATTAACCAAAATGCGACCTTAGGATAGTAAGGAGGCCCAAGCACAAACGGTGTCAATTTTTCATAAGACCCCAATTTCGGGATTTTTAATTAGGGACTCGTTACATGCGGGATCCGAGACGGCGCGGCCTAATCTAAGGAAGCAACACACACTCTCTGTTTTGATATCCCTATTGTATTGATCCTTTAGTCTGGCTGGTCTAGCGGTTAGTGCGCGCACCTTCGGTGCACAGGGTCATGAGTTCGAATCTCACCGTGGGTCATGGTGTTTTTCGAACTCACGAGCTTGTGACGGACTATGATCTCACTCAGATGTTGAACGAGTACCCATTTATGGGGATAAATAACACTGCTGAGCGTGATGCAGATCGCATTACCTCAACAAAAAGCAGATAAGATCTTGGAAATAGGATGTCACTAACACATCCTGCGGCCTTAGTCCAATGCTGGATTGTCGCGCCTGTTATTTATTTTATTTTTATTTTTTATTGTATTGATCCTTTGAATAATTAAAAATTGTTCTGACGTATACATAATGTTTGTTTGGATCCAGATATTACTCTGAAACAGTTTTAAATTTTTGTATAACATGATGTGCTGACAGCATTTGCCTTCATAAACAAAATAATTTTTACATTGTCAAAAATTAGCGTTCGTTCTAAACTAGTTTCTGGGTTAGTTGATCTAGGCAACCCCAGTAAAAGCAAGTTCATATTTTTGCGTTTTCTGTTACTACTTTATTTTTCCCCACTTGAAATTGGCTGGGATGTAACCAGGAATTGGTTTCGTGAGGGGTCCTCTCGATATTATATGCTATATTGACTAAAAATTTTAAGTTGGTAATATGTTTGTATGTATCCATCTTGTGAAAATGTTTAAAAGAAATTTTAAAAATTTTGACGTTTAAATTGTTGAATTTGTAATTTTTTCTACAGAGAAAAATATACAATACCAATGATGCCAAAAATCATTTGAAATAATTAAAATCAGTAATCAAGACTTTTGCTAGATAATATCAACGAGTCCTTGCATTTCGTCAAGTTGTCAATTGGAATTTTAACTCTTTTTGAAACAATTTAAAAATCATGAAATTGTCTTACCTTACAGTGACGGAGGGCGGAGATATGTCTTCTGCCCAGAGGCTAAGTCCCGCCAATAGTGCATTAAAAGCGGGACACTATGAAGAATAAGAACGTACCCTTCAAACCGACACGCTCCAACCAAGGAATTATTAGATAGTTTTTTCTTTATATTTATCTATAACATAAAAATAGAAGAATACTCAGGACCCACGAAGTGGAAAGCACTAATCTATTAAAGTGTAAAGGAGAAATTCGAGAATAAATGAAGGTCAATCAAACCAGTTCGTCCTGGAGTATTAATTCTCGACTAAAATATCACAATAGTGTTCCGCACATTTTTGCACAACTTGATTGGGTGGAAAACGATAAAAAAGCTAAACGCCTTGACCCTTGATTCTGGTAGAGCTTAGTAGGGGCGGCAAAATGTCAACAGCCTACTAGTGGTAAATGTGTAAATCCGCCACTGTGCCCAGGGGCGCTATAGAGGATAAATCTGGCCCGGTCATATTTTGATATAAGAATAAATTTTAGTCATTCGATTTCAAAGAATAATCTCAAATGATTCAAGTGCCCTATGATATGATCTGACCAAAAACAACAAAGTTGTAAAAGTTACCCCGCCAAAGAAAAATTCATCTGCCGCAAAAAGAATACATATCACTCCAATCCGCTGCTCATATCTAATTTTGTTTGTTGGATGTACTTTTGTTTTAGGTGTAAATGCTGGAGAAGTTTAAATGTACAGGATTACTTCTTAAAGTAATTTGGTGGGAGCTTTAACATTTTATTCAGTGCCACTTTGACGGCTCCCTCCAAATTACTTTAAGAAGTAGTCCTGTACATTTAAACTTCTCCAGCATTTACACCTAAAACAAAAGTACATTAGCTCTGTTAATGCTCTATTAACGTTCTCTTAACACTCTATTATCTTTTCGTTAATGCTCTGTTAACGTTCTGTTAATGTTCTCTTAACTCTCTTTAATCATTCGGCTAACGCTCTGTAAACGGTCTGTTACCTTTCTTTTATTACTCGATTTACGTTCTGTTAACGTTCTGTTAAGGCTCTGTTAATTTTCTGTTAACACTCTGTTAACGATCTGCTAACGCTCTGTTGTTGCCTTGCCAACGCTTTGTTAACGTTCTGTTACTGATCTGTCTTAATGCCCCCCTGACCCAGTGTCCCAATGTCACATTGTCCCAATGTCACAGTGTCCCAATGTTCCAATGTCCTAATGTCCAAATGCCCTAAGGTCCATTGTCACAGTGTCCTCATGTCCCAATGTTCTAATATCCCAGTGTCCCCATGTCCTAATATCCTAATGTGCCAATATCCTGATGTCCCAGTGTCCCAATTTAGGTCCTAATTGTCCCAATGTGCAAATATCACAGTGCCCAATGGCTTAATGTCCGAATGTCCCACTACCCTAGTGTCCCAATGTCCCAGTATCGGAATATCCCAATGTCCCAGTCTCCCACCTAATGTCCTAATATCCCAATGTCTAACTGTCCTAATGTCCCAAGGTCCTAATGCCCCAATTTCCTAATATCCCAGTACCCCAATGTCCCAAATGTCCCAGTATCCTAATGTGATAACATCCCAATGGCCCAATGTCCTAATGTACCAGTGGTCAGTGTCCCAATGTCGCAGTATACCAAGTGTCCCAAGGTCCCAATAGCCTAATGTCCTAATATCCCAGTGCCCCAATGTCCCTGTATCTCAGTGCCCTAATGTCCCAGTATCCCAATGTTCCAATATCCCAATGTGCCAATATCCCAATGTTACAATGTCCCAATGTTCTAATATTCCGATGTCCCAGTGCCCCAATGTTCCCACGTCCCAGTTTCCCCAGTGTACCTAATGTCCCAATGTCCTAATGTGTTGATGTCCTAATATCCCAATGTCCTAATGACCCAAGACCCTAATGTTCACATGTTCTTATATCCCAGTGCCCCTATGTGCGAATATCCCGATGTCCCAATGTCACAACATTCCGATGTCTCAGTGGTCCAATGCCCCTATGTACCAGTGTCCCAATATCCGATTGTCCCAAGGTCATAATGTCCCAATGTCCTAATGTCCCATTGTCCCAATATCCCAATGTCCCATTGTCCCAATATCCGGATGTCCCAATGCCCCAATATCCCGATGTCCCAATGCCCCAATATGCTGATGTCCCCACGTCCCTGTTTCCCCATTGTGCCTAATGCCCCAAGACCCTAATGTCCCAATTTCCTAATATCCCACTACCCCAAGATCCTAGTCTCCCAGTCTCCCGGTGTCCCAATATCCAAATGTCCCAATGCCGCAGTGTGTTTTAAAAAATGGTCAATGCGATGAGCCGATAGACGCAATTGTTGGAAATCTTTTGTTAACTTTACCTATTAATTTACCGTTATTCCATCCACTTATCTAAATGGAAGACATAGATTCTTTAGAAGGACCACCAGAGGATCATTCGTTCCAAATTTCCTAAAAATCCCAACACGAAGAGAGACAGTAGAAGCAAGTCTTTCTGCAACTGTAGACTTCATTCTGAATTGGGTTACTCGCTTAAGTCTGTGAGTGTGAAAATTTCACCGTTTATTGCATATATCTTACCCGTTATTGTGCCGATCGAAGATTTTATTTGGAAAGGCACTAGAACAGGATATGTGGAATATTTTGGTAAACAATTTTTTTTGGGGGCTGTTGCCTGGAAGGCTGTAGCCTGGTCAAACAAAAAAGCAAGTTGTCTCCGGTAATCATAGACTTGTTCGCTTTCGTTTTTCTTTTTCCTTTGGCGGGCGAGACGCTCTCGCGTCTCTTGATTAACTGTTCAGTCCAGTCTCCTCCTAAGGAGTTTAACAGAACGAAGAATCCATAATTTTTCTATGTATGTGCCTGTCCAGACACTTTCAATTTTCGTTCGTCTTCGTCATTTTGACAATTGAAACATGAGATGTCTGCGCTATTGAAGAAAGGCATTCATTCTTGAACGCGATTGCAAATGTTGAATATGTCCACAACTCACCATCTATTCATACTATTAATACAAGAATTTGTAATTTACCCGCCCTGACCAAAGGCGCGACACATATTTAACGATAAATAATGAACAGATGTGGATAGAATGAGGGATTTATCTCTTCTGATCCCTTGACGCAATCAATGATAAGTTCAATGTTGAAAGTGGAAACGGAGCTTGAAGACGATAGGGAATATGAAAGCGCCCATGTGTGGACATAGCCTAAGGGTGGCAAAATAAAGCTTAAAATGGGTCAACATAAACCCGGTATAAAATTTTCACATCCTTCTATATCTACGATTTCTAAAACGACACTTACATATACCCGGGTCGAAATTGAAACGTACTCACTTCATAAAAACTTTTTCGAAACAAGACATTAGACCGGCACAGAAAAGGAGTTCGATTGGAAAAATGTTTCCATTATACATTACGTATATAAAAGTATGTATATCGGAAAACATTGAAAAGTTGCCAATGTACTCCAAGTTGTAACTTTTCAACTTGTCACGAAACGCCAATATTTGGTTGCACAAGATATGTACCAACTTTTGTTTGTTTGCTGTTTTTTCGTCTCTGGGTTTTGTTTTATCATGACTTCTTGTCTACGTAGAAATCGTAGAAGGAAGCTAGCTCCTTCAAGTAAGTTGTATACTTCTTTACTTTGAACATTTTCGCGAATGGTGGCAAACGACGAAACAAAAAAGAAAGTGTGATTGCAAATTGTTTGAAGTACTTTTTGATAAAAAAAAAACGGAGGAATGTAAAAGTTGTGACTACTGTCTCTTTTGAAGAGAGTGCGACGTGTTTAGAGATGTTTGTTAACCTATTTGCGCACTGTGGGACATTTATTTGAATTGATAAAATGTTCTGATATTTTTGAGGAAATTGACTTTGAAATACATATCATCTATTAAAATCTACTGTAATGAATATTTCTAGTATAGTATTTAAAAAGAAAATTAATTGATATTAAAATACAATGCCTTGATAATAATCACGCGTTGATATATTCCAAGTCTTCGAAAACAAAATATCAAAATAAATTCAAAAGCTTTCAAACGGGTAATTATTTTTTAAACATTTTTCATAAAAATATCTTCATCCATGCTAATACGTTTAAAAGGAAGTCACATATGGTTAGATAAACTACAAAAAGGGAAAAGCACACCAGGAAGCAGGCTACTAAGTAACATAAAAAGTTGCGGTACGGACCATACTCATATAAAGATATCATCCCGGGCATTCATGAAGAAAAGAATGAAACGACCCGTCTAGTATACTCACTTAAAATAACCATGAATAGAAACTCAGCCTTAAATTAAGGTAAGCGCGCTATCCGACCCGGGATAGTAAATTCACAATCACACGCACATATAGACATCGCACTCAAGCATAATATCTTTTGTGCACATTAAAGCCTAGAGCTAGGACACCATGCTCCATGGCAAACCACTAGAAAGAAAATACATTATGTACATATAACAAAATTGTGGAAAAAAGCACAAAGTAGCAAACTGTTTGCCAGTAGTCTGGAGTGTGTCCCGGAATAAAAAAAGGAGATATGCGACGAGCATTCAGGCCGCGCTACTCGTATACGACAAGGACTATTCATAGTCGATAATTCCACTTGCTATTGTTTTTTGCCTCTTGTGGTATTCTCTATCCGGGTGGCGAGCAGTAGATAGGTAGAATGGCATAATTGCCTGTAAAGGGAACATAAGCAGCAAGGAGGAAGCTGGACGAAAATTTTGAACTGGTGAGACGTCACTTGAGCAAGTAGGGTATCAAAAAGTAAGCTACATTTTTTTCGGGTTCACAGTTCAGGGATAATGATATCATAACTTTGTTTAATTGGTTTCAGTTTCTGAAAATCGTCCTACACCATTCACATTTACTTGAGTGGGAACGCTTCCAGCGGTAAGATAAAATGAAAAATATTTTTTTATGCTTCCAGCCATCCGACCTTAGTGCTAGGTGATAAGCACGTTTTTTTTTGCTTCTGTGGGATGAGTGAATGAAAAAAAATAGTTTGTTAAAGCATAATTAGTAAATCCACCGTGTTATTTTTAAATCATTTTTAGCGATTAATTAAAATAAAAAACTCGGAGAAGTTTTCCCTTAGGGGAAAAATCTTAGATCATGTATTATGTCTACGTTATTGCTTACAAAATAATTCACATTGCATCAGCCTTTATCTTGTCACTCCAGAAGCCCAAAAATCCTTTCAAACCGATTACATACAGTACTCCAAATATCAACTTTCGAACGACAGAAGTGTCCTTTTTGGTGGTAGGTTCATAGGTACTCGTATGTACATAATATCCTTTGAAAACCCAAAATGAGCTTGTGGTGATTTTAAAGGGCTCATCTCACCGAATACTGCATTTTGATATGCATATCGACTATAATGCATTCCTAAAGAAAAAGGGACCTTTTTTGTCCAAGGACATATTTCTCATAACAAGTGCCGACACCAAAATAATAACGATCGCACTAGGGATGTCAAAAACCGGACGGTTAGTCCGAAAACCGGTACTTTCAAAACGGTTAACCGGTTTTTTCCGGTTTTTTCCGGTTTTTTCATCCTCCCGGTTTTAACCCTTTCATGCCCAAATTATGGATTTTAAGCGGAGAATTTTTCTAACAACATTATGTCGTTCAGTAGGCATCTTTTATGATATTTTCTTCAAAAAAAAAATGTTAAGCGCTATATTTAACAAATTAGAGCATGATGCCATATGGCATCATTGGGACTGAAAGGGCACTTAGCAAGATCCGTGTGAAAAATTAGATATTTTGTCGGCGAAACTACTTCATGGGATTTTTTTTTGCAGAATGGTTGGTGACGACCCCCAGATTATGGGAAAAAAAAGTCCGAACCGATTGGGGGTCCGCAACCTTAAAAAAGGGGGAAAGGGGGAAATTGGGATCATTTTTCGGTTTTTTCGAGTATTTCAAAAACGACAAAAGATATAGAAAAATAGTCTGAGAACGAAAAAAACCACATAAAATTATCTTTGCAATGATATATAACACATTAGAGATCTATTCAATCATTCGGCGCTAGCTTAAAAATAAATTAGAACTTTTTCATTTTATACCTTTTTTAAAAGCCCCATAACTCTTGAAAGAATGTTAGTTCAGCCGTCAATTTTCGTACAAATATTCACAATAAGTTCAATATTATTTTGGGAGAAACATTGAGTCGCTCCGATCAACGACCCCCATTATCCCCCCATTTGAATTTGGCGAAAGGAAATGCCCATAACTCCCCCCAAAGTTAGAGCAGAGTGCTAAATTTGGGTTTATTGCGATTGGAGCTCATAATCACCCCACCCACCAAAAATTAGCTAATTCGGATAAAAACTAAGGGTGCCTTCCATACAGCAAGCAACTAGCATTTATATGAATAGGGGACTCGCTGTTTTGCCTTTCACGCCCAATGATGCCATATGGCATCATGCTCATGCAAACCCACTTTATTGGGGTTTCCTAAAAAAAAATCGAAAATTTTTTTGATTTTCTCTTACAGCAACCTCTTTACAAAATAAAACCATTGAAATGATTTGCAGAAAATGATTATTATTAGGAAATATGGGGAAATGGATAAATCAGTTTTTCGGCATTACGACAATCGGCAAATCTTCTCTAAAATTTCATAAAAAATAACATCCCAAACCCAAAAATTTCACGCTGGAAAAAATCAACTAGGTATTACACTATTGGGAGAGTCTAATATCACACTAAAAGTTAAAATTTATTTCTTACATTTTTTATGAAAAATCATTAAATTTCATGATGCCATATGGCATCATTGGGAGCGAAAGGGTTAACCCGGACGGTTGTTTGCCCATCCGGTTAAAACCGAAAAAAAACTTTCCAAATTTATGAAATTTTTATATTTTCTTGATTTGTCAGTCTGTAATTCTATTGCTTGTCTTCTATGACAAATTTCGTATTTCCGAACACTCTTCTTAGTGCTATTATTCCAAGAACCATCGCTTCGTCAAACTACCGCTCCTTGCATTTTTCCTTTCCAAGGCAGATATTGTTTACGTTGCGTGTCACACGTGTATCTTTTGTGCGTCGTGAATGTATATGTGTATCAGATCAGTGCATTTAAAGTTCATTGTTATAGGAAAACGAATCGGCAGTTGCTACGACGTCCGCGTCCACATCGATATCCGCGTCCACTTCAACATCCGTCGTGTTCACAAAGATTTCAACAACAATTACGTGTGTGTCCTAACGGGTTGTTAATAAAATAACCGATTTGTTGAAAGAGGAACTTTTCTTTATTGAGGACTGATACGAAGTAATTCGAATACAAATGAGGACTGCCTTAAACTAAAACATGTTCGTCTTCTTATACTAAATTAATGTTGATCCTGCATCTGCAATGATGATGCACATGTGCTTATACGTTCGACTTCGATGTGATGTTTATGTTGTGATGCGAATCAGATGTGTTTATGTTACGATGAGGTTGATGCATCCTGATTGTGTTGAGCGAATGTGTTTATGTGAGGATGGGTTTGATGCATCCTGTTTATGTTGAGCGAATGTGTTTATGTGAAGATGGGTTTGACGCAACCATACTTATGCAGCTGGTGAGTCAAGTTGGGATGGCTGATGGGGTTGTCGTGGCGGTGACGTAACTCGCCCCTCCTTAGGTTTCGACTCCTGGCGAAACTCTGCTAATGGTAGGTTTATGGGTAACACGTCCTCTTGAGGTGGTATAATTTCAGGTGATTCAATTGCATATAATTCGGCTTCTCGTTTCGTTATGTTAATGTTAATCTTATTATTTCTTATTCTATAATACATATGCTTGAAAATTAAAATTATTACAATTAGTATTACAATGGTGAGAAATGAGTAATTTATCCATGATTGTTTTTCATATTTATCTTCAAATGTTTCTAAATCCTGAAGTGTTGTAAAATTTTGTTGTTTCCATTCTATATCTTCCAAAGTTAACTTTTTTATTACGGTATAGTTTTTTATTTTATTAATATTTGGTAATACTATATGGGCAAAATATGGAATTTTCAAATTTCTGTATGTTTTTTCTTGGATAGTTATTTGACAATTATCAAATTTAATAAGTACATTATGACTTACAATATTTGTTACATTATTTTTTTCTTCATTACAATTATGTTGAATTCTAGTATTTTTAGCGTTTTTTATTACAATTATGGCTTCAGTTATTTTTTTAACAGTAAAATTTGAGTTCATTTCATATTTACAATTTTGTATTTCTGTTTGAAGTAAATTTTTTATACATTCTTCTTTTATTTCAATTAAATCATTTAAAGTATCTGATGGATAATACAATGTTTTATTATATTCTAATATTTCATTTACATTTGTTACAATTTGTAAATTTTTGTCTTTATTTGGAATTGGTTCCATAGTATATTTTTGGTATTTATTTTTAACATATTGAGGTATTCCAATTACAATTAGTATATAGTTTTCTTTAAATGCAACTGCGGTTGTTATTTTTGGGTACTTATCTATAGTTATTTTAAATATATCGCTTTCTTCATCTTCGATTAAATAACGATTTAATGTTCCAATTTTTGAATTTAATATTATTTCTTTGATTTTTTCAATTTGCTCGTTAAAGTGATTTATATCTGAAAGAATTTTTACTTTTTGTTCAAATGCAGAATAATTACGTTTAATTTCATTGTTGTCTTTACGTATTTCATTTACTTTTATTTTCAATTCATTTTGGTTTTTATTAAATTTTTGTGTTAAAATTTTCATTTGATTGTCAAAATTAGTGTTGAATTTCAAAAGTTTATCCTGGTTTTCTCTCAAAACTTTCTGATTTTTATCAAGGTTGGCAAAATGTGCTTCGATACGTGAGGCATCCTGATCGTCCATAACTCCACCTATCCAACTCAACAATCGTCCATAACCATTAATTAAACCACGTTTTTGTCTAATGTTTTTCGTTTTCTTACAGTCAGTCTTTAGTCCTAGTGTTTCACATAGTTCTGGAGAGTTTACAGGTGTATATGGGTTATTTTGGGTTCTGCTCAGTTTTGCTAATTTGCCATACAAGTTTGGTTTAGTTTTGCTTATTCCAGGTAACCATAATGAATGAATTTCATGTTCTAAATGAGTTAGTTCATGGGCAATATCAGTTAAGTCATAATTAAGAGAATGCAGAATTTCAACGTTTCCTTCTATCTTTTTGAAACTTTCTTCGTAAAGCGTCAAGTTTATTGTGTGAATTATGTGGGTGTAGTGATCTATTAATTGTACCTTTTCTTTTTGTACCAATATGTAACCGTTTCCGTCCGCAATGTTGGTCATCTCTATTACCTGAGTTGACGAGACTGGTATCAGTATCAGTAGAAGAATTATGATTGCTGGAACGAAAGGGAGTTATTAACTCTGAATTTTGAAATTTTCTTTTGGCTAAATGTTGATTTTTGTGAAATTTTCTTGTATCATTACTTCTAATGAATTTATTCCTTGGATCTAATTTGGTTTTAGGGTTAGCATTAACGAAATTTTTATTTATATCTCTTTCTAGTCTATTTTTATTTAAATTTTTAATACTGTTTTCTTTGTTTTTAATAAGTGTTTCATATATTTTTGGATTGTTACCTAAACCATGATGTACGTCAATTGGTCTTTCATTCGTGCTTGAATGGATAGTTCTATTGTATAAATGTAAAATTTCTGTCAAAGGGTTTTCATGAAATAAGGTTTCTTTCTGCTTTTGTCTTGCGTTAAATATTCTAAGATTTTCGGCTAAAGTATTATGAAAACGTTCCACATCTGCGTTTCCAGTGTGGTAGTTAGCAGTAGTAAAGTGTATTTGGATTTCTTCTTGTAGAAAATAGTTTTTAATTATTTCTGTTTTAAATGCTGTTTCGTTATCGAGTATTATTTTCTTTGGTTTTCCCATTATGTTCAATATGTTTTTGATTCCATTTAGTATATCTACCCAATTTCTCGATTTAATTTTATCTAATGCTGCATATTTGGAGAATTTATCGATACAAGTTAAATAAAGATCAGTTTTTGTTTTATACCAAACATCCATATGATATATTTCCTGTTGTTTTCGAGGTGTTTCAGTAAGTTTGAATGGTTCTTTTATAGGTTTCCTATCGTATTTGGAGCATAGACATAAATGACAATTATTAATAAGTTTAGCTATTTCGTCTTTGATATGAGGATAGAAGTATTTTGTTTTTATTTCAGAGTATATTTTATTAATTCCTGCATGATTCATTTTAACATGTACTTTCAAAATTATTTCTTTTATTTCTTCATCTGAAGCATTCATAAGCCTGTAGTTTGTTTTTATATAAATTATATTTTTGTTATCTCTTTTCCATTTAATGTATTCCTGTTGGAAATTTCTGAAAATTGTATCATCTGTAAACATTATTCCTACTTTACCAAATTTAGGTGAATGTTCCATAAGTATTTTCCTGTATTCTTCTTCACAAGGGTTCTTTAATTGACAGATAATTGTTTTAGCTTTTTTATATGTTTCTGTTGTGACTTTATCAATTTTACCTTTTTTAACTATAATTTGGTGTCTGAACAAATTGAGTGGTCCTTCGGAAATTTGCATGTAATGAGTATCATCTTCTTGTGCACTATGAATTGTAGCTAAATTGGATTGATTAACTGAGTTGTTTACGTATATTTCAACACGTGATAATGCATCTGCGACTACGTTTTCTTTACCTTTAATGTACTGTACATCGAAATTGAATTCTTCAAGTTTAACTTTCCATCTTTGAAGCTTAGAATTGGGTTCTTTGACTGAACTTAACCATTGTAATGGTCTGTGGTCTGTTTTAATCGTAAAACGTCTACCGTAAAGGTATGGTCTAAAATACTTAGTTGACCAAACGATTGCAAGAAGTTCTTTCTCGATCGTTGAATATTGGATTTCATGTTCGTTGAGAGTTCTGGATGCGAAACTAATTGGGTGTCCTTCTTGTGAAAGGACGGCTCCAATAGCGAAATTGGATGCATCGGTTGTCAACGTAAAATGTTTATTATAATCGGGATATTTTAATACTGGTTCAGTTGAAATAAGTAATTTTAATTTTTCAAAAGATTCTACAAAGTCTGCATCATTTGGGTTTATTTTTGAGCCCTTTTTGAGTCTTAATGTAAGTGGTTTTGCGATTGCAGCGAAATCCTTAATGAATTTCCTATAATATCCGGCAAGGCCTAAAAATGATTTTATTTCTTTACTTGTTCGGGGTAATGGAAATTTAGTTATTGCTGAAATTTTCTCTGGGTTTGGTTTAATACCTTTTGTTGTCACAATATGACCTAAAAATTCAGTTTCTTTACGCAAAAATTCACATTTATCTTGTTGTATTTTCAAATTTGCTTTTCTGAGACATTCGAAAATAGTTTTAATTGATTTTATGTGTTCAACTAGGGATGTAGAAAAAATTACTATGTCATCTAAATACACGAGACAAATTTTACCAATGTGATCCTTCAATACTCCATTAATCATTCTCTGGAATGTGGAAGGTGCATTTTTAAGACCAAATGGCATTCGAAGAAATTCGTAATGTCCATTGTTTGTTGAGAATGCTGTTTTTTCAATATCAGCAGGGTCCATTTCAATTTGATGGAAACCTCTAGCAAGATCAATAGTTGTGAAATATTGACTCTGACCAAGTTTCCCTAAAATATCATCAATACATGGAATTGGGTATTTGTCGTCAATTGTATTTTCATTGACTTTCCTATAATCAATAACAATGCGCCATTTTTTATTACCAGAAGCATCTGCTTTCTTTGGTACTATCCAAATGGGACTTGAGTATGGTGAACTTGAATTTCGTATTATACCCTGTAATAGTAATTCTTTAATTTGTTTTTCAACTTCTTTTTCATGACATTGAGGATAACGGTATGTGCGAGTATAAATAGGTTTATCAGTTGTCATTTTAATTTTATGTTTCACTTCACTTGTAAAACTTAAATTGGAATCAGGTTGATAAAAGACATCATTATGTTCCTTAATGAGTTTATCTAGCATCTCCTTTTCTTCCATATTTAAATGATTATCTCTTCTAGTAATCATTTTTCCCTGAGATTTTTCCATTTCTAGTTTTTCTAGAGATTGTTCCATTACTGTATTATAGTTTTCTGATTCTTCGTCAGTTTTATTTTTATATAGTTTATTCACTTTTTTATTAAGTGTAATAGTAGATTTATTATAATTTATGATGGCTTCGTTAGGGATCAAATTGTCATTCCCGATAAGTCCATCAAAATTATCATGAAACTTTGTAACTAGAAACTTCATTTTATTTGGTGAATTAAATTCACTTAGAGGGGGAATAATTGCTTGTTGAGCAATAGGGACTATGCCACTAATTGATTTTAATAAAATTGGTTGATTTAAGTCAAAAATTTTGTCAGGACTACAAATTCCAGGATTTAATATAGAATGAGTGGCTCCAGTATCCACGAGTAAGCGGATGAAACCAAGTCTTGTACGAATTTTTACATATGGCAATTGTAATGAGTTTCCGAGGCTTCTAGCTGAAAATTTTCGGCTAAGTCCTCTTGTAAGTTATTATTCCGATACTGATCAGAATTATCGACCTCCATAGGTTCCTGATTTGTGTGGGAATAATGGGGCATTTGGAAGGTTCTTCTAGTTTGTTGTGAAGTTCCAAAATTGTTGTATTGATTAAACCTGTTGTCTTGGTTAAAACGTTGTTGAGTACTTCTAACATGGTTATGCATGGATTCGGGTTTTCGGTAATAATTATTTCTGGGTACGAAGTTATGCTGAACTGGACGAGGGGGTTGAACGTTATAATATTGTTTTTGATGTTCATGTCCGTCATGTCTGTCTTGTCTGAAATTGTTATTTTTTCCTAAATAGTTTCTCTTATGAGGATTACTGGTATAATTTGTATAATTGCCTTCCTGAACCAATCTGAAAGCTTCTTCAAGAGAACCAGGATTTCGAGAGTATAACATAGATCTGACCGGTTCGGGGGTTTTGCCCTTAAAAATTTCCAACGCGGCACTCAAATTATGTTCGATATGATCGGTAAACGGTAAATTTCTAGTTTCTAATTCAACTTTGGTTTTTGTATTTAATGTTTTTAAATTGTATTGTATTTTTTCATAAAATTCCGCAATTGTGCCTGTACATTTAAGTGCTCTTAAATCATCATATAATTTCATACTATTTTTATGTGAACAAAAATTATTCATTAATAGGAGTTTAGTCTGGGACCAATTAGTTACATTATTGTGAATTTCTATTAGTTGTCTTGCTTTACCTTTTAGCCTTGAATAAATGGCCTCCATGATTATTAGTTGGCTATCGTTATTGTACCTCCTTACATGTGGTATAATGCGATCCACTTTGGTTATGAAACTGTTGATGTCTTCTCTTCCATCAAATTCGGGGATGCTTGCGACATATTTCAGGGGATCCACGTTTAATGCGAGATTTTCGTCCTCTCTTGGTAGTTCTGGTAAGTCTCCTTCCAACATTTTGGCTTTTTATTTGTTTAAATCACAATCACTTAATTTATGATGTTATGATTTTATTAACTCTTTTAGGATTACCGCTGGTGGGGTCCTTTGGAGTTTGTATTATTACTCTCTTATTGGATTACCACTGGTGGGGTCCAACAGAGTTGATTTGTATTAATGTATCTAAAAGGATTACCACTGGTGGGGTCCTTGAAAGATTTTATTTTTTTAATGTTTTTTTTAATTTTACTAGCACAAATTTTCCACTAGTTACACTAATCGAAACTCTATTTCCACTTTCTGGAACATAGATTTTGTTCGAAGAACCGACTGCGCCAATTACGTGTGTGTCCTAACGGGTTGTTAATAAAATAACCGATTTGTTGAAAGAGGAACTTTTCTTTATTGAGGACTGATACGAAGTAATTCGAATACAAATGAGGACTGCCTTAAACTAAAACATGTTCGTCTTCTTATACTAAATTAATGTTGATCCTGCATCTGCAATGATGATGCACATGTGCTTATACGTTCGACTTCGATGTGATGTTTATGTTGTGATGCGAATCAGATGTGTTTATGTTACGATGAGGTTGATGCATCCTGATTGTGTTGAGCGAATGTGTTTATGTGAGGATGGGTTTGATGCATCCTGTTTATGTTGAGCGAATGTGTTTATGTGAAGATGGGTTTGACGCAACCATACTTATGCAGCTGGTGAGTCAAGTTGGGATGGCTGATGGGGTTGTCGTGGCGGTGACGTAACTCAACATCATCATAGTGCATATTAGCATTTCAAATAGAAAAAAATAGAGTAAGGTTAATTCTTGTGGTTTTTGAATCAGTGGGCTCCCAGGAATATAAAACTAATTTTGCTAAAAAAAATTTGATCGGAAAGGTCCCAAAAGGGACAAAAAAGGATACTCTTTAATCCTTGACCGGAGGTCGGAATGTGGGGTATCAAATCAAAGGGGACATCAAGTACATTACATATCCGGTGTTTGTTCCATGTTTCAAGGACTCTCAACGGAATAAATCGAGATTAAATGGAGAATTATTGTGTTTCCCGTGTATCTTTCCGAAGCCCTAATTACGAGAGTAATTCAAATTGTCATTACGTTTCTCACTTTTCCGAATCTATAATAGCTAAAGATTCTACCATTAAATTTGTTAAGAAAAAAAATGATCGGAAAGCTCTCCAAAAGGACACTAATTACAAACCTTGATCGAACGTGGGCATGCGGGGTGTCATATCAAAGAGGACGTCGAGTACATTCCATATCTGGCGTCTATTACTTGTTTCAAGGACCCTCACAGGAGAAAATTGGGATCCAATGGAAAATTTTCATGTTTCTCGTATATGTCCCAAGCAGCACAAAATAACCTTGGTTAGATTTACAACCCGATTTTTGGTTATATTTTAGTTTAATAATCAACAATATGGGTTATAGTTACAAAAGTGAGCATTTTGTTGGAGTCTGAACTTAAAAATTTGCTGCAAAATTAACTAGATGGTTTCATTTGGGACAATTTGTTCTCCTGAAAACCTTAATGTTGTCTTTGTAACATTATTGTTTAAAATTTGACTCAATTGTTGTTCTTTGGAAAATTTTGTTATAAAATAACGTTATTGTTACAAATACAACATGGTTTAATACATAACACAATTGTTAGAATTTGAACCGAAAGTATCTTTTTTATATTTGCAATTATATTGGGTACAAAGCTTCCCAGCGCTAAACGGAAACAAATAGCATAAAGGGATAATGTTATTAGAATTTTTGGCATATGAAAAAAAGAAAAATAAAACATCGCATGATCGAGAATCAATCTTCCGACCGCCATGCATTGCGCGTGAAGTACTTCAGATTTAGAGAACATGAGAAGTATTTCCTTTATGGCGCAATGGCAATGATGACAGACTAGCACGCAAGGGAACCAGGTTCGATTCCAGCTTGAGGCAAGATAAAAAGGTAATTTCATTGAATAGTTATAAAATATTATAATATAATATCTCTGAGACAAAAAGTGTCTAAGATAAATAAAATTGTCCATTCTGAAAAATAAAAAGTATTAAAATTTTAATGTTTTAGCATACGAAATTGTAGTTGTATTCAAAACAATTTTACAACAATAATGTCTGAAAGACAACGACATTACAACAATAATGTTACGTTTATAGCCAGGCAAAAACCTCTTTTTTACGGTTTGGCAAACGTTTTTAAAACGTTTTTACAACCATTTTCCTAACAATAATGTCATATAACCATGGTTGTATTTCGGTTATATAACCGTTTAACAACTCGTTTGTGCTACTTGGGTATCTCTCCAAAGCCGTAATTTTTCGTTTTAGCCCGAATTTTTCCATTTAGTGTCATTGAAACAGGAAACAAACACCGGATATGCAATATACTCGACGTCCTATTTGACATGACACCCCGCATGCTCACTTTCAATCAAGGTTTGTAATTAGTGTCCTTTAATGTCTTTTTTCAGACCTTTCCGATAATTTTTTTCTTAGCAAATTTAATGGTAGAATCGTAACCTATCAAAGATTTGGAAAAGTGAGAAACGTAGTGACAACTTGGATTATTCTCGTAGTTATGGCTTTGGAAAGATACACGGAAAACACAATAATTTTCGATTTAACCTCGATTTTTTCCGTTAAGGGTATTTGAAACAGGAAACAAACACCGGATATGTAATGTACTCGACGTCCCCTTTGATTTGATATCCCACATTCTGACCTCCGGCCAAGGATTAAAGAGTATCATTTTTTGTCCTTTTTGGGACCTTCCCGATCAAAATTTTTTTTAGCAGAATGAGTTTTAGATTCCTGGGAGCTCGCTGATTCGAAAACCACAAAAAATAGCCTTACTCTATTTTTTTCTATTTGGAGCTTAGAGAAAGCATGCGTTAGTACAGAGTGGGCATCAGAAAATAAAAATGGCACCGTTCTCACACTATTGCAGTTTATAGTATGCGTGAAAATTTTATTCAGACGTCAATTTTTTTGTTTACAATTGAGAATATAAAATCCGCGTAATATTTATTACTCTCTTAAACGGCCGACTTGATAATTAACCCTTCTCTTGGCACATAGGCACATAGACCTAAACAGACCATTGGTACTATATCTTGATGAAAAATATCTTTCAAAAATATTTTCCACCCCTTTGCATATAAATTTCAGAGGAACCGACGGCCACAAATGCGATCAAACGTTCGGCGAAATGTAAACTATGTCTAAAGAATCGAAAAAACGGCGCATTATCGTAAGACACAGTATGTAAACTGTTTCTAGAACCAAAATTAGACCTCTTCAAAAAATAAGATTGATTTCACAGAAGATCTACACCTTAGGCGTAATAGCTCGTAGGCGGCGTCAGAAGGGTTAATAATTGCATCGACAATATTTTGACATTTGAATTATTTCGTGCAGTGTAGTGTAATAAATTTGGAGTCAAACACATATGTGTTGTGTGATCACATAGCCACTCTGGACTAACGCATGGCATGGGTTACTATGTTTTCTCTAAGATTTGGAGGCCTGAAATAGGATATTTTGACTGCACTATATGCATTGTCTAGCAATAAAACTCAGTTAACTAATTTTGAAACATTATGGATACTTCTAACAATTTTATTTGATTATCTTTTTTGTTCAACATGTTTCTCTTTTAGGGCTCCATTACACAGTCATATTTCTATTCGAACATCAGCTTAACGAGTGTGTATGCATTATGTATTTTGCTAAAATTCTAAGCAATTCAATGAAAAACCGGTTAACCGAAAACCGGTACTTTGAGCCCGGTTAAAACCGGACGGTCTAACCGGCTTTGCGAAAAAACCGAAAACCGGGCTATGGGCCGGTTTTTGACATCCCTAATCGCACCACTAAACTTCCATCTGAGTTTCATCTAAATCGCTCCACAGGGGGAGCCAAGAGAACCAATTGAAAGATAACTTTTAATTCGCTTCAACGGCGAATTAACCGCAATTCTCGCAACTTATCAGTGATTGTCGATTCTTTGTAAGGGCGATCAAAGGAAAATGTATACCAAATTTAGCAATGATCAAACCACTGGAAGATTAACTTAAAGCTTCGTTAGGTTTTCGCTATGTTTTACAATGTCACATTTTGTCACGGAACAACCCAGCGTACACATCCTAATTTCCTTAAAATAATCACACGTGTTTTACTATGTTCCAAATAATTATCACCAAGCTAAAAAAATTGTTTTGGACACTAATAAGAGAAAAAATATATATATATATGTAGTATGTTGCTGTGAGACTCGAACACATTGCCCTACGCACCAAACCTGACGGATACCCAACCAGGCTACATCGACTACAGATTGGCCCGATAAATCTAGCAATCACTGCTAAAAATGTTTATGTGCAAACTCTTCACACTGTTTCTTTTCAACATTGAATTCAAGGTACAGTGGCTCCAAAACCATTGTAAGTACTGTACAACCACTGTTACGTACTGTTTCATTTCAAAGTTCAGTGTCTGTGCAACCACTGTCAACCAACGTCCCACAATGTTCCGAACACACAATATCATTCTTCCGTTGCCCAGAAGCTCTTCAACTAACGATGACGATGACGACGACGACAATGGCAATTATGTTCTGCCTGCATGCACCGACCTGTGGGAGATAATCCTGTGATGATCGCTAGATTTACTTTCCATCATCGAGGTTATACCTGCTCGCCATTTGCAATAATTGTACCAGGCATTTGCATCAGCCATCCGTTGCACATATCCGCGTAACTATACTGCACTGTGTGATGACTATAGACCAGATGATGATGATCACTATATACCAGATGATGATGATCACTAAAGTTATTCGTACTGATAAGGCGCAGTGTGGTCAAGGCGGTTTGGTGGTCGTTGCTAACTTTTTGGAAGGTATTGACGACGGTTGGGACCATGGTTCAAACCCCCCTGGCACATCAGATGTTTTGTGTTTTTTTTTTATAACATTTTTTTTTTTAAACCGATCACATAGAGTGCCTCAAATATCACGTTTCGAACGATACCCATAATGCCCATACTCTGTTTCCTATGCTAGAAAAATGTCCTTTTTGGTGGTGATATCCATTAACAAATCTTAAAATCAACTTGTCGTGATTTTACAAGACTCTTCGCACCGGATTCTGTATTTTGATATCCATATCCTCATACATAGCGTCTATAATGCATTCCCACAGATAAAAGGTCATTTTGTGTCCAAGGAAATCTTCCTCATAAGAAGTGCTGGCACCAAAATATTAACGATCGCACCGCTTAACTTCTATCCGAGTTTGGTCGACATCGGTCCACGGGGAGAGCCAGGAGAAGCAATTGAAAGATGAATTTACCGCTTATCCCGCAACTTATCGAAATCGTGATTGTCGATTCTGAGTCAGAGCGATCAAAGGATAACCAAATTTGGTGAAGATCGAACTACGGGAAGGTCGATTTTAAGCGTTAAACGTTTTCGTAACAGTTTTTCGTGACGCTTTTTCACGGAACAACACCCAGTATTTCTCAGGTAGCCTCCGCTAAGACATATACATGTCAAAAAAAAACACGATTCACAAATTATGTAAATAATATTTTTGAAATGATGTAAACATGAGTTACAATTTAAACGAATATCAGCTCAATTTCTACGTCTGCTTAAATAAATCGTTTATTTATACAAATACAGCGTTGCCTGGCTCAATGTCAACAAACCTTTTGTCCGAATCTCTGCAGCTTTGCTAAGCTTATTCTGTGAGCAATGTTGCCTTCTACATTCCTATACATATTTCCCGGAAGGATTCTTCACAATTCCTTTTACCCTTCATATTCCACAAAATTCAAACATATTTATTCAGTAATAAAATTTACAAATTGTAAGTTCTCGTGTATTCTGGCATATTTTCATTTCCATTCTTCTATGAAAACATTGTATAAGACAAGGACCAAAATTAAATATTACCCAGCAGAGAGTGGAAGATTCATGCATATGTGAAAAGCAAAAACGTTATTTTGCTATTACGTATGCGTCACATCGTAGTATGTATAATATGCCCCCTTGAAAATAATAATCGTTAGTATAGTAGACATCTAAGAGTATGTACACAAGTACATATTTTCCTTTAACAGTAAGCGGAAAAAGTTGTTTTCGGCATACGTTTGAAGGAGAATATTGCCAGATGAATTGCCATCGTGTATCCTATACACACTACATCATCCTCACATCTAAATAATGTCCTTAATTACGTGACATACTCTGCACGACTCGAGCGAGACTTTGTCGAGAGTGTTGTTTGTCATAAACAGGAAATTAGCATTAGAACTTCAAGACTATAAAGTGAATTTACAGGAAGAAAATGGTGCAAAACTCTTCGTTGTTGGTGAAAACCTGGAAAAGTATCTCTTGGGATCTGACCCTATTTTGTGCCACTGTAAGATACATATACTATTCACAAAAGGCTATGTAATAGAACGCGACGTGTGAACGTTAACTGTAACATTTCATTAGAGATCCTATTATTTCAAGAACTGACTTACGAAAATATTTATTCATAGTAACCAAACTTTTATGAAGTATGTCGTGTGCTTGTTGCTTTGCTGCCAGAGGTTCGAGATACAAATAGAAAAAACAATAATTCTTGAGGGATCCTACCAAATTGAAGATTTTCTTACAGACAAATTATGGAACATTTATGTTACAAAAGTAGCTAGCTTTCTACTGAAGAAGGGGGTAAGTTGCCCCGAAATATATGCATACATATGTGTTTGGACATCTGGTATTCTCGAGCCCCGACAGCCGACACTGGTAGAGCGAATAATGGTAAATTTTAGTTTAACGAAATTAAAGTAGGGTAAACTCGTCGACAGTGGATCAGTGTACACTGTGAATTATTTGATCTCATATGCGTGAAAATCGTGCATGGCAAATGTTGCTTAGAAAAAAAAAATAACGGCTGACAGAGGGCTGCGCCCGCAATACGAGGGTTTTTTAGAATTTTAATGCATAGTGAATATTTTTTGTACATAATTTTATAAGCAATAAACCCGTAGCCCTGCTTGAGTCCATTTGGTAAACGCCAATGTTATACTCCCAGCACTTTTGAAGTAGTAGCTTCACTGTGAAAAGCTGATCGGTCGTTGAACGACCAGGTCTGACGCCGCCTTGATACTCGCCAATGATTCGTTCTGCGTACGGATTAATTCTCTTTTCAAGAATTTTCGACAAAATCTTATAGGCCGTACAAACTAATGATATGCCCCTGTAATTCTCGCACTTCAGCTTGTCACCCTTTTTGTGGATTGGGCAGATTATGCTTTTGCGCCAATCTTCGGGGATTACCTCGTCGTTCCATATTTTCAGCAGTAGCATATGTATAGCGTTGGTCAGGCCACCGCCGTCTAGATGTTAAGGCCCCAATGTAGAAAAATCGCCTACTAAATTTGCACTGTTTTGTTGTTCCTTTTAATTACGTCATATAGTATAGTGATTTTAGCTGAAAAAATGATGAAACCCAAACATCCAAAAAAAGAGCGGACTTTTGATGCCAAATTGTTCTATGACCTGACCGCATTACGCAGTAAAAAGTTAGACTTTTTTGCGCGTCACATTTGGGGGGGAGTGGGTGGCAAAGGGGTGAAATTATGATTTTTCGCCAATATCTTGTTAACTGTAATATTTACAGCAAAATGTTCTGAGGACGATTTGTCACCTATCACATTAAGTAACCTGAGACGCTGCGGATGTAAATACAGCACTCAGGCGTAGCGGTTACTCGGATAATACGGGAAAGTAACGTCCCGTAGAGAGACATAAGAATTGGCCGAAGCCGCTCACCCTATGAACTTCCTTCTGCATAGCTAAGGGTCCGCAGTTATGCCACAACTGAAGAATATATAGGAATCAGCCTTTGACTTTCAACCTTTAAAAAATTGCGATGAGCATTTTCCCGTAAGGGGGAATCCCTTACGGGAAAATGCTCATCGCAATTTTTTTTTCAATATGGCGTTCGTTTGCTATATTGAATTTTTGTGATGAACATGTGCACTTATCCGAATTGAATTGCTTGCAAATTTAATAAATGGTGGCAAAGAATGCGTGCTCTTAAGCATGTTGAGCCCTTATCCGATGTGTACTTATACGTTTAGAAATATATAGAAAATCGAATTGAATGCATGGTGCATGAAAAAACAACTTATCCTAGTTTTGCACTCAAGCGTGTTGCACTTTTTCGTCTTTTACTGTATTTCACTATGATTCACTCCACAGAGTGATCCACTGTGTACACCCTATGGTACACAGTGAATCATTCGGACGGCTATTTTCAAAGCCTTTTTTAGTCCAGTCCAAATATCCCAATTTAGGCCTCCAAATAGAAAAAAAATAGAATAAAGCTAATATTTTTTGTTTTTGAATCAGTGGGCTCCCAGGTATCTAAAACTCATTTTGCTAAAAAAAATCAAATCGGACCATGGGGTCATGGCGCTGCCATACAAACCTAACCCCCCAAATTAGGTTCTTCTAAGAAAAACTTCTTTATTTGTGCACCAATTTCAACCAAATTTCACGCAAATGTATTTCTCTTGATGACACAAAACATATGTAAGAATGGATCAAATCGGACAATGGGGTCATGGGGCTGCCATACAAACCCAACCCCCCAAATTAGGTTCTTCTAGTTGCACAGAATTAAGGTTGTAATACTGGAATTGCCTAGGGGCGATGAAAACAATAATTTGGCCAGTGCGTTTTTACTATTAAAGCTGTGGTTTTATCAGCAGCAGATACGCCCAGTTTGCATTTCTTTTAATTGATATAAAATACTTGATGGTCTTCAGCTTCTTGTTGAGGAACTTTTCCTTACTCGAACATTGGCTCTTGCCAAACCGTATTTCGAAAAAGACAGGGTTTCTGATAGCTCTTATTCAGTACCTGTCAGCTGGTTAGTCTCATCGCATAGAGAAGACACACACAATATTCAGAAAGCTTTTCCATTGTTTTGAATGAAATTTTTGTTTATTTGGCATAGTTACACCATATTTTGCTTGGTTACGACATCACCTTAGATTGAAAAAATCATTGCGCACTTTCATTCAACAGCGTAAATAAGCAAAAAGATAACATAACTATGCAAATTTAACAAAAAATCAATTCAATATAATGGAAAAGCTTTCTGGAAATTGTGTGTGTCTTCTCTATGCAATAAGACTAACCATTCGATAAGAGCTTTGGAGATATTGAGGCTTAAGTCGTTCAAGAAAATATTTTTCTAGCAAATCTTCAAATGCCTGTGGCAGCTAAAGGGTTAAGAATTGGGGTGATGTTCCATAAAACTTTTTTGCTTGAAATCATATGACGAATCATAATCCAGTGGTTTTATGCGGCAGTTTCCAGACACCCTGTATACGATAAGACTGTGTTTTGGTAGCGGGGAGGCACCATGAGCGCTATTATACTTTCGTTTGGACGTTGAATTATGGGATACCCTGTATAGTAGTGTGTGAGAACATTTCATTTGAAGAGCTATTGTTAGGGGCACGGTCCTCAAGGATTTACAGAAAGAAATGGTTCACTGCTAGTTGAACTCTCTGTTTATACACCAATCACGTAATTAGTTCTGAAACAATTATTTCGTGTAATTTCAAACAATGCCACAATTTATACGTTTCGAAATTATTCCTAAATCGGATCAACGCCATACCTCAAAATTACAATACATTCAATTCAAGCTAGTTCATTAATAATCCCATTAATTAACCCGCATGCCATTTTCAAATTGGATAAAACCACTCGGTCCTTTTGAAACTGTATCCAAAAAGGATTCAGCCAGGTGTCAGCAGCTTCACTAAATTGTCGTCGTATTGTTCGCGACTATACAAAATGCCTTTCGTCAGTAAACATGGTAGCAAAAACAAAATTGTATCACTAATTAATATTAGAACCAGTCACGATATGTGCACCACTGCTGCAAATAGTCCTGATTAGCTAATTACAATTAAATAATATTTCAAAAATGACCTGGTATATTACGGAAGTCTCTATTAGGCCTGTTCCTAACACCGGTACATCGGTTTAAAACCGGTGTTTACTTAGTACCGGTACCAATATTTCGAAGTACCGATATCCCGGTTTTTTCAACCATGGGCCGGTCCCGGTTTTTTTTTCTCCAACACCGGTGCACCGGTTTTTCATCCGGTTTTTTCAACCATGAGCCGGTCCCGGTGTACCGGTTCTTTCATCCGGTTTTTTCAACCATGAGCCGGTCCCGGTGCACCGGTTCTTTTATCCGGTTTTTTTCAACCATGAGCCGGTCCCGGTGCACCGGTTCTTTTATCCGGTTTTTTTTTAACCATTGGCCGGTCCCGTTGCACCGTTTTTTTTTTAGATTTTGTAGCACCTGTTCAGTACCGTGTTTTTTTTTTTGATAACCTGTTCAGCATCAGGTTTTTTAGGACTGGTGTTTTCAAGTTGTCTTGTTGTTGGGTAGGTGCTTGCCAGCAACGATTTATTCGAGTTTTTGTTGTAGCGTAGCATCTCTTTGAAAATATAACGTTCGGGATTATATAGTCAAATAAGAATACGGCAAAAATCCTACATCACTGGATTTTGGCAGGATAGCTGGCCCTCCGAATATGGAAAAAAAGTCCCCACCGTTTGGAGGTCCGCCACCTTAAAAAGAAGGGGGAGGTATTTTTTCCGTTTTTTTGCAATTATTTCAAAAACGGCAATAGATACAGAAAAATGGTCTGAGGACGAAACTACATCAAATTTCTTTTGAGATGATATATGTATGTATATGTAACACATTAGAATTTTATTGAAAGTTTAGTTGCTCCGATCCCTCCATTTGAATTTGGCAAAACGGCATGTCCATAACTCCCCCCAAAATTGGAGCAGAGACCTAATTTTCGGTTTAATATCAGTGAAGGGCATCATCACTCGTATCTCTACTCACCAAAAATCACTTCAATCAGATAAAAACTAAGGGTACTACCTCCCATACAAAGTGAAGTGACCCAAGACAACTTTACTCTACAGTTTATAAAATGAGTTGTGAAACATTGTAAGAGGGTACCCTTAGTTTTTATCCTATTGAGCTGATTTTTGGTTGGTGCTCCCCATTGGCCATAAATCATTATTTTTTTTTAGTCTAACGGCAAATTTGTCTGTATCTTTTGCCGTTTTTGAAATAATTGCAAAAAACGGAAAAAATACCCCCTTAAGGTCGCGTACTTCCAATCGGTAGGGACTTTTTTCCCATTATCGGGGGGCCATACCCAACCATTTTGTCAAAATCCAGTGATGTGGGATTTTTGCCGAACAAATATCGTATTCTTCTTTGACTATATAACCCCGAACGTTATATTTTGAAAGAGATGCTAAAACTCTCTATTAAGTCTTTAAGAATGTGTAATTTACATATCTTTAAAATTTTCTCAACATTAGAAATTCTTTATAATTTTTTTCTCATCGCGACAATTACCTTATATAAATTTCATAGAAGCTAAAAAAATCATTTACATAAATATTGAATCATGGCTATCCAATAAAAACACCGTACTAAAAAGTGCTACGCTACAACAAAAACCGGATAAAAGAACCGGTGCACCGGGACCGGCTCATGGTTGAAAAAACCGGATGAAAGAACCGGTGCACCGGGGCCGGCTCATGGTTGCAAAAACCGGATGAAAGAACCGTTACTGAAAAAAAACCGGCTCATGGCTGAAAAAACCGGGTGTTAAAAAAAACCGGCGGGTGCCAGTGCACCGGGTGTTGTACCGGGTACTGAAGAAAACCGGTATCCGATACTGAAATCTGAGTACCGAACAGGCCTAGTCTCTATCATATCATGTACATTATGTATGTATTTCCGGGTTTTCGAGTTAAATTCAAAAGTGTGATTGTTGGTAGTAAATTTTCAACTGGTGACTATATCAGGCATAAAGCCTAATTGCAAAATATTATAAGCCAGGATTTGGCGTCAAATAATGAAGGAATGTCATGTGACCGGAAATTATGATGAAATATGAATGAGGCATTTACGACGAAAACTTATATGCATGTTGATATTATTGCAACATTTGGAATATTGTGAAGTTAACTTTGATCATTTATTTAGGTACTCGTGTAGCCAGAGAGTTCAGGGAGTGAACAGTTATTCAATAGTTTTCATTATTCTACGAAATTTGATTAGGAAATTAAATAAAAAGCAAATAGTGTCGCATTACTTTATTGCTCATCAATCATCAGTAGAGGTACGAAATAAATCCGAATTTCAGAGAAAATTATTCATTTTTGCGAATATATGCGAAATGTTCTAATTTGTACTTTTTTGCGAAAGAGGTAATTTTTTGGCCCAAAAAATAAAATATGGAAAATCATTTTTAGTCTCAGATTGATTTATTATTTTCAAAAGATTTCCTTTGTAAATGCATGGAGTTCAGTTCGCAGAACTACGAGCCCAATTGCTTCCCAAGCACAGAGAAAATTGTTTAGTTGGAGGTTCGTTGAATGATTTTTTTTTTTGTAAAATGCGATTTTTCTATGAAGTATGAAGAACTTCGGAGAGCCTCGAACAACAATATTGGCATGCCTATACCTTGGGAATTTCTCTTTTTACTTTAAATTCTTAAGATAAGAAGCATTTTAAACTAGTACCTGAATGCCAAAAAAAGGCCATGATGCAATCGAAAACAAGGACACCAGCAAATTCAAGCATCACAGTGGGGGACCTTAATATCGAGTATGTAGACAACTTCAACTATCTGGGTTGTAACTTATCGAAGGACGCCAACGAGACCGACGAAATTAAGCGACGGATACAACTAGCCAATAAGACATATTTCTCGGTCCTCCCTATAATTAATTCGAAACTTGCGCACAGGTACACGAAGCTCCGCGTGTACAAAACGATCATCCGGCCCGTGCTATGTTATGGCTGCGAAACATGGACCCTTACCCAAGCCTCCGAAATTTTGCTAGACCGATTCGAACGAAAGGTCCTTCGGCGAATTTTCGGGGCCGTTCGCGAGCGAGACCAATGGCGTATCCGATACAACCATGAGTTGTATCAATTGTACGATGAGCTGGAAGTATCGAAAATCGTGAAGCTTCAACGTCTGCAATGGGCGGGGCATGTACAACGGATGGACGACAATCGCATGCCAAAGAAAGTTATGAACGCACAACGAATTGACGGAGCGAGGTTGCGTGGACGACCGAGAGCTCGCTGGGAGAACTCCGTAGGTGAAGACGCCTACCAGCTGCTGGGCTTCCGAAACTGGAGGACAAGGTCACGTAACCGCGACAATTGAAGGTCAACGATTCAGGCTGCCAAGGCCCGACGTCGGGCTATCGTGCCACATTGATGATGATGAATGCCAAAAAGGTTTCTTCAACAAAAATGAATCCGGAATATAACGCACTACTTCCCAGTCGATTCTTTGTTCGTGACGTTCTGTGTTTCTGTGTTTTTACAAATTTTAGCGTAATTTTCAATAACCAAAATTAGTTTACCGTTTCCCCTAACTGCAATTTTGCGGACCAGTATTGAGTGGTATTTTTTATTTAATTTTAATCTCCTTGTGTATTCGATTTCCGAAATTACACCGACGGAGAGTGGCAAGACCTGCTTCACCACCAATTTTCTATCTTTTGTTTGCTATAAAATTCACTTTTTGGATTGAATTTGATCTTTTGTCACTTTGGTTGTCTAATTGTTCAATTAAAAAAAGCACACTAATGGACTATATTTACGTGATTAACTAACCGCGCAAGTTCCATGTTAACAAATTTTCTTAGATATGCTATTCAAGTGTCGCAAAATTCGAGGTAAAATTTTGGAGACTATTTACAGTGTAATGATTTTAGTTGAAAAAATGATGAAACCCAAACATCCAAACATTTGGTGGCGAGCGGGGGTAAAAGGGGTGAAATTATGATTTTTCGCCAATATCTTGTTAACTGTAATATTTACAGCAAAATTTCCTGAGGACGTTTTTACCAATTTTTTCCCGCCTGCTGTGATTCGGCGATAATATACAGGCATGTCTTTCTGAAAAATGTATATAGGCGAAATATGGCTATGCTTTGTCGGAACAGCCTCAGTCTCCGTGTGAGCCAGCTATATGTTAATAAGAATAGTTATCGCAATTACCATGGCTCTAATTGAACTACTTAAGGAGCTAGAGCTTCAAATGTAACTATCAAAAAATCGAAATTACACCGGATTCTTTTAGGTCTAGTATAGGTAATCTGTCAAGAGAAGCTATACCGTGTAATAGTTCATCGGAAAGGAAATTAAATGTAGTTTATTTCGTTCTTAGGACATTTTGTGATATGACTAACAGTTCTTCAAATTTCTTCTAAAAACTAAAATTTCCCCTTTTCGTCACCCCCTCTCCCCTTAATGTGACGCTCAAATTAGTGTAACTATGTGTGCAACAATTTGGCAACTTTCCTCTTTTTTTATGTCATTATCCTATTACGCAATAATTCATATAAAATCAATTGTTAAACATCAGCTTAAATCTTAAAATAAGCCTGCAGGTTTGGAGCTTATTCAGCTTCAATAACATTCTTAGGATGTGCTATTCAAGTGACGCGGAGTGTGTGTACTAATGAACAGTAGTACACATTTATGTAATTCCCTAAAAATATGCAATACAAAGAATATTAAAATCCAATATCCAAACCAGATAATCTTATGGCTGATATCAAAATGTCAGATAATGCTGGAAATAGAATGGCGGCAGCGACAGCAGCAGCAACGGTAATGCAGTTCAATGCAATTTAAATGGGTGATGTCATGGCAGTCATTGGCAGCAACAGCTATTTTTAGCTTCTAGAACAAGCAACGGTGAACTGTACCAAGATCAGGCACTCCGTAGCCAATGTTGTGTCTCACTCAATGTGCGTTTGGCAACTCAAAAAGCCACACCCTTGTAATAAGTGCAAGAATTTCCATTAGGCGATGTGTGCGTAATATGCGCATAGTGGAAGTAGAAGTACATAATTTAAGAACGAAATAGAGAAATGGAAAAGAATTCGCATACAATATGTTTCAACAAAAATTATACTAGGTGGGCCAAAAGTAATCACTCTATTGGAAATCGCTGTAACTTTTATTTCCTTCTATTTTTTTTCTTTAATTTTTCCTAATTTCTGGAGTAAACAAACGTAGAGTACGAACTGTCAAGCCATTATCGGTCAATTTTTTTGGACAACAATTCGTCGGTTGCATTGGCACAGTGTGAATTTCGTCGCAAATTTCCTGGTCGTCCAACACCAACTGGATAAAAAATGTTCCCAGGGCTGGCCGGCCCCGAAGCAGCCGGTCAGCTGAAAAAATCGCTGCTGTTGCTCAAGATGTCGAAAAGGAGCCTGTGGAGGGAGGAGACGATTGAGGATGGCGTGCGATATGCGTAACGAATTTTTTCTTCCTAAATGTGATGAACTAGGACTGGCGAACAAGTGGTTCCAACAGGACGGTGCAACCGCGCACATTGCTCGAGACGCAATCAATATTCCGAAGGAAACATTTCCTGATTTGCACTGGCCGGCCAGATCACCCGATTTAACTGTTCCAGACTTCTTTTTATGGGTTTTTTTTTTTGAAGTCGCGGGTTTACGTCAACAAGCCTCAGACTCTTGAAGCCCTTGAGGAGGAATATTCGCCAGGAATGCGAAAACCTGTCCCCCGATATTCTGGGAAGAGTGATGGAAAATGCTATAAAACGGACCCGTATGGTAATAGACTGTGGCGGCGGCGGCCACTTTGCCGATATCATTTTTGCGACTTTATACAATAAATGCTAAGGGATTAATAAAACGTATTTCATAAGCAAAACCGAAGTTTTTTTTATTAAGAAAAATACAGCAAAAGAACATCGGATGATTTCTTTTGGCCCACCTTGTATTTGGAGAACGTAACATTTTGGTTAACTTGCAATTTGTGAAGTTCGCTTATCGATTTTTTTTTTCAGATTATGCTAAGCTAACAAGATGAGGATCACCCAGGGAGAAAACAAATCAAACAAAAATTTTAACTTTTATTGTTCTTATTATTCTTGAGATATTATGAAATAAAGTATGTCCGTATCTACGCTTACATATATGAAAAAGAAACTTTCGGTTTTAATTCCAATTTTGTTATAAAGTACATCATTTTTCTTCTTTCAACTCAAACGTCGGCAGACGATTTTCTTCCACTTCAAATCACAATATATTTTGATTCAAGTATGTATGAACTCTTATCAGGAAGATCACAGCACCGTAAACAACTTGAAAACTACCCGAAGATGTTGTTAGGATAACAACAATTCTGTTTTGTTAGCCGAAAAACAATCAATTGGCAAAAACGCAGCGTTCATTGCATCCATTTCATCGTCAAATGGGATTACATACAAATATGGTTTGGTTACAGTAGAGCTAAACACTTGAGCAATACAACAATAGTTTGTTGTAGTTGTAAAACAACGTTTCCTCGTTACTTGTTATACGAGTATTTACTTACTATTTGTAAAGTTCTAATTGAAAGACCGACGAGTGAATTACTCTCGAAAGTGGAAGGAATCGGACGAAATCGCAACGATCCGTTTACTACATATATGGTACTACTGTAGTAGTAGTCTTATGAAGTTGTACTCAGAGTGCTTACTCGTTCAAGATTTATTGCAGACTCTATGCCGACTTTCGTGAATAAAGGGATTCTTTTTTCTCCTTTTATTCCTTCTTCTAAGCTAAGTGAATCCTTTTAACAAACGAATCGTCAGAGTTATAGTTGAAATAGATTCCGCGCGTCAGCAGCAGCATCGGCAGAATTTTATAGCTGACAAATATGCTGAATGCCAATTCTTCTGCCATAGGACCATTCAAATAGTGAAAGAATCAAAATCAATAGAGCAGATATGATGACAGCACTGTTCTGAGGGCTCCTTTGTCTTTGTAACTACAGTACTCTTGATATTCTAGAATCCTTTTTTGATATGAGAAGGCAATATATAGGCAATGAAATCAAAAGAAATCATGGTAAAACATCAGTAATTAGTATGTATATCGGCGGAAGAATTTTAACAAATCAAGGAGTCATTTAATTAAATGATTAATAAAGAAAAGTATGCTCTAATTTAAAACGGGAATAGTGTCGACGAAGCGCTTTCAGATTCGACTGATTTTTTTATATTTTAATTAAATAATAGTATGCACATAGTGTTGTACAAAATATTACATACAGTAGAGCGTCGATTATCCGAACAATCGAGTAGCCGCATCCCGGTACTTAGGCTTTTTCATAGGAAATATACAGAATCAAATGAAAAATTCATATGTCTGCAGAAAGAGAGGTTGCTCTGATTAGCAGCACTCAATTGCTTTGCATTTCTAATTTGTATTCACTGCTAGTTGCTTGGCAGTGTGACCTTTCGATTTCGATTATCAGAATAACCACCTTGTCAGCATTAGTTCGGATAATCGACGATTTACTGTATTACAGTTTTCGAGTTGTCTATATTCTTAAATTAAGTTCTAGAATAATTTATTTGGAAATGCTTCCCTCCATTCCAAACTCACGCCACGCCACTGATCACAACGATAACGACTTCCAAGCTTATAGAGTTGGGACTGGTTTTCGTCTGAATATCAGTTTCTACTTAGTTTTTTTTTACAAGGAGGAGTGCCTCTCTAAGAGCCGTACGAAGGTGGGGGCGAAAGGGAGGAGCCTCGGGCGCCGTCTTCCAGGAGGTGCAAAGAACACAGGCCAAATTCTTGTTCAACAACATTTTCTATATTTAATCTTTTAGGCACTATAAAGAAATTGTAAAAAATACTTTGCGTTCGTACTGTATATGTATACGGCCAATCAGCTCTTTCGTATTTCTGCAAGGGACATTCGGCCTTATGCTTCAACCAAATATTTGGGCAACGTGGTGGGAACAGTTCAGCTTTGATCGTTGCAGGCACAGTAAGCGGTTTCTGCTATGAGGCTACACTTGGCCATAGTTGTGCTGAGCCATCGCGGATTAATCATTTTAAGGTAGTTATCGGGTCTCCTGCAAAACGGGTGTCTACCATAGAATTCAATCCGCACCTAAGTAAATGCATAATGTGAATACATATATGGTCATAATAAAAATAATCATAATCAAAACTGAAAGAAGGATATGCAAGGGTAGTGGCTCTTCTATGTTTTTTTTTTTTTAATTGAGGTCCTTTATTTTTTAGATACAGCTTTTCAATCGAGAATTGCTTATATGTATTTTGGAGGTTAAGTGGCTAGATTTTTGCACTCGAAGTGTTGCCATCTACGCCCGTGCTAGTTCAAATGTGATTTGTTTTATCTATCCTTTGTGTCTAATTAGGATAGGCTACAAGTCCTTTTTTCAAATCATCGCGGGTGTGGCATCCCTAACTTTCATCCCTTCTACGCAAAAAGTTTCCAAGCTTCACACAGAATTTTTTGAAAAGTTTTATTTCCAAGGAGTTAAATTTTTGAGTAAAATTTAACAGTACCCCTCATTTTTTAGCAGAGGGGCTCCTCAGCAGCATTTCCAAATTTTTCATTTTCCGGCTCGCTTGAAATTTTAGTTATTTGGCTTATGCCAGCTCCTCTGTTGGACACCCCAGTTCTTGAAGTTCTTCTTGAAACTTTCCTGGGAATATAACAAACTTCTCATGCCAGCTCCTCTGTTGGACACCCCAGTTCTTCAAGTTCTTCTTGAAACTTTCACTCATCCAGGGAATATAACAAACTTCTTCGCTTTCTATCGTTAAGTACGCTTGCGCAATGTTCTGCTCCGGGCACCAAGAAACAAATGCCTGCCGATATACACTCCGGTTCATATAATGGATCCACCATTTCCCCTGCATGACGCATTTATCTTCGGAGGAGCTTCACGAATTTGATTTCAGCCGATTTGATTAAAGATGTTGACATGGATACGCCAACGACTAGCTTTAGTTTAACTTGCCCATAGGATGAAGATCTGCACAGGGGCTTCAAATATGATCCTCAGATTTGGGGTCAATCGGTGAATACTTTCTCTCTAAAAATCAATGACTTTTACGAACTTGCATGCAGAGGAGCTCCTCAAGGTATGGTGTTCTTTTGCCGCTTCTCTTGAATTAAGTGATAAGAAGCTAAATAGTCTAAGTAGATGATCTTAAAAGTTGTCTCGTACACAAATTGAAATTTAAATTTTCATTAAAAAAAAAAATAAAAAACCAAAATTGGAACATGTTGCTCGAACATAAAATGTTTGTTGTTGCTTTTCATGCGGGTTTTGTCAATATTTTCTGGTTAAAAAATTGAAGATATGGAGCCTCCATTCCAATTCCGAACACAATAAATTTTGAAAACCTTACTTCACTGTGGAGTATAAAAACTGGATAGACAAAAAAAAATCAAAGCACAATGATGAATTCGCAATAAATTTTTCAATTGGATCATATCGTTTTCGTATTATTTTTTCTAACTCGATAAAAAAGTTTGTTTGTTTGCAGTTGCAGGAACATTTGAAACTTTGTAGATGTAACGGCTCAAAGTACTGCTTGTTTGGAATTTCAATCTATTTTAAAATTTGAATTTGCTTTGACTTTTTCGGCATTCCTCGAATTTTTCGATTGGAACTCGAATAACCGAACTTTCGGTTATCGAAACAATCTCTCGACACAAGTTCGGATAATCGATGCTCTACTGTACATCAAATACATTTTCAAGGATATTTCAACCTCAAAACTCCTACGTAGTATCGTCACTGATATTCCATTTAATGTAAGAAAATATTGGCGAGTCACTGGCCGGAATTTCTTATACCCTTCACTCGTAGAGTAAAGGGTATATTAACTTTGTCATGAAGTTTGTAACGCATTGAAGGAAACATCTCCGACAATATAAAATATGTATATACAGAAAGCTCCGTTCGCGGACAGCTCCCGTAAGCGGACACCTCCCGTAGCCGGACAAATTTCTCGGTCCCAAGCTTTTCCATACAATTTTCGAACAAAATACGTTCCCGTAGCCGGACGCTCCCCTGGCCGGACGCGGACACTAATATCTAGTACATTTTTTAGGTCGACTCTCCCGTAAACGGACAAAAAGTAAATTCTAGGACTACTCTTCAACGACATTTTGAGAGATTTAATGGTAGAAATGACTACAAAACAACTTGCTGAAGTACTTTTCTGATTTTTGTAGACAAACAAAGGGTTTTAAGTTTGAAGTTTTAGTCTCTCCTGATGTCCGTCCGCTTGTGCAGAGGAAATTTTGAGAATAATTGTAGAAAATCTTGAAAAATATCAATAATTTCCAACACCGATATTCAATTTTTAATTATGTTGAATTTAAAGGGGTCTGAAAGGTAAATAAATTTAAATAATTTTGGTGTTCGCTATAATCAGCCTCTCCCGCAAGCGGACATCTCCCGTAGCCGGAGAAAATTAATGGAACCGTCAGTGTCCGCCTACGGGAGCTTTCACTGTATATGATCAGCAAGACGAGCTGAGTCGATTGGGCGATGTCCGTCTGTCTGTCTGTCCGTCTGTTGCTACGCGTTTTACTCGGCCAGTTTAAAAGCTATCGAGCTGAAATTTTGCACACATGCTTCTTTTTATTGCAGGCAGTTTGTATGTTCGAATCGCTAAAATCGGACCGTGGGGTCATGGGGCTGCCATACAAACCTAACCCCCCAAAATGGTTTTTCTAAGAAAAACTTTTTTATGCGTGCACCAATTTCAACCAAATTTCACACAAATGTGTTTCTATTGATAAGACAAAACATACGGAAGAATGGATCAAATCGGACTATGGGGTCATGGGGCTGCCATACAAACTTAACCCCCCAAATTAGCTTCTTCTAAGAAAAACTTTTTCATTTGTGCACCAATTTCAACCAAATTTTATACAAATGTGTTTCTATTGCTGCCACAAAACATATGTAGGAATGGTTGCAATCGGACGGTGGGGCCATGGGGCTGTCATACAAACCCAACCCCCCAAATCGAGTTTTTCTAAGAAAAACTTTTTGATTTGTGCACCAATTTCAATCAAACCTCTTAAAAGTGCATTTCAATTGATGCCACAAAACATATGTAAAAATGAATGGAATCGGACAATGGGGTCATGGGGCTGTCATACAAACCCAACCCCCTAAATTGAGTTCTTCTACGAAAAACTTTTTTATTTGTGCATCACTTTCAACCAAAACTCGTAAAAGTGCATCTCTATTGATGCCATAAGACATGTGTAAAAATGAATGGAATCGGTCTATGGGGTCATGGGGCTACCATACAAACCCAACCCCCCATTTTAGATCTTCTAAGAAACATTTTTTCTACACCAATTTAAAAAAAACTTAATGCGTCCTTGTCAAAACAAAAAAAAATTAAAACGAATGGAATCATACTATGCTCCCGCATCCCCCCAATAAAATTTTCCGAGTAAACATTTG
This sequence comes from Microchrysa polita, assembly GCA_949715475.1. Lineage (NCBI taxonomy): Eukaryota > Metazoa > Arthropoda > Insecta > Diptera > Stratiomyidae > Microchrysa > Microchrysa polita. The sequence goes on from OX454420.1 coordinate 62,907,249, forward strand.
TTTTTTCCCACCAAAAACACACAAATATTGTTCTATCGACGCCACAGAAGGAAAAGAATGGGGAAGGATTGAACACCAGTCATATGTTCGCCCAAAAAAAACTTTTAGCCCGAGGAGAGTGAAGGGTATTCAAATTTCGGCCGCGATCGAAATTAGCCTCGGTCTCGTTTTATTATATTATGCACTTTATTTCCTGCTTAAGTTACAAGAAAGAGAATGAAATTCTACTGACATTCCTATTTGCAGATATAATCTAAACGTATGTAGGTATGTATGTAATCGCATAAATTTTTTCCGCTATAAGGAATAGTTCATAATCATGACTTGTTCTTTTCAAAATATCATTATTATGTCATTAAAAAGCTTGTTTACTTGACATCTAGATCGCTTCTTAAATTCATGTTCAGATATAGATAACGATATCAATTGCATTTGTACTTACATAAAAATTGGAATATGTTATGTGCTATATGTAATGTGTAACTTTGAAGTTATTTACGTGCTAGTCACAAGTAGTATAATGTAGTTAATCAAATCGAACAGAATATCACAACAACTATGCAAGTTGTTTGATCGCAAGGGGCACTGGTCAAGTTCAATCGAAAGGCGATAAAGACTGACTGACAATGGTTTATTGGATTTGAATAACTTTTGCAGTGTCTAACGCAGAGCATTTTTCTTTTTATACATAATTACTGCGTGCCTCGAAGTATTATTCCTTGCAGTTTGTTGCAGGATACAAATGGCTTGTTCGGCTATCCGTTCTCATAGGGGTAACTTTTGTGTTTCCGATATTTTCCGCTATATGGCGGAGGTTAAGAGTGTCGCAAGTTCTTCCTACGAGAGCTGACAGCGTAATGTTCCGGAAGCACGAACACACAAATCAATGCACAAACGATTTCCTTTCGATTGATATCAAATTTATTTCCATCCGACCATATTTAAAAATGTCAGGCTAACTTCACACTATGAAATTAAACATCTTATAATTAAATAATTAGCGATGCACAAACAAAAATGAATGTCGCACAATCATGCACAAACATTTTCTCCCCCGCACAAACGGTTCGGACGAGATTTGAAGATTTACCCGGTCAACTTCACAATATAAAAGTGACTAGGAGGGTATATTCACTGTTGTGGAATGATTTGAACATTAAAGTTTTCTGGATTAAAGTTATATTTGTGGCACTACTATTAAAAAATATTTTCGAGAAAATATTTGCCAAAAAAGAAAAAAGTGTACATATATGATCAGCATGATTTGGGGAGTCGATTGGGCGATGTCTGTCTGTCCGTCTGTTGCGACGCGTTTTACTCGGCGAATTTAAAAGCTATGAAGCTGAAATTTTGCACAAATGCGTCTTTTTGCTGCAGGCAGTTTGTATATTTAAATCGGTAAAATCTGACAATGGCGTCATGGGGCTGCCATACAACCCCCCCCCTCTCCAGAATTCGGTCTTCTAAGAAAAACTTTTTTATTTGTGCACCAACTTCAACCAAATTTCACACAAATGTGTTTCTATTGATGACACAAAACATATGTAAGAATGGATCAAATCGGACCATTGGATCATGGGGCTGCCATACAAACACAAGCCACCAAATTAGGCAGAAGGAAAATAATGGGGGGGGGGGGGATTAAATACAAGTCGTAGGTAAGCCCGAGGAGAGCGAAGGGTATCCAAATTTCGACCGCGCCCAAAATTAGCCTCGGTCTCGTTTTTTGGGGTTTTTTAGAAATTTTTTTTTTCAAAAAACCCTTATGAAATCGATTTTGTCCGTCCGTCCGTCTGTTCATTAAATAACTCGCGAACGGCTTAACCGATCGTCATGAAATTTAGTAAGAATATGTAGAATGGTAACAGTCTCTGGCACGAAATACTTAAAAGTTGGTGGGACAAAAAGAACAGGGTGTCCCGGGCATTTGAAAATTTGTTCACTAAATAACTCGCGAACGGCTTAACCGAATGTCATGAAATTTGGTAGGAATGTGTAGAATGTTAACCGTCTTTGGAAAGATATACTTAGTAGTTTGTAGAGCAAAGATAACAGGGTGTCCCGGACATTTGAAAATTTGTTTGCTAAAAAACTCGCGAACGGCTTAACCGATCATCATGTATTTTGGTAGGAATGTGTAGAATAGTAACAGTCTTACTTAGAAGCTGGTAGGGCATAAATAACAGGGTGTTCTGGAAATTTAAAAATTTGTTCACTAAATAACTCGCGAAGGCTTAACCGATAATAATGAAATTTGGTAGGAATGTGTAGAATCGTAACAGTCTTTAGCACGAAATACTTAGACGTTGACGTAGGATAAAGCTTACAGGGTGTCCCGGATATTTGAAAAAGTCGACTTTTTTAGTTTTTATCGGACATGGATTAATGGGTACTCAAATCAAAGAACTTGATGGGTACATTTCACACCAGTTGCTTTTTTCAGTCTGGAGCAATGGTAACGGAATTACAGCTAATAAATTCAGTTAATATGTATAGCCATGATACATAGTAAATCTATTTTTGGATTGGTCTAATTATTTATACCAATCCAAAAATAGATTTACAAGAAGCATTTCATTAATATTGTGCATAATTCTTATTTATTACCTATAAAATATATGTGCAAAATTATGCACTATGCATGTATCCAAAATCTAATCTATTGCGGGCGCAGCCCACGTCGGTATTTTTTCTTTTATTTTGTGAATGGTCAGGACCTTAGTAATACAACTATTTTAGCACTTAAAATAGAAAGAAAATAGAAAAAGGTTGTTGTTTTGGAAAGCAAGAGTCTTTTTCTAAAAATAATCGGAAAGGTCCCAAAAAGGACACTAATTAGTCCTTGACAGGAGATGGGCATGTGTGGTGTCATATCAAAGAGGGCGTCGAGTACATTACATATCCGGTGTTTCTTCGTGTTTCAAGGGTCCAAAACGGAGTAAATCGCGTTTTAATGAACAATTTCGGTGTTCACCGTAATTTATCATCTGTATTTCGCCAAAGCCATAAGAAAAAATAACAGGCGCGACAATCCTACATTAGACTAAGGCCGCAGGATGTGTTAGTGACATCCTATTTCCAAGATCTTATCTGCTTTTTTTGTTGAGGTAATGAGATCAGCATCACGCTCAGCAGTGTTATTTATCCCCATAAATGGGTACTCGTTTAACATCTGAGTGAGATCATAGTCCGTTACAAGCTCGTGAGTTCGAAAATCACCATGATCCACGGTGAGATTCGAGCTCATGACCCTGTGCACTTTCTAGAAAGCACGTATTGTACCTACTTATTTGACTCGATTCAACTTTTGAGATATGCAATCGTTATACCTGTTGAGATCACTGCTTATCAAATAGAATGTATCTATAGGTATCTAGTCTAGAGCTAGCCGATGTAAGCGTGTGCTAAAAGTCTACGGCAATTCACTGAATTTATCTACTGAAAATAAATTAGCAGGTATTCCCTGATTATTTACTGTTTTGCTATAACATACATAAATATACACAAACAAGTGTGCTAGTGACGTCACTATATCACATTCGCATTCATGTCGCGAATATGTATATTTTTTTTCGCTCGACGATCAGGTGAGTGCTACTAATAATCTTAACGGCTGAATTCGCTAAATTGCTAGTCTCCGACTTTAGGAAATGCTGTAGTTGTAAGTTTATCGTATAGTATTACAGTCAATAATAATTTCGCGAGTAATACAAGTAGTGGATGTAATAAATTTATTGCGAATATGTACATATATCGATGGATAGCATCTAGAGATCAAGGCGAACTTGTGTGGTTTTCCTCGATCATGCAAAGCGAGTACCATGCATAGACGCTTTGCTTCCGTTGTCCATGGTCAAGTGCAATCTACCTGCTTCCACTCCTCTATTGCCAGAATCAGGGCAGGATACCGACTTTTGTGTTCAATTCAATACTACAACGGACAAAGTTATCTCATCATTTTGCGCTCAAGAAGAGGATGCCTTGAATACGAGTAAATAGGAAACTTTCCGCCCATCCATCCCCATCCAATGCCGCCATAGACAATTAGAATTTGTGGGTGGGAGAGAGATTCAGACTATGTTCTAAAATCCTCAAGTGTAAATCGGTTTCTTTGACAAACACTTTATACGCCCGTGAACGACAACGAATTCACACCATCATTGATTGATTGGAGCGCATTTTCATTGTCGATTCGATTTTGTCAATAGCATTGTGCTGCGGTGTGTACCCGATAGATTCGCAGTTTTGTGTGAAGTGAAGTGACGTAGTGTGTGTGTAGTATAAGGGTGGTGATGCAAACAATATCGCGCTTTGAGCGCAATTGAAAGGAAAAGTTTCAATTTGAATTCGAAATGAGTTTGTGTAATTTCGTAGGGACGTTTGGTTTTTGTGCGTTGCTGTTGGCATGCAATGGATCGTGTAACGATAATACGACGAGGTAGGTGGCGTTTAGTAACATTCATAGCACGTACACGTTATGAGATAGTTCCGTAGAACTATTAAAATGCTACTAAATAGGAAGCGAACTATTAGTCGATCAATGATATGAATTTAATTGGAAAGTTTTAAGATGCACGACACGTGCGTGGCAGGCAAAGTTCAAGTTGAACATTATCCGTGTTTTGCGAGTTCATGATTCAGACAAGTTTGTATGGAAATGTTTTATCTGCCGGTTCTTTTGAGTGCTGATTGCCATTCGAATAGTACCTAATGGCAGAATATTGTATATATGTACGTATAATTGGTGTGTTCACTATCCAATTGGATAGTTTATGTGTAAATATGCGATTTATTCCATTAAAGGATCCGTCCATCACAGTAAAACATCGATTGGCTACGTCCACACATGTGCGCTTTCGTCTTCCCTATCGTCTTCAAGCTCCTTTTCCACTTTCAACATTGAACTTGTCATTGATTGCATCAAGTGAACAGAAGAGATGAATGTCACATTTGTTCATCATTCGTCGTAGGATATATTTATCGCGACTCGTTCAGAACGCGTAAATAATTACTTATTTTGTTAAAATTATGAAAAAAGTTTTGTGTCGTGTATGAAAAGGAGTAGATTCCACAAGACGTCTGTTCATTTTTCAAAATCGAAATTTAATGTCAACACATTTTAGCGCTTATCCAATCGCTAAGAAATGAAAACACTCTTTTCTCAAGTCGCAGACACATAAATGCCGATCAAGTTTAGTTCACAATCTTTGCACACAGCAAATCTTAAAAATGTTGAAAGAGAAAAGGATAGCAAACCCGACTTCAGTGGGTTGCAATTTTCCATCCATTCGACTTCGATTTTGACATAATCAACTTTGGTTAACACTGACAAGATTGAATTCTAAATGTGTGGACAGGCACATTAATTGCTATCGCGAATTGCAGTAATGACACATTTTGTGTCATAAATATCAATTCAGATATGACCGTGGAATTCTACGGCAGAGGTGTTCAGCTCATGGTGCTGCAATGTTTATGAGTTTCGGGTATCTGGAAACTTTTTGTTTCGTTGGCACTGTATAGAGAATCGCGGTCCTGGCATCTTAGTATAGTGATTTTAGTTGAAATAATGATGAAACCCAAACATCCAAAAAAAGAGCTGACTTTTGATGCCAAATTGTTCTATGGTCTGACCGCAATACGCAGTAAAAAGTTACACTTTTTTGCGCGTCACATTTGGTGGGTGGGGGGGGGGGGGGGTGGGTTGAAGGGGTAGCAAAGGAGCGAAATTATAATTTTTCGCAAATATCTTCTTAACTCTAATATTTACAGCAAAATGTCCTGAGAACAATTTAAACTACACAAAATTTCCTTTCTAATGATATATAATACTGTATACCTTCTCTTGGTAGATTATCAAGAGACGCGAAAGCGTATCGCCCGCCAAAGGAAAGACGAACGAAAGCGAACAAGTTATCAAGAGACGCGAGAGCGTATCGCCCGCCAAAGGAAAAACAAACGAAAGCGAACAAGTCTATGATTACAAATTGCTTTTTTGTTTGACAGGGCTACAGCCTTCCAGGCAACATCCCCCAAAATGTTTTTTTTTACCAAAATATTCCACATATCCTGTTCTAGTGCCTTTCAAAAAAAAATCTTCGATCGGCACAATAACGGGTAAGATATATGCAATAAACGGTGAAATTTTCACCCTCACAGACTTAAGCGAGTAACCCAATTTCAGACTGGGGTCTACAGTTGCAGAAAGACTTGCTTCTACTGTCTCTCCCCGTGATAGGATTTTTATGAAATTTGGAATGAATGATCCCCTGGTGGTCCTTCTAAAGAATCAATGTCTTCCATTTAAATAAGTGGATGGAATAACCGTAAAATAATAGGTAAAGTTAACAAAAGATTTCCAACAATTGCGTCTTTCGGCTCATCGCATTTACAATTTTTTAAAACACATTGCGACATTGGGACACGGGGACATTGAGACACTAGGATATTGGGAGACTAGGATTCTGGGGCAGTGGGATATTAGGAAATCGGGGCAATAGGGTCTTGGATCATAAGGACATTAAGATATTGGGGCATTAGGCACACTGGGGAAACTGGGACGTGGGAACATCGGGATATTGGGACATTGGGACATCGGGATATTGTGACATTGGGACATTGGGACATTGGGATAGTGGGACATTAGGACACTGAGAGACTGGGACATGGGGGCACTGGGGTATTAGGACATTAGGAATTATGACTTTGGGACAATAGGACAATCGGACATTTTGACACAAGCACATAGGGACATTAGGCTACAGAGACATCGGGATATTGGGACACCGGGATATTGAAACATTGGGGCACTGCGATATTAAGACATTGGAACATTGGGATATTGGGACATTAGGGCATTGGAACATTGAGAAATTGGGACAATGAGATATTCTTGCATTTGGACATTAGGATATAATAGGCATACTGAGGAAACTGGGACGTGGGGACATTGGGCCACTGGGACATCGGGATATTGGGACATTGGGATATCAGGATATTAGGACATTGGAACATTGGGATATTGGGACATGGGAACATTTGGATGTTGGGACATTAGAACCCTGGGAGACTGCGACGTTGGGGCATTGGGATACTAGGACATTGGACCTTGGGACATTAGGACAATCGGACATTGGGACACTGGTACATAGGGACATTGGGCCACTGAGATATCGGGCTATTGGGACATTGGAACATCGGGATATTGGGTCATTTGAACATTGGGGCACTGCGATATTAGGACATTGGAAAATTGGGATATTGGAATATTGGGACATAGGGACATTGGGACATTAGGATATTGAGACACTGGAACATTAGGACATTGTGACGCTGGGACATTAGGTACACTGTGAAAATTGGGACATGGGGACTTTGGGACAGTGGTACATTCGGATATTTGGCTATTGGGAACTTGGTATATTGCGACATCGGGATATTGGGACATTTGTACATTGGGACACTGGAACATTAGGACATTGGGCCATTGGGATATTATCGCATTAGGATACTGGGACATTTGGGAACTTGGATATTAGGAAATTGGGGCATTAGGACCTTGGGACAGTAGGACAATTGGACATTGTTATCCCTTCTGTCGGCACCTACTACAATATGCATATTCTATACCCAATAGGTCTGGCTAGACCTACTGAGAAAAAAAATTTTATTTTTTAGAAAAAGTAAAATTTTTATCGGTAAAATCATTCTATCCATTCTTTACTGCAATTTTTCAACAATAAAAGCATCAAAATAACTTTTGTAGATATACTGGAAACGTTTTTAAGTAGATATATTTTGAGGTGGTATTAGTACAAACGTGTTTCTCCCTTATTTTCTTCTTTTTTTGCTTCGCTATTTCCACAGTGTTTATCTAGTAGATATTTTGATCGAATTTTCTAATTCTAATATCTTTGGGGAAATATTAAGCACTTTGTTGGCAGATTTTACCTCGATATTAGTCTGCAGATTTAGGGAAATAAGTGGGAAGAAATAGGGAATTTTCAAGGCAAAAATCATTTAATTCTGAATTTTTTGATCAAATCTATTTAGAAAGACGTTTGCAAGTCACTCATATTTAGTCCTTACTATTACAAAGGAAGTAAAACTGGGTTCAATTTCCTAGGATCAAATCTCAATTGATTAGGTGGTGTTATAAAATGTGACGAAATTAGGCATACCCATTTTCCGAACTTCACGGCTTTTTATAGAAAAATCTCAGAAATGTTTTTCGTTTATAGTTCAAATTGAGTTTAAATGACATTATTACATCATAAATAACAGAATTTAAGATTTGCACTTCTTACTTCAAGAGAAAAATGGGGGGAATAACTATAGGTCTGGCCAGACCTATTGGGTATCAAAAAGCACTATAAATTGAAAATCATCAAAAACATACTCAAAACTTCAACCGATTTTTCCAAATTTTTGCAAAATGCTTCCAAACATATTATTCTAAGATATCATGAAATATGAAGTCGCTGCGATTTCATCTTCTATGCTTTTTAGACCAAAATATAGTGCCAAAGGTCTGGCCAGACCTTCGTGCCGACAGAAGGGTTAAATTAGGACATTCGGTGGGAGACTGGGACATTGGGATATTGCGATACTGGGACATTGGGACACTAGGACATTTGGACATTAGGCCATTTGGACACTGTGATATTTGCACTTTCGGACATTGGGACATAAGGACATTGGAACACTGGGACATCAGGATCCCAAAACAAAAATATTAGGTGGCTATTTAATTATGCAAAAATATATGATATCTGACCAAAAACAACAAAGTTGTAAAAGTAACCCCGCCAAAGAAAAATTCATCTGCCGCAAAAAGAATACATATCACTCCAATCCGCCGCTCATAAGTAATTTTGTTTTAGGTGTAAATGCTGGATTTTTAAATATGCAGGACTACTTCTCAAAGTAATTTGGTGGGAGCATTAACATTTTACTCAGTGCCACTTTGACGGCTCCCACCAAATTACTTTAGGAAATAGTCCTGTACATTTAAACTTCTCCAGCATTTACACCTAAAACAAAATTACATCCAGTATTTACACCTAAAACAAAATTACTTATGAGCGGCGGATTGGAGTGATATGTATTCTTTTTGCGGCAGATGAATTTCTCTTTGGCGGGGTAACTTTTACAACTTTGTTGTTTTTGGTCAGATATACAAGACCTAAAAACATCCGATGTAATTCCGCTTTTTGGATAGTTACATTTGCCTCTCTAGCTCCTGAAGTAATTTAATTGGAGCCATGGTCATTTGAATAACTATTCCTATTAATATATAGTTACTTCAGGAGCTAGACAGACAAATGTTACTATCCAAAAAGCGGAATTACATCGGATGTTTTTAGGTCTAGTATATAATCTACCAGGAGAAGGTATATATCATTGGAAAGGGAATTTTGTGTAGTTTAAATTGTTCCCAGAGCATTTTGTTGTAAATATAACAGTTAACAAGATATTCCCGAAAAATTATAATTTCGCCTTTTTGCCACGCCTTTTTAACCTTCAATCAGGCGCGCATCATTTTGTGACATAACCGGGCGCGCGGCGGTCAATCACCGCCCTCGTCGTTTCCCCTCCATTTTCGCTCAACCGTACAAAATCCATTCTCATAATTATGGTAAATTGAAAGAAGAGCATGTCCCAAATAAGTTATCATCATAAAAACTATTATCTGGTAAACAATTAAACAAGCTCTGCAGTTTTAGCGAAGCACGTCACTTCAGTGATAATACACAGAGTACACATACATATATACTTCTCCCACCTCGATCCGTCCAACGGGAGAAAAGCTATGCGTGTTTATATGATCAGGGCAGTAATTACCACCCGCGCGCCCGCTTGAAGGTTAAGGAAGCGGTTTTAGTTTTTGTTGGCTTAATAATAGATTCATCATTGCATATGAAAGTTGAAAGTCACATCATCTCTAAATCGCTAACTCGGTACTTTCGCGGTTCTGGCATATTAGTGACGATATGTTTTGTGGTATCAGTAGAAAAACATTTCAGTAAGATTAGCTTAAAATTAGTGGACAAATGAAATAGTTTTTCTTAGAAGAATCTAATTTGGAGGGATGTGTTTCTATGTCAGCCCCGTGACCCTACGGACCGACTGCATCCGTTTTCGCATATTTTTGAGGCTTCGATAGAAATACATTTGTGTACGTCTTGGTTGAAATTCGTACACAATTAAAAACGTTTTTTAGCAAAACAAATTGGGGGGGGGGGGGGGGGGGCATGTAGGATTGTATGGCAGCCGATTACTGTTTTTGGCTAACTCGTCTGGTTTTGGTGATACATTGCCGGCCACTTGAATAGGACACGAAATTTGTTTGTTTCTGTGTAGCTTGTATCTCATGTCGTTCAGCGTAACACTTTACACTGAGAGGAAAAAGGTAAACTGATCATCTAAAAAGTAGTGGATATCGGCTTAAGTTCGCCTTTGATTTGATTGATTTGATGGTTATGATTCCATGTATGTAGTTGAAACAGTTACAAAGATATGGGTAATTTTCCTATTCCTTATTACTCAATTAATTCATTTGTAAAGATAGCTGTTTATTGTGTATAAGTTGACCAATGAAGTCAGCGCCGGTCCTAGGTTCTATGCGTCCTGTGCAAATATGTTTAAAATCGCCCTTTAATTTTTCTTTCCCATTTGGATTAATTGGAAAAGTTAAATAAAAGGCTAATTTCTTTCGGAGGTGGACAAAATTAGGATACTCTTCTGTTGCTTTCGGGCTAATAGTTTATATAAAGCCCTATGATCTATGAACTCAAAATTGCCCGTTAATGTACTCAATACAACGATACAAATGGGGCAATATTTTTTTTTTGATTTAAACCATTCATCGGGATCCCATTACCGATGGGTATGGAAGTCCTTGTCGGCCTCAGGTTCTCTAATTATTTCATTATCATCGAAATATTTGCGGTGTGAATAAACTTATGTTTGCCAAGTTTAATTCACTAATGCTACGTGCAAATCATCGATATGAGTGGTTTTATTATTTTAATTTTATTTATGCTGGCCAGAACTAGTCGTCTTCAGTCAATCAAAAAGACACCCAGGCGCTAAAACTTACGCCATTCAACAAACTTTCCACGAAATTTACGTTGCGGACGTCATGAAATTTGCATAACTAGCCCATAATAACAGCCGGGACAGGCTGGCTATAATTAGACACAAACGCTAATTTTCGGACACATTAAGTTTCTTCCATTTACTTTGATTGGCTTCGTTTCAGAGCACCATCAGATAAGACAGATTCCACAAACTTCTCCCTAATATGGTAATTTTTCTCTAAGATTTTTGATTTTGGGACGTAGTTGAAAAGCCCAAGTTGGGGATTTCCACAATCGGATCGACTGGCGAGGAGTTTGCAGGTAGAATGCAATCCCGACGTTAATATTATATTGAAAGCGGATGGGTGGGTGTGCTTTTAAATGCTTACTGAGGAGGATCAGGCCCTAAAAGATTATATCGAGATCTACGGTTACAAACAACTTCACCAGCTATGCCATACCTGAATTGAAACAAAAACTCGACTCACTCATATTAATATTTTGCTGATGGCTCATTAGGGACCTGTTTTCAACAATCGGAGACTCTCCTGCATTTCGCCGGATGTAATTACGATCTATTGCATTTTAATTTCAGAATAAAGCTCTACAATAAACATAGGAAATAAAAATAGGAAAATATACCTAAACTAAAGCTTCATTTACCATTACATAACACGTATGAGGGATTTTGAAGTGGGGGGCTCCTCCAGATTTTGACCCGTGCGCCACGATTCCTTCGCACGGCTCTGAGTGCTCTCATTATAGTGTTTAAGTTACGAGTAAGTGTAAATAAATAATAATACCACACGCTGTGTAGCTCACTTGGTTGAGTCGCACTCTACGGCCTACGATGCTAGTAATCTAGAGGTCCGGAGATCGATGTATAGTGCTTGCAACATTATATACACTCCTCTATATGCAATGTAACGTTGACTCGAAGTAGCCTATACGGTACAGAGAAGAAGAAGTAAATAAATAAAGTAGGTGCTATATTATAATCATATTTTATCTAAAGAGGTTCTTTAAAGAAATATTAACTGGAAATTAAAATTGTTTGTTTGAAGAGTTTAAGGACCAACTCAATAAGTTGAGCGCCCCTTTTTATTGGCATGCACAATCTGCACATATAGTAAAGCCGGCCCTGAATGAAGTATACAACGCGTAGCCGATAATCCGAACTACAGAGGAAACCAAATTAGTGGAGTCTTGGAGTTTACTTGTTCTGAATTTCGAGGAAATGGTTGATTTTAGGTAATTTCTTCGGAAAATCGATTATCTATTTTCGTAGAATTTCGTTTTGTTATTATATTTTTGTTGTTTCCAAGAGTGGAGAAAAGATTTAATTTTTCGGGCGATAGGGATTACTTGAAATTCGAGAACTCACTGTAGTTGAATTTTTTCTACTTCACCGAAATATCAACGTTTGTTTCTAGTTAATTTTTTATTCCAATAATACACGGCTAAATTTAGCCGGAAGAAATTACTAAATCTGGCCAGACGGACTTTTAATCGGATCTAATTTTTTGGTCGGCCTTTTTCTGGCTAAAACTATTTTATTGAATTTTAACCCTCTAACCGGACAATTTTTTTTCTTGGCAGAAAAATTATGGTAGGTTAATATTAGTATACAAACCAAAGAAAACGAACCAAAAATTGAGTTTGGTAATTGGTTTAGTTTTTACACACTAAAATGTGTAGCCCGCCAAAAGGCGGTCTATCCAGAGAACGGCAAAGAAAAAGAGACTATGCCTGGCCCGCTTGGTAGATTTGCGTACTTTGCCGTGTGTTCTCATTTTTGTTATAAATACTCTAAAAAAACCGGTGTTTGGTAGAAAAGAGATTTATTATGATTTTTGCGTATTTATATATAGATATATTGAAGTGTTTGAAATCTGTGGCAGGTAGATACTGGGAGCGGTTTCTATGGCGTCCATAACACTATATTCTTACTGACTAGCAGTGCGTCTTTAGTCAAAGCTCTATCCCTCAGAAATTAATCCAAAATGGTTTAGGGGTGCTTTAACAATACTCGACATTGGTTTAGTTAGAATACATACCTAACAATCTTTAACAATTATGAGCTTGCAAGATTGGGTCATCTTGTTTACTCCTTAGCCCTTATTAGTTCTTTTATAAAGGATTTTCTAGATGGTGGATCGTGACAAAAATATATACATCTGTGCCCACTTTTGGGAAAGTTCCAACCAGTACTATTACTATTAAGTTTTTTTATTGTGAATTTAGAAACATTTTTGGGGTGTTTCAAATAGATATGCCAATTTAGGAGAAGGGAGAGCATAGCAGCATGATTATGGGCAGTCATCCTGTCATCGTGATGTAGGTTGTCGTCTGTATAGCTACTAAATTGTCGGTTAAAGCAAATACCACCGCTAGCACTACAAGCTGCATCACAATACACAGCACCAGTTTGGGTATGTAAAAAATGGGATCCTGGTTTGGTCGACCACCAACGAAACTGATATAGCGCCTAGAATTCCTGAGTCTTCCTTTGGAAAGTCGGATCTCACACATTCAATACAGACTAGTATTGATTAGACTCTCCCTAGGAAGCATTAAATGATTCTCCTTCTCTTACTTCAATCACTTGTTCCTAGCTTCTTGAGTCTTCTTAGGATTGTGGATAACCGTTGTTCCCAAATCTTTACAACACGATATGACCCCATTTCATCGTTTAATTGATCCTGAGTTTAAATTAGTTATAACAGTTACTTCCGGTTCATATTCCTGTTTTGCTCAAATGTCGCCTTTTCCCGTTTGTTGGCCATATGTAGAGTATCGGCCCCATAATTCCAAGCGGCTCCATAGTCCCAATCGGCTCTAAATTTATCAGCTGATTCTCCAGAGCTTAATCGGATTTTTTAGCTGATCGATTGCTCTGGAAAGACGCTACAGCATAAAAAGATTCAAATAAAATCGATTCACATCCTAGCAGTAATAATTTTGTTGAAAATTCAATGAAAATTATTTCGAAAAAAATACATGAGTATACGATAAATGTAGAAAAAAAGTTTGGGTTACCTGGATATACCGCCTTTTGGCGGGCTTATTTTATCGGACCTGAAAATGCATATTACTTTTCAAAAAATCAAAATTCACTTATATTATTATGAAATAAACAATATTTCTCATCTACAATAATTTTTCTGTAGAGCAAAGCTAATAACAAAGAGGTGTTTTTGTATTGCGAAATGCGCACTGTATGCTTCAATAATTTATTTGGTCCATTTTCGCATCAACTCACATTCAACTGGCTATAGAATAGGATAACGGTATTTGTCCGGTTTTCTGGAATATTAAGGCGCTTGTACAGTACCAAACACAACTTCTTATTGCATTATTCGCAAAAAAAAGTCATCACATTAGGAGTTAGGTGGATAAATTCAGAGCCCGCCAAAAGGCGGTCTGTCCTGCTAGAGGGTTAAGATCAAATATACATCCCAGCAAACCAAAAATCGGACTCTGACGAAAAACGAAACATTTGCGGATGACGACTGCATGCACAAGTGTCGCAGCACCAAAGTTCATAGAAGTGGATGCAAGAAAAGATACAGTCTCAAGGGTACGTCGAGTGTTGGTCGGATTTTGAGAAATGCACGTGGTCATATGGCTGGCTCGGTGAAATCTCAAGTAAAAAGGTTGCAGGTAAATTGCGTATTTGACCTGTTTTGCGTACTTTGAATGATTTGCTCTCATTTCATTCATATGTTGTTTCTGTTGGTCTTAAGTTGTGTTTCCGTGTTTGTGATTATTCGATCGAGTTACTCGAGAAGTGGCTGAAAAATTCTCTTAGACAGACACTTAGAAAGGGAATGTACTAGAAGCTAAATTATGTTCGTGGCAATTAAAAGTATGTTATTTGATAATAAATAAAATTGAACTATCCGCTAATTTTATTCTATCACAGATCTATTTCATTCGAAGTTTGCGCAATGGTCTGAGAAAATATTCGATCAAGCGACTATGAAGTATTTTCAGTAAAGATAAGGACCGGCAGACGAGACGGAACCGCAAAAAAAATTTTAATTTTACGTTATAAAAGTTCCTTCTTAATTATTTTGTTATTTAATACATTATGTACATTTATTAATTAGTTTTGAATATGCATAATATGTTCGTATGAAGATATTAATGTGATATTCTTTGTATAATTTATTTCCATTATCTTATGTCCTATATTTCTTAACTCTTTATTTAATATGATGTATTTGATTTAAATAATAATCTTAAATAAATTGAATTACCACAAAATTGAATGCAGAATTTTATTATTTCACCTAAAAATTCTGCTCGGGATCAATTCATGTTTGTGGTCCGAAAACATTCCGTGCTTACGATCCGTAGCTAATACGTTCAATCTGTCCGCAAATGATCCGTATTCGCGGATCTCATGCGGACCGTGTTTACGATTCATAAATGAGGACAGTTTCAGTCCGACAGGTAAGCCGTATGCGGATCATTTTCGGATCCGAAAACGGATCGAATACGTGAAAAACGGGCCATTTTCGGACCGATTACGGATCGTAATGTTTGCTGGGATACTTTGGAAACAAAACACAATTTTCAATATATATTTACAAACAGAATAACTGATCATTGTGAAGTTTGTCGGGATTAACCACACTAAAATGTTGGTGCATTTCGGCTACTATAGGCGAAAACTAACTACTATCAATTTGGTAGGCCTTGATGTTTTTTATTGAAGCTGCTCGCAGTCCAAAACTTGCCGCATTTCCATTTTTAAGTGCAGGAGATCGTCCCAAATTGATAGGGAATACATTTGAAATACGCGAACATTTATCCATAAAGAGTCATGAGGCTTAGACGATTCATACAGCTTTAAAATTTTGAGTAGATGATTATTTAATTTAATACGTAAATATTACAAAACGGAATAATTTCCCAAAACCTGTAATGTAAAGAATTCAAAGTAAGAATAATAGGTATAAAGGAATAACAAACTTATAAAAATAAAGATAAAAACAAAAAAATCTCAAGAAAAATAAAAAAACATAAAAAATAAGTTCAAGCTAAGATACAAAAAGTTAAAATAAAAAAAAAACTCTTAAAATTCAAAAGGTTATGAAAAAATCATTCAAGTTTATGTAGTACGGATTTTTCAAAAGAGTAAAAAGAAGAAGGTAACGGACCAAACTCCAATCGGTCGTAATTTCTCATAGCTCTAAGTAACGGAGAGTTTTTATAAATAGAATGTGAGGATTGCGGAGGATTGAAAATTGCAACCGATCGAGTGTTGTAAGATGGAAACCGATATTTTATAACTTCTTTGAGTGATGAAGAAGTAAGTCCCTTGTATAACCTGTAGAGGAAACACTGGTCAAGACAGTCTCTTCTTTTGCTTACTTAAGGTGGATTTAGGAAATTTAGCCGATCTTGATAAGGCCTATAAGTTATATTTAAACATTAAGGTTCTAGAAAACTTTCTCTGAACTTTCTCTAATGCATCACGAGAAACAGAAGAATAAGGAGACCAAACTACCGAGGCGAATTCTAATATGATGCGTACTAGAGTCAAAAATAAGTTCACACAAGTATTAATGGATTGAAAGCTAGATGAGCACCGTAAAACGAATCCAGCTAGTTTTGACGATTTGCTAATAAATCGACGAGTAGTGATCAGTAAAACGTAATTTACAGTCAAAAACAACCCCTAGATCGGTAATCGTAAAAACACATTGGAGGGGAATGGAGTTTAAAGGGTGGCCCAATTGAACTGCAACCAAATGTAGGTAACTGTAAATCTGTGACCGCTAATGATAGCGCCCTCATTTTTTGTTCCACGACAGTTCACCTTGTTGTGTTTAAGCATCTGCAAGCGTTTGTGAAAAACACTTTATCCGTTATGGAAGTAAAACGTAACAGTGTGATTGGGCTATATTTGGCTGGAAAGCCGCAAGTGGAAATTGTTCGTGCTCTTCAACATCTAAATATCAACAAATCTTTCGTGTCTCGAACCATAGCTCGTTACAATGAAACTGGTAGTGTTGCTAAACGATATGGCGGTAGCCGGAAAAAAACTGTATTAACGCCGGAAATGGTACGGAATATCAAGGCTCGAATTCGCCGAAATTCTCGACGGAGTGGCAGAAAAATGGCTGCTGAGCTGCACATTTCGAAATCAACAATTCAGCGAATATTGAAAAATGAGCTCAAAGTTAAGCCTTACAAAATACAAAAAGGACAACATCTAACCGAAGCCCAAAAAAAAGTTAGATTCGATAGGGCGAAAGAGCTATTGCGATTGCACGAACGTGGCCAATTACCAAATATCGTTTTCTTCGATGAGAAAAATTTTCCTATTGAGCAATTTATAAATAAACAAAACGATCGTGTCTACCTAACAGAAAGGTCGTCCGAGAATTTAGATATCCGGATGGCCACCAAAACTCAATCCCCACCGCTTGTGATGGTTTGGACAGCTGTGACGGCGAATGGTCGATCTCCGCTAATGTTTTTTGATCGTGGCATCAAGATGAATGCGAATGTTTACCGAGAAATTGTTTTGGAAGGTGCTTTGAAGCCGTGGGCACGCAGACATTTTACTGAAGGAGAATGGACATTTCACCAAGACTCTGCACCGTCACACAAAGCACGCGCAAACCAAGACTGGTTAAGAAACAATGTTCCAAAATTCATTTCGACCGAACAGTGGACTCCTCATTCACCGGATGCGAATCCGCTGGACTACTCCATATGGGGGATTTTGCAGGCCCATGTCAACACTAAAAGATACCATAGAGTATTGATGCGCTCAAGGCAGCTCTTCGCCGTGATTGGGCAAAAATGCCAGAGGCTCACATTCGTGCAGCGTGCGATTCGTTTGTCAACCGACTTAAAGCCATAGTTCGCGCTAATGGTGGTCACATCGAAAATTTGAATTAAATTTTAAAAATATGATTGTATTTCAACATTTGTTGCTTATGTTCAATAAAATTATGTACAGTAGAGCGTCGATTATCCGAACTAATGTCGACAAGGGTGGTTCGGATAAACGAAAGTTCGGTTAATCGAACTTCCATAGAAAAAATAGCCCAAATGTAAAATTAAGCGAAAAACTGAAAACGAGTAAAACGACTAGAACTGAACCAAAATAAAAAAATCGAGGTAATTGAGCGATACAGACGAGATGTTGCTTCCTTCAGACCATTGATTTTTCAATTTTTTCAATGTATTTCACAAGAAAAGAAGCTGAGTGCCCGGTTCGGTTAATCGAAAGTTCGGATAATCGGCGTTCGGATAATCGACGCTCTACTGTATTAAATAAATAAAAAAATCAGTTAGCCAAAAGTTGCAGTTCAATTGGGCCACCCTGTATATTGGTATTGAAAAATGAAAGGAGTAGATTTCAATGAATATACCATAATGGAGCACTTAGAAATATTAAGATCCAGCTCGTTTGAGATACACCAGGACGTAAACCTATTCAAATCAGATTGCAAAGCTATACAATCAGAAATAGATGAGACAGCTGAAAATAGTTTGCTATCATCGGCGTAAAAAAGAGAGTCTCAGTTAAGACATGATGGCAGATCATTTAAGAAAAGTAAAAAAAGAAGGGGACCTAAAATGGATCCTTGTGGCACACCAGATGAAGGACTAAATTCGGAAGATGTAAAATTTTGGAAAACAACTCTAGATGAGCGATCATTAAGATAAGAGAAGAGCCATACAATAAGGTAAGATGGGAATCCCAATGCAATTAATTTATTAAGAAGAATTTGGTGGTTGACGGTGTCAAATGCTTTTGCGAAGTCAGTATAGAGTACATGAACGTCAAAATGTTTATTGATGGATTTTGACACAAAATTAACAAGTTCAACTAAGTTTGTGACAACGGATTTGTTTTTGGAGAACCCATGTTGTAGATCCTTAATAAGATAACTAAAATGTTCATGAATGAAATTATAAACAATTTTTTCAAGCAGTTTCGAATAGGACGACAGAAGAGATATAGGCCTATAGTTAGACACAGAACTAGGATCACCCTTTTTCGGTATGGGAACTACATACGATGATTTCCACTGAGTTGGGAAAACACCTTCATGTAGGCTTTTAGTAAATAAAATGGCGAGAGGTTTAGATATGGAAAATTGTGTTTCTTTTAAAAACGAATTTGGGATTCCATCAGGTCCAGAAGAAGAATTAGTTTTAAAAGAAGACATAAGTAATTCAACATATGATATGGCAAAATGAGAGGTGGTAAGTGTAAATTGTGCATTTCTTGAGATACAACAGGAGGACAAGTTAATGATGATGTTTTAAAAGTACTGGCGAAAAATGTAGCAAAAAGTTCACACATTTCAGAAGGATTATCTGCGTTTGTATTGTTGAAGGTGAGAATGGAGGGCTGATTTGAAGAGGATGTAGATGTAGGACATCTTCTTGTTGAGTTCGAAAAACAAATATATCAATATATTAATTCGAAAATTTCGACTACTTGAGTGTATGGCGACCTTAAAGAGCGCCATAAACTATACAATCGATTGTACAATAAAGCTCATTTTCTGTGGAGAAAACTAATTTTCTCTATTGAAATCAGAGATCAGATCTGAATATGCCGTAGTTTAGTAGCACATACTCCAAAAAAATACCAAATCTAAATATTTTTTATACCCTTCGCTCATAGAGTGAAAGGGTATATTAACTTTGTCATGAAGTTTGTAACGCATTAAAGGAAGCATCTGCGACTATATATAGGTAATCAGTATGACTTGGGGAGTCGATTGGAGCATGGTCCGTCTGTCTGTCTGTTGCGACGCGTTTTACTCGGCGGGCATTGAAGCTAGCAAGGTGAAATTTTGCACACGTGATTCTTATTGTTGCAGTTTGATTCAACCAAATTGGATCAATGGGTCATGGGGCTACCATACAAACCTAGCCCCCTAATTTGAGTTCTTCTAAGAAAAACTTTTTTATTTATGAACCAATCTTAACCAAACTTCGCATAAAAGCATGTTACAAAAAATATATGAATGTTACAAAAAATATATGAAAATGGATGGAATCAAATTATGAAGTCATGCGGCTGCCATACAAACCTAACCACACAAATTAGGTTCTTCTAAGAAAAACTTTTTTGTTTGTGCACCAATTTGAACGAAATTTCACAAAAATGTATTTCTCTTGATGACACACAATATATGTAAGAATTGATGAAATCGGACCTTGAGGTCATGGGGCTGCCATACAAAACCAACCCCCCAAATTAGGTTCTTCTAAGAAAAACTTTTTTATTTGTGCACCAATTGCAACCAAATTGCATACAAATGTATTTCTATTGATGACGCAAAACATATGTAAGAATGGATCAAATCTTTTCTTTTTCATTTCTTACGCCAATTTCCCATAACCCTGAATTAATGTGTCTTTATCAAAGCAACAAAAAAGGTCAAAACAAATGGGATTGTACTATGGGGCTATGCTCCCGCATCCCCCACTTATATTCTTTCAGTAAATACTTTTATTTGCCCACATATTCCAACCAAACCCCACACAACCGGCGCAACCGAACTTTTGTGAAGTCTGAAAGAAAAGGAAGGGGGGGGGGGTTAAATACCAATCGTAGGTACGCCCAAAAAAACTTTAGCCGCGCCCGAAATTAGCCTCGGTCTCCTTTTTATTTTATTTCGGAATATCATCGTTTTGTATTTTTTAGGCGGCTTTTCGCCGTTTTTCTGGGTGCAATTTCATTCAGCCAAATTTGTTGTTGTTTTCCAAAAAAAATTTGACTGTTTTTCGGCTAAATTTAGCAGGAAATTAAATTTTCAGTTGGCAGCACTGTATACATGCAGGCAGTGGCGCAACCACGGGAGAGGCTAAGGGGGCTAAAGCCCCTCCCAGACCCAGAAATTAACAATTAAAAATATTACAAAATGAAAATGATGTGTATAAAGCAACTCTCTTATAAGCAAATTTTTTACAAAGTTTTCTATAGTAGACGACCAAAATTCTGTCAAAAACATTCCATTTCTGCACAAAACTTCGTAAAAAATTTTGCCATTGCTAAGTAAGCCTCCATATTCGCAAAATTTGATTAGGCCTGCTGCTTCTCACAATTAATTTTACTTGTAGGTAAACTGATGAAGGTGAAGAATGCAACATTTCTGCACAACGCACCTTTTCGTAAAAATCTTTTAAGTCAAATTGTTGTACAAATATTTTCTAGTAAAAAAAATAGCTAGATAAAAGCGTTGTATTCTTTGATTTTATGCTAAAATGTAACAAAACAAGTCGCAGTAATTCACATTGGAAATCAGTGGCTTCATTGCTTTGCTAGATAGAGGCCTGTAAATGATGACTGTTTCACCTGAAAAGATAAGGTTCCCTGAAGCCATTAGAAAAATATTCGAACTACTTCAGCCAATCTACACCGCGATGTCACTATTGGTGTACCGGCAACATATTTGCAAAGGATTAAAATGGCCACCAAAATCTAAGCCGAAATGAAAGAAACCAATCCGCCCTAACGGTATTCTATGGAGCGACTTTTACGGAATCGGTTGATGCGCATAATTTGTTGCATCCTTCCTTTCTTAAGCCGCACCTTTTTGTTTTAGCATTTACCAGTTACTGAAAATCCGTAAGGATCAGGAACATGATAAAGGTTAATGATTTCTTCTGAATGTAACGGAACCTAGAAATATTATACCATATACCGTTATTACTGGCAAAAACCCTCATCACCAAACCTATGCGAAAGAAGCTAGCTCAATGCTCGGTAATGTGGATGGTCTTAGCCCCCTCCAGGACAAGATCCTGGTTGCGCCACTGCATGCAGGACTGTCATGTAGAATGCGGGACGGTCGTCACCTTATTCCTGATTCAGTTTACGATTGTTGCAGTCTATGGAATTAGAAGTAAGTTAGGGTCATTCAATCACTAAGCACAGACTAAATTAGAAAAAACCTTAGAGAAAACATTGCAACTCATGCCATGCGTTAGTCCAGAGTGGCTATGTGATCACACAACCCATATGTGTTTGACTCCAAATTTATTACACTACACTCCACGAAATAATTCAAATGTCAAAATATTGTCGATGCAATTATTAACCCTTCTGACGCCGCCTACGAGCTATTATGCCTAAGGTGTAGCTGAACCTTCTGTGAAATCAATCTTATTTTTTGAAGAGGTTTAATTTTGGTTCTAGAAACAGTTTACATATTGTGTCTTACGATGATGCGCCGTTTTTTCGATTCTTTAGACATAGTTTACATTTCGCCAAACGTTTGATCGCATTTGTGGCCGTCGGTCCTTTTGAAATTTATATGGAAAGGGGTGGAAAATATTATTGAACGATATTTTTCATCAAGATATAGTACCAATGGTCTGTCTGGATCTATACGCCAACAGAAGGGTTAAATATCACGTCGGCATTTTAAGAGAGTAATGAATATTACGCGGATTTTATATTCTCAATTGTAAACAAAAAATTGACGCTTGAATAATATTTTCACGCATACTATGAACTGCAATAGTGTGAGAACGGTGCCATTTTTATTTTCTGATGCCCACTCTGGAGTAACGCATGCTTTCTCTAAGGAAAAAACTAACGGTTACTCTTAACATATAAAAATTACTAATAGAAAAAAATCAAACTATACGCTGATCTGAAATTTATAAATCACTTGGAAATGCTTTTATGTCCTTTAGTATTTTAATGAAAAAGTTATATGGTTGGATAATTGCATTAGTTTCGAGAGTATTTGCGTTCAGCCTACTACTCTCAATACAAGTGGATACTTTCGTAATAAACATCAGATATGTATGTTAAACATACTGTAGTTTTAATTTTATTAAAAAAAGAACATTTTCAAGCTTATTTCTAAACAAACAAACGCAAGTATACTATATGGTTTGATTTTATTATTTATCATAATGAAATCGATATTTGCCTGTAAATATCACTTTTTTAGATGCATTTCAATTTATCAAACCCCTCTACAAATGTATGACGAGTTTCAAGCAGAGCACAGGCTATAAGAGCCAGTTATGCAATTGGTTCATACAGAGTATAACGATCAGAAAATGCCGGATGTAAACGTACTGAAAAACCCCCTAGCATTGAAATGTGCTACGCTTATAAAAGTACCTTATAGCGTTTAGCGAAAGAATTTATTAGTAGGTATGAGTGTTTTGAATTTGCTAATTAGTACAAGTGTCATCAAAGCTAATTTAAATAATGATGTGTATGTAAATCGTTTGTTTGATTAAATTTTAAACTTTTCCTAGATTAATCAGAATCTCCACTAGAAAACGTTAACCTAGTTTACTTAAAAAACGAGACCGAGGCTAATTTCGGGCGCGGCCGAAATTTGAATACCCTTCACTCTCCTCGGGCTAAAAGTTTTTTTTGGGCGAACATATGACTTGTGTTCAATCCTTCCCCATTCTTTTCCTTCTGTGGTGTCGATAAAACAATATTTGTGTGTTTTTGGTTAAGTGCACGGTCGGAAATTTAGTTTATTTTTAAAACTTTTACAGTAAACCAAAAAAGTTTACTCCATATTTTAAGCAAATTTTGTTTCAAACCTAAACAATTCAATTGTTTTATTAATTTTAGTAAAATTCGGTTTATTTCTTAAGAAATCCAAAAGTTTTATAAATTTTTAAGCCTAAAAGTATTAGAAAGTAAACCAATTGAACCTTAATGATTAAAATTTTTCAATAAAACCAGACTTATATTAAAGTGTAAACTAAAAGTTTAAAATTGAGACTAAAAGTTTAAAAGTTGTAAGCTCAGAGTTTAAAATCCAAACCATGAGTTTAAAATTTAATCTTTTGGACTAAAATTTTAACTTTAAACCAAAAACAGTTTTAAGTACTTGCCATATGGCCAATTGTTAATGGAATAATAAATAATCATGAGGTATAAGCCCTCTGTGGCGCACTCGGTTGAGTCGCACATGCTAGTAATCTAGGGGTCCGGAGATCGAATCTCGGCGTGATCCAAATTTCCATACATGTGCGGCCTGATCCAAGTGTCTGAACATTACTTCAAATAGCCCATAAACGGTTGAGTGAACGCACTCATGCCCCACAAAAAAATGTAATAAGATAAAAAAAAAAACACTTAAAAAAACATTTTAAACTAAATTCATTTTTAAAGTAAACCTCTCCAGTTTTAATATTTCACCCGATTCTGGTTTTGGATTTCATTATTTTAGTTTTGGATTTAAACTTTGATTTTATTAAAACCTAAACGGAATGTATTAAAATCAAATATAATGCAAAGTTTTGTATTTAAACTATTCAGTTTTATTTAGGTGTAAACAATCGAAAAGTTTAAAAATTAAACTTTTTTGTATTGGAACTATATACAATCAAAAAAGGTTTAATAAAGAAATTAAATTTCCGACCGTGGGGAAAATAAAAATATTTACTCAGAAAACTTTATTGGGGGGATGCGGGAGCATGGTCCCATAGTATGATTCCATTCGTTTTAATTTTTTTTTTGTTTTGACAAGGACGCATTAAGTTTTTTTGAAATTGGTGTGGAAAAAATGTTTCTTAGAAGATCTAAAATGGCGGGTTGGGTTTGTATGGTAGCCCCATGACCCCATAGACCGATTCCATCCATTTTTACACATGTCTTATGGCATCAATAGAGATGCACTTTTACGAGTTTTGGTTGAAAGTGATGCACAAATAAAAAAGTTTTTCGTAGAAGAACTCAATTTGGGGGGTTGGGTTTGTATGACAGCCCCATGACCCCATTGTCCGATTCCATTCATTTTTACATATGTTTTGTGGCATCAATTGAAATGCACTTTTATGAGGTTTGATTGAAATTGGTGCACAAATAAAAAAGTTTTTCTTAGAAAAACTCAATTTGGGGGTTGGGTTTGTATGACAGCCCCATGACCCCACAGTCCGATTCCAACCATTCTTACATATGTTTTGTAGCATCAATAGAAACACATTTGTATGAAATTTGGTTGAAATTGGTGCACAAATGAAAAAGTTTTTCTTAGAAGAACCTAATTTGGGGCGTTAAGTTTGTATGGCAGCCCCATGACCCCACGGTCCGATTTTAGCGATTCGAACATACAAACTGCCTGCAATAAAAAGAAGCATGTGTGCAAAATTTCAGCTCGATAGCTTTTAAACTGGCCGAGTAAAACGCGTAGCAACAGACGGACAGACGGACATACGGACAGACGGACAGACGGACAGACGGACAGACAGACAGACGGACATCGCCCAATCGACTCAGCTCGTCATGCTGATCATATATATACATATTTTATATGGTCGGAGATGCTTCCTTCTATGCGTTACAAACTTCATGACAAAGTTAATATACCCTTTACTCTACGAGTGAAGGGTATAAAAAAGATGTTAAATTGTGTCCATGAACATCGCATATAATCTTAACCCATTAAAGCCTGCACATAGATCCCGTCGTGCGTTTTGGTTAAGATTTTATATGGAAGTTTATATTGGCAAATTTCAGGCCGGCAGGTGCAGGGGACAGAGTTATGAGTATTTAAATACCCAACAGATTTTAACGGGTTCTCATATCATCTATTCGAATCAGAAAACATACGATATTTGCACACATAATGTTCTGAAGAGTCGAAAAAGCGAGAGAATTTATGTTCATCTCCTTTATGCTATCATGCTATCAGACATATATGCACCTCACACACATTTGCACATAAAAAAAGGTTTTCAGAATGCGACTGTGGAAGTAATGACTTCGAAAATGACAGGCAATGAACGTGTACCTATATCCTAACGTTCCTACCAGTAGACGTCTGTGAGTCATATGAGTTTCATGAAAGAAAGGATTTGGGAAGTAAAGGATACTAGCGATAACGGTGTGGCGGTGGTAATAACTCCGAGCAATTATCAGACAGTAAACATGTTATTTATAAATAAGCTAGAGTGAAGCTTTGTACGAGTAACACAAGCTTAAGATTATTCCATCTGATATTAGTGTAGTCAGTACGTGATTTGAGATTGCAAAATGTGGTGGAGGATTTTTTTTTTGTTTCTTATGCATTTTGGTGTGCTGAACACGAATCCCGAACTTCTTACCAAAATTTCGATGCGAAACAGGGCCAAAACCGCAAAAAAAAAACAAATTTTCGGAGTTTTTTTGGCTTATAACTCCGAAACTGTACATTTCTGCGCAAACCTGTTCATTAGCATGTTAGACGTATTTTTTGGCGATTTTGACTTTGTTACGCGAAGAAATTTTAATGGGGAGGCCCGGACTCGAGCTCATCACACCAAAATAATAAGAAATGCAACTAACGCGAATATTCGCATGAAAGTAGGACGTTTGATCCTGATTTATATGCATGACTAGCTGCCGTGCTAGCTAACGATTTAGAACGCGAGAGAGCTGCAGAGGAAGACGATAGCATTGGAGCAGTTTTTTACCCATTTAAAAAATTACTCAAATATATAAATATTATATGCCCACATATAAGTGCTCAATTAGGTAAAACGAGTTTCAAAAATATTACCTACCTGTACTAGGTACAGTGGGTCTAACCAGACCCCAGTGTTACGAATGTGACTATCTTAACATGTGTCTGACGGAGGGTTAAATCACAATATTTATTTCATAATATGAACCTATGTAAAAAATGGTAAATTTGATGAGTAATGGTGAGTAATCGATAGTATAGAGCAAAAAGCAAATAGTCATCGAACAATTATGTCACTAGCGATGGATACTGAATCTGGATGGATGGATCCCAACTCTTAATCTGCAATATCACTAATTTTAGCTATACCGGCCGCCTGTTATAACTCTGGAGTAGTTCCTGCCGTCGAAGGTGCAGTAAAAGTCCTACATTGCTAGAATCAGTTGTTGGACCGTACTTTCTTGCAATTCATACACTCAGCTCTCTGTATAAAAAAAAAAAATCTATTGTAAAAGCTCAACATATTTTTTCTCTAAAATCTCGCATTATCTGTCAATTTCATATCACGTCACGTATAAAAAAAAAAAACAAAACAAAAAAGGTATCTTTTTATTCTAAAAAGAATAACTATGATACCTATATGTTATGTGTGTATGTTTGCTTAGGACGTGCACTGTCTGACCGGTTTGCATTACCACCAAGTCTAGCATCCAAAACTCCATACATTTATGAGTCACATGTGACTCGTAGACGTGAACGAGGAGGAACGCTGTGCATACATGTGACTTAAATATTGTTGAGCAACTTAACATGCTCATTTTTCGAAATTTAAACCATTTAGCATGTTGAAAATATAAAAGACTATAAGACACATATGACTCATAAACATAAATCGCTAGGAAAATCAAGGGATACATATACCTTACACCCAGTAAACGTCATAAACAATGTATAGCATATTTGGTCCGTATATAAACCTTGATTTTCTACAGCCAAAATCTTCCAAACATTTTAATATTTCCATGTATTATTTGATGCGCAATTCATAAGTATGTATATAATGACAAAAAGAAGTCTTGATCTCTACCCAAACGTGAAATATATGCCTGTTTCATAGGTATTTAATACCCATAAGGCACAGTGGCGGAACAACTTCACTCGGGGCCCTCCCGCCAACTTGTTGAGTGGGCCCCCTACACTGAAAAAAAAAGCAGAATGAAATCAATCGACAACACTCGATCCATCCATCCGCAGTCATCAATCACAGTCATTTTCCATATAAGTAGACATATTGTTAGTTAATTGATTTACTGTTAATCTGTCAGTTTGAATGGGAAATGAATGTGACTGATGATTAAAAAGTGTGGATCGACCTTAAACCAACTCATTTGAAACATGCTTTTGACGTTAATATTATAATAAAATTAAGAATGTCGTACTTAAAATAACTTTGCAAAGAGCTACTTCGTTTTTGTTGTAACGTTTATAATGATTTCATCAATCTTTTTTTTTTTATTTTAAAATAAAAACGCTCAAGCAGCGCATTGGCCTCTATTGCTGTTGGTGATATTTAAGCATGTAAATTACCTGCGCCTACAATGAGATTCGATCCCGCGAACCTATGATACCCTAATGCCGAACACACACGGTCAATCCTATCCTAATCCTTTTTTTAATGTTCTGCCAAAATCGAAGAAAACAGATGAATTTGAAAGAACTAAGAATCTAAAAAAAATTCCGCTTTAAATTTAAGAGTGCTCTAATTTGAATCCTTAAATTTTAAGAACTTTTATACTTAATATTAAATTTAATACAGCAATCTTGGCAAGCCTACTTTCAAACCAAATGTGGCCTCTGCACAACAGCCCTAATGATCGTGTATATACCGCAACTAAGATAAAATGTTTTAGTGTTCACCGACATATACAGGCCGTATTAACTAGTTTGAACTAAGTGCCACTCTGAAACTATTTTTTTGGTGTTTCACAGTGAATTGGAATTTAGTCCGAAAGTTTAGAAAAGGCACTATCACCAATATTTGATATACCTATAGTTTATTTGCAGACCTAAAGAAATTGTTTTTGCCCATATGGTACTTGGCAAGGAAAAGGGTGGGTCGGATTACAAATCGCGGCTACAGTTACATTAAATAGCGCAGCCATGTCAGGAGCATTTTTTTTTTAAATTCGAGGATCCGGATTGCATGATGAACTTTCAAAGATTTTAGGACATTTTTTAAATTTGTTTATTTAAGGGACCTGGTAAAAGAGGAACAATAAATTTAGCATTTGTTTTAATTTCGAAAAATGTATCCGTATATCTCTTCTTGACTACAAACAATATCTTCGTCGGAGTGTTGTTTTTCGCAGTCCTGCTGTTTTTATGGTTCCAGAAATCTTTCATGTTGCTTTTGGGCCCCTAAATCTCGTGGGCCCTCCCACCTCGCGGGCCCTGCGGGCCCTTATGCGCCGCCCCTGATAAGGTATTAATGGGTTAATCTAATCGGATTGAGTATTGAGGCACCATCAAAATATGGCTTTTTTGAAAATAAAAGAAAATCATTGGATGCTAAATCAATTTCACTTTATATGAAAAAAAAAATTAACCTTATTTCCAACGTCATCAATTTGAATGTTGCTTAAATGAATATTATGAAATAATCCACTGTAAAATTATTTTTGACATGATTCATTGTCAAGCCATACATACCTATGTAATGGTCATTAGTGTCACATAATTTACACACTGCATTCGTTACAGATTTCCAACTAACATCATTCGACTCGATCGAGACACAAGGGAAACAGATCCTGTATGGAGCAAAATTAATCTCCAGGTCGACGATGTTGTCGAACAAGTTGTGCCTATTATGAAGGAACAAGGATTCAATGTACTCGATTTGCCGGACATGCAGGAGCGGGTGTCAGTGGTAAGTACATAGGTGTATTGTGCTAAAGTCATGATAATGTTCACATTGATAATAAATGCACGTCATTGCCCATAAAATGTAACCATTTGAACACTGTACTAAATAGGCTGTATTTCGAAACATTGCAATTATATTACTGATTCCATAACATCCCTGCTGTGACTGATTATAGCAACGCCTGGACAACCCTATAAGGCACTGTCATAGTCCGATTATTATGAACATGAATACCTACTATGAGAATCAGTGATTTCAATTAATCGTGCCTAAAGCAAAACTCATACCTACATATTTCCAATAAACTTGCAGAGACCATTGTTCATCACATACAGCGCCCGATTAGTGTTAACTAATGGAGTCCTGTACAATATCGAAGGTATAAGTCGTCGTGGTGATGCCCTCATGACATATCGCAATAAATCATTTGATATTCGCCTCAAGCTCAACGTCCGCACGGTTGATGTAAGTATTACATAACATTGTATATAATCGGTTATATAGCTGCCTTACATCCTTTTCCGCACAACAATATTGTGATAATGTCAAATCTGTATCGTGTCGTGTTGGAGCAAAGACTTTGTTCGTCTGAGATATGTGTGTTGTGTATACGTCTTATAGATTGCAAATAAATTAGGTAGGATGAAGAAGGGATACATTTTAAATCAAGGACTAAACGATTAAATTTCCGCCATCATTTAACACTAAATAATCCTTGTAGCGTTGTATCATTAAATCGAGAGCGAACAGATAGATATCTACATACAAAATTTTACATACAAATATGTTTTGTATATATACATATTGTTGAAACATATAGATTAGCTCTCTCATCCCTGCTGAGTCCATTAATGGTATCAAGCTCAAGTTTTGAGCCTGTAAGCTAGAAACACTTGCACACATCTTGTGTATACGAACGAGGATGTACATATCCTCGTATTTTCTCTTGATCCCAAGGGAATTTCCTGGCACGCGTCTGCTTATCGATTTTTTTGATGTTGATGGGCACATAGTACAAGTATTAATTCGCTATCGATTTTCCTGGGAAAATGTTCGTTGTGCTTAAATATTTAGATTAGATGGGCCGGAAGCTGCGTGTTAAATACTCGTACATAAGTTTTACATTTTTAATCTAAAGTCCTGAAACAGACGAAAAATTCGTTGGCAAGAAGATATTAACGCATTTGTATGAACTTCGAATGCTTGCATTGATATTTAAATAATCTTTTAAAATATATTTCCAATATTCATACGTGTAGTTTTTTTTCTGAATAAATATAAATGGTACTCGATTCCAATTGAAACTACTTCTATACGATACTTTGGATAAGAGCTCTTGGAAACCCATTTTGGACAGTCGTCGTTTTTCAGTTGAAAGGGAAATGAACAACTTTACATTTTAACTAAAATCGGTTCATCTGTTCGTTTGATAAATTGCCTTTGAGCAAAATCAAAAGGGAAATGTTCAAAGTGTATGGCATTTCATGTCTGTGTAGAACACGGCTTTGGGCGATACTTTGAAATTTTTTTTTTTTCTGGTGAAGAGGTGGAGTTATAAATGAATTAAAATACAATAATTTCAACTCGGATTATCAGAAACTCTCTGTAAAAAAATATACCTATGATCTATGAATAATGCTCTTTGTCTCATCATCTGATAAAATATAAAATATATAATGTTCAAGTTTTTGTAAGGGAGGTAAGAGTAGATAGATAGGATCTGGTCCACTTTTGTAATTTTTAAGAAAATCCCACCGGTTCAACTCCATCCAAATGTGATGTGTTTAGCAACATTTTATCCGAAGATATGGCTGGAAAAAATATCAATTCAAATAAAGTTTTTTTTGGATCAATACTTTTGAAAGGTTTAGCCCAGCCTTGTCGAACATACGGCCTGCGAGCCACAATCCGGATAGCGAAGGGTTTTTTATCCGATCCGACATCAGCGAAAAAGATCATATGCGGCTACTTACTTAGCAAAATTTTGAACAAACTTTCATGTGCGACGTTTTTTTCGCACAGAAAATATGTATGTCTTTGAAAAAATGAAATGCTTCACAAAAATTGTTCAACTCCTTGAATAATAATTGTTTCCCACAGAATCATGTGCAGGGCCGGATTTGCCATATGGGCAACCTGGGCTACTGCCCGGGCGGCAGAATTTGAGGGGCGGCAAATTCTTAAATTTTTTCATTGGTCTATAATTATGGGAGAGATACATTTTGAAAACTCAAACATAATTGTAAAAAATCATTTCCACTTTTAATTTATTCTAATCTAAAGCACCTAATCGCAACCTCAACTCAAATTTTAATGTGACTCCGCCTTCTAAAAATTGGGACTACGCACAATTTTGCTTGAAGCAATCATTCATTCTAAATGGCGTGGCGGCCTATAGAGTACGGGCATTCGATAGAGTACCTCGTGATCTGATATGGTTGGCCTTGAGAGCACTTAATGTCCCCGAGGCATACGTCAGGATGATACGAGACATGTATGATGGAGCTACGACTAAGGTTAGATGCATAGCCGGTGAATCAGAAGAATTTCCGGTGAATGTCGGAGTACACCAGGGCAGTGTATTGAGTCCGTTGCTCTTCAACATCATCATGTGCTACTTATTAACACGTATCTCCGACGGCCTAGAAATATCTCTTCTTTTTGCCGATGATATAGTCCTCAGTAGCCCAAACATCGTTGCCTTGCAAGCTGCACTTACAAAATGGTGTGACATTCTGGAGGAGCATGGACTGAGGGTAAGTATAACAAAGACTGAGTTCTTATGCTGCCCATTCTCAGACCCAGATGCACCGATACCAGAAATGTACGTCAAAGGAGAGCAGCTTAAGTCTTGTACCAAGTTCAAGTACCTTGGCTCTATGGTGAACAACGGAGCTACATGCGGTGATAACATCAAACATCGCACAAAGGTTGGGTGGATGACGTGGCGAGAAAACTCTGGAGTTTTCTGCGATAAGAATATGCCACTGAAGCTAAAGGGCAAGTTGTACAAAACGGTTGTACGTCCCGCACTCATGTACCTATGGATCAGAATGCTGGACCATGTACGAAGGTTACGCGAAACAAATGACAGCGACTGAAATGAAAATGTTACGCATGTCAGTTGGTGTAACGAAAAGGGACCACATCAAGAGTAGCTACATCCGAGGCAGCTTGTCCATAGACCAAACAATCACCGAAAAGCTCGAAGACCGACAAATGGATTGGTATTGCCATGTACAACGGCGTCCGCCTGAGAACCCATCAAAGAAAGCGATATCAATGGAAGTTCCACTTGATGGACCCAAGGCCAGAGGCAGACCGAAGAACACCTGGATGTGTCAAATGAAAAAGCAACAACAACGCATTGGTCTCGGCGATGACACGATCCAAGATAGAGCTGCCTGTAGAAATATGCTGAGATATTATCGCCAAAACGGGCGATGTGCCTACACTGCAGGTCGAGCAACGCGAAACCATGGAGCGGTATAAAAAACGAGGCAAGGAAGAAGAAGGCGTGGCGGCCTTTAGTTCAGTTAGGATAGGAATATAAATCATCTTTGTTTAAGGCATTGGCTTCACTTTTAACATTATGCCTGAAGCCACATTAAATGTTTTAAATCCGCGAGTACTTGGCCGCCAGCTCCTGTTTCAAAGCCTCTAAAATTGCCCCAAAAAACCGAAAAATGTTTTTGGTAATAGCGATCCTTTCGAAATTTTTAAACACCCCGAAGGAAGTACCTCATCTAACCACCCATTTTCATGTGTTCTATTACTTGTTAAATTTGTCCCCACATCAAATTCGCTGGGAAGCAAGGATTAGGTTTCGGGAGAGGTCCAAGTCCCGATATTATAGAAATACGGCATTGGCTATATCAAATTTTGGAGTTTCTATCGTGTAAATAGGTTCAACTAAATTTTTAAAAATTTTCACGCTTAAATTTTCGAATTTGCAATTTTTCGTTCAGAGAAAAACGGGAAATTCCGCCGGAAAAAAGTAATTTAAATAATTGAAATCAGGAAAATCTAGAACTTTTTAGGCACCGAATGATTTTTGCTGAATAGCATCAGTAAGTGCTTTCCCAATTCGTGTTCGTTATCTTCGTCACCGAAAACAAATAAGTTCAAGGTGTGTTCAAAATTTAATTTTGTATTTATTTTTCGGCTTGACGTTTTCTGGTTAAATATGATGCTAATATAGGAAACTTTGTTTGTTGGGGTAATTCGCAAATTATTTCCAAAACGATACAATGAAGAAAAAAAAACTCAGATATTGAAAAGGTTTTTAGAAAACATGAACACATTTCTAAAGAAAGCGAAAAGCCGAATGTAATAAGAATTGTACAGTTTTATATGTTATCATTGAAGTTTCAATCATTCCTAAAACAATTTTAGGAGGTGCACGGAACACCTGGAGTCCTCCCCTGGGAAGCAACATAAAAAATTTTCAAGCAAACGAAATACGCTTACTGGTAAAAATGTGAAATTTTGAATTTTTCACATACGTCCGGTAACGTTTTGCCCACATTTCCTTTGTGTAGGTGACAACTACTACCTTCAAGCTTATCTAGTTGCGGAGGGCGGCAAATTCGTTACTGCCCAGGGGCGCCATAGGGGCTAAATCCGGCCCTGATCATGTGTGTGGCTAATTGCGTTGATTCACAGAGAGAAAATGTTTATGTAAAATTAATAAGAATACCTTATTGAGGCATTTTACTATGAATTCTGATTAAATGCGGCAAAAAAATATATATATATATATATATATATATATTCTATAGGGAAATCTTATTGAATCGAAAAGCAAAATCTTATTATTATTTTTAACAGATTTTCGTACTATTTCCATAAGGTATTTCATATTAATCCTAGCATTTGATATGACTTCCACATTTTTTAGCAATTTCGATGAGAACATCTTATACATTTTCTCATAAAAATTTGCTTATATTTAAAATCAATAAGAACAAATTTTTATATCGAAAAGAAAACCGCCCCACCAATTTAGTCGTCGAAAATAATCGCAAAGTATTCTGGTGGAGTCTGCATGGGGATGGGTAACCCCCCTCATTCTCTGCGAAGCTTTGATTTTACCAGGTTTGTTGGAATCACCAACCGGTGCAAGATGCAATGCCCCAACCGGATCGCTCATATCAGATAGAAGGAACTCCTCCTTAGAATGTTGTCTGGATATAAGGCTGGCGATCCTCCCTCCAGAAGTAGTGCCCCTTCCCGTTCTATTTATAGAATTTGGTTCTATGAGAAACCTAACTTCCCACGGACATATCTGGATTATATTTTATACAAAGTTTAAACTTCACACGGTATTTGAGGAATATTGGGCCGTTGAATCTGGTGAAACTTGGAAATAATCATTCGCTGATAAAAGGTAGTGGCCGCGTCATAAAACCAAATAAATCAAATGTTCTAAATAAACTTTTTCATTTGCAAAGCAACTTTTTACAAATATTTCTTAAATTTATCGAAAACTTAAGTACAAACAATTTTCGCCTCGCTTTATCTCAAGAAGTTAAACAGAGTAAAACAATAAAAGCAAAAATTAAATAGCATCAAAACTGAATTAGTAGTAAAAATATGGAAATCATTTGTCCATTGGATAGGGAAAAGACGATATCGTTATAGTCCAGCGTTGCGTTTTCGCAAGCTTAAATTTCGAGCGTATGTTCTGCGCTCATAATTCAACTTTTTGATGAACTACATATGTATAATTTCGCATCTGTTGTAGTCTTTCTTATGTTACTTCCGTAGATTTCAGGAAAATATTTGGTCTAAGTATTTTTATACACAAATTGTCATCCATACCTAAAAACATGGAATTTTCACAATTTTAAAACCCTTAAAAATCATAGAAAAAGTCAAAATACATCTTTGAGCAAAAACAGGTCGATTAGATAATTCTAAAATAAAACTTTCTTCCTCGGGGATCAAATTTATATTTTTTACCAGAAAAGCGTGAAACACGAAAATGTAAAGCGTTGCGAAAACGCAACCGTAGGACAAAATGGGTTAAGTGAAACAGTATTCCAATTGTTTTAAACAGCTCCACTTATTAAATCAATAAGACGTTCAGCTATTTTAAACCAGTTTTACCGATTGTTTCAATAAGAATTCACTTATTAAAATAATAAGATTCCCATTATTTTTATAAGGATTTCTTATAATTTGTCTGACAAGAATTCAATAAGATTTTCTCTATGATTTCAATAAGATAGTCTTCTTGGATGAAAACCATAGAGATCTAATTGTTTTTCTTCTATTTTATGTGGTCGATTTTTCTCTGTGTTGGTGTACCTGATCTTAAGAGAAAACAGCATTGAGATAGGGATGTCAAAAATATGTTTAAAGGCTGAAATTAAAAAACGAAATTTTTCATAGGGGACAAGTAATAGAATTGCTGACTGAAAAGAAGAAAGAAGAAGAAAATATAAAAAATTGTTTGAATTTTGAATGAATTTTTTTCCGGTTTTAACCGGATGGGCAAACAACCAGAAACCAGAAGGAGGAAAAAACCGAAAATATCCCGGTTAACCGTTCTATAAGTACAGGCTTTCGGACTAACCGTCCGCTTTATGACATCCCTACTTTGAGACCAGCAACATATTTTTGGTGTTAAATATTGCAGACGCATTTTGATAATAATTGATTTGAGTGAAAATGATAATAGTATGGTGCAATTAGTTCCAGACCCAAACACACTGTAACTTTTAATACAGTAAATGTAAAGTGATAAGAATCGGTGCTTATGCTACTAATTAAATGTATTTGATTTATACCAAATACGCGCTCTGTGGGTCACTTGGTTGAGCCGCACTTTACGATGCTAGTAATCTAGATGGTCCGGAGATCAAATCGCAGCGTGGTCCAAAATTTCCGTACATGTGCGGATACGAAATACATATATAGTGCTTGCAACATTATATACACTCCGAAATGATATGCAATGTAACGTTAACTCGAAATTGCCTATAAACGGCTGAGTTAACGCACCAGGGCCCCACATGGGGCTATACGGTACTGAAACGAAGAAGATTTTTACCTAAACTGAGCTTGCTACGGTCAAAAACACCTTCCACGCTAACATTTCTGAAGAAGACATGCCTGTAACTATTCTCTAAACTACGACAGGAAAATACATAAAACATTTGGTTAAATGCATAGGGCAAGCCCCTTCTACTCTCCACCAAAAATTATTTCAATCGGATCAAAATTAAGGGTACTTGCCATATAAAGTGAACCAGAAATCTACCAAAATGCACATTTTCTTCTCTTCAGAAGCCATCTAAAATAGAAAAAAAATATTTATCTGTTCGAACGTCACTATAGCAATTAATTATAGTCTTGTAAATGCGTGTTCAAAAGTTCGTACCACGGTGTGCACTACAATTGTCGGAAAACAAGGTTGAAATGTCACTAGGTCACTACGAATTTGTCGATGATATTTGAAAATAGCCACCTTCAAACCCGATTTTTCTACACTTTAAGGGTACACCTCCGAACGAACTTTTAAATATACATTTAGAAGAATATAATTAATTGCTGTGGTGACGATAGAAGAGATGAATATTTATTTTTCCTATTTTACATAGTTGTGTGTGTTTTTCGAACCAGAAATGTGGGCCGCGTAAAAAATATGTTTGACACCCCTGCCTATCTGGCCGAAAGTTTGGGACATTTAAGCAATAATATAAAAAAAAATCCAAAATCCCACTCGGGACCGCTTCCATTTGTCGAAATCTCGAAATGTGTGCGATGCAATATGTACAACTAAATTTCTGAATAATTTAAATTCATGTTTACCTTTTTATTTAATCACCTGCCAAGCATTTTAAAACAACTGACAAGTTTTCACAAAGTACATAAATCTGCAGTTTTTTATCATTATAGTGTACTTTTCCATTTATTTCATTGAAGTGGAATGCGAAATGCAACTTTAAGTTTTTCCCCTTTGAGCTACAAAGACAAGAAATACCTCACAAGTCCTTGAAAGCAAGCTAGCACGATACACTTTTTAGCAAAAATACAGCCAGGCGCACGAGCATCAAAGCCGACTATCTGTCAAAAGGCTTGCATTCCTTGTGTTCCGTTCTGTTTTATTCAAGAAAATGTAATACGATTTTAATGAGCTGGAAATATGTTTACGAGCAATGAATGGCAAAATGTATTTCGACAAGATAAAAATGGAAATACGCAGAAAAAGGACAGACTTTCGCTAGTCTGTGCCCTAGATAGACTGTTGGGAACATCGTACAGTATACTCGTTAGTTAGTTGACTTCAAATAGATACAGCATTGAAAGGATGCAGATAGTAAAAAACCGGATGATTGTTGTTTAATTTGTAATTGTAAAAAATGTGGAATAAACAAAAATATTGATTCTCAATAGTGACTTCAATACTCATTTGATTGTTATGAAGAATGCTTCAGATTATTGATAAATAAAAAATTCTAAAATTACCGTTCTAATTATATAAATTCTTCTCCTCCTTTGAACTGGGTAATTAATTTGTCAAAAATCTTCAAATCAAATAATATCGTATGATATTCAACATATTGTTTTTTTTTCAATATGTTGCCAATTTCGTTATTCAAGTCCTTGAAAAGAAAAGTTTCCAGGTTTTATGGAGAGAAAAGATACCATTAATCCTTGTCACCAAATAATTCCGAATTCAGCCAGAATAACTAAACAGCGTGGCTATACGGCGCAAAGAAAATCTCTAAACCTACACAGCCTCTGTTGTGTCTGAAAGACTGTAAGAGTCATAGTGATAAAATTACGCAAGCATAGGAAAAGTAAAGACGAAAAAATGCGTCAAAGTAATGGTTGTATTTACACAACAGAGCACAAATTCCAGACGGAAGCCAAGAGAAAATTAGTTTTGTTTCTTGTTATCCGGAAAGAAGAAATTGTTAGAAAGTGTAAGCATAACCGCAGCATTCAGCAGACTTTGTTTGGTTTAGTATGTACTGATGAAGCAAAAATCTGTCTTATTTAATTAAAATCGACAAAAAATACGGACATTGTGGACTTTTTTTTCGTGTACCTATGTAGTTGTCTTATCAAAATATTTTACGCGTTTGCTTGTTCCTTGTACTGAGTGCGGCATCTCCTTTTTGAGCGACTTGGGAATCTCGTGTGTGCTTTTGGACTTTGATTATTTTTTTGTTTTCTGATTACATTATATCCGTATCTATCGTAATTTAGAAAGCATTTGCAGAATGCTAACTTTCTGTTCTTGAAATTTAAAAAAAAAATATCGGACTGTGGCTGCCTCTCATATTTCTGGACATAAGTGAAAACTTGATCCAATTAAAAAAAATACCGGCGTACAGAGGGCTGCGCCCGCAATACGAGGGTTTTTTAGAATTTTGATGCATAGTGAATATTTTTTGTACATATATTTTATAAGCAATAGATAAGAATTGTGCACAGCATTAATGGAATGCTTCCTGTAAATCTATTTTTGGATTGGTCTAATTAAAGGTGGAACAGAATGCAAGGCGCTAGCCTTTCATTCTGGAACGCGTTTATTTAAAAAATAGATTTACCATTTACCCAGTTTGTATAAAAGTAGGTACTCCAAGGCAAATCTACAGGCATTTTTCGATTTAAGATTTCTGATGGCCTTTGAGCAATCAAGGAAAAGCAACTTATATGAAATGATTCCATTGTGTCCCCTGACATAAGAGCCCACGCAAGCTCTCCTATGAGTATTGAACAAGTATACTTTTGCAGCTATTCAGGGACACCCTGTTAACTTGGTCCTACAAACTTCAAAAATATTTGTGGCAAACACTATTACCATTCTATGCATATCCACCAAATTTCATGTTCATTGTTTCATGAAAAAGATATGCATTGAAGAAATGCTTAAGAGGCTTCCCTTGCATTGTGAAAGGCCCTTACTAAATACTAACTTGGCTATATTTCCGGTTTGGATACAGATATTCGAATGAAAATTCGTAGACATATTCCATATATGTAATTTTCTAAAAATCCCTAGCAGAATTTTCATATTTGGAAACTTAAAAGGGGCTACACACGATCAAATTCAAATTTTACAAATTTACTGTTATTTACTTTTCCTTAGCAAAAGCCAACAGTCTTAATATTTAACGTATATAAAGCGATACTGACCAATCTTTGTGCAAAGTTTCATATCGATCCCTATAACGGTTTAGAAAAACGGAGGTCGAAAAGGAAGTTTAATTTTGAACGCCAATAACTTTTTTACCGTTACTCGAGACTGGAAAATTTTAACTGATCTGAGATGTACTCGTTTAGTTCTTTGATTTAAATACCCATATATCAATCTCCGATAAAAACTAAAAAAGTCGACTTTTTTCAAACGTTCGGGACACCCTGTTATCTTCTTCCTACCAACTTCTAAGGTATATGTGCCAAAGACTGTAACCATTCTACACATTCCTACCAAATTTCATGACAATCGGTTGAGCCGTTCTCGAGTTATTTAGTAAACAGACGGACGGACGGACAGACAAAATTATAATTTCATAAGGGTTTTTTGAAAAAAAAAATTTCTAAAAAACCCTAACGAGGATCGATATAATGTAAATGAAATTCTTATCCGTTTTCAGTGGCGTAACTTTCAGTGTTCCATGTTTTCGGTGGACTAAGTAGGAGGCCCCGACACAACCTAAGTACCACGAAGTTTATATTTATTTTACAATAAAGGAAACTTACTAAAAATATGGAAAATTTGAAATCGCGTGATGAAGAGTTTAGGGAAGTTACTGTAAATTGATAGTCTATTGACTCTACCGCAGACGTATCCAATCTTTTTTTTTTTATATTTCATGTGTTGAGCGCCCAATCGAAGCAAGCCAATATGTACCAATTCAAATCATGAAAAATTTTATGAACGGAAATTATAAATCTAAAATAGCTAAAACTAGCCGAGTGATATTTTTCAGGGTAGAAATTTCAAAGTATTTAAGTTTACTACAGAATGTTTCATGATGCCTGATGATCCACTATGGAGCTTGACCAACAATCATATTTAAAACTCTACCAGGCACCTGGGTATATACAGGGTGTCCCATTCATGGTGGAGAATATTTTAATGGAAGGTAGTGTAGCTCATTTGGGGAAAATAATGTACAACGGTACCCCTCAATGTCCCGTTGTACATTAATTTTCCCCCAAATCAGCCACACAATCTACCATTCGAATATTCTCCACCATGAATGGGACACCCTGTATACTGTATACTGCCACTTATCCCCGATACCTTTAAACCTTCATCAATTTAGAGGATGTGGCAAATTCTTCAAGCGCCATCCAGTTTTGTATCTGGAACTGAAATCTCCCGAATTTCTAAAGAAGTACAACTGAATTGAGAAGCTGTTTAGACATGTACGACTGTGACGTAACGGCTATAATATACTTTTAAGGCCGTGCTCTGTGGCCGTGATCGTCCGGTCGCCACTCTGCGATGTAGAGATTTATAGAGAAACGAGTTTCGGAGGACCCAAGGCTAGAGGCAGACCGAAGAACACCTGTATATGTCAAATGAAAAAGCAACAACAATGCATTGGTCTCGGCGATGGCACGATCTGGATCACGATGGAGCTGCCTGTAGAAATATGCTGAGATATTACCGCCAAAACGGGCGATGTGCCTACACCTCAGGTCGAGCAACGCGAAACCGTGGAGCGGTATAAAGAACGAGGCAAGGAAGAAGAAGAGAAACGAGTTTCGATACTCGGCATGGCCCGCACGTTTATTATTCAGAAGAAGATACAAAATTTTCCTATCATAGAATAATAAACAAAAAATGTGATTAAGAAGTGAAGTGGTATGCCTGACAACCGTATCACACTCCGAATTCAGTTGTCGTTGAAACGTTGACGACTACGCACGGTTGTCGTCAACGCACCATGCTCCTCAAGGAGTTAGGATAAAACAAGAGAGAAGGCAGCAATAGGGTCAGAAGCCATTCGTTGCCTGATGAGTTTTTAACAATAGACCTGGAAGCCGAACCCTAGTCAATGACGTTAAAGCTTGCTGCCTGCGAGTGTCTCTAGTCTCTGACGAGGTAAGGTAAAATCTGTGATTTTATGCGTGATGTACTATGTGAACTTAGGGTTTTTATCAAAGTTAATGAATAGTATGCTAAATGGCTGCCCTCAAAAGAGAAATATCGTACATGAATCTATCTATGTCTGTCTACATTGTTTTTGTCATTTAAGACTTGTGTGTAAAAATTGCACATTCATTCAAGTCCTTTCAATCGACCAAAAAGTAGGAATTCATGCGCAATATTGCAATCAAGAATAATATAATCGAACCACAAGACATATTTGCTGAAACTTATATCTTTTCAAAGCCATATCTCTATTTCAATGCACCTGAAATAGATTCGTATGCAAGCCGATACGAAACTACTTCATCGAGTCTTAATTCAGAGAGGTCATATGATGTGAAACCTTATATGTACGAGTATGTAGCTAAAACTCGGAAAATTAAATTAGTTACATTCTATTGGAGTTCAGGATAAAATGGAAAACAATTAATTTAATGGCTAACTCTAGAAATATAGATCACAAGTATGCATATCTGACCTTCTCATCTATCCAGATATGTTCCCACATTGGAATGAACGAAACCTTAGAAATAATGCATAGTGACCTTAATTGAATTTTGGCTACGGAATAATGAAAGATTCAGCATCAGCAGTATATGTATGTAGTATGCTTACTCAAGAATGAACTAAATTCGAAAATGGAAGACGAAAATTGTATGTATTTTGTATGGTAGAATAAAATTGTACTTGTTGAAGCCTCGAATTGTTTAACTTTCAGGAAAATAAATGAACTAGACATATACTATAGACTTTGGAAATAGCCTGACACAAAAGTACTCTTGGTCTAATTGGAGAAAACACTCTGGTGTTTGATTAAGTAAAGGGCGGTAAATTGAAACAACAAACATATTTGAGTGAATTTTCATTAAAATTTCCATGCAAACTATTTAAGGTACAATTAAATTTATTTGATAAGACAAATATTCCTAATTAACTTTTAACGTCACGGGTACTTGTATTATCAGAAAATATAAATGGTTTGGCTTAAAGTTGAAGGTGAAGTATATTAGTGAAGCTCCTCAAAAATATTCAGTGTATGAGAGGTTATTCCTTAAAACGATCCTAATTATGTATTGACTAAATATTTCGAGGGTAAAAAATATTTTTTTTCCTAATATATCTTTTCTTATAATCTGATTTCATATTCAGGTAATTGTCAAGAAATATTGAAAATATATAAAAAACATTATTGGGGTACTTCGGGACCCCGCGCGTCATTTAACGTTACCACAAAGAACGCGTCTACTTGAAGGTTAATGGTCAGGTTGCTATACATAATTTTGTTTTTGTTTTACTAATTAAACCGATTACACCACTTGTTATTGACACAATATAAAAGGCTTTCCTCTATCAATCTAATCGCTCCTGTATAATGAGTTCATGTATTTTTTCTCTTGTAATCAGCGCCGGTCCTAGGCTCGCCCTATAATTTCTCTTTTTGATTTGTAATAATTGGGAAAGTTAAAAAAAAATGCTAATTCCGTTCGGGTGTGGCTAAATTTAGATACCCTTCAGTTTCTTTCGGCTTGATGGTTTATAGGCAACTCTATGATTTATATCATAAAGAAATTTGAGTACAAAAAATACTTTAGCCGGGACCAGTGAAAAACGCGACCGAGTCTAATTTCGGGCGCGGCCGAAATTTGGATACCCTTCGCTCCCCCCGGGCTAAAAGTTTTTTCGAGCGTTCCTATGACTTGTGTTCAATTCTCCCCGCTTCCATGCTTTTCCTTGAATTTTCACATAAGTGCCGTGGCTAAGATTTATTGGGGGAAGCGGTGGACGTGGGTTTCTTAGAATGACCAAGGACGAAGTGTGTGTGTGTGTGGGGGGGGGGGGGGGGTTGAACGGCAGCCCTATGAACGCATGGCCTTTCCTTCAATTTTTACGTATGTTTGTGGCATCAATTAAAACATATTTATGAGATTTGGTTGAAATTGGTGGACAAATAAAAAAGTTTTTCTTCAAAGAACCTAATTTGGGGTTGGGTTTATATGCCAGCCCCATGACCCCAATGGTCCGATTTCATTCATTTTTGCATATGTTTTGTAACATCAATAAAAGTACATTTCCATGAGGTTGGTTGAAATTTGTGAGCAAATAAAAACGTTTTTCTTAGAAAAATTTGGTTTTGGGGGGATAGGTTTGTATGGTAGCCCCATGACCACATGGTCCGACTCCATCTCCGTCATCCATAGAAACACATTTGTGTGAAGTTTAGTTGAAATTGGTGTATAAATAAAAAAAAATTTCTTAGAAGAACTTAATTTGGGGAGCTAGGTTTGTATGACAGCCCCATGACCCCATGGTCCGATTTGGTCCATTTTTACATATGTTTTGTGGTATCACTAGAAACACATTTGCACGAAATTTGATTGCAATCGATTAGAAAATAAAAAAGTTTTTCCTAGAAGAGCCTAATTTGGGGGACTAGGTTTGTATGGCAGCCCCACGACCCCATTGTCCGATTTAGTCGATTTTTACATATGTTTTGTGTCAGCAATGAAAACACATTTGTGCGAAATTTGATTAAAATTAATGCATAAATAAAAAAGTTTTTCTAAGAAGAACCTAATTTTGGGGAGTAGGTTTGTATGGCAGCCCCACGACCCCCTTGTCGGATTTTACCGATTCAAACATACAAACTGCCTGCAATAAAAAGAAGCATGTCTGCAAAATTTCAGCTTCATAGCTTTCGAACTGGCTGAGCAAAACGCGTCGCAACAGACAGACAGACAGACAGACGGACAGACGGACAGACGGACAGACGGACATCGTCCAATCAACTCAGCTCGGCACGCTGATCATATATATACATATTTTGTATGGTCGGAGATGCTTCCTTCAATGCGTTACAAACTTCATGACAAAGTTAATATACCCTTTTCGCTTAGTAAGCGAAGGGTATAAAAAAAGATTTTTTGTATACCAATTCATACATGTGAGGCGATAATTTTTCTGCCGCATAATCCTGAACAGCACCCGATTCACTATGGGACAATGTACGGGAAAAAAGATGCCAGTGGGGCGAAACAGAAATCGCCTCAGCGTGTGTATCTGAATCGAAACAGTGCGACGATTTGTTCTCCGCTTTCTTGTATGCTTTGCGCATTGAAATGTAGCTCTGCAATATTAAGTTGAGATTAGAACTTACTGAGCATAGTTTCGGTTTTCTATTTTATGTATTTTGGTTGAAAGAGAAAAGGGAAAATATTAGATGATGTCGCTTCTTGCATATGATTTTAGAAAAGCTCGATAGTTGCGTGAATTTTGCACTGTTTTTTATTTCATTTTAAT
This sequence comes from Microchrysa polita, assembly GCA_949715475.1. Classification (NCBI taxonomy): domain Eukaryota; kingdom Metazoa; phylum Arthropoda; class Insecta; order Diptera; family Stratiomyidae; genus Microchrysa; species Microchrysa polita. The sequence goes on from OX454420.1 coordinate 62,952,096, forward strand.
ATTTTCACGCCCAAATTTTTCAAATTGATTTTTAATTTATGCCAAAACGCCAAACATTTAAAATGGGATATTATGATGCATGGGATTTCGGTCAGATTTTCTTAATAGTTGAAATTGTCGGTCGCGAAAATATTGTTAGGCAAATTTTAGAGCCAAATTTTAAGAAAGGGCAATCTAGCATGATTTTTCTACACCATGTAACGAAAGATGGCCCCTGCTGATGCTATGCAACTGGCCTCCAATTTCAGCTTTTTAGCTCGTCTATGTTCAGCGCTATTTTTGTCCCTCGGATTGAATATTCCACTTGCGATTTAAAAGAAATAGACAAAGAGATCAGTTTGTGTCGTCTCTCACTGTTTTTCTTCAGAGCAAAATCTATAAATCTTTTTTTGATTTCCTCCAACCAAATTAAACAAAATATTAACAGTCGTTAAATTTCATGATGTTATGATTCAGCTCCAAAAAGAAGCTTTATCAAATAACTTTAAAGACAGGGAAATATGAGACTCGTTCCTTAACTAGGAAAAGCAAAGCTGTATACCATTTATCACTAAAATCCCTTTCAGATGGAATAAAGTTAAATTCCGCTACCTTCCCGGAGAGACGGGAAGCGCCACTCCCTGCCCCCTCTGGCTACTTCCATGTTGAATGAAGTTGTAATTGTAAAATGATTCTCTATCAGTGTAACAACACCCTTCCAATGTGTTTTTTTTTCGCCTCATCTATTTCCATAGGCACGAGCCGCCACTGGCCGGGACAGGCTGGACAGTGTCTTCCAGGGCCGGCCTTAGCATTTTGGTGGCCCTAGGCCATATCGATGAAGGTGACTCCTACAAATAACCAAACATTTTGGCTTCATTCTTTTTTTAAATCATTGACTGTAAATTTTGCTTTATTCTGTGGTGACCTTGTGGTGACCTTGTGGCCTGAATGTTTTTCGCAGACGTTAGATATATATATTTCAGCAAGGCGAAACTGCAAGCACGAGTGCTGGGAATGGCAAATGAAAATTAGCCTCTTACTTATAAAAATTTGACAAAGATAGACCACAAAGCAAGATTCTTAAACATTTTTACTGGCTCGTTTTATTTTGTCAAATTGCTTACCGAACCAATAAAAAAAACGAGACCGAGGCTAATTTCGGGCGCGGCCGAAATTTGGATACCCTTCGCTCCCCCCCGGGCTAAAAGTTTTTTCTGGCGTTCCTATGACTTGTGTTCAATTCTCCCCGCTGCCATGCTTTCCCTTGAATTTTCACATAAGTGCCGGGGCGAAGATTTATTGGGGGAAGCGGGGGAAGTGGGTTTCTTAAAAGAACCAAAAACGAAGTGTGCGTGTGTGTGGGGGGGGGGTTGTACGGCAACTCTATGAACGTATGGCCTCTCCTTGAATTTTTACGTATGTTCGTGGCATCAATTAAAACATATTTCTATGAAATTTGGTTGAAATTGGTGGACAAAGAACCTAATTTAGGGGTTGGGTTTATATGCCAGCCCCATGACCCCAATGGTCCGATTTAATTCATTTTTGCATATCTTTTGTAACATCAATAAAAATACATTTCCATGAGGTTCGGTTCAAATTTGTATGCAAATAAAAAGGTTTTTCTTAGTAAAATTTGATTTGGGGGAATAGGTTTGTATGGTAGCCCCATGACCACATGGTCCGACTCTATCTATTCATACATATGTTTTGTGTCATCAATAGAAACACATTTGTGTGAGGTTTAGTTGAAATTGGTGTATAAATAAAAAACAATTTCTTAGAACTTAATTTGGGGAGCTAGGTTTGTATGACAGCCCCATGACCCCATTGTCCGATTTGGTCCATTTTTACATATATTACGTGCTATCACTAGAAACACATTTGCACAAAATTTGATTGTAATCGATGAGAGAATAAAAAAGTTTTTCTTAGAAGAGCCTAATTTGGGGGACTAGGTTTGTATGGCAGCCCCACGACCCCATTGTTCGATTTGGTCGATTTTTACATATGTTGTGTGTCAGCAATGAAAACACATTTGTGTGAAATTTGATTGAAATTGGTGCATAAATAAAAAAGTTTTTCTAAGAAGAACCTAATTTTGGGGAGTAGGTTTGTATGTCAGCCCCACGACCCCATTGTCGGATTTTACCGATTCAAACATACAAACTGCCTGCAACAAAAAGAAGCCTTTGTGCAAAATTTCAGCTCCATAGCTTTTAAACTGGCCGAGCAAAACGCGTCGCAACAGACAGACAGACAGACAGACGGACAGACGGACAGACGGACAGACGGACAGACGGACATCGTGCAATCAACTCAGCTCGTCACGCTGATCATATATATACATATTTTGTATGGTCGGAGATGCTTCCTTCAATGCGTTACAAACTTCATGACAAAGTTAATATACCCTTTTCGCTTAGTAAGCGAAGGGTATAATAACTTTGGAGGTATACCTTTACCTTCCCCTTTTACGTTTAAAGCAAAAACTGGGAGCTACTGCCACTGTCAGTTAGCTCTTTCAAAGAAATACGTATTTATTTACACTGTAAAATTTTTAAATTTTGTCATGATCATTAGTTAAAGCACATGCAAATTTCGGTGGAGCTTTCGTTGAAAGAAAAATTTAATTCTCGGATTATTTGCGCTTCTAAATAAATCCCGCCGACCCGGCAGATTTCGAAGAGCGGCAAATTTTTGAACATTGAAAAGGAGCAACTGACATAAAAACTGTTAATTCATTCAAGTAAGTTGTATTTCAATGTGGCCAACAGCTTCCTAATCTCAAATCGTAATGTGACTCCGCCTTAAAAAGTTTATCCCTAAAGCAAAATTAGAGGATCTTCGTAACGCATAGGCTTCACTTTAAACAAGGGCACTATAGGGAGTCTAAAGGAGTGTTTGTGTCTAACAATCAAAGAACTCCTGAGTCTACATTAAACATGGGACATGTGAGCCGCTAATTTCCCGACTAAAATTCCCCAGATTGGAACAAATAAAATCGACGTATTTCGTGCTTATACGATTTTTCAGAACTTCCGAAGTCACAATAAAAGCATAAGTTTCCTCAACCATATGCATTTTCAGTAACATCGTGCCAATCGATTTAACCCTTCTGTCGGCACCTACTACAATATGCATATTCTATAGCCAATAGGTCTTGCGGGACCTACTGAAATTTATTTTTTATTTTTTAGAAAAAGTGAAATTTTTATCGGTTTAATCATTCTACCCATTCTTTGCAGCCATTTATAAAGAATAAAAGCATTAAAATCGTTTTTGTAGATATACGTATACTAGAAGCGTTTTTATGAAGACATATTTTGAGGAGATATTAGTACAAACATGTTTCTCCCTTATTTTCTCCTATTTTTGCTTCTCTTTTTTCATTGTTTATCCGTACAGAAAGTTTGATCGAATTTTCCAATTCCAATATCTTTGGGGAAATATTTGGCGCTTTTTTGGTAGATTTTACCCCGATATTAGTCTGCTGATTTGGGGAAAGAAATAGGAAATTTTCAAGAGCAAAAATCATTTCATTCTAATTTTTCCGTAAGTATCTCAATTAAATCTATTAAGAAACACCATCGTAAGTCACTAATACGTAGTTCATACTCTTACAAAGGAAATCAAACTCGTTTGAATTTCCTTGAATCAAATCTCAGTTGATTAAGGGATGTTATAAGACGGGATAAAATTAGGCGTACCCAATTTCCGAACTTCACGGCTTCTTAAACCAAAATCTCAGAATGGATGCATCAGCATCGGCATCAGCAGAAACATTTCAATTCAGAACACACGCATTTGCCTTTGATGACCCACATTGAGAGCAGAAGCAGAAAAAATGCTTCTGCCGCTGTTGCTGCTGTCAATGTGGGTCATCAAAGGCAAATGCGTGTGTTCTAAATTGAAATTTTTCTGCTGATGCCGATGCTAACGCATCCAATCTATTTCAACCATTACTGCTTTTCCCTCGCCAAACATTTGAAATAAAATCCGTCAGGTGGATGGTATTTCGAATGTTTGAGGAGGGAAAAGCAGTGATACAGCGACTCGACCAATTTTTTACGACTTTCAAATCTGTTCCTGTGTTTTTTTTTTTGTATCCTTGAGTGTGTTATGCTCGTTATCAATAGACATATCGGAGTGCTTAAAGTAGGCAACCTAAGGGCTCGATTACACAGTCGTATTTCTATTATCATATCCTTAAGCTTAAGCCTACTGGATTCATTCGGTTTACATTTTGACACGTGCACTAAACTCATATGCATAACTTGAATTTTTCATTCGAAACATCATTTTGCATCAGGTATGTTTTGTTTATTTTGTTGTGTGGAGGCCCCTAGAGAATGATGTACTCTCCGAGTGGTGGCTTCTCGCAAAGTAAAGGTTCCATGGCGTGGTGTTGGCAAGACTCCTTTCAAACCAAATGTGACCTATGCACCGCAGCTCTAATGACTGTGCAAGATAAAATATTTTAGTCTTCAACGACATATACAGGCCGAACTAATTAATTTGAACTAAGTTCAGTGCTACTCTCAAACAATTTCGTTTGACAGTTCATAACAAAAGGGATTGGAATTTAGTCCGAATGTTTAGAAAAGTTACTATCACCAAATATAACCAAAATTTCATTCATTATATCACGTTTGAGATATTTGAATTGGGCGGCTCCTCGACCTTTGGCACGGGTGCCACGGTTCCTTCACACCACTCTGGTAGCGGCGGTATTACAATCATATTTTGTCTAAAGTAGTTCTTAAAAAAATATTAATTTATTAAATTAAATAGTTTGTTTGTATTGACTTATAATTTAATAAGTTGAGCGCCCTTTTTATCGGCTCCCTGTTCAAATGCACAATCTGCACATATAGTAGAGTCTTACTTAAATTACTTAAAGCAACAAACCACAAACGCGACAGTCTAACTTCGAACCTAGACTAGATCACAAGGTGTGTAAAACGCTGAGATTTACGCAATTATTTTAAAAATTATTTCATAAACATTAACTCTAAAAATATATCTTCCGTCGATGTCTGACCTTTTCATTTTTCTAAAGGATAATGCTTTTCCCTAGGCGCACTGCACTTAACAAAATGACTACACGTCCACGTTTACTAGTAAAGATTGCAACAAAGCTGTCGCTTCTAACACACAGCGACAAAAATGGTTCAGCGACCTCTCCTAATAGTCGACTATCCTCTCAAAACTACACATGGTGTCATCTTAGGATAACTCAACTAAGAGTCTCCTGTCGGACGATGTCTCTTTTTGTCTGCAACATGCACGCGTATAAATTTGTCGACAGAATACAGGCAAACATATGTGCTGATTCTGTTGTCTTCCCGCTGTCAAGAAGATAAAAAAACCAAAAAAGAAAGTGTCCTTAGAGCTTTACTCGTATTTCTGAAAAATAAAATGCTGCATATCCAATTGCACCTTTAAAAACGAATGCACTTCACGAAAGGAGCGTCGACATCATAGCGTCTGAACGCCGTCATAAATTGCATTCTATACATAGAAAGTTAAAGAGGAACGTGAAGTGAGCTGTATACTAAAACCATAAGCAATGTGGCGCGAAGCAAGGATAATAGTCATAGCGCGTCGTTTTCATTGCATCGTTTTCGTTTTGTGTATATGAGATCCAGAGCTTTCGGCAAAAATGAATGAATGGAAAAATAACACAGGACTGACAAACTGGCAAAAATGAAGGCGAAATTATGCAAATGATAGCAGTAAAGTTCCTTCCTTTTATTCAAAATCACGGACAAATGATGGTGATGGTGGTGCGAAAGAACTTGATTGGGTTGCTTTATATATGTATACCAACCGTCGTCGTTTTTTTCTGTCATCGTCATCTTCTGGTCGTTATTTTCGTTTGTTTCAATAGCCGGAACCCATGTTTCAAACCCACATCATATAGCAACCTCATTCATAAATGAAATGTAATAAAAAACATTGGAAATGGGCGAACGAGAACAAGGACCAACGAAAAAAGACGAAGATTCGACACTACATACCACCGCCGAGATTATACCCGTTAAATATAGGTACGTATATGAAGAGAAAGTGGCGGCGAGACATATAAAAGCAACCGTCTGAGTTACAGTATTTTGTAATATTTTCTTTTAAAAAATTAAAGAGAAAAGGATACAAAAAAACTCGAAATATTCGTCATGGTTTTTTTTGAAAAGGATGCAGAATACATTTTTTTTTCTTCTGGCATGGGTAAGCAATACACGTCACACTTCTGAGGCGTTCATATGGAAAACAAGTCAGATGTATTCAGTTTCATTTGGAGCGCTTTTCAAATTGCACAAAAAAGGGTGTCTGGGTCTGGACTGTAAGTTGATAATGTACAGATGGCTTTTTCACGGGCTTTTACATTTTACCTGATGCTGAAAGATAGCGTGATTTGATACAAAAATGGTTTGACATTAACTTGAGTAGATATCTAAGTGGTGTATACATTTGAAGATAAAATTGAAATACATAAGTTAGATGTCATGAAAGGGAAGCAAAAAAGAAAAATTTTATGGAAGGGTGTACGTATATTTGACTTAACATGTTCTAAGGTAAGTTCCGTGATCCATGTTCCTTGGCCAGATGATGCCCATATACCGTCTCATAGAGTCAAAGTTTTTCATCTTTCTCCAATTGAAGACGGCCGTACAGTCTACAGCTCTCAACTGCTGGCATATCTAAGCGAAATGTTCCATTTACTACGTACACCTTTGCGTTTACCATCTTATCATCTAAAGGCTTTCCGAAACCCCAGTTTATTTGACATACCCTACGTGAGACGTTATTGTTATTGCCGAATAGGGTGTCCCGTCCATGTATGGAAAAAACGAGACCGAGGCTAATTTCGGTCGCGGCCGAAATTTAGATACCCTTCGCTCTCCTCGGGCTAAAGTTTTTTTCGTACCTACGACTTGTATTTAGTCCCCTCGCTCATTATTTTCCTTCCGTCTTCACAAAAGTTCCATTGCGTCGACAAAACAATATTTCTGTGGGGTTTGGTTGGAATAAGTGGGCAAATAAAAATATTTGGTCAGAATTTTATTGGGGGATGCGGCAGCATGGCCCCTAATACGATTCTATTTGATTTGGCCTTTTTTGTTGCTTTGATAAAGACACATTAATTCAAGGTCTAGTGAAATTGGTGTACAAAATGTTTCTTAGAAGAACAAAAATGTGTCTGGGGGGGGGGGGGGGGGGGGTTGTATGGCAGCCCCATGACACCATCGTCCGATTTGATCTATTATTACATATGTTTTGTGCCATCAATACAAACACATTTTTGTGAGATTTGGTTGAAATTGGTGCTCAAATAAAAAAGTTTTTCTTAGAAGAACCTAATTTAAGGGGTTAAGTTCGAATCGCAGCCCCATGACGCACTGATCTGATTTCATCCATTCTTACATATGGCTTGTGTTATCAATACAAACACATTTGTGTGAAATTGGTGCACAAATAAGAAAGTTTTTTTTAGAAGAACCTAATCTGGGGGGTTGGGTTTGTATGGCAGCCCAATGACCCATTGTCCGATCTTCCGGATTCAAACATACAAACTGCCTGCAGCAAAAAGAAGCATTTGTGCAAAATTTCAGCTTAAATAAATAACAGGCGCGACAATCCATCATTGGACTAAGGCCGCAGGATGTGTTAGTGACATCCTATTTCCAAGATCTTATCTGCTTTTTGTTGAAGTAATGAGATCAGCATCACGTTTAGCAGTGTTATTTATCCCCATAAAGTGGTACTCGTTTAACATCTGAGTGCGATCATTCCGTCACAAGCTCGTGGATTCGAAAAACACCATGGAACACGGTGAGATTCGAACTCATGACCCTGTGCACCGAAGGTGCGCGCACTAACCGCTAGACCAGCCAGACTACTAAAATTTCAGCTTTATAGCTTTTAAATTGGCCGAGTAAAATGCGTCGCAACAGACGAACAGACGGACAGACAGACATCGCCCAATCGGCTCCCCAAGTCACGCTGATCATATATGTAGGTATACTTTTTATATGGTCGGAGATGCTTCCTTCAATGCGTTACATACTTCATGACAAAGTTAATATACCCTCTCACTCTATGAGCGAAGGGTATAAAAATAGTTTTTTCAAGCTACACTATCACAAGAAATTTGTGTAATTTCACTCAGATTACGAAAACACTATTGTTATTGTTAGCTTGATTTGTGAAACTTCCTGGAAGACACGTACTGGTCTCCCTTTCGATCACCTCCCAATCATTGTCTGAATCGACAAACCAGTCGGAGAAGCGAACGTTTGTCAATTAGAAAAAAAGCCGATTGGGAAGGTTTCGGCGAAGTTCATCGAGCTACCTCCTCCCACCAATGTGCAAAAGGCCAAACGCAATATTAGGAACGTCATTGCCAAAGCAGCGGCTCGTTTCATTCCTGCAGGACGTATCCCAAAGGTTCGACCAAATTTCCCTGCGTGTGCCGCAAGGTTAGCCGATGAACGTGATAATATCAGACGCGCTCGACCTAGGGACCCCAGAATTTAGGAGCCTAACATCGAAATTAGCCGATAAGTTAAAGACTATCTGAAGTCGAAATGAAATGAGCACCTCAATGACTGTCCGTGCCCTTTCCAACGCCAACAAGGAACCGAGCAATCCTCTTCACTGCGCGAGCCAGTTCAATAAGCATTTTATTGAACATCCCAAGTCCGATGGGCTTAAGTAAAAACTTTGAAAACGGATTCGCAGCCGAACTGTTGACACTGTATCATTGTACAATGCGAACCAGGTTAAGAAAGTCATTGAGAATGCTAAAAACTCCAAGGCCCTCGGACCTGATGGCATTTCGATGGCCATTCGTAAACATCTCGACCTTCCAGCTAATGAGTACCTCACAGTCGTCCTTAACTTGTCGATCTCCACGCTTGCCATCCCTGATATCTAGAAAATAGGGGGTTAAGCCAGGGAAAAGTGCTAAACTAAACTATCGACCGATTACTATAGTATCACCTGTCGCAAAGACGCCGGAGGCCCTTATACACTCCACACTTGTAGCTCATGCTAAGGTCGAACCTCATCAACATGGCTTCAGGAAGATGCCCCAGATGCGATCACTACACAGACACACGTAAGTGGTGGGCTAAATCAACAGTGCCATAGAACGCGATTGATAAGGTCAATCACTCTGTGCTTTTAGCAAACTTGAAAAAAAGCGTGGAGATGATTATGTGCCTTCTTATTAATCGTCACCTAGCATGATTACAAGCTTTCTTCCAAAGCTGAAACCTCACCATCAAAAAATAAGAAAATTCAAAATCTTCTGCGACTTTTTTCACCATACCTGGTCAGGAGATTGTCAGTGGGTGTTTGATCTATGTATTGTTAACAAACCAGTTCCTACTGTAGATAATCCTAAAACTCTTGAACATCACCTGAAGAATATGATGACTTCATGCCGCAGCTGTATACGAGAAGATGCACACTATAGGAACAAAATTCTTAAAGCACTGACCGGTAGCACCTGGGGCAAAGATAATGAAAACATGCTAGCCACGCTGATTTGGCTGCTCCAGTTTGGTCGCATAGTTTATGTAACATAAACTGAAAAAAAATCCAAGTTTGCCAAAACGCTGCTCTACGCACAGCCACAGGATGCCTTTGATGTTTTCCCAGGATCACTTACATCAGAAGGCACAAAGTTTAAGTAGAAAGCTGTTTGACATCGTGGAAGATCTGGCGAAGATAGGTGCTTAACCCTAGTTTACTGTTTGGGGTGCAATGCACCCCATCGCATGTTTCACTTAATATAACTTCGAGATTTTTCAAGTTTTCATTATAAATTGTTCAATAGCTTAACAAAATGTAGTTTTGTTTTAGTTTTTAATGTTTGTACAATTTTAGCTACATAAATTATTTTTTTACGAATTTTTTGTGGAAATAAGGCATTGGTTCTGTCGTGGGGTGCAGTTGCACCCCAAATAATTTATTTGAGTTCAGAACAATTTATTTTGACGGTAAACTAATATTTATTTTAAAATAAAGATAATAATATCTAAACTTTCATCTGGGATGAATAATAAACTTTAAAAATGTTAATAATGGTACGAAATATAGTTTCTTCGGAATGACCTTTGGGACACCGAATGTGGCTGTGTTTCAGACACGATTTCAATTTGAAACTATTCCATATTTCTCTAAATTTCATAAATAAACAACTGAAACTTAGTCAATGATCAGAGATACTAATTGAAGAAGAGTTTGCTAACTACGATTTCGAAAAAGAGCTGCATTTCGGAATTTGTGAACAAAACTCCACTTCGAGCCCACTAGTCTCGGTCTGCTATTCTTATCTATGCGAAGCGATTTCAGTTTTGTAACTGAAGTAATAAGTTCTGCTGAAACCGTCAAATGATGAGAAACCCGAAGAGATGCATAACACTCGCAAAGTCAGTGAATCGAATGCTTACCATACGGAAATTTCATGAACATCACTCTTTTTGAGTTTATCATGTCATTTATAGTATGAATATCAGTGCCTGCCGTCTAACCAAACTGAACATGTATGCCTCCCGCATTTCTGAATTCGCACTCACTATCTCACTTTTGTTTTCCCTATTTAATTAACATGACAGACGATCAAAATGAATCAAATTAAAAAAAATTGGAAGTCAGTTAATGCAGAAATATGGGCATACATACTGTGGGGTGCATTTGCACCCCATAACATGAAACTAGTAAGAAAATTGTTGCGGTAAACTAGGGTTAATTGCTGGATGCATATTAAATTGCTCGCTTCTATTCAACAGCAAGACCCATAAGCTCATCAATTTTCATTTATCCTGTGCTAAGGCAACAAATCCTCTATTAAAAAATTTATAATAGTACATTCAACCATTTCTTGGTTATATAGTTTTCAAGACACTTTATAGATGTTTAAGTATGTAGTTTAAGTTAAATTTAAGTGATAGTTAAGGTTTTAATTCACTACTAGAATGAGAGGTTTTTCACGCCGTTTCCCTCTTACTTAACCCTCCTTTAGATATCTATCATAACTATTACTGTTTGTCATTGCCCTAACTATTTTGAAAGTTGTAAGAGTTTGAACTCAATCACTTACTGTTATTATAAATTTTGTTATTTTGTATAAACTTATGATAATTTTGGCGAAATAAAATGAAATGAAATGAAATGAAATTGCTAAGAATTTTTAAGGTTAAGACTGAGTCTATAATTTCTGGCGCGGCCGAAATGTGAATACCTTAGTTTCTGGGGCGATCCTAGGACAATGTGTCTTTATCGAAAGTACGAAAAATATGTAAAAACAAATATGTTCGTACTATGGGGCCATACTAGGGATGTCAAAAACCGGCCCATAACCCGGTTTTCGGTTTTTTCGGTTTTTTCGCAAAGCCGGTCAGACCGTCCGGTTTTAACCGGGCTCAAAGTACCGGTTTTCGGTTAACCGGTTTTTCATTGAATTGCTTAGAATTTTAGCAAAATAATGCATACACACTCGTTAAGCTGGTGTTCCTTTAGAAATATGACTGTGTAATGGAGCCCTAAAAGAGAAACATGCTGAACAAAAAAAAATAATCAAATAAAATTGTCAAAAGTATTCATAATGTTTCAAAATTAGTTAACTGAGTTTTATTGCTAGACAATGTATATAGTGCAGTCAAAATATCCCATTTCAGGCCTCCAAATAGAAAAAAATAGAGTAAAGCTATTTTTTGTGGTTTTTGAATCAACGAGCTCCCAGGAATCTAAAACTCATTTTGCTAAAAAAAATTTGATCGGAAAGGTCTCAAAAAGGACAAAAAAGGATACTCTTTAATCCTTGGCCGGAGGTCAGCATGTGGGGTATCAAATCAAAGGGGACGTCGAATGCATCACATATCCGTTTGTTTCCTGTTTCAAAGACCCTCAACGGAATAAATCGATATTAAATCGAAAATTATTGTGTTTTCCGTGTATCTTTCCAAAGCCATAACTACGAGAATAATCCAAGTTGTCACTACGTTTCTCACTTTTCCGAATCTATGATAAGTTAAGATTCTACCATTAAATTTGCTAAGAAAAAAAATTATCGGAAAAAATAGTGACAATTTTAATTACTCTCGTAATTAGGGCTTCGGAAAGATACACGCGAAACACAATAATTCTCCATTTAATCTCGATTTATTCCGTTGAGGGTCCTTGAAACATGGAAGAAACACCGGATATGTAATGTACTTGACGTCCCCTTTGAGTTGATACCCCACATGCCGACCTCCGGTCAAGGATCCTTTTTTGTCCTTTTTGGGATCTTTCCGATCAAAATTTTTTTTAGCAAAATGAGTTTTAGATTCCTGATTAAAAAACCACAAGAATTAACCTTACTCTATTTTTTTCTATTTGAAATGCTAATATGACTGCACTATGATGTAGATGTTGAAGGCTTTGTGGACACGACGGATGTTGAAGTGGACGCGGATATCGATGTGGACGCGGACGTCGTAGCAACTGCCGATTCGTCTTCCTATAACAATGAACTCTAAATGCACTGATCTGATACACATATCCATTCACGACGCAGTGACACGCAACGTAAACAATATCTGCCTTGGAAAGGAAAAATGCAAGGAGCGGTAGTTTGCCGATGCGATGGTTCTTGGAATAATAGCACTAAGGAGAGTGTTTGGAAATACGAAATTTTTCATAGAGGACAAGCAATAGAATTACAGACTGACAAATCAAGAAAATATAAAAATTTTATGAATTTGGAAACTTATTTTTTCGGTTTTAACCGGATGGGCAAACAACCGTCCGGGTTAAAACCGGGAGGATGAAAAAACCGAAAAAAACCGGTTAACCGTTTTGAAAGTACCGGTTTTCGGACTAACCGTCCGGTTTTTGACATCCCTAGGCCATACCCCCTCCCACCCAAAAAAAGTCTTCTAAGAATTTGTCTTTTTGTGCAGTTATTCTAACCAAACCTCACACAAATATGTTTTATCGAGGTAACGCAACTTATGTGAAAACGGAAGTAAAATAATGAGGGGGGGGGGGGGGATTAAACACAAGTCATAGGTACGCCTGAAAAAAAAATCTATTAGCCCGAGAAGAGTGAAGGGAATCCAAATTTCGGCCGCGCCCGAAATTGGCCTCGATCTCGTTTTTTTTCTAGTTTACTAAATAAAACTCGTATAAAAATTGTTGCAACGTTTCCTTTGGTTTTCTCTTGGAACCACGTTTTTTCTCCTTCACACGTAAGATATGCCATTTTTCAAGTCCTAAGACCCTGATTTTTATATATTGTTCGAAAGGTAACTTAATGATGCAACTTTTGCCAACTTTGTACATTTGTCAGTTCAAAGTACCGTTAGGATTTTACAATTTGAATTTTCAATGAAAAATCTATTTTCGAATTTAATTTTAAAGTTTGAATGATAGTATCTGGGAAGTTTTGAAATTGTTTAATTGGGAAAATAATTATTTTATGTTGAATTATGTGCAGTTCCAGAAAGTGAAGTCAAATCTCGGATCAAATATTTGGGAGTGTGGCAAATAGTGATTTTGCTCGGCAAGTCGAGCCTTTTGACACTATATTTACAAAAAATTCAAAAACATTATAACGGTTAAAGATAGAGGGGTCATGTGGAACATTAATTCTACCCAAATGAGTTGTGCTATCATCCAGTATTGTATGTACCATGAGTCGTGAGACACCCTGTATATAAATCATATTCCAGGAAATATTTTGTTTATTTGAAACACAATCGAGGTTCAATTCAAATGCCTTCGCATAGTTTCACCTTAATTTGTTGTAGCCATTGAGTGTAGTGGTAATCAAATATCATATAACATTCGAGCATTGAGTTTTAATCGTATTCTCTTTCCGTTAGATCTACTCAAATGTTTCCCAACTGTAAGTGTTTATGTCCTTGCTAATTAGTATGTATTCACATTTATCTCAACGCACAAACGATGTTCTACATTTATTATTGCATCTCGGAAGCCTTAACAATGCCATAGGAGATGTATGTTAATTTATATTCTCGATGCTTTCCCTTCTAATACGTAATACTTATACTTCTCAGTATGGTAATATTCATATATCGACTCGATAGGAATCCTCCGCAAAATGTCGAATCTGGTGAGTAGGATCACCGTCATATTCTCACCTTTTATGACACAAAAGCTCTGTATGTAGATAACGGTAGCTGGTGTGTGTGTGTTTGGGTGAATTCACATTGTAAGACGAAACCGGACGGGTAAACTTGCAAGACATGAACCATGGTTCGTACAATGTGAAATGCACAATGCTTGTCTGCTGGCCACTACAAAAGCTCTCGCCGTCCGTTTGTTTGTGCTAATAAACGGACGGCGAGAGCTTGTCGTGCAAGTTTACCCGTCCGGTTTCGTCTTACAATCTGAAACCACTCTTTGAATGTATACAGGCAACATTTTGAGTGCCTTCAGAATCCATTATCAGATACAATTTCGTTAGGATCGTTTTCAATTACTCGAAAATCCAGTGTTTCGGGGGCGTAAATTGCCATCGTGTTGTATACGCAATATGATGCCAACGTCATCATCTCTCTCCTGACAGGATTCGAGATCGGGATGTGACGAGTGTCTTTTGTATGCCACATAATGACGTGGCAATTGTATATAGCGAGGACATCGATATGTATTACATATATTGCCTAAAGGCCTGGATTGACCTCGGGCGGAATGAGAATGAAATTTTTGTCCGCTGCGATTTTCTCAATGAAAATGCATACTTACTGTCGTGGAATATGGCAAATGCTGGGGAATTCCATAAGGTACAATCCATAATTTTCCTCTGCCATTTTAGGTATTATTTTTCGATTCCCCGGTCATTAGATATCTTCCACGGTGAAATGACCGGAGAATTGAAAAAAAAAAACACATAAAATGGCCGTGAAAAATTTTGGAACCATTTTCGGATGGTAGCTTATGGAATTCCCCATCATTTCCGACATGTTCCACGACAGTAAGCATGCATTTTCATTGAGAAAATCGCAGCGGACAAAAATTTCGTTTTCATTCCGCCCGAGGTCTAACCAGACCTTAACACGATACACTTGTACATATAAAAGAAAGACAGCGCAGCGCGTAAAGAAACGGCTGACTCAATACGAAATCCAAATTGATATGTGTTTCTTAGACATGACTCGATTACCATGACATTGAATAGCCAATGAATGAAATAAAGAATCGAGCTTGATATGCCTTAACACGTCACATGAAAAATGTCTGTGCGACTTTGTGGAGCTGAATAGAGCAGTTGAGAGATAGACTCATACAAGCGATAGGGCTCATCAATATTCTGTCAAATTGACATTGAACGTATAATAATTTGGTAATCTAATAATTGAGACTAATTTTATCAGACGCTGAAATATTTGATAATGTAACGAAATCTTTGGTTTAAGTGAAAATGGTACAGCACAGGACAACGGAATCTTGGGAGTGCGTCTTATCGGTAGGACTGAAATTTCAATAAGAAAATCTTGAATATCCATTTAGTTACAGCCTTAAATCTGTATCCCAAATATTTTTATTCCTGGGAGTGGTAGGTTTACCCACAAAATTCTTATAACATAAATCTAGTCTAGACAGACAATAAATAAATATTGCATTTATCGATTGATAGGTATACCAATACCTATTATATCTATGTTTCTTGGATATTCCATTTGAGTTTTGATTTTAACGAACTGTTACCATGCCAATTCATTCCAAGCGAATTACAAGTGTAAGAATGATGATTTTTATTTTAATGGTGATACCCACTACCTACACTCAATAGAGAGTAACATGTATTTTTATCTCCAACACACCATACTCCACTAGGAGTTAGAGAAAAAACAGATAGTTTATTGCTGCAAATATTAGAAATCAAAAAAGTTGTAATGGATGAAGGTTTGATTTGAAGGAAAAAATTATTAATCTATTTTAGAAACTCTAAGTCAGCGTTGTCAGAGAAACTTTGAATCTCGCACCTTATGTAAACAAATTTCTCAGGAGTCTAGTTTTTTTACTACTTCAAAAACTTAAGTAACTAACAAAAAAGTTATGAACAAGTTCAAATCGTAAATATATTTATGTGAGTCTCTGTGTATGTTTGTATATGCAGAGTGTCGGAAATGCACTGGATTCCCCATGTGATTTCCAGCAAAAAAGTTTTACGGAACAGACCCGCAATTGTTAACCCTTTCGCTGCCACAGGCATTTGGAAATTTTTGAAAAAAAAATCATTTTCTTGTACAACTTAAACCTCAATATCTCAAAAGCTAGACTAGCTAAAGTAGCAGATAATTATTGTAACCAACAAATTTACCTAAAATATAAAACTAATCACATTAAAGTCGGATAAGAGGTTTGGTTTTTACAGAGCATCAAAGTCAAATTTTTGTGATTTGACCCAACAACAATATATTTTTCCATCTCAATTTTCTCCAACTTCTGCCAAGTTGAGGGGCTTGTACGCATAGTCTTGCAATCATATCTTCTCACCCTCATTATACCCCGTGCTCATAGAGTGAAAGGGTATATTAACCCTCGGATGGTTCAGTGGGCTCTGACAGACCCCCGAAAAAAATAAAATCTTAAAATTTTCATAGAAAAACTTATTGAATGGCATTTTGGTGCATCTGTAATTCATTTGTTTTAATTTGTTATCTTGTTAATAAGTTAAAACAGTTTGAAAGTGCTACGGGGTCTGTCAGACCCCACGACCATTTTATGTATGTCTTTTTTACAAAAGTACATTTTTCGTTTTATGGGAAATTTTCAAAGTATGTATGTTATTTGGAAAATGATAAAATCCAATAATAAATGGTCGGGGAGTGTTGAAACTTTGTGATTAGAGTACATTTGTGAAATTAGATATGTTATTTTTTAAAGAAATGGACAATGTTTTAAATTAGGGTTTTTTTTTTTAATTAACGACTCATTCAACATTATGGCGTTTTTTACCTGGTTTTCATTTATTGTGTCATTGCCTTATGACTTTTAATATTTTTTTTTCCACAATTGTAGCCAGCCTTTTCTTGAAATACTTCCTTTATTTTGATGACTACGTTTCGCCCAACTGGGCATCTTCAGGTCTGCAATATTCAATGTTACAATTTCTTCTTATATTAAAATGAAATTCCTATTACCTATGTATTTCGAAATTGTTTCCTTTTTGATATGTGTTTTACAATTAATAAATTTATGTTTTTATTTTCCCCGTTAATACTTTTGTTTCGCGCTTTTTAATTTCAATTTTGACATTTATGACAATGACATTACTTATTTAATTCTGTACTATTTTCTATTATTCTACTACTACATTATTTTTCGGTATATTTTAGGTTATGAATGACCAAAAATATGGAAAAATTGAAAAGTTTAAGATTGAGTTCCTAGACTTTTCAATAATTTTCCATATTTTTGGGTATTTAATTCTAATTTTGTTTGTGGTTTATGTAAACAGCTTCTTTTATCCTAAGTTTATTTTCATTTTTATCTCTGTCAATAATTTTAGCGTTCTTAAAATCTACTATATGTTGGTCTTCGAATTAATGCTTAACGATTTTTGTGTGTTAATTGTTAATCATTTTGCTACGGCTTTGATGGTCTTTCATTCTTGTTTCCAGATATCTCGTGGTCCAACCATAATATGCCTTATAATTTCCATTGTCTTTGCATGTCTTACACTGAATTTCATATACAATTCCTTTCTTTTTTTCTTTTGGTACTTTATCTTTTTTATTAGTATATATAATTTCTATTTGTCTATTATTATTATTGATATTATCTGGTCTTGTATTTTTTAAAACTTTCGAAATTTTATTAGATAGTTCTGGAATATATGGTATCGCTTGGTATATTTTGTTTATATTACTGTTGTTGTTAGTTGTGTGTGTATTATTCCTTATGTGTAAATTAAAGACTTTTTGAGCGTATAAGAATTAGGTATGGGTATTTCATAAAATGCATAAAGCTCCCTCAACGAACTTGGCTATACGCTTGTCGAACCTCTTCTAAGAAGGAGGAAATCAACGGGCAATATTCGTCGAAGCACAGTACAAAATATTGACGAGATTTTGGGCATTGTTCATCTCGATTTAAGAAAAAATGTCAACATTAGATTATGAATTTTGATGTATACTTATCTTTGTTAATTAGTAATTAATATGTTTTGACTAATAAAAACCCAATTTTGTAAAAATATTAGTTTTTATATTGATTTATTTGTGATAAGTGCAAATTACCCTCAAATTTGACACACCCTAATTTTTTCTTACACATACTAAAAACTATATGCCACTTAATCAAAAGGCTTAACAGTTACCTCTAGTTCAAACAAGTGTGCCAAAAAGCAAAAATTTAAGTTCTAGGGCGATTTTTGCCTTGGGGTCTGTCAGACCCCAGTAAACCATTTACGTATGTAAAATTTACCTGAACCATCCGAGGGTTAACTTGGTGATGAATTTTGTAACGCATTGAAGGAAGCATCTCCAGCCATATAAAAAGTATACATATACGATCATCATGACTTGGGGAGTCGATTGGGCGATGTCCGTCTGTCTGTCCGTCTGCTGCGACGCATTTTACTCGACCAATTTAAAATATATGAAGCTGAAATTTAGCACATATACTTCTTTTTGCTGCAGAGAGTTGGTATGTTTGAATCGGCAAAATCGGACAATGGGGTCATGGGGCTGCCATACAAACCAAACCCCCCAAATTAGGTTCTTCTAAGAAAAATTTGTTTATTTGTGCTCCAATTTAAACCAAATTTCACACAAATGTATTTCTATTGATGGCCCCCACCCCTAATTAGGTTCTTCTAAGAAAAACTTTTTTATTTGTGCACCAATTTCAACCAAACATACGTAAGAATTCATCAGGTTGGGCCATGGGGTCATGGGGCTCCCATACAAAATCATTTTGGTTCTTCTAAGAAACATTTTTTACACCAATTCCACAAAACCTTGAATGAATATGTCTTAATCAAAGCAACAAAAAAGGTCAAAACAAATGGGATCGTACTATGGGGCTATGCTCCCGCACCCCCAATAAAATTATCTGAGTAAATACATATACATAAACCCCACACAAATATTGTTTTGTCGACGCAACGGAACTTTGATGAGAACTGAAGGAAAATAATGGGGGGAGGGGGTTAAATACAAGTCGTAGGTACGCCTGAAAAAACTTTTAGCTCGGAGGAGAGCGAAGGGTATCCAAATTTCGGCCGCGCCCGAAATTAGCCTCGGTCTCGTTTTATTTTAGCTCCATTATTTCTAACAGTTTGAATGCCTTAATTGGAGAAAACTAGGGTTAATTTTGGCTCGATTTTGACAAACATCTGAATAAATTTGACCAAATTGCCGAACTTTAGGGGCAGTTTAAATTGAATTGAATTGAACTCGAGCTAAGATTGACCCTAGTTTTCTACACTTAACGTATTAAAACTGTAAGAGATAATGGGGCTAGAATGACATGGTGTAAGGAAGATTATGCGCACATTTGCAACAGAATTTTCAGACGCGCGACAAATTTAGTGTCGAAAAAGTGAATGATCTGTTATGAAACGTTGAGAACAGCTGGAACCTCGTAACCTCAGTTTTTACTGTAATTATAACCATAATGAGTGAAAAGGATGTACTAGTACCTCTTGCGCAACGCATCATTATTCGTTTTTCTGTCAAAACTAATGTAAAATCCACTGAAACTTTTCGAAAATTACTAGAGAAGTTCCAGGATGAGTGCCTCTCTAAACCCCATGTGTATGAGTGTTTTAATAAGTCCGAAAAGTTGAGGCAAATATGCCACATACGGAGCACCCAGTGTCACCGATGAAAACATGAGCGCTGACGCCGTTGAAAAATTATTTTGGATGACCGACGAAGTAGTGTACACGCCATGACTGAGAAATTGGGCATCACCGAAAGTAGTATTAAGTAAATTATTCATGAGTGGCTAGGTTACGGCGAGTCTTAGGCAGATGGGTGCTAAAACTTCCGAATATTTCCACAGGGAAGTTTGTACGCGTCTTCTACGAATTGAAATGGGAAAGACTGGAACACCCTGCATATACAATTCAGACTTATCACCCTATGATTTATTCGGTCCATTGAACGTTTCAAAAGCAATGAAGAAGTGGAATAGTTTATGCGCGAATGGGTCCGTGAGAAGCCGCGAGATTTTTACGAAAAATATATCCAAAAGCTTGCTGGGAGGTGGCAAAAATGCATACAGTGTGGAAGAAATTGGAAATTGGAAAAACTGTAATAAGTTGTTGCACTGTAATTGAATAATATGTACATTTTTTTATTACAAAATTCCAGGTTGTATTTGAACCGCCTCGTATTATCGTGCTAATCCATTGTTATACCGTTTATAACCAGTGTTTTTTAGACGTGTGGTTTTCAATCTGGCAGAACTTTTTTCTGAGTTGGTTTTTTTGAAAGCTGTCACTTGATTTATGCTCAGTTTAGTTTTCCATTTCATAATAAATAGACTTACTCCGGAACAACGTTTGCAAATCGTGCCCAAAACGCCCACTGATCCCGATTTTCACAAGAAAATTTCGTTTAGCGATGAAGCAAATTTTTGGTTGAATGGGTATGCACATAAACTAAATTGTCGCGTTTGGAGTGATGATAATCCACAAGCCATTGTTGAGACGCGCGCCGTTACATACTCAAAAAGTCACTCTTTGGTGTGCTTTATGGGCAGAGAGAATCATTGGCCCATATTTCTTCAAAAGTTAAGCCAGCCATAATGTTACAGTCAATGGGGAGCGCTATAAAGCCATGATTAATGACTTTTTCGTGCCTGAATTGAAGGATGTTGATGTGGACGACCTTTGGTTCCAACAAGACGGCGCTACATGCCATACAGCCAACGAAACAATCAATTTACTGAAGGAAACTTTTGGTGAGAGCGTCTCGCGTCGTGGGTCTGTGGCGTGGTCTCCAAGATCGTGCGATTTAACACCGCTGGACTATTTTTTATGGGGTTATGTAAAGTTGCTTGTCTACACAGATAAGCCCGAAACGATTGATGCACGGAGAGAAAAAATGTAGTGAAAGGTATTAAAACTGTAATAAAAACTATTGCATTTGTAATGATTTTTGACCCTACTGCAACTGATGTAAAAGTTATTACATCTGTAATGGAAAATGTCATTGCGCTGTAATAAAATTAACTATTGGTTTGTAATAAAATTTGCCAGGAAAATAATTTGGCGATAATAGAAAAAAATAAAAAAAATAGTTTTTTTATTTTTTCCCCTTTTTTTATTTTACCTTTTTTTATTTTTTACTTCTATTTTACCCTTAACTTCTTTTTCCCTATTTTAACTTTACCTTTTTACAAATTACTTCTACTGGGAATTGAACCGGGGACCTATCGTTTCGTAGTCCTACGTCCTACACCTAAGCTATATAAGATTAAAAGTTATGCCTCTTCTGCGACTCCTTTGATGCTGTCTTTGAGCTCCTCCCAGAACTCATGGATGCCTAAATGGTTGATGTTATCAAGCATGGGCGACAGTTTTTCCTCAAGCGCTGTAGTATACGCAGCCGTGGCATCATCAATCAAATTGTCAACTTCGAATATCTTGGCAGGGTTGATTCTCGTTAGGTGCACCGAAGAGATTCTGCACCTGTATGTCGTCTTCACCAAATAGTGATCGGAATCGCAGTTGGCTCCTCGATAGGATCGAACATCTAAGACATTAGAAGCCCATCTCTTGCTGATCAGTACGTGGTCCATCTGGTTCACGGTGTATTCATCTGGAGACTTCTAGGTTTGCTTATGGATTCGCCGATGAGGGAAACATGTGTAGCTTATGACCAGGTTTCTGCCGCTCGCGAAGTCAATAAGTCGCTGGCCGTTGTTGTAGTTTTCGTCGTGTAGGCTGTGACTTCCAGTAGTTCCCCTATGCCAGCTTTCGTTTCCGACTTTGGCGTTAAAGTCTCCTAGCAGCGGCTTCACGTCGTTTGATAGAAGTGAGTCGAAGAGTGTTTCTAGGTGGTTATAGAATTCGTCCTTCATCGCGTTTTCTTTTACTTCTGTAGGGGCGTGCGCATTAATGAGCCAGAGATTAGCGAAACGGGTCTTGATGCGGATCGCACATAGCCGCTCGTTGATGGGTTTGAAACCAATAACGTGGTCTTGCTGCTGCTGCTTACTCATGATAAAAGCTACTCCAAACTCCTTGTTGCCTTCCTTTTTACCGCTCGTAAAAATAGTGTACGAATTGAGGTCGTTAATCTCGCTTTTGAGCCATTTAGTTTCCTGGATTGCAACTATGCTCAGCTTGTATTGTTCTACCTGATCCAGGAGGGCTCTTAAGGCCCCTGGTCTATTCAGGGAGCGTACATTCCAGGATCTGAAAGAAAAATCAGTTGTTCGTTTGCGAAGTCGACATTGCTTTGTATCTGTCCAATCCGAGGATTTTGTTTCAGGTTTCTTGACTTGAAGTTTTTCTTAGGATGAGTTGTCGGCACATCGCTAAATCATGATAGGGTTTAATCATTGAGTAAAGACCGTCATGGGCATGCCTCGAAGATGCTGCTTTAGTGGTTGAGTTAAACGTTTTCTGTCACCTATCACGTTAAGTAACCTGAGACGCTGCAGCTGTAAATACAGCACTCAGGCGCAGCGGTGCTTCTTCCAAATGTCGCATCAGATGATTTGACTTAGCCGTTAGAGGTTTCACCCACTACCGTTACCAGGGGGCGCCCGCGCGGAGGACACATGGAGAAGTATAATTATATAAAATTATTTTTATGCAGCAAATTTTATAACAGGATAATAATTTTCAAAATTATGAATTAAGGTCGAGTGTCTGTCACAGTGTTTGTTCAAAGAAATATGCCTAATTTGTATTCCTGCTCAAAAGGGCGAAAAAAAAAGTATTGCATGGAAAAAAAGTCGGGAAAATTGCAAGCAAAAATTACATACCTTTTGAATCGCTTCAACAAGTTAGAGCGATATCTTGAACCACGAATGGCTATCTGATAAAATACTTCAGAACGTTTTTTTTCGGACGGGGATTGTAATCTAAGCTCTTACTAAAAAAATTGATTGTTTTGGAATAATCAGCCTGGGTAAAATGTTCCATTCATTGATAATAATTAAATTAATTTGTTACTTCGAAAAGTCCTTTACCAAAAGCAGAATATAACAAATGATTTTCAGAAATTGCTCGATTGGCCAGGACCCCTTCAGGAGAGAAGCTGGGAGCGACTGACCAACTCCCCCTAAGCGATGGCCCTGATTAAATATGGCGTATCCACAGGAGCTAATAAAAGGAAATAGAAAAACGAGGCGCAGTGGGATATATCATTCGATATATAGGTAGATAAACGTCGATGACCTACTACACAGCAAAAAATCCGGTGTGAATTTAACTCCGAAAATTGTCGAATAGGGTCCCTCCGTTTGGATAAAATATTGTTTTATCCAAATGGATGAACACAAAAGTGTACTTCCAATTACACCAAAAGGAGTAATACTCGATATATTTGGCATAAAAATAAAACACAAGTTTCACGGAACATTTAACTCATAAATGAGTTTTGTATAACTAGCATTTACCTCTCTATAGGTGTTGACGACATTTCATTTACCTCTTTACGCTCTAAAAATGCATAATAAATTACCTGCCTACAGTGGGATTCGATCCAGCGACCCTATGATTTGAAGACTAACGCCGTACCTACTACACCACACAGACTATACGGGATGACGTTCGTAATTTGCACCATATATTACGTGCGGAATTAACTCCATTCTAAGTAAATTTTAACACCATATAAACAAAAACTGATATAATTTCGAATAAAAGTTATTATTTATCCAAATGAATTTTATTTTGAGTGTTTTATCCTAATGGATAAAAGGAAAATGTTATACTCGGGACGGAGTGAAATAAATGTATTTAACTCCATAGGTATAAAAAAAAATAAACCTTTTTGGATAAATTTTGGTTCACACCGCCTGATTTTTTGCTGTGTACATAAATTATGAGTGATCCCGAATTGCATAAATTCACACTTTTCAATTTCATTTCCCATTCCTAAGTTCTTTTGAGCCTCCTCCACTTCTTGTCCAACGCCTTTTTCAACAAAGCATTAAGTAACTTTGTAAAATTTATTGCATAACGTCAACAATAATTTACTTCAGCAAATAACTTAATTGGACGTCTCCTTACCACAGTCCCTTCAAATCGATGCCTGCTGGTCATAGAAACTCATCACCGAACTCATCTTAATATCAATTTTATCAACATTGAGTTTCATCGTTGAATCGAGTCGTCATAACGGTAACATGAGTTATTCATTATTTCTGCATGGAAAAGTCAATAGAACATTCGTCGTCCTTCCTATACTATGGCGCTGACTGCTGAGGTGTAGTTTCTAGGTATATGTCAAGGATACCAGAACTGACTCCACTACTCTAGTAAACGTGTTTAACTTTAGTGAACTTTATTGGATTCGTTGTACCATAAAATGAGGAAAATTCATCAAACGTTGGAAAAAAATAGTGTACAGACATAGTTAAATTTGAGTTTTCCCCATATCGAACAGAATTGTACCGAAGTCCTAAGACACCAATTGGTTGCATTTCAAACGAACATACACCCAACTTAGTCTGTTTCTTCGACAAATCCTTTACAAGTGCTGTTTACCTGAGTGGTGCAGAAATCTTCCCCGCTACACCTGCTAACATCGTCTTTCACATTCAACTTGTCTTTGACATGTTCTCCGGGGACACCAAAGGGTTCATTCACTATATTTTCAAACCAATGGAGGAAATAATGGCACACGAGTGGAGTTGGATTTTATATATCAACTCTTTTCAATGCTGTCATTAATAAATGGTGTATAACGTGTACATGCATTACACTGTATGGTAGACCGCAGGTATATACTGCAAAATTTAAACAGTCATAGGAGGGACAAGAGTCTAGTCTGCACGAACATTGTCATAGTATGCGATCCTGTCTCTCAGTGAACTTCCTGGGGATTTCAGGTTGCCCTCCTATTAACTTAATGGCAGCGATGTGGTTCATTGAATCAAATACAGCAGCCATTCGAGTCGTTTGCTTCCCTTACCGTGCTATATGCTGTGCTGCCCTTACAGAACAGAGCGAGCATGCACCTTAGTATACATATGTAGTGGTATCAAGTTCCGGCTGGAAGAGTTCAACGGGAAAGCAATAAAAGTGACATTTCGTATTTGAGCTGCCATACGTGTGGGATTTCCAGGTGTCTGGCAAGATTGGCATATGAAGACAAAGTGGAAAACATGCAAAGACATTAAAACCTGGAGGCTGGAGTTCTCTAGAAGAAAGTGTCTGGCAGAATGATTTTTTTATCGAATTGCTAACGTGTTGTGCATAATAGGGAAAAATAAATTGTCTTTTAGAAGTTAATAAATTAATTCAGGGGATGTTGATGTAACCCTGATACATTTTAGTTGCGTTTTTTCTCATAGTTGAAATAGATTGGATGCGTCAGCATGGGCATCAGCAGAAAAATTCATTCAATTTAGAACACACGCATTTGCCTTTGATGACCCACATTGACAGCAGCAGCAGCGCCAGGAGCATTATTTCTGCTTCTGCTGTCAATGTGGATCAAGGAGATTATAATACATGGAGTAATCACGAAGCAATTTGGTTGAAGCCAAAGCGAGAGAAAAATGCGTTTGTAGTTGTGCTGCTATGAGAATTTAGCCATAGTCGTCCCATGATTCGGATAAAAATTTGGGAGCTTTTGTGCATAATAAGTATCGATAGTGTTATTGTTATTGACTTAGCGCTGTTAGTAGTTGTTTTCCGACGGCTGGTGGGATATAAAATATTATGTACGACTTGCAGAAAGTTTGTGCTTCCTTATTGAGTTCTGTATCACAGAATGTACTTATGCATTATTGAAATTGTAATACAATATGGTACAACTTTCACCGAAAGCCAGGGCTTAACACAACTTGCCCATAGTGTGGCTCTAATATCTGGGCAAACTTTTTGAACATTTAGGTCACTTTTCCAAATTAAACCGCATCCACACGGACTGCAAAATGCCAGCTGGAAAATTATATAATTAGAATTTCATTTTGAAAGCTTTAATACATTTAATTATCAAAATCGAACAGTGTGTTTGTATTAATGTTAGATTATACGATAATTTTACATTTTGCCACAAAAACAAACAAAAGTTGCCAAACACTGTTGTCACTGTCACTGTTGTAGGTACAAGCATAACACCGTTTTCGTTTTTAGGGTTTTTTAGAAAATATTTTTTCAAAAAACCCTTATGAAATCGATTTTGTCCGTCCGTCCGTCCGTCCGTTCGTCTGTCCGTCTGTCCGTCTGTCTGTCTGTCTGTCTGTCCGTCTGTTCACTAAATAACTCGCGTACGGCTCAACCGATTGTCATGAAATTTGGTAGGAATGTGTAGAATGGTTACAGTCTTTGGCACAAATACCTTAGAAGTTGGTAGGAAGAAGTTAACAGGGTGTCCCGAACGTTTGAAAAAAGTCGACTTTTTTCGTTTTTATCGGAGATTGACGTATGGGTATTTAGATCTAAATGATTACATCTCATATCAGTTAAAATTTTTCAGTTTGGAGTAACGGTAAAAAACTTATTGGCGTTTAAAGTTAAACTTCCTTTTCGGCCTCCGTTTTTCTAAACCGTTATAGGGATCGATATGAAACTTTGCACAAATATTGGTCAGTATGGTATATACGTTAAATATTAAGACTGTTGACTTTTGCTAAGGAAAACTAAATAACAGTAAATTTGTAAAATTTCAATTTGTTCGTGTGTAGCCCTCTTAAGTTTCATAATTTGAAAATTCTGCTAAGAGTTTTTAGAAAATTACATATAGAATATGTCTACGAATTTTCATTCGAATAACTGTATCCAAACCGGAAATATAACCAAGTAAGTATTTAGTAAGGACCTTTCACAATGCAAGGGAAGCCTCTTAAGCATTTGTTCACTGCATATCTTTTAACTTGATGAAACAATGAACATGAAATTTGGTGGAAATGCATAGAATGGTAATAGTGTTTGCCACAAATATTTTTGAAGTTTGTAGGACCAAGTTAACAGGGTGTCCCTGAATAGCTGCAAAAGTATACTTGTTCAATACTCATAGGAAAGCTTGCGTGGGCTCTTATGTCAGGGGACACAATAGAATCATTTCTTATAAGTTGCTTTTCCTTGATTAAAAAAACAGTAATAGCAGATTTACAGCTAATAATTTAGTTCATATATAAAGCCAAGCCACCCTTACGTTTGACTGAGCTTCTTTTTGCTCAAAGGCCATCCGAAATCTTACATCGAAAAATGCCTGTAGATTTGCCTTGGAGTAATTTTATACAAACTGGGTAAATAGTAAGTCTATTTTTGGATTGGTTTAATTAAAGGTGGAACAGAATGATAGGCGCTAGCCTTTTATTCTGGAACGCGTTTATTTAGACCAATCCAAAAATATATTTACAGGAAGCATTTTATTAATGTTGTGCACAATTCTTATTAATTTCTTATAAAATTTATGTACAAAAAATATTCACTATGCATTAAAATTCTAAAAAAAACCCTCGTATTGCGGGCGCAGCCCTCTGTACGCCGGTATTTTTTTTTTCAATTTGATTTATTACTTATAGTCCTTTTTCGAGTACCACAATATTTCTCCTACTTTCTTTAAAATATCAGAAGAACAATTCGTCGACAAATTTGAAATTCAAAGATAGTCCCGAAAGTATGTAATGTCATAATTGTGAAAGATCCTAAATGAGTATAGTATACAGTGTAGTCAATGGCTGCATTCAGCGAACGGAAAATGTATCAGAAAAGTGTTACTTTAATTAGATTCTCATTGCGCATTAACGCCATTCAGTGGAAAAAGGGGTCGGTGGCGGGTAATTCCAGTGTTTTTTCAGTGAAATTCGTTCGCTGAATGCAGCCATTATGTGATTTGATACTGCCAAATTTTGTGGGAATTTTGTTTTGTGCTCAGCCTCCCACGAATATTTCTTTCCAAAACAGGGCCAAAACCGCAAAAAACCCAAAACTCCACATTTTTGTGACAAGCTCTCCATGAACATGTTAAGCGCAGGATAGACCTCAAGAGTGAAATTTTGTCCGCTGCGATTTTCTCAATGAAAATGTATGCGTACTGTCGTGGAATATATGGCAAATACTGGAGATTTTCATAAGCGACAATCCAGAAGCGGTTCCATAATTTTTCTCGGCCATTTTATGTATTATTTTTCGATTCCTTGATTATCAGATATTTTTCACGATGAGATGACCGGTGAACGGAAAAAAAATACACAAAATGGCCGAGAAAAATGCTGGAACCATTTTCGGACTTTAGCTGATGGAATTCCCCAGCATTTGTCACATATTCCACGATAGTAAGCATACATTTTCATTTAGAAAATCCCAGCGGACAAAAATTTCACTCTCGAGGTCTATCCATCCCTTTAGAGATAGCATGATCGGGTCCAATGCGACATTGATCTTCAAAATGCGTTAAGCGGTATCGTTAAAATCAATACTTATTTTTTCGACGTTTTTTTTTGCGAAACAACGAAATTTCACTTTAATTTCAACCACCAAATTCACATTCTAGCCCCAATCGGAAGTATTCTAAACATGTTCCACCACTGGCATCCATATGTCATATCCACCAGTTTTTACTTAATTTTGCAAAGTTTTGAATCAAAATTAATGAATTTCAATCTAATTTTTTTTTAATATGTCAGAAACTTCACTAAGAACGTTACTTTGCACAGCGTTTTGATGGATTTTACGGTCAATCACCAGGAAACACGAAATAAAATTCGAGCCAACCAGAGTCCCGGAAATTGGTTGGACTTCACTTCGAATGCAAATCACGCAAAAATCACACATTATATCAGTCTAAAAATGATTGCATTCTTTTAAGAACAATATTCACTGTAAATCGTATTTTAACTTCGAATTTGCGGTCAATTTGCAAGAACTAGACTTGAAATTCATATTTCGTCTAATTTTTGCGACATGGCAACTACACTGAACCAAATATTTCTTCATATGGACGAATTTTTTTCCGTAAAATTTTGAATAACATTTTTATTTGATTTGAATAATAATTTGTTGCATTGAAAAAGTACGGGTAGATTTTTAGAAAAAAAGTTGCATATTATTCAATATGAAAATTTTGTTTTTCGTTTTATCAAATTAACTAAATTTTCATCAGTTTTATTACTATTCGCTTACAATTTTTAATCAATTTGAAGAAATCGCACTTTGTAAAAGTTTTTCTTCGTATAGAAGAAATTATTCAAACTGACGATTTGTTTGCGCTAAATTATTGAAAGCAATTGTAAGATTGACAAAAGTTCGTCAAAATAACAAATTCACAATTTGTCAGATTCGTCAAAAGGATAAAACTTAATCAAATGGAAGAATAGCATCATTCTTATATTTTATATATATTATATTTTATCACAGTGAATAATTTAGTCATATTGATAAAATCAATTCTTCAATTCTTCTCTTTTACGAAAATTCTTCACACTGATGAATTTATAGTAACGCATTTTCTGTTTATTTTCGATTTTCTGAGTAATTTTTGCCTTTAAATTTTAATGGAAATCTCAATTCCAAAAAGAAATTTTTTCATACAATTTGTCAGAAAGAAAAAAAATAAAAAGTGTCCTGGCCGAGTCTCAATAAGGCGTCCGCCATGCAGTGTGTATCAAGTAGTGCTTGTCTTGAGAACATTGGAAGTGTATTTCCTTTCTGGCGCAATGGCAGTGTGAGTGGACTGGCACGCAAGCGGACCGAGTTCGAATCCTGATTCTAACACAATGGGTAATATGGTTATTTGTATATAAAAAAGTGTTTAATAAATATTGTGAGCGTCTTGAAGACATATAATAGGTGTGTTTTTTTGGTTATCCCGTGCAGGTTTGGGTAACGAAACTCCATATAAAAAAAATGACAGCTGACGCACCTGTCATTTTTTTTATATGAAGTTTCGTTACCCAAACCTGCACGGGATAACCAAAAAAACAACCTTAATAATAAATGAAATTAGTTTCAATACGAATAAGACAAGACGCAATGTTGATTTTTATATTTAAAAAAAAAAATTAAAATTTCTTCATATTGACAAATTATTCATCAATTTACAATAATTTCGTAATTATTCAATATGACTATGGTATTCTTCAATCCAAATAACAGCTTCATTGACCGTATTTTGATGAAATATTCTTCATATTGAATGTAAATTCGTCGAATTTACGAATTTTTTGGTTCAGTGTACTTTTGCATTCTTCGAATCATGGGCGTAGCCAGGATTTCGGTCAGGGGGGGGAAGGCAAACCCAAAATTTTTTCAACTTCATGATTTTCTTAGGAGTTGAAATTTCCAGTCGCAGAAATATTGTTAGCAAAGAGAGAATAGCCTGGCTTGTGGTTGGATTGGTGCACAAGGTCATGGATTTCAGACTCACCGTGAACGAATTCATTTTATGGTGTTTTCGAACTCACGACCTACGTAACGGACAATGATGTCGCTCAGATTGTAAACAAGTATCCATTTATGGAGATAAATAACATTGCTGGGCGTGCTGTTGATCTCAACACCTCAACAAAACAGCAGTTTAGATCTTGGAAATTGGATATCTCACACATCTGCGGCCCTAGTTTACTGGTGGACTGCCATGCATGTTATTTCTTTTTTTTTTGCTAATTTTAGAATCAAATTTTAAAAATACCGGCGTACGATACGAGGGTTTCTTTTTAGATTTTGGATACATACATAGTGAATAATTTTGCACATATATTTTATAGGCAAGAAATGCAAATTATGCACAATATTAATGAAATGCTTCTTGTAAATCTATTTTTGGATTGGTCTAAAAATAGATTTACACATAGGCTACACATATTAACTGAATTTATTAGCTGTTTTTTCTTTTGTTCAGCAAAAGTCAACAGTCCTAGTATTTAACGTAGGTATACTGTGATTATAAAGGCAATGACATATATAAGCTTATGCTAACCCATATTTGTGCAAAGTTCCATATCGGTACTTATAGCGGTTTATAAAAACGCCCATAACTCTGTTACCGTTACTCCAAACTGGAAAAAAGCAACTGATGTGAAATGTACCCATTGAGTTCTTTGACCTGAGCACCCACACGTCCATGTCCAATAAAAACGAAAAAGTCAAATCTCCGGGACACCCTGTTATCTTTGCCCTACCAACTTCTAAGTATTTCGTGCCAAAGACTGTTGCCATTCTACAGATTCATACCAAATTTCATGACGATAGGTTAAGCCGTTCGCGAGTTATTTAGTGAACAAATTTTCAAATGTTCGGGACACCCTGTTATCTTTGCCATACCAACTTTTAAGTATTTGGTGCCAGAGACTGTTACCATTCAACACATTCTTACCAAATTTCATGACGATCGGTTGAGCCGTTCGCGAGTTATTTAGTGAACAGACGGACGGACAAACGGACGGACAAAATCGATTTCATGAGGGTTTTTTTTTAAATCTAAGAAACCCTAAAAATGGAGATGAGGATGATTTTCTCCTGCATTCTGATTACATTCAAATGGACTCCAAAATCTGCCTTTTAGAGCATAGTTTGTCTATTTTCAGTGCAACTTTTGTATCTCAGACTGCATATTCCACTTGCGAAATTAGTTTGTTTCTTCTGTCAGTTTCATCTTAGTAAAATAGCATCGTCAGAATATTTATAAATCCTTTATTGATTGAAATATGGTTAACGGTTTTAATAAGATTTCTTCTAAATTTATCAAAGTATTAACAGTGGCTAAATTTGATTGCTGGTATGATTCAGCTAGAAAATAAATTTTGATTAAATAACTTGAAAGACCCGCTCTGTGGCTCACTTGGTTGAGTCGCACTCTACGATGCTAGTAATCTAGAGGTCCGGAGATCGAATCTCGGCGTGGTCCAAAATGTTCGTACATGTGCGGATTGGAAATATATAGTGCTTGCAACATTATATACACTCCGAAATGATATGCAAATATAAATATAAATATAAATGGCTGAGTTAACGCACCATGGCCTCACATGGGGCTATACGGTACTGATAAGAAGAAGAAAAACTTGAAAGACACTGAAATATGAGACCCGTTCTTTACAAGTTCCCTAACAAAGCAAAGCTGTATACCATTTGTCACCCTTTCAGATGAAAATAAGTTGAATTCCACTAACTTCCGAAGGGGCCTAACGGTTGTTACCATGAAATGAAACAGGAAATACAGGATCCACGCAGCCACAGTAGCACACTCGCGAGTTAAATGTGTTTGCTGGTACGCAGCCTCCGTCAGTTACAAGAGGCCACTCACTATCATCTATTTGTATGCACCTCCTGACTGCAAACTGTCCCGATCATGGTTTCTCCGGCAGCACTTGGAGTGGTGAAAAAGGCAAATTTTTCGAAAATGTTGTATAGTGCAGCCATTTTTTGACTACATCGATAAGGATTTTTCTACCACCTTCAGCGACCAGGGGGGGGGGGGGGGGCGACCGCCCCTCCCTTCCCCCCTGGCTACGCCCATGCTTCGAATGCAAATCGTCCAAAATATACACTTATTTGAATACAAGCACTTAGCA
The DNA here is from genome assembly GCA_949715475.1 of Microchrysa polita. NCBI lineage: Eukaryota > Metazoa > Arthropoda > Insecta > Diptera > Stratiomyidae > Microchrysa > Microchrysa polita. Next base: position 62,984,760 of record OX454420.1, read on the forward strand.
CAACACTTTGACTATTGTATCCACTATATATTCAAAAACACCAACTTTTACAAATAATTTTCAATTTTAAAACTTTACTTTCTTCAACTGTCAAATCCATCATGGCGAGAATCATATGTTCACTTCTTTTTCCTGCTCTCAGATAAAAAGTGTGCAGGGTTGCGAGAAAAATGTTCGCTTATTATTTGTGTGCAGTTCGTGGATAAAAAGTGTTCAATTGCGTTATAATAATGAAGATAACATTTAAGAAAAGTGTTGATTTACAGTTAGTTATTCTTTTTGCGTGTATTGAGCGACGAGGAACATAAGAAATAACCGAGAAAAAAGTGTTGTCGAATGAATTTTAGACTTTTCGATTATTGAAACTGTTATGATCAGCCCTGCTTTTTATTTGAATGAGAAAATGGGAGGAGCTTTCTGATTTGTGTGTACGGATATGGAGATGATGCGAATGTATTGCAGGCTTCAGTAGAGTTCATACTGGCGAGGCTCCGTGCGGCCTCTTTGTATTATAACCTCTTTGATGTGGATCATCAAAGGCAAATGCGTGTGTTCTAAATTGAAATTTTTCTGCTGATGCCGATGCTGACGCGTCTAATCTATATCAAGCTTCATTGTGTGTAGTTTTGGATAACAAACTCCTTATAAAAAATGACACTTCCCAGGAGAGAGTTTAGGGGAATGAAATGTAGATGGCTAAGGGAAAAATACTGGATTTTTTTTTCATTGTTAGCGTACGTGAAAAAATAATAATTCAAAACACACAAATGTGCAAATGTTTCATTATGATGGTTTTAGATTTTGCAAATAATAATCTTTTGTGATGAAATCCATTAAATCTAAAAAATAAGCCGACGAGAGCGAGAAAAAGATACAAAGCAACTATCATCTGCCAAATGTTTGAAAGAACAGCTGGCCTTAACCGAAAACTTAACCGCGATCGTATTTTTTTTTTTGTTACTTAAACCTACACGTGACTGAAATATGATTAAAAAAAACGCTATTCTTGTAAACATGAATTCAAATTAAAAATTTAGCTAAATAGCAGCTGTTAGGGAAATTAATTTGAGTGTATGAGCTGAATCAAGAAATATATGCGAATCAAGAAAGTTGTAGGTCCCATTATTATTTATCTCGAAACTCAAATAACTTATGTATTTATCCTGACCAACCGAATCTCTGAAAGTAAATCATGGGCTATATCTGAGCAAATTTTTATGAGCCACATTGCATGGAAATTGCTCATTTCGTTTCAGCCTAAATGAATATCATTGGTCATATTATACCATTAAAAAAATGTAATATAGAAATTTCAGAAATAGAAAAATTCAATTTGCCGGTTTCGAAACGATGACCTCCAATGACTGGAATCGGAATGTGTGACCTATATATTTTTTTTATGGCCTATTTTTAAGAAATCAGCATGGCCGACAGGTTGTTATACGCGTGTATACTTACCATTCTGCGAAAATGTAGCTGAAAAGCGAGAGTATAACACTATTTCAGATTCATGTGGGAAAAAGAAGGCGATTATACGCTTTTGGTGGTATGAGTTCAACGTAATATGGGGCAATTTTAAATTGCAAATGAAAGCGTCCTATAAAATGCTCCACATGAGATTTTGGTCCTTAGTCACTGGCTCGTATAATAAAAAGTTATTTTTTTTTTACTTGTTTTCTGTTTTGCAGCATTCAGTTCATAGTAAAGCGCGGACACTTAGTCATACACATGTAATATACATGTGGAAATATGGAGCTCCACTTGAAAATCAGTATCCCGTCATAGTACGACTCTAATATACACTAGTCGCATATATACTGCTCAAAACAAAATAAGGGCCACTAATAATTTTCTGATTATTTTTCTGTGGAAAGGGAAAATCATAGTTTTGTTGGTCCAATTTATTAAAACAATATGTTTTTCATTAAATATAATGAATTTTATTGAATTTTGACCAAAAGGTACACGTTTTTTAGCATTTTTTCGGATTGCTTACTTTTTGCGGTCATGTCATCGTAACAATAACAATTAATTTGTATGTCTTCTCTATGTAAAAGAAAATTGATTCTTTGTTTTTTTTAGTATCGAGTATGGCCTCCACTTTTTGATATGCAGTCTCGAAGCCTGAACGGAACGCTTTCAATAAGCCGATCGACGCTTTCATTTGATATCTCGTCCCAACGCATTTTTAGCAATTGTATCCGCTGTTGCTGATTGTGTATGTCCTCTTCAGCGGTCCGCATCCGGCGATTTAATTGATTCCAAAGATGTTCTATCGGATTTATAGGTCCGGACTGGTGGCAGGCCACTCCATGACCTCAATATTGGCCTCCTCGAAAACAGACATTGTTGGCCGGGCAGTATGTGGTCGTGCATTATCCTGCATGAGGATAAAACCATCCAACGCCTGTTGTGAAAAAGGAAGGTGTGGCCTAACAATCCTTTCAATATAACTTTCGGACGTAATTGTCCCGTTATTTAGGATAACAAGATCAATTAATGAGCCAGAGATTAGCGAAACGGGTCTTGATGCGGATCGCACATAGCCGCTCGTTGATGGGTTTGAAACCAATAACGTGGTCTTGCTGCTGCTGCTTACTCACGATAAAAGCTACTCGAAACTCCTTGTTGCCTTCCTCTTTACCACTCGTAAAAATAGTGTACGAATTGAGGTCGTTAATCTCGCTTTTGAGCCATTTAGTTTCCTGGATTGCAACTATGCTCAGCTTGTATTGTTCTACCTGATCCAGGGGGCTCTTAAGGCCCCCGGTCTATTCAGCGAGCGTACATTCCAGGATCATTCCAGTGAAAGAAAAATCAGTTGTTCGTTTGCGAAGTCCTCGTTACTTTGTATCTGTCCAATCCGAGGCTTTTGTTTCAGATTTCTTGACTTGAAGTTTTTCTTAGGATGAGTTGTCGGCACATCGCTAAATCATGATAGGGTTTAATCATTGAGTAAAGGCCATCATGGGCATGCCTCGAAGATGCTGCTTTAGTGGTTGAGTTAAACGATTTCTGTCACCTATCACGTTAAGTAACCTGAGACGCTGCAGCTGTAAATACAGCACTCAGGCGCAGCGGTGCTTCTTCCAAATGTCGCATCAGATGGTTTGACTTAGCCGTTAGAGGTTTCACCCACTACCGTTACCAGGGGGCGCCCGCGCGGAGGACACATGGAGAAGTATAATTAAATAAAATTATTTTTATGTAGCAAATTTTATAACAGGATAATAATTTTCAAAATTTTGAATTAAGGTCGAGTGTCTGTCACAGTGTTTGTTCAAAGAAATATGCCTAATTTGTATTCCTGCTCAAAAGGGCGAAAAAACAAGTATTGCATGGAAAAAAAGTCGGGAAAATTGCAAGCAAAAATTACGTACCTTTTGAATCGCTTCAACAAGTTATATCTTGAACCACGAATGGCTATCTGATAAAATACTTCAGAACGTTTTTTTTTCGGACGGGGATTGTAATCTAAGCTCTTACTAAAAAAACTGATTGTTTTGGAATAATCAGCCTGATGGGTAAAATGTTCCATTCATTGATAATAATTAACCTTCGGGCGGGCGCAATGCATCTGACAGATTAAGTGGCCAGTTTTTGTTGCGCCAATCAGCGATACGTAAAGGGAGAGATCTGAAACTCACAGTAGCTTAATCTTTATCGATCAACTATTCAAAGCAGTTTTCAGTTTCTATCTACCATATGTCTGAGGGGCGGGAGGGGATGAAATAATCTCTCAGATGTATTGCGCCCGATTGTGTTATTTTCTCCTTTTCTATGAAAATTTCCACATGTTATACTCTTCACATTGCGTAATAACGTTGTGTTGACTTTTAGGTTCACCAAATCGTTCAATAGTGTGTTTCTAGTAAAAATAAGGTCACATTTTTTAAGCGGTCGAGTTGTTGGAGGTTTTTTAAATATTGAAGCTATTGAAAGCGGAATATTATTAGAAAATTTAAAATGTGAAGGGTATCAAACTTTGTGAGCCAGTTTTTGTTTCTAAAATTACGTAGAACTGTTTCAAAAAGACAATGCAACAATAAATAAGAGTCTAAAATATACAGAAACTTAGTTTTATCCCTTTTTCTGCACTTAATCTGTCAGATGCATTGCGCCCGATCGTGTTAGGATTAGTATTGCGCCCGCCGGAAGGTTAAATTAATTTGTTACTTCGAAAAGTCCTTTACCCAAAGCAGAATATAACAAATGATTTTCAGAAATTGCTCGATTGGCCAGGACCCCTTCAGGAGAGAAGCTGGGAGCGACTGACCAACTCCCCCTAAGCGATGGCCCTGATTAAATATGGCGTATCCACAGGAGCTAATAAAAGGAAATAGAAAAACGTAGGCGCAGTGGGATATATCATTCGATATATAGGTAGATAAACGTCGATGACCCACTACATAAATTATGAGTGATCCGGAATTGCATAAATTCACACTTTTGAATTTCATTTCCCATTCCTAAGTTTTTTTGAGCCTCCTCCACTTCTTGTCCAACGCCTTTTTCAACAAAGCATTAAGTAACTTTGTAAAATTGATTGCATAACGTCAACAATAATTTACTTCAGCAAATAACTTAATTGGACGTCTCCTTACCACAGTCACTTCAAAATCGATGCCTGCTGGTCATAGAAACTCATCACCGAACTCATCTTAATATAAATTTTATCAACATTCAGTTTCATCGTTGAATCGAGTCGTCATAACGGTAACATGAATTATTCATTATTTCTGCATGGAAAAGTCAATAGAACATTCGTCGTCCTTCCTATACTTTGGCGCTGACTGCTGAGGTGTAGTTTCTAGGTATATGTCAAGGATACCAGAACTGACTCCACTACTCTAGTAAACGTGTTTAACTTTAGTGAACTTTATTGGATTCGTTGTACCATAAAATGAGGAAAATTCATCAAACGTTGGAAAAAAATAGTGTACAGACATAGTTAAATTTGAATTTTCCCCATATCGAACAGAATTGAACCGAAGTCCTAAGACATCAATTGGTTGCATTTCAAACGAACATACATCCAACTTAGTCTGTTTCTTCGACAAATCCTTTACAAGTGCTGTTTACCTGAGTGGTGCAGAAATCTTCCCCGCTACACCTGCTAACATCGTCTTTCACATTCAACTTGTCTTTGACATGTTCTCCGGGGACACCAAAGGGTTCATTCACTATATTTTCAAACCAATGGAGGAAATAATGGCACACGAGTGGAGTTGGATTTTATATATCAACTCTTTTCAATGCTGTCATTAATAAATGGTGTATAACGTGTACATGCATTACACTGTATGGTAGACCGCAGGTATATACTGCAAAATTTAAACAGTCATAGGAGGGACAAGAGTCTAGTCTGCACGAACATTGTCATAGTATGCGATCCTGTCTCTCAGTGAACTTCCTGGGGATTTCAGGTTGCCCTCCTATTAACTTAATGGCAGCGATGTGGTTCATTGAATCAAATACAGCAGCCATTCGAGTCGTTTGCTTCCCTTACCGTGCTATATGCTGTGCTGCCCTTACAGAACAGAGCGAGCATGCACCTTAGTATACATATGTAGTGGTATCAAGTTCCGGCTGGAAGAGTTCAACGGGAAAGCAATAAAAGTGACATTTCGTATTTGAGCTGCCATACGTGTGGGATTTCCAGGTGTCTGGCAAGATTGGCATATGAAGACAAAGTGGAAAACATGCAAAGACATTAAAACCTGGAGGCTGGAGTTCTCTAGAAGAAAGTGTCTGGTAGAATGATTTTTTTATCGAATTGCTAACGTGTTGTGCATAATAGGGAAAAATAAATTGTCTTTTAGGAGTTAATAAATTAATTCAGGGGATGTTGATGTAACCCTGATACATTTTAGTTGCGTTTTTTCTCATAGTTGAAATAGATTGGATGCGTCAGCATGGGCATCAGCAGAAAAATTCATTCAATTTAGAACACACGCATTTGCCTTTGATGACCCACATTGACAGCAGCAGCAGCGCCAGGAGCATTATTTCTGCTTCTGCTGTCAATGTGGATCAAGGAGATTATAATACATGGAGTAATCACGAAGCAATTTGGTTGAAGCCAAAGCGAGAGAAAAATGCGTTTGTAGTTGTGCTGCTATGAGAATTTAGCCATAGTCGTCCCATGATTCGGATAAAAATTTGGGAGCTTTTGTGCATAATAAGTATCGATAGTGTTATTGTTATTGACTTAGCGCTGTTAGTAGTTGTTTTCCGACGGCTGGTGGGATATAAAATATTATGTACGACTTGCAGAAAGTTTGTGCTTCCTTATTGAGTTCTGTATCACAGAATGTACTTATGCATTATTGAAATTGTAATACAATATGGTACAACTTTCACCGAAAGCCAGGGCTTAACACAACTTGCCCATAGTGTGGCTCTAATATCTGGGCAAACTTTTTGAACATTTAGGTCACTTTTCCAAATTAAACCGCATCCACACGGACTGCAAAATGCCAGCTGGAAAATTATATAATTAGAATTTCATTTTGAAAGCTTTAATACATTTAATTATCAAAATCGAACAGTGTGTTTGTATTAATGTTAGATTATACGATAATTTTACATTTTGCCACAAAAACAAACAAAAGTTGCCAAACACTGTTGTCACTGTCACTGTTGTAGGTACAAGCATAACACCGTTTTCGTTTTTAGGGTTTTTTAGAAAATATTTTTTCAAAAAACCCTTATGAAATCGATTTTGTCCGTCCGTCCGTCCGTCCGTTCGTCTGTCCGTCTGTCCGTCTGTCTGTCTGTCTGTCTGTCCGTCTGTTCACTAAATAACTCGCGTACGGCTCAACCGATTGTCATGAAATTTGGTAGGAATGTGTAGAATGGTTACAGTCTTTGGCACAAATACCTTAGAAGTTGGTAGGAAGAAGTTAACAGGGTGTCCCGAACGTTTGAAAAAAGTCGACTTTTTTCGTTTTTATCGGAGATTGACGTATGGGTATTTAGATCTAAATGATTACATCTCATATCAGTTAAAATTTTTCAGTTTGGAGTAACGGTAAAAAACTTATTGGCGTTTAAAGTTAAACTTCCTTTTCGGCCTCCGTTTTTCTAAACCGTTATAGGGATCGATATGAAACTTTGCACAAATATTGGTCAGTATGGTATATACGTTAAATATTAAGACTGTTGACTTTTGCTAAGGAAAACTAAATAACAGTAAATTTGTAAAATTTCAATTTGTTCGTGTGTAGCCCTCTTAAGTTTCATAATTTGAAAATTCTGCTAAGAGTTTTTAGAAAATTACATATAGAATATGTCTACGAATTTTCATTCGAATAACTGTATCCAAACCGGAAATATAACCAAGTAAGTATTTAGTAAGGACCTTTCACAATGCAAGGGAAGCCTCTTAAGCATTTGTTCACTGCATATCTTTTAACTTGATGAAACAATGAACATGAAATTTGGTGGAAATGCATAGAATGGTAATAGTGTTTGCCACAAATATTTTTGAAGTTTGTAGGACCAAGTTAACAGGGTGTCCCTGAATAGCTGCAAAAGTATACTTGTTCAATACTCATAGGAAAGCTTGCGTGGGCTCTTATGTCAGGGGACACAATAGAATCATTTCTTATAAGTTGCTTTTCCTTGATTAAAAAAACAGTAATAGCAGATTTACAGCTAATAATTTAGTTCATATATAAAGCCAAGCCACCCTTACGTTTGACTGAGCTTCTTTTTGCTCAAAGGCCATCCGAAATCTTACATCGAAAAATGCCTGTAGATTTGCCTTGGAGTAATTTTATACAAACTGGGTAAATAGTAAGTCTATTTTTGGATTGGTTTAATTAAAGGTGGAACAGAATGATAGGCGCTAGCCTTTTATTCTGGAACGCGTTTATTTAGACCAATCCAAAAATATATTTACAGGAAGCATTTTATTAATGTTGTGCACAATTCTTATTAATTTCTTATAAAATTTATGTACAAAAAATATTCACTATGCATTAAAATTCTAAAAAAAACCCTCGTATTGCGGGCGCAGCCCTCTGTACGCCGGTATTTTTTTTTTCAATTTGATTTATTACTTATAGTCCTTTTTCGAGTACCACAATATTTCTCCTACTTTCTTTAAAATATCAGAAGAACAATTCGTCGACAAATTTGAAATTCAAAGATAGTCCCGAAAGTATGTAATGTCATAATTGTGAAAGATCCTAAATGAGTATAGTATACAGTGTAGTCAATGGCTGCATTCAGCGAACGGAAAATGTATCAGAAAAGTGTTACTTTAATTAGATTCTCATTGCGCATTAACGCCATTCAGTGGAAAAAGGGGTCGGTGGCGGGTAATTCCAGTGTTTTTTCAGTGAAATTCGTTCGCTGAATGCAGCCATTATGTGATTTGATACTGCCAAATTTTGTGGGAATTTTGTTTTGTGCTCAGCCTCCCACGAATATTTCTTTCCAAAACAGGGCCAAAACCGCAAAAAACCCAAAACTCCACATTTTTGTGACAAGCTCTCCATGAACATGTTAAGCGCAGGATAGACCTCAAGAGTGAAATTTTGTCCGCTGCGATTTTCTCAATGAAAATGTATGCGTACTGTCGTGGAATATATGGCAAATACTGGAGATTTTCATAAGCGACAATCCAGAAGCGGTTCCATAATTTTTCTCGGCCATTTTATGTATTATTTTTCGATTCCTTGATTATCAGATATTTTTCACGATGAGATGACCGGTGAACGGAAAAAAAATACACAAAATGGCCGAGAAAAATGCTGGAACCATTTTCGGACTTTAGCTGATGGAATTCCCCAGCATTTGTCACATATTCCACGATAGTAAGCATACATTTTCATTTAGAAAATCCCAGCGGACAAAAATTTCACTCTCGAGGTCTATCCATCCCTTTAGAGATAGCATGATCGGGTCCAATGCGACATTGATCTTCAAAATGCGTTAAGCGGTATCGTTAAAATCAATACTTATTTTTTCGACGTTTTTTTTTGCGAAACAACGAAATTTCACTTTAATTTCAACCACCAAATTCACATTCTAGCCCCAATCGGAAGTATTCTAAACATGTTCCACCACTGGCATCCATATGTCATATCCACCAGTTTTTACTTAATTTTGCAAAGTTTTGAATCAAAATTAATGAATTTCAATCTAATTTTTTTTTAATATGTCAGAAACTTCACTAAGAACGTTACTTTGCACAGCGTTTTGATGGATTTTACGGTCAATCACCAGGAAACACGAAATAAAATTCGAGCCAACCAGAGTCCCGGAAATTGGTTGGACTTCACTTCGAATGCAAATCACGCAAAAATCACACATTATATCAGTCTAAAAATGATTGCATTCTTTTAAGAACAATATTCACTGTAAATCGTATTTTAACTTCGAATTTGCGGTCAATTTGCAAGAACTAGACTTGAAATTCATATTTCGTCTAATTTTTGCGACATGGCAACTATACTTTTGCATTCTTCGAATCATGGGCGTAGCCAGGATTTCGGTCAGGGGGGGGAAGGCAAACCCAAAATTTTTTCAACTTCATGATTTTCTTAGGAGTTGAAATTTCCAGTCGCAGAAATATTGTTAGCAAAGAGAGACTAGCCTGGCTTGTGGTTGGATTTGTGCACAAGGTCATGGATTTCAGACTCACCGTGAACGAATTCATTTTATGGTGTTTTCGAACTCACGACCTACGTAACGGACAATGATGTCGCTCAGATTGTAAACAAGTATCCATTTATGGAGATAAATAACATTGCTGGGCGTGCTGTTGATCTCAACACCTCAACAAAACAGCAGTTTAGATCTTGGAAATTGGATATCTCACACATCTGCGGCCCTAGTTTACTGGTGGACTGCCATGCATGTTATTTCTTTTTTTTTTGCTAATTTTAGAATCAAATTTTAAAAATACCGGCGTACGATACGAGGGTTTCTTTTTAGATTTTGGATACATACATAGTGAATAATTTTGCACATATATTTTATAGGCAAGAAATGCAAATTATGCACAATATTAATGAAATGCTTCTTGTAAATCTATTTTTGGATTGGTCTAAAAATAGATTTACACATAGGCTACACATATTAACTGAATTTATTAGCTGTTTTTTCTTTTGTTCAGCAAAAGTCAACAGTCCTAGTATTTAACGTAGGTATACTGTGATTATAAAGGCAATGACATATATAAGCTTATGCTAACCCATATTTGTGCAAAGTTCCATATCGGTACTTATAGCGGTTTATAAAAACGCCCATAACTCTGTTACCGTTACTCCAAACTGGAAAAAAGCAACTGATGTGAAATGTACCCATTGAGTTCTTTGACCTGAGCACCCACACGTCCATGTCCAATAAAAACGAAAAAGTCAAATCTCCGGGACACCCTGTTATCTTTGCCCTACCAACTTCTAAGTATTTCGTGCCAAAGACTGTTGCCATTCTACAGATTCATACCAAATTTCATGACGATAGGTTAAGCCGTTCGCGAGTTATTTAGTGAACAAATTTTCAAATGTTCGGGACACCCTGTTATCTTTGCCATACCAACTTTTAAGTATTTGGTGCCAGAGACTGTTACCATTCAACACATTCTTACCAAATTTCATGACGATCGGTTGAGCCGTTCGCGAGTTATTTAGTGAACAGACGGACGGACAAACGGACGGACAAAATCGATTTCATGAGGGTTTTTTTTTAAATCTAAGAAACCCTAAAAATGGAGATGAGGATGATTTTCTCCTGCATTCTGATTACATTCAAATGGACTCCAAAATCTGCCTTTTAGAGCATAGTTTGTCTATTTTCAGTGCAACTTTTGTATCTCAGACTGCATATTCCACTTGCGAAATTAGTTTGTTTCTTCTGTCAGTTTCATCTTAGTAAAATAGCATCGTCAGAATATTTATAAATCCTTTATTGATTGAAATATGGTTAACGGTTTTAATAAGATTTCTTCTAAATTTATCAAAGTATTAACAGTGGCTAAATTTGATTGCTGGTATGATTCAGCTAGAAAATAAATTTTGATTAAATAACTTGAAAGACCCGCTCTGTGGCTCACTTGGTTGAGTCGCACTCTACGATGCTAGTAATCTAGAGGTCCGGAGATCGAATCTCGGCGTGGTCCAAAATGTTCGTACATGTGCGGATTGGAAATATATAGTGCTTGCAACATTATATACACTCCGAAATGATATGCAAATATAAATATAAATATAAATGGCTGAGTTAACGCACCATGGCCTCACATGGGGCTATACGGTACTGATAAGAAGAAGAAAAACTTGAAAGACACTGAAATATGAGACCCGTTCTTTACAAGTTCCCTAACAAAGCAAAGCTGTATACCATTTGTCACCCTTTCAGATGAAAATAAGTTGAATTCCACTAACTTCCGAAGGGGCCTAACGGTTGTTACCATGAAATGAAACAGGAAATACAGGATCCACGCAGCCACAGTAGCACACTCGCGAGTTAAATGTGTTTGCTGGTACGCAGCCTCCGTCAGTTACAAGAGGCCACTCACTATCATCTATTTGTATGCACCTCCTGACTGCAAACTGTCCCGATCATGGTTTCTCCGGCAGCACTTGGAGTGGTGAAAAAGGCAAATTTTTCGAAAATGTTGTATAGTGCAGCCATTTTTTGACTACATCGATAAGGATTTTTCTACCACCTTCAGCGACCAGGGGGGGGGGGGGGCGACCGCCCCTCCCTTCCCCCCTGGCTACGCCCATGTTTCGAATGCAAATCGTCCAAAATATACACTTATTTGAATACAAGCACTTAGCACAACACTTTGACTATTGTATCCACTATATATTCAAAAACACCAACTTTTACAAATAATTTTCAATTTTAAAACTTTACTTTCTTCAACTGTCAAATCCATCATGGCGAGAATCATATGTTCACTTCTTTTTCCTGCTCTCAGATAAAAAGTGTGCAGGGTTGCGAGAAAAATGTTCGCTTATTATTTGTGTGCAGTTCGTGGATAAAAAGTGTTCAATTGCGTTATAATAATGAAGATAACATTTAAGAAAAGTGTTGATTTACAGTTAGTTATTCTTTTTGCGTGTATTGAGCGACGAGGAACATAAGAAATAACCGAGAAAAAAGTGTTGTCGAATGAATTTTAGACTTTTCGATTATTGAAACTGTTATGATCAGCCCTGCTTTTTATTTGAATGAGAAAATGGGAGGAGCTTTCTGATTTGTGTGTACGGATATGGAGATGATGCGAATGTATTGCAGGCTTCAGTAGAGTTCATACTGGCGAGGCTCCGTGCGGCCTCTTTGTATTATAACCTCTTTGATGTGGATCATCAAAGGCAAATGCGTGTGTTCTAAATTGAAATTTTTCTGCTGATGCCGATGCTGACGCGTCTAATCTATATCAAGCTTCATTGTGTGTAGTTTTGGATAACAAACTCCTTATAAAAAATGACACTTCCCAGGAGAGAGTTTAGGGGAATGAAATGTAGATGGCTAAGGGAAAAATACTGGATTTTTTTTTCATTGTTAGCGTACGTGAAAAAATAATAATTCAAAACACACAAATGTGCAAATGTTTCATTATGATGGTTTTAGATTTTGCAAATAATAATCTTTTGTGATGAAATCCATTAAATCTAAAAAATAAGCCGACGAGAGCGAGAAAAAGATACAAAGCAACTATCATCTGCCAAATGTTTGAAAGAACAGCTGGCCTTAACCGAAAACTTAACCGCGATCGTATTTTTTTTTTTGTTACTTAAACCTACACGTGACTGAAATATGATTAAAAAAAACGCTATTCTTGTAAACATGAATTCAAATTAAAAATTTAGCTAAATAGCAGCTGTTAGGGAAATTAATTTGAGTGTATGAGCTGAATCAAGAAATATATGCGAATCAAGAAAGTTGTAGGTCCCATTATTATTTATCTCGAAACTCAAATAACTTATGTATTTATCCTGACCAACCGAATCTCTGAAAGTAAATCATGGGCTATATCTGAGCAAATTTTTATGAGCCACATTGCATGGAAATTGCTCATTTCGTTTCAGCCTAAATGAATATCATTGGTCATATTATACCATTAAAAAAATGTAATATAGAAATTTCAGAAATAGAAAAATTCAATTTGCCGGTTTCGAAACGATGACCTCCAATGACTGGAATCGGAATGTGTGACCTATATATTTTTTTTATGGCCTATTTTTAAGAAATCAGCATGGCCGACAGGTTGTTATACGCGTGTATACTTACCATTCTGCGAAAATGTAGCTGAAAAGCGAGAGTATAACACTATTTCAGATTCATGTGGGAAAAAGAAGGCGATTATACGCTTTTGGTGGTATGAGTTCAACGTAATATGGGGCAATTTTAAATTGCAAATGAAAGCGTCCTATAAAATGCTCCACATGAGATTTTGGTCCTTAGTCACTGGCTCGTATAATAAAAAGTTATTTTTTTTTTACTTGTTTTCTGTTTTGCAGCATTCAGTTCATAGTAAAGCGCGGACACTTAGTCATACACATGTAATATACATGTGGAAATATGGAGCTCCACTTGAAAATCAGTATCCCGTCATAGTACGACTCTAATATACACTAGTCGCATATATACTGCTCAAAACAAAATAAGGGCCACTAATAATTTTCTGATTATTTTTCTGTGGAAAGGGAAAATCATAGTTTTGTTGGTCCAATTTATTAAAACAATATGTTTTTCATTAAATATAATGAATTTTATTGAATTTTGACCAAAAGGTACACGTTTTTTAGCATTTTTTCGGATTGCTTACTTTTTGCGGTCATGTCATCGTAACAATAACAATTAATTTGTATGTCTTCTCTATGTAAAAGAAAATTGATTCTTTGTTTTTTTTAGTATCGAGTATGGCCTCCACTTTTTGATATGCAGTCTCGAAGCCTGAACGGAACGCTTTCAATAAGCCGATCGACGCTTTCATTTGATATCTCGTCCCAACGCATTTTTAGCAATTGTATCCGCTGTTGCTGATTGTGTATGTCCTCTTCAGCGGTCCGCATCCGGCGATTTAATTGATTCCAAAGATGTTCTATCGGATTTATAGGTCCGGACTGGTGGCAGGCCACTCCATGACCTCAATATTGGCCTCCTCGAAAACAGACATTGTTGGCCGGGCAGTATGTGGTCGTGCATTATCCTGCATGAGGATAAAACCATCCAACGCCTGTTGTGAAAAAGGAAGGTGTGGCCTAACAATCCTTTCAATATAACTTTCGGACGTAATTGTCCCGTTATTTAGGATAACAAGATCAATTTTGCCTTGCAAGCTAATTCAGGCCCAGACCATCACAGTGGCACCGCTTTGCCCCTCAATTTGATTACTGCAAGGATCCAAAAATGCTCCCCGGTTCTCCGTCACACTCTTATGCGTCGGTCGTCACTAAAAAATTTTACTTTGGACTCATCCGAGAAAAACAGCTTGCGCCATTGTTGCATGTCCCATTGGATATGTCGACGAGCAAATCTTAAACGATTCGCACAATGTCTCCTGGTCATTTGTGTTCTGGTAACACGTCTCCTTGACCATTATTGGTCTTCGTGCAAACGCTTTCTGATTGTTTGGGCGCTAACAATGGTCCTAGTCGTCCATAATAGCCTACTTTGTAGTCCACGAGCCCTAATGGTACGATCCCGTCGCGCACAAAGTCTCACATATCAGTCTTCTGCGGGGGTGGTTATTCGAACTCGGCTTGAACCATGACTACGGGAAACACTTCCTGTCTCCTGGTAACGGTTCCAAAGATTTTGAATGGTTTTTCGCGAATACCCTAATTGCAGGGCCCAGAACGTTCCGAACGACCTTCCTCCATCATTTCGAAGGCTCTGGACGAAGCATTTAAATTTAAATGGCGCCGAATTGCTGGCATTTTCTATTTTACAGATTCCCCTTATCTTTAATAGCGCAAAAACTAATGTTGCAGTTAAAGAACTTGGCGGAAACTAATTCTAAATCAAAATGAGAAATAAAAACGAGACCGAGGCTAATTTCGGGCGCGGCCGAAATTTGGATACCCTTCACTCCCTACGGGCTTCAAGTTTTTACGGGCGTACCTATGACTTGTGTTTAATCCTCCCCTCCGCTCTTTTCCTCCCGTTTTTACATAAGTTCCGTGGCGATCATAAAACAATATTTGTGTGGTGTTTGGTTGGAATAAGTGGGCAAATAAATATATTTACTCAGAAAATTTTATTGGATGATGCGGAAGTATGCCCCATAGTACGATTCCATTTGTTTTAACCTTTCTTGTTGCTTTGATAAAGACACATTAATTCAAGGTTTTGAGAAATTGGTTTCTTAGAAGCATTAAAAACCGGGGGGGGGGGAGGTGGTATGGCAGTCCCATGACCCCATGGTCTGATTTGATCCATTCTTACATATGTATTATGTTATCAATAGAAACATATTTGCAGGGCCCAGAGGAAGAGATGATGGAGACAATGCATCAAAAGAAACGCGGAAAGGCAGTCGGACCGGACAAAATCACCGCGGAATTTTGGTTGAGAATGGAAAATGTCGGGCTTAGTTGGCTCACAGTCCCCTTAAACAAAATCAAAGGTGGGCAACCGATGCCTGATGCTTTCAGGGAAAGTTTTCTTCTTCCTTTCTATAAGAACAAGGGAGACTCACGCAAACTCAACAACTATAGGGCTATAAAGTTAACACCTCATACACTGAAGATCTACGAGCGAGTTGTCTGCAACCGATTGAGAAAGATTGTGCGGTTGAATGACAATCAATGCGAGGGTCAATCTACAGTCGATGCGATTCAGTGCATTCGTATTGCGATGGAAAAGTATAGAGCAGCACGAAAGGACTTGCACTTTGTATGTATTCATCGATTTGGAAAAGGCATTCGATAGAGTACCTCGTGATCTGATATGGTTGGCCTTGAGAGCACTTAATGTCCCTGAGGCATATGTCAGGATGATACGAGACATGTATGATGGAGCTACAACTAAGGTTAGATGCACAGCCGGTGAATCAGAAGAATTTCCGGTGAATGTCGCAGTACACCAGGGCAGTGTATTGAGTCCGTTGCTCTTCAACATCATCATGTGCTACTTATTAACACGTGTCTCCGACGGCCTAGAAATATCTCTTCTTTTTGCCGATGATATAGTCCTCAGTAGCCCAAACATCGTTGCCTTGCAAGCTGCACGTACAAAACGGTGTCACATTCTGGAGGAGCATGGACTGAGGGTAAGTATAACAAAGACTGAGTTCTTATGCTGCCCATGCTGAGGCCCTGATGCACCGATACCAGATATATACGTCAAATGAGAGCAGCTTAAGTCTTGTACCAAGTTCAAGTACCTTGGCTCGATGGTGAACAGCGGAGCTACATGCGATGATGACATCAGACACCGCACAAAGGTTGGGTGGATGACGTAGCGAAAAAAACTCAGGAGTGTTCTGCGATAAGAAAATGCCACTGAAGCTAAAGGGCAAGTTGTACAAAACGGTTGTACGTCCCGCACTCATGTATGGATTAGAATCCTGGACCATGTATGAAGGTTACGCGAAAGATAACACAGCGACTGAAATGAAAATGTTACGCATGTCAGTTGGTGTAACCAAAAGGGCTCACATCAAGAGGAGCTACATCCGAGGCAGCTTGTCCATAGACCAACCAATCACCGAAAAGCTCGAAGACCGACAAATGGATTGGTATTGCCATGTTCAAAGGCATCCGCCTGAGAACCCCGCAAAGAAAGCGATATCAATGGAAGTTCCACTTGATGGACCCAAGGCCAGAGGCAGACCGAAGAACACCTGGATATGTCAAATGAAAAAGCAACAACATCACATTGGTCTCGGCGATGACACGATCCAAGATAGAGCTGCCTGTAGAAATATGCTGAGAAATTATCGCCAAAACGGGCGATGTGCCTACACCGCAGGTCGAGCAACGCGAAACCGTGGAGCGGTATAAAGAACGAGGCAAGGAAGAAGAAAGATCAATAGAAACATATTTGTGTGAAATTTGGTTGAAATTGGTGCACAAATGAAAAAAAATTTCTTAGGAGAACCTAATTTGGGAGGTTAGGTTTGTATGGCAGCCCCACGACCCCATGGTCCGATTTGATCCATTCTTACATATGTTTTGTGTTATCAATAGAAACACATTTGTGTGAAATTTTTTTTGAAATTGGTGCACAACTAAAAAAGTTTTTCCTAGAAGAACCTAATTTGGAGGGTTAGGTTTGTATGGCAGCCCCATGACCCCATGGTCCCATTTTAGCGATTCAAACTTGTATGGTAGCCCCATGACCCCGGCTACCATACAAAATCAACTCCCCAAATTAGGTTCTTCTAAGAAACATTTTTTTTATATGTGTACCAATTCCAACCAAATTTCACACAAATGTGTTTCTGTTGATAGCACAAAACATATTTGAGAACGGATCAAATCGGACCATGGAGTCATGGGGCTGCCATATAAACTTAACTCCCCAAATTAGGTTCTCTAAGATTTTTTTTTATTTGAGCACCAATTTCAACTGAATGTGAAATTTGTGTGAAACTAATGTAATTCTGTTGATGACACTAGACATATTTAAGAATTGATGAAATCGGACAATGGGGTCATGGGGCTGCCATACAAACTCAACCCCCCAAATTAGGTTCTTCTAAAAAAACCTTTTTATTTGTGCACCAAAATCAACCAAATTTCACACAAATGTATTTCTATTGATGACACAAAACATATGTAAGAATGGATCAACTCGTGGCATGGGGTCATGGGGCTGCCATGCAAACCCAATTCCTCATTTTGATTCTTCTAAGAAACATTTTTTACACCAATTTCACAAAACCTTGAATTAATGTGTCTTTATCAAAGCAACTAAAAAGGTAAAAACAAATGGAATTCGACATACATTGTACATGGGGCCATGCTCCCGCATCTTCCAATAAAATTTTCTAAGTAAATATTTTTATTTGCCCACTTATTCCAACCAAACCCCACACAAATATTGTTTTGTCGACTCAACGGAACTTTTGTGAAGACAGAAGGAAAAGAATGGGAGGGGGATTAAATACAAGTCATAGGTACGTCCGAAAAGACTTTTAGCCCGAGGGAAGCGAAGTGTATCCAAATTTCGGCCGCGCCCGAAATTAGCTTCGTTTTATCTTTTTTTGGTTTCACTTCACTGCGTATGAATGCAATTTGTCTTTTTTAGCTCTAGGCCGAAGGTGGTCGTTATTATCTTTGCCTCTTATGACACATTCTTAGATTGATAGATAGTTCTTTTATTCATAATTCAGATTAACATTACATTATCTTGTAGTTTCCAAAATATTGTATGGCGTGGCGTCTGCCCGCTAGATTGACTTGTATTTTTTAAAAATTTTTACATAAAAGCTTACACTACATTAGCTAAAATTCATAAAAAGATAAAAGCTTTAAAAAAAATTAAATTTTAGATTTTCAATATGTCAATTAATTTTACAAATATATTCTTTTATTCAAGTTTATTTAGTATTTTCGTGGAAATATTATTATCTAGTATTATTATTTCTGATCTGATCTCTTTTTACCCGGAGTGACCCCCGTTCTTCAGCTACAGCCCACTTAATTAATTGTTTTCAGTACGGAATGAGTTTCCGTAACTTTTAGTGAAATTGAGTTCAATCGAAAGGTTGATATCCAAACCAATGGATATTAAGTCCTTTTTCTCTTAGTCACAACCGTTCTTCAGCTGCAGCCCCGCAAAATGATACTTATTGAAACCATGAGGTATGCTATACCAGGAGAAAGAAAGTGGATCCAGGGGACAGATCCGTTCATGTGGTCAAAATCTTCCGTTATAATAGGGTAGAAGTAAAAAAAAAGTAAAAGGATCCAATTTTCTTGGTTCCAAGTGTAAGTTACTTCTCCCACGCGCAATTCCCAAATAGTGGTGAACTGGCGGGCTGAAGCCTACGGGGGCATGTTTAACGCCCAGTGCACAGATAAAAAAATAATAGTTCAGTGATCAGACTTAATTTCAATTTAAGAAGTGTTTGCCTAATTCGTTAGCCATATTGAAACAATTTAGGAGTCAAGGATCAATCGATTAAACGTTGGATTGTGAAAATAAGGGGCAAGGTCGGTAGGGTGGCGGAAGTCGAAACGCCTACTGACGTCAAATATGTAAGTCTGTCACTGACCAAAGAAACGACTTTTGCAGAGTATCCTTTACTTTTTCTAATTTCTTTAAACTGCCTCCTGAAATATCGACATATATCATTAAAAATTTGCCTCCCCGGGCAGTTGCCGAAATTACCCATATGGGGAATCCGGCCCTGTCCAGGGATATCACCGATTTTTTATTTAGGTCCTGCTAGTTATAACCTCTATTCTATGCTCTTTTACCGAAACACGAAACACGAGTTTAAAACATTATTGAAACAACTCGAAATTTATATTAACGAACTTTACCAGCCACACTCCACTTCCTTATGCTAAATTATGATCCAGTCATGATTTTATGCCTGCTACATTATTTCAGCTCTATACATCTTTAGAAATCCTGCTGTGCTGCCTGCCCGTCGGGAATATGACATACTCTCGTTTCAATGAAACGGTACCTTACCAACTGAATAGACCAAATTAATATTATAGACATGGTCTCTCTATACACACACACGTGCTCCTTGTATACGAGCATTTCAAGACTTTACACGGCATATTCAAACTTTTTACTTCCCGGCAGCCCGGCAGAAGAAACATTTCAGGATATAGGCATACTTGAGTAAATGAGGTCAAAATTAAATATATTCACTTTGATGGATCGTTTTCATGGGAAAGTAAAATTGTCGGTTTCATCGTCTAAGTGTATAAGTGTAGGGCTGAAAAGTGAGCTTATACTCGTATAGCACAACGACCGTCGTTAGATGGTGCTATTAATTAGACATCTAATTAAATGTGCCACTTTAAAAAGTAATTAAAATTTCCCTAAGGTAATTGGATGGAAAATCCGTGATAGGGATTTAAGACAAAGAATTTCACATTATTGTATCGAGTTTCAATATTACAGGGTCTCTGATGAAATTATCTGTATCAGGAATGTCGTAAAGCTAATTGGATAACTTCGACTGCCATAAAGTTTTGTCTCATTTTTGAAAACCATATCCAACCACGAAATTTAATTTCCACAAAATATACAGAATCAATTTGAAATTTTTGCGAATATAATCCATAGTTAATTGCGAATAAACAGCAGCTGCATGCAAATATTTCAAGATCTCCAAAATTATCCTTTTCAATTCAAAATTTCGAACAACTTTTACCTAGATCGTGTCACAATTGTCACGAAACGTATACAAAAAGCAATCTCAAGTGAAAACTTTTCCATTCACTTTCGTCCTGCAAATATTTTCTTAGAATATTTCAAATTTTCCCATCATTTCAATTGCAGAATACGTTATAAATATACACTACGTCCATTGCAGCTGGAGCTGCCATTGCACCCATTTCCACTAGCTTCTGTAGCATTTGGTGTATTGTATCGTAAATATACGAGAGAAAATAACTAAAAATGACATACATCCCTTGCCGTCACGCCACCATAGCTAAATGTCATCCGTGGCGATTGTGTTGTAAATTCGAAAAGTTTATTCGACAAAAATAGTTCTTTTCATACCGCAACGGGTGGGAGTTTTAGTGTGGAAGTGGTGGATACCATAAGAGAAAGTTTTCAAAACTTAGTTGAAATTTGAAAACTACTGCAAAGCAGGTATTGGAGGGTGGTGTTTAGCTGGGCGTGTGGGAGACAGGGTTCGATTGTCGGTCGTTTCAACGTTCTGTTGAAACAGTTTCTAGCGAAAAGCAAACATGATGCTGTTGCAGAGAAAAGCTTATGGACAGCACAAGTCCCATTCATTTAGTTCAACTGTGCAATATTTGTTGTGATATTTATGCAACCCCGTTGCCAATAAGTTTTATCAACTATTTTAGATTTTCA
Source organism: Microchrysa polita (assembly GCA_949715475.1). Taxonomy (NCBI): domain Eukaryota; kingdom Metazoa; phylum Arthropoda; class Insecta; order Diptera; family Stratiomyidae; genus Microchrysa; species Microchrysa polita. The sequence continues at coordinate 63,005,751 of OX454420.1, forward strand.
AAACAAAGTTGAACTTGAGTGTGCCATAAATAGTTTTGCCGAGGTTAAAGGGCGAAGTCGGTAAAGTTCATATTAAAGTAACTTTAACTAATACCTACTTGAGTGAAACATTTAAAATTTGAAAATTTATTCAGGTAGCTCTTTAAATAAGTTACAGGTGCCTACAATATTTCTTCCAAAGGTTGGAAGAATTCTCGAATAACGGTACTTTTTTTGATAATTTCCAAGACACAGAATGAAAGATAATTTTATTAATAATTTAGAAACACCTTTTTTACACCCGGAATTTTCCTAACAATCTACTGACCTCAACTTGCATTTCTTTCGGAGTTCTGGTGAAAACTGTACAGGTCTAAAAATGACAATAATCTCATTTTATTTTGGCCCAAGGGTCCACCAAAATCAGTTTACTGTATTATAAAATAAACATTGCCAAGGTAATTTTATCTAATTTAAAAAATTCCTGTCGCCTATTTTTATCCTTGTCTGCATTCAAATATAAAGTCGAAAATATGCACGCCTTGCGTTAATTGTTGACGTACTGTAACTGTAAATCTTAATATTTCACAAATTTTCTTTTTTTCACTATAAAGGCAACAAAGTGCTCTATCAATTGCATGCCAATCCCGAAAAGTAACTGTTTTAGTTTTAAGAGAAATCTGACATTCTATGTGGAACGGAGAGATCAAAATTGTTAATTCTTCAAAGTTAAAAGAACTGTACCCAGCGCCGGTCCTAGGTATTACCGCGCCCTGTTCATATACTAAAAAGTCGCCCTTCTGTATATTAATCAGGAATGGAATGTCAATGTAGTAATCTGCCATAGTCAACTTCCATACGAATTTTGTGGCTGTATGACTGACACTTTGAATTTTTATGGAAGATGGCTGTCATTGCGACCGATCACTAGATTTTGTGATGAAATAGTAATACTTAGATCCGGTATTCAATCGATCGTCAAATTATGTAACGATACTATGGGCGGCAAATGAATTGAACGGTGTATGATGTCAGATTTCGATAGAAGAGTCATTTTTAAGAAAATATACGAGGCCTAAATATGTTTTGCAAAATAATTGTTCATATTATCCACTCCTGACAACTTTCTTTTTAAATTCCTACCTAACATGGTTCACTTTTCACTTTAAAACGCAGAATACGATAAAAACCGTTGGCACCTGAATTGTGGGAAATGCTGGGGAGTTCCAAGGGCTACATCCGAAAATGGTCCCATAGTTTTCTCGGCCATTTTCAGTATTTTTCGATTTCCCGGTTATTAGAAATTTTTCACGATGAAATGATCGGGAAAAGGAAAAAATACAAAAAATGGCCGAGAGAAATAATGAAACCATTTTCGGATTGTAGCGCATGGAATTCCATTGCATTTGCCACATATTCCACGACCGTAAGCATTCATTTTCATTGAGAAAATCGTAGCGGACAAACATTTCACTCTCGAGGTCTATCCTGTGCTTAATATGGATTGAATAGAAAATTTCACGCGGTAAAATCTCTTCCTACAAACTATACAACATCCTACAAAACTCCTCTATCGCCCACTCTCATACAATTGAAACATGCACTACGAGCTGAGACTACGAGAATGAGCCATCAAGTGAATACGCACATCTCACCTAAAACGAGCCTGCAAAGCAGCTATTCACCTCTTTTGCAGAATATAGGGGTGTACGCTACAACAATTTCTTATGTGCACAATTGCTGCAATGCACACTGTTCATTTCTGCCAACCATACAATCTATTAAATCTAGCGCCCATAGGATGCCCATCCTGCATATGAAGTGTATGGATTAATTGGAGCATGTTTGCTGTGAGATATGCGAAGTAATTTTGAAGGCGTACGGATGGAAACACGTCTCTCGCTCTTCCTCTCGCGTAGATACAACGCGAAAAGTTTGAAGATGTGTCTTTCAAGGTTTCACGAGTCGCGACTGCGTCGATGGGTCGGTCAAATGGAATGGAATAGGATTAGCATGCGAATTGAGTTTGGTTGTTAGTGGAGTAATTTCTTGAGTAGCGATAGAAGCGGATCTTTGGGAAAACACACCCTTAGATAATAATTGAATCAGTTCTAGTTCGTTTAATATGTACAATACGTAGACGACGTGTATATCAATCAATATAAATGTGTATAAATAAATGCTATACAAAAGAGAAGAGAATTGATGTGATCATCAAGCAGTTATAATTAAAGGAATTCTTCATCTTAAAGGCATAATTAATTTGTGAATTTGGCGCCCCTTTCGGATGGCGCCCTGTTCAAGTGCACAGTCTGCACATATACTAGAGCCGGCCCTGACTGTACCTTTAAAAAAATGGTACCAGGGATTCAGGCAAGTAATTTAGAAGTTTGCGCATGTTGTGTAGACTCCAGATTCAAATGAAAGTAGGGTCTGGCGGTTCATAAACTGCAAATTTGGTTAAATAACGTCACTTTTAATGAAAACTATGGCATTAAAAGAACTATAGGGACCTTTTCACATTTTGAGCGTTGCGATTTTTCTTCTTCTTCCTTGCCTCGTTCTTTATACCGCTCCATGGTTTCGCGTTGCTCGACCTAGGGTGTAGGCACATCGCCCGTTTTGGCGGTAATATCTCAGCATATTTCTACAGGCAGCTCTATCTTGGATCGTGTCATCGCCGAGACCAATGCGTTTTTGTTGCTTTTTTTATTTGACACATCTAGGTGTTCTTCGGTCTGCCTCTAACCTTGGGTCCCTCAAGTGGAACTTCCATTGATATCGCTTTCTTTGCAGGCTTCTCAGACGGACGCCTTTGAACATGGCAATGCCAATCCATTTGTCGGTTTTCGAGCTTTTCGGTGATTGGTTGGTCTATGGACAAGCTGCTTCTGCCTCGGATGTAGCTACTCTTGATATGGTCCCTTTTGGTTACACCAACTGACATGCGTAACATTTTCATTTCATTCCCTGTCATTTCGTTCGCGTAACCTTCATACATGGTCCAGCATTCTGATCCATACATGAGCGTTGCGATTGTTTAGCTAAAAATAGTACCATGGAATCTGGTTTTTGAAAAAATATTTTGACTAAAATTAGCATTAATGGAGCAAATGTGATACCGTTATGTAACCTAGACAACATGCGCAAACTTTTAAAGTTACTTGCCACAAAGTCCTGGAGCAATTTTCGTTAGAGTACAATTCCTTGAACTTTAATGACTTGACAATTTTGAGTTCCCTGTTTGGACCTGCAATGCCTGGAAAAAAGAAAACAAAGAGCTAATTTTTCGAAAGTATTTCAGGCATACTTATGTGACATCATTCCAGAATTCTCACGTCGCGTCGCCGTTCTATTGTCCATCGTAGATTATCTGCAAATAAAAGTAATGGACGTGAACGTAATTCCTACTTTTGCGTACTAGAGAAATATTCACTCACCATCACCAAATGTCAACAAACACGGAACAATACAACACGATTGGCAGCTCGATAAGCTGACGTAAGTTATCCATGTAATACTTCAGGCAACATGTTGCACTGTAATATGCACTCAGATTCATTGTTGCAATGCAAATACATATGAGTTAGATACATAAATTACCTTGTACTTTACGTTATGCTAAGTATGTTAACCTCAAGTTCTCTTGCCAAGTGACACTTCGATTTTGGAAGTCGTTGTACATGAGTAACATTTGAATATTGATTTTGATTTGATTTAATAGACCGCGTTTGCGTTTGATATCAATATTTGACTTATGAATTTGAATTTTTCGCTGGAAATAGTATTGTAAATTGTGTTAACGTCGTTTTTAAATATATACTTAACATTTAGTTTAAAAAGTGTGTTTGTGCATTTCAATTCTCCTGCCAAAAGAGTGGTCCGTCGAGTACGATGCGCAAGTGACTAATCAATCAATCGAGCTTAAACTCTAGCAGATCGCTAAAATAAAATCTAAAACAAAAATATAAATTAATAAGGAAATTTATCAAATATCTCTTAAAAATTAGTTTATTATTTCAATTAAAATTAACTACACTCGAAAAAAATTACTCCAATAATAGGAGGAAACTTTTTTTCCTTCTATTATAGTCGTAAATTTACACCACGATAGGAACGAGAGTTACGCTTTACGGTGTAAATATTTACTACAAAATTCGTGTAAATCTACAAACGGTATATACTTACTCTTAGACTTATGTAAATTTAAATCAGAAATAAGCAAATTTGCACTGGAAAAATGTAAATTTACACTGGCAAATATGTAAATTTACATCCGGGTTTATAGTAATATTTACGGCAGCCGGTTCTTCGATGTAAATCGTCCTGCAGCTACCCGTTATTCCAACGGCCAAGAGCTGACACAGCCTCTTCGGTTCAAGAGGAAAAAAGCGCTACAACAACAATAATATGATGCTCACACGAACGCACTTCGGACGGAACAGACTAACTGCACACAGAACAAGCCACTTGTGAGATACAGGAAAATGCAATAATGCACAAAATGTAGGTGTAATTTTTTACACCAAAATCGTATGAAAATTTCCTTAACACTTTCCCGGACACAACGTCTATAGACGTCCAATTTTGAGCATTTGACCATACAAATCGTGTCAAATTTTGGCGTTGTGTCCGGCAATGAGTTAAAATTACAACTTCCAATTGGTAAATATACACTGAAAATATAAAGTTACACAAAAATAAAGTAATGACACATCTTCACACCAAATGTGGTGTAAAATTACACCAAAATAAAGTATTATTAAAAAATCTGTGTAATATTACAAACTTTGTTGAAAAATAAACGTTTACAGCAATTTTGCTAGAAAAAAGGTGTAAAATTCAACGAGTTTTCGATGTAAAGTTCAACCTTGCTTTTACAGTTTAAGTCCTTCATAATATTATAAAGAATTGAGATCAGATCGCTTCCTAAAGTCCTAGTTTTTATAAATTGAAAGAAAATGTTTTTAATAAGAAAGGAATACTTAAAAATTGGATAATGTGTTTTGTATCTGACAGATACATTGCGACTATTCGTGTTACATTTCTTATTGCGACTATCGGAAGCTCAATCGAAACAATATTTGGATTGTAATCAGGATTCTGACACTCAATCTGTCTAGGTCTTAAGTTAGATGATTACAACATTGTAATTAAAATGAGTTCGCAAATATTTCTCTTTGCCAATTACACCCATATAATACAATTCACATTTTCGTCCTGTCTTACGTTCATATCAAGCCAGAAGAATGTATAAAATTCCCTAAACAGCCAAAGCCCATTACATAAATACTCATCTCATATGCATTCTCATCATAAGAGCAGAGCAACCATATTATAAAGCCCCTGACATTTGCAAGTACGACAAAATGATTGAAATCAACAAAATGCGCATCACACATAAACTCGCATCATCATTTGGCATACGCATTTCGAATAAGTAACGAACGTGCGTACGTACACAGTACGTACATAATATTCTGTTCGCAACTAAGTCCTTGTAATAAATTTCGTCACAATTCCAAAAATTGCCCATATCAATTTTACAGCCAATTTTCACACACATGACAGTATTAGTTCGTTGCCTGTGCTCATATATGATGTGTGTACACACATTGTATGTTCTTGTAAGATCGGTCTACCATCGGCGTGGTCGCGCCGTTTCGGCTTTCGCCATGATTCGGTTTGATATTACGAGGAGTGAATAACTCTTTTTGGGCGGCATAAAAACCTGGAATGGACGTTTTAACCGACGACGCTACGCACAACACCATGAAATTTATCACACAAATAAAAATTTATCTGCAAACCTAATCTAATGGTATTATTTGATGTCTCATCCGGTAAGTGATGCTGCGTGATGGACCGAATGCGTGGAGAATGTCTTAGATCAAAGAACACAAACAATTCCCTGTACTGGACAATGGACAGAGTTGTTTTTCCAGCGCTGTAAACATTTTTAATGCTAATGTAAATAGGTCATGTCATACTATGCTAGCATGGTGCAATCCAGCATCTTAGGTTCGTTTACCTCTGATTTATCTTTGTATGGACGAGAAGAATACTCTTTAATGGGCATAAATTGCTTGTGCACTAAGATACCTGCCAGTTATTATTAGCTTTTATTGTCTCAAAGCAAAAGTTTAGCATCGATATCCAGCGCCCGCTCTAAGGGGGGGAGGCAAGCCGGGCGGTCGCCCGGGGCGCCAAATTTTGGGGCGGCTTTTTAGCTAGTACTCGAATAAGAAAAAAAGTGGAAAAGGCCGAAAAGAAAATATTAATATCAACTTCGATTTAGTGGAATGGCAACCATAGAAACTACAGATAAAATACATAAAAAGAAAAGTTGTGTTTTAAAGAAAAAAACCTTTGAAAGATTTGAACAACCCACAATTGATACGAAGTGCTGCGTTTGGAATCATAAAAAGCTGGGGAAAAATTGCCAAAATGTTATGTCTGTGACTGTAGCACGCGTCATACTTCGGAAAAGCAGAGTGGGACAGCACATGAAATGAGAAATAAGAAATCGCGTCGCATAACACTTACCACTTAAAATCAAACTCAACTGTGAGAAATTGTATTTCATCACTTTTTCAGTCGTTTTATATAATTTCCACCCTCCTTTTGCAGTAACTCGACTTTAATTCGTCCCTCTTTTCGCGGATGAGTTTCCTGTATAAAGATGTTATCGAAAACTACTCCAAAAGATTCGAAATGAAAACGAGCACCTTACTTTGGCACAAAATTTTCCGAAGTAGTGTTTTCTAAAATGTGTTGAGTGTTTTAGTGAAAAAAAATAATTTCGCATTAATTTTCAATGTCTTACGTCGCTGTGAAAGCCTCCACGTTTCCGTGTGCCCTCTGCATAATTTTTGACGGTGGTGAAAAATATGTCGCTCGGGGAATTCAAAACTAACCTCGAATTTTGGAACTCCGAATAAACTCTCTATCAAGCCTTGCTGAACTGTTGCGAATTTCGCCTAGGAGTCTGAACGGAAGGGGAACAGGTTTCTAGTGCATATGTTCTGGACCTTTTCAGTGGATCAAGATTACATTTTCTGAATTACTAGGGCGTTGGTTCGAGTCGTACTGTGACCATAAATTTTTGTGTTGTCTTTCTAAAAATGCTCCAACCCAACTAACAATTATAGTTCTATAAAACTTCCAATAGTAATACAAGCAGATTGCATGATATAAAAACTGAAAAATGACGTTTGCCGCCGTTTTTTTCAGAACCTTGTATTTTACATCTTATATCATCATTACTTTCGTGCCTCCTGCATTACCTCCGATAACCAATATGTAATAAGTATTAAGTATTAATGCCATCTATAGGTACTTTTTCAACTTCATATTAAGAGCAAGTATTACAGAAGCTTTACAGTAACATCTTTGAATTCTTTATATGTACAATCTACCTTTAATTTGTCTTGAATAGTACCTTAGGGGCGGCAATTTATCCTCTTGCCCGGGGCGGCGTATGTGCTACAGCGGGCGCTGTCGATATCTCTGTAGTATGCAATGTCAGAAAGAATACTACAAAAATACCGACAAGGCTGTTATTAAATATCTTTTTTGTAATATAAAAAAAAATTAGATTGTCGCATAATTTAATGGCAACAATACTTCATCAAATCCAAGTGCATTCACATAGCAACAAACACTATACTTCTTGTATTAAAAGAATATCAACTCTTTCCTTGCTCATACGTAATAGGTTTCAACAGCATGAAAAGAGTTCGCTAACGACTTTCATAGACTCACACAGTTGTCTCGGGAGAAGAACATAAAAAAACCTAAGACACTTTGGAAAATTTGCAGGGTATACGTAATGGGTGTCATTTCAGTGCGAGTTCGGCAGAAAGAATAATAGTTGGTCGATTACAATGTTCCGTAATAAGTTTCCAATGGGATTTTCGCCCTTTTCCACAAAGGACTCGACGAATTGCACCCATTTTAGCTCGCTGAACGTATAGGCAAAAAGACATTCTGTGTTACACATACAAATACCATTATTTTGACTATATGTTGAAGGATGGTCGAGTTGGCGTCTCATACGTATACTACGATAGTATTTCAATGCATACTCTGTAATTCTGCTCTCGTTCGTGCAAACGAGCACGAATAGCCCCGAAAAAGATTTAAAAGTGGAGCGTTAATTGTGGACCCGTTAATGGCAGTGATAAATTAGTGAGAATTGGTGGAAAACAGAACGTTCATTTTCATCATGGACATTTACTTCGCAGAGAGTATCAAGTTAGCGTATTTTACAGCGAACGAGAAGACATGAAAACGTGTACGGGAGGATTTATGGTCAAGCAATAACATAATAGAGGGAGTTTGCTTGGAATTGTATGGATGTTATAATAACAGGAAGGACAATGTTTTTTCGTTCGTTTAATATGTACATAGTACCATCTGGGGAAACAGAGAAATTGGGATTTTCCTTTTTAAACTTAAGAACTCACAGCCAATGTTTTCCTGAGATTATATCCTAAGGCTCTGTACACATGGAGTAATTGCAATCCCCGCGACCGACTAGGCTACTACTGGACTTCTATTGGGAATATCAGGCATAGTCTATTATCGATAGGTAATCAAAATCCTGGATCGCTGCCAGTCTTCTTAGTTTTGCAGACCAGACTTTATGTATGTACTGATTAAAGGCTGTTTAGTCCTTGACCTAATGCAGTTCCCATCTCTCTTGCCCATCTAGATCCATTATTATTTAATCATTTTCAATTATCCGGGGCATCAATATTTGTGAAATCCAGTATTTTTTGTGGATCATAACATCATCATCATCATCAATGTGGCACGATAGCCCGACGTCGGGCCTTGGCCGCCTGAATCGTTGACCTCCAATTGTCGCGGTTACGTGACCTCGTCCTCCAGTTTCGGAAGCCCAGCAGCTGGTGGGCGTCTTCACCTACGGAGTTCTCCCAGCGAGCTCTCGGTCGTCCACGCAACCTCGCTCCGTCAATTCGTTGTGCGTTCATCACTTTCTTTGGCATGCGATTATCGTCCGTCCGTTGTACATGCCCCGCCCATTGCAAACGTTGAAGCTTCACGATTTTCGATACTTCCAGCTCATCGTACAATTGATACAACTCATGGTTGTACCGGATACGCCATTGGTCTCGCTCGCGAACGGCCCCGAAAATTCGCCGAAGGACCTTTCGTTCGAATCGGTCTAGCAAAATTTCGGAGGCTTGGGTGAGGGTCCATGTTTCGCAGCCATAACATAGCACGGGTCGGATGATCGTTTTGTACACGCGGAGCTTCGTGTTCCTGTGCGCAAGTTTAGAATTAATTATAGGGAGGACCGAGAAATATGTCTTATTGGCTAGTTGTATCCGTCGCTTAATTTCGTCGGTTTCGTTGGCGTCCTTTGATAATCATAACATTTCAGGGATTATTACGCCTGCCAGACTACCTTAAGTGTCTATAATATTTTCGGTTTATATCCTCCTGTGCGTTAGGGCGTATTTACTATGTTTGACGTGCCTGTCACAAAAACGCCATGACTAAAATCATTTTAATTTCGCAATGGACCCCAAAGCACAAAATAAGCATCATGCGTGAGAAGAATATATTCCATCATCATCACGGCAATAGTGTTTTGTTGCGACTATAGTTCCTATACGGCGCGTTATTACGTATACGTTTATGTTGGACATGCGGTAAATCCACCTAAAACGTTTCGGGGTTTATTAAAGAGATTACTTCATGATGGCTACAAATACCCATCACTGTAGCCACGCTATAAACGAAAAATAATGGACGATTCCTTATCATTTTGCGAAGAAGATTAACGCTAAGATCCTTTCATTAATTATAATGAAGCGGCATGAAAAAAAAGACGCATCCGTTCTTTATATGTATTGAGTATTGTATATAGAGAATCGTCGTCCCATTCTCGCGTCAACTTTCATTAGCTTTGTTCAAATTCGACCGAGCAATATAGTAATATAAAACGTTGAATGAAACGTAGACATCATTTGAGGATACAGCATACAGCATACCCACATAACGGGCAATACGGCTATTGACAAGAGAAAACGATTATCTGCGAAAAAAATTAAGGATCCAGAAATTCTTATGTGCGCGTTTAAAGCTTGCTTTTATTATGAAAGGACCGTGAACGGAAGTTTCAGTTTAGGCCTCAATGGTCAGTCAGCGTGCGGTGTGATGAGTTTTATCCTGCAGGGCATAAGAGAAAGAAATTGAATTAGATGCCCACGAAGTGGTGTTGTGCGGATGGACTCGAAGTGATCAGATTATTTATTATCCTGTAAAATGAACTGTTTTATGACGCAGCACGTATATAAAATTGAGATGATGAGTGATTGGAATGACTTTTACTTTTGTATTCGAATTTGATTTCTTAGTTAAACTTATAGCTCATATATGCCTTCTGCAGGCTACTCAGAGTTTCCTTCCCTACCAACCTCTAGCATGTTATAGCGTTTAGATTTTCCTGGCTTATCTTCAAAACAAATATTGCAGAAAATGTGTACCAGACTATTAATACGTGTGAGCTTCGAGCTTTCTAGTGATGATTCCTTATGATTCTTCAATATTTATCATAGTACGCAAGGACTCTGGTTATAAAGCCCTCATTTCCGATCCTATATTTTCTTTTTTTGCCGCAATTGTTCTGGGTTTATTAGAAAAAAACCTTTTCTTTTAAGTAACGGTATGGCAAGGTATGCTCCGCATGGCTGAAACCACATATTTGGCTTGTTCTGAACAGAAGAATTTTCAGACCGGTCCGATTATCTTCTGTGAAGTGATCCCGCACCAAACATAATATTCCCCAATTGTGCTAATTTATTACCCTCTAATGTATGAATGAATAGACGAAATTGTAATTAAATGAACTTCTGTGTGGATATTGCTACTTTATATTACCCAAAAATTAAGATTTCCACAAACATTACTTACCTTCTGTCTAAGGTCAACAGACTGTCTATGAATCTAGTTGAATTTCTTAAAATTTGAGAAAAATAAATATTTGCAAAACCAAAAAAATTAGGGTTAATTCAGATCGGGAACCTGACAAAAATGACACTGCTTCCAATGCTAGAAATCGCTGTTGTCCGGTATAGTGACTTTAGCTCTAGACCCAAACATCCAAAAAAAGAGCTGACTTTTGATGCCAAATTGTTCTATGGCCTGACCGCATTACGCAGTAAAAAGTTAGACTTTTTTGCGCGTCACATTTGGGGGGCAAAGGGGTGAAATTATGATTTTTCGCCAATATCTTGTTAACTGTAGTATTTACAGCAAAATGTTCTGAGGACGATTTAAACTAAACAAAATTTCCAAATTATTCAAATTCAATGCCTTTAGTTTATTAAGAAATAAGGGAACAAGTCAACCAAAATTAAAGTTCTGCTCGTAGGCAATTTTCCGGTCATTTTGTATGGGAGGTACCCTTTGTTTTAATCCGATCGAAGTAATATTTGGTGGAGGGTCTAATGGGACTTAGCCTTAACGTTTACCAAAATTTTTCCCGCCTGCTGTGATTCGGCGAAAAGTTACAGGCATGACTTTTTTTTAATGTTAATAGGTATAGTATAGGGGAATGCTCTGTCGGGGCAGCCTGAGTCTCCGTGTGGGACAGCTATATATTGTTAGGAATAGTTATCCCAATTACCATGGCTCCAATTAAATTACTTCAGGAGCTAGAGCGCCAAATGTAACTATCAAAAAATCTAAATTACACCAAATGTTTTAAGGTCTAGTATATAATCAGCCAAGAGAAGGTATATGATATAATATATCATTAGAAAGGAAATTTTGTGTAGTTTAAATCGTCCTCAGAACATTTTGCTGTAAATATTACAGTTGACAAGATATTGGCGAAAAATCATAATTTCACCCCTTTGCCACACCCTCCCCCCCAAATGTGACGCGCAAAAACGTCTAACTTTTTACTGCGTAATGCGGTCAGGCCATAGAACAATTTGGCATCAAAAGTCAGCTCTTTTTTTTGATGTTTGGGTTTCATCATATTTTCAGCTAAAATCACTATACTAAAAACTGACCTACCTAGTATCATATTAGTGTAGTTACTACGTGATAAACCTAGTACATCAAAGATTGGAAAGTGTGGTGGAGATAAATTTTTTTTTGTTTCTTATGTTTTTTGGGGTGCTGAGCACGAATCCGGAGCTTCCCACCAAAATTTCGTTGCGGAACAGGGTCAAAATCGTGAAAAACCCTAAAATTTTTGCTGTTTTTCCGTTATTCGCCCCCTAATTCTGCAACTATTTATTTCTGCGAAAAACTCTCCATGAATATTTTAGAGAGCACATAATTGCGCGTCCAAAGAGACATAAATATTAAAAATCTGTTGAGCGGTATTACTACAGTGGATAATTTAAATTTGCCATTTTTAACATAGTTCCATTTTATGAAAAAAATTTTGAGATTGAACGGTTTTTCATTTTTGGTCGTAAAAGTTGCATTTATCTTGTACATTATGTATTTTGGAGTGCAGAACCTGAATCTGTAAGTTCCCACCAAAATTTCGTTGTAAAACAGGGTCAAAATTGCAAAAAACGCCAAAAAAATGACTATCAATTGTAGCAATACTGCTCAACACATTTTAATGATTAATGGCGCGTTGGACCCGCAGTTATGTTTTCTCTAATATTTTCATGGACATGTTTTCGGAGAAATGTACACTTTCGGAGTTATAAACAAAAAAACGGGAAAACTCCGAAAATTTTGGGTTTTTTCGCGGTTTTGATCCTGTTCCGCAACGAGATTTTGGTGGGAAGCTCCGGATTCGTGCTCAGCACCCCAAAAACATAAGAAACAAAAAAAAATTTTCTCTACCACACTTTGCAATCTGAAATCGCCTCGGAACTACACTATATTCCAACAAATTTCCTAGGTCTTTAGCCTATTTTAACAAAATTTAAAACGAAAATATTGATAAGCAAAAAAGTTGTTATGTTCAAATCGTATACTTTTATGTGGGCCGCCCTGTAAAATTATCAAAAACAAAGTTACAAATGATTTGATTAGTCTTATAGTGATGTTCATGATGCTTCCATACATGGTGCTCTTCATTGGTTGGTAGAATAGTAGAATTTGTTTTAGCAAAATCATCAGTGGTGATCACTAATATAATTGACATAAGTTTTACCGTTATCCTGCTATAGGGCTTTTGGTACATTACATTGTGCAACCTTTGCTTTACAAAAATAGAAAATTTGTAACTTTCAAAAGTAATTTAAAACAAGGAAATATATATTCCTTTCCTACTTTTTCCTTAATCATGAACAAATTAGAAACAAAAAATTAGAAATATTTAAATATTTGCAAAACTTTCGATAAATTCTAAAAAAAACGCCATAGAACAATAATTGTAAAAGCCTAGAAATTGTACTATGTAGCACCCCATCCTTTCTTAAACATTAAATATGTACGCGTTGTGCAGGTTCGGTTTAAGGTACTTTTGGAACCGCTGCTAATATTTTGATGGGAGCCTTTACATGAATATCAGTATTAATTGAAATATTTGTTTATTAATTGGTGTGGACCGTTTGATCAGCGCTCTAATCTAGACCGCAAATGTTCGCTATTGGGCGTATGTACATAAAAATGCAATAAATATTTTAAGCTGGAAAAATGCATAATTGACATGTTATATCCTATTATTCTAAAAGCCAAACTTTCAAAAAAATCATTGATAGATCCATGGGTAACTGTTAATTTTTTAATCCTTCTGTCGGCAGAAATGTCTGGCCAGACCTTTGATACTATATTTTGGTAAAAAAAGCACTGAAGATGAAATTCCAGCGACTTAATATTTCATGATGTCCTAAAATAATATATTTAGAAGCACTGTGCAAAAATTTGTGAAAATCCTTTGATGTTTTGAGCATGGTTTTAGCGAATTTGAATTGAAACATTAATACGCAATACGTCTTGACAGACCTAAAGTTTCTCGGACCAATTATTCTCTGCAGGTAACAAGTAAACAATTTAAATTCTTTTAAAACCAACTAGTTAGGATGTCGTTAAAACTCAATTTGTACCATAAACGATAAAAATAGAAAAAAAAAATAAAAATTTCTGAGATTTTTTTAAGAAACCGTGAAGTTTGGAAAATGGGCATGCCTAGTGTTATCATGTTATTTAACATTACCTAATCAACCGAGATTTAATTCTACGAACTTTAAACGAATTTTATTTCCTCTGTTACAGTAAGAACTAAGTATGAGGTACATAAGAACGTTTTTTTTCCAAATTAATCGCTCCTTTCCAAATCCACGTTAGTCCAAATTTTTCAAAAATGAGTTATTGTCATGAAAATACCTAGCTTAAGAACCTTAACCTTTTGGTGAAAAAAACCAAATATATCTTGTAAAATGTTAAATGTTTTCTAAAAAATAAAAAATAAAATTCTCAGTAGGTCTAGCCAGCCAGACCTATTCGGTACAGAATATGCAAATTGTATTAGGTGCCCAGAGAAGAGTTAAAGACATTTATGTTTATTGGAATGCAATAACCGCAATAACGCAGCTGCAGAATCTAAGACATACACGAAATATTCCGAAATTACCAATTTTGTGTACGGATAAGCTTCAACTTCGTAGTATTGCATGCCGAAAAGTCCCACTTTATAATTTGTCTAATCTTGCAATAAAAAGTCATCGCAGAGCAATTAATAAACTGCAAGGAAAGCGTCTTCCAAGCTTGTTTTTGCCTGATGAAAATCAATCAGAAAGTCAAAATGCTGACAAGAATATTGAAAAAATACCGGCGTACAGAGGGCTGCGCCCGCAATACGAGGGTTTTTTAGATGTTGGATACATACATAGTGAATAATTTTGCAAATATATTTTATAAGTAATAAATAAGAATTATGCACAATGTTAATGAAATGCTTCTCGTTAATCTATTTTTGGTTTGGTCTAAATACACGCGTTCCAGAATGAAAGGCTAACGCCTTTCATTCTGTAACACTTTTTAATTAGACCAATCCAAAAATAGATTTACTATGTATCATGGCTCCACATATTAACTGGATTTATTAGGTGTAACGCCGTTACCATTACTCCAAACTGGAAAAAAGCGACTGATATGAAATGTACCCATCGAGTTATTTGATTTGATAAAAACTACAAAAGTAGACTTTTTTCAAATCTCCGGGACACCCTGTTTGCTTTGTCCTACCAACGTCTAAGTATTTCGTGCTAAAGACTGTTACGATTCTACGCATTCCTACCAAATTTCATAACGATCGGTTAGTGAACAAATTTGCAAATGTCCGGGACACCCTGTTATCTTGGCCATACCAATTTTTAAGTATTTCATGCCAAAGACTGTTACCAATCTACACATTCCTACCAAATTTCAAATTTTCAAATGTCCGGGACACCCTGTTATTTTTGTCCTACCAACTTTTAAGTATTTCGTGCCAAAGACTGTTACCATTCTACACATTCCTACCAAATTTCATGACGATCGGTTAAGCCGTTCGCGAGTTATTTAGTGAGCAGACGGACGGACAGACGGATGGACAAAATCGATTTCATAAGGGTTTTTATGTAAAATCTAAAAAACCCTAAAAATGGAAAAGTTCGAAGATGCTATAGGAGTAGTGCCTTTCTTGAAGGTTTTTGCCTAAAATTAAGCCATACTGATGAATTTGTTTGAATCCTATAAAAATGACTGTTTCGTAAGAGTAGGTACTCACATCGTCAGTCCACGTGAAATTCAAATACTGTCAAAATTTTAATTAGCACGAAATTGAATTCGCTTTGTGGTACTCACTTCACACGAAACTCTCCACACCGGTTTTTGACATTTCGCTAGCGAAAACAAAGCAGTTGCTCTTTATTTCACAGTGAAATCGACAAATAGATTTTTTTTAATATTAGTGAATAACGGCACATTTTTCACGGGAGACATAAATGCAAGTTTTTCGTTGACTGTCTGTTTAAAAACAAATCTCTGAATTCTGTAAAAAAAAATCTGTTTACTAAAAAAGAAAAATTTGTGAGGATGTTAGCTTGGAGATGTCTTTTGTCTAAAACTGAGTTTTAGTATTTTAGGGACGATATTGTTGAACATCCCTAAATTCGCCTATAAATAGGCAATTTCCTTCAACTTCCCCCACCCCAAAAATACGAAAACTCAATTTTAGGATTAGAGTATGTCTCTATAAACATTCTTTCCAAATTTCAGCTATTACGTATAATATCCTCGTTAATTGTAAATTTGGAAATCTACCACCATATTTACAATAGCTAGCTAATATTTAAATAAATAAAGATGTAAAGAAATCTTTAAATCTCGGTGTCCGGAGTTTAAGCGTCTCTAGTCCCCACTCCCAGGCCTGACGTTTTGTCAATCTGACAAAAACCGAAGAGTTTTTAAAGCAAGAAGCTTCTGTGCACGGGTTACTTTACAGTTACTCTTGTCTATTAGCCTAAATAGACTATAGATATACGCCTTCTCAGAGTTTTTAGGAGTTTCCTTTTCACTATAGCATTGTCCATACTGAAAGATGTAAGAAATGTGTATTCAAGTCGGAAGCCCTTAACCCTAAATTACTAACAATACGTAAAATTTACGTGTTCGCTCACATTATAATGTGTATACGCAATTCCACGAGTCTGGTTAACTACTCACTGCAGCAGTGCTTTCCTCAGTTAGTTTTTGTACGTTGATGTGAGTGGCAACATCCTGTTTGCGGTCTAATGCGGTAAGTTTAGTAGTTAGAAAATTTAGCTACTATTGGACATCCGAGGCGCAGGCATGTTCCTCCGGGAAAATCCATTCTCGAAACATTATTCACATACGACCAGGACCAACTGCTAAAACAATAGACCGCAAAACTCGATCTGAATGTTTTGACCTTTTCATAAGTAACGAAATGGTGCAGATTATATTGACTCACACCAATCATGAAATGGAGCTTCAAAATACGAATATCCGAATAGTTCGCCTCTGAAACCCACATGTATTTTAGAGTAAGGTGACCAGATTCCCGAAGGCCCAATGCTGTACACATACTTGCGAAACTCGGATTTCAGCCAAATCCTCAGCCATACTCATACATACATACCTCATTTTGGCCGAGATTTCTTTAGCTGATAGTGGCTTTCGAGGTTGTTTCATTGCGGAGTGGAGTCCGTGGAGAACCTCCACAGCGGTGGAAGGGTGGCTTATTCTGGTTGCAATATTTCTGGAGAAGAGTATGCGTTTTTTCTATAGAAAAAGAAATGAAATCGTATCTTTCGCCGTTTTTAACTTTAGAACTTTGTTAGCTAAAGCCTTGAAATTTTCACCAAATATGGACCGAGGGATGTTGTATAAGTCTACCAAATTTCAAAATTCCGCTCAAGATTTTTCAAGTTGTGGATAATTATCGATTAAAAAACACAAAAATGAGATATGGGCAACTTCCCAGCGCGGATAGTTATGACCAGCGCCCGCTCTAAGAGGGACAAGCCGGGAAGTCGCCCTGGCGGCATTTTGATCAGCACTTCATACAAATAAAACTACAAGAAATCTGAAAATGTAACTTTATAATTTGCAGGATTAAATCAACGAAGAAAGCTGATATCAACGTGTTAGACTCAGTGTTGTAGTGTGGTGTGTATCACTGAACGAAAAGAATCAATTATTTTCCATATTAACCTAACTATTTTATTCCATGATTCTCAGCCTATCATGTCATAGACAGTACAACTATGAAACCTGGTT
Source organism: Microchrysa polita (assembly GCA_949715475.1). Classification (NCBI taxonomy): domain Eukaryota; kingdom Metazoa; phylum Arthropoda; class Insecta; order Diptera; family Stratiomyidae; genus Microchrysa; species Microchrysa polita. Next base: position 63,023,466 of record OX454420.1, read on the forward strand.
GATTTTCCCGATATTTTTATGATAAAAAAAAACATTATTTTCCCAGGAAAAGAACATATAACTCATAAATCATATAACTCATTGACGTCTTATATATTTCATTAACCTCTTTACGTTTTAAATTGCATAAGAAATTACCTGCCTACAGTGGGATTCGATCCCGAGACCCTATGATTTGGAGACCAACGCCCTACCTACTAGACCAACCAGACTCTATGAGTGATGAAGTTTGTAATTTATACAATACATTGTGAGACATCGCATAAAAGAAACAGCAAAGCTAATATTCAAAAACAACTATGCCGTAGTTGTTTCACTTGTGCAAAATATGACATGTAAACGATCATTTAATTGGTTGAAAGAACTATGTATATTTCTTAGTACAAATCAACCATGTTCATGGTAAATTTGAAATAGTAACATGGTTGCATAGTTAATGCTACAATAAGTTTTCTCTGAGTGTACTTTTCCAAGCTCAAATTCAGCCCTAAGCGTTGCACTTTTCAGATATTTACGTCAACATTCATTAACCAATAGACATCATTGATTGGGTCCAGGTTAAAAGCAGCTGTTATGCCGATAATTTTGTTTTTTAAAGTCAGAATTTTTTTTCGTTAGCCAAACAAAGCACCCGAAGGAAGCCACTATGTTATTGTCCTGTATAGCCTTAACTAATCCCAAAGAATCTCAGCCCAGCAAACTACATAAATTTTCAAGAAACGGGAGTCTAAGCTGGCATTTTTCGTCATCTCTCAGTTTCATCTCATTCAGAAGAAACCCGTAAAATTACCAATGATAAGGTGCTACGGACTGAGTTTTGCTGAGACTTGGATTTCTTAGACCCTAAGGACGTATTGCCTTGGGAATTATTCCTGTAATGCAGTATTTCGTAGGCAGAATATATTCTTCCACTAACGAACTAGTAGTTGCACAGCCCAGACCGGAGTTAAATCTACTGAAAAAGTAAATAACCGAGTTTCGTCTAATTTTGTGGCTATCTGACAAAAAAGTACAGATCGAAAATACCGCTTCTTTCTTGTGCTAAATCTTTCTGGCGGAATTCTTAAGGACACCAGAACCAACATGTCCTCTCAATTTGTTGATTGGATGTTTAATGTTGTAAACCCCTCGGAAATTTCTTGGAGAATTTCATCCTTAATTGGTGTTCTGAGTCTGCAACTGAAAAATAATGATCCTTTCCTTATCCTTTTTTGATCAAACTTGAAAAATTTCTCCTGATATATTTGTGTACTAATTGTGTAGTCTGGCTGGTCGAGCGGTTAGTGCGCGCACCTTCGGTGCACAGGCTCATGAGTTCGAATCTCACCGTGTTCCATTGTGTTTTTCGAACTCACGAGCTTGTGACAGACTATGATCTCACTCAGATGTTAAACGAGTACCCATTTATGGGGATAAATAACACTGCTGAGCGTGATGCTGATCTCATTACCTCATCAAAAAAAGCAGATAAGATCTTGGAAATAGGATGTCACTAACACATCCTGCGGCCTTAGTCCAATGTTGGATTGTCGCGCCTGTTATTTATTTAATTAGCAGACGATAAACATCAAGAAAGCATATCAGAGCTTTGGACTTCCAAAGGCGTAGCCAGGATTTCGTTAAGAAGTGGAGGAGGGAGGGAGGACAATACTGATTAAGTATTAAGTTGCCAATCACAAAAATAGCGACAGGAAAAGGGTTAAAAATTTTAAGAAAATACAATTGAGAATGACCTTTTTCACCTTTAACGATAAATGGTAACTGAACGTTTTACTCCTGATTACCTTCACCTCGGAAGGATAAAAGGATATTAAATAATGATACGTGGACGTCGGTTTTGGCCTGAAAGTACGAGCATAAATTTAGTCTTCGTGATTACAGTCGTGTTTAAGGCGTTGCAAATCCTGCCTAATGAAATGCAGTCAATGAATCCTTACAAAACAGAAAAAAATCTAATATGCGGCAAATTGATGTCTTGCCTGGGGTGGCATAAGTGCTAAAGCGGGCGCTGGCCTTCAGGAAAAGTGCGCCAAGTAGCTCTACAGGTGTGCACAATTTCAGAAATTCCAGTCGATTCCCGAGTTATCGTAAATGAACGATCGAAGTGATCGCTAAATATCATTCGTTCATGTGTAAAACTTTACACCTTGAATCGCATTTTTCGATGGCTGTAACTTCTGGACCTTGAAACTGTCATGAATGTGTTCGGCGCTATTCAAGTTTTCTAAATTTCAAAAATTTTCCCCTACGAATTTCCAAGTGATAAGCAATTTTCAATTAGAAACCTCACAATTGCAATTTGGGCATCCGTAACTTCCGAACGCAGATAGGTATAATCGTTTATTTTGGAGGAAATATGAGCGCCAAGAAGAACAGGTATCAAACCTCACACCTTAAAAGCAGACAAGACTGATCACAGGCGTCACCGAGGATCTTTTTATCTAGTGAATTAGACTTTGTTGTGTAGCATGGGAGATGCTATACATTTTGCTGTACATCTCTCAATGCTGTACGGCAGGTCAAAATACTGTACTGTACAGCAAAATGCTGTACGTCTGGTCAGCTTATTTAGAGCTAAAGGCGTATTTTGGTCTACTAATTTTGTCTGGGGCACTGAAAAATAATCACTTATCGACTGAAAAAATATGACCCGAAACTGGGTAAAAGATTCGAAAAAGATTGTAGGAAAATATGAACACGTCGAAATTAGTGTTGTTAGCAATAACGCCCTAACCAGTCATGTTAGTATTCCAGGGTTAAGGGGCCACCTGAACCCAGCTTGGCAAAAAAAACCCGACACGCCACAATCTGAATAGTAAGTCTTTTCACTATAGAAGTGTCTCCACTCCATCATCAATGTGGCACGATAGCCCGACGTCGGGCCTTGGCCGCCTGAATCGTTGACCTCCAATTGTCGCGGTTACGTGACCTTGTCCTCCAGTTTCGGAAGCCCAGCAGCTGGTGGGCGTCTTCACCTACGGAGTTCTCCCAGCGAGCTCTCGGTCGTCCACGCAACCTCGCTCCGTCAATTCGTTGTGCGTTCATAACTTTCTTTGGCATGCGATTGTCGTCCATCCGTTGTACATGCCCCGCCCATTGCAGACGTTGAAGCTTCACGATTTTCGATACTTCCAGCTCATCGTACAATTGATGCAACTCATGGTTGTATCGGATACGCCATTGGTCTCGCTCGCGAACGGCCCCGAAAATTCGCCGAAGGACCTTTCGTTCGAATCGGTCTAGCAAAATTTCGGAGGCTTGGGTAAGGGTCCATGTTTCGCAGCCATAACATAGCACGGGTCGGATGATCGTTTTGTACACGCGGAGCTTCGTGTTCCTGTGCGCAAGTTTCGAATTAATTATAGGGAGGACCGAGAAATATGTCTTATTGGCTAGTTGTATCCGTCGCTTAATTTCGTCGGTTTCGTTGGCGTCCTTTGATAAGTTACAACCCAGATAGTTGAAGTTGTCTACATACTCGATATTAAGGTCCCCCACTATGATGCTTGAATTTGCTGGCGTCCTTGTTTTCGATTGCATCATGGCCTTTGTTTTGCTTTCGTTGATATGTAGTCCAACTTCCTTTGCGGCGTTATTGAGGTTATGCAGGAGGCTTTCTGCATCACCCAACCTTCGAGACATGATGTTGATATCGTCGGCGTACGCTACTAATTGAGTCGACTTGATGAGTAGCGTTCCGCTGCTGTCCATATTCATGGCTCGAATTACATACTCCAAAGCAAGGTTGAAGAGCGTCGGCGCCAGCCCGTCGCCCTGCTTGAGTCCAGTACGAGTTTCAAATAGGTCAGTGAGTCGGTTCTGCACTTTGACCTGCGAGACGGTATTAGTCATCGTCATCCTTGTGAGTCGCACTAACTTTGCCGGTATACCAAAGTTCAGCATAATGTTGTACAGTACACTTCGGTCGATACTGTCGTATGCCTGCTTGAAGTCGACAAAGATTTGGTATACGTCGATGTTATATTCCCAGCATTTTTGGAGTAGTAGCTTCACTGTGTAAAGCTGATCGGTCGTTGAACGACCAGGTCTGAAGCCGCCTTGATATTCGCCAATGATTTGTTCTGCGTACGGATTGATTCTCTTTTCAAGAATTTTTGATAAAATCTTATAGGCCGTACAAACTAATGATATGCCCCTGTAATTCTCACACTTCAGCTTGTCACCCTTTTTGTGGATTGGGCAGATTATGCTTTTGCGCCATTCTTCGGGGATTACCTCTTCGTTCCATATTTTCAGCAGTAGCACATGTACAGCGTTGGTCAGGCACGTTCCACCATGCTTCAGCAGTTCTGCTGGGATCTCGTCAGCGCCGGGCGCTTTATTATTTTGGAGCGACTGTATGGCAAGACTCACCTCCTCTACTGTTGGGGGTAGAACGGGAGGGCCTGGTTCGGCTAACTGCTCAAGAGCTAGCTCCGCGGGGGATGTTGATGATGCATTGAGGAGCTCTTCAAAATGCGAGGCCCATCGTTTGTTGACGCTTTCGATGTCGCTGATGATGTTACCATCCTTGTCCTTACATAGGCTTGTCCTGGGTTGATATCCGTTCTTGATATTATTTATAAGTTTGTACGCCTGTCTAGTGTTCTTACTGGCTAATCTTTGGTTTATTTGCTGTAACTGCTCGTCAAAATGTTTGCGTTTCTTACGTCTAATTAACTTATTAGATACTCGCCGAAGCTCGTTATATCTTTCTTTCTTGGCTCGGGATGCGCGTTGTGTGTATTGGCGATAGGCTTCATTTTTCGCCTCAATCGAGGCCCTGCATTCGTCGTCGAACCAGTCTGCTCGTCTGCGCCGGCCTTTATAGCCCACGACCTCTTCTGCGACCTCCTTGATGCTGTCTTTGAGCTCCTCCCAGAACTCATGGATGCCTAGATTATTGATGTTATCAAGCATGGGCGACAGTTTTTCCTCAAGGGCTGTAGTATACGCAGCCGCCGTGGCATCATCAATCAAATTGTCAACCTCGAAGATCTTGGCAGGGTTGATTCTCGTTAGGTGCACCGAAGAGATTCTGCACCTGTAGGTCGTCTTCACCAAATAGTGATCGGTGTCGCAGTTGGCTCCTCGATAGGATCGAACATCTAGGACATTAGAAGCCCATCTCTTGCTGATCAGTACGTGGTCGATTTGGTTCACGGTGTATTCATCTGGAGACTTCCAGGTCTGCTTATGAATTCGTCGATGAGGGAAGCATGTAGAGCTTATGACCAAGTTTCTGCCGCTCGCGAAGTCGATAAGTCGCTGACCGTTGTTGTTGTTTTCGTCGTGGAGGCTATGACCACCAGTAGTTCCCCTATGCCAGCTTACGTTTCCGACTTTAGCGTTAAAGTCTCCTAGCAGCAGCTTGACGTCGTTTGATGGAAGTGAGTCGAAGAGTGTTTCTAGGTCGTTGTAGAATTCGTCCTTAATCGCGTCTTCTTTTACTTCTGTAGGGGCATGCGCATTAATGAGCCAGAGATTAGCGAAACGGGTCTTAATGCGGATCGCACATAGCCGCTCGTTGATGGGTTTGAAGCCGATAACGTGGTCCTTGAGCTGCTTATTCACGATGAAAGCTACTCCAAACTCCTTGTTGCCTTCCTCTTTACCACTCGTAAAAATAGTGTGCGAATTGAGGTCGTTAATCTCGCTTTTGAGCCATTTAGTTTCCTGGATTGCAACTATGCTCAGCTTGTATTGTTCTACCTGATCCAGGAGGGCCCTTAAGGCCCCCGGTCTATTCAGGGAGCGTACATTCCAGGATCCGAAAGAGTAATCAGTTGTTCGTTTGCGGGGTCGTCGTTGTTTTGTATCCGTCCAATCCGAGGCTTTTGTTTCAGGTTTCTTGACTTGAAGTTTTTCTTAGGATGAGTTGTCGGCACATCGCTAAACCATGATAGGGTTTAATCGTTTAGTAAAGGCCATCATGGGCATGCCTCGAAGATGCTGCTTTAGTGGTTGAGTTAGACGTTTTCTGTCACCTATCACGTTAAGTAACCTGAGACGCTGCAGATGTAAATACAGCACTCAGGCGCAGCGGTGCTTCTTCCAAATGTCGCATCAGATGATTCGACTTAGCCGTTCACGTTACCAGGGGGCGCCCGCGCGGAGGACACATGGAGAAGTCTTTTGCCCCCCCACTCCACCTACCGGAAAAAAAACTGCACCTTGCTCCGCCCTTTTGCTTCGGGATTTAAAGCATACAATTAAATTAAATATATTTTGGTTTTTTTTCAGTTTAAGTACGACTACAAAGCTGGTGCATTGGCTATTGATATCAATGGACGTGTTGGTGGTTACGTAAGGGATATTATTATAGCGGCCGATTTTGCGATATCTGTGATGGACTCCAACATACATATGAACGATTTTCGGATAATTTCATTTGGGTGAGTTGGTTAAATTCAGTGATTATTTTATTTACCTATTTATTTTGAAACAGCTATTTTGCAAAAATAAAATATTATGCAGATATGTTGCGTTAACATTTATTGATAAAAACAGGAATATGGTTGAGTGATTTTTTTTATCATGAAAATGCTCTTTGCATGACACTCATTTATTATTATGTAATAATCTTTTGTAAGGGATGGTTCAAAAGATATATTTTTATGGTTTTTTTTTAAGTTTGGTTGGTCTATTTGGAATTGCTATTTCTTATTAAAAATTCTAGCTTAATTTTCATAATCATTGATGGTAAATATTAAATTTTTTAACAAAGAAGGACTTAGCAAAATCTAATCAATTGAAGGCAACCATGCCTAAAAAAAAATCAAAATGCAGTCTGATTTTATGAAATTTGTTTTATCAATAAAGTCACGGAAAATAAATTGTACATTAATTCAATGCATTTGCATTATTTTCGTATACGGACACAATTTTCTATTATAAGTTTCATTTGATTCGGAAAACGGTAAAACAACAAAATACTAAATAAATTCAACCAGGACAATTTGAAAATTCAATAGACGTTTTCATTGATATTCACCACATCATCGTTATCGATTGTTGTCACCATTCAATTCCATTTCGCAACGTCCCACGTTTAGTTGTCTTCATCGTATCTCTCAAGCCAAGGCAAATTCAGGAGAAAACATTTCAATTTGTCTGCTAGATCAAAATCATCAGGGCATTAAAGTTTATAACACTTGGGAGGAATTGTGCAAACATCACTACACAAAGCACAGATTGAATTAAATACACAATACAATACAAAAAAAACGAAGAGCTGTTCTCTCACTTCACCATAGAAATGCTATTCAAATCCTTCCAATTGTTTCTGTATTTTTTTTGTTTCTTCTTCTATAGAGACCTTCATGTTCACATTGAGGACGCTTGGATTTTCAAGGAAGCAAGCAGCATCTTACTACAACCACTTATGGATTTGCTAAAGAATCGTATTATAGCGACAGTGTCGGACACGATACGGGTCAAACTGAATGAATTGATCGATTATATTAACGAAAACGATTCACTTAACATCAAGGAGCTGGGAAAATTCACGCTATCCGGACTGTTGAAACACTTGAAGGAGTATACATAATAATGGGATAAAAATAGAAATAGAAATGTAATTTAAACTAGTGATTTTTTACTCTTGTTATTGATAGCCGAAAATGTGTATTGATTGAATTGATTTATTATTTTATACCTACTACTGGGTAAGTCGTATAGTCTATTATCCGATTGTAAAATAAATAAAATGTGATTTAATTTATTTGTTTAAGCAACTACAGCCAAATTTTAATTTTAATAATTCGATTATAGGAAAAATACGAAATGTAACCGGTGGAATTCTAGTAATAAATCATATTTATTAAATTTTAATGAACAATTTCGGATGGTGTGCCTACGTATAGAATAGAATTATAAACTTTATCTTCAATTTGGCTTCTCTACAGGACAATTAAGTTAAATACAAATTAATGATCGCTTGTCTCAAGAGCCTTGTTCAAATATTCGTAATTCATTATCACCTAGAGGTTGATTTTACAATATTTATATTGCATTCTCTTTTCCTACTTCTTGTTTTTATTCGCATCTATTCATATGTCGATGGTCCTTTCCTTTTAGATGCATACATTCATCACATGCGTGAAAACCCAATTTTGCATAAATGCATTTTTATACCCCGCATTAAATGTGATAAGTTTTGACTGAAGCTTTTGTTAAGCTTAAATGTTTATTGGATCCTATTTCTGACGCAAGCTGTTTTGTGATATCAAAGGTTATTTTTATTACCACGGGCGCGGCGCTAGAAACAATAAAGTAGGAATTGAGGGTATAGTCGGTCACTTATTTAATATGTAGAATTTTCTAAGCCCAAATATACACGTGACGAATGCCCAAAATAGATGGACATTCAGAAAAGGGAAAAATTGTCTTATGAAACAAATAGCGAAATGTGAAGGATATTAACATCCTTGCCTAGGACCGAAAACCTTTTTTTCATTTACAACCATTAAACCATCGTTGGTGTCGTTACTTTCTGCGGTAAGTAATGGAAACGCATATGAATGTTGATATAACCCCAATCGTATGACACCTGCTTTTTATGCACTCGAAATGGCAAATGTAATTAAAAAGGGTAAATAAACAAGTGACGGTATTATATTTGGTGTGAATGTTATTACGGAGCAGTGTTGCCAACTGGAAATTTAGAAAACGGCTAAATTTAGCTGGAAAACCGGCTATATATTTTTCAAAAACGGCTAAAAATCCGGCTAAATAAATTTCAGGCAGAAAAACGGCCAAAAAACCGACTAAATCATACAAAATAGACACATTACGAAAAAATATAGTAAAATACTAATTTTAATAATTTTATTATTTTCTGGAGTACTACCCGTAAACTATGCTTTAGGCAGATTTCTTAATTTTATTACATATATGCTACAATCGCTGGCATTACAGTGATTTATATTTGGATTAAAATTTAACCATTTTGGTCCCAAGACACATATCCAAATAATTATGACGATAATCCATCATAATGATGAAACTTCGAAATTGGGGTGACACATATGCTTTCGTCATTAGAATTCGTCATTTACTTTTAAAGTTTGTGTAAATGATGAAAATGTTCCTCACAATTGCGAGATTTTGATGAATATTCAGTTCAATAATTTGAGGACACACTTTCCTTAAAGAACTTGTATACAGGGCCGGATTTCCCGTATGGGCAACCTGGGCAATGGCCCGGGGCGGCAAATTTTGAGGGGCGGCAAATTTTTGAAATTTAAAGTTCTGAGAAATACGCATTTCGAGATTTCAAGAGGCGGGTTTGATAACCAAAAAAAAACAAACTATACTTAGAAAAGTCATTCAAAACCTAATATTTGCCATCTGTAGGCTTTACAAATTTTGGCACCATCCAAACGCTACAAGTTTCAGCCAACTTATTTTTGTAATCCTACAATTTATTGATTGATCCTCGATTACTAAATTGTTCAATAGGGTTAGCCAAAAAAGGTTAAAATTGGCTAACACTTGTAAAATAAAAATAATTTAAAGTTTGCCTATACCGCAGGCCGAGCGACGCGACGCCATGAAGCGGTATAATGCCGCACACACATGGAGAATCCCTGACCAATTGGGCAAGTTGTCATTTTTTATATGAAAAGTGGCATAACGTTTTAAAATTTTGTTGTCTTCAAAGCGGCGCCCTTTGTTTTATATAGTAGGTACAGGCGATTTCGATTTATTTAATATCCATGTAGAACAGTTGTTGCTTGTTGGAATAATTGTTTTTTTTTCTGTCACTCAATCGTCACTTTGATTTAAATATCTGTCGGTACGAAATTTTATTTTTGCGATCAAATTTTAATAAGCAATTCTCACAGCTGTATTTTTAAGTCCATTAATAAGAGTTTACCTGCGTCATCGCATTGCAAGAGAAAACTTTCACTAATACATACTACTACAACAGTTTTAATTAAATCGAGAAAATTTTGAAATGGAAATCCGTCAATTTGATGTGGACATTCGTCAAAATGATTTAAAATTCGATAATTTGAAACGGAATTTCGTAAGTTTAAAATGAAAATTTTGTCAAAGTTATTGGAAAATTAATTTTAAATGAAAATTCGTTGATTTTGACATCGAATTTTGCAACGTGATTTGGAAATTCGTTCCAATGATCTTGATATTCGTCATTTTTTTTCTGGAATTTCGGTGAATTTGATCTGAAATTTCGTCAGTTGGAAATAGAAATTCGCCAATATGTCATACAAATTCGTCAACATGATTTTCAAATTCACCAATTTGTAATGGAAATTCGTCAACAAGATTCGAAAATTCGACAAAATGATTTTGAAATTAATCAATTTGACATGGAATTTCATTAAATAGAAATGGAAATTCATGAACATATGATTTTGATATTAATAGATTTGTAATAGAAATTCGTCATTATGATTCAAAAATTCCTTAATTTGTCTTAATATTTTAAAATCGTAACTTCAAATTTATACTTTTACGTTTTTAACTAATGAGCATGAAATATGGTCTGTGGAGGACCCTTTGGCTTGGGGGCCCGTGTTCCACTGAACACAAGGAACACCGTACGTTACGCCACTCTATATGAAGTTTGACATAACGTAGAATCCATGGATTCTCCATGTGTGAGCGGCGTAAAAAGGCAAGGAAGAAAAAGAAAACACAAAGTGTTTGAATAAAGTTAAAAACGCTGCCGCCTTAGGTTTCAATTTGCTCAGACTGACAGATCACAACCGGCCTTAGTAGAAACTTTAAGTGGAAACTTATGAAATCGCGAGTGATAGAACTTATGAAATCGCGAGTGATAGAAGTAACATATTTGGTGCTTGTTTTATTTCAATGTTCTTTGTGTAACATTTATTTTTTCTTGCTAGCTCTTAAATACATAGTTTTTTCAAATATTGTTTTTTTGTTCTAGTGCTCACAATTTTCTACTCCAGAAGCATCGAATTAAACCTTCAATAGCGTACACTTGACCAAAGTCGGTGTGGTCGTTCAGTCGAAAAACCTTCCTATAGAATAAATTAACTACAATATCCACTTAAGTGACATGAGGCAACCGTTTTCCCCAATTTAATACGGCCGTGAAATTTTAAAAATCTTGCGATGCTGGATTTTTTTAGCACCGTTCCATGGAAGTTTTAACATCACATTACATACATCCACACATCCACTTCGAATGTGACTGGTTTAATTCCAAGCCAACTAGTGACGAAGGGCGGCAATTTGATCACTGCCCAGGGGCGCCATTGACGGTAAATCCGGCCCTGCTTGTATAGAAATGTAAACATTCTTCTTCTTCAATTTTACAACAAATGGCGTCCCCAGTCATTATTGAGCAAATGATGGTCCAAATCCGTAATTTGGAACTCGTGTTAATAATGATAAATTTGCGTCATTCGAAAATACATATGTGTGTCAAGCTCGTTATTCATTTTCGAATTTGAGCCCTCCAAATTTTATTTTATTTCCATAGTTACGAAATTTATAACAGTGGCACACATATCTTCGAATGACGCAAATACGTCATTATCACGAAAATTTACCATCATTAGCACGAATTCCAGATTACACATTTGGACCTTAATTTGCGCAATAATGACAGGGGATCTGTTGCGAAATTGACGAACAAGAATTTTTGCAAAAATTTTAAATTTGTTATCAATCTTTACACAATTCTATTCAAATTCTTCAAGAAAAGTGTGTCATTAAATTATTGAACAGATTATTCATCAAAATATCGCTGTTGTTAGGGACATTCTCATTATTTACCAAACCATCAAAAGTAAATGACGAATTCTAATGACGAAAACATATTTGTCACCTCACTTTCGAACTTTCATCATCATGACGGATTATCTTCATAATGATTTGGATATGTGTCATAGCTATTATGTTCCATTCTTCCATTGTTGATGTTCCGCAATTACGAATTTGATGCTCCAAAGATACAAAATTGATTTTCCAAAATTATGAGCTTGGCCAGGAAATGGTATAGATTTTTGATAAATTTGTTGCTACAAACCCAAGAACAAAATGTAATGCATCTACGATGTGTCGTTTCTATGAATCGTCAGACGTTGTGCAAGTAGCTTGCCCAGTAAACTACAAAAGTTAAATTTAAAAGAGTATATATTTCGGGGACAACTTACCCCCTTCTTCAGCATTTAGCTTTTGTGCTAAAGAAGGGGGTAAGTTGCCCCCGAAATTCCACTACAAAGTTCCGGTGATATTATCAATATCTATGAATCGCGCTAAAAGGTTTTCCCCCTTGTAATCTGGCATGATTACGTTATCTGTGGTAAAAAATTGATACTTTGAAAAATGGAAAAATGTTCAGGTACCCCCATGCTCCAAGAATTGCTCAGCAAAGAATTTTATCTAAGATACTGTCTTCCATTTTGCAAATTATTCAGCATATTGGTGGTTAGTAAATTACATGCTTAGGCTAGGTACCATGTACTAATATCGTCAGTTTTCGTGAAACCCATTACCCTAAATTTATTGAAAAAAGGTCACCGCGGCAAATTTTCCCAGGAGACAAAGGTGGGCATAGTAGGTCCTTACCCTAATACACGACAATAAGTGTATGTAGAAATAATTTGACGGCGATTAATAATTTTGTTTCTGAATATTGAAAAATTTATTCTAGTTTCAAATTAAAAAAAAATTCCTAAAATAATTTTAGCCGGAAAAACGGCAGAAGAAAATCAATTCCGGCTAAAAATCCGGCCGGCCGGAATTAGAAATTTCTTCCGGCTAAACAGCACGGTTTCCGGCTAAATTTGGCCGGAAAACGGCTAAATTGGCAACACTGTACGGAGAGTGTACCTATGCAGAATATTTGTACTCGAAAACGTTTTAAATAATGGTTCCCTCTGATTTGTTATACAATTTAAAACGAATATTTTTAAGTATACGTGTATTTTTTTTTCCATTTTACGTCCCTCATTTTTGAAGTGGAAAGCTCAAAATTTTTCCCCAGAGAAAAAAATGCCGAAAATAAATGAAAGTGATGATTAAATCTGAACATACACGAATCAAGCGAGGGTGCGGTTTTGTAATGAATAGAAAGTCATACAATTGTTTTGAAAGAAAATAATTATACCTAAAAATGTATTTTTTTTTCCTTCTTGCACCAGAAACTCCTCTTTTCAAATTTCTATAAAACAGACAGAAATATATGCGTCCTTACCTTTTACAGGCTACCGTACACATACGTATCTCCTTTCATCGTGAATACAATTCAAAAGGGATGCTATTCATTAATTTACATGTAATTCTAGAATGAAAACTTGCATTGCAGTCTTCTTCCGTCGTAGACCAAATTCCATTTAAACGATTTTACTACATGCATGTGTTAGCCGTATTTCTGATTCTGAACAATATGAGTGTAGTTATTACGTGATTTGAGATTGCAAAATGTTTTGGAGAAAATTTTGTCAACATAAGAAATACAAAAAAAAAGTTTTCTCCATCACATTTGCAATCTATCGTACTAGGTTTTTCACCTGCTTATTTCACTATGGACCGGTTACTCATACATTTTATCCAATAAATAAGCTTAAACGCATTTTATAGCCAAGTATGCCTTAAGATTGAAATTATGGATAAATCTATGGTGATTATGAATAATCGCTTAAGTCGGTTTTCATAGTTTTTCAGTAGAGCGATTTTAAACTTTAAAACGACTTGTGAAAAATTTATATAGTTTTCAAATCCAAAGACTAATACATTTTTGTAGCTTATCATGTGAGCAATGTATCCTACCATAATTCTATTCCAAAAATAAAGCAGTTTGATTGTAAAACGATAAAAAACAAAATAAGAGTTTTATCCGTTTGAAGCAATAGGGGTTGACAAAACTTAATTCCACTTAAGTCTTTATTTTCAATTATATTGTGCTTAAACTATTATCTTAAGAGGACATAGGTTCTTTTTCCATATTACCATTATACAGTTGATGAATCTTAACTAAAAGTTTTTTTTAATAAATGTCTAATTTCTTTTTATTTTACGGAATTATTCACAAAAAAAATAAAAGGAAAAGTAATTACATATCTCACAAAAACAACTCTGTTGTAAAAAGTTTCCGCCAAAGAAAAAGTTGTCAGCCGCAAAAAGGATTGATATAATACAATCCCGCCAAAAAGCTCGCATGGATATGCATTCAAAAGTATATTTTCCACTAAACCAGCGTGGTGCGGTACGCGTCAAAATTTGTGAAATAATTTCCGCCGCGGTAGACCACGCTGTATTTGCCAATTCGTGTGGAGTCTGTGTTGTGTGTACCGCGTACCGCACCCGCGCTGGTTTGGTGGAAGTTGATTTCTTTCAACGCTTATTGGCGGGGAGCTTGACGAGGGTGCTATTTGCTGCTATGCTCTTTTCTGATCAGATTTAATCTCGAATCTTATCCAGCCTTGTAAATAAAATGTCTTACAAACTTTTTTGCTTTCCTTCATATAGACGACTTTTTTATACAATAAAGTTCTTTCGTAATTTTCTTAAGATTGGTTTTATCCTGCAATTACTCCTATGAAAACTCCCCGCCAAACAGCATTGCAAGAAATTAGCTTCTACCAAACCAGCGCGGGTGCGGTACGCGGTACACACAACACAGACTCCACACGAATTGGCAAATTCAGCGTAGTCTACCGCGGCGGAAATTATTTCACAAATTCTGACGCGTACCGCACCACGCTGGTATAGTGGAAAATATACTTTTGAATGCATATCCATGCGAGCTTTTTGGCGGGATTGTATTATATCAATCCTTTTTGCGGCTGACAACTTTTTCTTTGGCGGAAACTTTTTACAACAGAGTTGTTTTTGTGAGATATCAATTCTTTTTTGCAGTTTTCAATATTCACTGCCCTATTGTAACGACTTTGTTTGAGAACATAATAACAATAACAACCCTCTTGGTAACCTTTGTGCCCTTGATAACCTTAGCCTCCTTCGTAACTTGAGTTGTGTGTGTTTTGTGAACCTCTACCGTTTGCTGGAAGCTTTAGGCTCATCGGGATGTTATTTGTTCATCCAATATTATAGTAATATGTACGAACTCGTATAAAAGACGAATAAAAACTGGAACTGTGACCCCTTGCCGCCGCTCTCGCAGACGCTTTACAACTGAAAACTTTAGAGAACATATACAAGGGATTGTTCGAAACAGTCCTGCCAAATCACAAAACTTTACGATTCTTTTCTTGGCATTTTTCGGGTCTATCCCCGATTTTTGCAAAATGCTTCCTTTAAAACATATGAAAAGATTTAAGCGAGGAACTCTATGCGTTTTTTCACATTTTCCGCTGTATCTTTTTTTCTACTCCACGGATCGGAGCAACCGATAGCCTATGCACACCTTCACGACAGACTCTATCAATGGGAAAAGAAACCAAATCGCGAGATGCTCTCTGTAAGGCTGTAGCCCTGTCAATGAACAACAAGAACAACAAGAACAACGAGAACAAGATTTTCGAAAAAATGCGATTTTCAAACTCTTATATCTCCGGTGTTTTTCATCGTATCTTCTTGAAATTTTCTACACTTCGTAAGACGGCGCGAGTGTCAACCTATACCGAATTTGAACACTCAGGACCAACCAGGGTCGGAGCTACAGAGGTCCGAAAACCCGTACTTGTTCCGTCGTGTAAACATAGTCTTAGTCGCTTTTCACTTTTGATTTGTTCAAATTTCTTCTTTTTTCTTTGGCGTGCGGGACGCTCCCGCGTCCCTAGATTATAATAAAACAAATAATATAAGCCTCTTCGAGAGAATTAATGCAGAAAAAACGACTTCACAGACGTGATTTTGATTGCTGTCTCCTTCAACTAGGTCGAGGTGTATATCCGAAATTTCATCAGAGGCAAGACTTTTGTAAAAGTCGTGAAAGAAAGGATCAATCATAGGAAGAAGATCCAATAGATTTGATTATCCAATAGATCCTTTTTCTTTTTTATATACATACGTACTTCCTCTGGTAGCTTAGAAATTTCAGATATACTTCCTGAATTTATACCTCTTTTTTTATGTTTAATACTTTGGATTTTTAATTGTTTGCTTTTTAGGTTGCCAGCAGTGCAGCTTTTTCCTTTAACCTCAACGTCTGTTATCAGAACCTGAACCGCTTACCGCAATTCATCAATTTGACAATTACGCTGAAGTTGGCCTGGTGAAAGGATGTCGTCAATGTGATGGTTTATAACTTATTTGTAACTATCTTTGACGTTCACTACATGGTGCACCTCTATATTAATTTAAGCTTATCATGCAGGAACTCAGAATAATGGAAAACGAAGCCATGGTCGTGGCTAAGTTGATGGTAATTTTATTTATTTACTGCTCCACTCTACCCAAAAGACCAAAAATATGTGTACTGCGGGTTTGACTATTGAAAAATCACGAAAATTTCCGTACGAAAGGCGACGCCTTGTTTCAGGATTTATTTAACCCTTCAGTCGGCACAAAAGTCTGGCCAGACTTTTGGCACTATATTTCGGTCCAAAATGTATAGAAAATGAAATTACAGCCACTTCATACTTCATGCTAAAATAATAGGTATATGTTAAGAAGCATTTTGCATAAAATTGAAAAAATCGTTTGAAGTTACAAAACTCGTTCATAACAGGACTTTTTCTAGGAGCCAGAAGTGAAAAAATGAAAATTGGTCTGGAAATATGAGGAAAAATTGGCATTCTGGCTAAGACCGAAAAAATTTAACAACCGACCAGACTATAAACCGAAAATATAAAACAAACCGAAAAAACCCGCTTGTCCTGTCTGAAATTACTCGTTTTCGGTTTTACGGTCCGATTTTTCACAGCATGGGCATGGAGATTCCAAATCAACGCCATCTAGATAAACAAGCCAGATTATCGCCTGATTCGAATGAATCTGCCACTACAATTCACAATCAAAACAGCAGTGGTGATCAGGGAATTTTGGTATTGCTTGGATTTTCAAGCTAGAAATGGTAAGCTCGATCAATCAATATGATGTGCTTTTCTTGAATATTTATACCCTTCACTCATAGAGTGAAAGGGTATATTAACTTTGTCATGAAGTTTGTAACGCATTGAAGGAAGCATCTGCGGCCATATAAAAAGTATACATATACGATCAGCAGGACTTGGGGAGTCGATTGGGCGATGTCAGTCTATCCGTCTGTCTGTCTGTCCGTCTGTCCGTCTGTCTGTCTGTTGCGACGTCCATTTTAAAAGCTATGAAGCTGAAAATTTGCACAAATGATTGTTTTTGCTGCAGGCAGTTTGTATGCTTGAATCAGTAAAATCGGACAATGGGGTCATGGGGCTGCCATACAAACCCAATTCCCCAAATTAGGTACTTTAAAGTAAAACTTTTTTATTTGTGTACCAATTTCAACCAAATTTCACACAAATGTATTTCTATTGATGACACAAAACATATCTAAGAATGGATCAAATCAGACCATGGGGTCATGGGGCTGCCATACAAAACCAACCCCCATATTGGTTCTTCTAAGAAACATTTTTTACGCCAATTTCACAAAACCTTGAATTAATGTATCTTTATCAAAGCAACTAAAAAGTTAAAAAAATGGAATCGTACTATGGGGCCATGCTCGCGCTTCTCCAAATAAATGTTTCGGAGTAAATATTTTTTTTGCCCACTTAGTCCAGCCAAACCCCACACAAATATTGTTTTCTGGACGCAACGAAACTTTTGTAAAGAGACGGAATGAAAAAAATGGGGGGGGGGGGGAGATTAAATACAAGTCGTAGGTACGCCAGAAAAAAACTTGTAGCCCGTAGGAGAGCGAAGGGTATCCAAATTTCGGCCGCGCCCGAAATTAGTGAAAGGTCCTTGGTGCAATGTGTATCAAACTGCACTTGTAAACTCTTAAACCTGGAGTTTACAATTGCAGTTTGATATTATTTAATTAATTTTGATAAAATTTGTATATTGTCACCGTATTATGTACCTACAACGGCTGACTACGTCTGAGGCTCCCACTGATCCCTTTTGCGAGACGGTGCCATAGAGCGAGAGAGGCAACCGAAAAACAATTCCATAGTAAGCGAACACGACAAATATACCCATTGACAGTTTAATTTCTGAAATTAATTTCACTTAATCTTAACACTTGGCATAAATCGATAATAATAGTAATGAATGTACATAAGTATTTCCATAGGTACGTTCACTTATACATAACGCATTCAATTGTAAGCTGCCACCCATCACCGATTCCAATTAATACGGCTGATGTGATTAATTGGTTGAGTGACTTTCATAGAATCCATTAAAGGAGATAAACGCGCAATGTTAAATTAGAGCTAAGAAGCTATTTTCACACTCTACCTTTAACATCGAGATAATGAAAGTCGATTTCGAACTTTAACTGTTATTCTCTTTGGATGATATTACGTTTTCGATCCTTAACATACCCACATATGAATAAGCAAGATTTTGCCCAACTGCAGTAGGAGCAGAGGACCAACTGTCAAAAAAAAATGTAGAAAAACAACCTGCATACAAAATTACATGCAAAATCTTCTCTAACTTCCGTTGGAGTTTTGTTTCAGAGCTTAAATTTCTTTGTACGATTAGAATACATATCTACCTTGTATGTATTTTGAGTCAATAGATCGTATAATTAATAAATGCTTTGCTTAATGCTTTCCTAAATCGGTCGACATACATATGTACATGTGTATTGTTGTCTATTTAGCTTATTTAGCCAAGTAAACAATACATCTTTTATTCATGTGTTCGAATCTCACGGTGGATCATGGTATTTTTCGAACTCACGAGCTTGTGACGGACTATGATCTCACTCAGATGTTAAACGAGTACCCATTTATGGGGATAAATAACACTGCTGAGCGTGATGCTGATCTCATTACCTCATCAAAAAGCAGATAAGATCTTGGAAATAGGATGTCACTAACACATCCTGCGGCCTTAGTCCAATGTTGGATTGTCACGCCTGTTATTTATTATTTTTTTTAATTTGAGCGACGCAAATATTAAGACCTGGAAGCTCTTAATTAGTAGTCTGGCTGGTGTAGTGGTTATAGTAGGAGCACCTTCGATGCACAGGGACACAGGGTCATGTCATGGGATCGAGACTCATCGTGAACTAATTAAGTTTGTGGTGTTTTTCGAACTCACGATCCATGTGCCGGACTATGATCTCATTCAGATCCAAATAGGAAAAAGAGCGCTTCAAAAGGGCAAAAGCTGCGCTTTTCGGGAAGCAGAGAGAACGAAAATGATACATTGTGAAATTTTCAATTTTTTTAGAAAAATATGTTCATCCGTTTTTTTTTTCAAATTATAAGTTTGCTGCAAAAACACGACTTGAACACGACTTGAACAATTTAAATTTAACAAGACGAATGACTTACACTTTTCACTGTATGAAATTATTTAGAACAACAGTGTATATTCGACGTGTGCTGCAATAGTCGCAAATAGTCGATGCTTTTCTATTACGATCTTAAAGTGCTTTCGCACCATTCGTAAATAAGCTTCTGTGGAAGCGCTTCCTCCGAAGCACATTTGGAAATAATGAGGAAGCGCTTCTAGGTCGCTTCTATCGGAAGAGCTTCTATTTTTCCTATTGGGATGTTATTGGGAGTACCCACCCAATAGGAAAAATAGAAGCGCTTCCGATAGAAGCGACGTAGAAGCGCTTCCTCATTATTTCCAAATGTGCTTCGGAGGAAGTGCTTCCACAGAAGTATAATTACGCCCGCCCGAGGTCGTTAGTGATTTAAATTTATACTCATATTTTAAGTAATATTCTGCGAAGAAATTTCAAAAATAATAATTTTCTATGAAATGTGTATCGTGCGGCCCGCTCAATCCTGCAGACAGGAATATTTGGCCCAGGGTAGGTTTTGAGTATGACACCTCTGCCCTACAAGTTGTTATGACCACCAACGAAACATTAAACTATTGTGCAATAATTTTAATTTTTTAGGATTGCCTTTCAGTTGCCTCTCCAAGTTTGAATAAACGAAATTTTAAGGGGCTATGGTAAAAATTTCCCGACATAGGACTGTTCTTTACCACTTATTCGAAAAATTCATAGGTTGTTAAAAAAAACAACAAACATCGATAAGAAGAAATATTCAATGGTCCAAATACATCGGCCATGCAACATCGATGATTAAATGATCGACCATTGAACCGTTCTCTATCTTTTTCTTGAGAAATTGTCATATTTTGCATACTCTCTTTGCAATTAAACAAATAAATTCATAAATTAGGCACTTTTTTCCTTATGAATATCTGAGAACAGTTAAATTTTTATTGAGTACTCATAAAGGCGAAACCATCGATGTTTTTGTGTCGATGTTTTATGACCATCGATGGTTTAGCTTCGATGGAAAACATCGATGTTTTTCTTTCGATGCTCATCTCTAATTTTAAGTTCTAAATTTGACAATATTTTTTTTCCTAATTAGTGTCATTATCTTTGAATGCACTTTCATAGTTGCGTGATGCGAATAGGTTTATGGCTGTATGATGTATGAAACAATCATGCGAATAGACTATTCAACATTCAGTCAATTGCTGTGTAGTATACAATTGTCAAGTCATCAAAGCCAGGGCTTACCCATATGAAGAATGGCTTTCATCTAATGAAGGTAAGTTTCGTTCGTCATTGATGAACCAACTCTGAATCCAAATCAAAGGATTAGGAGGGCATCCTGCTACATACGGGTTTATACTTACTTACAAAGATTGACTGTCTCCAAAGAAAATTGCATCCGACACAAATTGCTATTGTTTCCTTTGATTTCAACACAAATTCTGCATGACTTAACTGACGTTACTATTTAATTATACGGAACAGTCGTTTTTGTTTCTAATGACTTGTTAGTTTTTTTTTCTTTCTATAGGCTTCCAGAATCCAATAGAAATTCTGTTGAGAATTCCTTAGCGTCCTTATACAATATACGATAGTCATCCAGCCATACAAGAGGCTTTCAACTCGTTCACCCAGAGAGACAATACTCCCGAGGACAAGACCATAGAAAAACGATAGAATTTTACTTTGTTGTACACGACCCCAAGAGAGGAAGTAATGAGAGGACGGTTACCGACTTCCCATTTTACGCACTAAAAATTTGAAATAACACACAAAAGCGATTCCATTAGACATGCTGACTAGAGGATCAAGCGTGCGTGAATTTTTCTGCTTTTTTTTTGCTTTGTCATAGGATGATTGCCACTCGAATAGGGAGTTCAGTATATCTCTAGAGTAGTATGTGATGTGATGCGTCTATTGTTAAGGGAACTCTTTTTCACAAAACCGGTAGAGAGCAGAAACAAAATGAAATATGAATAGATGAAAGATGGCTTACCCCAAATGCCATTGAAATTTAGCCTAAATTACTGATTTTAACAGTTCAACAAGCTCTCACCAATTTGCCGCAACTGTAGTTTACCATGAACTGCACAAAGTACAGCATTTGTGTTTTTAAATCGAAATTTTCTGATAACTCAGAAATTCGTGAGTAAATATTTTCTAAAATTTCCAAACTTGTAGGACATTGTTTCAGCGATATATATTTGCTATAAATTTCGAAGCCCTAGCTATCAGCCAATTGTTTGAAAAGGATACCAAAAATGTGAGTAGAACTTAAAATTTTAACTGTTAAACATTCGTTTAAAAAATCGAAGAAAAGTTTAAATTATCACAAAATTTAATCCTCGCATTTGTTTGTGCTTTAATTTAAATCCCAAAAACATCGTCAGAAACACTGTGGAAATGCCTTATTTTCTGGTACACACTACTTCCTTTTCTATTTTATATATTAGAATGAAAATCGGCCCAGTCTCTGATGCTGGTCAAATATTTTACAGTTAAGTTGACTGATTGATTGATTGTAGCAGACAAAGCTTCGGAATTTCAAAACCTGTAGTTTGATTTTTTTTTGTTTTTGGGTATCTTTGCGAAACCCCTTCACGGAACCCTAGGGTACCGCGAAACTCCGTTTGTTTGTTTGTTAATTTGTTTTCGAATTACTGCCTGCCAATTTTGGAAATTTCTAGATTTTTTTGTTTTAAGATTTAGTTTAAAAAAATAATCCTGGTTATAGTTTTGAGAGTTCTTCGTAATAAATTCAATGAAATTTCGAACAACTAAAGATAGTCAAGACTTACTTTGCCTGCTAAATACGATAAAACCTTTCGTCAAATTTTAACTTAAAACAAAAAGAAAAAATAATGTCGATAAACTCAAACAATAAAGGATGCTTAGAAAGTGGAAGCAGTTTTGCAGCGTTTTCTCTTCTTTCGCATTAGCTTTCCACTCTCCGCGAGAAATCTTTATAATCTTATGTACCTACAGTATATTTCACCATTGGAAATTGCGCTTCTGTGGAAGAGCCATCCGTGTTCCACATTATTTTTTAATTTTTTAACCGAACATTCTTGCAAAAAGTTTACTTTTGCTTTGTTTTACGTACCTAAAATAATAAGAAAAAAAGTGTAACCGAAGGGGGGGATTGATCCCCTTAATCCCCTCCTTATCTACGCCTCTCCCTGGGTCTGAAACTTTGTTAGACTAACGCAATTACACTAACTTTTTTCATATAAAAAAAACCTTTATAATGGAACCTATTGTAAATCATTAAAAAAGTTGAAAAACTGATGGTTTAGTCAAATTGTATAGTATCCAACATGTTTTCATTCTGTTTAATTTATTTCGGTTCACAATAGCAACATGGAACGGTGCTTTTTCTCCTGATTGTGAGCAAGAGTTGTTCGGAAATACATTACGCCATTATGACAATGAAGGTAATCTAATCTGTCCTTTCAAGGGAATGTCATTTTTGAATTGACACTAAAACAAAAGTTGGCAGTTTTATTGGCAGAAACTTTCAATGTAGGTTAATCGGAAAAGGGCTGAAATTTTGACTGTAGGATACGGTTTTTGCAAACAATTGATTAACCCTGGAAGGTCATGCTTATTTTTAGTACGCAAAAGTCATGCTTCGTCGAATCGACGACGCTCAACTTTGACGCCTCATACAAATCACCATCTCGCAAATTATTTATAAAATTTAACAGATTTTCAATCCTTAGTTTATTTAGAATGCAAAAACATCGACTTTTGTAAGGAAATTTATTTAAAAATAAAATTTTCTCAATTTAATGTTATTTGGCCGGAAGTATAAAACATTAAACTTGAAAATAAGCTAAATAAAACCTTAACGTTGCTATAAGTAAAAAATGTGGCCGAATCATAAAATATATATTGTAAACTTAATAGGAAGTTGGGTTTAATGAATGAAAAGCTCTTTTATAAGGAACATCTATCCATTTTGAGGCCCCAACAGGTTTTGTCTTTCACTTGGCTTATTCCAGTTTTAAGAGTAGATTTTAGAATTATTTACAATAAATTTAGGAATTTCTTCTCCCCGAGTTCCCTTGAATAATTCTAATTCTATGTATGATGTCTGGTTTTGAAATTAAATACCTTGGAGGCGATTTTTATGAGTTTGAGATGCAATCTTTCTAAAATGAGGAACAATTTTGAGACATTTTGATGATTTGTCCTATTTTTGCCCTAGTAAGTACTGTTTCCATAATTTTTCAAAAAATAAGTCCCACATTTCAAAAAGAAACATATTTGTTACGAGCATGTTGTATGTACACAGACTTATCGTCGAATCGACTACCAGCCATAAGGAATCTTGGAGTTCTAAAAGTTACACAAGCTTCATCCTTCGTCGTTTCGACGACGCCTATTTCCAAAAATCCAACTTACTCTGCTTACTTCGACTAGCTGCAATGTTCCCGTCAAGTACATCGGCTCGGTAAGTGCTGTACGAAAAATCCGCTCAAAATAATGAAAATTGTCAAGTAAAAGGGGATAAATGTGATGATGCGTAGTCGATCCGACGAAGTATGACCTTCCAGGGTTAAGATTGTATGTCGTGGAATAATATTTAGCATTTGTAATACTAATGCAATTACACATAACATTCTTTTTTATAACTTTTTTTTTGACTTTAATCGAGAAAATATTATCCATTCCTTAATCAATGGCTCCACGTCACGTCGCGCCTCTTCAGTACAAAATTCAAATACATATACATATATATAAATGGATTCTACTCGGACCGGACGGTTCAACCTCCCATATATTCCCATGGTAGCTTGGCGATAGAACTCCTATACATGCGCAACTGCAAACACATTGCGTCGCAACACGCAAATAAGCATGTTTACATTTCAGAAGACAATATGTCAAATGCTCGTTTAAAACCTGTCTGGTCCAATCAGAATGTTTACGTTTTAGAAAACAATATTTCAAACTTCCATTCAAAATCCAGTTTAGCAACTGTATCCCTGCCGTTCACTTCACGTCTCATTCCGCAACCAAATTCGTTGATCTCTCACGTAGATTTTCGTCTCCTTATACTCTCTGTTCTGTGGTACATACTTACATCGGCATTTCTCGTGAAATCCATACAAATATGTACTGTCAAAATTTTGATGGTCGTGCAACCGAATTCGCTTGGCGGTATTCACTTCACATGAGAGTCTCCACACTACACCCACATATGATAAACACTAAGTGCCTTCTGGCTTTATTTTACGCAATGGTTTGTGTCTCGTCTTGTTTTTCCTTAATTAGTCCTGAATCCTTGCGTTTCCAGGACGAAAAAACGCACAAAACAACGAACAGACGGCAGGCTTTCGATTGATACCAAATTTATATTTATCCGACCATATTTAACGATGGTGGGCTAAGTTAACACTCAGAATTTTAAAGTTGCTATAATTAAATAATTGGAGACGAACAAAAGACTTTAATTGACGAACAATCACGAACAAACGGATAGCCGTCCCTGAACAAACGGTTCTGAGAGTGATTTGAAGATGTGGGACGGCTAACTTCACATGAGTCACCTATATCGTAAATTAAGCGAATAAAAGGCAATTCTTCACCGCACTTTTTTCACGGGAGGCGGGTCTTGCCAAAACCCGGTATACGACGCTCAGTCTGGGAAGTTTGGAGGATGCAGCAAATGCGAAATTAGAGGAGCTGCTGTACTACTAACCTAAATAACACTGGCTGGTTCAAGGCACCTCTCCACTTTTAAATTCATCACTTAACCTTCATCATATACGCAAGGTCACCTTCACGGAGTTTGTGATTTCAAAACGGCGCTTTATGCGCTAATTGGGCTTTTGGCTCTTTTGGCTTTACCAGCATTCATCGAATAACTTAGACTTTTGTCCATTTTTTATGACACTCATATACCTTCGACAAAATGTGTTTGGGTGAAGAGTTTAACGTAGAAACTACCAAAATGAAAGTATAGGCACAGGCAGTAACATCGGAAATTTCTTAGGGTTCTTCAGAACAGGACCGACACACATAACTTTGAAAGTTAAAGGCCAATTCTCTCGTAGATCTTATAGAATGGTTAATCTTATCGCCCAGAGAAGACACACACAATATTCAAAAAGCTTCTCCATAATATTGAATTGATTTTTTGTTAATTTTGCATAGTTATGTTATCTTTTGCTTATTTACGCTGTTGGATGAAAGTGCGCAATGATTTTCTCAATCTAAGATGATGGCTTAAACAAGCAAAATATGGCGTAGCTATGCAAAATAAACAAAAATTCCATTCAATACAATGGAAAAGCTTTCTAAATATGGTGTGTGTCTTCTCTACGCGATAAGACTAATCACCCGACATGTACTGAATAAGAGCTATCAGAAACCCGGCCATAGACGACTAACTTTGTCAGATAATAATTCATTGGATGCGGTTTTACCAGATCAATTTTAACTTTTTTTGATTACTACTAACATGGTTTGCCTTCAAATGATCAATTAGGTACAGGCAATGGACCATTTCCGACTGTACCTACGATCAAGCCTTTACAAAACAAACAGCATAGATAATAATATATGTATACGCGTCATATGACTGAAAAACAATTATACGTACGCTGTTTGTTTTTGTAAAAGCTTGATCGTACGGTCGTTTTCGTACAGTCTGAACTGGCCCAATAGTGTCACATTATATGAGAAAAAATGCACCGCTTGGGCCGTTTCAGATTGTAAGAAAATGACCGTACGGGTAAACTTGCGCGACAAGAACGAACGTACGATCATTTCAAACTATCCGCTCAAAACACGGACGGGCGAATAATAATAATAAAGCAAATGTGTCCATGGACGCTTCAAAGTTAGTGTAGAATGACAATGAAGTGTCGGGTCGACA
Organism: Microchrysa polita; assembly: GCA_949715475.1. Lineage (NCBI taxonomy): Eukaryota > Metazoa > Arthropoda > Insecta > Diptera > Stratiomyidae > Microchrysa > Microchrysa polita. The sequence continues at coordinate 63,049,724 of OX454420.1, forward strand.
AGATAAAAATGAAAGTAAAACAACTAGCCGCATTATGGGTTTATTATCTTCACAGGAAAAACGTCAACGATCGGGAGATGCTATCGTAGGTCCGGTTGTAATTCCTTCGTACAATTCATACGAAAGAAAAACTAGGGGCTTCGCCCCCCTGCTTGCTACGCTCGCCAACCCCCAGGGCCGAGGCTAATTTCGGACGCGGCCGAAATTTGGATACCCTTCGCTCCGCTCGGGCTAAAAATTTTTCTTCGGGCGTACCTACGACTTGTATTAAATCTCCCCCGCTTATTTTTCTTCTGTCTTACAAAAGTTCCGTTGCGTCGACAAAACCATCTGTGTGGTTTGGTTGAAATAAGTGGATAAATTAAAATATTTACTCAGAAAATTTTATTGGGGGATGCGGGGCATTGGCCCCATAGGACGATTCCATTTCTTTGACCTTTTTAGGGGCTTTGATAAAGACACATTAATTCAAGGTTTTGTGAAATTGGTGTAAACATTGTTTCTTAGAAGAACCAAAATTGGGGGTTGGGTTTGAATGACAGTGAGTGAAATATGGTAGAAATTGTTACACAAATAAAAAAAGTTTTTCTTAGAAGAACCTAATTTGGGGAGTTGGGTTTGTATGGCAACCCCACGACCCCATTGTCCGATTTAACCGATTCAAACATACGAACTGCCTGCAGCAAAAAGAAGCATTCATGCAAAATGTCAGCTTCATAGCTTTTAAATTGGCCGAGTAAAACGCGTCGCAACAGACAGACAGACGGACAGATAGACATCGCCCAATCGACTCCCCAAGTCATGCTGATCATATATGTATACTTTTTATATGGTCGGAGATGCCTCCTTCAATGCGTTGCAAACTTCATGACAAAGTTAATATACCCTTTCACTCTATGAGCGAAGGGTATAACAATCGTATCACGGTTGTTTTCTTTCGTAAGGCGCGTTATTACAATGTGAAATGCACAATGCTTGTCTGCCGGCCACTATAAAAGCTCCAGCCGTACGTGTGTTAGCCGTCCGGTTTCGTCTTACAATGTGAAACGGCCCCTTCACCGAAATCACCAGTACAATGTAGACTGAGACCATACCGAGCTTTATAGAACTTAAAGCTTATACTCCAATCAATAGAGACGAAATAATAGGGGTTAGCGTGGAAAAATTGGGGATGTCTCAAATTTTTGATATGTTATAAAGACAGGTGGGGTAAGTTAAAATCCAAGTTTGCGTCACTTTCCCCCCAGTGCTCCCGCCGCTATCTTGGAAAAACGATCCAAAATCGGCCCTTTCATCAGTTTTTGACCTTTACAGTCCATTTGAGCATAAAATCTGCCGAGACAATTTTCTAGAGGACAAAATTTCCTACAAACTTAGGATGTTGTACTCTTTAATTAAAATTAACAGAGTTATAGCGCCAAGAAAATGGAGAAAATATCAAAAATCATGCCAATTTCAAATTCACAAAAACGCATTGTATACGAATTAATCATAGCCTCCTCTGCATTTTAGTATAGAGTTCTCCAATATGTTTTGAAATTTGTTGGTAATGATTTTTGGAGTTTTTACAATATTCTTTGCGCTATAACTCTTTCAATTTTGATTGTAGAGTAAAACTTATCAAATGAAATTTATAGGAAATTTTTTTGCCCTACAAGATTGTCTCAGCACATTTCGTGCTCAAATGGACTGGGAAGGAGTTATAGACCGCAAACTGATAAAAGAGCCGATTTTAGATGTTTTTTTTTCAAGATAGCGGCGGGAGCACAGGGGGGGAAAGTGACGCAAACTTGGATTTTAACTTAACCCACCTGTCTTTATAACATATCAAAAATTTGAGACGTCCCTAATTTTTGCAAGGTAAAATCTTCCCGTTGATTGGAGTATTAAAGAACATTGCATTTTCAGAACGACCACTAGTAATGAAAGTATTCAATTCAAGTAATGAAAGTATTCAATACTTTATCTATTCTATAATATTTTCCAAAGCTCCTGCTTTAGCCTGTTATTTTAATTAATAACAATCAAAATTTCTTTTTCAGAAGTAGTTCCCATGCTATCTCGCGGACCGCTCACGGGTCTCTCATGGACCACCTTCGATCCGCGGACCACCTGTTGGGAAACAGTGCACTAAATGTAAAATCAAATGTCTGCAGGCAACCTCCTCTCATCATGTTTGTTCAGTTTATTCTATATTCTGTAACATCTTCTCCTCAGTAACGTATAGCCCCATGTGGAGCCATGGTGCGTTAACTCTGCGGTTTATAGGCAATTTCGAGTCAACGTTACATTGCATATCTTTTCGGAGTGTTGTATAATGTTGCAAGCACTATATATTTCATATCCGCACATGTACGGAAATTGTTGGACCACGCTGAGATTCGATCTCCGCACCTCTAGATTACTAGCAACCAAGTGAGCTACAGAGCTGTAACTACCCTGGCGAAATTTGTTCGGATGATCGAACCTCTACTGTACATAAATTGCAGTTCATTAGTTGCTTTATACTATCCATAACTACATGCAAAACATGCTCACTCGTAACAAAATGTTTCTTCCGGATGCAATAAATTCAATCCAGCATCTGCTATTGCTTGTGCCCGTTTTCACATTCTCTTCTCACTCGATAATGACCCGGAAAAATTTTCTTAACGTCCAAATCTGTAATCTAATATTTTTCTGTTGCAAATTACTTTTGCAAAACGAAAAGCAAACAAAAAGACCGAAATGGGAATACAAATGTGTGCCAGTATCCAGGATGTACAGCGTCTCGTCGTCCTAGCTACGTCCATTCGCGAAATTCAGGTGAAAACGTGAACTTTTTGATATTCAGAATGCGTTTCTGTTTTTCTTTTAAGACTCGTCCCGTCTGCTAGGAAAGAAAAATGTATTTTCGTCGAACCCAAAGTAAGGATAACACGCGGCTGTATGTTTTTTTATCTTTGTATTTTTTGTTCTTGTATGTTCAGTTTAGTTTAGTTATGTAGTTGGGTTAGGATGTGGCATTCGTATTGTATTCTCATAGACAAAGTTGGAAAGATATTAAAAGTCATCGTAAAAAAATATACAATTTTTTAACAGGGAGAGGGCAGATTGATGAATTAATTTTAGTTCATCATCAATGTGGCACGATAGCCCGACGTCGGGCCTTGGCCGCCTGAATCGTTGACCTCCAATTGTCACGGTTACGTGACCTTGTCCTCCAGTTTCGGAAGCCCAGCAGCTGGTGGGCGTCTTCACCTACGGAGTTCTCCCAGCGAGCTCTCGGTCGTCCACGCAACCTCGCTCCGTCAATTCGTTGTGCGTTCATAACTTTCTTTGGCATGCGATTGTCGTCCATCCGTTGTACATGCCCCGCCCATTGCAGACGTTGAAGTTTCACGATTTTCGATACTTCCAGCTCATCGTACAATTGATACAACTCATGGTTGTATCGGATACGCCATTGGTCTCGCTCGCGAACGGCCCCGAAAATTCGCCGAAGGACCTTTCGTTCGAATCGGTCTAGCAAAATTTCGGAGGCTTGGGTAAGGGTCCATGTTTCGCAGCCATAACATAGCACGGGTCGGATGATCGTTTTGTACACGCGGAGCTTCGTGTTCCTGTGCGCAAGTTTCGAATTAATTATAGGGAGGACCGAGAAATATGTCTTATTGGCTAGTTGTATCCGTCGCTTAATTTCGTCGGTTTCGTTGGCGTCCTTTGATAAGTTACAACCCAGATAGTTGAAGTTGTCTACATACTCGATATTAAGGTCCCCCACTGTGATGCTTGAATTTGCTGGCGTCCTTGTTTTCGATTGCATCATGGCCTTTGTTTTGCTTTCGTTGATATGTAGTCCAACTTCCTTTGCGGCGTTATTGAGGTTATGCAGGAGGCTTTCTGCATCACCCAACCTTCGAGACATGATGTTGATATCGTCGGCGTACGCTACTAATTGAGTCGACTTGATGAGTAGCGTTCCGATGCTGTCCATATTCATGGCTCGAATTACATACTCCAAAGCCAGGTTGAAGAGCGTCGGCGCCAGCCCGTCGCCCTGTTTGAGTCCAGTACGAGTTTCAAATAGGTCAGTGAGTCGCTTCTGCACTTTGACCTGCGAGACGGTATTAGTCATCGTCATCCTTGTGAGTCGCACTAACTTTGCCGGTATACCAAAGTTCAGCATAATGTTGTACAGTACACTTCGGTCGATACTGTCGTATGCCTGCTTGAAGTCGACAAAGATTTGGTATACGTCGATGTTGTATTCCCAGCACTTTTGGAGTAGTAGCTTCACTGTGTAAAGCTGATCGGTCGTTGAACGACCAGGTCTGAAGCCGCCTTGATACTCGCCAATGATTTGTTCTGCGTACGGATTGATTTTCTTTGCAAGAATTTTTGATAAAATCTTATAGGCCGTACAAACTAATGATATGCCCCTGTAATTCTCACACTTCAGCTTGTCACCCTTTTTGTGGATTGGGCAGATTATGCTTTTGCGCCAATCTTCGGGGATTACCTCGTCGTTCCATATTTTCAGCAGTAGCACATGTACAGCGCTGGTCAGGCACGTTCCACCATGCTTCAGCAGTTCTGCTGGGATCTCGTCAGCGCCGGGCGCTTTATTATTTTGGAGCGAATGTATGGCAAGACTCACCTCCTCTACTGTTGGGGGTAGAACGGGAGGGCCTGGTTCGGCTAACTGCTCAAGAGCTAGCTCCGCGGGGGATGTTGATGGTGCATTGAGGAGCTCTTCAAAATGCGAGGCCCATCGTTTGTTGACGCTTTCGATGTCGCTGATGATGTTACCATCCTTGTCCTTACATAGGCTTGTCCTGGGTTGATATCCGTTCTTGATATTATTTATAAGTTTGTACGCCTGTCTAGTGTTCTTACTGGCTAATCTTTGGTTTATTTGCTGTAACTGCTCGTCAAAATGTTTGCGTTTCTTACGTCTAATTAACTTATTAGATGCTCGCCGAAGCTCGTTATATCTTTCTTTCTTGGCTCGGGATGCGCGTTGTGTGTATTGGCGATATGCTTCATTTTTCGCCTCAATCGAGGCCCTGCATTCGTCGTCGAACCAGTCTGCTCGTCTGCGCCGGCCTTTATAGCCCACGACCTCTTCTGCGACCTCCTTGATGCTGTCTTTGAGCTCCTCCCAGAACTCATGGATGCCTAGATTATTGATGTTATCAAGCATGGGCGACAGTTTTTCCTCAAGGGCTGTAGTATACGCAGCCGCCGTGGCATCATCAATCAAATTGTCAACCTCGAAGATCTTGGCAGGGTTGATTCTCGTTAGGTGCACCGAAGAGATTCTGCACCTGTAGGTCGTCTTCACCAAATAGTGATCGGTGTCGCAGTTGGCTCCTCGATAGGATCGAACATCTAGGACATTAGAAGCCCATCTCTTGCTGATCAGTACGTGGTCGATTTGGTTCACGGTGTATTCATCTGGAGACTTCCAGGTCTGCTTATGAATTCGTCGATGAGGGAAGCATGTAGAGCTTATGACCAAGTTTCTGCCGCTCGCGAAGTCGATAAGTCGCTGACCGTTGTTGTTGTTTTCGTCGTGGAGGCTATGACCACCAGTAGTTCCCCTATGCCAGCTTACGTTTCCGACTTTAGCGTTAAAGTCTCCTAGCAGCAGCTTGACGTCGTTTGATGGAAGTGAGTCGAAGAGTGTTTCTAGGTCGTTGTAGAATTCGTCCTTAATCGCGTCTTCTTTTACTTCTGTAGGGGCATGCGCATTAATGAGCCAGAGATTAGCGAAACGGGTCTTAATGCGGATCGCACATAGCCGCTCGTTGATGGGTTTGAAGCCGATAACGTGGTCCTTGAGCTGCTTATTCACGATGAAAGCTACTCCAAACTCCTTGTTGCCTTCCTCTTTACCACTCGTAAAAATAGTGTGCGAATTGAGGTCGTTAATCTCGCTTTTGAGCCATTTAGTTTCCTGGATTGCAACTATGCTCAGCTTGTATTGTTCTACCTGATCCAGGAGGGCCCTTAAGGCCCCCGGTCTATTCAGGGAGCGTACATTCCAGGATCCGAAAGAGTAATCAGTTGTTCGTTTGCGGGGTCGTCGTTGTTTTGTATCCGTCCAATCCGAGGCTTTTGTTTCAGGTTTCTTGACTTGAAGTTTTTCTTAGGATGAGTTGTCGGCACATCGCTAAACCATGATAGGGTTTAATCGTTTAGTAAAGGCCATCATGGGCATGCCTCGAAGATGCTGCTTTAGTGGTTGAGTTAGACGTTTTCTGTCACCTATCACGTTAAGTAACCTGAGACGCTGCAGATGTAAATACAGCACTCAGGCGCAGCGGTGCTTCTTCCAAATGTCGCATCAGATGATTTGACTTAGCCGATCACGTTACCAGGGGGCGCCCGCGCGGAGGACACATGGAGAAGTCTTTTGCCCCCCATATTAACTATGAATTTTAGTTAATATGGTGCAATTTGTCTTGGTTCGCGGCCGACATTACAGTGTGTCTTTCCAGGGCCGGCGCGGCGCCTCGATGATGGAAAGTAGGCAGCCTACGGTACGATGCTTAGGGGCGCAAATCCGGTCGATCAAAAGGGCGTACTAATTCACGGCAAAGTCACATTTTACGGAAAAATTCTAATATAAACACATCTTGTCAATAATAAAAGATTAATACATTTCTGTGAACATAAGAAGCAGGATTTTATTTTTTGTAAGCGTAAAACGGCTCTTCAGCAGTGAAGTAAATAGCTTTTCGGATGGGGATCTGAGGTTCACATACCGCAAATGCAGTCATTTCAAGCAAAAATGCTTTCTCCGAAATCTATAGTTCTGCGAGAATAGCAACTGACATGGGACTACACATTTTGCAGGGCTGAATTCTTCGGTAACCACATTTCGTGCTTCTGGAGATTTGAAGCATTCGAGTGTGTATAGGGAGAACAGCACGAAAGATTGAGATTATTGTAAGATATGTATACTTTAAACCGTTTCAGAATTATTTGTAGACTTTTTACTTCACTGAAACACTGGGAAATAAATATTTGCAATAAGAACTAGCGCCAGACACCAGACGGGCTTCTAGATTAACATAAGGAGTTAGTAGTATATGGCCGGGTTTCTGATAGCTCTTATTCAGTACCTGTCGGCTGATTAGTCTTATCGCGTAGAGAAGACACACACCATATTTAGAAAGCTTTTCCATTGTATTGAATGGAATTTTTGTTTATTTTGCATAGCTACGCCATATTTTGCTTGTTTAAGCCATCATCTTAGATTGAGAAAATCATTGCGCACTTTCATCCAACAGCGTAAATAAGCAACAGATAACATAACTATGCAAAATTAACAAAAAATCAATTCAATATAATGGAGAAGCTTTTTGAATATTGTGTGTGTCTTCTCTGGGCGATAAGACTAACCATTCTATAAGATCTACGAGAGAATGGGCCTATGTATAATAAACTAAAACAATTAAAATTTCAAGGGATAGGATAAAGACATTCCAGGTGTTCTGTGCCAAGCGTTTCGCCTTTGCCAAAGGCAGTGCTAAGTGAAAGTGTCGTAGATGGTGCCTTGCTTAGAGTGCCATCAGGCAGCCATTGTTTTTCAGAAGACTAACTTCAGGTTCTGTATCTATGTATTATATCATTTAAACTGTTGAGCTGGGCGCAATATCTAGAGGCAATTGGTGATTTACAATTATTTATGCTTTCGTTTTAATGCTTTTATTGTTAATGTTTCCCTTAAAATTAGTAAGGCTTAATTTTCTTGCTGTCTCGGGGAGTTTTAAGACAGTCTTTGCTCGTTTCCCGAGTTTTGGAGACCACACTGTTCCCCTTTTTATCTGAACATACATACTGCCAGATGCCCTTTTTGGCCACAAATACGTCGCAAGGACTTCTCATCATATTTACTTGACTACATCTCGCATTTCTTTGACTGATATTCGGTTTATCACAGTTACGCGCGTCATTACCATATTTTTTACAGCGATTACAGAAAGGAGTATTTTTCCTCTTTATGCATTCATCGTAAGAATGCCCCATGTAGCTGGAAAAACTGCACTTTGTTTTATATATCAAATCATTAGAGCGTCGGTGCTGATCAGTGTGGTTGGATGAATCCAACGTACCGATCTTGGACCGATCTTTTGCGCTGGGTGTGGCAAACTTCGATCAGTGTTGAGCCGGTATAGAATGAATATAAAAGTCAAAACAGGGCTGAGTCTAAGGGGGGCTAAAGGAACTAAAACAGCATACAAATAAATAAAACAGCAAAATGAGTTTTGTGGATTTTTTATGTGTGGAAAACTCCATCCGCGAAGTCAACCGTTAAAATGTTTGAAGTCAAGGACTTTTGTTGGTCATTATGTATCAATTTTTATTCCTAGTCCAATCTTTCCTTAAAGGCCCAATGATCTTCTTAATTGTTGTTAAACCCCCGTCTTTCAGTCAGTCTCTAAAAAAATATTTGGGGCTTTTAAATTAGATGATCGGACAATCTATTTGATTTTACCATTTTCCGAGAGATTCGATCTCACGCACGAGATCCTCAGGATTGAAATGATGATAAAATTGAGTACTGTAGAAGTGTAGGCGCCAAGTTTCTTTTTTATATATCGACTGTGTTGGAGGTCATGGAGTTTATTACGACCAAAAAAGCTTTTTTATCGGTAAAACAATTTGGATTTTGTCCAACCTTGGATGGATGGATGGATACAGCGCGCGCTTTGATAGGTGTGGCTGGTTGCGCCCAATACTGCAGCCTTTTGGCTTATTGTATTTCCCATCTAAGTGAGAAAGTTTCAGGTTATGAGCTCCGTCCTACGGAAAAGGCTAAGAAGAAAGTTATCCAGCTTTACTTTGGGTGCACCCATTCTGGTAGCTTGAGCCCCAAAGAAATTTTGTCTCCAGCTCATAAGAGCGGGGCATTCGATAGTAACGTGCGAGGCTGACTCCTCATCTTTGTTGCAGAGGTGGCATAGTGGGTCTTGTGTTTAGATCCCCATTGTATGCAGATGTTTCCGTAGGGTACAATGACCGGTTATAATGCCTGTCACTGCCCTGAGGTTCGTTTTGCTTAGACTGAGGGTTTCGGTGCAGCTGGCATGCCAGTTAGATTCCAGCATACGCTTGCTGTGCCTGAGCCCTTCAGCAAGTCTCCATCGATCTTGGAATTTATCTTCGGTCCATCGTCTTACAACGGTTCTGGCAGTAGATTTACTGATTCCGATTGCAGGTTCAGGACCAGTTAAGGGTAGTTCGGAACCCTCTCTTGCAAGGGCATCCGCTTACTCATTTCCTTCGATCCTTATGTCCTTTCACCCATTTCAGAGTTACTTTGTTTCGGGTAGCTAGGTTTTTGAGATTTCGTTGGCATTCCCAAACCAATTAAGAGGTAGTTTTGGGACTTGCAATGGCTTTTATAGCAGCTTGACTGTCGGAGAGAATATATTTATGGTCTTATTGGTATGTCCCTTTCGAGTACTCTCCCCTGCTGCAAGGTTTATGGCTGTAAGTTCTGCCTGGAAGACAGTTGTATATTCACCTAGGGTTTGGAGATACTATAGTTGTTGCTTTTAGTATAAACTCCTGCCCCTGTTCCTTCGTCTGTCTTCGACCCATCCGTGTACCACACGATGTGATTTGATAGTCTTCCTTAACCGTTGAGGTTTGCATTTTGGTATCGAAGGTGTACATGGGCGGGGTATAGTCGCTGCCCATACCTAGGATTGGGTTTGCAATGATTTCTGTAATCGTACAGTGTCCTACCCTTTGTGGTGTCCACATGTTCGATGATTGGAGTGTGAACGCTGCGAGTCTTGCCTCTTCTGTGATTGTGAGGTCCAGTGGTGGTAGGTCTAGTAGTTTCTCTAGAGTTAAAATTGGTGCACTGCGCATGGCGCCGGTTATGCTCTCTGTACTGATCCCAACTTCGCTGCTGCTGTTTTTGCTTGATTTTAGTCCACCAGACTATCGAGCCATAGATCAGACGGGGTTTGACCACAGCTTCGTAGATCCAGTGAATCATTCTGGTTTTAACCCCCACGTTTTCCCTATTGCTCTCGTAGTTGCATATAGGGTACGTTTTCCTTTTGCAATTGTGTTTTGTAGCTGCTTGTTCCACGTGAGTTTGCTATCAAGGGTGACTCCCAGATATTTTACCTCCGTGGTAAACTGCAGTTGTTGGTTGAATAATGTTGGAGCGTTGAGCCCTTCCAAGTTGTGTTTGCGACTGAAGGCTATTAGTGTTATTTTGGCGGGATTGACCGATAGGCTTACCCTCCTACACCAATCCTCCATTTGGGTTAGAGCTTGTTGCATGAGTTCAGAAAGAACTCCTGGAAACTTTCCCCTTATCAGGATGCTGATGTCATCGGCATATCCGAGTGTATAGAAGCCAGTGTTATTTAGCTGGACCAGTAGACTGTCCACTACAAAGTTCCACAGGAGGGGTGAAAGTATACCCCCCCCCCCCCTGTGGGCAACCTTTGAGGACAGCTGTATATGTACATGGTTTCACCGAATAATTTGGCATGTACTTGTCGTCCTTGAAGCATTGATTTTATCCACCGACATAGGGTGTTTTGAACTCCATGACTCGAGGCGCCGTGTACAAGAGATTCAAAGGAAGTGTTGTCGAAGGCCACCTCTATATCTGGGAAGGTCGCGAGCCCTATTTCTTTGATTTCTAGTGTGGTCTCAATCTTCCCAACTAAATGGTGTAGTACTGATTCACATGATTTCCCTGTCTGATAGGCATGTTGGTTTGGGTGCAACAGGAAAAGCGACAGGCACCTGTCCCTTATATGTTTATCGACGAGCTTTTCCAATGACTTAAGTAGGAAGGAGGTTAGACTTATTCGTCTACCTATACGATTTCGCTAGGGTTTGGTGATACCCCGGCTTTGCCAGAAATGCTACGTTTACCTGCTTCCAAGTGATTGGAATGTATCCTAAGGCTATGCTGGCACTAAATAGTCTTAGTAAAAGCGGAGCCAGGGTCGTAAGACCAACCTTGTTTTTACAGTTCTTTTACTAAATTTGTAAAGGTAGAACAAAAGCTCCCCCTCTATAGCTTTTAGTTAATTAGTTAAAAAAAAACAACTGTATTACGTGCTGATTGGACATCTGGGACATCCTTTACTACATTATATAGGAAGGAACATAAAAGGAAACCACAAGGTGTGTTGTACCTTCATCATGAAGAGTTATTTAATGTATTCCTAATCAAGTTAAACTTGCTTTCGTATGTTCACATCAAAATGCAAATTGACAAACAAAATGTGTTCGTTTATTTTATATGGTGCGCTATCCACTCTCCTATAGAAAAACTTTTGATCAAGTTAAATAAAATGTCCAGAAAACCTTTTTATGTATGTTAGTTCAGTTTCCGGTACAGTGAAAATATTGAAACCGGAGAAGGACGGGATAACCTAATTTCCATACAAATTTGACTTGAGTTGTCGGTTGTCCTATCATGTATAAAGGGTGTCCAGAAATTACCACAAAAACGTATCATAAATTGATTCCTCATCTTAGGCATTTAAAAAATAAAACGAGACCGAGGCTAAGTTCGGGCGCGGCTGAAATGTCGATACCTTTCGCTCTCCTCGGGCTAAAAGTTTTTTCGGGCGTACCTATGAGTTGTGTTTAATCCTCCCCTTTCCATTCTTTTTCTTCCGTTTCAACCTAGGTTCCGTGGCGCCGATAAAACCGTATTTGAATGAGATTTGCTTGGAATCATTTTATTAGGTAGAAGCGGGGGACATAGTCCCATAGTTAAATTACATTTGTTTTTTAATTTTTTTTTGTTTCGATAAAGACACATTAATAAAAGGTTTGGTGAAATTGGTGATGCAAAAAAATGTTTCTTAGAAGAACCAATATGGGTAGGGGAGGGTTTGTACGGCAGCCCCATGACCCCATGGCTTCTTTTCATCAATTTTAACGTATGTTTTATAGCATCAATGGAAACACATTTGTATGAGGTTTCGTTGAGAATTAGTGGACAAAAAAAAAGTTTTAATTTGAAGAACCTAATGGGGGGGGGGGGTTTGTATGGCAGCCACATGCCTCCATGATTGGATTATACTCATTATACCCTTCGCTCATAGAGTGAAAGGGTATATTAACTTTGTCATGAAGTTTGTAACGCATTGAAGGAAGCATCTCCGCTCATATCAAAAGTATACATATATGATCGGCATGACTTGGGGAGTTGATTGGGCGATGTCCGTCTGCCCGTCTGTTTGTCTGTCTGTCCGTCTATCTGTCTGTTGCGACGCGTTTTACTCGGCCAATTTAAAAGCTATGAAGCTGAAATTTTGCACAATTGCTTATTTTTGCTGCAGGCAGTTTGTATGTTTGAATTGGTGAAATCGGACAATGGGGTCATGGGGCTGCCATACAAACCCAACCCCCCAAATTAGGTTCTTCTAAGAAAAACTTTTTTATTTGTGCACCAATTTCAAGCAAATTTCACTGAAACGTATTTCTACAGATTACCCATAACATATGGAAGAATGGATGAAATCGGATCATGGGGTCATGGGGCTGCCATACATCCCCCCCCCCTTTTGATTCTTCTAAGAAACATTTTTTACACCACTTTCACTAAACCTTGAATTAATGTGTCTTTATCAAAGCAACTAAAATTTACTGAAACAAATGGAACCGTACTATGGGGCCATGCTCCCGGACCCCCCAATAAAATTTTCAACCAAACCCACACAAATATTGTGTTGTCGATTCAACGAAACTTTTGTGAATACAGAAGGAAAAGAAGAGGGGGGGATTAAATACAAATCGTAGTTACGCCAGAAGCTTTTAGCCCGAGAGGAGCGAAGGGTATCCAAATTTGGGCTGCGCCCGAAATTAGCCTCGGTATCGTTTTTGCATATGTTTTGTGAAATCAGTAGAAATACATTTTCGTGAGGTTCGGTTGACATCGGTGCCCAAATAAATTTGGTGGGTTAGGTTCCTATTGCAGCCCCATGACCCCATTTTTCGATTCTATCCATGTTTAACCCTTCTGTCGGCACATAGGTCTGGCCAGACCTTTGGCACTATATTTTGATCAGAAAAGTATAGAAGATGAAATCGCAGCGACTTCATATTTCATGATATCCTAGAATAATATGTTTAGAAGCATTTTGCAAAAATTTGAAAAAATCGGTTGAAGTTTTGAGTATGTTTTTGATGATTTTCAATTTATAGTGCTTTTTGATACCCAATAGGTCTGGCCAGACCTATAATTTTTCCCCCCATTCTTCTCTTGAGGTAAAAGCTGCAAATATGAAATTCTCTTAAAATTCTCCTATTTATAATGTAACAATGGCGTTAAAATTCAATTTGAACTATAAACGATAAAAATTTCTCAGATTTTTCTTTGAAAAGCCGTGAAGTTCGGGAAATAAGTGTGCCTAATTTCATCACGTTTCATAACATCACCTAATCAACTGAGATTTGATTCAATGAAATTCAAACCAGTTTCATTTCCTTTGTAATAGTTAGGACTAAGTATGAGAGACTTACGAAGGTCTTTCTAAATAGATTTGGTCAAAAAATTTACGAAAAATTTAGAATGAAATGATTTTAGCGCTTTAAAATTCCCTATTTCTTTCCACCTGCTTCCCTAAATCTGCAGGCTAATATCGAGGTAAAATCTACTAACAAAGCGCCAAATATTTCCCCAAAGATATTAGTATTGAAAAATGCGAACAAACTTTCTACTAGATATACGCCATAAGAACAGAGAAGCAAAAAAAGATGAAAATAAGGGAAAAACATACCACCCCAAAATATGTCCACTTAAAAACGTTACTAGTGTATCTACAAAAATGATTTTAATACTTTTATTGTTTAAAAATGGCAGTAAAGAATCGATAGAATGATTCTACCGATAAAAATTTCACCTTTTCTAAAAAATAAATTTTTTTTCTCAGTAGGTCCAGCCAGACCTATTGGGTATAGAATATGCATATTGTAGTAGGTGCCGACAGAAGGGTTAAATATTTTTTGTGACATCCATAGGGATCCATTTGTATGAAGTTTGGTTAAGATTGAAGAAAAAAGGTTTTCTTACAAGAACTTCAATTGGGGGCTAGGTTTGATTGGCAGCCCCATGACCCAGTGATCCAATTTCGGTGACTCAAACATACAAACAGTCTGCAACAATAAGTTGATATAAGTTAGATAATTTCAGGTTGCTAGCTTCAATACCCACCGAGTAAAACGCGTCGCAACAGACAGAGAGACAAACAGACGGACGGACATTGCCCAATCGACTCCCTAAGTTATGCTGATCATATATATGTGGATACTTTTTATATGGTCGGAGATGCTTCTTTCAGTGCGTTACAAACTTCATGACAAAGTTCATATACACTTTCGCTCTATGAGCGAAGGGTATAAAAAAAATCTAACCTAAACGTCATCTTCAAAGCTAAAAGAGGCAACAAATTTTCATAAAAAAAATAACCGTACTACAATCGCAAAAGTGGCTTATCTTTTACGGAGCTCCAAAATCAATTTTTTTTTATTTGACCCGCCAAATACGGCCAAAAATTATTTTAATTGTTAACAAAGAAATCAATAGTTTTTTATGTGATTCCTAACAGCTAATGCGATAGTTTTCCTTAGCAGAAATCCTTCGGAATATTTTTGTTTTTTTCTTCAATCATAAGATGATGATTGAGCCCCATACAGAAGAAGACTGTCATATAGGGGAAAGCTACTGAAAACCCAGACCACCTATTTTTCAAATTAATTCACCTGGTTCGTGGGTCTAAGAGTAAGAGGAGACCCACTATTTGAATGGTAAATGGGACCTTGAATTATCGAGTTATTGAAATGGCGGGATTTTGATTAGACGGGATTTCAATTGAGCGGGATATTGAAATAGTAGCATAATTAACGTCGGGATTATGAAAAACCGGAAAATGATGGGCAGGATATCGTAGTCAACCAGTCATCCACCCCCAAACGTTTTCGATAATATTTATATCTAGGGAGTATGGTGGTATCTGCAAGCAATTATAGGGTATCTCATTCACTTAGCGGTGGTTCTACACATTACTAGCCATATTTTCCAAAATAAAATTATCTTTTTATACCGTTATTTTGTGTTTTATCTCGTCTGGAAATATGCTTACCATATTCATTTAATGAGAATTATCCTAAGAAAATCTTAATGGTGTTCCAGTTTTGAGACTTTTTGTTATTAAAAGAACAAAAACAATATAACAGGCTACTGAAAATAATCTCACCCACTTTAAGAGTATACCGTTGTTTTTTCAAGTAGAGCTAACTTTTGTTGAAAGTGTAGGTATGTCCTTTTAAATGCTCTACACTTTTAAAATAGAGACTGTCCAGCTAGTGCTATAAAGTAAAAAATTGAATCCTACAAGACAAAGATAGGTATAGACACTGCATAAATAAATGACCAACAAGCTACATACTCGTACATATATTTTCGATGGGAATGAATGAAACCAGGCAAAGTCGAATTACATCATATAATTATTAACGTAATAATTTATTCCGTCCTTGTTTTATTCATCCTGTACCTTGCTCGAATTCTCCACAGTGTAGCTGCAGAATCTCTTTTATCCGCTTGATTGAGCGGCAATACATAATTTCCCGTCCATAAAGAAAGAAGGCCATACATTAATTATGATTTGTACTTGTACGATTTAAATTTTAACGAACGAACAAGAGAAGGTAAATTGGAAAAATAAAATGAAAAACAAAATCCCAATGCTTAACAGAGTTAATTTTCGCTCCAATAATTTTGATAGGACTTCGGTGGACGTTAATAAAAAAAAAAAAACAGAAAAAAGAGGAAAATACATCTTTAATTGCAATTGTAATGATAATAAATTTATGCGAAAATTTTATTCAAGGCCAGTTTGGCATTTACGTTTATGTTTATTAACGGGGGGTTTGATCCTGCGAGTATGCATTGGTGTTTCGCGGAATACATCATTTCGTTTTACCAGAAAGAGGATCCGAAGTTGTGAAGAATTCATTGATGATATTTTGTGGAATTTTGAGGATGTAAACGTAGTACCGAATAACATTTAATAGAATTGATTCTACAATAGGTGACCAGACGTACATCATTTCGCGTTACTCTACTGCGTTTTGACCTGCCACACAGCATTGAAAACTGTACAGCGAAATGTACAGCATTTCTGCATTTTGAAAAATACTGAAGTCTTACTGGAAAATTAAATCGTAAATATATAGCCGTGTGATGTACATTTAGGGACCCTCACTAAGAATTCAATCACTTTACGAATATCTAGGGCGAGTAAGTTGAAACGCGCTCGGTTCGTGTCTCTAGCAGGATTTTGTCTGCCCAACCTTCGCTGACTCTGATCAACACGATAGAATCAGACCATAACCCAATCGGTGGGTAACTTCCGCCACCAACTTCCGTTGGGCGGGGGATTTGTGATCACCCGATTAATTTTGCAAATTTAAACCTTCTAGTGCTATTTCACTTATTTACTCTTCTTCAGCAAATGCATCGACGACATTTAGTTGGCGGTGCTAGACCACAACGTTGTAAGGGCCATGTTAAAATTCTACTTCGGTTTTCAATCCGAAAGTTTTTATGTTTTCCTTTCATGCAATTTTTAATGTTACAATTTTCAACGCAAAGTGAATTTTATGGCACTTGCTACGTTATGGTTTGGTGCCCCTGAGCCATTTTATACTTAAATAGCCCCAGTTAAAGCAGTTATCTCGCTATATAAAATCCAACATTATACAAAATAATTTTAGGCTCTGTTGCAAATATTTCAGGTTACATGGGCCCTTCAAATCAGAGGCCGATGAACATACACTATGCGTGGCATAACTATAGCCGCACCATAAAACAGACTGGTCCTTGAAAATTGAAAGAGAGCACAGTTATTCCACATGCTATGAGCTTAAAGGATATTAAAAAGGAAAAAAATTACAAAAATTTTCCTTTTTATCTTAAAGGAAAATCTAAATATATTATTGATCAGTGTGACGAGAGGAATCGATTGAGCAATGTCTGTCTATCAGTCCGGCTGTTGCAATGCAAACTAGTCCCTCAGTTTTTAAGCTGAAATTTTGTATGTAAGTTTCTTTATAGTGTACGCTGTATATATGTCCGAACGAATTGAATGGGACCATGGCACCATGGGACTGCCATAGAAACCAACACCTGACGATTAGGTTCTTCTAAGAAAAATTGTTTTCTTTTTAATCGGACCTTATCCAAACTTTACCCAAATGTGTTCCTAGTAAAGCCTTAAAACATATCTACGAATGGATGAAGTCGAAACACTACGTCATAGGGTTGTCATACAAACCAACACCTGAAAATTAGGTTCTTCTAAGAAAAGGTTTTTTCTTTATGAACCAATCTCAACGAACCTTCATCCAAGTGTGTTCCAATTAAGGCCTCAGAACATATCTAGGAACGGATGGAATCAGAACATTATGTCATCGGGCTGCCATACAAACTAACCCCTAAAAAATAAGCTCTTCTAAGAAAAAAAATCCATTTAAACCGACCTTAACCAAACTTTACCCAAATGTGTGCCTAGTAAAGCCTCAAACCATATCTAGGAACGAATGAAATCGGAACTCTACGTCATAGGGTTGTCATACAAACCAACACCTGAAAATTAGGTTCTTCTAAGAAAAACTTGTTTCTTTCTGAATCAATCTCAACCAAACTTCACCCAAGTAATCATTCATAGTAAACCCTATATATCCACCAACGGATGGAATCGGAATATTATTCTGTCCTACAAACCGACTCCCAAATATTAGGTTGTTATAAGATTTTTTTTTCTTTTTGGATCCTAAAATTCGTCCAAGTATGTTCCTGGCTTAGCCTCAGCGCATCTAGGAACAAATGGAATCGGAACACGTCATAGGGCTGAGGTGGAAATTATTTACACAAAAGAAGCTTAAACTTCATTCAAATGTGTCGAGTATTCAAATTTCGGCCGCTCCCGAATTAGCAGTTTTAAAAGGAGCTGGCGTGAGCGCTCTCGTGTGATTAGTTTCCTATTACTTGGACTAGTCATATCCTTGTCAGTACAGTGACGTTTCATTTTGAGGAACTCAAAAGGGCACACGTATTTTTTTGTAAAAAAATCCTTATATCGTTATGAAAGTGATTGGTTTGAGCAACTAAGCAGTGTTTATGTCCACTGTAATGTAGACAATGTAATGCATATCTCCCAATAAGACTCCTTTTTTAAGGTAGGTATTAGAGCTCATCGGGTAGCTTTCTTGGAAAGTAGATGGATTGGATTGACTTTGCGAAGATATTATGGGAATGAACTATTTCCTGCTTTATAATCCAATTTATAAAGGTCCGAAAACGAGTACATACACAAGATCCACATCCACATGCAAATTTAATTCCTTTTTTGGCATGGTGTCACATAGTCCTCCGTGCGTCATTGCAACCATATGCCCCTGGAAGCGCAGCTCCCGAGGATCAAGTTTGATTAAAAAAAATATATGCACGATGAAGCCATTTCAGAGCTTATGATAGATGCACACCGAGTTTCAATAATTTTTAAACCATTGGTTCGGCTGTCGGTCGTCCACGCAACCTCGCTCCGTCAATTCGTTGTGCGTTCATCATCTTCTTTGCCATACGATTATGGTCCATCCGTTGTACATGCCTCGCCCATTGGAAACGTTGAAGCTTCAGGACTTTCGAAACTTCCAGCTCATTGTATACAAGTGATACAACTCATGGTTGTACCGGTGGCGAACGTCTCCGAAAATTCGCCAAAGAACCTTTCGTTCGAATCTGTCTAGCAACATTTCGGAGGCTTGGGTGAGAGTCCATGTTTCGCAGCCATAACTTAGCACGGATCGGATTATCGTTTTGTACACGCGGAGCTTCGTGTTCCTGTGCGCAAGTTTCGAATTAATTATAGGGGGACCGAGAAAAAGGTTTTATTGGCCAGTTGGATCTGTCGCTTAATTTGATCGGTTTCGTTGGCGTCCTTTGATAAATGTAGATTTTATTCTGCTGAAGAGTAAAATGTTCGACATTTATAAAATCAGAGAGGCCAACAAAAATTTCGCTGGGCAGTATTTAACTCGAATAAATTATCAATGACATTGGCATCAAAACCGACAATGTTCGCAATTCCTCAAATTTTTTTAAAGAAATGTACCGAAATAAAACTCCAATTTTGTTGATACATTGTACTGGTTAAGTTGTCGACCTCAACTACCTCACTCAAACTCAAACCTAAACTATGGGTTTCAGATTTCTGGTCAAAGTAATGTAAAAGGCAAAAACAGTTACAAATTGGACAAAATAGAAAGTGAAAGCAGTCCTAAATGTTTGAAGCACCCACATTTTTTCCCTTTTTGTATGTAGTTTACGTTTAGGAAAAATTCGCCATTCCACAAAAATTTAAGTTCGAAAATCTTTAAGCTTAAAATTGACATTTTAATTTAAAACAAAAATGAAATTCTCAAACGTTGGATTATTTTGCAAATACATTTATTTTTCGGGGACTGAAAAAGCGAAGATTTTCATGGACAAACATGAGCCTGCGGTGGGCGAAAATTTGAATGGGATATGTCCATATATAGTCAAAACTGTCTAATCGTACCACTGACGGGACCGATCAAATTCGGTCCGATTACCAAGGGATGCCAAAAAAGTACAACAAATTAAGAATATCCTTTTTAAACGTTGCTATATATATTGGAAATTTAGACCACTTATTCATGAATATTCAACACAGAACTTTTTGAATATTCTTCAATAATTTACAAAGTATTTCTATAATGAGCGTCAAATGGATTGCCTATTTCCCAATTTGGGGATCAGGGTTCGATTATTGGTTCTCAGGCGTTTTGTATAACTTGCCCTATAACTTCACTGACATCTTCTTGTCGCAGAAACTCCAGAGTTCTCTCGCCACTTCATTGACCCATCACTGATTCAATGGTTGATACCGTCTACGGAATTTCCAGTGGCCATGGCGAATAATATAGCTCATTGCAATCGGCACTTAAGTGAATATAGTAACGACATTTTTAAGATTTTTTTTTAACAATAAAATTTCTTGCCATGTTGCCTGTATGGGAACTAGGAAGTACATACTCTGTAAAGTAAACTGTCTGTTGGTCCCTGTGGTGAAGTTTACCTCGTACTGCTTCTGGCAAATCAGTGGTTGGTCCGATTGTGAAGGTTCGTCTAGTACTGATCCTTCCAATTTACACCGATTGTGGTGCATGGTCCGATTAAGACGTGGTCCGTTTATAAAGGGTTTTTTTTGTATGAAAAACTAAATGAAATTGACCGAGGGTGGTCCAATTGGAAGGTGGTCCGATTACCTAAAGATTGTGAATTTTTTTTATAAATATGTTCAATTTTATGTTACAGTTCCTCTGTCCTGTTGGTTAGGGCCACAACTGTTTGTGGACGAGCCCCGTAAAGTCGAAACATGTTAATACTATAGGTAAGCAGACGCTTAAATCATCAAAGAGATTACTTCCACTTACTACTGGAAATACTTAAGAAGGACAACGCTCATAAATACCTATTTTTTTTGTCGGTAGATTCTCGCGAGGTCCGATCGATGACCAACAGATTTTATGCGAATCATGTGAAAAATAAACAAATATTACAAATGAAATTAACATTTTCAAATGAATACATTGTTTGAGGCAATTTCGGAGTCTACCTTGGAACAAGAACTTAGATTTAAAAAATTATAAAAACAAATTTGGCACCACAGGGCAGGGAGGCAGTTAGTTGGTCTTGTGCAACATTATTCACTCAATGATCTGGTCACCTTATTATACTAACTAAAATCTAATAATAAAATATCCAATCTTATCTTACCTTTGACTTTAATTAGCAAAAAAAGCAAAAACATTTTCAATTAATAGATTATTCATTTTCATTTGAAAAAGGTAATGAAAAGAAAAACTTTTTTTCTGCATGAAAAGATATACGTCTGGGAACGATACTTGGTAATACTACAGGTAAAGCAGACAGACAAAAACACGCGACTGGTAAAATGAATGACTTTTCCATTTCCATACGAAACTTCTTTGACTTTGCGTCGACACCACCGCCGCACCGGTCGTGCCAGGATAAAGTTTTCTATTGTAAGAAGCATTAGCATTTTCACTGGGGAAAATGAGGAAAGTTTTCGCGTCGTCCGCCTTTACTCTCCAGTCTCGAATAACAATCTTTAGTAGGTATCTCTGTACTACGTTATAATGAGCCATACTGAATTCTAAATGGATACTTGTTAGATATGCAAAATAATTTATAAGACGATTAGCGGCTTCACTGCGGTAAAATTAGATTATTTTGAAGCTAATTATACGCACAAGTATCACCCGATAGAGATTTCAACGAATCAATCTGTTTCGTTTTGTTCTCTTTTTTTTTTTTGTTCAGTAATGAATCCTGATTTGTAATCTCGATGGGGTAATTGATTTTATTATTTTTTGCATCCGGAAATGAAAAGCCGAGAGTAATAAATCCGAATATTGACTGAAATAAGATAAAATAATAAAAAGGACGTGATCCGGATTTTGTTTACTCATTACGACTAGAAATTGAAAATGGACTGAAAAGCTGCAGCTGAGTGCCAGAAATAGGCATGCTTATTTTACCTACTAAATTTTTATTAAAACTCAACCAGTTTGAATGCCAGTTAATTTGTTTCAGGGAGTCTTTCTTCATTCCATTCAATATACCCAAGGATATACCTATAGAAAAGTCACCTTCAATTACGCAGAACCATCAAAGTATTCCATGTGCCCTACTTATAAAAGTGAAAAAGATTTTATGCTTAACACGTACCGAACATAAAGGTGAGGGATGATGGCAATAAAAAAATGTTGCATTCCATTTTTATAGCTAACCGCAGGGGCAATGATCTATGGAATTTTCTGAACTCCATCTATTTTGCAGCTATGTGCGTTTGCCAGCGTTTGATGTGCCACCAGCCCTGTGTAGTAATACTACACATACATCAATCTTGCATTTTTGAATATCGAGGGTAAAATCCATCACCATAACTTTGATGAATCTGCACGAAATCCACATTCATAATTGTAATGTAGTTTTCAATATGTTTGACCAATATATTTTTGCATCTTGCATCCTATTATATTAGATAGGAGCATCCCAAGGATACCCAAAAAATATAATTCACGTTTCAAGTCAGGTCGTGCTTGAAAACATCCCCTAAGACATCTTGAATTTCAATCGTCCTCACTCGAACAGTTTCAATCCACCAAGGCACAGAATAAATGTACCCAACATGAAAAATCTCTCATTGTACCAGAATACAGCAAGAATATAAGTCCCGGGTGTGGCGCAGAATGTCGACTGACACGCCGATGATTGTATTGGTATGGGATCTCACAACACCAACAGGCAAATTCCTCGAGTAATTTGCGCCGTAAATTAGAAGCAGATGGCGCGCTTAGTCCCATAATCAAATTCAGCATAGGGATCCCATGCTTAATAGGGCATTACGGCTTTTTGTGGCAATCTATTCAAAAGTTTTCGACAAATACCCCGACACAAGAGCACATACCTAACCTAGACGAAGTACGTATATAATTTGAATTAGTGTCGACCTTCAGTGTTTCGCTTGTGCTGCATAGGATGCCAGAGAAATGGTATATAAACCGAAGGCTTACATCGAGAGAATCCTTGTGGCTTCGATGAAAATCAATAATTAAATAAGGCGCTTTGGTGGAAAATTGTTTCGGTTGATAAAGTGCAGAAGTGAAAGGGATAATTGCTCAGGAAATAGCGTCGAACATTTCTTGTAATTTTGGCATTTACTGGGTATCAAAGAAGAAAAGGCTTTTTCGAATGATGGGAAATGATAAATGGAATCATCAGTTACACGTAATGGCGTTTCAGCTTTTGATGAGGAAATTTACAATGCATTAAAACGAATACAGTATCAAAAACAACAGACTATGATTTATTAGGTACACTATCACAGAACTATGGAGGTCAATTGGAATTTAAAAAAAATATGAAATCCAGTACCGGCCATGGGAGCAGATAGGAGTGTGCAATCTACGCAGGGCAGGGTCCTCAGGGTCCAATCATAACCAATAACCAATTTTGAATCCGAGGCCATTGCAGCATCTACGTTAGAAATTTGGCCAATTTCTTTTGAACATTGTTTTCCAACAGGTGGTCCGCGGACCGGAGGTGGTCCGTGAGAGACCCGTAGGTGGTTCGATGAGTGACTCTGGAGGCTTCTTACATCTAACATCCTGTAACATATTATCCTTTATTACTTTACTGCAAGGTCCGTGATTATGGGAAGCCGATAGCACAACTAACAATTTTAGCCCTATAATACTTCATAAAATATTCTCTTCCAATAGTAATAGTAGCACTTTACAGAATAATAGTTTAATAATATAAGATTTGGGACCGTTTTTTAACCAATTGTAGCACTATGCTTCGAAAATGGAATAAATCATGCATTTTCTGTCATAATTTTCTCGCGTTTGATCCAATAACTAACGTGAAAGTAGTATTGCCTACTATAGGAGGCTTAGAGGGTGACACCGATATCTAATGAAAAAAAAACAGCTTAGAGCTAGCATCGAACCCATGACTATCGTATTGCCCGTCCTACGCGCTAACCACTCGACCCACACTACAAATGGGTATTGCATGCTTCTATACAAATGCTTAACAATTCTTTATATAATCTTCTGCAATAAACCTTCTATTTTATATCAGTCAATTGCCTTTACTAATAATGACGTTGTTTGCAGTGGAAAGTATTAAATCCACGCACACACTCATCAATAAAACAGTTTCTGTGCAAATATCGTCTTAATAGCCTCAGAAATTAACAATGAGAGAATAAATCTTGGTTTCATGTAAGACTTCAAACAATTCTCTTGTAGAAACTTGGTTTCCATTCTAGTATTTCAGAGCACTTCATAACTTTCAACACTTTAAAAAATCACAAAGTCCTTCCTCCTATAAAGCTACAATGAACAATTTATCGGATGAATTAAGATGAAATAATAAAACCGATTCTATAGGAGAATATTGCATGTGTTTGTTAATTTGTAATTATCTGCTACTGGAGGCTAAATATGTGTGTGTTATTTCATCCAATAAACACAATAGAGGAGTATTTAATGGAGTATCTTTTTAGGTTAACGTTTAGAGAAAGTTTTATGGAAGTCTTACAGCACCATTTTTAAACTAATACATCATCATCAATGTGGCACGATAGCCCGACGTCGGGCCTTGGCCGCCTGAATCGTTGACCTCCAATTGTCGCGGTTACGTGACCTTGTCCTCCAGTTTCGGAAGCCCAGCAGCTGGTGGGCGTCTTCACCTACGGAGTTCTCCCAGCGAGCTCTCGGTCGTCCACGCAACCTCGCTCCGTCAATTCGTTGTGCGTTCATAACTTTCTTTGGCATGCGTTGTACATGCCCCGCCCATTGCAGACGTTGAAGCTTCACGATTTTCGATACTTAAACTCATACTGATTTGATCTATTAATAGTACTAATATTAAATTATTATTAGATAACCGTGAATTTGATTCTATTTGGATGTTTGAAGTTTTCGAGAAAATGTTTTAACGATTTTTTATCGGAATGAAATACTCCTTTAACCGATATCACACATTAAACTGAATTTAGTGATATGTACTCTAGGATTGCTACAGGCAAGTGCCTCTTTAAAGATTGTTAGCTGGAAAGTTATCGCCCAGTTCCGAAATTAATCAAAATGATTATTAAAATTCAAAAGGCTTTTAGCGCTAAACATATTCTCTCTTCTTTCAACCTGACAGTCATGACAATTCTTAGATAATGCTGCAAGATGGGGATGGTGTTAGTCAAAGCACTGCCATCTAGACAGACAGGCCGGATTATCAGCTGATCTGTCAGTCGTCATGCAACACAAGTACTGCCATGGTGAGTCGTGGTCCGCGCTTAGTACTGCCAAAGTACCGCTCGGTACAATCCACAAATTGTCCACAATCCAAATATCAGTGGCTGTCAGCCTGTCATTTCGTGTGACTTGCTATGATATACACATGCCAGTGCGTTGATTTTTGAGATAAATATGGTAAGTACGATGTTGATGATGGATACTATTTTACCACTTGCACATAAAAACACACGAAAGCAAACCATAACCTTTGTTTCGTAATAAACGCTCGGCACATTTAAACTTTTGGGTTCCGAAGCACTGGTGTTTGTGAGCTCTAGAAATGTCAACTGTCACTGGTCACGAACGCACTTTGTCCACTCGTGGACGAACAAATTTCTGCAGTTCGGCCTGTCTATCTAGATGGCAGTGGTCAAAGCCATCTTAATATAAGCCCGGAAGCAGAACAGGGTCATTTACTTAAACGTCAAATCATAAGCTTGAGCAGATGGAAAATTGGTTCCCGGTCGATTTTCGTCGCGAAAAGTGCAATGTGTCGTGAATTGACGTGTCTAAAATGCAGCGAAAGAAAAAAATCCCGGCAAAAAGTTAATTTTCCACGTGTTTTCGCGATTTTTATCAGAACAGACACGTTTATTTTTACATGCGCTGTGCTTGTGTTAGTGCATTGTGCAACGTTTCTACGACATGTAGGCTTGATTTGTCTGCATGTATTGCTGCTTCCCGGATTTCTATGACTTTGGTGTTAGTATACAAATCCAAGCCCAATGGCAATCGGTTGCATCGCGAAATGTGGACTCCGCCTTCGAAGAGATGGAAACCGAACCTAATTTTCAATATTATGATCAATGGTTTTCCATTTTATTTTTAAGTAGGAAATAACAAAAAAAATAATAACGACCATTTGTGATGGGAGATTGAGTGAGATTCTGAATAAATAAATCGAGACTTTAATTCGTTTCATTATTATTGAATAGTGGTCCGTCGAGAAGCATGTTCAGTTCAGGCTAAGTGGTCCGGAGACGTTTATCAGTTGGAACCCACTGCTTTAGAGAAATAACTTTTTTCGTAAATTTCACTGTTAATCAAGAATTTTGTTGAACCCAACACCAAGCACGAGATCATTCGTTCATTGGTAGCTGAGCTACCTAGGAAGGAGAGGGGTACTCTAACACTCTAACAGTTTTTCCAAAACCGCAGCAGCTGCAAGTTTGCCATATAGGTACCAATTTTCAGTTACGATTTTTGGAATTTTAGCGCCTGTAGCGGCCCACATTCCGATGGGGACATTTGAAGGCTTGCTTAGAAGCTCGAAAAGAAGCCTTGTAAACAAATCTTGCTGTATCCTCAATTTTATTGAAGTTTCACAAAGTTTATGACAAAATTACATACTGTTCCAATTATTTGGACAATTCTAGGAGGGTGGATAGGAAAATTTGTTGAACCCAAAACAACCACGAATCGCACCATTTGTAAAGTTATCGCATTTTTGTGAACACAGACACACCCACGCTCTGTGGCTCAATTGGTTGAGTCGCACTCTACGATGCTAGTAATCTAAACGTTCGGAGATCGAATCATGGCGTGGTCCGAAATTTCCGTACATGTGCGGATAGGAAATATATAGTGCTTGCAACATTATATACACTCCGAAATTATATGCAATGTAACGTTGACTCGAAATTGCCTATAAACGGCTGAGTTAACGCACCATAACCTGAAACTGAAAACTGCTTTGTGTAGTTGATCGATAAAGATTATGATAGTGTGAGTTTCAGGTAACACCCTTTCAGATCGATGATTGTCGCAAGAAAAACGGTTCACTTAATCTGTCAGATGCATTGCGCCCGCCCGAATATATCTTTATCGGAACAAAAACTAAATAAATAAATGGAATCGTACTATGGGACTATGCCCCCCCCCTCATCACGCTTTCCCAATAAGGTTTTCTAAGACAATGTCTTTATTTGCCCACTTATTCCAACCAATGGACATGGATTATGGGAAACTGAGGGAATAGAAGGGGCGGTGTTAAACACAAATCACAGGTACGTTCGAAAAAACTTTTAGCCCGAGGAGAGTGATTCACGTATTCAAATTTCGGCTGCGCCCTAATTAGCCTCGGCCTCGTTTTTTTACGTGCTATTCTTTTGAATGATGGAGAATTAGATAAAATCTGGTTGAACACACGTCATCCGTACAAACTGTACAAACTTTTGAATATACTTTCAGAAGACTCCAATTAACTATTATAATGACGTTCTAAGAGATAAATTTTATTTTTCCATTTTAGATAGAATTTCAAAGTGAAAAAATGTGAAATCTGTAAGAATTTTAGTTCACTTTGTATGGGGGGTACCTTTAGTTTTGATTGGATGGTAATAATTTTTGGCGAGGAGCATAATGGGACTTAGACTAGGCACCCCACAAAATTTGATCTGCCTAGCTTAATTTGAAAATAAGCTACAGGCATGCCTTTTTAGGGTTTTTTAGAATTTTTTCAAAAAACCCTTATAAAATCGATTTTGTCCGTCCGTCCGTCCGTCCGTCCGTCCGTCTGTTCACTAAATAACTCGCGAACGGCTGAACCGATTGTCATGAAATTCGGTATGAATGTGTAGAATGGTTACAGTCTTTGGCACAAATACATTAGAAGTTGGTAGGAAGAAGATAACAGGGTGTCCCGAACGTTTGAAAAAAGTCGACTTTTTTAGTTTTTATCGGAGATTAACGTGTGGGTATTTAAATCAAAGATCTAGACGAGTACATTTCATATCAGTTACAATTTTCTAGTTTCAAGTAACGGTAAAAAAGTTATTGGCGTTTAAAGTTAAACTTCCTTTTCGAGCTCCGTTTTTCTAAATCGTTATAGGGATCGATATGAAACTTTGCACAAAGATTGGTCAGTATGGCCTTATATACGTTAAATATTAAGACTGTTGACTTTTGCTAAGGAAAAGTAAATAACAGTAAATTTGTAAAATTCAAATTTGTTCGTGTGTAGCCCCTCTTAGGTTTCCAAATATGAAAATTCTGCTAAGGGTTTTTAGAAAATTACACAGGAAATTTGTCTACGAATTTTCACTCGAATAACTGCATCCAAACCGAAAATATAGCCAAGTAAGTATTTAGTAAGGGCCTTTTACAATACAAGGGAAGCCTCTTAAGCATTTCTTCAGTATATATCTTTTAACTTGATGAAACAATGTACATGAAATTTGATGGAAATGCATAGAACGGTAATAGTGTTTGCCACAAATATTTTTGAAGTTAGTAGGACCAAGTTAACAGGGTGTCCCGGAAAAGCTGCAAAAGTATACTTGTTCAATACTCATAGGAAAGCTTGCGTGGGCTCTAATGTCAGGGGACACAATGGAATCATTTCATATAAGTTGTTTTTTCTTGATTTAAAAAACAGTAACAGTAGATTTACAGCTAATAATTCAGTTCATATATAATGCCAAGCCTTCCTTACGTTTGCCTGAGTTCGTTTTTGCTCAAAGGCCATCAGAAATCTGAAATCGAAAAAATCCTGTAGATTTGCCTTGGAGTACCTTTATACAGACTGGGTAAATAGCAAATCTATTTTTGGATTGGTCTAATTAAAGGTGGAACAGAATGAAAGGCGCTAGCCTTTCATTCTGGAACGCGTTTATTTAGACCAATCCAAAAATAGATTTACAGGAAGCATTTCATTAATGTTGTGCACAATTCTTATCTATTGCTCATAAAATATATGTACAAAAAATATTCACTATGCATCAAAATTCTAAAAAACCCTCGTATTGCGGGCGCAGCCCTCTGTACGCCGGTATTTTTGAAAAATATTAGGAGTGAAGGGGGCGTCATTGGACGGAGCACTTCAATTTTTGGTACAAATCCAATTAATTTTGTTGGTAATATAATGCATAAGATCTTGTGACCCTAGGTATATTCTATCAAGAGTTACATTGCAAAATGTAAAATTAAAAAAATGTATATTCTCTATAATACCTACTTTTATGTCTAGGGTATAATTTTCCGAAAAAATGTTTAGAGTGCTATATATCATTAGAAAGGTAATTTTGTGTAGTCTGTTTTGTCTTCAGAACATTTTAAGGACAGATTCATAGTTTTCCACATATTTGCAAAAAAAACTTAGTTTTGACCCCTTTGCCACCCTCTCCCCCTCAGCCCATAACGCAAATTAGTGTAACTTTTTCTGCGTATATTGGGCAATGTATTCAACAATTTGGCATCAAAAATTTCTTTTTTTTTTCTTTGGGTTTTGAGCTATCTGTACTATACTAATATGCGACGTTTGACCTTCAGGGTCCATTGAATAAAATAAAGAAAAGTCAAGAAAGAGAATGATAAATCACTTCAACACCTCCCAATAGTGACCAAATTTATCTCGCTCTGCGTCTGCACCTTTCAACTCCATAATTTGCTAAGTGCAGTGTTATTTAAACATTTTCACGTACTTCTGCTGTACTGTCTCATAGACAGATGTAGGTATACACACTTGAATTACACAAAAGGATATTCAACATTTCATCCTTTTCAAAACTCACCTTGGCGTTGTATTGGGACTCTTTCGTCTGACTGCATTTTATGAATTAACAATGGGTGCAGGTCACCCTGCCCTGACCCTACTTCAGGCATCATTCCGTACAGAGACGTCCAGATTTATTGAAAGCATCGAATTCCATAACCTGAAGGTATATGACTGCTTTCTCTCGAGAAGTGGAACTGAAAGTACGAGTACTTATTGTTTTCTCCATACCTACACCTACTATGCACAACATTTCTCGACTTAGAATAGAATAGCAAATCAAATTCGAGTTCGTCATTCATTATGCAGAAGTGATTTTGTCTTGGCTTGGCATTTTAGAACAATGATGCTGTTGTGTTGCTGATGCAACCGTTATGCTTATAAGCAAAGGATGAGAGGAGTTTAATCCGAATTTATTGTTGAACACGGGAAATATGTGATGCGAATTTTCATTAAATCCGATCAGTTTGATATACGTATCAAAAGAAAGGCAGAGCTTAATTGGTTCGTATCGGAAAAGGATATGAATTGAATTCGAATGATTGGTCGAATATTGAATGATTTCATTTGGAACTGAAACTTGAAATACATAGTAGTTTCAAAGTATATTTTGTGAGTAACTGATAACATAAATGGAATTTTGAGAGCTGACTTCAACATTCCATAAAATATGTTTGCCTGCGGTATGTATGAAAACATACATAGTTCCGTTTACACGTGATTTCGTATTCTCTTGTCTGATTTTTGGTATGCTGATGTTTATATTTTTATTACTACATCACATATTCAAAGGACAAATTGCTCAATATTCTTTTGCATTATTATTATCAGTAGTAAGAAGAGAGGGGTGACCAGGTCCAGGAAAACATCCGGACATATGATTCAATTTCTGATAATTTTTCTGCATGAAAGCTAGGCCCATATAGTCGTCAGTCGCTAGACTCATTGAAGACCTGCATTTTACTTTCCAGAATCCTAACAACCAGTGGCGGTTACTTCTTAGGAGCACATGAGCACGTGAACCCCCTACTCTCATCATAGCCATCACATCGTAAAATTGTTTTCCTACGTAAAATTTTCTATCATAAAATATTTAGCAAAATTTCAAATTTATATAAAAATCTATGTAATCTATCTTAAACCCGCGAAGAATAACCTAAATTGTTAACACAAATCAAAGACAACAAGTCACCTCTATTCTCTAATCGCACGTGCGGTTAGAGTTGCTTGTAGCCGTCATCCGTTTCCATACGATCCTATGCGATGTCCCATAGTATCAATCGTCGCACACTCGCTGCCGTAGGAGCACAGAAAATATGTGCGAACAGTGAAAGAATTACGTGCGAGCTGCAGAATCGGCGATGTTTTTTTCGGTTGATATTTTGAATTGATGCGTTTTGCATTGTTTTTATGAATCTTTACGATTACGTATTAATTGCTTTTCTTTTTTGTGTGGAAAGGTATAGGCAGTATGTAATGTAATGACGAATGTACTCGTATTAAGTATGGCTATTTGTAAATTTATATTTATAATTTGGAAACATAAATTGATGAAGTAGTGTTACCAACAAAATAATCGTTATTATTTTGTAGCGTTTTAAAATTAAAAATTGATTAACCCATGTTGTATTTCGTTTGTAATTTTCGTACACACTTTGAGAGCTATATCCTTGGTATGTGCTGCTTTTAAAACTCCTCTGATTGAAAATCCGTTAAAAAATAATTCCTGTTGTATAATTTCGGGGATATGAGTGGTTCGAAAATTAACTATTGGAACTAGAACTCTGATATTTACTATTGTGTATCTATTATTCGAGGACTTATTGAAAAATTGTTAAATTTTTAATTTATTCAATTAACATCCATAGTGAAAACCGTTTCTTTCGGTATCCATATTAGCAGAAATGAAATATTAAATTATTTGTTGAACTTTGGGATCGTCTTCAAGATATTACGCTTCTTATATTTCTAAATTCGATCATTTTTATTGGCCTAAAATTTAATAATACATAACCACGAAAAAAAATCTCTATGTGTATAAAAATAGACGAAACCCCTAATGAAATTCTTCAATTAAAAAAAAAATGTTGCAAAGGTACAAAATAGTACAAAGTACAAGGATTAATGAAATTAGGTATTTACATAATTTTGAAGAATTAGTTGCTCTTGTTTGTTTGAGTTGTGAACCCCCAATTTAGAAGGTCACGAGCCGCCACTGCTAACAACTAACAACCATACGCGAAAAATGATACGGAACTCATTCTGTGCATATTGATTGACTAGAAAATTTAACTAAAGCTTGAGCAACCGGCCCATAGACTACGCAAAAAAAATCAATCAGTACTTTACGGTAATGCAATATTTTTCTGTAGGGAAATCACAACAAACATCAAATATATTGACAAGCAACCCTAATAAGACTTTGGGCGTGATAGAGTATAGCAGCGAAGGGGATGATGTTATTAAAAATTCAAACATTTACCCGTACATACGATCTACAAAACTCAGTGCAATGGAAAAGTATGACATGAACAAGATTTCGACGATGATAGCCGATTGGGATTTATTGGAGGTTTGATTTGAACGTGTTCGTACAGGGTTACTGGTAATTCGACCTGTTCGCACATTATACTAGGATTCTGAAAAATTGAGGTGTAAAGGTCTCTTTTAGCCGTATCTATTCAAAATCGAAAAAAAAATCTTCGGAAATAAAATGTTTAATTTAAAAAGTAATAGAAAAAAAATCTAGTTAAAACTAAAAACTAAAATAATTATACTACTTAAACTACGGGAAAAACAAATTTTGTATTGTCTAAGCTTTCTAGAAAAGCGAAGGGGGGGGGGGGGGGAGGGTGTCCGATGCCTACTATTTTTACATCTGATTTGTCGCATCAATGGAAATATATTTGTCGTGCTCTGTGGCCGTGATCGTTCGGTCGCCACTCTGTGAAATGGCACTCATAGAGAAACGAGTTTCCAAACTCGGCACGACTCGTCGCAAGTTTATTATTCTAAACAGCGCCCGCTCTATCACTTACGCCGCCACGGGCAAGAGGACAAAATTGCCGCCCCTTAGGTGCTATACCAGGCATATTGGTATGGTAGTAGGTAATATGTACGTCGATTCCTTCAGTGTTGAACGAGTTTGGGGAGGCAGGGCAGGGGCTTCACCCTCCCTCCCCCTGGCCGATGATCAAGAATATATTTTTGTCTTACTATACTACTGTACTACCTCATAAATCGATGCTATACGTATGAAAATTTCCGTAATACAAATCTGCAAGCTTTTGATGTTCAGTTGGCGCCTGGTCATAATCGCAATTTTAAGAAATATTTCAATCTGGTAATCTCAGTCATTCCGAGACAGGGATTCTAAAAGTCTATCATCCGCAAAATTCTATAGCGACAATTTTAGGCATTTGATATCCGAAACTTGAACACCCACATCCCACATGTACATAGATGTCATTAATATCCATATCCTATCCGCGTCTGCGTGGCCTAGACTTTCGAAACTTAAATTATTCCCTAAGTGACATCCTAAGTTCTCCTAACCATCTATGTTTGCGATCATCTTGACCAACCACCCTCATTCAAGAAAATATTTCCACCAAAAAGCCCATATTAACCGTGTTTCATCACTCCATGACTTTTTGGCCTAAATGTATCCTTTATTAGTCTAGTATGTACAATAGGTTCAAAATAGCCCCAAACCCAAACATAAAAAAAAAGAAATTGTTGATGCCAAATTGTTGAATACACTGCCCAATATACGCAGTAAAAAGTTACACCATTTTGCGCCATGGGTTAAGGGGGGAGGGGGTGGCAAAGGGGTAAAAATTCACTTTTTGCAAATATCTGGAAAACTGTGAGTCTGACCTTAAAAAGTCCTGAAGACGAAACAAACTACACAAAATTACCTTTGTAATGATATATAACATTCTTAACATTTTCTTAGAAAATACCCTAGACCCAAAAGTATTATAGTGAATTTAAATTTTTTGAGTTTTACATTTCGCACTGTAACTCTTGATAAAATAGACTTAGGATCATAAGATCTTGTCTTTATATTGCTAACAAAATTTATTTGATTTGAACCAAAAATTAAAGTGCTCCCACCATTGGCGCCCCCTCACTCCTCCTAACATTTTTCAAAAAGGCATGCCTGCAGCTTCTTTTCAAATTGAGCCAGGCAAATCAAATTTGGTGGGGTGCCTTTTCTAAACCCCATTATGCTCCCCACCAAAAATTATTACCATCCGATTAAAACTAAGGGTACCCCCTATACAAAGTGAACCAACATTTTAACAAATTTCACATTTTTTCACTTCTAAATTCTATCTAAAATGGAAAAAAATAAATTTATTTCTTAGAACGTCATTATAACAGTTAATTGTAGTCTCCTAAATGTATATTCAAAAGTTTGTACCAGAGCGTCCCTTACAAGTACGAAAAGTCGGGTTTGATGGTTGCTATAGTATACGTTACTCGATATATTCGGAAATAGCCTTCGAACTAGTACTAATGACTTTCAAACACAATTTGTTGATAGTTTTAGTGTACGCTTTGATGCAAACTTTTGAACATACATTCAGAAAACTACAATTAACTGTTATAATGACGTTCTAAGAGATAAATTTTATTTTTCCATTTTAGATAGAATTTAGAAGTGAAAAATGTGAAATTTGTTAAAATGTTGGCTCACTTTGTATGGGGGGTACCCTTTGATCGGATGGTAATAATTTTTAGTGGGGAGTATAATGGGCTTTGGACTAGGCACCCCACTAAACTTGATCTGCCTGGCTCAATGTGAACTGAAACCACAGGCATGCCTTTTTTAAAAATGTTAAGAGGAGTGAGGAGGGCGCCAATGGTCGGAGCACTTTAATTTTTGGTTCAAATCTATACTACTGTACTACCTCATAAATCGATGCTATACGTATGAAAATTTCCGTAATACAAATCTGCAAGCTTTTGATGTTCAGTTGGCGCCTGGTCATAATCGCAATTTTAAGAAATATTTCAATCTGGTAATCTCAGTCATTCCGAGACAGGGATTCTAAAAGTCTATCATCCGCAAAATTCTATAGCGACAATTTTAGGCATTTGATATCCGAAACTTGAACACCCACATCCCACATGTACATAGATGTCATTAATATCCATATCCTATCCGCGTCTGCGTGGCCTAGACTTTCGAAACTTAAATTATTCCCTAAGTGACATCCTAAGTTCTCCTAACCATCTATGTTTGCGATCATCTTGACCAACCACCCTCATTCAAGAAAATATTTCCACCAAAAAGCCCATATTAACCGTGTTTCATCACTCCATGACTTTTTGGCCTAAATGTATCCTTTATTAGTCTAGTATGTACAATAGGTTCAAAATAGCCCCAAACCCAAACATAAAAAAAAAGAAATTGTTGATGCCAAATTGTTGAATACACTGCCCAATATACGCAGTAAAAAGTTACACCATTTTGCGCCATGGGTTAAGGGGGGAGGGGGTGGCAAAGGGGTAAAAATTCACTTTTTGCAAATATCTGGAAAACTGTGAGTCTGACCTTAAAAAGTCCTGAAGACGAAACAAACTACACAAAATTACCTTTGTAATGATATATAACATTCTTAACATTTTCTTAGAAAATACCCTAGACCCAAAAGTATTATAGTGAATTTAAATTTTTTGAGTTTTACATTTCGCACTGTAACTCTTGATAAAATAGACTTAGGATCATAAGATCTTGTCTTTATATTGCTAACAAAATTTATTTGATTTGAACCAAAAATTAAAGTGCTCCCACCATTGGCGCCCCCTCACTCCTCCTAACATTTTTCAAAAAGGCATGCCTGCAGCTTCTTTTCAAATTGAGCCAGGCAAATCAAATTTGGTGGGGTGCCTTTTCTAAACCCCATTATGCTCCCCACCAAAAATTATTACCATCCGATTAAAACTAAGGGTACCCCCTATACAAAGTGAACCAACATTTTAACAAATTTCACATTTTTTCACTTCTAAATTCTATCTAAAATGGAAAAAAATAAATTTATTTCTTAGAACGTCATTATAACAGTTAATTGTAGTCTCCTAAATGTATATTCAAAAGTTTGTACCAGAGCGTCCCTTACAAGTACGAAAAGTCGGGTTTGATGGTTGCTATAGTATACGTTACTCGATATATTCGGAAATAGCCTTCGAACTAGTACTAATGACTTTCAAACACAATTTGTTGATAGTTTTAGTGTACGCTTTGATGCAAACTTTTGAACATACATTCAGAAAACTACAATTAACTGTTATAATGACGTTCTAAGAGATAAATTTTATTTTTCCATTTTAGATAGAATTTAGAAGTGAAAAATGTGAAATTTGTTAAAATGTTGGCTCACTTTGTATGGGGGGTACCCTTTGATCGGATGGTAATAATTTTTAGTGGGGAGTATAATGGGCTTTGGACTAGGCACCCCACTAAACTTGATCTGCCTGGCTCAATGTGAACTGAAACCACAGGCATGCCTTTTTTAAAAATGTTAAGAGGAGTGAGGAGGGCGCCAATGGTCGGAGCACTTTAATTTTTGGTTCAAATCAAATAAATTTTGTTAGCAATATATAGACAAGATCTTATGATCCTAAGTCTATTTTATCAAGAGTTACAGTGCGAAATGTAAAATTCAAAAAATTTAAATTCACTATAATACTTTTGGGTCTAGGGTATTTTCTAAGAAAATGTCAAGAAAGTTATATATCATTACGAAGGTAATTTTGTGTAGTTTGTTTCGTCCTCAGGACTTTTTAAGGTCAGACTCATAGTTTTCCAGATATTTGCAAAAAAGTGAATTTTTACCCCTTTGCCAAACCCTCCCCCCTTAACACATGGCGCAAATTTGTGTAACTTTTTACTGCGTATATTGGGCAGTGTATTTAACAATTTGGCATCAAAAATCTTTTTTTTTTATGTTTGGGTTTTGAGCTATCTGTACTAGACTATTATAGAGTTTTTGTTATTCACCATGTTTTACCGATAGAATAAATGATACGTCACACGAAATTTTCTTTGGGAAGTTAATGGATTTAAAAACATTTCGTCTGAAAGGGATAAAATAAGGGACAAATGTCATGTCAATTACATACCCTCGTCCCGCTAAAAAAAATGTTTATATCTTGAGGAAATCCAACCTACACCCATGCTGAGAATTGTTATAAAGAAGAAGGTCAGAGCTAGCTAAACCGGGAGAATCAAGCCAAGTCCTGATTTGGCATGTCCGAAAAAAAAGGAAGTTCTGCTACTGCGGCTCTGGTAATATGTAATGTGATTCCATCCCTCATCTTGCTGAAACCCAAACAACTTTGTTAGAAATTTATTTTTTAAATGCTAGATGAATCAATGTAATTTGAACCAACTGAGACAATCCATCCACGAGGAGATCGGGCGAATTAAAGTCAAATTGCCGCCAAAGTTTATAGCAGTTCTCGAAACTCCTGCATGGGTATGCAATTTCTCACAGGAGCGTTTGTTTTAATCGCTTTTATGTGTTTAGTGTATATACGACTCATTATTTCTCATTTAATAATATTTTCTACAGAGGTTCAATATTTTTTACGAGACGTGCTCTCCGATTCATTAGACTAAAATAAAGTTTTGGACCTTACTTCTGGAAATTCAAATGCGACGTATCGCATATAAACTGAATAATAAGATGACGTTCTATAATTTCGTCCTCTGTTTAAAAATTAGGTGGCCCTCCCCTTTGGGATCATGCATACAAGGTTCAAATATAATCCTTAAAGCTGGTCAAAAGAAGAGGTACTAAATATTCAATTGGACATTAGCACATGAATATCCAATTTCTTTTTTAAAGTATAAATTGATTACCACATAACTGAAGCAAGACCCACTTCGGAAGTAGGGCGGGTCCAGCATCACAGACGTACAATTTACACAACTCTTACTCAGCATTTTAGGATTCTAAATGCAACCCTTTGTATCAATTGTGGACTCTTCAAAGCCTAGCAAGGACTTTGCATCTTCAAAAGACAACTTTCAACTTTTTATTTCATCTGTAGGTTTCGTTTCCACTAAATGCGAATTGATATTGAAATTTTCCTTCTGGCTTTATCAACTTTTTTTATCGGAGGCCAAAAAGCCGCCCCTAAAATTTGGCGCCCCGGGCGACCGCCCGGCTTGCCCCCCCTTAGAGCGGGCGCTGTTCTAAAGAAAATGATAAGAAATATTCGCATCGTAGAATAATAAACTAACAATGCGACTAGGAAGTTGTATGGCTGACAACCGTATCACACTTCGATTTCAGTTGTCTCTGTAACGTTGATGACTACCGTGTGTAGTCATCAACGTTACATACATACTCCACTATGAGTTACGGTAATGAAGAGAGGGAGAGTAAGCTTTCTAAAAATCTATACAAATGTTGATAGAAGTCCCTTACATAATTACAACAGATTACTGTAACTTGTGAAGGGAGCATTAATTGAGTTGAAGGAAAACTAAATAAATGCCTCCCCGTATAATATTTTACAGGTCTGTATCTGTATTTTATCACTTTTTTTTTATTTATTGAGTGCAATGCGGAGGTAATTCAATTTTGTTTGATTTCATAAAATTAGATTGTGTAATAAAATGAATTAAATTAGCTTTTAATTATTGCTTTATTAAATTAATATATTTTTGAAATCTTGAATTACTGAAAAATGTCTGACATAGTGTAAGCTAGATAAAAAAAATGCCATTTTCTATAAAGCATTCGTATTTGGTTTTCCACGCATTCTCACCATAATCTCTCAGAAAACATTTGTAAAGCTTTTGATAATATCTGTTTGATATAAAAAAAAATGAGACCGAGGCTAATTTCGGGCGCGGCCGAAATTTAGATACCCTTCACTTTCTTTCATGCTAATAGATTCTACCGCGACCATATGACATATGAGAGTTGGTTAGCATTTGTGCACAATTAAAAAAACAATCTTAGAAAACGGTGGGGGGAGGGTGTCCGGTGCCTACTATTTTTACATATGATTTGTCGCATCAATGGAAATATATGAGGTTCAATTGGAATTATTGCACAAACAAAAAAGATTTTACATCGTAAAAATATGCTCGAAAAAATTTTTCTGCTATTCAGAAGTTTGGTAAATTATAATCTGACCAAAAACAACAAAGTTGTAAAAGTTACCCCGCCAAAGAAAAATTCATCTGCCGCAAAAAGAATACATATCACTCCAATCCACTGCTCATATCTAATTTTGATTGCTGGATGTACTTTTGTTTTAGGTGTAAATGCTGGAGAAGTTTAAATGTACAGGACTACTTCTTAAAGTAATTTGGTGGGAGCTTTAACATTTTATTCAGTGCCACTTTGACGGCTCCCTCCAAATTACTTTAAGAAGTAGTCCTGTAGATTTAAACTTCTCCAGCATTTACACCTAAAACAAAAGTACATCCAGCAAACAAAATTAGATATGAGCAGCGGATTGGAGTGATATGTATTCTTTTTGCGGCAGATGAATTTTTCTTTGGCGGGGTAACTTTTACAACTTTGTTGTTTTTGGTCAGATATCATATATTTTTGCATACTTAAATAGCCAACTAATATTTTTGTTTTGGGAAAAGTTTCAATAGGTTTTTTGTTCAGCATATTCCATAAATTTAATATCATAAGTTATATTCACAGGGTCTTCTTTAAAATAAATAGATACTGCAAACGCAATTGCAAATACGCCACAAATGGCTGTTGCTGAGCTTTTTTAAAATTAATTTTGGGATGAAATGGGTATAGTTTATTAATATGTATTTTGTGCAAAATAGATTTGTGTTATCTTTGTGTTATGGCTCTGCTAACATTCTGTTAGTAATCTGTTAATTTTTTGTTAACTCTGTTAATGCTCTATTAACGTTCTATTAACACTCTATTATCTTTTCGTCAATGCTCTGTTAACGTTCTGTTAATGTTCTCTTAATTCTCTTTAATCATTCGGCTAACGCTCTGTAAACGGTCTGTTACCTTTCTTTTATTACTCGATTTACGTTCTGTTAACGTACTGTTAAGGCTCTGTTAATTTTCTGTTAACGATCTGCTAACGCTCTGTTGTTGCCTTGCCAACGCTTTGTTAACGTTCTGTTACTGATCTGTCTTAATGCCCCCTGACCCAGTGTCCCAATGTCACATTGTCCCAATGTCACAGTGTCCCAATGTTTCAATGTCCTAATGCCCTAAGGTCCATTGTCACAGTGTCCTCATGTCCCAATGTTCTAATATCCCAGCGTCCCAATGTCCTAATATCCTAATGTGCCAATGTCCCAATATCCTGATGTCCCAGTGTCCCAATTTAGGTCCTATTGTCCCAATGTGCAAATATCACAGTGCCCCAATGGTTTAATGTCCGAATTTCCCACTACCCTAGTGTCCCAATGTCCCAGTATCGGAATATCCCAATGTTCCTAATATCCCAGTGCCCCAATGTCCCTGTATCCCAGTGCCCTAATGCCCCAGTATCCTAATGTTCCAATATCCCAATGTGCCAATATCCCAATGTTACAATGTTCTAATATCCCGATGTCCCAGTGCCCCAATGTTCGCACGTCCCAGTTTCCCCAGTGTACCTAATGTCCCAATGTCCTAATGTGTTGATGTCCTAATATCCCAATGTCCTAATGACCCAAGACCCTAATGTTCACATGTTCTTATATCCCAGTGCCCCTATGTGCGAATACCCCGATGTCCCAATGTCACAACATTCCGATGTCTCAGTGGTCCAATGCCCCTATGTACCAGTGTCTCAATGTCCGATTGTCCCAAGGTCATAATGTCCCAATGTCCTAATATCCCAGTGTCCTAATGTCCCAGCGTCCCAGTGTCCTAATGTCCCAATATCCCATTGTCCCAATATCCCGATGTCCCAATGCCCCAATATCCCGATGTCCCAATGCCCCAATATGCCGATGTCCCCACGTCCCTGTTTCCCCATTGTGCCTAATGCCCCAATGTCCTAATGTCCCAAGACCCTAATGTCCCAATTTCCTAATATCCCACTACCCCAAGATCCTAGTCTCCCGGTGTCCCAATATCCAAATGTCCCAATGCCGCAGTGTGTTTTAAAAAATGGTCAATGCGATGAGCCGATAGACGCAATTGTTGGAAATCTTTTGTTAACTTTACCTATTAATTTACCGTTATTTCATCTACTTATCTAAATGGAAGCCATTGATTCTTTAGAAGGACCACCAGAGGATCATACGTTCCAAATTTCATAAAAATCCCATCACGAAGCGAGACAGTAGAAGCAAGTCTTTCTGCAACTGTAGACTTCATTCTGAAATTGGGTTACTCGCTTAAGTCTGTGAGGGTGAAAATTTCACCGTTTATTGCATATATCTTACCCGTTATTGTGCCGATCGAAGATTTTATTTGGAAAGGCACTAGAACAGGATATGTGGAATATTTTGGTAAAAAAATTTTTTGGGGCTGTTGCCTGGAAGGCTGTAGCCTGGTCAAACAAAAAAGCAAGTTGTCTCCGGTAATCATAGACTTGTTCGCTTTCGTTTTTCTTTTTCCTTTGGCGGGCGAGACGCTCTCGCGTCTCTTGATAACTTATTTTTTATTAAAGGAAAAAGGATAACTCCCATTGCATGTTTCACTTTTTTCCATACTTTCTTCAGGGACAAGAAGTCTAATTATTCATAGCTTTAAAATGATTAGTCAGCAATCATTACCAGAAGAAAAATTACAACAGAAATTTAATTAAAAAAAATAGAATTTTCAATTATACATAAATACATACGTAGACCTCTGCTGTAAATTGCAGGTAAGATTTAATTTTTCAATTTTCGTTTAAAAATTGTGATTTGGCCGCGTCAGCAACTGTAATATGTCCATTCGCTTGGCTCATTGGCCAACGTGATTCTCTTGCCTAAAACCCCTCCCGAAATATTTTTCTGTGTACGGCTCTGTATGCACTTTATTT
The DNA here is from genome assembly GCA_949715475.1 of Microchrysa polita. NCBI lineage: Eukaryota > Metazoa > Arthropoda > Insecta > Diptera > Stratiomyidae > Microchrysa > Microchrysa polita. The sequence goes on from OX454420.1 coordinate 63,091,158, forward strand.
TACAGTGAAAATGTGATACCGATAATCAATGAGGCCGCGAGTGCACATTTATCTTAAATTTAGTGAAGAAAATGCAAGTGTTCACGGCACATTTTTCACGGGAGACATAAATGCGAGTTTACGCTCGGTGGACATACCCAAGCAGCACAAAATAACCTTGGTTGGATATACAACCCGATTTTTGGTTATATTTTAGTTGAATAATCAACGATATGGGTTATTGTTACTAAAGTGAGCATTTTGTTGGAGTCTAAACTTAAATATTTGCTTAAAAATTAACTAGATGGTTTCATTTGAGACATTTTTTTCTCCCGAAAACCTTAATGTTTTCTTTGCAACATTATTGCTTATAATTTGACTCAATTGTTACTCTTTGAACCATTTTGTCATAAAAGAACATAATTGTCACAAATACAACATGGTTTAAAGTATAACACAATTGTTAGAATTTGAACCGAAAGTATCTTTTTTATATTTGCAAATATATTGGATACAAAGCTTCCCAGCGCTAACTGAAACAAATATCATAAAAGGGATTATGTTAAGAGAATTTTTGACATAAGAAAAAAAGAGAAATAAAATATGGCATGACTGAGAATCAATATTGCGACCGCCATGTATGGCGCGTCAAATACTTCAGATTTAGTGAACATGAGAAGTATTTCCCTTCTGGCGCAATGGCAATGGCGACAGACTAGCACGCAAGAGGACCAGGTTCGAATCCAGTTGTAAGCAAATAGATTAAAAGGTAATTGTCTTGGATAAAAAGTTAAAAAATATAATATGTCTGAGACAAAAAGTGTCTAAGATAAAAATAAACTTAACTTATCAATTCTGAAAAAGAAAAAGTGTAAAATTTTTAATTTTTTAGCATACGAAATTGTGGTTATATTCACAACGATTTTACAACAATAATGTCTGAAAGACAACGATATTACAACAATAATGTTACGTTTAGAGCCAGGCAAATACCTCTTTTTTACGGTTTGGCAAACGTTTTTAAAACGTTTTTACAACCATTTTCCTAACAATATTGTCATATAACCATGGTTGTATTTCGGTTATATAACCGTTTTCCAACTCGTTTGTGCTACTTGGGTAGTACATACCTTAAACAGTGAAAATCGGCCCAACATTTATACCTCCAATTTGAAGACTCATATAACGTGTTTCAGGTCACCCTCTGTGGCTCACTTGGTTGAGTCGCACTCTACGATGCTAGTAATCTAGAGGTCCGGAGATCGAATCTGGGCGTGGTCCAGGAAATATATAGTGCTCCTCTATATGCAACGTAACGTTAACTCGAAGTGGCCAATGAACGGCCGAGTGAACGCACCATGCCCCACAAGGGGTTACAGTACAGAGAAGATAACGTGTTTCAGGGAATACCTCAAGTTACCGGTAACCCTGTATATAGCTGAACTATTTTCCCTTACATCATCTTCTATACCTTAGTCTCAATATGTGAATGTATTTAGGTTACCATATATGTACATACGTACATATGCGAAAAGACATCGCCATTTCACCTTAGAAGCTATCAAAGTTGCGATGGTAAATTCAACAAACACTGCAAACAGAATGTCAATCATGTCATCAATTCACGGGAGAATGAAATTAGTTTGTGTTTGTGAAACAGACATTTAGTTACAGCGCAGTAACAAGCACTACGAGATGTTATTGGTTTGTTTTCTTTATACCGTTATATTTGCTAAAGCTAGTAGAGTTCAAGGAGTCAACAAAAATTTAGTTCTGGTATTGCTAAGCTGTTTCTACTTATGTACCAACTTTGAAAAATACATTAATCGGGATGAAGCGAAATAAGCCAAAAATCTTTCACATCTATTCAAACAAAAGTACTACATGAGCTACGTAAAAGGAAAAAAATGATGTTATGAATAATGACTATTCAAGAAAATTGAATACGTAGCCAAAAAGTCACGTTTCTGTCAACCGACTCCCAATAAATCCATTTACTGTAATATATCCTTATATAGCACGTATTTTATCAAACGGAAAATTGTATTGATCAGAAAGTGCCTGGACTGGAAGCGAACTAAAATAATGAAAATCTTTCTTCTTTTCTTCCGGCTACGTCTCTACGAACACAAACCTTTACGCCACTGGTCGTAGCTATACATACATGTGAGTTTCGCTAGACAAGACAATCGTTTTGCCCAGTCTATCGTTGTACTATACAATGTTTGACATAAACAGGAGCCGCGCTATGGATTTGTTTGAGAGCAAGCAATGGAAGCTGGAAGGTAAATTTACTTGGGACAATATCGTTTCCGGACCTTTTCGACTTATAAAGAAGTTTTTTGGGTATGTTTTTAAAATGGAAAAATGGAAAGTGGAGTTTAAAGACACGAACCATTTTGCGAAGTTTTTTAAGAAACGTCGTAAAAAACCGATATAAATGGTTTTAACTTCCCAAGGATTATAGCTACGACCAGTGGCGTAAAGGTTTGTGTTCGTCGAGACGACTCATGGGATCATCGCTCATCGATCGAAGTTAAACCATAAAGTAAGAAATTGGAATAGAGATGGAACTCCATATAACATTAAAACCCACTGAACAACATTTTACCTTCGAGTGTGTGCTGTATGTAACGTGTACATACAGGAACAACATATTTCTGATCGCTGTTGTTCTCTAATATTTACAAGATACAGGATATTAGAGGTCCGGTATATGGTGACCGATTATTTTTATGAATTTGATAAAAACAAATTTTGCCCACCCCCCCCCCCCCCCAATAAAAAAATAATTCCGGCGCCACTGAGTGGAATTACCAACTTGCTCTAAAAAAAAAGTAGGAATAAAAATGAATGGCATAAAAACGTCCAATCATTGGTTTACATAAGAACTTCCCTGGTAACAGAGATGCAGTTCTTCAGCACAATGAGAAATCAACAAAAGTTATTTTTGTGTCCCACTCGCACTACACTGGAGGCCCCTGGTAATTAGGGGCCCGTGTTAAACCGAACACATGGAATACCGTACGTTACCCCACTGGCTACGACACTGATACTAAAACAAAATGTTGGCGCTGAAGCATGGGCGTAGCCAGGATTTCGGTCAGGGGGGGCAAGCCCAAAATTTTTTCATCATGATTTTCTTAGGAGTTGTCATTTCGAGCCTAAGAAATATTGTTAGAAAATTTTAGAGTAACCTGGGTTGTGGTTGGATTGGTGCACAGGGTCATGGATTTCAGACTCACCGTGAACGAATCCATTTTATGGTGCTTTTCGAACTCACGACCTACGTGACGGACTATGATGTTGCTCACATTGTAAACAAGTATCCATTTATGGGAATAAATAACATTGCTAGGCGTGCTGTTGATCTCAACACCTCAACAAAACAGCAGTTTAGATCTTGGGAATTGGATGTCACTCACACATCTGCGGCCCAAGTTAACTGGTGGACTGCCACGCATGTTATTTCTTTTTTTTTCTAATTTTAGAGTCAAATTTTTAAAATACCGGCGTACAGAGGGCTGCGCCCGCAATACGAGTGTTTGGATACATACATAGTGAATAATTTTGAACATTTTATAGGCAAGAAATGAAAATTATGCACAATATAAATGAAATGCTTCTTGTAAATCTATTTTTGGATTGGTCTAAAAATAGATTTACTATGTATTATGGCTACACATATTAACTGAATTTATTAGCTGTTTTTTCTTTTGTTTAGCAAAAGTCAACAGTCTTAGTATTTAACGTATACTGGGATTATAAAGGCAATGACGTATATAAGCTCATGCTAACCAATATTTGTGCAAAGTTATACCTATATCGGTACTTATAGCGGTTTAGGGAAACGGAGGTGAAAAAGAAAGCTTAGCTTAAAACGCCCATAACTCTGTTACCGTTACTCCAAACTGGAAAAAAGCAACTGGTATGATATGTACCCATCGAGTTCTCTGACCTGAGTACCCATACGTCCATGTAAACGAAAAAGTCAAATCTCCGGGACACCCTGTTATCTTTGCCCTACCAACTTCTAAGTATTTCGTGCCAAAGACTGTTGCCATTCTACAGATTCCTACCAAATTGCATGACGATCGGTTAAGCCGTTCGCGAGTTATTTAGTGAACAAATTTTCAAATGTTCGGGACACCCTGTTATCTTTGCCATACCGAATTTTAAGTATTTCGTGTCAAAGACTGTTACCATTCAACACATTCCTACCAAATTTCATGATGATCGGTTGAGTCGTTCGCGAGTTATTTAGTGAACAGACGGACGGACGGACAAAATCGATTTCGTAAGGGTTTTTTTTGAAAAATCTAAAAAAAACCCTAAAAATGGAAATGAGAATGATTTTCTTTTGCATTCTGATTACATTCAACTGGCCTCTAATATCTGCCTTTTAGAGCGTAGTTTGTCTATTTTCAGTGCATATTCCACTTGCGAAATCAGTTTGTTTCGTCTGTAACTTTCATCTTAGCAAAATAGCATCGTCAGAATATTTATAAATCCTTTATTGATTGAAATATGGTTAACGGTTTTAATAAGATTTCTTCTAAATTTATCAAAGTATTTATTAACAGTGGCTAAATTTTATTGCTGGTATGATTCAGCCAGAAAATAAATTTTGATTAAATAACTTGAAAGACCCGCTCTGTTGCTCATTTGGTTGAGTCGCACTCTACGATGCTAGTAATCTAGAAGTCCGGAGATCGAATCTCGGCGTGGTCCAAAATTTCCGTACATATGCGGATTGGAAATATATAGTGCTTGCAACATTATATACACTCCGAAATGATATGCAATGTAACGCACCATGGTCTCACATGGGGCTATACGGTACTGAAAAGAAGAAGAAAAACTTGAAAAACACTGAAATATGAGACTCGTTCTTTACAAGTCCCCTAGCAAAGCAAAGCTGTATACCATTTGTCACCCTTTCAGATGAAAATAAGTTGAATTCCACTAACTACCCGAAAGGACCTAACAGTTGAAATTGTGTTCTCCAGCTCAGAAGCCATGAAATGAAACAGGCAATATGGGATCCACGCAGCCACAGTAGCACACTCACAAGTTAAATGCGTTTGCTGGTACGCAGCCTCCGTCAGTTACGAGAGGCCACTCGCTGTCATCTATTTGTATGCACCTCCTGACTGCAAACTGTCCCGATCATGGCTTCTCCGGCAGCACTTGGAGTGGTGTAAAAGGCAAATTTTTTGAAAATGTTGTATAGTGCAGCGATTTTTTTACTACATCCATAAGGATTTTTTTACCATCTTCATCGACCAGGGGTGGGCGACTGCCCCTCCCTGCCCCCCCCCCTGGCTACGCCCATGCGCTGAAGTGCTTAGTAAGTAATATCGACCAGCGAGCTCAGAAGTTATTGATTGTGAAACATAAAAATGCGTTTATCTCATAAACTAACACTGCTAGAGGATAAAACTTAACACTATTCTTCGTATTTTCGGAGAGCCGCCATTTCCGAACGGTGATAGCAGGGTTGCCGTTTTCAGATTTCTAAGTGTAACATTTATATCATAAAATTGTAACATTTTTAGGTTCAGTGTAACAAATTTGAAAATATTAGTTTTAATGAACAAATTAAGCAATAAATGTGCGAAAGTCCAAAATAAATTACCTATTGCTCGCGAAAATAGTGAAATGTTATAAATTAAAACAAAATATGTATTTAAAAAATGGCTGACTTTTCCGAATATGTTATCCATGCTGTTCTATAAAGTCCGTATATTAAAGGCGATTTAACGAAAAAATTCACGTCATAGTTGGTCCCGGTTTAAAAACAAAAACCAATTTATATTTAAAGGCAATGTGGATATAGCATTTCAGGGCACTCCGCACAATAAAACTTTAACTAAGGAAATAGAAATCTTTCAATCAATCTTGGATATCATAATACTACAGGCACGCAGCGCAGTTGGTTTATAGAAGAAACGATATGTCGAAATTTCCACAATTAGTTTAAATTCGAACCCACGGCTTGCAAACAGATTTTAAACAAAACCAATTGTTTAGAAATCTCGCAATTAATATTGACACTACTCTGCACTCAGTCGCAAAACCAGATGCTCCCTTCATTACCTCAGACAATGCTTGAGCTTTCAAAGTGAATGTGAAAAAAGGTTCAATGTCGAACATTGTCTGACAAGCTAGCTCATCTGCTCTTTCCTGTCCATTAGAATACCATCAAACCACTCGTAAATCAATTTGAATTAAACTACCACGTTCATTCGTAAGCGTTCTTTTGATTTAAAATGAAATTTGGTGCCCATCTGAAGTTTACATTCCAAATTTTGCCGAATGACGAGAAAAAACATTGGCTACCGTAAATATGTTTCATTTGAATCTGCGTCAAGGTACAATTCAATTCTTTTACTGAACTGAGTCGAAGGCTTGGCTCAATTTAGCTTGTATAATTGAATGATGAACACTGATCCTGAATTAATGAAGGACCAGGACATTTAATCCAGGAGTGTCAAACTGAAAAACTGACTTGAGGCAAAATACCCATCGTCATCAAGTATTAACGCTTATTCTCCATAGTTGGAAGCCAAAATGCATTCTGAATAAAATTTACTGAAATTAGTGGAAATTGTGCATTTTTTTTTAACTTCATTTTTCGGCTTATTTCAGTTTTGAGAGTTGCAGTCTATAAGGATCAAAAAGACTTATCTTCTGTGAATCAAGACCCTAAAACTTTTCCTCAAAATTTAAGTGATTAAAAGCTTATTTTCCCCTTTTCTATTATAAATGCTCTTCAAACAAATTTAGAAACTTTTGACAAGAAGTTAAAACGCTGAAATTTGGTGGATCGATCAGCAGCCACTATTTTCGAATTAATTTACTCAAAATTTTGGACAGCTGATCAGAACCAGTCATGCAGAAATAACCTTGGGATCCAAAATTATTCGGCGGACAATAATTAAGCTTGAACGAAAAGGTCGAATACCTGAAAAATGTGAACACAAGTTATAATGCAACTGTGGCAAAGCAAAATACTGCTTTCTTAAATAAAATTCGAGAGAAAACAATTTCACGATTTTTCTGCACAAAAGTACTTTGAACAACCGCTAGCTTCCTAGAACAGAGGGCAAGATTTTTAAATACATAATTTAAGTTTACATAAACCATCGAATTCTTGACGAGTTTTAATAAATTTAGTTCAAGACCTCAATTTTTTACAAACATATACATTTTTTTATTTTTACACAATGTGCTGATACATATTGTGTTTCTGACCGCGGGTCCGCACAAAACTATGAAGTGGGCCGCATGTGGCCCGCGGGCCACAAGTTTGACATGCCTGACTGGATCGATGGGTGGACATGCACAAATCACAAAAATAGAAAATTTGTTTTTCAAAATACTTCTTCATGTCTATAAGTGAAATATAGAAAAATATTAAAATACACTTGAGTTCTCTTCCACTCTTGCCGGATTGTAACAAAATTGGTCGGGGTGTAACATTGTAACAAGAAATCGGAAATTGTAACAAAATGTTACAATTGTAACACGAGTGGCAACGCTGTGATAGGTAGAGCCTTGAAATTTTTTAACAAATTTGGGAAGAACGGCGAAAAATTAGACAACGAATTTCTGGTGAAGATTGGTCTATTCGTTCCCGATATATCTATAAAAAGTTTCGATTACCAAACACAAAAATTGCGATTACATATATTCTAAATTGCAATTTTCGACGACTGTAGCTTTTCAACGCTGAAAGCTATAGCCTTGACATTTTCGAATTTTAAAATTTACCGCTTATGAATTTTCGAGTTATCAACCATTTTCGAAAAAAAAAACACAAAAGTGCGATTTGAGCAGCTGTAACTTCCGAACGCCAATAGGTAGGACATGTGAAGTACACGTATGTCAAATTTCAGAAATCGGCCAGCGTATTTCACAGTTATCGAAAATGTTTGATTACGTAAACAAGTACTCCTAGTAGGTTAACACTTTATGGCTGTAAGTTTCGGACTAGCTAGAATAGAACCATGCAATTTTCAAAGAATATGCCCGATGAAATGTCCTTTCGGCTCTATGGGCTGATTATATCTTTACGACATATGTTTGTTCAAAATTTCGTTGTGAATTAAAAGTTCGCTCATATAAATCTGTTGTTTTGTAATTTAGTAGAGTTGTGGCCAAATACATTGAAAACAAAACGTTGAATAAAAACTGCTACAATTTTCAACTCAAACAATTGGGATTTTATTTCATACCCTGTACATCTTTTCGCTTCTTTCCGTTCATACTATACATATTTACCTAAGTTTATACATCGTTTTCATCGCTTTCTTTTTACATCTTTGTAGTCACCATCTCAGGATGATGGCTCACGGCGTTTTTTTTTTTCTGTTATTTATTTTTTTTTCTGTCTTAATAATATCATCTTTTGAAGATGCACAAATATACCCCTAAGTACCTTTTTTGTCGGTTGACTTTTCTGTGTGTTTCTAAAAAAAATTGTTTTAATTCGATTACAGCTATCTTTGCTATTTACTTTTCATTTGTTGGTTTAATATTACGGTTCGTAGAAAATAGGATTATATATAACGTTCAGTCAAAAGGAGATTTCTATTATTTCATATTTTTTTAAATTTTCAATAAATGTTATTTTTCTCTCATTTATTATATTTTTGTTTTTGTTTTTTTTTAATTTTTTTCCATTCTTCTATTAAAAAGTGTTTTCGGTTAAAATCTGGTTATTTATTTAATAACACATTCACTTAGCTCATTCTTGTGTTTCCAATGTTTTTTCCGCTGTTAAGTGTCCTTGTGCCAATTGCGTGCGGGAACAAAAACAACACGTAAGATCCACTTTCACGACACGCTCTCATAAATAAACTAGTTCACCGTCACTAGGGTTGACATTCCCTTTTCTAAACTTTTTACAGAAAATTTCATTCTAGAAACAGTAAGTCCTGCCCGCAGGTCGTATTTGCACGTTACTACCACTAGTACCGACACCGCTCGAGAGCGGTTGTTGTTGTTGTTGCTGTTGTGACAATTTCTGCTGATGAGAGAGCATTTGTTGCTGGGCATGATGCTGTTGTTGTAAGTGTTGTAATTTTTGTTGATTAGCTAAATTGAAAATAACACCAGGACCGCTGGGTTGACCGACGCTCGTAACAACCGTTATGCCGGATGGTGTCGTTGCTACGGCTGAGGTAGGTAACGGTGGTCCTACGGAGGCTGTTGACGAAGCGTTGGAGCCGCGACGTCCGAGCGTATGTCATCCATAGTAGTATTGTGAATTGTCCGGTGTCCCTCTACTGAGACTTCGCGGCAATGTGCCTTCGTAGCACACGTTGGGAGCGACAACGCCCAACGATGTAGGTGGCGGGGTGGGTGATGTGGATGGCATCAGGGCTGCACCACCAACGGCTGGTACCATTGTGCGACGTAGCGTCCCGTGATGGCTGACAAGCATTGCACCGGGCATATAGGATCAGAGTTGCCAGATTGGGCTCCTTCTCGCCAATTGGGCTATCTTTTTTCTCAATTGGCGACCAAAATTCTCAAAAGTCGCCGCGCGATTTTTTGGGCTACATAAAATACGCGCCAGGTACTTATTTTTGTTTTAAATATTATTTTTCCAAGATAAAGTAGATTTTTTGAAGGCTAAGGCTAAGTTGGAAGTTCCGCAGTTCGTTAAAACCGTCGCAACCAACCTTTTTAACCCATTTTGTACTGGTACCAGAAATATTTTTTTATGGCGATATCCTTGATATATATTGTCTATAAACACACTCTGATGACGATTCCGAAGAAATTTTTTTTTCGATTTGTTGTTTTTGTGTTATAGGGTGGTTCGAAAACGAACCGTTGGTAAGTAAGCGACATGGTATGTGTTGTATGCAATAAGGAAGGTGTGGCGTGGGCTTACATAATAAAATACAGTTTTTATTAAATTTTATATTTATTTTGGGGCTTAAGCGTTTTTTAGAACGCAAAAAAACACTTACAAAATCGTTTTGTTTTCGTCCGTCTGTCCGTTTTTCCGTCTCTCAGTGCGTTCGACTCTTCACTAAATAACTCGCGAACCTCTCAATCGATCGATATGGAATTTGGTAGATATGTGTAGAATGGTCGCAGTCTTTGTTACGAATAAATTAAAACTTGGTAGGACGAAGATGCAGGGTGTCCCCGAAGGGATGAAAAAAGGATACTTTTTTAGTTTTGATCGGAGATGGACATATGGGTTCTCAAATCAAAGGACTCGACGAGTACATTTCATATCAGTTACCCTTTTCCAGTTTCGAGTAACAGTAACGGAGTTATTGGTCGTTAAAATTGAGTAAGGTAACAACATTTAGATACACCATGTACCAGCGGTTCGTTTTCGAACCACCCAAATATAGAAGCTCATAAACTGAAAACTTCTTGTTATTCTTTTCAAATAATAATTTCAATAGAAAAATACATGCTTTTACTTATTGAATGCAATCGTTTCAATAAATTTCATGGATTTTATATATAATTTTTTTAATTTTGAAAAATGGTCCAAAAAATATGGTCATCCTATTTTTTTAAAATATAATATTATTAATAACATATATACCTGCAAATGACCCAAATCGATAGACGACAGTCTAACAGTGCTGATAACATCAAAATAAAGTTAAAAATATAATTCGTTCAATATAAAAAAAATTATTGAAAATGGTGGTTCGAAAACGAACCACCAGTACAAAATGGGTTAAACCTGACTTCTGCTCGATATACACTTACGGACAAAAGTATCGACTCAACCTATAATCGCGTATATTTGTACGTATTTTTTGAAAAGTATGATAGTTATCCATAAAACTCGTAGGTGATTTCAAAGTTTGAAACCTTAGCTACCTGTTGGTACCCTTTTTTATCAATATTTGCTGCGCACTTTTTAAATGAATGCCACTTGTAACAAAAAACTCTAAAAAATTGAATTTTATGGGGGCTAACTATCAGGTAAATTACCCCTACAAAAGCGCCCGTAATCGCTTTCTCATTATCAGTTGCATCCGAAAAGTTAGCTTACTTACATCTGAGGTAATTTCAATCAATGTTTTGTCATCCATGAATACGGCGCGCCTGATCAAGCGGCTCAAGTTGTAGCCCTATTGTCTGAAAGGTCTTAGTGAGCGAACCATCGCTCGTCGCCCGTCTTGGAATGAGTCAGTCTGCTGTCTCGAGAGTTATCAGGAGATTTCAAGAGACTGGTAGCTTTAATTCGAGACCAAGAACGGGCCGCCCTCGATCCACTTCAGAGAAAGACGACCGTTTCATTGTTACGAAAGCGGTTCCTCACGGGTGTTGCTGCGCAGCAGAATCTGCGTGTTCGCGGAGTGCCCGTCAGTGCCCGAAAAGTGAGGAAATGATTAAGGGAAGCGAATATCACTCCAAGATGGCCTGCCGCGGGCACCAAATTGACTGCTGGACACCGACAAGCACGCCTCTTATTTGCTCGAGATCGCCTGAAATGGAGCGTTACGGAACGGGGTTCAGTATTGTTCACTGACGAGTCGAGAATGTTTGTGCATGGCAGTGACAGAAGATACAGAGTCAACAAGCTTTCGGGTGAGCGATTTGCGCAGTGCTGTTTCACTGAAACGGTTGCATACGGCGGTGTTTCCTGTACACACTAAATTTTTTTCAACTAGATTCTACTGAAACGTAACTAGAAAAGAACAACTGATATTCTAGCGAAAAATGTTCGACTAGAATTCTATGGAATTTTTTTTTTTATTTTCTAGTAATATTTTACAGAGAATCTACTTTGGTTTACAAGAGTTTCAGATTTATTGTGAAGCGAAGCTCTGATAATCTAGTAAAATATACACTAGACCTTCAAGAAGTTTAGAATTAGAAACCACATATCTAGTGAAGCAAACGGAAGTAACAGGGATTCGACACTATGATATTAGAGAATTTTAACATATCGTTTGAAATAAAACGACATCATTTGACAGTCCATATAAAAATTCGCTTGCTTACCGTATACGAAATAATATGTGTGTTTTTTTGGTTATCCCGTGTAGGTTTGGGTAACGAAACTCCATATAAAAAAAATGCCAGCTGATCCACCTGTCATTTTTTATATGAAGTTTCGTTACCCAAACCTACACGGGATAACCAAAAAAACGTACCTAATATTTCTTAGTTTCGCATGTCCCAAGTAGGCATGGGTGTATTTCCATATACTTGATGCTCTGGAAACAGTCGAAATTGGCGAAATAATTTTGTTTTTGTTTTTGTTTTGCCTGCACGCAGTCCAGACATCTTATATGGGACGAGCTCAAGATAAGAGTCCGAGCGAGAAATCCAGTCCCTTCGGCCACTGAAGAATTGAAAGCAGCCCTATTAGAGGAGTGGAACGGTATTCCTCAATATAGCAACTTGATCAGATCAATGAAGAATCGACTAGAAGCTGTCATTAGAGCAAGAGAAGGCAATATCAAATACTGAAATAATAAATACTTAAGTTATTTTTCAACCGTTTTTGTTTTATTTTCAAAAAACCTAACCACACATCACCTATTTTCATAAATTCGCATTTTCCCTACGATTTCGTCCAAAGAGCAATAATTTTAAAAGTACTCACAAAATATTGGTTAAAATGCTACCATAATAAAGCTGAGGTCTCAAGCTTTTGAATGACATACGATTTTTATGGATAACTACCGTACTTTTCAAAAAACACGTACAAATACACGCGATTATAGGTTGAGTCGATACATTTGTCCATAAGTATATTTTAATTCCGAAGTCCAAGAATATGAAAAATTCATTGAAGGAGACGAATCTGATTACATGCGTTTGATGAATTTGGATTTAGGTGCGGATTGCTTAACTGAATTAGAAAATAATAATATTGCTAATGAAAATCTTATGTCTATTAAAATTGTGTGTCTGAAATTTATGATAAGATAGCAAACGAACTTATAAATCGGTCTGTCTCCTTCACATTTAAATTTTTTCCAAAATTCTTCTATTAGAATTAAAAAAAAACAGAGCATTCTTATACTGAGAATGATCAGTTTATTATTAACACTAAATGGGTCTGACATAATAAAAGTAGCAATTTCAAATGAAACTGACGAATTTCCACGTTTAAGTAAATAATCCTTAATTATTTTATCTCTGCCACATATTCTATAAGGTGATCGTGAAAATGGCATTTCCAATTACCTTTTCATATTCGAAAGAGACTTTATTTATATTTATGCATTAATTGAAAGGATTTATGTACAAAGATGAGCTCTTTCGTTTTATTTTGGCCATAAAATATTTTTGGGCTACTTTGGGCTATAAAAAACAGAAATTTGGCGATTTCTTCTGAAAATATCTGGCAACCCTGTATAGGATGGTCCTGTTGTGTGATGTGATACGGAGCTAATTGGCATTAGTGAACCTGTAATTACGAAAAGAGAAACAATGATTTTAATTGCAGCAGGAATCCTTTTTACAAAATTAGTATAATTACTATGCATGAGTACATTGAAACAAAAACTTTTTCCGTGTGACCCATATATTATACACGAGTTTTTATAAAATGAGCTTATAATTAAAACAAAAATATTTTAGTAACGTGCACGAATAAATTTTCCGGCTGCACGAAAAGGATACGTTTTGGTAAAATAGAAAAAAATTAGAAGAAATAATAGATGAAATGTCTAACAAATTGGACTTTTCGACCTTTAGCCTGGATCATTTTCAGAGATTCATTTATAAGACGGTCACAATAAAGAAATGCTAATTACTACTACTTTTCGTAAAGGTACCGCGTTCAAGCTTAACAAGTTCTTATCGCTTCGTTACCATGTGCTAGTATCCAACACATGAATTTCTATTCTTGGCCCCATCTCGGCTACCCACATAAAGGACTAAAAAGTTGTCCCTTCATGCATGTAACTCTTATCTTCAGCTTAATTTACTTCGGACTAGACATACCGTACGAAAAAACAAACAAAACGCCCATTATCTTTTTTCAATAACAAACCACATAGTATAATTTTAGAATATCTATAAAACCATACATCGTCCATTTGCTGATTTGTATATCAAAAGGGTGCGTAGCCATAGTTTCATGGTGGGGAATTTTTCCGCCAATTGAGTCAATCTAGTGCCAATTCAGCGCAAGTTAATATACCTACCTACCATACTCTCGATACGCTTCAGATATTTTCCAGAACTACTTTAACAGTGCATAATGCCTCATTTCATTTATGAGGACTTTACGAGAAAAGAAACTCTTTCAGCGAAAATATGATTATATAATATCTCTGCAATAAGCTTCAGGTCGAATATATTCACTATAGACCATGCAGGGTGGCCTCATCCTTTCTCTTCTTGTCGGATGAGTGTTATTATCTTCTGTTTATATTATGCAACCGACTTGCCTCTCGGACGTATATATTTTTATCGTCGACATTATTTTCAACCGAGAAATTTTCCAGAACGTTCGCTGGGCCGAAGCAAAATCAAACGATAATTACATCAAATTTAGTCACCATAGCGAAGATGATAGGAAAAAGGTTTCTCTTGGTCGTGATGTGTACGTTTATAGATAACATGATTTCAGTATAAAAACATTCCCATAAAATAATGTTTATTTTTTAGTAGGCATTTGTGAAATATAATTCAAACACCAGAATATTTGTCATTGTATTTAACTTTATACCTAATATTATTGTGGTTCTTTATGGCCTTTATCTATAACTGAGTTTCTGTATTCGAGGGAATGGGGGAAGTTAAAATAAATTTCATGTTTCTATATATGCAGCCTTTTTTGCTCTATATCTTTTTTAATATTGATATTGACCATACATACGGGGTTTTTAGGTTTTTGTCTTTTTTTTTTAAGTATACAATGAAACCTGTCTAAAGAAACCACTGTTGGTTCCCGAAAAAGTGGTCGCTATTAGAGGTGGTCACTTAATAAGGGAAATGAACTAATGTACTAAATTAATTAATTAATTAAGAGGCAAAATTCAGAACCTTTTCTAAATTGAAGTCACATGTGAAATTTCAATGCTACTACCTACTCATGAAAACACGCCTACACTGAAAAAAAAACTTGTAAAAAAACATGTAATAATAACAAGTTTTTGTTGTTATTTTGGATTCATGTGAAATCAACATGAAATATTATCTTTAACATTGACCAATGTTCTTACAAATATTCTTTCATGTTAGAACAAACATCCACTAATGTTTCATTAATCGTTTATTGTTGGTTAATTAAAACATGTTGGTCATAACATATTGACAATGAAAAATCGTAAATCCAAACAGAAGTTGCAAATATGCATGTTAAAGTAACAAGAAGCTACGTCAAAATGAACGAATTGTCCTTTTAAATGAAATTAATTGGCAGTATACGTAAGTTTTTACAATGTGTCAAAATGCAAGATTTTTTCCTGTGCAAATTTCTTCGCATTTCGTGACATATTGAGGGTGTTTCCGGATTGAACAACATTTGGGTAAGGAAATTTATAAAAAAAGTTGAAGATAAACTACACAATTTTAACATTTTATGGCCGATACAGACTAGCAGCAAATCCTGATGTAGATTAAAATTAATTCAGTCAAAACCCTGGACACTAGATCGAATTGTATGTCACTAAATTCAAAATGCATCGTAAGATGTACTTGCATCATTCAAATTGCCGTAAAATATGGTACAGTTGTTAATCAAATTGAGGATTTAGTAAATCCTGTCGGAGGTGTGAATAGCCCATTATCAAAACAAATCAAAATTTCGAGGAACTGAAAGGAGGACTATTACTGGCGGCGACTTTGTAGATACATTTCCGTATGGAACTCAACCCAAAAATTCCTTGAACTCTGCACGGGTTTATTGCTATAAATTTGCAAACAAGCCAGTGCGGAGTTGGATGCATTGATACTTCGTACTGCGAACGAGGTTTTCTCGCCAATGGTAATTCAAATGCATTAAGGCGTTTTCAATTCCTAGTTTTTGGCCATGAAAACGCAGCAATTTTTACTGAAAGAATCCCAAAAATTGGATCTTTAGGGCTAGACATGAAAACTGAATATTTGCCAAATTTCGAAAGTTCACACTAGAAAGATGTTTCTGATGCCATACCCTAGTTACCCTACGTTTAAACACGAAAAAAGATTAAAACGCGGCCAGTGCAATAATAATTTAGCAAACACAAATTGGTATTGGCTGAATTACAAAGAAAGCAGCAGCAGCATCCTGACCAAATGACGTCTACAAAAACTAAATGCATAGTCTATTGAGCATTTTTGCTGTTGCTGCCTACTGTGAATAACCTATTTATTGCCTAACTAGAAACGACTTCAATTTCCCGCGGACCATGCTTTTATATAAATTATTACTGTTACTTAATAAATTTATTAAGAAAACTTCCAAAAAAGCATAAAAAACTATTAAACTATGGTCGCGTTATACGGGGATACTATATCGGATTTTTCACGGTCGCTAATTGAGGTGGTCGCTTAAGAAGGGTAAAATTTGTATGAACAAATGAGTGATGTAGTGGTCGCTGGTTCGATAAACAGGTGGTCGCTTAATACGGGTGGTCTTTTAGACAGGTTTCACTGCATTTACTTTTAATTATTTACAAGCAACAATTAATATTTTAATAAATAGAATATTAGCTAATAAAGATCAGAATAATGTGCTTCGTGCTCCGACTTCTGAATCCTTAATTAGAATAAATATTTGATTTTCTTTTAACTATTTTTTTTTGGAGAATTAACGGGTGGTCCAACTAGAACGCACGATGTTAATTGAGTGTCACATCTTAACGGTAAGTTTCTCGCCCAACTTTCCTAGACATTTCTTTGCTTCCGTGTTTTTGGCAAATTCAACCATGGAGAAGTACACAATTGAGCAGCGCGTTAAAGTTGTTGAAGCCTTTTACGAAAATGGACGTTCAAATCAAAATGCTTTTCGTGCACTTCGTGTTTTTTTTGGTCAACATAATCGACCAAATAACGGACTACTTGTGGCCAGAAATCGAAGATATGGACCTGGACGATATGTGGTTCCAACAGGATGGAACCACGGCAAGGACACTTGCCACACAGCCAACGAAACAATGGCTATTTCGCACGATAAATTCAATGGCCGTGTTATCTCTCGTCTTGGCGATGAACTTCTTTCTCTGGGGATATTTGGAAGAAAAAGTGTACGTCAATAAGCCAAAAACAATTCAAGAGCTAAAGGATGAGATTATTCAGCACATTCACGATTATTCAACCTCAATTATGTCTCAGAGTAATTGAAAATATGGACCATCGGATAGAAGTATGCCACGGTAGCCATGGTGAGCATTTGGCCGATATTTTGTTTCACACATAATTGTCATAGATCCTTCTATCATAATAACAAAAATTTAGATAATTCTCTAAAAACAATTTGTTTTATAAGCAATTAACTTCAACAAAAAAGCAGATAAGATCTTGGAAATAGGATGTCACTAACACATCCTGCGGCCTTAGTCCAATGTTGGATTGTCGCGTCTGTTATTTTTTTATTTTAACTTCGTGCATTCACGTTGGAGCACCCTTTAGTTAGGTTTCGTTAGGTTTCCACCAATTATATAAAGGGCTTAATTGAAATTGCAGCTGCGGATCCCAGTCTGAATCTAGAGGCAGTAGTTCAAATTGTTCTACTTTTTCCGCTGATCATGTGTTCTAGTAACCAACCTTCCGTCCAACATTTGGTCCTTCACTGTTGCTCACGGTCTATTCGATTCAAGATTACTTTGGTGAACCTTGTATGCCGGTTTCAAAATGCAATTTTCAGTCTATTAAAACTGCGGTGGCGATATCCTCCTTTTCTATTACCGCGATTTATCCACCTTAACATCAGGATGCTTGTAATCACTTGTCTTTATAATATTCTTTCATCACCAACCCAATAAAACCCCTACTTAGGACCGCCACTGCATCCAAGTATTGTGAACATTTTTAAGGAAATAATAAAGCATTAAACTGCCTATCTAACGGTAATTAAATGATCACGCTTGGTGAATTTGTTCAATTACATAGTGACCGGTCAAAGTTTGAAAATAATGGACGGATTTTCTATTATTGTCTAAATAATTCTGGAATACACAAAATGGCTTTCAAAAAAACACACTCTAACACGTTTCTTAAATAAGTAGTTTTTCAGCAATCGATAGCCACAGTCTGACCTTTGACCGGCGCGGCTGCCGTTGACCTTAAATCCGGTACCAATTTAATAAGTAATAATCTCTACACTCTATGAAATGTTTACTATTATAATAGTGAAATTACTCTGCAATCTAAATTTGCAAATCAAGTGTAATTTTACATAAAAAATGTTTAAAAAATAACTCCAATATATTAGCAAATTTACACCACGCTATGTTTAAAAACACTCCGTAATAATAGGAATATAAAGCGGTTTCACTCTTTTTTCATTGTAAAGATTTAAGTGGCGAACCTTTACGAATAATATAGTTATCAATAAAACTATTTAAGGATATATAAAATATAAACAAGTATCGGTCGAGTTTTGCTGATCAGTTTTTCATCTACATGGGAGGTTGCAATATGATCTTTTTGTGCGATCTGTACACTTGTTCTTCTTCTCAGTACCGTATAGCCCAATGTGCGGCCATGGTGCGTCAACTCAGCCGTTTATAGGCAATTTCGAGTCAACGTTACATTGCATATCATTTCGGAGTGTAATGTTGCAAGGCACTATATATTTCCTATCCGCACATGTACAGAAATTTTGGACCACGCTGAGATTCGATCTCGGGACCTCTAGATTACTAGCATCGTAGAGTGCGACTCAACCAAGTGAGCCACAGAGCGTGTACACATGAGTTCTAAATGCAGATCATTTTTGGAAAAATGTGTTACACTGTGCTAAGTACAGCCGATTGAATTATGACAACTGGAGAGCACGCTACAAAAAATGAGTAAAACTTCAACTGCACGTTGTAAAAATACACCGAAAATCCGAATTAACCCTCGGATGGTTCAGTGGGGTCTGACAGACCCCAGAGAAATTTAAATCTTAAATTTTTTATAGAAAAACTTGTTGAATGGTATTTTTATGCATATGTAATTTAAGTATGTGTCACATGCGTTCATTTAGGCATGCATTTGTTTGAATTTCTGAGTTTGTTAATAAGTTATAGCACTTTCAAATTGCTCTGGGGTCTGTCAGACCCCACGAACCATTTACGTATGTCTTTTTTACAAAAGTACATTTTTCGTTTTGTGGGAAACTTTCAAAGTATGTTATTTGGAAAACGATAAAATGCAATAATAATAGTCGGGAAGTGTTGAAACTTTGTAATTAGAGTACATTTGGGAAATTAGAAATGTTAATTTTGAAAGAAATGAAAAATTTAGGGTGTTTTGAATTAGGGGGTTTTAAATTTTTTACTCAATTCACTTAAAATTATGCCGTTTTTTTTACATGGTTTTCATTTATGAGGATCTCCTTTCAATATTGTGTCATTACCTTATGTTTTTTAAGTCAAGACATAAATTTATGACTTTTATGAGCGTAAGAATTAGGTCGGTATTTTACATAATCATAAAGCTTACTCAGCGAACTTGGCTATACACTTGTCGAACCTCTTCTAAGAAGGAGGAAATCATCGGGCAATATTCGCCGAAGCACAGCGCAAAATATTGAAGACATTTTGTGCACTATTCAGCTTGCAACCCCCCCCGTATGGGGCTAATGCTCCAGGTCCCCCAATGGGGTCAGATGGTCCCCCAAAAAGGCAAAGATTTTTTCTATGCCCACGACCAAATGATCGGAAGACAAAATACAATTGCAACGAGTGCAAAAAGCCAATTTGCGAAGACCATCGAGGAAAAAGCTGTGAAGAAGAATGCTCTAAATATTGACTAACTTTGGATCCCGATTTAAGAAAAAATATTAACCTTAGCTGAAAAATATTGATGTTCTTATCTTTGTTAATTAGTATTAAATACGTTTTGACTTCTAAAAAAAAAATTTGTTAAACTTTTAGTTTTTATGTTGATTTATTTGTGATAAGTTCAAATTACCCTCAAATTTGACACCACCTAATTTTTTCTTCCACACACTAAAAGCTACTGTCCGAATTCCACTTTTTTTTATATACCACTTAATCAAAAGGCTTCAAAGTTACTTCTAGCTCAAACAAATGTAGCAAAAAAGCAAAAATTTAACTTTTAGAGCGATTTTTGCCTTGGGGTCTGTCAGACCCCACTGAACCATTTACGTATGTAAAATTTACCTGAACCATCCGAGGGTTAAACACATAAACGTTGAAAATCTGAATTATACAGAAGTGTAGCGTAAAAATATATTTCACACCGATTTAGGTGTAATTTTCTTATTTTACACAGAAATTGTTGAAAAATGCACTCTGAATGTGATAATAAGCGGGAAAAAGTGTAAAATTACCGCATTTTCAGCGGAAATTTAAATTCACTTTTTAGAGTGTAGTACAATACCCCCGTTTAAGCAAATTTCAATAAATACATACGTACGCTACTACAAAAGTTTTTAAAATAGGCATGCTCTAGTATGTTTTCGTCAAATATGTTATTTCCATCAGAAAGTTTGACCTTTTTTAGCATATGTCCGTTTAGAACACCTTGATGACAAGTGATACTCGTGTAAGATACAATTAGTTAAAAAAAAGTAAATTTAGCAAATAAACGGAATAACCACGTGAAAATTTTCGGCAGTGATTTTCTACGATTTTAAAGTTGGATTATCACAACAACAGTGTTTCGATCGGCTTCATTTTACATTTTGGGATAAAGCACCATCTCGTCCGACAGTTATAACTGATTTAACGAGTTCAAACTCACTCAAGGACATGTTTCGTGAAGGTCGTCCAAAAACAGCCATTGTGCCGGAAAACGTAGACGCCGTGCGTGAAATGATTACGCAAGACCGGCATGTGACATACCGTGAGATAGAGGCATCCTTGGGCACTTCTGCGCCGACCATTGATTCGTTCGATGCTGCATTGAAATTTGGCCGTAAAAAAGGTGTGTTCCCGTTGGATCGCGCATAATTTGAGAATATCTCAAAAAAGGCTCGTGTCGATTGGTTTGGTTAACATGATAAATATACCATAACGGTGCATCAAATGACGTTAATATGATACGGTGACGTGTCATGGATCCATGCTTATGGGTCGGAAACTAAACAGCAGTCGACTGTGTGTGTGTTCCAAGACGAGCCCAATCCAAGAAATGTTGTTCGTGCACGCTAAGCACTGCGAGGCAAATGGTGTCCTGTAGCTATTTTTTCACTTGAGGAACTTAGTACGGTCAATTTCGAGTGGTACACACCATTTGCTTGCCCGAAGTCTTAGGGGAAATTCACAAAACGAACAAGAGAAGACGAATTAAAGTTTGAATGGTAGTATCTGGGATACTACTACTATGATATTTGGACGCGCAATCATGTGCCCTCTAAAATATTCATGTAGAGCTTTTAGCAGAAATGAACAGTTTCAGGGTTAGGGACCAAAAAAAACGGAAAAATAGCGAACATTTTGGGGTTTTCACGATTTTTACCCTGATTGGCAACAACATTTGTGATTTGTGCTCAGCACCCCCAAAAATATAGGAAACAAAAAAAATGTTACCACCTCCATTTTGCAATCTCGTGTACTAGATTTTTATCTGCTTATTACAGTATACAAGAAGCCATACAAAAATAATGGAAAATACTATTATGTACTTGCAACGCCAATTTCGTTATTTAAACCTACATACATACATTATGTATTACTCCCTATTACTGGCACTGACTTTTTCATGCCAAAAATGGAGCTTAACATGAAAATGTGTACGAGTGTGTAATGCATGAATTTTTCCTAATTCAATCTTATCTTCTAAATATTAATAAACTTATTAGGCTGACGTGAACATTTTAGAGAAAATTTGTTGATCATGATTTACCATATGTATAAATGTAAGGTAAGGAATACGCTTAGGCTTATTAAATCATCATCAATGTGGCACGATAGCCCGACGTCGGGCCTTGTCCTCCAGTTTCGGAAGCCAAGCAGCTGGTGTGCGTCTTCACCTACGGAGTTCTCCCAGCGAGCTCTCGGTCGTCCACGCAACCTCGCTCCGTCAATTCTTTGTGCGTTCATAACTTTCTTTGGCATGCGATTATCGTCCATCTGTTGTACATGCCCCGCCCATTGCAGACGTTGAAGCTTCACGATCTTCGATACTTCCAGCTCATCGTACAATTGATACAACTCATGGTTGTACCGGATACGCCATTGGTCTCGCTCACCAACGGCCCCGAAAATTCGCCGAAGGACCTTTCGTTCGAATCGGTCTAGCAAAATTTCGGAGGCTTGGGTAAGGGTCCATGTTTGTCCATGTTTCGCAGCCTTTTCGCTTATTAAATAGTGTCAGAATATCTGGGTAAATTTATTTGATCTAAATTGTGTTTTGCATATGAATTATGTATAGGTCTAATTATCATTAGGTCTAAATTACCCAACACATTGAATTTAACAAATCTATAAAATTTGAAATTTTAACATTTCGATTTGTCGAATCTGACAGTTTTATCGTGAGGAATATCAAAGACTGACAGAGAAATACTGACCTACTACGATTTTCAATTTTATTAGTCTAGAAAGATTAAAAAAGTTTGCATACGCATACCAAGTTGTACGTACAGGCCAGATATTTCTCTCTGATCACTGTTACTCATTGAGAGGTAGCCCTCGGTCTTAGTCATATTTCATATATTTATTTTAAGGAATCTATTCTGAAACAACGTTCTCCACATTGAATAGAGCAATGGAATGCGCATTCATTAAGAAACAAGAAGTGGCCTTTGAAAGTTTTCTTGCATTTAATTATTTTTCAAAACCGGACACTATCCTTGTATTAATGCTAAGGGATCCAGTACATATTTCATATTTAGTCATATTTATATTATAATATGCTTAAGCCCACTTGATTTCGCTTACTGCGAGTCTAAAAAATTATACTGAATGAATCGAGTAGGCTTAGGCATGTGACATACAAATTATAATAGAAATATGACTG
Source organism: Microchrysa polita (assembly GCA_949715475.1). Taxonomy (NCBI): domain Eukaryota; kingdom Metazoa; phylum Arthropoda; class Insecta; order Diptera; family Stratiomyidae; genus Microchrysa; species Microchrysa polita. The sequence goes on from OX454420.1 coordinate 63,114,210, forward strand.
TGTAATGGAGGCAATGACTGCTTCCAATTGGCATCGCGAGCTACTAATTGGCAGTCCGTCTGGATACCACAGACAGCTGGAACTGCCAAATTTGACGGTTCGGATATTTAGACCAGCCAATGGTATAATTTATAGATTTTAGACCAAAAAAAATTATCCTGGGACACTTTTTAATTGATCTAAGCGTATTCCATAGTCTTAACAGTTCGATGGCTACCCAACATTTTTATTATGGTTTGCAAAGTTATTACATAGACCTTCGCTGTTACGAGCTGTTTAAGAGAGACTGTCAGCAAACAGCCATATACATAATTGTGTGTGAAATTCACATAAATTAATGTGAATGAAAACTTTAGTCAGTACAGTACCCTGTAAACATTACATGCAATTTATTGCCCGTGCTTGCGTTTGCAATGCCTAATCCAAATCCGTTTAATTTTCACTAAATCTCTCTTGTTGGTACATACAAACATATTTCAATTTAGATCACTCTGTATCTGTAGCTTGGTTTCATGACAAAGGATTATAACGTTGCGTTGAGTGCTTGAGCCCAAACTAGTGCTAAAGTCTGGAAAACTATTGCTTGTCCTGCTACGACATTTCCGTGATAATCGGAATTGTTACTTGGATGCAGTGAGTATTCCCCAAATACTGGAATGTATAAAGACCGATGCGTAAGAATCTCGGAAATTTGTTATGTTCGCGGCAGACTGGAACACGTAATCAAGGTCCTGGCTAATATGCACATACACATCTACATATTTCAATCCGTTCCGCCATGTTCCGATCTGCATAAAGCATTGCATGAACAAAAGACTGTTATGAAAAGCACACGAGTAACAGAGAAAATAAAAGGACATCGCGGCTATATTGCTCACGGCCCCGTCGCGCAACCGTTGAAGCTCAAGTGTAATTATCCTCGTTCGCCTTCATTTTATGCTCTTTCTTTTTTTTAGTGTGTCAAGGCTATGAGTGCATATGCAAATTTTTAAAGTTGCTCCCTTGTTAAACGACGCTGACGGTTGAAGAGGATAGTTGCTCGAACACGCGGGTCCTCTATACCTACATTGTTGTCGGAAAAGGATTGCAGGCCGTTTAAGTTCATAATTGGACTTCATGCTTTGCAATTTGACATGGACTTGCCCTCGGCTCTCCCGATATCGTTGGACTTTGTTCGTATATTATAATATGTGTCGACCCTAGAGAGACATGCTCTAGCATTCTTTCAATTATACCCTTCACTTAATGTCCTCCATTCTGTTTAATTTTGCATATCCATGGTAGAGTTATATGCGGATGGCATTGGTGATGATTATGGTGGAGGTATAGTTATTACATAATGTGATTTTCATCCTTTCAGGGACATATAAGAGCTTTGTGTCGGGACTATGCAGTAAATTGCTCTCGTTTATGTTGAGAGATGCAGAACGTTTTTCTTTTTCTTTTTAAAGATTCCAATATGTAGTTATAAAGCCATTAAATTAAAACAATGAAATTATAAGTGTATATGGAAAAATCCTAGTTTGAATAATATGAAAAGCAGATTCTCGTACTAATATTTTTCGATTGTCAATGCAAACATTTGCATGGAGGATACTCACAACCCTCGTGTTCAGGAACTAAACCTACATTCTAAAAACTTTAATTCTATAAAGCTCAAGATGAAGATATTTTTTATGAAGGTGCAAATGCACAAAAAAATGTTGTATTTAATACTTACGAGTATCCATATAATCGGTAGTGGCCAGTATATTGGAAAAATCAAAGGCCACATTATATGCACCTTCTAATAAATCCAACCAACTCATTTCCTGCCTCTACTGTACGAGGAGATTCATTTCAAATTCGTCTACGCTATACGATTACTCATACATATCTTGAAAAGTAATTGAAAACTTTCTCATCAAATTGCTCATCAGGATAATCGTCATCATCGGTTTTCGCATCATCGTCAGCACGAACAGCCTTATTGGCGTAGTCGCTGTTTGACTGTTTGTAATATATCCGCAATGGGATATCATTCTAATTTGTTGGCAGCAGTCGCTCTGGGAATTTTGTAATATAAAGTACAAACAAATTACCAAGTACTTCCACTCCATTTAACAGTTTGGAGGGGAAAGACGATTGGAAATTTTACAGAAATTACTGAAGCGAGTGTTAGGTGTCAATTGGAAAAAGTGCTTAATGGGATGGTGATTGTTTTTTGGTTTGCGTTGTTCAGTGAATTGATAAATCCTGGAAATTATTTTCAGAATTGTAAATTACTTGTATAATAATGGCAGCTTGCAATACATTTTTTGTCAGATTTACTAGAATAGCGTGCATAATAATAAGTAGCGAAACCTAATATGCTTTCAATGCTCTCACTTTGGCGCACTTAAATTTTAACTTTATCGTAACAAATCCGGCAAGGTATTTTAAGGGACGTTCAAACATGTTAGCATAAATGTTCTCACAACATATTCCACAATTGGAGGTGAATGCTACGGTTTTGGTACCAAAATTTGCTACTACGTAGTGAACAATTAGCCGTATGATTTCATTCTATACATGTATATCAGTGATACCCAAACTAGGGGCCCGCTTAGGATGCGCGACAATTAGGGATGGAGAACGCGACCGCAACTCTAATGTTTATGCCGTTTATGAATTTATTATGGTTTCCTTCAACACCATTATTCAGACTAAAACTTCTTTCGAAACTCACCAGGGTAATCAGTTGTTGCAAAACGTTGCAGATTGCCAATAATTTTATTTCATCGAGTAGAAAAAACGCTGCAACTAAATCTGTTTGACCACAGCTGATGATATAGCTGATTGAAATTGACAAAGTACGCGATTCTGAAAAGAACCGCACCAATCAATCCATACAAAGGATAGGATAAATATTTGGTAAAAATCTTGCGGATTTAGGTCGCTCCGGTGATATAATTTTTCGTATCACTGAATCCATGGTGACGGCCGAACTCGCGACGAAATTCAACATGCGGAGATCATGAAATTTAATTAATACTTCACAAAATTTCCAGTACTTCCAAAATATGGGCAGCACTAACAAAAAAATGTTCAAGGATAAGCAGACCTCGCAAGGGAGACACGAACTGAAAAAAAGTTGGGAACCACCATATAGATAATATGGCATCTACTATCAATCTGTTTGGCACAGTACCTAAGGGGCGGCAATTTTTTCTCTTGCCCGGGGCGGCGAAAGTACGAAAATTGATAGTTTTTTGCATATTAATTTATTTAAAATTTTGCTTTTTCCCAAAGACACTGTTGGGCCGGGAAACCACTCGTCGGGCCGTTCTTTTTTTTGTAAGAGGTTCTCCCTTGCATCAGGGATGTCTCACCATCAGTCTGTGCCCTGTGCGATAGAAAAGAATTGTATCCCATTTATTTTGTTAAATTTTCCAATTAGTTTAACAAAATGCGGTATATTTGCATTTTCGAAAAGCAACTGGGTTTTCATTAGGTATAGATACAAGTATGAACACTTACACATCCATCGAATCAATAATGAAAAGTAATTTGACTATTTTTTGTGATTTTTGTGCAAACTACTTACACGCTCGACAGAGCGTTTGCGCGACGCACACACTTTGGTCCTATCTCGCGCAAAAGTTCGACCAAACCACGTGCAAAAGATCGGCGAACCATCAGCTCACCCTAATGTCAACCCTAATGACTCCAAAACTATTTTATATGTTATACAAAATTCATTACCTGTTGGGTAAGTTGTATGATTTGTATTATTGTGAAGATGTGCCTTTAAAAAAAACATTTCACACTATCGCACTCTTTTCCGGCAGTCAAACTCGAATCCGACAAATTTATTGCTCGTGATTCGCTCAAACGCTTGCGCATGTTTTTTGTAGTTTTTTTTTACCTAGACTTGACGTCACTAGATCTTCACCATATTAGTGGCCAACCAATTGCTCAAGTCTCGAAGCAATCTAAACTCCACAAAAAGTGTGATTGACGCAATCTAAACGAGCCGAGTAGGTATGAAACCAACAATTTGTACAACTCTTCTGCGATTTCCGTATATAGACGATTCAGCCGAGTTTTTGCGCGAGGTTCGCCGAACCTACCATACAGGAAGACTATCTTGTTTCCGCTGTCAAATTTGAGGAAATTGTTACGAAATCTGTTAAACATATTATAGTCACATTTGAATGAAAACCTTCAGTCTTCCACATAGTCTCAAATGAATCAGGAATCTTTTTCTTATTTGCACTAGCCCCTTGAGGAGCATATGTTCCAACTACAAATAAATTCGGAGTGTGATACCACTTCGACGGGCTATGCCGTGTTTCGAAACTAGTTTTTCTATGAATCTCTATATCACAGAGTGGCGACCGAACATTCACGGCCATAGAGCATGATAAAATGATTCACGTATACTTACTTCTAAAATTATGGATTTTCTCTAGATGAATATAAGGCCCCAAAACTGATTGCCTACCAGAATTCGCCAAGTTAATATGTTCTCAGCGGATATATCCGCCGTGAACGTGTTATTGTCGCGATTAAATTCGGTCGAACGATTGTTATGGCAAATTGAAAACACCCAAAACCGGCGAGACAAAACAAGGAACATCCAGCAATACAGAACTCGTAAAACTCGGTAACTTACCCATTGGTCCACTGACGGGTGGTGCTGGTCCCATGTATGTCGAAACAGGTCCACCACCCCCACCAACTATCATATTGGGTGGTGGTGTCGCTTGCCTACTGCCACCGCTGACAATTAAACTGCTTGTGGGCACTAGCATTGTGGTTGATGTATGCGAAACATTGGACGGTGCCAAACTGCTTCCATACGGACTCGGCGATGGTGTATACGTCATGTAGTTGTGCTGTAACGACAGAGTTGGCAAAAGGATTAATGATTTCGACCATTCCGAACTGGAAACGTTTGATTGAATTTTTGACTAGCACTAGGCTGAGCTAGTCTCGTATGTATTTCGATAGAAATTCGAATATTATTCCAGCTGAATGGGGAAACACGGTGGTTTTTTGTTCGGTTGATTTTTCTGTATGGGATGGAAATTCAATTCTAGTCTATAACAGAAAAAAACTTTCCATCCCTGGTATCCTATGGGATAATTTAAATTTGCAATGACCCTAATAAAGTGTCATGCATTTTTTTCCTGCAAAATTCGGTGGAAGTTACAAATCAAATTACCTCGTTACGTGTTAGACTCGGTACTGGCAGTGGCGTTGTTAAATCGATATCGGCATCAATTTCGGAAATGTCGTCACTGAAACCGTTGGGCAGTTGCGTTTCACCGGTGGCACTTTGTTGAAATTTACTTTCAGTCTTGGCACTCCTTCGCTTGTGTATGACAAGACGACCGACAACCAAAATCAGGCACAAGAGTACGCCTGCAGCTACCGAAATAATTAGGTACAAATAGAAACGTTCTTGATTCTCTGCAAATAGACATAAAGTACAAATACACGTAAATTCAAGACAATTCTAATTAGAGAAGATGAGTCAAAATGTGTGAATGGCGTACACTGCCCTTTTCAATTCTTTGAAACTTCAAAAGAGTCATAGTGAAGGAAGTTTTTTGGTTATGTGGAATTAAATTCCTGTAAAAATTTATTGGAATCATGCGAATAAGAGATTAATTATTTAGATTAGAGGTAAAAGAGACTGGTAAGATTCAGGATATATGTGGTTAGAAATTCCGGGGTTGACCCAGGAATCAGACTGGATAAATCTAATAAACTTCACAAAAAAGAGATACATATGTGCATTCTCTCTTACAAAGACACTTCTTGATTGACTTTAGTATATCTGAAAATAGTATCGGTACCTATTATAAAGGTCGCCATTATTGTCGATCCTCTATCGAAGAAACAATAAAAATATAATTCCGATTTTAGCTATTTATTGAAATTGAACTGCAAAAGCATTGAAATAAGTTAAAATAAATATGTACATATAACTTTTCGGTTAGGACTCTTTTCGCGGTAGCGATTCCAACGAAATATCTGTATTGATATACAGGCAGAAACGACCTCGCTTCAAAAAACCTATACAATGATACATACTTACACAAGCAATAACAGCTTTTACAGCCTGAATAGTCAATCTGAACTGGATTGAATTTTTCTGGATTGCTTCATACTAAAATGACTGAAATTTCAATAAACCTATACATAATTAAAATATTCGTAGACATACACTGCCACACAGTTTCTGCGAAAAAAACTTTCCGCGGAAAATCAAATAAATCAATTGGCAAATAATATTTTCAAATAGTTTTTTTTCAATTTCAAACACTTTTTCGTTACTTTTTTTTTTGTAGACATTAACAATTCAACGTCGAGCGTCGAGAGCGTGCAGAACTGCAAGTTATGTTCTGAGGCTAACATTGTTTCAATATAGTTGTATGATGCTGTTAAATGTTCAGAAATATGCACTTGTATGTTGAAGTATTACAAATTTTGCACAGTGAGAGAGAATAGAATTTTTAATTAGTTCACACACATACTCGTACATAATAGAATTGTATGCAATTTATAGAAAGGCATATGTTCAATCGGGCCAAAATATTGAATACAAGAAGTGAATGATGTACTTTTTCTTGGATACAGGGTTCCCCATAAGTCAATGCATATAAAGCCGAAAGTAGATAGTAGTCAACTATTTTTACAGCTATGTATACACAATGAAAAGAAAAAAAAACATTCGCGCTTTGTTGTAATTGTTCACGTACTGTAACTGCAAATCTTAATATCCCTCTTGATTTACTCCAACTCCTAGTGCATCATGGTGCGTTAACGACTACCGTCTATAGTCGTCACCCATTCAAAGACAACTGAATTCGGAGTGTGATTATTCTGCGATAAGAATATTTCTTATCATCTTTTGAATAATAAACTTGCGGCGGGTCATGGCGAGTTTGGAAACTCGTTTTATGTCTTAATATACCAAGTTGGAGTCCTGAAAATATTTTAGAGAAAATTCCGCAGGAAAAACCGATGTACCGGGATTAGGAACAGACCTATCCTAACACCGGTACATCGGTTTAAGACCGGTGTTTAATCAGCACGGGTACTTTTATTTCGAGGTACCGATATCCCGGTTTTTGTCCGTTTTTTTTTCAACCATGGGCCGGTCCCGGTTTTTTTCCCCAACACCGGTTTTTGCCCGTCTTTTCCAACACGTGCACTGCGGTGTTTTTTTTAACCATGGACCAGTTATTTTTCTAACACCGGTGCAACGGCTTTTTACTCGTTTATTTTTTTTGTTTTTAAAATGGACTGGTTTTTTCCCAACACCGGTCCACCGGTTTTTTCAACCATGGGCCGGTTTTTTCCCAACACCGGTGCCCCCTTGTTTTTAAAAAATTGGCCGTTTTTTTTCCAACACCGGTGCATTGGTTTTTTTTTCTTCCCAGTACCGTATAGCCCCATGTGGGGCATTGAATTTCTAGTACATGAAATGCGCATACAATATGAAAATATCATCAAAAAGTGGCTCTAACATATGGCTAAACTTTTTGAATATTTAGACCATATTTAAACCAGATTTTCAAATATATAGGTATACTAGTAGACAAGGTGTTTAATGTCAATCATCGAGCTGTCGCCGTCGAAAATTCATATAGGTTTTTTTTTGTTTTATTATTTTTTTTTTTTTGTATTCATCAATAGCTCGATAAAGTAGCTCCTGAAGAGTAAAGTCTATCGAGTGGACGAAACTAGGTGGATAAAGCGGTGCCATGAATGGCGAGAAATTTTCATTCTAAAAAAATCTATCCTACATTGTTCAATCAACATCTACCTGACTAATTTCCTATGCTGACTATTGCATCTGCATCGTAATCACCTCGGGGAACGATTTAAATGATATATGTGCCCGACTAAATGACTATATATTGAGAAACTGATGGAGATTCTCAGTTTCCGCAACCACCTACGCCGTCTAAATGCACTGCAACACTTCTCGCAACCTGGACGCATGAATTTTCGGAGGAGATAGCACAGCAGAAACAACTTCCTAAAGGCATTAGCCGGGAGCTCCTGGGGCATGGACAAAGAAACAGTGTTCGTCACCTACAAAGCGATAGGTAGAGCAGTTCCCAGCTATGCACCGCCGGTGTGGTTACAAACCTTTTGTAACACAAACTGCCAGAACGCTGTTCCACGTATCGTGACATTGTCACCTAATGTCGTCCCAGGATCATCTTCATCATGAAACCAGCATTACACAATCTTCTCAGTCCTCCTGTCTTTACAATATCTCGTCGGACATACGACGACCAAAAACTACAAATTCCATGCCAAAAACTCGCAACTGACAGCCCGGAATCGTCAATCTGACTGATCGGATATTTAGACCAGTATGTCATTAAACTTTCATTGATTGGACATTACACTGTGGAATTTAGACCAAAAAAGTTTACCCAGGTGTTGGGACACTTTTTAATTGGTCTAAGCGAATTCAATTCCTAGAAATTCAATGATGTGGGGCCGTGAAAACTAAAGGAAAACGCGCTTAAATTAAGCACGAGAACACTTGAAACGGAATAAAAAATGGCGCTTTGTTGTCTTTTCGAATAAAAAGAAGTATCATCTTACAGTACCAGTTGGCCCTCGAGACAATTACATGATCTATCCGACAATAAATGCGATCCTAATGGTGTCTTTCCCAGGAAAGCTCGTGAAATTAGACATTATAACTGCGTTAGTCTTCTAAAGTTAACTTCTTTTTATCCGAAACGATAACATAGCGCCAATCTTTGTTCCAAGTCAAGTGTTCTTATGATTAATATAAACGCATTATCTTTCGGGCAATGTTAAGTCGGGATTTATTCTTTAGATTTAGTTTCTTTAAATGAGCAGTTTTCTTATAACTGTTTGAACAAAAGATAGGCTCGCCTTAATGTCAAAATTTACCCTAATCCTTGCGACCGAGTCATGAGGGCTCGATATTTCTCTTACAATCTCTCATACGAATTAGCATATACAAGTTGTACAAAACTGTTGTACGTCCCGCACTAATGTATGGATCAGAATGCTGGACCATGATGTATGAAAATTACGCGAAAGAAATGATAGCGACTGAAATAAAAATGTTACGCATGTCAGTTGGTGTAACCAAAAGGGACCACATCAAGAGTAGCTACATCCGAGGCAGCTTGTCCAAATTTCACTTTTTGACCGCCTTGACTCCTTGCAAGCCTTAAATTTTGGTCCCTATTCCGCAGATAATGATTTTCCCTTATCCATATTAAAGTTAATATATTACTTAAACAACAACCAAAAATTGGGGTCCTACGTCTTCAATTGTGGAAGATCGACAAAAAAGAAATTACATGTTCTATCATGATGACAAATTCTAAATGACTATTTTGTGCGTTGTTTTTCGAAAAACAATCATAAAACACTGTTAAAAAATGTAAACACAATACATTTTGTTTTAATTAACTAAGAATTGAATAGACGATTAATTAGACTATTAGTAGTTATAATTTTGGAAATTTTAGCTGTTTTTGTTTGGTTGGAAATCAGCCAAAACTATTCATGCGAAGGGGTGTGCTAATCTGATGACAAGCAGTGTTCTATAAATTTCAGGACGAAATGTATATATACATATTCTAAATATGAGAGGCTAGCGCTGCGAAGTAATGAGCGCTTTCTCCCGGTACACCACATCGCTTCCCTCAAGCCATAACAGCTAAATTGATTAATCGAAGGAAGTTAAAAACAAATTCATTTAATCAGTACTAAGGACTGATGCAATAGAATATAGCAGTGCTCACCAACTGAAGCAGACTGGACTGAACTGGTGAAATATGAACAATTTCTGTGATAAATTCCATCAATAGTCAGAGCAGAATCAAATCGAATTGGGTTTTTGACATTTTGCAAAAAATATCTATGTTATTGACATATTGTTCGATACATATTCCATGAGCAAAGCAATGCCGAGCAATTATAGAGAGTTTTAGCATATCGTTTGAAATAAAATGACATTCCATATAAAATTCGCTTGCTTAGCGTATACGAAACACTATAATCTTAATTTAGCATGTCCCAAGTAGGCATGGGTGTATTTCCGTATATTTGATGCTCTGGAAACAGTCGAAATTGGCGAAATAATTTGTCGTGATTTTACACCTACATATGCCTACTTAGGACATGCAAAATTAAGATATATTGTTTCGAATTTTTATATGGAATGTCAAATTATGTAGTTTTATTTCAAACTGAATGATGATGATCGTTTTGTACACGCGGAGCTTCGTGTTCCTGTGCGCAAGTTTCCAATTAATTATAGGGAGGACCGAGAAATATGTCTTATTGGCTAGTTGTATCCGTCGCTTAATTTCGTCGGTTTCGTTGGCGTCCTTTGATAAGTTACAACCCAGATAGTTGAAGTTGTCTACATACTAGATACTAAGGTCCCCCACTGTGATGCTTGAATTTGCTGGCGTCCTTGTTTTCGATTGCATCATGGCCTTTGTTTTGCTTTCGTTGAACTTCTTTTGCGGCGTTATTGAGGTTATGCAGAAGACTTTCTGCATCACCCAACCTTCGAGACATGATGTTGATATCGTCGGCGTACGCTACTAATTGAGTCGACTTGATGAGTAGCGTTCCGCTGCTGTCCATATTCATGGCTCGAATTATATACTCCAAAGCAAGGTTGAAGAGCGTCGGCGCCAGCCCGTCGCCCTGCTTGAGTCCAGTACGAGTTTCAAATAGGTCAGTGAGTCGATTCTGTACTCTGACCTGCGAGACGGTATTAGTCATCGTCATCCTTGTGAGTCGCACTAACTTTGCCGGTATACCAAAACTCAGCATAATGTTGTACAGTACACTTCGATCGATACTGTCGTACTGCTCCCTTACAACAGCTTTAATTTTTACCATCTGGTTTGCAAAATTTTGGACAAGAGTCCGAAAGCACTTGGCTGTGGAATGCTCTTGATACCGCCATCAACGGTCTAAACAGATAAATTAATATTTATGGGGAGTTGAATTTCCACTCAGGCAAGGCACTTTGGTTTTGTTTAATTTGTTCTTTAACCTGGCTGCATTTAACTCCTTCTCGAGATCCAGAGATTTTGTGCGAGAGTACTTAAATGTCGAAACTTCATCATACAAGTTCCACGGCGTCCCTTTAAATAAAGTCGGATCAGCAAAATACTACTATTGGAAATAGGATGCAATCCTGCCCAACTTCGCTATAAACTTTACTGTGAGATTTCATTTTGGGAAGGGGTAAGTTAGGACTCCCGATGTTATTGTAGAGGAGCAGCTGGGTAGAGCAGCTAATGAGATCGGACTCTCAGTTGAATAAAGAGGATAGAGGAGCATCTGAAGCGCTTGGGCTTCTATTTGGAAGAGGAAAAACAGCTTAAGGGCTTGGCCTCCTATTTTAAGGAAGAGGAAAAGCATGTATCCCTAAATGTCTACAGCCGACTGTCGGATAATGTTTCTTTCTATGGATGCTGTGGATGTGAGATAAGATGCTTCTCGGTATATTTCGGCATATTTCTAATCACGTAATGCCATAAATTTGATCGTAACTATAATTAGGTAAAATGACTCGATTAACCAGAAAGCCGGTAGTTTCTTTCCTGTTTAAAACCGGACGGTATAACCGTCTTTAAAAATAACCGGATGAACCGTATACGGATGTCGGGGTGATTTTTGACATCCCTAGCTATAGAGAAGTTAATGTAGAATGTAATTTTAAAAGTATGCGTATTTCGTCTAGATTCTATAACGATATCACATTTACTTTATTATTCATAATTTTAATCAGAATAGGTATTTAAAAAAGCAGATTCCATGGTTGCTAAATCATTCCAAAACTCAAAATGTAAGAAGACCACTTCGAAATTTGTAAAATGCTGACTTTAATGAAAAGCGACGTTATTTTACCAAGTTTGCAGTTAAGCGACCTCAAGACGTCACCGAAAAAGCTTTGACTCCCATAAGACCTCAATAGGTGTTGTTTTTCAGAGCGATTTTTCTACTATGCTACTATTCTACACCGGTAGCTGAAAGTCCAGCCACAATTCTCGATTTGATACCACCCTGATCAGAAGAACAAAATTTGAAAAAATGAAGATCTTCTATTTACGGCAAACAGGCCGGCCTTAGGTGAAATGGCGCCCTGGGCGAAGAAAGCGCCCCCATATAGTTTCTATACACGAAAAAATTATAATAGAATGGATGGATATCAGTCCTGGTAGTCCGTTCTTGAAAATGCGGACTTCACTTCCGCCGAAAGCAAAACGCCTTATTTGTGGTTTTTAATCAAACCAGCCACATCCTTTTGATTTCTCCTCTAGTTTTCTCTTATTTAATTTAGGGAAAAGTGTCTGTTTTGACTGTCTGGAACTGACATTTCTTCTAGTTCCGTTGGTTTAGTTTTCGCGACAGCTTCTAAAAACTGAAGGCCTAGAATTTTCGGGCAGTGTGCTGGACCAGACAACGATTCAAGTTCGGTATGGTAAGATCGGTCAAGTTACGAGACACGAGGCGATGAAATCAGTAGGGCGGCTAGAACCGTACTATAGTAATTTCATCGCCTCCAGTCTCATTGACGCAACTTGAACGTTCTTCGGAAATATTTTTCTCCGTTGGCCAGCCGTTGAAACTATCCCCTTTAACTGTTTGGCTTCCATCTTCTACACTTCATTTTTAGTCTATTTGTTTATTAATTAAATGAAATTTCTCCATACTTCGCGACTGTTTTTTTTTAATCGGACTCAACCGCAGCTTCTCTTTTCTAATTAGTAGCTCACCTTCATGTCTATAGTTTTTATTCGTAATTACAGCCTGCAAAGGCGTACTATTTTATGAATAAGCAATGGCCATGTACTCATTTCTTTAACTGTCATTTTCCCCTGCCATTAATTGCATTGATTGTTCATGATTCGTCTTTAGGTAGGCCACGGCTTAGATCAAAGCGAGAGATTGGAAATTATTTTCATTAATATTATGAAAAAGCGAGGTGTTTTGTGTAAACAGGAGTAGGTCCTGCAATACTAGTGTTCATTTTTCAATTGTGAAATCAAACAATAAAAAACTTTGCCAGTTTAATAATCGTTTAAAAAGTAAAACAGACAATCTCACTTCGCAGAAACATAAGGAACCATACATTTTAGCTCACAAACATTCATAATGTTGAATGGGAAGACGATAGCAAATCCCAACCTAAATAAGTAGCGATTTTCCATTCTTCCTTTTCGATGTTAAAATTTTTCATATTGGTAATCATTTTCAAGAGTACACGGCTATTTTCAATTGTTGAATTGTCGAAGGAGACGAAGATTTGGGAAAGGTGGACAGTTCCAATGACTGCGTTCCTGACCCCCATACTCTGGTCCCTGTAAAACCGCACTTGCCATGGTTCCTAATACGGATGAATTTGATGCTAACGATTTCAGTCAGTATCGGTTTTAGGTTTAGTCCAAATATTTCTAACATCAATTCATTTCATTTTGTAAATTCTACCGTGGTTTGAAAAGGTTTTGTTCGGGAAATCTGGCTACTTTGCATTTCTACATTTAACCAACAACATTTAAATGTTCATTAAGTAAATAATTTTACAAATATCTTTGTCAACTTTTCTAATTTTGAAGTAGTTTTTGTAATTTTAATTGAGCGAGAAAAGACACTTTTTATCCTAAAATGTAATACCTACATATTAAAAAAAATCCAAAAAAAAATTCTACTCACATAAATATTAATAAACAAAAGTCCAATAAAGCCGAAAGCATAAACATTATCCTGAAATTGATGTATTTTAATATTGACAATGGTGGTTTCAAAACGAATGTGCTTATTAGGATTATTCCTTTTTCTTAATTAAAGGTATGTACATGTATCTTTGGAACGCAGTCAATTCCTCAAGTGGAAATCTGATACTATGAGTTCCCAACTAAGTTCTTTCCTGATTTCTATAAAGATACATGCCAGTGGCGGTTCGTGATATCCTAAATGGGGGGGTACACTACAGATGCAAACAAGTGCAACTGATTCTTTCAAAATATGTAAAGAACTAACTTCATTAACCCATTTTGTATTTTTTCAATTTTTTTTTTAATTGAAGAATGTTGTTTTTGGCTTCATTAGCTTTTCGGAAAGGTTGTTTTTCTATTATAAAAATAGAAACTATTAAAAATAAAATAAAATTTCTAAATTTACGAATGTTTAAATGTTGCTGATTTGAAAACGAAACGCATAATGTAACATGTGAGTAAGTTAGCCACGAATCAACCAGTTTTTAACAATGATCGAATTTAAGATGATAAATTAAATGTCTTGAAGACGATAACATAAATTATCACAAATATTTTTTTTTAAGGATTTGTATAGCTCTAAAAATGTGTGCAATTCTTCCAATGTTCACACATACATACATGGTTGCATTAATATTCTGACATCATACCCAATTCAGCAGTTAAAAATAAAAATAAAATTTCTTAAGCAACAATCAAATTTGAAAAAAAAAGTTACATTAACCCTTTCATGCCCAAATTATGGATTTTAAGCGGAGCATTTTTCTAACAACATTATGTCGTTCAGTAGGCATCTTTTATGATATTTTCTGGAAAAAAAAAATTTAAGCGCTATTGTTAACAAATTAGAGCATGATGCCATATGGCATCATTGGGACTGAAAGGGCACTTAGCAATTTCCGTGTGAAAAGTGAGATAATTAGTCGGCAAAAATTCTACATCGGAATTTTTTTTGCAGAATGGTTGGTGACGACCGCCAGATTATGGGAAAAAAAAGTCCCAACCGATTGGGGGTCCGCAACCTTCAAAAAGGGGGAAAGGGGGAAATTAGGGTCACTTTTCGGTTTTTTGCGACAAAAGATATAGAAAAATAGTCTGATAACGAAAAAAACTACATAAAATTATCTTTGCAATGATATATAATACATTAGAGGTCTATTCAATGATCTGGCGCTAGCTTAAAAATAAATTAGAACTTTATCATTTTATACCTTTTTTAAAAGCCCCATAACTCTTGAAAGAATGTTAGTTCAGCCGTAAAATTTCGTACAAGTATTAACAATAAGTTCAATTTTTTTTGGGAGAAACATTGAGTCGCTCCGATCAACGATCCCCATTATCCCCCCATTTGAATTTAGCGGAAGGACATGTCCATAACTCCCCCCAAAATTATAGCATAGTGCTAAGTTTTGGTTTATTGCGATTGGAGGTCATAACCACCCTACCCACCAAAAATTAGCTTATTCGGATAAAAACTAAGGGTGCCTTCCATACAGCAAGCAACTAGCATTTATATGAATAGGGGACTTGCTGATTTGCCTTTCACGCCCAATGATGCCATATAGCATCGTGCTCATGCAAAACCACTTTATAGGATTTTCCTAAAATAAAATCGAAAAATCTTTTGATTTTCTCTTACAACAACCTCTTTACAAAATAAAACCATTAAAATGGTTTGCGTAATTATTATCAGGAAATATGGGTAAATGGATAAATCGGTTTTTCGGCTTTACGGCAATCGTCAAACCTTCTCTAAAATTTCATTAAAAATACCATCCCAAAACCAAAAATTTCACGCTGGAAAAAATCAACTAGGTTTTACACTTTTGGGAGAGTCTAATATTAACAAAAAGTTAAAATATATTTGTTACATTTTCTATGAAAAATCATTAAATTTCATGATGCCATATGGCATCATTGGGAGCGAAAGGGTTAAAAGTACGGGGTTCCGCGCCCCTAAACATGCCCGGCGACCGCCCCGGTCGCCCCACCCTAAAGGCGGCCCTGACGGCAAATAATTTTACCTAAATTACACATACAGTGCTGATTCCAATGGCAAATCATTTTACCTAAATTACACATACAGTGGGATTGTTTAAGCACCCTACATTTTGCGAAGACTGTTGGATAAATGCAATGACGACGATTTCATTTTCAATGTGTATAGAAAGTGTGCAGTCACCTCATAAACCGTTTTGTCTAGAACTTTTAGAACATTTTAGCAGTTGGTTATCTGCTCAGATTAAACCTTATTTATCTTTAAATTTGAGGTATTGAGTATCCTGCGGTAAGTGTATGTATATTATGTATAAGATTTCCCGTTTGTTCATCATGAAAGAATATATCCATGGTAGAATATGGTTCCACATAACATAACATAAATAAAATATACAAATGTTGTCACTCAAAGAAAAACCGAAGGTTCTTTGTTCTAAATAATTAACTTTAGGAGATTGCATAGGAACTTTTATAAAAGCGTTGCACTTAAAATGAATTTTACTAAAAGCTTTTGTTTTTGTTTAAAGCCAGTTATACATGCATCCTTCTTTCCCACAATCTTGTACAATGACTATCACTAAAGCAATAAAAAGGAAATTGCATTAATAGTTTCCATCCGCTAAATGAACGATGCATGACTATCCGCATCGTGCCAGGAATCACTCTTAGTTAATGGTACTCATTCATTAGTAAGTATAATACGAATCCATTGATTTCGCCGATAAGCTACCACCACCGTATCCATTGGACTGAACATAACTGATTACGTATTCATTCGCAGGATTCGCACCATGAAAAATTCACGTTATCATGCCAGGAAGGAAAATGAACTTTTATTCTGATCTCGCCGGGCGCAACCATTACCCCATTCCAAAATCGAAAACGAAAAATGATATGATAATGTCAATCCACCACCACCACCACCACCAGAATAGGAAAAATGTATGGGTATAAAACAGAAAAATTCGGAAATGAGATAAAATTCAGGGAAAAAATGAATAGTGACCCCAAAAGGAGGCCAGCAGGAGCAAGTTAAACGAAGGTGAGACATAAGACAAAACCAAGTTTAATGGACAAACAATGGTAAAGGTAAATGTGTAAATGTATTGGTAAAGAAGAAAATCCAACAAAAAAAAAAATCTACAAAAAAGAACAGAAACCCGAGAACCAAACATTAAAAAAAACGAAACGAAAACTTACGTGCCACGAAAATATAAGCCTGAATCCATTCGACTAGAAATCCAATAACTTGAATTCGTTCAACATTTTCCGATGACGCCGCGAACGAACAGTGAATATCATCCAAGTCCTTCGCTCCCGCCGCCCCATCAATTTTCGAGGAATTCAAGAAATTTTTATCATTGACAAAACTTTTTCGAAAAACTCTCATCTCTAACTCGGTGGCCGAGGTGCTGGTGGTGTCATCATGGCCATGACCAGCTCCATCACCACCCCCATCATGACCATGATGACGACGAAAATGATGATGACGCCGACGAATTATATATTTAGGCAACACGCCGACCGGAGTTCGGCGACTAGAACTAAGCGCGACATTAACGTCGTTCACATTTTTTCGTGATGGACCGAAAATGTCGCCGTTTTCAAGTTTAGCTATAAGAAAACTTTCTGTTGTCGAGGTGGATGATATTAGCCGTCTCAAAATGACATCATCGATTGTAGACTCTTTATCAAGGCGGGGTGTCGTGTTCGGCGTTGTTGTTGTTGCTGCTGTCGTCGTCGACGTAGCGATTTCGCCAGAGCTCCCTAAAAGTTCGCCAAAGTCTAGATGTCCATTAGGAGGTAGCTGTTCTTCTGTAATTAGCGAGAACCATGGATGAACAAGAAAAAAATCAACAATACCTTTTGAATATTTTAAGGGGACGAAAAGTTTTGAGTGTTTTCTTTTTTTGTAGGTGGCTGTGAAATGATACTTGGAAAGAAGTGGATTTGAGCACTCACGCTGAATGGGAATTTGTCTGAAAGGTGAATTTAATTGAAAGAAATGGTGATGAATTGTATGGAAGATGCACGATTCTGTAGCTTTCGGCAATGGGAAAGTGCTTTATGAGATGATATTTATACCAATAACTTAGGGACATTTATTTTGTCTCAATTTACTTTCCTGAGAACTTATTCATTGCGACTACAATACGTCTTGAATTTAGGGATGATAAAAGTTAATTTTGTGAGAAGACAAAGACCAAGAAAAGCTTAGGTGGTGCTAAGCTGGGATTTAATAAGCATGTCTTCAGAAAAGCATAGATACGGAGTTTATGATGCTGGCACTATCGATTAATTCCGTGAAGTGAATTGGAGGGATACGTGACCGTGATCGTACACTTCGCTTCGTACACCAGTTTCTCGTACATCTTATCTAATGCACTCTAAAAAAAGATTGTAACTTTCTAGCAGATTCTGTGTAAAATGTGTGTGAAAGCATTGTAAAAATAAAGACCAGTGCAAAAATTACACATTCTATGTGTATCGCAATATTTTTGCGCATTATTACATGTTTTAAAGTAATCTTACAACAATATGAGTATATATATAAAATTTCAGCACTTTTCCTTCAGATTCTGTGTAAAATTTACGACGTAATATGTAAATTCCACCGCTGGACTAAAATTATATAACAGCATTTCTTATCAGAATTGAGAGTAACTAGGGGGCTTCGCTCCCTGCTGGCTACCCTCACCAACCGAACGGTGGGTTCGCTCTGCGCGCTCGCAAACTTTTTTTCTTTTTTCGCTTTGATAAGACTACCCCGTAAGGGGGAAGATAAAGGTTGAAAGACTCCGGCTGATTCCTATATCTTCTTCAGTTGTGGCATAACTGCGGACCCTTAGCTAGACAGGAGGAGTTTCATATGGTGAACGACTTCGGCCAATTCCTATGTCTCTCTACGGGGCGTTACTTTCCTGCATTATCCGAGTAACCGCTGCGCCTGAGTGCTGTATTAACATCTGCAGCGTCTCCATGGGCGTAGCCAGGATTTCGGTCAGGGGGGGGCAAGCCCAAAATTTTTTCAACATCATGATTTTCTTAGGAGTTGAAATTTCCGGTCGCAAAAATATTGTTAGCGAATTTTAGCGTAGCCTGGCTTGTGGTTGGATTTGTGCAGAGGGTCATGGATTCATGTAACGAATTCATTTTATGGTGTTTTTCGAGCTCACGACCTACGTGACGGACTATGATGTAGCTCATATTGTAAACAAGTATCCATTTATGGGGATAAATAACATTGCTGGGCGTGCTGTTGACCTCAACACCTCAACAAAACAGCAGTTTAGATCTTGGAAATTGGATGTCACTCACACATCTGCGGCCGTAGTTTATTGGTGGACTGCCACGCATGTTATTTTTTTTTATAATTTTAGAGTAAAATTTTTAAAATTGAGATGAAAATGATTTTCTCCTGCATTCTGATTACATTCAACTGGCCTCCAATATCTGCCTTTTAGAGCGTAGTTTGTCTCAAAATTTCCGTACATGTGAATGGAAATATATAGTTATTACAACATTATATTTATACACTCCGAAATGATATGCAATGTAACGTTGACTCGAAATTGCCTATAAACGGTTGAGTTAACGCACTTCACAATGGTACTGAGAAGAAAAGGAAGAACTTGAAAGACACTGAAATATGAGACCCGTTCTTTACAAGGTCCTTAACCCTGGAAGGTTATGCTTATTTTTAGTACGGAAAGGTGCTTCGTCGATTCGACGACGCTCTACTTTGACGCCTCAAAATATTTATAAAATATGACAGATTTTCAATCGTTAGTTTATTTAGAATGGAAAAACATCGATTTTGAGTAATTTTGTAAGGGAATTGATTTACAAATCAATTTTTCTTAATTCAATGTTATTTGGCCTGAAATATAAAACACTAAATTTAAAACTGAGATAAATAAATGTGCTCGAATCATAAAACACATATTCTAAACGTACTAGGAAATTGGGTTGAATGAGAAGCTCATGTATATACAAGAGGCACAGCGATCCATTTTGGGGTCCCAGCACGTATTTTTTTCACTTCACCTATTGCGGATTTTACAGTGGATTGTAGAATTATTTACAGTAAATTTTGGAATATCTTCTCCCTGAGTTCCCTTGATTAATTCTAATTATATATACAATGTCTAATTTTGACATTGAGCAGTACCTTGGAGCCGATTTTTATGAGTTCGACGCAATTTTCCTAAAATTACAATTTTGAGCCATTTTAGTGTCCAGGTTTTGTCCTAGTAAATATTTTTTCCATAATTTTTAAAAAAATAGGTCCCACATTTCAAAAATAAACATGTTTGTTACGAGCTAGTTGTATGGACACAGTCTTATCGTCGAATCGACAACCAGCCATAAGAAATACTGGAGTTCTAAAAGTTACACAAAATTCATCCTTCGTCGTTTCGACGACGCCAATTTCCAAAAATACAACTTACCCTGCTTACTTCGTCTAGCCACAATGTACCTGGCAAGTACATAGGCACGGTAAGTGCTGTACGAAAACTCCGTTCCAAATAATGAGAATTATCACGAAATATGGGATAAATTTGATGATGATGAAGCATGACCTTCTACGGCTGTATACCATTTGTCACCCTTTCAGATGAAAATAAGTTGAATTCCACTAACTTCCCGAAGGGACCTAATGGTTGAAATTGTGTACTCCAGCTCAGAAGCCATGAAATGAAACAGGAAATATGGAGTCCACGCAATCACAGTAGCACACTCACAAGTGAAATGTGTGTGCTGGTACGCAGCCTCCGTCAGTTAGGAGAGGCCACTCGCTGTCATCTATTTGTATGCGCCTCCTGACTGCAAACTGTCCCGATCATGGCTTCTCTGGCAGCACTTAGAGCGATAGAAAAAGCAACAAAATTTTTGAAAACGTTGTATAGTGCAGCGATTTTTTTACTACATCGATAAGGATTTTTTTACCATCTTCATCGACCAGGGAGGGGCGGTGGAATGTACGCTCCCTGAATAGACCGGGGGCCTTAAGTGCCCTCCTGGAAGCTTCTGCATAACCTCAATAACGCCGCAAAGGAAGTTCGACTACATATCAGCGAAAGCCAAAGCCATGATGCAATCGAAAACAAGGACGCCAGCAAATTCAAGCATAACAGTGGGGGACCTTAATATCGAGTATGTAGACAACTTCAACTATCTGGGTTGTAACTTATCAAAGGACGCCAACGAAACCGACGAAATTAAGCGACGGATACAACTAGCCAATAAGACATATTTCTCGGTCGTCCCTATAATTAATTCGAATCTTGCGCACAGCAACACGAAGCTCCGCGTGTACAAAACGATCATCCAAGCCGTGCTATGTTATGGCTGCGAAATATGGACCCCCAACCAAGCTTCTGAAATTTTGCTAGACCGATTCGAACGAAAGGTCCTTCGGCGAATTTTCGGGGACGTTTGCGAGGGAGATCAATGGCGTGCCCGGTACAGCCATCAGTTGCATCAATTGTATGATGAGCTGGAAATATCGAAAATCGTGAAGCTTCAACGTTTGCAATGGGCGGGGCATGTAGAACCGATGGACGTTAACCGCATGCCAAAGAAAGTGATGAACGCACAACGAATTGACGGAGCGAGGTTGCATGCACGACCGAGGGCTCGCTGGGAGAACTCCGTAGATGAAGACACCCGCCGCCGCTGGGCTTCCGAAAATTGAGGACAAGGTCACGTAACTGCGACAATTGGAGGTCAACGATTCAGGCAGCCAAGGCCCGACGTCGGGGTATCGTGCCACATTGATGATTGATGATGATGTTTTAGATCATAGAACTAGGCCTAAATCTCACTATTTACCTCTGAATTTAACGAATTTTGCAATTAATTTACGATCGCCCCGCCCAAAAGCCGGGCCTGATCTTAATGAAGAAGTGTGGCTAATCATTTAGTATTATTCTATTTAAAAAATTGCGCGTTGCTGCGTTATCATTTACAGATACCGAAGGGCTGCATAACTCTCAGTAATTTATCATCATCCCTTAAAGCATAAGTTTTTGTTTTGCCTAAAATAGACTTAAGAATATAAAGGTAACCTGAAAATACACGCAGAAAGAAATTGTCTTTTATTAAAGACAATGTACATAATCCGTATGAAATTCTGGTTATTGTGGGTTGGATACGATATCCCCAGTCACAAAATCCCTAAACCAAAATCCCCAAATCAAAATCCCCATAATCAAAATCCCCGAAATCAAAATCCCCGAAATCAAAATCCTCGAAACCAAAATACCCAAAAGACCCATTACCCATGGAGATTGTAGATGGTAAATGATAGATGTTAAATGGCAGATGATAAATGGTAGATGGTAAATGGTAGGTGGTTAATGGTAGACGGATGACAGATGGTAAATGGTAGATTGCAAATTGCAAATGGTGGATGGTAAATAGCAAATAGTAGATGGTAAATGGTAGATAATATATGGTAGGTGCTTTAGACTATTGTAATTTTAATAGTCCTACTATGCAATAAAAAAAACACCGTCGTGGACTGATATATATGCTAATCAACGGCAAACTCTTTGAAGTAACACAGAATAACAGCAGATAATGTGCAGGCGATTATATATGCAATTGGTTCCAACAATAAGCCAACCAAGTTTTCCGGGAATATTCGTTCGGATGAGGACTTGTCTCGACGATGATAAAGAAAACCTAATATGTTTAGAACTATATATGCAATGGACTCGAACATTTTGTTTGTGCTAATTAAAAAATAAGTATCGATTTACGCCCCTCCTAGTGCCATTTACCATCTACCATTTAACACCTTCCATATACCATCAACAATTTACAGTTTTTCATCCATCAACCATTTACCATCTACCAGCCACCTATCATTTTTTACTACCATCCATCTACCAAGTTTTTGTTTTGCCAGCATATTTCGGGGGATTTTATGATTGGGGATTTTGTGTATGGGTATTATGATTATGGGGATTTTTAATATAGGGGTTTTGATTTTGGGGATTTTTATACGTTTGGGGATTTTGTGATTGGGGATTTTGTATGGTTCCCGGTTATTGTTTGGAGTCGATTAAATAGCCTTTGTGGGACAATGATAGAAATATCATTGAAAATATGAAGTGAATATTTATAACAATTAATTTGTTTTATCGATTCTATGATAAAATTTCATTCGATTTTTTTTTTATTTTACAAAGATCCGAAGACAGTCCGCCTACGTGCCAGTCCGTTCAAACTGCCATGTCACCAGATAGGGAATGTTGCTCACGTTCCTAAAACCTGAACTACTTGACACGAGGTGCAATACAAAATTATATAAATTCCATGAACGCTGAATAATGGCTTAATATTCGGGTACATTCGGGAATCATCGTAGCCAATCAGAACACGAATAAAATGCCATTTTCCGAAGTTAGCATTTTTATATACAGGGTGTCCCGCAACTGGTTAGCCATAGACCAATGGTAGACTCTACAGGATGTTTTAGGAAAAATGTCGCCAAAATTATTTCTCTAGCTTTTACCGTTAAGGAGTAATCGCCTTTTTTGTGATTCTTGTCAAAAAACACGACTTTCTTAGAGAAACTCCAATTTTCTAGCTTCCACTTTAGCCAAATCAATTTTTTTAACCCTTATCCAGCGGGATAGGTACAGGTGTACCTTTTTCGTTTTTAAAACACCGTAACTTTTTTGCTATGGGTCCGATCGGTCTGAAATTTTCTGACATCTCTACCATTTTAGTTTAAAATATGTATTCCAAATTTCAGAAATGTATGACCACCCATCCCCAAGTTAGGAAGCAAAATTAATCTTACACCCTTTAACGGCGGCAAAGGTACATTTGTACCTTCATATATTTTGTATGAAAGAAAATTTACAAAAGACGAAAATAAAACATTTTTGGTGAATGCTCATGCTTAGAGAGACTTATTATAGCATCAATAAGTTGAGAATCGAGTGATGTACAAAAGTATTTGATTTACGATTTTGTAATGATCAAGGTCCTTGGAGATATCGATATATAAGGACTAGGCTAACTCATACAGCGGTTTTTGGTTATTCGACATCAATCTGAAGACTTTTACTGGCATACCAAACTTTTTGAACTATGTAATGGCTTGGGGCAACCAATACAATGTATAACGCCTTCTTTCTCCCCATAACATCTAGTAAAAATTAGGTTTGTAAAAAATGCTAAAATTTTGGATGCCAAAATTTTGGATTTTAGCGGTTGATTTTCTTTACAACAAATTCCCATAATTTGTATTCCATCACCTAATATTTATGATTTGTGTAATTCGGGACGTCCACCCGAGTTCCTTTTGAAGTTTCAGCTGAAAACCAGCAGAAGCCTCCAACCAAATTTCTAAATGGATGTTTGGGTGGTACATAAACTTGGTTGAATTGTACGTCGGTACCATATACAGATACCAATAACTGCTATAGAATATGCCACATGTCTTCGGTTTCTTGTCTTAATTTTTCAATCGATCCTTGGATTTAATTACATATACGAGAAAATATATTACAATTAACCAACAACAATCACAATTAAAATTTTAGATATTTTTCTACTACAGGAATTGGCCTGAGTTTAGATTTACAAAGATTAGAGACTGAAAATTATACTAGCCGATTCTACTTGCTTGTTGCTTGACAGGACCTTTCTTTCGTATAATAAGACATTTACTCATTTCTCCAATATATTGCTTCAAATATTGTTGTTTTATGGAAAATAACGAGAATGTGATAATTATTGACTTTTTTTCGTTAGCGATAACGGGTTCTAGTAACAGAATAATATATTGGGGGCAGGGGGTAAATTTTAACCTAAGACTCCACAATTCGCAAATCAAACATACCAAATTCTTCTAAAATCATTAATGACTTAATTTGAACCGTTTTCTACTTTTCATTTGTAAATGAATTTTAGATTTCGTCAAATTCAAATTCCAAGCAACCCATTTTTTCAATTTTCTTTTTAAAATTTTGCGTATTTTCTAAATTTACCCACTCCAAAAATTAAATCCACATAAACCCAACTTCTTAAAACATTCACTTCGGCAAAAACAGTTACTAATTTGTGACTAGTCAACATAATATAACGGTTTTACGGTCAAAATTCATACAAATAGTGAAGATTTTCATACAAAATGTACTAAGGTACAGGTGTACCTTTGCCGCCGGCAAGCGTTGTAAAAATCTGCCGCTGGATGAGGGTTAATATTCTTCTGAAAGTACACAAAATTTCCAATAAAAGGACATATCGAACGTTTCGAACGGTTTCGTATCTTCCGAGATACGACGTTTTGAATTTTGCAGAAATGTCAATTTCAATTTTTAATGTCAAAACTAAACCCGAATTTCGTAACGGTACATTGTAGTGGCAAATCTGCAAAGGCTATTTTTTCTTGGTCTTGAATCAGTGGGGTCCCAGGAGTCTAAAACTCATTTTACTAAAATAAATTTTGATCGGAAAGGTCAAAGGACACTATTTAATCCTTGACTGATTCCTATTTCAAGGACCCTAAATGGAATAAATCGCGTTTGAATGGAAAATTTTCGTGTTTCCCGTAATCATCTGTATCTTTCCAAAGCCATAACTACGCGAATAGTTCAAGTTGCCACTTCCTTTTTCATTTTTTAGAATCTAAGATTCTATCATTAAATTTGCTAAGGAAAAATTGGATCGGAAAACTCTGAAAAAGGACATAAAAGGACACTAATTAATACCTGACAAATTAAAATGTTTATCCTTTTTTAGACGATGAAAATGAAAAATACTCTCACAATATTAATGTGTACACAGCGAACCTTCGTACAAATAATTCAACACATAAAAAAAATTGGTTTATACTTACCGTTATAGCATCTACAACAGTAGCGAAAAAAATTTTTTCCATAATGCATAACAACCAAGTCTATGCTTGATGTAAACATTTTACTTCCTTTTCAAGATTGAAATCGGTTTGGTACATTTGCAGACTATGTTTTTTTTTTTTTCATTTATACATATTATTCAGAAACTGGATGACTCTGTGCTTTATTCTTACATGCCGTTCGAAACCTAAGATACGACGTCAACTTTTGTCAACTTTGCAGATTTGCCACTACAATGTCCCGTTACGAAATTCGGGTTTAATTTTGACATTAAAAATTGAAATTGACATTTCTGCAAAGTTCAAAACGTCGTATTTCGGAAGATACGAAACCGTTCGAAACGTTCGATATGTCCTTTTATTGGAAATTTTATGTACTTTCAGAAGAATATGAAAAACATTGATTTGGCTAAAGTGTAAGCTAGAAAATAGGAGTTTTTCGAAAAAAGTCGTGTTTTTTGACAAGAATCACAAAAAAGGCAATTACTCCTTAACGGTAAAAGCTAGAGAGATAATTTTGGCGATATTTTTCCTAAAACATCCTGTAGAGTCTACCATTGGTCTATGGCTAACCAGTTGCGGGACACCCTGTATAGAAGGATATTCAAGCTTCATACGTTTAAAAAAAGTTTTCAGTTTAGTAGAAGTAAAGTAAAAATTTCATTGGTTTTATTAAATGTTTTTCTGGGTGTAGGAAGCTGGTTCTTATATCCAGTAACGACTTCAACGGCTATCACTTTGTTTGTACTGTGTCGATGTTGCCTGGTTATCACTGACGTGACTGCGCTTCGATATGCATTTTGAACGACCAAGGGAAGCGTTTAATACGAACAATTCTACTAAAACAGTGAAAACCTATTTTAACCTTTTTACTAAAAATGTAATTCCATAGAGCCTGTAAGCCGTCGTGTTTTATCTCTTTGAAAACAAAAATGTAAGGCAGGTTTTTCTAAACTTATCTGTCCGGACAGGACTGTAATTTAAAATTTGGATTATGATTATCCCAAGCAGCACAAAATAACCTTGGTTAGATATACAACCCGATTTTTGGTTATATTTTAGTTATATAATCAACAATATGGGTTATAGTTACAAAAGTGAGCATTTTGTTGGAGTCTTAACTTAAAAAGGTGCTGCAAAATTAACTAGATGGTTTCATTTGGGACAATTTGTTCTCTTGAAGACCTTAATGTTGTCTTTGTAACATTATTGTTTAAAAATTGACTTAATTGTTGTTCTTTGGACAATTTTGTTATAAAATAACGTAATTGTTACAAATACAACATGGTTTAAAGTTTAACACAATTGTTAGAATTTGAACTAAAAGTATTTTTTTGATATTTGCAATTATATTTGGTAAAAAGCTTCCCAGAGCTAAATGGAAACAAATATCATAAAGGGATTATTTTAGTAGAATTTTTGGCATATTAAAAAAAGAAAAATTAAACATCGCATGATCGAGAATCAATCTTGCGACCGCCATGCATTGCGCGTGAAGTAGTTCAGATTTAGAGAACATGAGAAGTATTTCCCTTCTGGCGCAATGGCAATGGTGACAGACTAGCACGCAAGAGGACCAGGTTCGATTCCAGCTTGAGGCAAATAGATAAAAATGTATTTTCCTTGGATAAAAAGGTATAAAAAAAATATTATAAATGTCTGAGATAAAAAGTTTCTAAGATAAATAAAATTGTGAATTCTGAAAAAGAAAAAGTATTCAATTTCAATTTTTTAGCATACCAAATTGTAGTTATATTCACAACAATTTTACAACAATAATGTCTGAAAGACAACGACTTTACAATAATAATGTTACGTTTATAGCCAGGCAAAAACCTCTTTTTTACGGTTTGGCAAACGTTTTTAAAACGTTTTTACAACCATTTTCCTAACAATATTGTCATATAACCATGGTTGTATTTCGGTTATATAACCGTTTTACAACTCGTTTGTGCTACTTGGGATGCGCTTCTGACTGAATTTTCCAAAATTAGTACCGAGTCGGACTGTTGGCCAGTTCTGTTTTTGTAAGCCAAACATTTAATTGCTGACGACAACATTATATTTAAAATTATCAAAGCACGTACCTTCTAAAGTGTTATCATTTCGCGATAACAATGGCGGTATCACGCTACTCGACGATTCATCCGGTGGAAATTCAAAAGGATGTGCCGGATTTGATAAGCCACCCTGCAGCTTGGGTGCCGGTGGAATAGCTTCAGATTCTTTGTAAAATTGATCTTCGTCATATAATTCATCTTGATCAATATCAAATTCACTTTGTTGCGGTTCGTCCGGTTCGGGAGATGTATCGTAGCGATCTTTCAGAACTTTGCGTGGAACTGGAAAAAATGCGAATTAACATTTAATTAAACTCACAAAATAAATGTGTCAAATAAAAAAATGTATAATCTAGTCACCAAATTTATGTATGTATTCAGCGCTGAGGACACGTCACACGATTATGTAAAGACATAACCCATATTTCTAAATACGAGTAGAATAATACACTTATCTACATCAAATGCAAATATGTACATCATATCTCCTACAACAAATCGAGTTTCATGTCTTACAACTGTGTTCTATGCTGAAAATTAATACATCTGCATACCTAATGAAAATGCAAATAATTAAAACACAATTACTACTTACTACATGTGTAAACAACTTTCAGATACATCCTGGAATCCGGACGACAAGGCTTCCCGAAAGTTCCTGAATCTGCCGAAAGCGAACACCTCCTTCGACCATGGCAAATTTGCATAACCGTCTCGGTTGCATACGATGCCAAACATGCTGCTGCTGTTGTTGTCATTATGTCGCCATATATGAGTGTGTGCATGAAGCCCGCGCGCATTCATATCCCACAACACACAATGCCAACCGAAATAATGAAAAAAGGACGAAAAAAGAAATCGTAATTAGATATAATAATAAACACACAGACAGTACTATTGCACTAGTATTACATTCTTCTTTCACGCCCTGCGGCTGAGCACATTGCACACTCTCATACTCCATACGGCCAAAACTTGCCCCGTAGATTGCAATCCTTGAATAAGGATTGCACACCAGCTGTATCATGTCGTTTTCGCATGCCACCTTGCTACGGAATTCATCTGAAATTCAGAAAGTGGAAAGACAACGAAAATTAATTGTGAGTCGTTCTTGTACGATCTTTGCTATGTGAAAGGTTCTGCGTATCGTGTCGTGTCGAAAATATTCAACAAAACATTCTTCCCGGGATTCAGACAAAGGAAAGGATAGGAGCGTACGTATATAGTCCTTGGGTTTTGGTGGTGTTTTACGTTCATAGTTTCGGAATTTTAGTGAAAATTCAACTGAAAATTTCAGGTCGACACCGTTTGACAGTGTGAAATGCTTTTGGAAATATTTTTTGCGGGAAACCTGACGATGAGTAAGACGAGACGACTCGTGCCTCTTGTGCATGCATCGCATCAAATGCCACATATCCTTGCAATTTTTTTTTGTTTTTGCAAATACAGGTCGTCGTAACCTTTCACATATTCTGTCGCACGCTAATAGCTTATGCTGTTTATAAAGTGCTAAAATATTGCATACATTTATATTTGTTTAAATTTATATATGTATACAGGGTGTCCGGACACTGCCGCATAAACGCACCGGATTATGATTCCTCAGTTGATTTGCAGCAAAAAAGTTGTACTGAACATACCTACTCAGCTTAACCCTTTAGCTGCCACAGGCATTTAAAGATTTTTGGAAAAAGCATTTTCTTGCACGACTTAAAGCCTAATATCTCCAAAGCTAGACCAGCTAGAATAGTGAAATAAAATGATTATTACAGCCAACAAATTTACCTGTAAAATAAAACTAACCACACTAAAATCGGATAAGAGGTTTAGTTTTTACAGAGCTTCAAAGTCAAATTTGCGTGATTTGACCCAAAAACAGTCTATTTTTATATCTCAGCTTTCACCAACTTCTGGCAAAGTGAGGTGCTTGTACGATTCTTTTAAAAATTGGCGCATAGGCTAACAATCATATCTTTCTTACATCATTTTATTCTAGCTCCATTATTTCTAACAGTTTTAGTACCTTAAGTGCTGAAAACTAGGGTTAATTTTGGCTCGATTTCGACATACTTTGAATAGATTTCACGAATTGCAGATCTTTAGGGGCAGTATGAAATGAATTGTATTGAATTCGAGCTAAAATTAACCCTAGTTTTCTACACTTCACGTATAAAAACTGTTAGAAGTAATGGAGCTGGATCAAAGTGATGTATGGAAGATATGATTGTAAGACTATGCGCCAATTTTTAAAAGAATCGTACAAGCACCTCTTTTTGGCAGAAGTTGGAAAAAATTGAGGTGGAAAAAAAGATTGTTTTTGGGTCAAATCACGCAAATTTGACTTTGAAGCTCTGTAAAAACCAAACCTCTTATCCGATTTTAGTGTGGTTAGTTTTATTTTACAGGTAAATTTGTTGGCTGTAATAATCATTTTATTTCACTTTTCTACCTGGTCTAGCTTTAGAGATATTAGGCTTTAAGTCGTGCAAGAAAATGATTTTTTCAAAAATCTTTAAATGCCTGTGGCAGCTAAAGGGTTAAGCTGAGGGGGTATGTTCAGTACAATTTTTTTGCTGGAAATCACATGGGGAATCACAATGCGTTGCGTTTATGCGGCAGTTTCCGGACACCCTGTATAGAAGCAGAAGGATGTTACAAACGATGGAGAATAATTTTCTTGATATGTCTAATGGAGATTTATTTTAACAAAAATAATAGATAGAATTTAGAATATTATCAGAATCTAACAAAAAGTGATTGATGTATTTATAGGATTATTAAATCGTCGACATCATTATGCGAAGTATTTTTCCTAATTTAGTATAATTTAGCTCTCTCTCAAATTCGAATAAAAAATCTCGTAGATTTTTTTTTAATAATAAATTACTGAAGTTTAAAAGCTACAAATGTGTTGGCGGATATAGTTGATATCAATTCTTAACGTTGTTGTTTTTGTGCATCATCTGCGTAGATTAAAGATTTCTTCATAACTTTAGAGGGTAAATCATGACTGAAAATAAAAGAAAAGAAAAGTAGGGGACTAAGTATAGAGCCCTGAGGTACACCTGACGAATGATGAAAAGCTGAGGTTATTTCATTATTTAAAATTACTTTGTATGATCTATTTCCTAAATAAGAGGATATCCAGGAAATTAAGATGGGGGTGGGGTGGAAATTAAGTAAAGATAACCTATTGATAAGTATACTATGATTCATCGTAATGCCTTACTGAAATCGGAGTATACTACGTGAACGTCAAGATGATTGTCGAAGGATTTAGCTACGAAATTAGTGAACTCAGCCAAATTTGTTGCAGTAGACTTTTCTTTACAAAACCATGTTGATTTGAGCATATAAGATGTCCAAAATATCTCACATAATTCGACATAATTCGCTCCAGAATCTTTGAACAAGAAGGCAAAAGAGAAATATGACGATAGTTTTCAGCCATATCGACAGCACCCTTTTTAGGGATAGGAACAATGTATGACAGCTCCTTTTGTTACGAGAAAGTTCCTTCACTAAGACTTTTGCTAAAAATAACAGAAAGCGGAAGCGAAATTGAACCACGGTTTTTTTAAAGAAACTGTTCGATAAACCATCAGTCCCAGAAGACACACTTGACTTAAGGAAGGAAATAATAAGTTGAACATATTCAGTTGTAATGTGGGTCTGAAAGTTTGAAGGAAGAAGAATAAAAAAAACAGGCGCGACAACCCATCATTGGACTAAGGCCGCAGGATGTGTTAGTGACATCCTATTTCCAAGATCTTATCTGCTTTTTGTTGAGGTAATGAGATCAGCATCACGCTCAGCAGTGTTATTTATCCCCATAAATGGGTACTCGTTTAATATCTGAGTGAAATCATAGTCCGTGACAAGCTCGTGAGTTCGAAAAACACCATGATCGACGGTGAGATTCGAACTCATGACCCTGTGCACCGAAGGTGCGCGCTAAAACCGCAAGCCCAGCCAGACTATAGAAGAAGAATAAGCAGGTGAATTAGCATGCCGAAAAGTAGTAGCAAAGTAAGTGGCAAGAAATTCCGAAATTTCGTTCGTGTTTGCTGTCTTGTTATCAAATCGAAGGATAGATGGATGCGTGGAAGACGATCTCATATTTTCAGGTATGACCAGAAAAGCTTAATTTCATTGTTTGAGATCGCACTATCAACACCATCTAGGTAGGCAGCACGAGAGGATTCAATTTCAGCATTTATTTTGAAGCGAAGACATTTAAACAAAGCCGGATTGTCGCTTAAATCGTTTGTATCTGCCACGAACTCTGTCTTTTCTATTAATTAATCTGTGTATAGACTGTGTCATCCAGACAGGACCTACAAGATGCTTCTGTGTGTAAAGAGGCACCAATTCATTTAAGATATCATTCAAAATCGAGTAGAAAATGTTAATAGCAGGCTCACAGTTATCATTTTAAAGAATTTGTGCCCAGTCAACTTTTAACAATTTATTGTTAATAGCACATCATAATCAGCTTTCGGAAAATTATATCTAGTATTAAAGAAACTATGCTGGATACGGGGATAATAGATCCTGATGTCTTGAATCAAGGCAAGATGATAAGGATCGCATGGAACGAGATCTGTCAGGTTTGAATTGCTAACCTGAATAAGGCTACAGGTTAGCATTAGTATGAAAATTGCCCCGTATAGTGTAGGTTAGCTGTTGCAAAAACACGGCCATATTGTTGTAGGTATATATGTTATATTTTACAAGATGGCGCAAAACTAATCATTCAATTTTCTTTTTAAATAACTTTTTCTTTACAAAATATAAAAATGAGTTTGAGTGATGGAAATCTAGACCTTTAGACATTTTTTTTTGTGGTTGAAAACACGATATCAATAAAATAGCTAGCCCTAGTCGACATATTAGCCAACAAAAAAATGCATTTTCACCCCTTTTGTAACCTGACGCGTAATTAGTGACAATTGAATCTATAAATTTGGCAATCAAATTGAACTTCTGTATGATTGGGTTTGACTTCTTTTGGATTAATTGTACTGTACTACCAGTAGCGCGCGGTATGCCTAGAAAAGCTGACTCAAAACACATAATGAAAAGCTCTTGAGATTATCAATTTTTCATCACATCACTATCATAGTCATTCAAGAAAAATTCACCCATCAACTCGAAATGCTCACTATACTAAACAATTGAAATGCAATTTCCGTTACATACAGAGATCGAAAATCAAAGCATAAGAAGGAAATGTCGATACTGCAAATATCCTCGTTTGAAATCTATATTCTCCCTCTGCAGTTAAAAGCAAATGTATTGCAAGCCACTTTGGTATGTAAAAAACACTTCGAGAAGAATTGGAAGTCCCACATACCATGCACTTTTGTGGCAAGCATTCCTTTGCATAGTTCTACTTCAATGTGCTCGAGAACGAGAATGACGTGTGGAGTTCTTGTAATGCCACGTTTGAATTTCAAAGGTTTTTACAGTAATATGTACAGTACTCTACTTACATATCACTCTATACTGTGTACAGAAAAGTCTATTGAGACGACACACGAGAAATTTCTTCAGATAAGTGTGAAAGTTAGGATATCGTTGGCATCGGTTTGACAGACTTGAATTAATTCCCATAACATTCATCGGTCTGTGTGCGCGCTAGTATCACGCATCAAAAGAACATCTCCCCATTCCATACTCTATCTAGCTATCAATATTCTGTTCAGGACATTTTGTGAATGAAATGCATTGGGGTTTGTACCGTATCGTCTCTGCCAGCAAGCAAGCAAGGACACAACGAGTTTTTCTGATGATAAGATACGAAAATTGAGCAATATGTCAACAGAGTGGAAAGAAAGATGTGGTTCAGAGATGTGCTGGTGTCCTTTCGGAAAAGAACAAGAACAAAAATGCTACGTATGGTCCAGGACGGAGTACAGTTGAAAAACTGCAAATTTATTAGCTGACCTTTTTCTGGTCTGGGCTGGACCTTTTTTTCTGCAAAGTTGAAAACATTATGTGACAAATGATGGCTATATTATGGTAGTTAGTTCAGTTTGTTGTATAGTGTATACTATTCAAACTGTCCCCTGGACTCTGCATTCGCCAAGAAACATATGTGTGTCATCTTTGTGGTTGAATAGAACAAATGGCAAGGGATAGCCACGGGCTTTTGGGAAAAGTAAGTAATAGATTTCTAGGTTAATGGAGTACAAGAGGTTGGTGGTAAGTGAATTTTGAATGTTGGCTGGACATTTTGTTGACTATGTGGGCAAAACGGGGCAAGAGTAAGGATGTGATTGTTTGTTTCGGTATAAGTTATAATGTCTAAGGAATTTGCAAAGAAATCTTCCTTTATGTTTTTGTGGAATATATAAACATACTCGTATTAGTACATCTTTAGGAAGTATCCCGAAAAATATTTAACTTACAAGCTGATCCAAGCTGATTTGTAATAGACACAAGGATCTATTTTAAATTCTGAAAACAATTCAATTGCTGCAAATATTGCTCTAGAAATATTTTGGAAACTATAAAAAATCCAAAATAGGATTCCTGAATTCCGAATGGAAAAGCTGATTTTTGATAAATTGAAATTTACTTTGGAATGGAACCAGTTTTTTATTATTTTGTGCTCCACTTTCAAATATGTCGCTACTATAAACGGAATTTCGACCCCTAATCTCAGGCTCAGTTCGGAGTAACTAGGAAGTCACTATTACAAAAAATGTTCATTTTTTCTAACTTTCTTCCTTTATCAATAGAACTATCCTAATTGTCCGATCTTTGCATCAGTTCTCCAGTTGTTATGCTATCACTACCTTCCCAAAGTTTGGCTTGACGACACTGGTCACTTTATCTGACCGTCTCTAAGGAAACATTGTAAGCATCTAATGAATACAAAAAAAAGACTGCTAACCTAAACAAAATCCCTTTTATTTTTGTTCCTTAGCACTCTTTGAACACAAACTTAATTGCTTGAAGTGAAAAAAAAATCAGGAAAAAACGAATGCAATTTGCGTTCACTATGTTGACTTCATGGTCCACTTCAACTCTAATCACTGCAAGCAGCAAAGGCAAACTATGAGGAAAAAAAATCCTTTTGTTCAGGATTTATTTAGACAAGACTTTTTCTTTGTCGTCCTGTGTATATTGCTCGAGAAAGTTTGTGTTCCCTGTGCTCTTAATTATGTGAAGCAGGCGATCGGCCCGGGGTTGTACTTTGCAAGGAAAATGATGTTGTTTTTTTCGTGACAGGAAATGTGACGAAGTTTTATTGTTTTTGTATTGTTTGATTGAAATTATATCATCAACATGGGTTGAAGCCCCGGGCTTCGCGATTTTAGTGGCCCCCGATTAGGCGGGGAAAATTTTAATAACTCGTCAAGTTTAGTTTTAATTATTTGCAATGGCAAATTAAATCCGCATAATTATTCCAAAACAAAATTTCATGGAATATTATCTATTAACCCTCCGGCGGGCGCACCTCAAATCAAAACAAGATCGGGCGCACTCGGCCTGAGAGGCCACCTATCTATTTGGGTCCTTTTTTCTTAATATGTTACTCTAAATTTCAGATACTTTTCGGAAATTAGGTTATTGGTATCTAAGGGATGTAATTAAACTAAATATAGTGCTAAGAAACATATTTACTAAACAGTATAACACAGAAATAAAATTATCGATTTACCAGAAAAAAACAAGAGAGAAAATTTTATAAAAAATGACGCATCCATTGTTCGTTAGAAAAATTGAAATTAATGAAAGGCAGGCAGTCTAAATTGATAATCGCTACTTGAAAAGGTTCTTAATGCTCCAAATTAAATGTGGAAAATCAACTTTGATGCAGCGCTTTCGCGTAGCTTAGGCACATTCATTTCTGATTCACATGACGCGATCAGGCGCAACCGGCCTGTGAAGCCTTACAACACAACTGTCTGAAGGACCATCGAAAACTATAGGTAGGCATTGCGTAAGATTCTTAAAGTTAGACGAATAAACGGAGCTAAAAAGTTGTGGGCCCCTCTACTAGCGTGGAGCAGAGCAGAAACTGTTTTGCTGGCCTGTGAAGCAGGGTGCGCCCGACGGAGGGTTAATATTACCAAAACTTACAAACTGCAAAAAAAAATTATTGGATATATCTAAGGCCAGTCGTCAAACTTAATGCGATTAAATTGGATTTTGGTGCACCGAGATTGCATACAGAGTAAAATACTAGGCGCGTTTTTTGTACTCCGATGTAGGTTATTTTAGTGTAACTACATGGGGTTACAATAACAACATAACCTGTATGAGCCATGTTGGATTTATAACCCCATGTAGTTACACTAAAATTACCTACACCGGAGTACAAAAAAAACACGCCTATTATTATAATCCGCCTTCTTAAATTTAGGGTTTTCAGTTATAACTGGTTTAGTTAGTTGAGAGTTTTTCAGAGATATACCCCCAATTGATCAACACCTTTAAATAAGGATGAAAGTATGCCGAAATCAAGAATTATGTAGCATTGATCAGATTATGAGTTTAGCGAATTTACGCAGCATACCCTACAGTTAAAATTTTCAAGGTTTTCCTATGTTGAATATACCATTGATTTTCCTACGACAAAAAAAAACCCATTCGCAGTACGATGCATCAGTGCCTCCAACTCTGCAGTTCAAGGCATTTTTGTCTTGAGTTGCGTACGGAAATGTATTTACAACGTACACCCAACAAAGCCGTGTCGAATTAAAAGGCGAGTGACTTCTATTTAACACGCAACGAACCCGTGCGGACGACAACGAACCTAAATCTCTACAGCACTCGCCATTAAGGTTGTTGTGTCAAAGCCCTTTACATACAAAGTTAGGAAGTAGCGATAATATAATTAATTGACGGTCAAATATAGGCTGGAGTAATTTCTAACCTTTCGGCCGAGATTTTGACATCTATAGTAGGAGTAGCCAAATATAGGTTGGTTCTTTCCAAGCGAAAGATGTTACTGTAGAGTATTTTCCTAGGAGAGTTGTTTTCAAGAATGGAAGATTGTTGAAAGCTTGAAGGGTGCAAAGTTTCGACTGTTTTTTTAACTTCTTTTGGGCCCGTGTACATATATAGGACCACTCGTGATGACACGGAATTCTATCCTTTTCCAGAAAAAATAGAAGACCGTCCTAAAAAGGGGGATGTTTAAACTAGCTTTTACGCGGGTCACATTTTTGGGTTTCACGTCAAAAAAATTTAGAAAGAAGAAGGCATTTTTTTTTTTTGTTAGTGGCGCACATTATTATTTCCCACGATTCGCCGATACGCCCACGTCCCTCGACAGGCGGATGAAAGACTTTCACGACAAGTCTATGTCCTAGTGTATAAGCGACAATAACCCTTTCTTATTTCGAAATTTGGAAATTTCATTTTTTTTTAAGTTTACATTTCTCAGACAACCAAAACTGGTAGTTTTTCGGGTTGGATTGAAGGTGGTTATAATCGTATTTTGTTGTCGTTACAGTACAAAATAAACGAGACCAAGGCTAATTTCGGGCGCGGCCGAAATTTGGATACCCTTCGCTCCCCTCGGGCTAAAAGTTTTTGCGGGCGTACCTAAGACTTGTATTTTTTAAATTTGGTTGAAATTGGTGCACAAATAAAAAAGTTTTTCTTAGAAGAACCTAATTTGGGGGGGGGGGGGGTGGATTGGTATGGCGGCCCCATGACCCCATTGTCCGATTATATCCATTCTTAGCTATGTTTTGTGTTATCAATAGTAACACATTTGAGTGAAATTTGGTTGAAATTGGTACACAAATAAATGTTTTTCTTAGCAAAATTTCCAAAATTTCAGTTTTTAAATTAGCTGGTGACAAACGCGTCGCAACAGATAGATAGACGGACAGACGGACATCCGCCAATCGACTCCCCAAGTGATGCTGGTCATTAATGTATACTAACAATGGTAGATATACATATGTTTTTATTGCTGATTAAAATTTATCATCATTTTAATACGAAATACATATTTTTAATATGCTGCCATACATTTGCTGACATTACATGTAACATCACTGTAGAATTTACAACATTTTAGGTACTTCTCATCTCACAACTGGAAATCTGGTAAAATATTGTCCCGGAGAAGAGACCAAGAATATAATTCATTTGCAGATTTTGTCCAATCCGATTCCATCTATTACATAGCGCGTACAGTTAACAGTAACGTAACGTTCGAAACACACACTCTGTGTTGAAACTGCCCATTCGGCACTAAATTTTGCCATTAATGAACATTTCTGGTGACATCTCGGCTTCGCTTATGACCTCTCCCTTTCTCTATGTATGCATATACAGTAGAACCCCGATAATCCTGATATTCGATTCGGTAAAAAACCAAATTTTCTCAAATTTGAAAAATCTACGAATTTTATGATGGTTTGTCGTAGTGCGCTCTAGATTTGAAAACAGATTGAGACAGATATTTCGACCATAAAATTAAATATTTTGGTTAAAAACAATATTGAATTTTAAGCAATTTCTCTCACTACCTTCTTATACCGGGTCTCAATACCTGCATTTCGGAAATCCGAATAATTCGATAATCCGTATGGGGTCCGGTTCCAATCAATCCGTATTATCGGGGTTCTCCTGTAGTACGAGTATACGTTCGAATTGCGAGTTATTCGGGTGTAACCTTTCGGCATATGATCCAACACGACTTCCGGTGCCTCTCAATACCCGCACCATGCACACATTCATACATTGTAGCACGTCATACAATTGTTCCGTAAATTATTCGAGTTAATAATCTGCCAGAAACATATTTTCG
This sequence comes from Microchrysa polita, assembly GCA_949715475.1. Lineage (NCBI taxonomy): Eukaryota > Metazoa > Arthropoda > Insecta > Diptera > Stratiomyidae > Microchrysa > Microchrysa polita. Next base: position 63,152,712 of record OX454420.1, read on the forward strand.
ATAGCGTGTGCAATGAAGGTTGTTGGACGTTATTTCAAAAATTGTGCACTTTCAGCATAGCTATCTAAAATGCCAAAGGATATGACTTTATAATAGTGGCGGCCAGCGACGTCGGCGTTGGTGGCGACCCCCATTAAATTACATCAACGACCATAAGATCGACTCGACCGCACAAATGAACTTAAGGATAATGTGGTTCGTGAGTTCGTTGCAAATTACCAAATTGCAATCGAAAGGCTGAACTAAGATGGAAAATGAATGGATGGTAGGCCCATGTCATGTCCATGCCAAGCCCAACTATATCGTGACAGCTTTACAGAAGACACCATCATATATCATGCATCAGCTACTATACGTGTCTATGAAAGATGATGGTATGTATGGCTGCTGGTTACTATGAGAGGGAAATATAAAAAATCAAATTCAAGGATAGATATGGGTATTTGCAAATTGCTAGGGTTTTTCATAAAGGTTATGATAATGCAAGAAATCCTTTTTGGCAGGCAACATGCTAGTAGACAGCGCACGGAAGTTCAGATCGTATGAGCATATGGTCACGAATAGTATATCTATTTAGTCAATAGCCTTTTTTTGAATGGGAGGCAACACGATGTCTGCAAAATTGATTTCACATGTTTCGGGCTCAGACGAGTTGGCCTTTATTGAGGGTTTTATGTGCACGCCGCCGTTCCTAATATCTCACATCCATGCTATTGATCCATCAACACTTTGGGAAAGTACAAAAAGGATTTTTTTTTGTGCAGGGTAAAATTTTGATCAGAAGCCCAGTAATTGGAATATTCTAAGGGAGGAAGTTAAAGGATTACAAAATTAATTTAAACTCCCATTCTCGACTGATTGTGCAAATAGACACGCAGCGCATTAATCTTCATCATGAGCTACTTTTATAGAGTTTCAGTATATATATCTACTAAATACATATATATAATTTTATTTGAATAGATAAATATGGTTAACCCTTCTGTCGGCACCTGCTACAATATGCATATTCTATACCCAATAGGTCAGGCTGGACCCACTAAGAAAATTTTTTATTTTTTAGAAAAACTGAAATTTTTATCCGTACAGTCATTCTACCAACTCTAAACTAGCATTTTTAAACAATAAAAGGCATTTACATTATTTTCGTAGATATACTGAAAACGTTCTAAGTGGATATATTTATGCCCTTCGCGTCTGTTGCGACGCTTTACTCGGCCAATTTAGAAGCTATAAAGCTGAAATTTTGCAAAAATGCTTCTTTTTGCTGCAGGCAGTTTGTATGTTTGAATCGGTAAAATCGTACAATAGGTTCATGGGGCTGCCATACAAACGCAACCCCCAAATTAGGTGCTTCTAAGAAAAACTTTTTTATTTGTGTAGAAATTTCAACCAAATTTCACACAAATATGTTTCTATTGATGACACAAAACCTATGTAAGAATGGATCAATTTGGACCATGGGGTCATGGGGCTGCCATACACACCCAACCCCCCAAATAAGGGTCATCTAACAAAAACTTTTTTATGTGTGCACCAATTTCAACCAAATTTCACACAAATGTGTTCTATTGAAGACACAAAACATATGTGAAAATTGATAAAATCGGACAATGGGGCTGCCATACACACCCAACCTCCCATTTTGGTTCTTCTAAGAAACATTTTTTACGCCAATTTAACAAAACCTTGTCGACGCAACGGATGGATGGATGTATGAATACGGCGCTATGATAGGTTGAACTGGTTACGCCAAATACTGCAGCCTATTGGCTTATTGTATTTCCCATCTAAGCGAGAAAGTTTCAGGTTATGAGCTCTGTCCTACGTAAAAGGCTAAGAAGAAAGTTAACCAGGTTTACTTTGGGTGCACCCATTCTGGTAGCTTGAACCCCAAAGAAATTTTGTCTCCAGCTCATAAGAGCGGGACATTCGAAAATAACGTGCGAGGCTGATTCCTCATCTTCGTTGCAGAGGCGGCATAGTGGGTCTAGTGTGTAGATCCCTATTGTATGCAGATGTTTCCGTAGGGTGCAATGACCGGTTATAAGGCCTGTCACTGCCCTGAGGTTCGTTTTACTAAAACTGAGGGCTTCGGTACAGCTGGTATGCCAGTTAGATTCCAGCATACGCTTGCTATGCCTGAGCTCTTCAGCGAGTCTCCATCGATCTTGGAATTTATCCTCGGTCCATCGTCTAGCAACGGTTCTGGCAGTAGATTTACTGATTCCGATTGCAGGTTCAGGACCAGTTAAGGGTAGTTCGGAACCCTCTCTTGCAAGGGCATCGGCTTTCTCATTTCCTTCAATGCCCTTATGTCCTTTCACCCATTTCAGAGTTACTTTGTTTCGGGTAGCTAGGTTTTTGAGATTTGTTGGCATTCCCAAACCAATTTAGAGGTTGTTTTGGGACTTGGGAAGATACTTGGCGCTTTGTTTGTAGATTACATGCCGATATTGTTTCGCAGATTTAGGGAAATAGGTGGAAAGGAATAGGGAATTTTCAAGCGCGAACACTATTTAATTCTAAATTTTTCGTAAATTTCCTTATCAAATCTATTTAGAAAGACGTTTGCAATCACTAATGGCTAGTCCTTACTATCTATACAGGAAACATAACTTGTTAGAATCTCCTGGAATCAAATCTCGGATGATTAGGCGATGTTATAAAACATGATAAAATTATGCATACCCATTTTCCAAACTTCACGGCTCCGTAAAGAAAAATCTTAGAAATTGTTATCGTTTATAGTACTGTTACAAGTTTACAAGTTAACCAGTGTTCGTCTACGGCCGTCCGGCCAACCACAGGAGAATGGGTCGTGGGTGCCACGTACTTTAGTTTTAAAAGGCCGCCAGTGAAAAGTTCGTTACCCGCGGAAAGCACGGACCAATGGGTGAGAACTTTATCCGTCACTCCGAAGCTGGCACTTGTTTTAGGAATAATTTTCGCGAATAGTAATCTCATAAAAAAAAGAAGGAGAGTGTTCGTTTACTAATATAATTTTCAATTCACGATTATTTCAAACAGATGCGAGAGACCGGTCTGTTAAACTTCGTTAACTTACGTTTACTTAATAATACTAGGGGGCAAAGGAAAAGAGGATTAACGACCTCTTTTCCGTGCTTTTAGCCAAGCGGCACCTCCATCACGAGAATACTTCTTTGTTGACATATTTGTTAGTATTTATCTGTTTTTCACCTCAGTCACGATAATACTTCTTCGTTTTGACGTTTTTTTATCTGTTTTTCACCTCAGTCACGATAATACTTCTTCGTTTTGACGTTTTGACCTATTTGTCAGGATTCAGCTGTCAGCAGATATAAACAAAGCAGGAATCAATCGATCATATCAGATAAATATTCACGTCGTTTTTAGTTATTTTTTTTTTCTTTTCGTTTTTCAGGTTCGTGTTTCGCTTGTAAGTAATCCGGAGGATCTGACGTCGAATTAGCGACACGACGGTCGCTGGAGCATAACGTCGGCACACAATACGTTGCGTCAAGAATCGTCACGTTACTTGTTCATCCTACAGTTGAAACAAGATTTGCTTAAAGGCAGACTGGAATGAATGTCCGGATGATAAAGCAGCGTCATTGTGTGCATTGGCGTTACAATCTGGACTCGGCGACTAGAACTCGGCAGTATTCGGCAGCAACCGTTTCTTCGTGGATGAATATACAAATTGTCGAGGAATTTGCCGTCACTTCCTTTCGCCGCCGTAACTATACCTATCTAATTGACTCTATTTTTTTTAGAACGGTAACCGTAGCAATACAAATTGAATTCTAATTACATTATTAAATCATAAATAGGAGATTTTTATGAGATTTCATATTTGCATTTTTTAGCTAGAGAGAAAAATGGGGTTGAAAAACAGTACAATAGAGTCTTTTAAAGACATTAACAGCGACCGGGAAATCAATGCGTTAGTGCAAATCTTGATGAATTTCGCAAGAAAATTAGATATTGACCCTGAATTAGACTACAAAAAACAACATCGAACTCGTCGTGCTCCGAAATAGACTTTGCAACATTTTACCGAAAAGAGTTCAAAATCTCATTTTTATTTGAAAATATTTGGAAAAAATAGCCGAAACATTTCAAGTTCCGGCCGATAGGAAAAAATGCACGATAATCTCAGTAGCTGTGGTGATCGAAACTTAATTTTTGTATTTCAAAGGAGATCCTCTTCTTGATAATTACTCCGAGTGTCAAAATTTTGGGAAGATAGCGGGAGAGGCTTTCAAACTAAGGACCGGAAGCTTACAAGATTATTCAGCTTATTTTGACATGTCCAGTGACATCAGCTTCGAGCGAAGGATCATTTAGTAAATTAAGATTAATAAATCAATCATTTACGAACGTTAATGGGTGATGGACGTTTAGACAATTTGATGCTTATGTTTTCTGCGAAGAATAATTTGGGTAAAATGGATTTACATCGAATTTTTAAAAGCGATGGTCCAAAATTATGTTCTGGTGGGTCACAACTTAACTGGTTGAATCAAATTTTTTATGTTCATACAATCTTTCATGTTTCTATCTTTGTGTTTTTCGATGCTTACATGAACGCTCAAAAAATTAATTATAATTAGAGGTACGGAAATTTCGCAAATAAAAACATTGGATATTTGGATATTTTCGCTGAAACTTGCATAAAAACCAAATTTTGTAAATTTTCTTGTTGTTATTTTAATTTTCAAAACTCGCGTTGCAAAAAAACGTCGCTTGTTTATTATCCAGTATGAAGTGTGTCTGCGAACAGCATCATACTCCGAATTCAGACAACACAAACCGAATTCAGACGACACATAGTCGAGAAGACCACTCCTCAACGAGTTACGGTAACGGTAAAACGAGAAACTGCTGAGGCATATGCCGCTAATTTCGTTACGCTTTTATCTTTATGTAAAGTTCATTTCAATTTTGTGGCCCGCCGAACCACAAGAAAAACTCTCCCTAAAAAAGTCGCATTGCAGAAAACAAAGTTCTTTCATCAAACCTCCAACTAAAGTGCTCTCTCGGTGTTCCGTTAAGCCATCGTGCTTGTGATTAAGCGAACTCTCTGCATTTAAAAATTTTTCTATTCTTATTAACAGAAAACGTCTGAAAAAACGATCTGAGATGGAAAATTATCTCCAATAATTTATTGACATTTTTTGACGAAAATAATTTTTTTTTGTGGAAAAAGTCCAAATTAAAACATTTCGCATTTATTCGCATAAATAAACAATCTTAGTCGAAATTCGCATCTATATATTTTGTAAAAACGAATTTTCGGAAACTCTAATCATATAGGTAATTGGTGAATTTTCATAAGTAGTCGGCAAATTTCACTTTTCACCCCCCAACAAATGTTTGCTCGGTAAGTCTCTGCTGTTGATTTTTAGAGATAAGATATTTTTTTTAGCAAATATCGTTTTTACATTTTGGTATTAAAATCCACTACACTTCCACGGTTGTAGTTAAATCAATACAGGATATGAAATGCTATAAAAACTTTCATTGAGAAATCTTAGCTCGTAACTATATTTGCATGTGCCTTTATGAACACAAAGAAATATTCAATAAATTGAAAGGAGCCAGAATTTCGGTCAGTCCAAAATATGTTCAACATAAAAAAAAAAAAAAAGTGTTTTGATAATAATTTTCTCCCTTTTCAAGGTGTGCAAAAAGTTAATTCGACCGGTTTCGACTGGCGATGGCGGTACACGGCTCTTCTCGTCAGATGCCATCTCAGTAGAGCCGTGTACCGCCACGAATGGCATGACCAGGCAGATGGAGGATGCCCACTTATATAGCGTGGCCGAACCTCTCTGCTGGCGAATCATTAAAGTGTGAACTGCCAATTATTGCAGTTCTTGTGCATACAAAACGAATGCAGTGTGACATAGCCTCCGCACACCACACGACTTGTGTGGGACTAATCACGCTGTCGTCACTTCTATCCATAGTGTGGATATCACGCTAAAAAAATCAAAAGTGTTTTAAAAATGTTCAACATGATAATCGTAGCCAGGGAGGTTGAAAAGATGTTAAACATTTTAAATCCATATTACAGCTATAAGCATAAGAACTAATCGAGTTTTTTTTATCTGGTCGACATAAAATTTTTGTAAAGACGGTTTCCACAATCTCGACTAATGCCAACAAATCAATGATAAATAAACATCAGTCAGTCTTGATGTACTCAATTCTATATGCTTTTTTGGGTTCATCCTATACATACCATAATCTTTCGAAGAAAAAAGGACGCCCAATATTTCTATGACCTTGAAATATTCAAAAAGTTGTCAACCCTACTTAGGAAGATTTTGTAGACTCTTGAAAAAAAAGCAAGCAAACGAAATATCTTCAAGAAAGGCATTCAACCAAAAAGTGTTTTTCCAACACAGTCATAGTGAAGTTTCAACATCGGTTTCGGTTCATATCATCCGCTCTTTTCTGGTGAAAGTCAATCTGAAGTGAGAGGATCCTTATGTCATATACAACGACACAAACTATACAACAAAAAAAAATATAAGGAAACAATCGCAGAATATTCTTTTCCTAGTCTTCCCGGGTCGCCATCAATGTGACACATTATCAAAACGTTCATAGAACCATATATCCAGGATTGATGAATGTCCTGAAGATAAATCTCTTTTAGCCTCTACTATATACGCCTTTTTAGCTCAGCATACACAGATATGTAAGTATTTATGTATGTATTTCGTCCTCAGCCTAGAGTTGATGTAGATGTTCTATTTATCCGATAAAGCTGATACTGGCGTGGTCGAGCCCAATAGCTGGCCTAATTTTAAGAATGCGAAACTACGGACAATGCTTTCGACCAAAAGCTTATTTCAACTGGATAATATGTATAATAAAAAGAAGCAAGATTTTTGTCGTCTGTACGCTCCCTAGAAGATGTGTAGTGTATACCTAACGTATACCTCTGTATGTATATGAAAACATTTTTATTTCATGTGACAATCATTTATTTACTTACATGGACGGCATTTGTAAGCGATCTCCACAAATTTCCGCACCCCGGGACATGGGTCTCCGGTAACTGTCTTTGAAGGAGCCGTAAATTTGCAATGGCGTTTCTTTTGACATGCTTCGACCACAGTTTGTAGAAGAGCGTACTGAAAAAAAAGAAACAAGATGAAGAAAAAATAAAAAAGCAGAAGAAGATAAACAGATTTTAGTCAAATTGCTTTTGCCAAATGGTATATGGTATGGTATTGGATTTAGACTAATAATATTATTATCCTGTGAAAGTAAGTTGAGTTTTATATGTATAAGGAAATCATTTCGTATAACAAAGTATAACAATTTTGAGTGAGAAGTTCAGTTTAATTATTTGATTTGATTTGGTTTAAAATGGAAAGTTGGATGAACTTTTGGTAATCCTCCTATAGACAGTGGGTTAAAGATCTCAGCAATTTTATGGGTAAATATGGCAAAAGAGTGCAATTTCTGTCGTATTATTACTTGGTAGGAGTTCAGAAAACATGTTAATGTAATGTAATAAAGTGCACGAAATAAATGACCTGATCAAGTATATCATATGCTACTACAGCTCAGTTATTCGTTTCTATAGCTCCTTCTAACTACTATGACCTTCTAAAATACTTATTTTGCTTATGATGAAAACATTAAAGGCGATACGCAATCAGGTCCCGTTACTTTTACCTAGAGGCTCTCGCAATTCAGTTTCCAGAACGAAATAATTGAACTTATCAATTTATTGTTTCGTGTGACGCAGTTGCGATAGGAGGTAAATTATAGCGGGATTTTTATTTATCGAGAAACGAATTACAAAGAAGTGAGTTTTCATTTGAAATTTGCAGTATAAGGTTTTAAATTATTCATAATTCTGTAGAAATGCCTCAAAGCCGTTACCTCTCGGATGAAGATCGAGTTAAAATCTCAACATTTCGCGAAACAGGGATGCCTCTGCGAAAAATTGCTGCGAAAATAGGGAGAAGCTACTTTACAGTGCAAAAGTTTTTAAAGGATCCAGCGAACCATGGTAAAAAACCTCGTAGTGGTCACCCGCCACTAGTGAAAAATCGCGATAAACGACGATTAAAAACGCTCAAAGAAAACAAAAGCGCTGCTCAAATTTGCCAAGAATTGGCTCTCCCAGTTTCAAAACGTCACGTGCAACAAATTTTAAGTGCGGATCCATTTGTGTCATATGTAAAAAGAGCCGTTAAATGTCAGTTACTGCCTAGGCATAAAGCTGGCAGGGTACATTTTGCAGAGACACACAAATTCTGGGACTTGGAGTGGCGAAATATAATCTTCAGTGACGAGAAAAAGTTCAATTTAGACGGGCCAGATGGGTATCGATATTATTATAGAGATATCAGGAGTCCAAAACAAGTAAAAGTATCACGTAATTTCGGAGGAGGTTCGCTCATGGTTTGAGCTTCATTTGGCTTCAAAGGAAAGATATTGGAATCTTTCCTTTGTTTCATAAATCATCGTATGTACCCCGAAAAATATGTAGAACTTTTAGACGGAGTTCTTATCCTGGACCTTTCAGCAGGATAACGCTCCAATACACGTATCCAAACGCACAAAACAGTTTTTCGAAGAGCGAAATATACCGGTTTTGACGTGGCCTGCTAAGAGTCCGGACCTTAATCCAATTGAAAATATTTGGGGCATCCTTTCCAGCAAGGTTTATAAAAATGGAAGACAGTTTGATACTCTTAAGAAATTGAAAGAGTCTATTGTGACAGAGTGGGCAAATTTAGATCTGTTCATTCTTCAAAATCTAATCAATTCGATGCCACGAAGAATGGTTATGGTTCTTAACTCCAAAGGAGCTCCTCTCTAACCACAACAGTTCAGGAGAATCAAATTTTCATTTTTTAATGATTACTTCATTTATTTCGTTCGGAAAGTGAATTGATCAGTTCACTTATTTCGTTCGGAAAGTGAAAATGATCAGTTCACTTATTTCGTTCCGAAAAATGTTGTTTTAATTTTTAAAAATGTTTGTGTTAATCGCTGAAATCGTTTTATGTTTAATTTTTAGTCTTAATTTTATGTATATAACAGAAAAAATAAAAACTTGAAAATATCCGCAAATTTGTATTTTTACGAAAGAACATAGAGTTGGTCAGGTGAATTATTTCGCACACTTTATGTATGTATGTAATAATGTGTATCTTTCACCATTTATCGATATATGGAATATCTGATCAAATTTAAGCCGTTCGAGTTATATCAAATACTAAAGAGAGGCCGAGGCTAATTTGGGGCGCGACTGCAATTTGGAAACCCTTCACTCTCCACGGGCTAAAAGTTTTTTTTTTCGGGCGTACCTAGGTATTACTTGTCTTAAGATTGTTCCATAAACAAAAAACGTTTAAAAAGGTTAAAAAGTCGCTAACGGTTCCCAATGTCAGAAATACTAAATTAATTCACTATTCTCGCATTATCGGACAGTCTTCAAAATACTTCGCATCTTAATTCCTAAATCGTTCATTGTTAAGACATTTTTTTGTTCGGGAAACTTGGCGATTTCTTTTCGAACCACCAACATTCAACCCTAGAATGGGTACGTCTTTCCGAGAAACGTCAGTGGGCGCGTGGGAACCTTTTTGCGCTCCTTTTCACTGACCATTTTAAGTAGGAATACAGCAATTGAATTAGTTTCTTTTCTCAGGATTTAAGTTAAGAAAAAAGTAATGACAAATAAACATATTTATTGAATTAAGAACTATGGTTTACAAAAGATTTTGGAAAACGCAAGGCAAAATGCCTTGACTTTTAACTTATTCTACATTATCGTATGTAATGCTCATAAAAATGGGAAAAAAATAGCAAAATTTTTCTTCATCTTCAGGATATTCTTTGGCAAAACAGTCTTCACATAGGTAAGCGCAATGTTCATTGCACAGTAATTTTGAGCATCTGCAGCACACTTTTTTCGTGCGCCTATTTTTCTTTATTGGACATATATGTACTACATTTGCCCTCCCTCCTTCTTTGAAGATAAGGCATAAAGCGAGCAATTTGTTTCCCAAAGGGATATTTAATGTCTGAATAGATGACCTTGTGGCCATATATGGCTTAATATCGAAATCTCTTTTTCAGATACTGTCGGCGTAGCATCAAGTTTTCAGTATTGGAGTTATTTGACCGTTTATTCCGGCAATATTCATCATTGAAAAAAACAACCTCATTCTTTCATTTGGTCGACGACATCAACACCACCTTTATTTCATTATATAATTTAATAATTTCAGGCTTTGCAGCAGGCCCGGTGTATTCGTCGATTTTGTCGTCCTCGCATGCAAAGTGGATCATAGTAATACTACTTTTTTGGAAAAATTCTACCAAGAATTAGAAAATCAAACTGCGATCGAAGGACTGTCTTTGTGCGAGAGACCTAAGCACGATGTCAGGATATTTAGGGTCGCAGCGCAAAGGAGAAGGAACGCTCGGAAAATGCAGGCGCCAAAGTACGTGGAGGACTAGGAAGGAATGTTGCTGATTGACGATACGACAATTAGTAGCAGGATGCGAGAGTATTTTGACGAACTTCTAAATGAAGAATTTCCTCGAGCCGCTTTTCAAGATGTTGAGCCGAATACCACAAATATTTAAGATATCTCAGTGGAAGAGTTGATGGAGGCAATGCATCCTGGCATCAAATTGGAATTGGTGCACAAAAAAAAAACAACGAAACTAACTAACCATGTTATGGCAGCCCCATGGTGCCCTAGGCCGATTCCGTTTGTTTTTACATATGTTTTGTGGTTTTGATAGGAACATATTTTTGTGGGGTTTGGTTGAGATTGGCAAAATAAAAAAGGTTTTTCACAGAATAACCGCTTTTAAGAGTTGGGTTTTGTAGGGCAGCCCCATGAACCGAATTCGGTAATCCCTCCCATGGTACGAATTTGGTTTCCGCTATTTTGACCTCGTATTCGCTGTAATTCTCGCCCACTGCCTCTTTAAATATGTAGGTATAACTGATGTGTTTTTCAGAGTAATGACCCACAATTCAAATAAAAAAGAAACTACACAGCTTTAAACTTTATGTCTTTTATAACATTCTATTGTGTTTATGTATTTGGAAAACATTTTCTGACAGTTTAACATGAAATCAAAGTTTTCAATTTATTTGAAAACTCAAGCCTAACATATCCTTGAATATACGCTACGTAGTCCTTCTGGCGTCTTCGACCATCTGGTGATTGTGCGTCTTCTTAGGAAATTCTCCGCTCGTAATATCTTGACAGACAAAGAGCAGGAACAATATTCTGTTTATCAAGTATCCCAAGTTATATTGAAATATGCGATTATCGTTTTTATTAAAATTCCTGTATATGACTACACGCTTTATCAAGAGAATATTCGAAAATAGCCAACAACAATCATCCAGCCATAAAAGGTCTCCTCGAAACAATCTTTGCAATGGCATTTTTAGCAAACAAGTATACGAACGTGATCCATACAAAGAACCATCTCGGTTCAATAAGCAAAATCTATTCTACCGCCCAAAAGAAAAATGAGAAAGGGTTGGTTGGCATAACCTATACTGGATCCCATGGAAAGCTTCCGATACAATTTTGTCTAACACTGCACAAGTACAAGTTTTTGCCTTCAATTCGAGCAAAAGATCCAACTCTTACACTATCCTGAACTATTGTCGGCCTTGACGGATATTGCTAGTGGGTTGATCTCGTGCTATTTCAACCACCACATTTTAGCACTACTGCTATACATATATGTTATGGATGGTGTATAGCACACATATCATCCCTTTAAGAAGCTGGGGAACATTTTATATCAAGGTTGAGTCGGAAACAGAGGCATCAATGTCGGTCACCCGTATATGTATATGGGGATGCCATAAGCTGTCGAACACAATTCACCGGGGACTGTTTAGTATGGGAAGGAACAAGGGATTTGTTCCAGGTGACTTGTCTCGATCTGTACGACGAGTTTGTCCATTCCGCAGACTTACGGGCAACGTCCAATTTTCAAATTTCATTGTGTTGCAGACTGTTAGTAGGTATATGTATATGATTGCCTAACCCATTGATATTCTATCACAGCATGCCTTTCATATCAACAAACATTTTGACCCATCTCAGGAACTAACCCGAAATTTTTCTCTCTCGCTTTCTCTTGGAACGGTTTGATCCGTTTTCCGGTTTTATCAATCTCGTCGCGTTTGTTTCGTTCGATTTTTTTAGCTTCGCCGTCTTTTCGGTATCTATGTATAGGTATATGGTACTTCTTTATATGCTGTCCCTGACATCCTGTTCAACAACGCTTATAACGGATGACGTGTTTTGAATGAAGGGCAGATTTAGTGGTACAAAATGGTGGAAGTCGTTGTCGGGTAAAATGTGCCAGTAACGGTCGCAACAGCATATAGTGCGCGTATCCTTCGTCACGCCATGCCACCACGCTTATGTGTTTGGATGTAAGGACCACATTTATCGCATGTGACGTTTAGGTGTATTCATGAGAAAAAACGGTATTCCTTTTGATCATATCTGCATAAGTAAACATGCTACAGCGAGTCGATGAAGATTTTGTCGAGAAAAGGAGCGAATAAGCCGCCTTTTGTTAAAATCTCGTGCCGATGGATTCTGTTGCCTTGCCTTTATCTGCCACATAATGGATGATGAGAAATTCAAGGATAGCCGCGCGTGAAGGATGATTTGGTATGTTGGCTGTCAACAACGTTGAATGCTGTTATTGATGGCCAATATTCGTGGAATGATTTAAAATACATAATTTTCTTTTTAGAACACCTACCATAATAGAAATCATCCGAGGGCACATTTCGTGAAATGCGAGCACGCAACATAAGTCCATTACAAAGAAATCGTACTTCAGACGTCTGCAAAATATTATATTTCGCATTTTACGTTCATTTTTCTAATTTAACTAATGGAAGTAAAAAATTGTCTAGACTGGAGATGGAATTTGTTGAGTCAGATATTATTCGCTTTGATTAACTTTATTTGCGCTCTTAGTAAATACTTAAAAGTCAGGTATGAATAACTTCGTATTGAAGCTCTCATTCCGTAACTGTGGTGCTTCGACTATTACTCTGTAGTATAGAATTATGATTATTAGCTAAACTCAAATAATTTCGTTTAAGCAAATGCCCGCTAAAACAAATCTAATGTCCATGGATGTCCTGGATGAATAGGGAAAGTTAAAAGAATATATTATGCAATAATCGCCTGAGCGAATTAGATGCACTATTGTTCCTTTACAACTTTATCACAGCCAACTTCATTGATAACCGTTATCACCCTACCACAACGGCAAATAAATTTTATCTATAAATTTCTCCATCATACCCTTCGAAGACAATAAATTTTCAGTAGCATTCTTGTCATTGATTTATGACAATATTCCAGGCATTTTTTCAACATGATGGTCTTCTTCGCTTCATGTCGCCACTGTCCCTAATAAAAAATTGTCAAGACAAGTCTTTTCCTTTTTCTATTTATATAAGAGAATATTAACTCAGCAGAAAAAAAAAACGTTTTTCGTAAAATTCCGATATTTCGGCAGAAAATTGTGAAATGTTTAACCACACACAGTTTTGGAATGTCTCAATATTATGTTGCCTGGTCGTTTGTGCGGTGACTCCTTCTGGTCGCCCGTTCACGTTCATATAATATGTTCCTACTGCTGATATGAAAAAAGGATAAAAAAAATAACAAAATTATTCAAAACTAACCCATAAATAAAATGAAATATGATTGGAGACAAGCGTATACGTTTAACACAAAAAAAAATGCAACATTTTTGTTATATATATAAAGGACATCATAAGAAATATATAGGCAATTAAATGGGGTGAGCTTTCAAGGGTTCTTAGCTGGAGAATAATGAAATGTTGAGCGCATGCCGATGGTGACCTAGTATTGTCAGAGACAACAATTTCATGAATAATAGCAGAACGGAATGATATTTCAATGGAATATGCTTGATATTACTCAGGGATGTCAAAAAACCGTTTGAATACTTTTTTCAAATTGCACTTATAATCAGTTAATTTTACTCCGCCATTAAGTTCTTAGACGCGATTCACAATTAGTGTTTGAATTGTCCTTTCTGGGCTGACAGTGACTTCTGATTCTTAATTTGTTAGAGCTTAAGAAAATTACAGAGGAACTGTGCCCGTGTCCATTAATAGAAATAGCGTTTAGAAAAATGTTTATACCCTTCACTCTTCACACTCAGAAAAAAATCTTTATAAAATCAAAAATAGTAGCTGATTCATAGTGATGATTCAAAAATTTTCAAATTTGATTTGGCTGCATATACGTTTTCGTTTAATTCAAAAATGTTTCATTTTGAATCATTAGTGGAAATATCAAAGTGATTCTTGTACTTTTAAAATTGCTGCATGTCAAATCAAAAGGGAATATCACTTTTTTTTAAAGTGGTTTCACTTTAAATAAACAGATCATTAAAGTGAATCCTATTAAATTTAATATGACACTACTGGTTTTCAAAATGATTTATAATAAGTTCACAGTGAAGGAAATCATGTAATTTGGGGCTATTTTCATGTTTTCGTATGAAAACAGCCCGAAAACATTTCAATTCCCATACAAATTGACACATTGAAAATACGCTAATTTGCGTGTTTTCTATGAAACCTTGATTTTTTTTAAATGAAAACGTATTAGCACCCAGGTCTCAAACCTAAATTCCCCTATTCAGCACATTTCGGCTCACTCCAATATTTTAACTGACACCCGACCAAATTGTTCAGTTTCGTGTGTTTGCCAATGTTCTTAATTTCTCTATGATAAGAGAATGTACAGTCAGTTTGAAGTTACGAAATATGTTGCAAATTACTATCGATGACTGCACCAACACAATTTTAAACTTAGAACGATTTATAAGCAAAATGTTATTGTCGGTTGTCATATGAAATTAGAAACAGTGCACTGTGAACACTTTTCGGTGATTTCTGAAAACGTACGGCGAAATCAATCCGTTTTCGTCCACTCTGGATAGAATATAATTGATGAATTCCAATTTTATTTTTAATATGTTTCACTTTAAATTTAAGTGATGATATTTTTCTAAGTGTAGAGTGAAATGTTTTTTTTTTACCCGCACTTATTCCAAACCAAACCCTTACACAAATATTGTTTGATCAACGCCATGGAAATTATGTGAAAACGGAAGAAACGAAAGCGAGGGGGAGAATTAAACACAAATTATAGGTAATTAATTATGTCGTGCTCTGTGGCCGTGATCGTTCGGTCGCCACTCTGTGAAATAGACACTCATAGAGAAACGAGTTTCCAAACTCGGCACGACTCGTCGCCAGTTTATTATTCAGAAGAAGATGATAAGAGATATTCTTATCATAGAATGATAAACTAATAATGCGACTAGGAAGTGGTACGGCTGACAACCTTAACACACTCCGAATTCAGTTGTCTTTGTAACGTTGACGACTACACACGGTAGTCGTCAGCGCACCATGCTCCACTAGGAGTTAGGGTAATAAAGAAGAAGAATAGGTAAAATAAAAAATAAATAGTAGCTTTATTGCAGTGAGAGGGTTAGTATACAATACATGTGTGACTTAAATTAGTGGTTAGACAATGTCTTTACATCTACGTTTTTCTAAGTTAAGAGAAATTTATTTCAGTTCAATTTAGACTTGATTAGCGTAGACGGTCGTGCTCTGTGGCCGTGATCGTTCGGTCGCCACTCTGTGAAATAGACACTCATAGAGAAACGAGTTTCCAAACTCGGCACGACTCGTCGCAAGTTTATTATTCAGAAGTAGATGATAAGAAATATTCTTATCGTAGAATAATAAACTAACAATGCGACTAGGAAGTGGTATGGCTGACAACCATATCACACTCCAAATTCAGTTGTCTTTGTAACGTTGATGACTACACGCGGTAGTCATCAACGCACCATGCTCCACTAGCAGTTACGGTAATCAAGAGAGAGAGAGCGTAGACTGTGTTACTAGGGAAAAGTAGCTTAAAACCTAATAGGGAAGGACTACGAGCTAATAAAAATGAAACTTACAATTAACTATAAACTAGATTTGACAGACTTGGCTACTATGGTAGGGCATTAGTTGACTAAGGCACGTATAATTGTGTTATTTGGAAGGTGTGACATTTTGTAAAAAATTTTTGTTCTAGGAGGGTCGCTTTTTGAGAGATATATGGAATGTTCGTTATTTGATGTAGGTAGCGCGTGGAGAAGTATCTGGATTTGTTTAATATTATTTTTAAACATTTATTTTGCAGTACTTGTAGTTTCCCGTAAGGGGGAAGATAAAGGTTGAAAGGCTCCGCCTAATTCCTATATCTTCTTCAGTTGTGGCATAACTGCGGACCCTTAGCTACACTCTAAAAAATGTTCGTGTAAATTTACTCTGATTATATTTGGCGCATGAAAACTATCTATCTACAGGGTAAAATTACAACGAAGTGTATTTTAAAAGTTTACATAGCTAATGTTGTAATATACTACTTCTAAATTGTTGTAATTTTGCGAAACCGACGGATACAACTAGCCAATAAGGTCTTCCCTATAATTAATTCGAAACTTGCGCATAGGAACACGATGCTCCGCGTGTACAAAACGATCATCCGACCCGTGCTATGTTATGCCTGCGAAACATGGACCCTCACCCAGGCCTCCGAAATTTTGCTAGACTGATTCGAACGAAAGGTCCTTCGGCGAATTTTCGGGGCCGTTCGCGAGCGAGATCAATGGCGTATCCGGTACAAACACGAGTTGTATCAATTGTACGATGAACTGGAAGTAACGAAAATCGTGAAGTTTCAACGGTTGCAATGGGCGGGGCATGTACATCGCATGGACGATAATCGCATGCCAAAAAAAGTAATGAACACACAACGAGTTGACGGAGCGAGGTTGCGTGGACGACCGAGAGCTCGCTGGGAGAACTCCGTAGGTGAAGACGCCCACCAGCTGCTGGGCTTCCGAAACTGGAGGACAACGTCACGTAACCGCAACAATTGGAAGTCAACGTCGGGCTATCGTGCCACATGGATGATGATGACTTCTAGTTTGTTTTTATGTATCCCTGCGCATTTGATCCAAATTGGCGAGCCATTTAAGATCAAAGGAGCCATGGTGGTCTTGTAGATCAGTTTGTCGGCTAATGATAGTTTTGAATTTCTGTTTATAAACAGGTATGATGATTTTCTTTTTTTGGCTACTTTTAATTCAATGGCTTCTATGTGAGCCTCAAAAGTTAAATTGGAGTCGAGGAATAAGCCCAGGTACATATGTATTTTAAATCTTTTCTCCAGGAGATCGAGTAGCCAAGCACATTCAGTTGTGGATTTAGTAAGTACCTGACAGCACGACGCTTGGTGAAAAATACTGCTTGAGTCTTATCAGTATTTATCTTGTTCTTCCATTTACAACAGAAGTTGTCAATAAGAGAAAGTTGAAGTCGTAGGTTATTAACTATTTGGACTGGGTCGGTAACTGTGGAAAATATGACTCGTCGGCGTATGTAGCGATATTGCAGTTGGGGTGAGTAGCCATGTCAGAGGTGTAGATGCTGTAAAGTGTGGGACTAAGGACTGACCCTTGGGGCACCCCCGCTGGTATGCGATATTTTTTAGACACACTTTTTATTTTTACGCTGAAGGTACGGTTTGTTAGATATGAATGTATTATTTTGCAGATATATACAGGAATATCGAGACGTAGCATTTTTATTATAAGAGCGTCGTGCCAGACGGAATCGAAAGCTTTTTCTATGTCTAAAGCTATTAAGCCTGTGGAGTCCTTGTTGGTGAAGCCCTTTTGAATTTTGTTTTAGACCCTTAATAGTCGAATAATCGGTGATTAGTCGAATAACGTGGTCGAAAACCGAACTAAAAAGTGGGAATGATAGATTTTCCATCTAGTTTCAAATCTTGCTAGAATTATTTTTTCAAAGACTTTGCCTATGGAAGGCAGGAGGCTTATTAGTCGGTAGATCTGGGGAACTGAGGAATCTTTATCGGGTTTTATGATGGGGATAACAACAGCATCTTCCACGCTTGAGGGAAGTAGCCCAGGTTTAAGCAGCTGTTGAAGATGAAGCAGAGTAGAACTATGGCTTTTCGGGGGAAGTTTTTGATAAGTACGTTTGGAATTTGGTCATCACCGGGGGATGATTTTAGCTTCAGGTTTTTCAGTACTTTCCTGATTTCGGCCGGAGTGCTAAGTAAAGCTGGGCTAAAGTCGGAAGTCAGGTGTGTTAATCCAT
This sequence comes from Microchrysa polita, assembly GCA_949715475.1. Taxonomy (NCBI): domain Eukaryota; kingdom Metazoa; phylum Arthropoda; class Insecta; order Diptera; family Stratiomyidae; genus Microchrysa; species Microchrysa polita. The sequence goes on from OX454420.1 coordinate 63,170,986, forward strand.
TAACCGTGTTTGCTGCTTGAGTTGATGTATCCGGATCACTTAAATGCTGAGTTAAGGTGTGCGAAGAGAGGAAGGAATTCGTTAGGAGATCTGCTTTTTGAGTAGGCGAATATGTGGCGAAGAGGGGGAAGAATCTAGCTTTGTTTTGTAAACACTTGCGTAGTCTCCAGAGTTTCTTTATTCCTGTGACTGGGTAGCTTGTTCCATTGAAAAAACTTTTAGCCCGAGTAGAGTGAAGGGTATCCAAATTTCATATTTTTCATCTGGAAATTTCATAAAGTACTAATCTAACCACAAAAAAAATATTTTAAACATATCCAATACAATAAAAAGATGAATTGGCTATTTGAATTATTGCGCAATGCTTCAAACTCACCCACCAAACACCATACAATATCACTATAAGTACACTCCATGATTACTCACAATAATGTCAACCACTTCCGAAATTGTATTTCAATATAAAATACATAGAATACTTCCCATTGGAAGTGACATAAATTTCCGCGAATATTTATTATCACATTTTACCAAAATAATAAATGGTGTAAGCGGAACGATATTACACTTCCTTTTAGGTTGATTTTTTTCAATACTTTATACATACAGTATTTCCGTACAAGTACGAACGATTTATTATGTGCTGTATACCCAGGTACCTGCTGTGGTAAATTTTGCCAGTTACGCTTTAAATTTTAAGAGTTAAGAGTTGTAGTTGAATAACACACAGAGACCTAGCGGAAAGTTGACTCTCCGCCGGGAATACCTGCAATGAAAAAAATCGGATGCACGAGGCCGCCCATTTATTTAAATCCTTTTTAGGGTTTTTATGTAATTAAAAAAAAACCCTTATGAAATCGATTTTGCCCATTCGTCTGTCCGTCTGACCGTCCATCTGTTCACTAAATAACTCGCGACCGGTTCAACCGATCGTCATGAAATTTGGTAGGAATATTTAGAATGGTAACAGTCTTTGGCACGAATACCTTAGAAGTTGGTAGGGCAAAGATAACGGGGTGTCCCACAGAGGTGAAAAAGTCTACTTTTTTATTACTTAACGGAGATGGACATATGGGTACTGAAAAGAAAGGACCTGACGAGAAAATTTTATATCAGTTACTAAGTAACGGTAATGGAGTTATGGGCATAGCACACGGAAAATTCCGAAAATTGAGTATTCGTCCGACTATATCAACATTTTAATTTTTGTTGAGCAATGTTTCTGGGAAAAAATTATTTCTAGATAGCCAAAGATGTACCCATCGACCGCGAACCTAAATGCAGCAACCAACAAATATTCAGCTGAAATTCCTGAACCGGCTGTCCATTGCATCGCCAACTTTGCACTTAAATTTCACTGAAAATCAAATTTTTGGGTATGTGTCAGAAGTTTTTGATCAGCGCAATCAAAAATTACTAGTTTTTTCGTCGTCCTTGCATTAGGACCCCGGTTTCTACTCAGTCATCTAAACTCCTTAAAAGGCAATTTTTGTCCATAGGTATTAGGCTAAATTTCGTGAATCAGTCAATGCCTACGACGCATCCTACGAATTCGCTGGCCTGATGTAATATCTAACGACGACCTCCTCAAAATTACTCGCCCAAATAGGATAGGCATGGAACTTCAAAAGGCGAAAGTGGTTGTGTATAGGTTATACAATTCGAAAAGAGCAAAAAAGCATTGCAAAATAGGCTCTAGAATGGAATCATGAGGGAACCGATGCAAGTCGTCGTGTGGGACGACCCAAAAATACATGGAGAAGGTCTGTTGAGGCAGAGGGAAAATCTATATGCAAATCGTGGGACCAGCTAAAGGCCATGGCTGCTAATAGGCAGAGGTGGGAAAGAAGCGTAGTCAATGCCCCACTAGCGGGTAAAAGGAACCAAGGAATTAAGCTAAATATGGAGCCAATGATTTTCAAAACTTTCAATTAAAGAAGTTTAAACTTACAGCAGGTTTTTATTCAAATAATCATCGTCATAAAGCTGTATCCACACTGGCTCGTCGGCCGACAGATATGACTGTCCGTAACTGTCATCTGCTCATAGTCGCATAGATAGAGAAAGGCCGCAAGTGCCACCAAGGAACAAGCCGAAGAGTCTCCTAAGCCCCTACGTAGACGAGAACGCTCGGAAGAGCGATCTCCCGTTTCTACCTTAGCGCGCCTAGAGACTCCACGTTTAACCAGGCAGTTTCCTCTATAAAGATGGGGTTTTGCCCACTTGACTTCGAAAGCCCTCTTTCGAACGATCAGATGGCCCACATTCAGAAATCCATACTGCAGGTGACTAGGGAACATAGCCCCAGGGAACACCAGATTATCTTTCTATCCTGTGTCGCAAGATCAGGGTGGTTAGTTTTTCTTGTAAGGACTGTCCCACTGCAGAGTGGGTTAGAATAGAACTCACAATATACACATTCGTGCGAAATGTACGTTTTGTTTGAGGAAAGTCGTTTTCCCAAGCTGCACACTATTCAAGAGTACCTATACTTTCCCAGAAGCAGTGAGTAAAAAACCGAAGACATTCTGGTTTCCATCAAAGCGCAGAACTGCCTACCGACTGAAAACTGGATTGTTCACAATAGGAAACACTCTGGCCACTCCATCCACCTAGTTGTTGGAATCGACGAGGCATCTTTTATGAAACTGAAACGGCTGAATGGAAGTATCGGCTACGAATTTACGCAGATCACTATGACACTCAATGGCAAAAACCTTCGTGACAAAATTTCAAGTTACTACAAGTAGGTAACTGAAATGAAGTTAAAGGTTACAGTAAATTCAATTTAAATTCAGGATCAAAAGACAACTTTTGTCAACAACTCAAAAGACAAGTTTTGTCAACTGTGCAAATTTACCAGTACAAAGTACCGTTAAAAATCTGCCGCGCAGTATCTTCGTCAAGGATTCGTTAAATCTCTCCGTGATTTAGTCCCTAAATCTTTCGTGGAAGTGCTGAATCTAGATCTTCCAATCACTCCGTATTACGCTCAAAATATTGATAAAGGACAATTACGTGGGCTACTACAAAAGTTTTTAGAATAGGCATGTTCTAGTACGTTTTCGTTAAATATGTCCATCAGAACATTTGACCTTTTTTATCATATGCCTCCTCAGAATACTCTGATGGCAAGTGATACTCGTGTAGGTTGCAGTAAGTTAAAAAAGTCAATTTAGCAAAAAAATAGAATTAACACGTGAAAATTTTCGTGCAATGATTTTCTACGATTTTAATGTTGGATTATCACAGTGTTTCGATCGGCTTTATTTTGAATTTGTGATAGAACACCATCCCGCCCGACAATTTATAACTGGTTTGACGAGTTCAAACGTGGGCGTAATTCACTCAAGGACGAATTTCGTGAAGGTCGTCCAAAGACAGCCATTGTGCCGGAAAACGTGGATGCCGTGCGTGAAATGGTTACTCAAGACCGGCATGTGACATACCGTGAGATAGAGGCATCGTTGGGCATTTAACCTCCGGCCATGCATTCGATGCTGCATGGACACACAAATACCATAACGGTGCATTAAATGACGTGAACAAAATTGTCACCGGTGACGAATCATGGATCTATGCCTATGAGCTGGAAACTAAACAGCAGTCGACCGTGTGGGTGTTCCAAGACGTGCCCAATCCAACAAAAGAAAAGATGTTCGCGCACGAACGAACAACTGTGAGGAAAATTGTGTCCTATTTCTTCGGCCGAATGGGCCCTGTGGCCATTGTTCCACTTGAGGAACGTAGTACGGTCAATTTTGAGTCGCACACGACGATTTGCTTCCCCGAAGTTTTCGGGGAAATTCGCAAAACGAACAAGAGAAGACGAATCATTTTTCATCATGACCATTCAAGCTTTCAAACATCATTTCAAACTAGCGCCTACTTATCCGGTCAAATCATTGAATTGACGGGTCATCGGCCTTACAGCCCTGACACCGAATGATTTTCTTTTGTTCTCATTTATTAACAATAAATTAGGTGGTGAACGGATTTCTTCGACCGAAGCAACTGTTGAAGCGTTCAGAAGCCATGTTTTGGAGGTGCCTCCATCGGAGTAAAAAAAATTCTTCGAAAATTGGTTTGAGCGCATGCAAAAGTGTGTAGATAGATGCTCATGGCGAATATTTTTAAAAATAATAAAACCATTTTTGAATAAAAAAAAACGAAATTCGTTTTCATTTATTTTCTAGAAACTTTTTTAGTAACCTTCGTATAGATACAAAATGTAAGATAAAATGTTGGAAAACGTACAACAAAATCCAGGGCTATCAAACCAAAATAGCCAAATTTTTATGCAAATTTAAAGTTTGTTTGTGACCATCAGATTCCTTCCTTAAAATAATTTCCAAAAAAATCAAAAGCAAAAAACATAAACGCACGCCATTCAACCAGCAACAAGTGGCAACTAATTGAAACATAACAACCAAACGATTCAACAATTTCACCAGCAAAACTCTCGAAAGAAAAACTTTTCAACTGAAAGTGAAATGAATGAATATAAATTCCTCAATGCCATATCACAAAATGGTATCCTCCATTAGATAAATATTATTGACGTTGTACGAATTGCCAAAAAGAAAACAGACCAAAAATCACAAGAACTTTATCCATCTCTTGTGCTGACATTGCACTGCTGCTGCTTCTTTTGTTGCCATCCGATCCGACATCTGAAGTTTTTATTATAAAGTCGCCATATATACCGCTAGCGCGATACATATCCTTTTCCATAAATTATGCGAAAAGTTTTATACACACACACATATTCTAACAAACAACAATTGGGCTCACTTTCGTTTTACAATGGCACTCCGTGAAAGTATCAAGAGTTCATTCTTTAGGAAAAATGTTATTTTATAACAATTGTTCGAAAAGTTTTCGTAAGCGTTTGTTTGTTCGCATTCAGCTTGCCAGAAATGCAGCGTTCCTGTGTCGATACTTATGTCGGGACCTTACTCTGGTAGTAAGAATGACCATTAGTATAGCGGAAAAAGGAGAAGAAAGTTTGATAGTAAATTTGAAAGTAATGGAAGTTAGTTGCCAGCTATTGTATTATAGAAGTAGGATGGTGGTAAATCGACTCGGAATAGTTACATGCAATTTGAGGTACAGTGCTGGCGACAGGTTGACGATTTGGTTAACTATGGTAAGCATGGTAAGCAATCGAGTATAGTAGTATCCTTATTGTCTGAAAAGTCTGGACTTCCGAAAAAAAAACAACTTTTTGCTTTATTAAATAAATAAATCTAGAGTAAAAAACAAAGAGATGAAAAAACTATAAAAAATCACATCTATCAAAATTAGGTCATCGAACGGATAAGATCACGTTCTCTGAATTTTAGCATATTTTTTTCTTCTGGGGAAAGTACCTGCTTATGGCAAAAATATCTGCTGACCGATAGGAGTCCGAAAACCGGGTTAAAAGTGACCAACACAATTTTGTACGACAGTATACGTAGCGCGTAGAACAAACTCGTATGCTTCTCTCACACTCTCGGAGCCCTCTCGGGCGAAATCTGACAAACAATATTTTGTCAACGAAAATACTAAATTAAAGACAATATTAATACAACCCAATGAAAATACCAATATAGCGCGAATCATACAGAATAAAAACAAATGAAATGAATTACTCATATTCTTACAGTAAACATGTTTATGTTTTCTCATTTCAGAATTTTATCTTGCAAGAAACGAGCAGGTTGTTTTTAGATCCTTGGACTTTTTTTTCTTAAATTATGAACAAACTTTCGGCAAACCTCATTGCTTGCTCAACTACAACGAGATAAGATACATATACATATACCTATATTTTCATTTGCCCAATATTACACCAAAGGCAAGTAACAATTCAATCATAAAAAATAACAAACATTCCAATTTCAGGAATTCAAATCAAATCAGTGACAAGGAAATGCGTGACATCTTCAAAGCTCTTTTGAATGATGTCGTCGCGTCGTGTCGTGTCGCGTCCTTCCATACCAACGATGTCGAAAATATTCTCCCCATTCAAGAGTCTTAAAGCGCGACAGCAGAATACTTGTGTCGTTAAAAAATACAAATAGCCCAGGAAACATTGAAAAGTTACTTGCTTGAAAATTCCAATTCAATTTCGATTCGCGAAAGGACGACTTGAAAAAAGAAACAGAAAAAAGAATTCTGAAAAATTGATGGCGAAATGCTTTCACTTTAGAGCACATTAATCTTCCGGCATGCAGTGAAAATGATAAATTGTCAGTGACATTCATTTTGCTCTATTTATACGTAGATTTAAATAGTCCTATAGATATATAGTCCTATAGCGAAATGTTTCAAACGGCTTTCCGATCATATTGATGAGCACTATTGGTACTGTTACATAGTCACTTTTTTAGAAGTTCTGTTTTTAGTAGGGTGGAAAGCAGAGTGTTTAATTCTATGGATAGCTTTCTATTCTCATAGACTTGATAGTTGTCGTTCTTGGTGATTTTCACTTGGAATTTAAGTAGGTTATTGACAGGTTACTTTCATTAAACCCATTCACTGCTAGTGTGCCATATGGCATCGTTTTCAAGTATCCTGTTAAATAGCCTCTAAATATTGAATACGAATGCATTATTGTGCAAATTCCACTGATATCTGTAGTAGACACGTTTCACTTTCATGTCTAACGTAAATTGTGCCAGTATATCAGATCGTAAAAGTGATCGTAAAAGTTTTTGGAATTTAAAAAAAAAGTGAAGAAATGTCGTACCGCAAAATTTAAGTTGAGTTTTTAAGGTTTCTGGCTGGTCGAGCGGTTAGTGCGCGCACCTTCGGTGCACAGGGTCATGAGTTCAAATCTCACCGTGTTCCATGGTGTTTTTCGAACTCACGAGCTTGTGACGGACTATGATCTCACTCAGATGTTAAACGAGTACCCATTTATGGGGATAAATAACACTGCTGAGCGTGATGCTGATCTCATTATATCAACAAAAAAGCAGATAAGATCTTGGAAATAGGATGTCACTAACACATCCTGCGGCCTTAGTCCAATGTTGGATTGTCGCGCCTGTTATTTATTTTATTTTTAAGGTTTCAAACTAGTATTTTTTTCCTAGAACTATTTCTAATACGAAAAGTGCATTGAAAAGTGACTCCATTCATGTTAAATTAGAAAAAAGAAATTAAGTTTAGTAATTGAAATTTTGATTCGAAATTGGTTGATGCCATATGGCATCATCGTTGGTACAGACTACACTGGAAATTTTAATGGCAATTTAAATTTATTAGTTATTTTTCGTATTTTTAGGGTGAACTTGCATTATACATTAAACTATTTGGGCAGTCTGATTGCCGATGAAGGCGTTGAAGACGAACAACCAGCTGGAATTTTCCTACAACCCACAGACGCTGGAGTTTGACTTAGCCGAAGATGATTGCAACGGTAACGAAGGAGTTCAAATTATGGACTTCCACCATAACCAACTGCAGCAAGTAGTTAAAGTGGAATTTGTTGGTTGGCTAGATTCCGATCAGATTGTGTACGAGGTTGGCATTCAGAACCAAGGCGCCGATACACCAATGGAAATGGTGATGGAAGCAGAGGTGAGTCCAAACTTCGTCTTCTTCTGTTCCGAAGTGCCAACATTGATACAAAATTACAAATGGACTTCTACCAAGTTTCGCAGTAAACAATCCATATTTCCCATTCCCAGTTATTTAGACGCTTCTGAAAGACTTATGGGGATGTTTGAGCGGGTTTTCGACGAGAAAACATATAATTTGATTTACTAGGAAAGCAATAACTATGGTATATCTATTACTGGAAAAAATCCAAACTATTGGAGAACTTAAAGGGTTTATGGGTATCAATTTTCGATAAACAGAATCATTTATCAGGAGATAATGATTTGCATATTAATCCTTCTAATCGAGCTCAGAAGATAGCTCTAAATCCTCACGATAAAATTTTGAAATTGGGTATGTTTCTGTCTGTGTTTAAATATACCTGAGGGTTTTTTATTGTCATTTTATGTCTATCAAGGAACTATTCCACTAATTAATCCTGACTTGCGAAGGAATTACGAAAAATGCATTGCCCCCTACTTCAGATGATACACGAGTTTCCTGAGAATATGATTATTGTAATTATTTTGAGAATTTTTAATCACATTGCAGTACTAGATTATTTTAAAGAGTTTGGGTCACAATGACACTGGCGCACCATTCGGGAACGTCGCCTACCGCATAATTGCCCTTTAACCCTTCTGTCGGCACGAAGGTCTAGAAGATGAAATCGCAGCGACTTCATATTTCATGATATCCTAGAATAATATGTTTGGAAGCATTTTGCAAAAATTTGAAAAAATCGGTTAAGTTTTGAGTATGTTTTTGATGATTTTCAATTTATAGTGCTTTTTGATACCGAATAGGTCTGGCCAGACCTATAGTTATTCCCCCCATTTTTCTCTTGAAGTAAGAAGTGCAAATATTAAATTCTGTTATTTATGATGTAATAATGTCATTTAAACTCAATTTGAACTATAAACAATAAAAATTTCTGAGATTTTTCTATAAAAAGCCGTGAAGTTCGGAAAATGGGTATGACTAATTTCGTCACATTTTATAACACCACCTAGTCAACTGAGATTTGATCCTAGGAAATTCAACCCAGTTTTAACTCCTTTGTAATAGTAAGGACTATGTATGAGTGACTTGCAAACGTCTTTCTAAATAGATTTGATCAAAAAATTTACGAAAAATTTAGAATTAAATGAAAATTGCCTTGAAAATTCCCTATTTCTTCCCACTTATTTCCCTAAATCTGCAGACTAATATCGAGGTAAAATCTGCCAACAAAGTGCTTAATATTTCCCAAAGATATTGGAATTAGAAAATTCGATCGAAAAATCTACTAGATAAAAACAATGCAAATAGCGAAGCAAAAAAAAGTAGAAAATAAGGGAGAAACACGTTTGTACTAATACCACCTCAAAATATATCTACTTTAACCCTTAATTTGCATGGTGAGTCCCAGGGACTCCTCCTCAGATTACTTTTATCAATAACTTTTATAATAAGGCAAATACGTTTCAGCACCTTCCTCCAGTAGCGCGGTGGACTTGGACGGAAGACGACGTGTGCTTGCGCTATTTGCTTCGGTGAGTAATAACGGTAGAAGGAGTCCGTGGGACTCCACCATGCACTTTGTGTTATGCAATTGTCGATTTTTGTATTGTGCTCTATCAAGCTTTTTAAATGTAATAAGCTATTTTCATGGCTTCCAGCGGATGTAATATTACCCATATCATTGTTTTGGAGTAAAATCCGGCTAGTGTTCCGACACAATGGTTGGAAGAAGTCAGTATTTGGATTGCACACTGGTTAGTTATGTTTCCGAATAGAGAAAGGCTGTCTCTTTTTGTTCATTGGTACACCATGACCACACTTTTGTTTCTGAGACAAATTAACCAGAAATTATAATTATGTATATTATAATTACACCAAGGGTGAAGTAGATGAAATCGAAATGTACACTGTTTTTTCATGCAGCCGTCGTACTCTAAGATGACCTATAGTAGTTATGTTTCTTATTTTCGACATTTGTGAAATCAATCCCTATGTCTTCAATTAATCTTAAAATGTATGCCCAAAACTAGAAAGACTTTAGTTCCTGACACAATTAATTACACAACTGAAAAAAGCTAACCTGACTTCACATATGTACAATACATACAATGTCGCCCAGAACAACAGGCTCACAGCATTAGAAACCCTAAAGGTAAACCTTCTAACTGATGAAATTGATAATGGAGTTGTGATAAATTCCGCGGAATCAGAGAATATACTGTTTCTCATGCTGAAACAAATAATGGAGGAAGACAATTTATATTCGCAACTCTTATTACAAACCAATATTCCCGTCATGATCAAAAAAGTATGAAGAAAATTCACAGAACATTATCTGAATTGAAGCAATGCACGTTTTTTTATTTAGATGCTATTTGAGAAAATTTATGTTTATTTTATAATTGGATATGTTTATCTATTCAAAATTAGTAAAAAATGGAAATTATTTTTAATGAAAGTTTAAATTTTACTATTTTTAACCCTCATCCAGCGGCAGATTTTTACAACGCTTGCCGGCGGCAAAGGTACACTTGTACCTTAGTACATTTTGTATGAAAATCTTCACTATTTGTATGAATTTTGACCGTAAAACCGTTATATTATGTTGACTAGTCACAAATTAGTAACTGTTTTTGCTGAAGTGAATGTTTTAAGAAGTTGGGTTTATGTGGATTTAATTTTTGGAGTGGGTAAATTTAGAAAATAGGCAAAATTTGAAAAAGAAAAATGAAAAAATGGGTTGCTTGGAATTGTAATTTGACGAAATCTAAAATTGATTTACAAATGAAAAGTAGAAAACGGTTCAAATTAAGTCATTAATGATTTTAGAAGAATTTGGTATGTTTGATTTGCGAATTGTGGAGTCTTTGGTTAAAATTTACCCCCTGCCCCCAATATATTATTCTGTTCCTAGAACCCGTTATCGCTAACGAAAAAAACGTCAATAATTATCACATTCTCGTTATTTTCCATAAAACAACAATATTTGAAGCAATAAATATATTGGAGAAATGAGTAAATGTGTTATTATACGAAAGAAAGGTCCTGTCAAGCAACAAGCAAGTAGAATCGGCTAGTATAATTTTCAGTCTCTAATCTTTGTAAATCTAAACTCAGGCCAATTCCTGTAGTAGAAAAATATCTAAAATTTTAATTGTGATTGTTGTTGGTTAATTGTAATATAATTTCTCGTATATGTAATTAAATCCATAGATCGATTGAAAAATTCAAACAAGAAACCGAAGACATGTGGCATATTCTATAGAATTTATCGGTATCTATATATGGTACCGACGTACAATTCAACCAAGTTTATGTACCACCCAAACATCCGTTTAGAAATTTGGTTGGAGGCTTCTGCTGGTTTTCAGCTGAAACTTCAAAAGGAACTCGGGTGGACGTCCCGAATTACACAAATCATAAATATTAGGTGATGGAATACAAATTATGGGAATTTGTTGTAAAGAAAATTGACCGCTAAAATTCAAAATTTTGGCATCCAAAATTTTAGCATTTTTTACAAACCTAATTTTCACTAGATGTTATGGGGAGAAAGAAGGCGTTATACATTGCATTGGTTGCCCCAAGCCATTACATACTTCAAAAAGTTTGGTATGCCAGTAAAAGTCTTCAGATTCATGTCAAATAACCAAAAACCGTTGTATGAGTTAGCCTAATCCTTATATATCGATATCTCCAAGGACCTTGATCATTACAAATAAAAATCGTAAATCAAATACTTTTGTACATTACTCGATTCTCAACTTATTGATGCTATAATAAGTCTCTCTAAGCATGAGCATTCACCAAAAATATTTTATTTTCGTCTTTTGTAAATTTTCTTTCATACAAAATATATGAAGGTACAAATGTACCTTTGCCGCCGTTAAAGGGTGTATTAATTTTGCTCCCTAACTTGGGGACGGGTGGTCATACATTTCTGAAATTTGGAATACATATTTTAAAATTTTTTGAAAATTTCAGACCGATCGACCCCTAGCAAAAAAGTTACGGTGTTTTAAAAACGAAAAAGGTACACCTGTACCTATCCCGCTGGATGAGGGTTAGGGAGTGAGCATTCTTTTATGCGATTGAGACTGTAAATTTAACTGGAAGTTCTAGAAAATAAACTCATTAAAAGTTCCTAATGTAAGTTAAAATATATTGTTGATGGACAATATTAACTATATTAACAGATAATTTTACGAAAACAACATTGGTTTTGCTTTTATTAAGATTGAAGTAAGGAGTCCCTGGGACTCCACCATACACTTTAAGGTAGTTTTCACCACCATGCAAACCAAGGGTTAAAACGTTTCCAGTATATCTACAAAAATTATTTTGATGCTTTTATTGTCGAAAAATTGCAGTAAAGAATGGATAGAATGATTTTACCGATAAAAGTTTTACTTTTTCTAAAAAATAAAAAAAAAATTTCTCAGTAGGTCCAGCCAGACCTATTGGGTATAGAATATGCATATTGTAGTAGGTGCCGACAGAAGGGTTAACACCGAAAAAGGATATGAACAAAGTCGATCGTGGATCAAGGATTTAGGTAAATGCATTACAAAGTGGATGGACAATAAATGTCTGACAGTAGCATCTTCGCTTTATGGAAAAGAGCCTATTAATGATGCCACTCGTTTTTGTCGAACTAACAAGAAACGTATTCCAAACAATCGTCCAAATGTTATTAAAACCTACAGCTTTGCATTAATAGCGATTGGTTTTTAAAATATTACACACAATCCTAAAGAAATAATAATAAATATCGACAAATATTATAATAAAATCATGGGAAATATTTTCGTTAACTTTTCAAAATACCATTGAAGTGCCATCTTTAATTTGAAATAAAATACTTCAGCCAATTTGTCTTTGTTAAAGCAAAAAAAAATTTTGTATTTCTATAATATTTCCAAATGATGACTTCAAAAGTTTTTATAACTTGAACCTGCGCTGATGCCATATGGCATCACTTAAATACAGCTAAACTAAAAAGCAGATTAAAAAACGGACAGCAGATTCGTGCTCAGGAGGCCTTATTTACTATATATCTATGAAGTTTCACACGAAAATTCGAAAAAAAGCCTACCGCAGGTAATGGTTTAAGATTATGATTTGAGCAACACTCTTATTCCACACCAAGTACATACCTATTTTTTCAAGAGTTTAGTCAAAAGCCACAACAGAGATCACTATTCATACCTGTAATGCATTCGGCCACGAGCAGCTTTGGGGAGGTTTTACTTCAATTTCTGTTCCACTATGGGCAGGATCCATATCCGATGCGGTTCCATCTTCCACAATTGCCGGGCACAAGCTGTTATCTGTAATGTCTATAAAAACGTTTGCATTACGATCATTGTTATTAAAGACTAGCTTAAACTATTAAAAATTTTATGGCACGTGCACAATGAAATACAGTAAAACTTCGTTATAACGCTCCCGGATATAACGCTCTTTTTTCTCGGTTCCGGTCCCATTAGCATTTATTACAGGGAATTTCGATTCGTTCTAACGTTACTATTTCCCGGTTATAACGCTCTTTTGCCAGTCTCATTTTCTTAACCCTTGTGTTGCCACCCGGGTACCTGGGTACCCATCTTGATACGTTTTGCTAAATAATTTTTTTCCCAGAAAATATTGTCCACAACCTTCTCGAATCTCCATGATTTATTCGAATTTGTATTTATAGAAATATTTTCACTTAAAAAATTTTGCATTTGAAAAAAACAACACGTATGAGCCACCCGGGTACCCTGATATAAAAAGACTGATTTTCGTATAGAATATCGTATACATATTTCGAGTATATCGTAAAAATGCGTCAGCTTTTCTACCTCTAGCCTTTCTTTGATCGTTGCTGTTAGTAACCACTTCTATAACTGACCTTCCTTAGTACCTTTCGATTGTGGTTTTCATTCCATGATTTCGCATGACTTGCTGGTTAGAAAATCACTCTTCTATCATTAGCATAGCTAATTCGTCCGAGAGCTGGCGTAGAAAAATTCTGCGCCCGTTAGTTTTTTTTGCAAGCATATCATTGTTTTCATAGTAAGTAACGTACGTGGTACCGGCGATACCACCAATGGGAAGAATCACCGCTTTTTTCTTCTTCGGAACATACGAACAGATGGTACCTCCTCGTCAAATCCAATTTCCTGGAAAAGGAAAAGACATAACAACAATTGAAAGTATAATTGTAATCAGTTGATTGACATATCCTTACTATTTCATCCCATGTATCAATCGAATAATAAATTTTGTCACCTAAAAGGTGTATGCGTCTATGAAGTATATTGCTTGGACTTCCCGGCTATAAAATTTTCCCGATTATAGCGCTTTTTTGGCCTAGACCCCAGAAGAGCGTTATAACGAAGTTTTACTGTACATAGATTAGTGCATTTGTCACTGCAGCCCTGCAATATATTTTTACTCTATCTCTTTCCAATTTACAGCTCAGATAAAAAGCCGTCATTGCGTCTGCGCACTAAATCTAGTCCAATCAAAATATACCAATTCAGGCCTCCAAATAGAAAAAAAAAATAGAGTAAAGCTATTTTTTGTTGTTTTTGAATCAGTGGGCTCCCAGGAGTCTGAAACTCATTTTGCTAAAAAAAAAAATTTGATCGGAAAGGTCCCAAAAAGGACAGAAAAGGACACAAAATACAAACCTTGCCATGCGGGGTGTCATATCAAAAAGGACATCGAATGCATTGCATATCCGGTATTCGTTTCCTGTATCAAGGAAACTATAAATGGAAGGCTAGGCTAGGTTAGGTATAGGGGTCGCTAAGTGATCAAACTCTTAGCGCACTTAGACTAAAATAGGTCCATTCTGATACCACCGATTGAAACGTCCTTGCAGTTAACACCTAGGCCGAGAACCAGCCCGTGTTGGAAATATATTTGTTGAGCAATAGTGGGCTCACATCACGCAAATCATCTGTATCGTAGAAATACATTGAGCCAAGAAAATGTCTACGTTTCTCGGCCACGGCCGGGTAATGACAGAGAAAATGATGTACACTTTCTTCCTCTTCTTCGTCATCGCATCTGCGGCAGAAGTCGTTATGGGGAATTTTGAGCCTCCTGGCGTGCTCCCCGATAGGCCAGTGTCCCGTTATGGTCCCGATAACCTTGCCGGTATGCTTGATGCTTCCTATCTATTGACAGTAAAATAATAGACCTGGCTGCGTCAATTCATGGCCAAATCAATCTTGTTGTAGTACATGTAGTACCGTTTTCATTAGATCTGTGCATTGTGTTTTTTTGTATTGCCTGTTTACAAGAAGCGATTGAGGCTTTCAGCTTGTTTCAGTCGGCGTCTAAGGTTATAGAAGTCGCATTACGAGCGAGACGGTCCGCATTACGGTTCCTTTCAAATCCACTGTGACTGGGTATCCAGCAGAGAACGATGTTGAAAAATTGATCCATCAATCTTAGAGCTGAGCGTCAACTATCAACAGTTTTGGATGTAGTCAGGACATATTCGAGTGATCGGATGGCCGCCTGACTGTCAGTGTATATGATAACATCCCTCATCGTGACTATATGATTTTCCAACCAGGTTATGTCTTCCATAATTTCCGCTTGAAGGACACTGCAGTGGCCAGGTAGACAGTATGTCCAGTTAATGTCTAGTCCGTCCGAGTGAACTCCAATAACGATCCTTTCATCCATTTTAGAACCATGTGTGTAAAAAGCCAACGACCCCGTAGCCAGGGGTGTATTGTTGTTCCAGTGATCCCTCGACGGAATCAGACAAACATAGTTTTTGTCAAAAGCATACTTGGGACTAGTGTAGTCAGTCTCAGAAGGGAGGTTAAAATGTTGTATAATCGTTGAGTGACCGTACTCCAGGATTTGCCACTGACTTGTTTCACGTAAGCGTAGTGCCGTGTTAGCAGCCAGTTGTTGTCCGAATAGATCTAGCGGTAGCAGATTGAGCACAGCGTCAAGGCCAGCCGAAGGAGTAGTTCGAAAGGCTCCAGATATGACAATACAAGCCATTCTTTGTACTTTCGGCAGCAAGTTATAATAAGTTGAAACAAAGCAACAAAAACATTGTTGTTGGACGGTGGATGGCATGCTAAAAAAATGATTTGAGTTATCCACCGTCCAGTTTGCCTATTGTGGAACAGCACAATTGTATACATACTCCAGCGAGTTGCGGATGAACATGCTACATCCACCGTCCAACACCAATGTTTTTGTTGCTTTGTTTAAACGCGTTCTCTGACACATAGTCAGAAACGCGGCCGTATCGAATCGGTGGCTAGCCATTGCCTAGCCCCATTTAAAATGATTCGATACCAGGGTGTATTTCGAGTCACATATAAGAGGATCGTACACCTTTGCCTGGTTGAGTCCGGTAATGCCTCTCCTCGTATTAAATGACGCGCTGCATACGTAGAGGCATCTGATGAAAATTGCAGCGCGCCATGTAATACTAGTTCGAAACCGGCACGAAATTCACTCTGTGTGCCGCAACTCGCTGGAGTATGCATATTATAATAAGTTGTTTTACTGAGTGCCGACCATCGTACAGTAGAATGGGTCGTACGATAGCAATGTAGATCCAATGCAATGTTTTTGGTTGCAGGCCCCAGCTTTTTACTATTGCTTTCCCGCACGAATAGAGTGCTATAGTTGCTATATTTACCCTCTCTTGATTATTAGGTTTCCAGCTGAGCTTCCTATCGAGCAACAGTCCAAGGAATTTAGCCTTTTCAGCAAAAGTAAGTTGCCTATCCCGTAGCATGGGTCAATAGAAGGAATAGTGCGTTATCTAGTAAAGAACACTAACTCCGTTTTGGCTGGATTAATTCCAACCCCACTGACCCCCCAGTTTGTTAAAATAGACAGGACAGGGCGTTCTCCAATAGCCCACTGAACACATCCGGGAACTTACCTGTCACAGCAATTACGACAGCGTCAGCGTATGCAATGACTTTGCAACCAGTTTTCTCAAGATCCACAAGCAATTTATTAATTGCTATAGTCCAGAGTAGGGGAGATAGAATACCTCTTTGTGGAGTACCCCTACACACAAACCTACTTGTAGACGACGAGCCCAGTGTGGTATGCACGTGGTATGTGTCTAGACGTTAATAGCATATTTACCAGTGTACAAATAGACCCATCGACGTGGACACGCCGAAGTGCTTCGGTAATCGCCCTGGGTCTGATATTATTAAAGGTGCCTTCAATGTCTAAGAACACAGCCACTAACTAAATGGAATAATTCGGGCTTAAATGGAAAATTACGGCTTTGGAAACACGGGAAACACGAAAATTTTTCATTTGAGCCCAATTTTCTCCTTTGAAGGTCCTTGGACAAATGTCGGATATGGAATGTACTCGACATCCTCTCTGATATGACAACCCACATGTCCACGTTCGATTAAGGTGTGTAATCAGTGTCAGGGAGATAACAGCTTTTCAGAGCTTTTCGATCAATGTTTTTTTTAGTAAATTCAATTGTAGAATCTTCAGCTATTATAGATTCTGAAAAGTGATAAAAGTAGTGACAACTAAAATTATTCTCGTATTTATGGCTTTGGAAAGATACACGGAAAACACGATAATTTTCCATTTAAGCCCGATTTATTCCGTTGAGGGTCCTTAAAACAGGAAACAAACACCGGATATGTAATGTACTCGGCGTCCCCTTTGATATCCGCTCCGCTCAAGGTCTTTAATCCTTGAGCGGAGGTATCCTTTTTTTGTCCTTTTTGGGACCTTTCCGACCAAGATTTTTTTTTAGCAAAAATAGTTTTAGTTTTTTGGGATCCCACTGATTGAAAAACAACAAAAATTAGCCTTACTCTATTTTTTTCTATTTGAAATGCTAATATGATTGGACTAATCATTATATGGTCAACTATAAGCACTCTACGAAGAGAAAAATGTTCCAAATCATTTGCATACTCACCACCAGCTCGTCCATATTGTGCTAATTCGATCGATATGCTTGTGCCTCGCGGACAACTTAAGGATATTGGATCTGTATCACAGCCTGCTCTTTGATAAGTCCTTAACGTAGCCGACAATAATGCTGGAAAAATTTAACAAGAACTCATGTAAAGTTATACCAAACAAACGATAATGTGTGTAAGTATTTATGACTATTTAATCGAAAATAGGACAGGACACAAAATACGAAGTATATAGAGAACCAAATGAAAAACTTCCACCTACAATGTTTAGTCATAGAATAAATATTAATACGATCCGTTTTTCGTCCTCCAGGCCATAGGTTCTGTTCATAGTCGTCGTAGATATCCCTGCAAGTAACCTTCAACATATCCGTATTCTTTGAAATTTTAATGCAACCACCTTGTATGGACACGATTTGTATATCTCTAAACTAAGTATATACACGGTTAAACATTTTGGATTAAAATCAAATTTGGGTTACATATGATTATGATCACATTAAATTTGACTTGAATTCTAAGCAGTGCATATACTTCAAAAGTTTTCCTAGTTTTGAATTACGTTTTAAGCTGCAGAATATTAAACGATTTGTAAACTTTCGAAATAAAATTAAAACTTGTTTACTCAAAACAAAGAAGTATATTGTCGATGTAGCCCAGAATTGAACCTAGAACTCGAGAGACTTGTCGTAGTCCAGCTTTTCACTGGGCGCGTTTACTACTACACCACACCCGGCTATACTTTTAAAACAATTTATATGTACATACTATAATGTTGGAACTCATACTTTACCAAAACCATCGTTGCTCGCAGCCCGGAACTAGAATTTATTTATGCGCTAGTTGGATTCACATGACATACAATTTTGCATGAGTACGAAGAGTGCAGTTGAGAAGAGTACATTGTCTATACAAAGGGTGTTTTTTAAAGAGTGATACAACTTAAAATTGAAAAAAAAAAACACAAAATATTACATTTGAGTCTGCTTAGGCTGGCGCCACCGGAGAACATTTTGGCCAAAAACCTAAAATAGGCATAATAAAATTTTTATTTCCGCTATTGTTCACTTCGTGGGGACTTTAATTATATATTTGCGTTCTTCGGTTAATTGCTTTTTTTTTATTTAAAACTTCCTTATAATTTCTCAAAACTGTAAAATATCGAAACATGATTTGCAAACATTTAAGCAATCACACACTAATTTTGGACAGAAGTCTAGACTTTTTTTTTATATTGGACTTGGTTGTTGTTGTAGCGATTCAAGAGATTTTCTTTTTCTCTCTTGAATCGAAGGGGGTTTTGGCAGCTCTTGGCCGTTTTTTTTAACAACGGGTAGCTCCGGGACGATTTACATCGAAGAACCGGCTGCCGTAGGAGCATTTTTATGGACAACACAAACATCCATGGGTCACAGTGGGATTCGAACCCACGCACCGGGAACTCAGAGATAGACGTCTCTGCCACTGAGCCACCGAATTGTCATAGTCCAATGCAGAGAATTGCCTGTTAACAATGCAAATACTCGTATGCAAACACGTTACCCACTCTTGCGTAGAAAAAGCACATTTGTTTCTTAGTGGAGCCCAAGTTTTGGAACATTTTGGACATTTTTGAAAAGCACTCAACGTGAGTTTCTTCGGAAGTTTGGCAGTAGCAAGCAGTTTTATTTATGGTGGGGATTTGTACAGCCAAAAGCAAGTGGCAAATGTTTACTTAAAATCGTTTTTTGACAAAAAAAAATCATCATAACACAAAAAAAAAAATATTTTTGGCTTAATGATGAGATAAGTAAAGCAGTGCTATTACTGGAGCTATAAGAGTCCGAAGGTGTTCTAATAAATCAAAAGAATTTTTTTCATCACAAGCCTAGACGTCAATGTAAAGCGATTTCGACCTAAAATATTTTCAGCGATCTTTTGGCCAGAGACTCTTAGCTAGTATGAAAATAAATTTATTGTTACAGCAAAGTTGTACTCACGCCCCCCTTCCCAAGACGTCACGCCTCCCTAGGGGGCGCGCCCCACAGTTTGGGAATCACTGCTTTAAATGATGCAATAACACCAACACGTCGAAGAAACTATCAAAAAAATCAACCATCAGTTGATTTCAAGCAATGAACCTATCGATTGGCCTTCAAGGTCGTGCGATTTAACACCTCTCGATTATTTCCTGTGGGGTTACGTTAAATCACAGGTTTATTCTGATAAACCAGCAACGATTGACGCCTTGGAGGCCAACATTGTTCGTGTTTTTGGTGACATACGGCCAGAAGTACTCGAAAAAGTGGTCCAGAATTGGACGTCAAGAACAGCCGGGGTGGAAATATGCCTGAAATCGTTTTCCAATGTTAAATGTATGACATTTATCATTCCAATAAAAAAAAATTGACTAAAAGTTAATATTTTATACAGGGTTATTGGTTAAGTCGACCTATTCCCTGCAACACGTTATAACAGGGTGAAAATGCAACAAAATGAGGCCATAAATGTCAGCTTTCCAAAAAGGTGTCAATGTCAATACAAATATTTGAAATAATTGAAACAGCTAGCTGCAACTTGTTCGGGGACCATCATTTCGTTTGATAAAAAATGAAATAAAGCAGTACATTACGTACTCGTACGATGCATTTTGAATTTAATGACAACACACGTATGTTTTTCGAGTGGTCTGCAGACTCCATGCCATATAATTTTTTTTAGTAATACTACATTAAAAAATATCTTTAAAAAAATTTAAGAAAATATTTTTTTATTTAAAACTAAAAATTTCGAATTGTGATGGGTTTTTGAAATTTTAAATGATTAAGAAATGTCTGCTATAGTTTTGACTAAAATCCAAAAATAAGTTTAAGCCCATTACCTTAGTAGTTTTTTCTAATTCTTACTTTAAATGGCAAAATTCTAGGTTATTTCAAAAAACCTAAAAATGCATATATCTCAGTGATCATTGAAAATCGGCCCAACATTTATGGCCTCATTTTGTTGCATTTTCACCCTGTTATAAAGGTAATAGGTCGACTTAACCAATAACCCTGTATACAGGGTGTCCGGAAACTGCCGCATAAACGCACCGGATTATGATTCCTCAATTGATTTCCAACAAAAAAGTCGTAGCGAACATACCCCCTCAGCTTAACCCTTTAGCTGCCACAGGCATTTAAAGATTTTTGAAAAAATCATTTTCTTGCACGACTTAAAGCCTAATATATCGAAAGCTAGACCAGCTAAAATAGTGAAATCAAATGATTATTACAGCCAACAAATTTACCTGTAAAATAAAACTAACCACACTAAAATCGGATAAGACGTTTGGTTTTTACAGAGCTTTAAAGTCAAATTTGCGTCATTTGACCCAAAAATAATCTTTTTTTTCATCCCAATTTTCTCCTTCTGCCAAGGCGAGGTGCTTGTACGATTCTTTTAAAAATTGGCGCATAGTCTTATCATCATATCTTTCTTACATGATTTTATTCTAGCTCTATTATTTCTAACAGTTTTAGTACCTTAAGTGCAGAAAACTAGGGTTAATTTTGGCTCGAGTTCGACATACTTTGAATAGATTTTACCAATTGCAGATCTTTAGGGGCAGTGTGAATTGAATTGTATTGAATTCGAGCTAAAATGAACCCTAGTTTTCTACATGTAACGTATAAAAACTGTTAGAAGTAATGGAGCTAGATCAAAATGATGTAAGAAAGATATGATTGTAAGACTATGCGCCAATTTTCAAAAGAATCGTACAAGCACCTCACCTTGGCAGAAGTTGGAGAAAATTGAGTTGGAAAAAAATATTGTTTTTGGGTCAAATCACGCAAATTGGACTTTGGACTCTGTAAAAACCAAACCTCCTATCCGATTTTAGTGTGGTTATTTTAATTTTATAGGTAAATTTGTTGGTTGTAATAATCATTTTATGCCACTATTCTACCTGGTCTAGCCTTGGAGATATTAGGCTTTAAGTCGTGCAAGAAAATAATTTTTTCAAAAATCTTTAAATGCCTGTGGTAACTAAAGGGTTAAGCTGAGGGGATATTTTCGATACAACTTTTTTGCTGGAAATCACATGAGGAATCACAATCCGGTGCGTTTATGCGGCAGTTTCCGGACTACCTTTATATTTTTTTTTTCAATTAGAACTTCTATCATTCTTTAAAAAAATACCCTCTATTAGCGACAATGCATGTATTAGCGAGAATTAAGCGGCAATTGTTTGCATTGAGCATTTCAACTAGCACCTAAATAAATTCTAGTTCCGGGCTGTGAGTAACGTTGGTTTTGTACTTTACTAAGATTTTAATTCTAAAGAGCGCCACAGACTATACAATCGATTGCACAATAAAGCTCATATTTTGCGGAGAAAACACATTTTCTGTGATGAAAATACATTTTCTCTATTGAAATCGATAGTGGAAGCTGAAAAGATGAGCTTTGTTGTACAGTCGATTGGACAGTCTAAGGTGATTCTAAGAAACTTTCATTTTAGCGCTTTTAAAGCAAAGCATTTAAAGCCAAAAACCGTTAGAATACAATTCAAGAAATATTAAAATGATTTGGAAGACTTAAAATATATGTAATTAATTCTGAATTAGATTCCGTTGTAAGTCCCGATGTGACTTAAAAATTATTTTAAAAATTTTAACCGTGTAATAAAGCCCTCGAAAATCGTGCATGTGCGGACCTAAATGAGGATGTAGATATGTACATATATCCTGTAATAAGAAAAGTATTATATGTGGATCCTATGTATACATTATTGATATATGATCTGTTAAGGCATAAGAGAGATATTTCTTTTGACCAACATCCACTTTGACGTGGGTGAAAAACGAGGTCACATAAGAAAATAAATCCTATAACAATTTATATATCGGTAGGGGTAGGGTAGGGGGTGGTCTGGAACGGTTCCGTTGAATGAATTTCTAATTTTAACAAAAAAGAATTTCGGAACATTGTTGTCAACATTCTCTTCTGATAAAATTAGAAATTATCGTTGAAAATAATATAACGACGGTTCGAATAGGCCTTGACATTTTCTATTAATAATTCGCTTGCCTGCCGTACGCAAAACAGTATACCACAATTTTGCATGTTCCAAGTAGGCATAGTAGCTGAATAATCACGACAAATAATACCCACAATTCCAGCTGTTTATAGCCAGTTAAATTCACGGAAATACACCTATGCCTACTTGGGACA
Organism: Microchrysa polita; assembly: GCA_949715475.1. Lineage (NCBI taxonomy): Eukaryota > Metazoa > Arthropoda > Insecta > Diptera > Stratiomyidae > Microchrysa > Microchrysa polita. Next base: position 63,193,722 of record OX454420.1, read on the forward strand.
TGAAAAATTGTGGTATACTGTTTATGCAAGCATAAGTAATTATACTCAGCGAATTTAATTGGGGCCACTTCCTTAGCGGGTGTGCCTATATGTAGTTTGAATTCTTTCGGGACTCGTTGTAGCTACACAAGCCGTACTCAATTTATTTCAAAAACAATTCTCATCAAAAGAGCCAAGAAAAGTCCAATATAGTGTTTCCATGTTCCATCTGAGTTAATATGATGAACATTCTCATTTCAAATCATCTCTATTTCCCTCATTCCTAAAAGCAAATCACGAGTACACCCAGGGAGATTACAAATGGCTACTGCAATGGACATAACAATTCAATAGCCAAAGCGAAATGTTTTGCCATTCAAGCCTAGGGATAACCACTGTATTTTAATTTTTGAGATCTAAACAGAAACCAATTTTCGGGTCCCAACTGTTTCTCAAACCAACTAAATGTCTTTCGTAACATCGAGTTTGTGTTCGCTGTAAAAACTAAAAATTTCAACCAGAAAAAAAAATGTTTAAATTGTATTTCAATCTCAATTTAATTTTTAATGATTTTTTGTGATCATATTCCACTGCACGCAAACATAATGATACGGAATCCAGCGCAGGAAACGGGGTGGACAACCCTCGTTTAGACCAAGAATAATTTAAGGCTGACAAAAGGCGGAACTAATACATTAGCGGCACAGTAAATGTTGATTTTATCCGTAGAAAAATCGTCTTCAACGATCAAACGAGGCGCACTAGGCACACAACCCTTCTTAAAGAATACCAACACTATACCGTATACGGTTTCAATGAACCTATTAATAGATGCTCCCGCACTTTCAATTCACTCAGTATTCATTATTGTCCTGAAATGTCTAAATCTGTCTTCAAATTAACCTTGACTAATGCTCTCCAATCATCCTAGGATCCAACCTCCTATCCCATACCCTATTATTTTATAGCGAATTAAGTTAGTATTGAGTACTTATTGTTAAATGCCTTGTTTTGGTGAATGAATAAAATAAAATAAAATAAACTCTCCCTGATGTATAGGGGTATTACACTTATAAAGATACGGTAATTTCGCAAATATACAGGAGTTTCGCATAAACTAATTTTGAATATTACAAATTTCTCTAAAATTCGCATAAAAAACATACAATTTTCGTTTTATTGTTGCTTTACTCCGAAAATTCTGCAGATTCTCACCGAAAGGAGTGTTTAAAACTGCACTGCAAAAAATATTGATTATATTAAGCAGAGAATCGACTAGGAATTGGTGTGGCTGACAACTGCCTCATACTCCGAATTTAGTTATTTAAGAAACATTTTTGACATTCATATACGCTTCTCAAGGATTTTCACTAAAAAGAAAAATTCTTAAGGCACGCCAACTTCCGGGCTCACTTAACAGATTGCTAAAGAACTTGCTCGATGTTTGGCAATCAATCGTACTCGTGATTTTGCGAACTGTTTGCATTTACAAATGTCTTTATTCCCAATAACGTGAAACATTTGAAAAAAGTTAATCTGAGATTAAAGAAAAATATCTTCCACAATTGATTTCATTTTTAAGGGAAAAATGGCTTTTTTTTTGTAAAAAAAAAACATTTCGCATCTACACTCGGCCGCAAAACTATCGACTCAACCTGAAAGCGCGTGTATTTGTACGTGTTTTTTGGAAAGTATGATAGTTATCCATAAAAGTCGTACGTCGTTTAAAAGCTTGAAACTTTAGCTTCCTGTTAGTACCCTTTTTATCGATATTTGCTTCGCACTTTTTAAATTATTGCCACTTGTAACAAAAAACCCTGAAAAATTGAAATTACAGGTAAAGGTCAGGTCATGTAAACTACCCCTATAAAAGCGCCCGTAATCGGTTTCTCATTATCAGTTGCATCGGGAAAGTTAGGTAACTTCCATCTGAAGTAATGTCAATCACTGTTTTGTCATCAATGGATACGACGCCAGATCAGGCGGCACAAGTTGTAGCCCTATTGTCGGAAAATCATAGTCAGCGAACCGTCTCTCGCCGTCTTGGAATGAGTCAGTCTGCTGTCTCGAGAGTTAGCAGGAGATTTCGAGAGACTGGTAGGGGTAGCTTTAATTCGAGACCAAGAACGGGCCGCCCTCGATCCACTTCAGAAAGAGACGACCGTTTCATTGTTACAAGTACGTTACGAAATCGGTTCCTCACGGGTGTTGCCTGAGGCGTGTTCGCGGAGTAGCTGTTAGTGTCTGCTCAGTAAGGAGACGATTAAGGAAAGCGAATATCAATCCAAGACGGTCTGCCAGGGGCCACAAATTGACTGCACGACACCGACAAGCGCGCTTCTTATTTGCTCGAGATCATCTTACTTGGAGCGATACCGAATGGAGCTCAGTATTGTTCACTGACGAGTCGAGAATGTGTCTACATGGCAGTGACAGAAGATGTTGAGCCTACAGGCGTCCAACTGAGCGATTTGCACAGTGCTGCTTCACTGAAACGGTTGCATACGGCGGCGGTTCCTGTATGATGTGGGCTGGCATTTCCTTGGAGGAAAAACGGATCTCGTATTCGTGCCCACAGGAGGCCGAGGAGGAGGGCTGACAGCTGAGCGATACGTTACCGATATTCTCCGTGTCCACGTTGTGCCCTATGCAGCATTTATTGGCGAGAACTTCACTTTGATGCACGACAATGCCCGGTGTCATGCATCGCGCCTCACTCGACAGTTCTTGAATGAAGCCAATATGTCATCACTTAACTGGCCTGCATGCAGTGCCGACATCAATCCCATTTAACACTTATGGGACGAACTCATGAGAAGAGTCCGAGCCAGAAATCCAGTCCCTTCGTCCACTGAAGAATTGAAGGCAGCCCTATTAGAGGAGTGGAACGGTAATCCTCAAGATACCCTCAGCAACTTGATCAGATCAATGCAGAATCGACTGAAAGCTGCCATTAAAGCAAGAGGGGGCAATACCAAATACTAAAATAATAAATACTTAACTTATTTTCCAACAGTTTTTGTTTTATTTGCAAAAAACCTAACCAAAAACAATTTTCATATTTGCTCATTTTCGCTACGATTTCGCTCAAAGAACATCAATTTTAAAAGTGCTCACCAAATATTGGTTAAAATGGTACTCACGTAAAGCTGAGGCCTTAAGCTTTTCAATGACATACGATTTTTATGGATTACTGCTATACTTTTCGAAAAACACGTACAAATACACGCGTTTTTAGGTTGAGTCGATAGTTTTGCGGCCGAGTGTATTCGCAAAAGTGAGCAATTTTTGCCGAAATTTGCATCTATTTCGTAAGAAAGATTCCTTTGTCAACAACTTTTTGCAAATGTGGAAAATGTCCATCTAAAACGTAACCAATTTCTGCTGTATCATCAACAAATTAACAGCTTATTGCTACGTTTCGCGTGCCGGTTTTGAGTAAGGATGAGCATCCAACATCAATGCTTCTGAACTGTTCTACGCGAATTTTCGCTAAATCGAGCTTCCGGGACGTCAATTGAATGTGTTGCCCTAAACTCATGATACTACGAATATAAGAGATAACGACACACGCATGTGTCTTCTTCCTCGTTGTTGACGTTTACGTCACTCAGAGACTTGCAGTTTAGAGAAAATTTTGAATGCGAATGGTAAGGTATGTTCAACGGATTTTTCTCTGTGCAATTAGTGAAAATTAATTGTATTTTTAATTCAGTGACTTCGCGAGTTTATTATGTCATTATTTACCTGTGTATATTAAAATGCGTTGTTCGGTTGTGACTCGTGAAATCATAAAAAGTGTCCATCTGACGAGGGTAAATTGATTCCGTTTTACACCTTTCCGAAAAATGGTAAATATGAAAGAATAAGTGCCGAAGAAGCGTCAAACTGAATGTAGCTACCGCAAGGATTTGTTAAAAAAAATTGCGTCCGATAGTTATATTCGCAATCTATAGAATGAGCTTTTGGGTAATTTGGATGTTGTCGGGATATTCGTTTGTTGTCGCTAATGTTCTTGAGAATATTTTATTATCCAGGCATCAGCATTTTAATACTACATAAAAGAAGATGCGGTTCCGACTTTAAATCTACAATAAGCTTCGTGTGTAGACGCCGGCAAAACCAGGAATGAAAGAAAAGAACGAGCTAATGCGAGAATACGACGGGTGGAAGTAGATGCTATTTTAAAAGATACTGGGGGAAAGGTGAGTAACAAATACATTTATCAATTATCCATGGGGTCCGGACCCCTCCCGAAATGTTTGCAGAAATAATCGGAGTCAGCGTTTTGATAACATAATTTTGAAAAAGATTGACGTCTTCTTAGCTCCGCTATTTATTTAGATATCATTACTCATTCACCTAAATAGCAGTCGATTTCAGAGTTTAATCAATATTTTCAAATTGTTAGCTCAGTTGAAAGTGCCGCTAGTAGTGATGCGGCTGAAAACTACTAATTATGTGTGAAAACTACTAATTATGTGTAGAAAATTATTATTCACATTCGGTACAGAATTCTCCTTATTATTTATCCTAATTTGCCTAAGAGTTTGGTGTTTTGAACTTTCCGCTGCTGAGGTCCTAAATATTGCTAAGAAATAATTTCAGAACGCGATGAACAATAGTTTAGCCTGAGCATTGCTAGAAAATCCAGAATGCAACATAGTCGGTTTCCAGCTTACACCTATGGCTAAATTAATATATTAGTCATTTGAAAATGTGCATGGGATTGGGTGGCCAGACATCTCTCTTTAGGTGGATATGTCCTGCTTTTACTCTCTGTGCTCCCCATTCCAGCCCAAATGCCAGGAACTTAAGTTCGAATCCCAGATTTCTTCCCACGATTCCTTAATAAAAAAACAACCGCAGATAGAAAAACATCCGTTGTAGCCTCGCCACATTCCGAAATATTCCGAATACAACTTTATAACTTTATTGGTGTCAGGGAAACTCGGCATTTATATCATGCTGATGACCAACATTGTGAAACATGCAGCCACAATCAATAATTTGCCCTATTATTAGTTGGAAACGGTGGCGCAACAACGGGAGGGGTAGACCGAGAAATTGTGAAAGGAAAATATGAAAATAAGAACTACACAAGTTTGAGTTCTGCCTGCCAGTGATCCCAATTTTTCTTTTTTACCTGGAAAGATATTAGCGCAACATCAGCCCAGATTTTGTTTGTGCATAAATTCCTTTTTTGCATTTTCCATGTCTTTTTTCTAAAATCCGGCTGCGCGCCTTGATCTAACTTGTAGACCGTTGTGACATACATTTAAACCCTCCCTCGTCAACCACAATGCTGAAAAGAGTGATTCTCGACTCGTGTTCTTACGACGCTAAAATACGCAAAAATTTGCATCGAAAATTATTGTGAATGCAACGGGAATAGCATCATTACTGGAAAATAGGACCATCATCAAACTTGCGACAGCAGCCTCAAATGTCCAGCAACATGGGTGGCCTTAACCATTTCTAGGATAAGATCCAAGTTGTGCCACTGGTTGGAGCTCTAATATATATTTTTTCTAACGATGGACCCTAGTGAAATCAATTTAAATCTTCCTTTCGGTGCTCCTAACAAACCCCGAAAAAGCCTTTCCCTTCTTTTTAATTTAGAATCTTTGCTATTAAATACTGTACCGTTCTAGAAAAAGATCTCCAGTAACACATATTTTACAATATCACACTGTTCATTTCGAAAAGGACTTCCCCTTAATTTCTTTCGGGACACATGGAATCTTGTAGTAATACTTGTGTACTACCCTGTTAAAATTAACATAATAACACAGACCATAATTTCAATTTAAAGGTTGAAATCGTTTTCATCAAATTTTTAGAAAACAAAAAATAGTACTGGGGGAAAAATTTGGACCCCTCCCGAAACAAAACCCTGGCTACGTCCCTGATCATGTGTATTGTGGAAGTCATTGAAAATTCAAAGAAAAAAAAAGAAGGGGTTATAATTCAGAATATTTTATTTTTGTACAATCGATTGACATTTTTTTTTGAGTTAACATTTTTTAAATGTTCTTTACATTAATTGGAATTATTACAACTACTGGGCTTTTTTCACCACAAACTCTCTGAAGTGGAAAAATTGCAATTCATAAAAGTCAAATGTACAATTTTGCTTGTACATTTTATTGACGACAATGGAGCAACACAACCGCGTGGCGGCGGTGGCGCCTTGCACTATTATACATATCTTCGATTTGGCTTATGGCAATGTCATAGAAATAATTTTCAATTACAGTTTGGCAGTTAAGGATTTTTATGTTTGTTTGCAGTCCGGCAATTTTCTTTTGAAAATACAATATCATCTTCCTCGAACACATTACCAAAGTGGAACCAAACTATACAAAACATATGCGGATGCAGGAAGCCCTTTTCAAACGTATACAACGGCCAACCATCTATAGACCGAACGAACCCTAGAGACCCAAGTATAGTATGTAGTAGTTATATTTATAAATCTCATGATCCCCTTTTCGTCTGTTCATAGTCGACAATATATTCCGAATGTGGGTTATACCATATATAGACGAGCCCGAGAATATAGAAGAGAGGATACACGCTGTACCTTTCGCCGAGAATCCTTCGTTGCAAGGACCATTTATATGCTTTGTGAATTTGTGCTGGTATATGTAGTTTTCGATGTCAGGTCATTTGTTACAATAAAATGTGAACATACAACATGCAAGATATTCTACACTACATACGCTCTTCTGTATTGTAGTTTGTGAAGAGATTATATGAGCCATGCTGAAACAACGAAGATTTTGCTCTTGCAAGCGTTTAATTGATCGTAAACGGGTTGAGTCATTTTGGAGTATGCAAGCGGAAGAAATGGTTTAGAAACTCCATACAATAAGGAGACGTTCAAGTAGAGATTGTTGAAGTATTGCATTAATAAGCAAAATTGCATGAGGATCGAAGACCTCATTTATTCTGGTCATCCATATTCCTCTCAACTAGATATCATTATACTCGTACATAGAATAATGCACAGGAAGTATTTAGGACACAGTAGAATGACTGCGAAAAATAGCTAGGAGCTGGACGAACAAACGTTATCGCTCCCTAATTCCAATCATTCTTGAAAGATATGGAAGCCATGCCATTTTTCTGTCTAAATATTATATCCGATAATCTCATGTATTATTTATAAGTGCCTAAAAGTTTGAATTGCCTGATGTGGATTATTCCGCCTTTTATTGGTTTTATTGATCCGCATACATTTATGTATGTTTAATTCTTGATTAGGTACTTTATATAATGTATAGCTATTGGCGGAAATAGCGATTTCCCCGAGTTTTCAATTGAGCTTAAATTTTATAGAGAAAGTCAAGTCATTGAACATACACACATACGTAATACTGATCCTGCGTATATGTACTGACAAAAGCATGAATGAAAAATAAAAAAGAAAATTTTTCGCCTAAACCAGCGGAAAAGAAATACATTGGGAAAGTACCTAAATTGATTCACAAATCATGGTTGTGTTATTTCGCTCACTATAAGGTACATGAACACAACGCTCGACTATAATACGAAGCAATGAAAAATCAACTCAAGATAGCGAAAAAATCATGCAAATTACAAGGCTCCGCATAATAAATAAATATTTGCACAAGTTGGAAAAATTCTTTTCACGATTTCAGCTTTTTTCATTTCAAAACATCCCCCTTATCTAAACAAACACATAACGTACAATAATAAATTGTTGTTGTTAGAATGATGAAAAATTTGAAATATATTTGCACAATGAAATGAGATTCCACCATAACCTTGAATCGAGAGATCGTATCCGGGTTAGCTAATATTGGAAATATTATAGGATTGAGTTGGCTTAAAATTACATCAAAGCAATAAAACTGAACGATTAATTGTAAGGGACGAGATTTCTTTGCTCAAAATCTTGAATATTGATTAGTTGATTATTTACCTAATTTGCAGGCACCTAGGTATACCTTTTTCGGTCCCTTCCAATGTTGAATTGAAAATAAATATTTTTTTTGCATTCCGAAATAAAGAAATTAGGATCAAATTGAATTGATAAATTGAAATTTTCGAAAACGATTTTTTATTGATTATTTTTTTTTTGTTTTTTTTTTTGTTTTTGGTACTCAGTTTAAACATTAGTGCTTCTCCCTTTTTGCCAAGATCAAGGGATTTCATTATTCGAAAACGTTTGGTTTTATATTGGTTGCTGGTGACATAAAAAAATACTTCGTCCTGACCAAACGGAAGAAACCAATTTTTGAGTAAAGCACCAAATTAGCACATGTCCTTTGATTTCCAGAAGTTAAGGTACTCAGTCATAGGTCTACGCCATATGATATCAACAAACAAACTTAGCCGACTAATTGATATATCTGTCAAGTTAGCACTACTTTAAAATTGTCAAGGTTTTGTCGTAATCCGATGATAGAAGTAAAAAATACCGGCGTACAGAGGGCTGCGCCGAGGGTTTTGGATACGTACATAGTGAATAATTTTGAACATATGTTTTATAGACAGAAAGAAATAAGAATTATGCACAATATTAATGAAATGCTTCTTGTAAATCTATTTTTGGATTGGTCTAAATAATCGCGTAATACTTTTAATTAGTCCAATCCAATCCATGTTTGTGACAAACACTATTACCATTGTATGTATTCCCACCATAGTTTATGTTCATTGTTTGGTACAGTCACAAGATATGCAGTTCATAAATGCTTCAGACGCTGCTCTGGTATATTGTGAAACGCCTTTCCTAAATATTTGATTCCCTATATTTCCGGTGTAGTCTGGCTGGTCGAGCGGTTACTGCGCGCACCTTTGGTGCACAGGGTCATGAGTTCGAATCTCACCGTGGATCATGGTGTTTTTCGAACTCAGGAGCTTGTGACGGACTATGATCTCACTCAGATGTTAAACGAGTACCCATTTATGGGGATAAATAACACTGCTGAGCGTGATGCTGATCTCATTACCTCAACAAAAAGCAGATAAGATCTTGGAAATAGGATGTCACTAACACATCCTGCGGCCTTAGTCCAATGTTGGATTGTCGCGCCTGTTATTTTTTTTTATATTTCCGGTGAGGATAAAGATATAAGAATGAAAATTTTCAGGCATATTCCTTATGTATTTACTTTTCTTAAAACCGTCATCAAAATTTTCCCATTTTGCAGACTTAACAGGGGCTGCACACGCACTAATATAAATTTTGCAAATTTACTCTTATTTTCTTTTTCTTAGCAAAAGTCAACAGTCTTAGTATTTATCGTATATAAGCTCAAACAAATTTTCAAATCTCCGAGACACCCTGTTATCTTTGCCCTACCAACTTCTAAGTACATATTTCGTGCCAAAGACTGTTACCATTCTGCACATTCATACCAAATTTCATGACGATCGGTTAAGCCGTTCGCGAGTTATTTAATGAACAAATTTTTAAATGTCCGGGACGCCCTGTTATCTTTGCCCTACCAACTTTTAAGTATTTCGTGCCAAAGACTGTTACCATTCTACACATTCCTACCAAATTTCATGACGATTGGCTAAGCCGTTCGTGAGTTATGTAGTGAACAAATTTTTAAATGTCCGGGACGCCCTGTTATCTTTGCCCTACCAACTTTTAAGTATTTCGTGCCGAAGACTGTTACCATTCTACACATTCCTACCAAATTTCATGACGATTGGCTAAGCCGTTCGTGAGTTTTGTAGTGAACAGACGGACGGACAGACAGACAGACGGACGGACCAAATCGTTTTCATAAGGGTTTTTTTTTTTGAAAAATCTAAAAAACCCTAAAAATTGACCTCGTGTTGAAAGTCAGGTCAGCACTACAACCCTAGTAGGAGTGGCGTCATATTTAAGAGTTTCCCTAAAACGAATTCTATCCAAAATTATTGTGGATATGGGGCTGTTTATGTAATGTGAACTTTCAATAAATATGGCGTACCCCTCCTACCCTGTTAAAAACCACCCCTAAGTGGTTTTCCCCATATGTGATGTTCTTAGATATGTACAATGTACGTTTAGTGACTAAACATACATCAATCGGAGCTGTGTCTTACGGAAATATCACAAGTGGCGACGAGTATAAAAGTCAGCATCAGTGCATCAAAGTTACGCATATATTTCGACAGTATTTTGTAAGCAATGACTGAAAGTGAGGGAACTGGCGGAAAAAGTGGAATGGCGATGCGTGTTGGCATATTATATTGATCATCTGACAAATACACCAGTCGCAAAAAATTGCTCGGCTCTGGTCTTTTCGGATATTGCTAGGGTAGATACCAGTAGTGTACCACCAAGTTTGCAACTTCGAAAAACCTGTGCTAACCCCGTGACCCACAAAAAACCTCAAAATTTTCGGACTTTTTTCATATTTTGGTTTGTAATTTCCAAAAGGTCCTTCCTACAAGAAAGTCGTCTACTGGATATTTAAAGCTAACAAAACCTTCTTGAAGTTGAGTCCACCTCCAGCTTTGTAGGTGCAAAGGATCCCAAGATGCAGCACTTTAAAGATTGTTTTTTGTAAAAAAGTTCGAAATAGTAATTTTAGTCATCTTCCCAACTAAATGTCGGCTTAAATGCGCATTTTGCAGAGAAAGTCATGTGACACGAAGTTATAATCCAGTTACTTAGCTGTATATATGTCGGAACGAATGGAATCGGACCATAGGGCTGCCCCTGAAAATTAGGTTCTTCTAAGAAAATTATTTTTCTTTATGAACCAATATTAACTAAACGTCACCCAAGTGTGTTCCTGGTTAAGCCTTAAAAAAATATCTGGGAACGAATGAAATCGGAACACTATGTCATAAGGCTGTCATACAAACCAACCCCTAAATATTAGGTTCTTGTAAGAAAAACTTTTTTTCTTTTTGAATCTTAGCAAAAATTCATCCAACTGTGTTCTTGGATTAGCCTCAACGCATCCAGGAACAGATGGAATCGGAACACGTCATAGAGTAGATACGTCGTATTACAATTTCGGACTTTTTTACAAAAAAAAACAACATCTTTTAAAATGCTGTATATTGAGATCCTTTGCACCTATAAAGCTAGGGTTGCACTCAAATTAAAGAAGATTTTGTTAGCTTTAAAAGTGCACTGGACGACTTTCTTGTAGGAAGTACCTTTTAAAAATTACAAACCAAAGTATGAAAAAAGTCCGAAAAGTTTGAAATTTTTTGAGGGTCACGGGGTTAGCACAGGTTTTTCGAAGTTGCAAACTTGTTGGTACACTGTTGGTATCTATCCTAGCAATATCCCAAAAGACCAGAGCCGAGCTATTTTTTGCGACCTAACGCCTTAGGTATATTTCGGTTTATTGATTGGCCTAAAATGATTGGAAGTGACGGGCTATGATCTCACTCAGATGTTAAACGAGTACCCATTTATGGGGACAAATAACACTGCTGAGCGTGATGCTGATCTCATTACCTCAACAAAAAGCAGATAAGATCTTGGAAATAGGATGTCACTAGCACATCCTGCGGCCTTAGTCCAATGCTGGATTGTCGCGCCTGTTATTTATTTTAAAAAGATTGGAAAATATATAGGAAAATGTTGATGCAATACGTTACCACCATTGAAATTTTAACGCACCAAAAGATAGTGGCGATTATTCTAACAATATGTGGAGAGCACATATAAACTTCTGGTGGATTCTGGTGTTACTCAAAAGAACCAGATATGTACCATGAAATTCGCTGAACTCATTTCTATAATGAACACTCATCTAGAAGCTGAAGTCTCAATTTTTGTGGAAAGATCGAAAGTCTATTCTGCGGAAATGAGGACTGATCAAACAATTCAGGAGTGCGAGCGAGAAGCTCGACGATTAGCAGTGACATGCGAATTCGGCTTCGCACTAGACAGCATTCTTAGGGAGCAATTGTCAAAGCCCCCTCGGCAACAACATCGCACTAATCCCATCCTATATGAATAAGACGTGGTCTTCCTGATAAACGAAAACAACGAATTGACATTTGTGTGAATCGGACTTCAATTGCGTTATGCAGAAGTGCATAGTTGCTATTAAGCGCCCCAGCGCGTTCTGTTCACTCCAGACAGCATATCAATCCTTAACGAAAACATTGATATTAGTTATTGCCTTCTAGTATCAAAAACCCTAGTCAAACAAATCGCAAATCAAAATTAATTTTCGCATTTCCTCGGAACTATCTCATTCGACGGATATATGATCTCCGACTAAATATTGAATCATCCGGCACGGATTAACCACATTTTCCGAATAACTACCATATAGGGAGCACAACTTCCAATTTCTATCCTTTTACCAATAACCCGAAACAACAATGTCCGATCAGCCACTATATACGGTTCAATGTCTAACATCAATAACTTACAGAGAAGGGTGTAACGTGTTATACATTATACTGGTGAGTGGTCAAAAGTCATAAGCATACATACGTGTGGACGATATATGGGCAAGACATGAGGCTATATCCTACGGGGACAGTATCCTCCATCCTTGGTAAACCATCGTTGAGTGAAATGAACTTTCCTATGCCCATATTATAGCCTCCATACTCTACACTATACTCCTAGAACTATACCACTATAAAACCAATTCCGATTTAACTGCAAGGTCGTTGGAAGAACGGAACGATTCCTTGAAACGAGCCAACTTAAAGGCTCACACACATATAACGTGAATAAATTTTGCTGACCATGTTTGAACTGAGGGAACTTTTAATCTGAGTAATGTGCAAACGCTATTGTATTTTTGGGGTTAGTATAAGACCTCGACCCTTTTTTCGGTGTGTGTGTGTAAGAGAATGTTTGCTAGTTCTTATGGTCCGAATTGGAATAGATGTGCCCGGCAGAATGCTCATGTTGAAAGTCAAAGTGTGGCATGCGAAGTAGAGAGAGAATTTACGCTTTTGTGCGCCTTTTCAAACAAGACAAATTCATCATCCAGGGCTTTCTGCAGGGTATCATCGATACTTATACGAAGCCATAGCAATTTGAGCATAGGTCAGGTGCAATCCACCTGACAAAGCATAAATCTCTATCTGAAGGCACTCTTGCCTATCATATTTACATTCGATAACAGGCTTCATATCAAGTATGCCGATGGCGATTTCCCGGTCGAACAATCTCGATGCTCAGACTGTGCAGGACAAAGCCCTGCCTCTAGATCCTTTTTGCAATCTCATGGACTTTTGTATGCAAACCGAACAGTAAGCCGACCACGGCTACTACATTATAATGAGGAGCTATAGTGAAATGAAATGATATTCCTCCCACTTTTTTGGTAGAATCGGTTCGGTCTCATTTGCATTATAGCTGGCGGTCAGGATATTTATTATGCTATTCGGATAGGATGACGGGGTAGGTTAGTTGGCCAACGTCCGATTGTTGTCGGGATCATCTTCTAACTATGGGAACGCCATAAACAAAATCTTATCGGTCGTAAAAGCAAACCCTGAAATCTTATTTTGGGATTAGTTGGGCGGTCACTAAATGCTAACAACGCTAGAACTATTGTCAGATATTGTATGCTTTGTCGTGGTTTTACTCTTTTTTATGTATACACGCACTGAGTAATATGCAGTGCTGGTTAATGTTGATCTACTGTTTATTGCGGTTCATGTAGGATGATTTTATAGTGGATGCAAATAATGTATTATGAGGAAAGTAACAACAAGTGTTATTATTTTTGTCCTATGAACATTTTCGATTATACGGGGACTTTGGTTTTCATAAAAAAAATAAGTCGTGTCTTTGTCCTCCTTACCAAATTTCGAACAAAAATTTCAGCCAAAGGAAACGTAATAGCCTTTGAAAAGCTGTATTCGTCTAAGTAAGTCATTTCGAAAGAAAGTGCATCCATACCGACTGTACTATCGGCACAATATACTTACCGTAATGAAACCCTACTTTTCGTTCTCATTACAGTCAGATGCAACAGACAGGAAGCACTCTAACGGAACTTTCTTCATACTGTGAATTTCGTCTGCGGAAATTAATATCTCCGCAATTCATTCTAGAGAGAGGACGACGACACGACCGACGCAATACTATAGATACACGGCGCAACACGACAATCACAACCAATTTCAAGAGTGCTACATTATTTTCAAGCGAATAATTTAATTCCCCTTTGCTAAGAAGTTTTAAAAGCACCCGTCATAGTAAATCTTTTGCAAGGACTCTTTATAGACGTTGATCCCGATGTACTTTCGTTCGCTACAATGCGTAAAGTAGTACTCGTATCTAGCACGACGACGACACGATGAAATCTTTTGCCCCATTCATTTTAGCTTGCTCTATGTTTATGGGATTCGGAAATTTCGATACGAACCTCAACATTATAGCGGAAGATATTTATGTACGTAGACAAAGTTATGTACGTAGAAAAAGTTATGTAGCCAATTGTAATCCTTTAAATATCTGAGAATTAGGATACTTTTCGTATGGGTAGGTATGCTAAAGCACCGCCTTTGATTAATTAAATTTGAAATATGCTACTATGGTTTCGCAAATTAATAAAACTCTTTTGTTTCTATCCTTTCAAGCATGGAGTCGGTGAGCTTTCCTATATATGTAAGATTTTCTTTATATTTTACCAATATTGTAATATTTGATTCTTCTTTCACAATGAACATTTATTATTAACATATAACATTAACATTATAATTATTAATCTTCAACAATATCTATTATCCGTTATTAATATCGATCAATATACATTATTTTAATTATTATTCAATTATGTCTGAAACCGACTGGAGATTCTTGCTATTTTTATATGAATGATATTTTATTTAATTTTCACGTCAATTAAAATTTTTAGGGCTTGCTATGTATTTTTATACCCTTCGCTTACTAAGCGAAAAGGGTATATTAACTTTGTCATGAAGTTTGTAACGCATTGAAGGAAGCATCTCCGACCATACAAAATATGTATATATATGATCAGCGTGACGAGCTGAGTTGATTGGACGATGTCCGTCTGTCTGTCTGTTGCGACGCGTTTTGCTCGGCCAGTTTAAAAGCTATGGAGCTGAAATTTTGCACAAAGGCTTCTTTTTGTTGCAGGCAGTTTGTATGTTTGAATCGCTGAAACCCGACAAGGGGGTCGTGGGGCTGCCATACAAACCTACTCCCCAAAATTAGGTTCTTCTAAGAAAAACTTTTTTATTTTCTCATAGATTTCAATAAAATTTCGCACAAATGTGTTTCTAGTAATACCACAAAATATATGTAAAAATGGACCAAATCGGACAATGGGGTCATGGGGCTGTCATACAAACCTAGCTCCCCAAATTAAGTTCTTCTAAGAAATTTTTTTTTATTTATACACCAATTTCAACTAAACTTCACACAAATGTGTTTCTATTGAGGACACAAAACATATGTATGAATAGATGGAGTCCGACCATGTGGTCATGGGACTACCATACAAACCTATTCCCCCAAATCAAATTTTTCTTAGAAAAACGTTTTTATTTGCATACAAATTTGAACCGAACCTCATGGAAATGTATTTTTATTGATGTTACAAAAGATATGCAAAAATTAATTAAATCGGACCGACCATTGGGTTCATTGGTCTGGCATATAAACATGCGTAAAAATTCCATGAAAGGCCATGCGTTCATAGGGTTGCCGTACAACCCCCCCCCCCCCCACACACACACACTTCGTTTTTGGTTCTTCTAAGAAACTCACGTTCCCCGCTTCCCCCAATCAATCTTCCCCCCGGCACTTATGTGAAAATTCAAGGAAAAGCATGGAAGCAGGGAGAATTGAACACAAGTCATAGGAACGCCAGAAAAAACTTTTAGCCCGGGGGGAGCGAAGGGTATCCAAATTTCGGCCGCGCCCGAAATTAGCCTCGTTCTCGTTTATTTATATGCTTTCATAAAGTATTTTTCCCACATATATCGTACTTTTGAAAGCTTTAATTAATCAATAAACAATTTTCGGAATTTTCGGAAATTTATGATACTCATACACTTCATCTTCTTACATTTCTCTCCGATGCGAAAAATGTGTACTAAATTCAGGTATGCTAAGTAAGTATATCCGATGTCTAGATGTTGCAAGCCCGCAAGGATGAAACCATTAGGACCAGCTAATTTATCTTCTCGCGGTTGAGAATAGATGCCGTGTCGAATGACTAACGGCTGAGCTACCACGAATCATGTGTGCTGAGACACTCGATGGTTTCGATGCTTGAAGACGTCCATGAACCGCATTCTTTTAGGAATGCCAGTTGGACTCAAGCCTTGAATCTTTTGCTCAATTGAAGCCTCTTCTGTACGCGACTGTAAATATCGGAAATCCTAAGTTCCAGAAAATAGGGTTTTTCCTTCCTGCATGTGACGCACCAGGATACGATACAGCAGTCGAATGAAGTTTATCCAGTGGAGAATCCTGAATGAAATCAAGGCTAGATTGTCTTCCTGCGGTTTACAATGAACGGAGCCCAACCTGGCGATCCAACTAGACTGAGAAGGAGCCTTCCGCCGAAATTCCCCACAGTCCTTGATTGAATGCATGACATCCTCTGATGCTAGAGTGATATCAAAAACAGCGTGCCTGTGTTTTTTTTTTTCGTAATGAAAATGAACGTACCTTTACGGCCAACACTGTAGAAAAGAAAGGTATGTATTCGATATACAAAAAAATTCATCTCGGTAAAGTATCTCCGATCTTCCCCGGGCAACATGATGTGCATTAGAGCCAAATTCGAGGATGATAATCGTACCACAATCCGTTGCTTTCGTTATGAATTTCCTTAAATTAGGCGAATGTATAGTGCCCTCATAGGGCATATATGCCGAATCTAACCAAAGCACCTAGCATCTCCAGACAGATTAAGTAAGTCATTATCAAATTTAGAAAGCCTTGATAGTTTTTCTTACAACAATGGAACCTCGCGATACCCCCTATTCCGTTAGATATAAAATATCAAAATCACCTCAAACATTTTACGACATCATCCGCAATCTGAAGTTCCTGAATCAGTACGTCAGTATCGTCCTCTCTCTTACATAGGCTATTGATAAAACATATGAGATTATTTTGCGTGGTGAAGGTTAATCTGTAAGAGCCTCACCATTATGACTACTCAACCACCGTGATCTTCTCTTCCCTAGATCTCTTGACGAGACCTCCTATGTGTGTCAACCGATGTATAGATATTGTTGTTAGAGCTATTCCAATCGTAGGACTCCACCCTCGAGGTCTTCTACCCTTGCGGGACTTCCTGACAACCATATGTCGACGCTCCCGATTATTCAGTTGATCACAACGGGTTTTCTAACAAAAAATAAAGACTAAACTAAAGAGAACTGTGCATAGGAGGACAGTGTTACCAATCAGAGACGCCGGGTGACAATAATGAGTCACAATTGTTCAACTTTTTCTTTGTAAAAATCGAATCAGAGTTCCGATTTAGGGCATGCTGCAGGGCAGATTTTGCTGAAATTTTCAGAATCCTAGCACTCTGCGTTGGTGAGCTGTCGACGCGATCGGACGCAATTTTCGTCTTCTCACTAAATTAATACTCGTGTCGCGTCGTTTGTGTGCCTAAATATTAAATATGTTCGTTTACCTATTTCGAAAAAGTGATGGAATTGAAAACACATATTTCGAGTTTGTTTTGTTGGACCAGGGAAGAGGATTAATTCATTATACATAGAGGTACGAAATAGATGCGAATTTCGGCGAAAATCGGATTTATGCGAATAAATGCGATATGTTCTAATTTGAACTTTTTCGTCAAAAATGTTTATTTTTGTACTAAAAAGTCAATTTTTGGAGATAATTTTTCATCTCAGATTGATTTTTAGAAGTTTTCCGTTAATGAGAAGAGAGAAATTGGTAAATGAAGAGAGTTCGCTGAATCACGAGAACGATAGCTGGCCGAACGCCGCGCAAGCTCCTTACTTAGAGGCTCGATAAATGAACTGTTTTCTGCACGTTTTCTTCGCAACGTGCTTTAAACACTCGAAAGTCTAGAGTTATAAGAACAACAACAACAAAAATGTGCAAAATTAGGTTTTTATGCGAATTTCAGCGAAATTTTGAATATTCAAAATTAGTTTATGCGAAATCCCTATTTTTTATTTGCGAAGTTTCCGTACCTCTAATTATACATAATTGATGAAGGTGACACTCATTAATTATAATGAATTAATTTCCTTCTTTGTTTTTGCAGGGCGAATTCCAGGTATTTTCAATTCCAACACTTTTTCGAAATAGCTAAACGTACATCATTTTTTCTAACGCGTGTTCGGTGCTTTTCAACTAGTTTCAAATTAACCGTTGTATTAGTTGCCAGCGTGTTCAGTGCATAGTGCATGGTGATTGTGAATTTGTTTTTGGTGTGGTTGGAAATTCTTATCTCGGTGAGCACGTTCCAATTACATACTAGCTAACACCATGTGTCGTGGAATAAAAAAAATATTTCCGGCCGCCTAAATCAAATAGTCTGGCTGGTCTAGCGGTTAGTGCGCGCACCTTCGGTGCACAGGCTCATGAGTTCGAATCTCACCGTGTTCCATGGTGTTTTTCGAACTCACGAGCTTGTGACGTACTATGATCTCACTCAGAATTTAAACGAGTACCCATTTATGGGGATAAATAACACTGCTGAGCGTGATGCTGATCTCATTACCTCAACAAAAAGCAGATAAGATCTTGGAAATAGGATGTCACTAACACATCCTGCGGCCTTAGTCCAATGCTGGATTGTCGCGCCTGTTATTTTATTTAAATCAAATATATTAGTAGCGCTTAGTAAGAGCTCTTGGCCGGCATAGTAGGCATAACACTACTGTCGGCTTGGTTCGGTTTAAGCACTTCTAATTTGATATTAGTGTACATGTAAACTTAACTTTGTTGTTTCTCACGGCTTATCAAACGAAAAATGAATTTCATTCACCTTTTGCAATATTTGGGACATCAACTCCAATGAATTTTTCTGCCATCTTGCGTTCTTTCGGCCACACACACACGAAACATACACCTAAACAACACCTTACTTATCACTACAAACTCCTTACTTATCACTCCAAACTCCAATTTTCCCTTGAATTAATTTTCCTTCCCCTACCAAAGTTGTGCTCCTGCACTAAAGGGTTACCCGCTATAACTTTGGTGTTAAATAAAAAAATATAAAAAATAGGAGTTACACGGTTCAAAGATGCGACCCAAAAATAAAAAATAAAAATCGTATGGAAGGACAAAGTGCAAACGGCGTCAAATCTTCATGGGAAGAGCGTGCTTCAATGCCGAACGACTCGACACGAACGTTCTACAAGTTCAGCAGTCTAATTCTTGTGGGAATTATGATGCCAAGGTAGACTTTAAGAGTAAGGTCAATCGGTGGACGAATAATAATAATAATAGTAAAAATGGATTTAACCAAAGTGGTTGGCACTGCTACCTAGAAAGTTTATTGTACCATAGTCCTTTAATTAAGAAGGACGTCAACCAATTGAATAAAGGCTAGAAGATCCTTCAAAGGGGAACACCTAATCATTCTGGTGCTTAGTAAATCGCGTCCAAGGATTGATCTCCTGGACCTGGCGATCGCCGGGCATTTCAATAATAAATGAATGGAGGTTTCGTCTTCCTCCAGGCAGAGGCGACATTGAGTCTCCCTTGATAGACCGATTCTATGGAGATGGTAACGGAGCCCGAAGTGACCCGTAAGAAAGCCTATCAATAGTCTAAGGTTCTGCGACAGACATTTAATATCGGAGTAGCTGAAGGGGGACACTAGCTCTTTAAACTCTTATGCCAGGGTGCGTTGTCCAGTAGTTAAGCCTCAGGCCCGAAGACCAGTTACCAATTACTTATCTAGCAGCTCTCCAGCTGATTTCACAGAAGGGCTCAGGATCGATGGGAATATAAGATGAGCCCGCCTTGCTAATTCGTCAACGTATTAATTTCCTTCAACGCCACTGTAAGCCGGTACCCAAAAGATTGAAACAGAGTTACGGATAGGGAGGTTCTGAAGGAGGTCAAACCACTCGCTCACCATCTTCGAGGTAAACTTGTGTGAAGCTAGCGCCTTAATTGCTGCCTAGCTATCAGTGCAAATGGCGATATGTGCACCACGGGGACCCCGTCCCAGGATCTCCCTGGCACAGATTCTGATCGCATAAATTTCGGCTTGGAAGGCGTTTGGCCATTTGCCCATTGCAACCGAGATTCTGGTATTGGGTCCCAAGACTCCAGCACCTACACCTACATCAGTAAACCAAGTGATGCCTCTAGGATCCATAGACGTGTTGCCATTAGCCCATTCCTCCCGATCTGGGATGTGAAGGGCGAACTTCCTGCCGAAGCGCAGCTTCGTGATACGCAATTCCGTGATACGCACGTGTTCCCGATCACTGATATGGGTATCATCTGATAGGTTGATTTTCAAAGCACTTATTGCTGCAGTTTCCTGTATGAAGATATACACATACAGTGGCTTCCATATAGCTTCCATGGCTAGGGTAGATATAGTGCGTTGGAGCTTATTACAGCTCTTGATGGTGTTGCGTTGAAGTGTTTAAGGCCACCACACTAGAGAGGCATAAGTGGTCGTACAAGCGTACTGTATAACCACTCCGTCATTCTGGGCGAAAGACCTCAAGTCTTGACATAGAAGTTCCGGTAAGTCCACATGACACGCGTAGCCTTGCTAAGAACATTTTCGAAGTGACTATTCCAGTTTAACCTACTATCGAGTGTAATGCCAAGGCATTTGACCTCTTTGGAATACGCAATAAGCACACCCCTTCAGTAGATTGGGTCAAGAGGAGGAGCAAGTTTCCTTGTAAATGGTGGGTTGGGTACGATATCCCGCCCATCATATTGCTGTTTTTTAAAATCCCGACATTCAATATCCCGCCATTTCAAAATCCCGCCAATTAAAAATCCCGCTCAATTAGAATCCCGTCTAATCAAAATCCCGCCAATCCAAAATTCCGACATTTCAATAACCCGCTTATTCAAAATCCCGCTTTTGAAAAGCGGGAAAGTCGGGAAAGCCAGGAAAACCAAGGAACCCGCCTAAGTTTTGGAGTATTGCTGACACAGTTGCAGCAAATTTTCCAAGAACTCAAAATATTGTTGTGGCTTGGCACAGACGATTTAACTTTATCACAAGGAAAAGCCATATCGGTCTGTACCGGCTGGTGGAATTACTAGGTAAAGAATTGATCCTAGCTAAAAACCAAGTTGAGCCGTCCCGATCCGAAGGTCGCATCCAAAAGGTCTTTAGACGTAACCAGCAGTTAAGGAATATACTTGCATCTAAAGAGGACTATGAAAAAACGGCTTTTTTAAAAACTTGACGCATAAACTAATGTAAATAATTGATAAGTCGAACACATATCTATGTTTTGTTAACAATAAAAAAAAATTGGCGGGATTTTTTTTATTATTTAATAGCGGGATTTTGGAATGGCGGGATTTTGGAATGGCGGGATTTTGAGTTGACGGGATTTTGATATGGCGGGATTTTGGAATGGCGGGATTTTGATATGGCGGGATTTTGTAATGTCGGGATAAAGTAAAGCGAGATTTTTTGGAAAAAGCGGGATTATGAACGGGCGGGATTTTGTTTTTCGGGATTATGTAGGTATCCCGTAAATGGTACTAGGACTATTGTTTTGGGTTGATACTGAGCACAGTTGCTGTGCACCATCTGCTGTCATCAGATCCGTGATTACAGACTCGAATTTGCCCCTGATCACAATAGTGATATCGTCCGCGTAGCCGATGGGGAAAAAATCCTGCACTTCCAGTAGCGAGAGTAATTCTTTTACTACAAGGGACAACAGTAGGGGTGAGAGTACACCGCCTTGAGGGCAGCCCTTGATGGCGTTGATGTTGAGAGTGTGACCATACCGAGGGAGGACTAAATCTCCCTACCTTTCAGCATGGTGTCAATCCATCTGATGGTGGGCAGTGTCTCCCCTCTCATGGCAAGGTCTCTGGAAATAGCGTCGTATCCAGTATTTTCGAAGGCACCTTCGATGTCTAAGAAGGCACACAGAGCGATCTCTTTTTTGTCTAAAGATTTTTCAATAGTGCTGGCGAGCTTGTGAAGTGCCGTCACCGTCGACTTGCCCTTTACAGAATCGAGAATGATGTAAAGGTTTATTCCTCCTCATCAGACTCCTGATGTGTTGGTCAACCAAACGCTCCATATAGTTTTGAGGAGAAAGGAGGATAGACTGATGCGCCTGTAGGACTTTGGTAGGTCCCCAGGTTTGTTACCTTGCTTAGGGATGAAAGCTACATGAACCTTCCTCGAAGCTAATGAAATGTGGCAAAAAAAAAATAGCTAGCTATGACACAGCTGTAAGATGTGGCAGGATGATATCCAAGCAGTTTTGAAGAAGAGCAGGAAACGGCCCGATTGGCCCGCGACCTTATATGGATCAAAGGACTGAATAGCCCACTTCACTTTGTCCTTGTCAAAGATTACCCCAGAGCGACTCACTAATCTTCTAGTCAGCTGTCCTGTATAACCTGGTATGTGCTCTGGGCAACTGTCTGAGGAGACAGATCCAGGAAAGTGTGTGTCGAGATGAAGTTGGGGGGTCGGCGGTCGGTGGACCAAACAAGATGAGAATTGAATAGCTTCAAAGTTATGATTTTTAGTGTCATTTTCTAAAAACAATACAGAACTCTATTATCGTATTCTTACGTTAATAGAGTTATGTATGTACGATGAAAAAATAATCATTGGGCAGATAGCACTTCAGGGGGACCACTGCCCCTTCGTCCAGCGAATCGTTCAGTGTGTAAACTCCAATAGGAAAACTAAAAGTACTTGTTGGTGCGACCTAGATTAACCATGCTCTACTTGTCACTGTATTTTTCGCTACTCTTCTCGGAATCGTCCTCCAAATCTGGCTTCATAATAAAGATAACTCTATTCTAGATTTCGAACCTCTCCTCTTGGAAGTTTCTCTATTCTTTTCCTATGAAGAGAAAAATAAAGATCTCTAAACAATAGCCTTTTCCAACATACTTAAGTAAGGTTCCTTATCTTTTCATTCATCACTTTCCCAATTATATTTTCAAATTGTGCCGAGCGCATTGTTCAGCTGTACAAAAACGCAACTCAACTTATATTCAGAAGTACCTACACATTATTTTGTAAAAGTCTAAAAAGCATTCATAATAATCGTCCCCATAAGTACCCGTTTGGTAAGGATTCTATACATACGACATATAGACACTGGCTCTGGTTTCTACTCGTATATGGCAACAAAGGATCAAGTTTTAAGAGCTACGAAGCTCAACTTGGTAAATAAAGTACCCTAGTCCCTGGGAGATTCTATATATGCATAGACCTAGAGATTCTTAAAAGTTAAGAGTTGCTTCAATTACTCTAAACATTAAGCCCTGTAGAACTTACAATACATTATGAGTACGAGTACACCTTGGTATAGTGCGCGTAATAGGACTATAGTAATATTCTAAGGCAACAAGTTCAGGCCTACGGAATGAGCGTTAGTCCATTAGGGACGGCTCGTTTCAAAAGTATGTAACATCAAGAGAACAATGGACATTATAATTGTAATTGTTTTTGGTGTGTAGGAGCTCTCATGCGAGAGACCTTTTTCTATTAAAGTTACAATGCGAATAATGTGTTTGAAGCGTTGGCAAGGAGATGTAAACAAGGTTTTGTTATGAGCGTCTGTTTTTGAGTTTTTGTGAAAAATAGGTGATGAAAGGCTCTTCAAATGGATGTCAATTCATATTTATTCAAATGCTAAGTTTAGGCGTATATGTACATATATGGGCTATGTATCCCTACACAAAATGTGTCTCAACACGAGAGCGAGGCTAACATTTTTTTTAAATTAGTATTAAATACTTGTAACAAAAGAACCTTAGTTGGTTTTAAAATAGTTATGACTAAAAAACACTCGTAAACACACCCTTGCACCCGCAAAGAGGTAATTTTAAAAAAAAAAAAAAAAACATACATATTTGATTCTTGTTTATATCCACCAAGTTAACTCTTTGTACTTCAACCAATTACTGGTAACCAGCAAAATGTCCTTCCATCCAATTACGACTTGATTTAATTAGCTTGAAGTCGGATTAACTTAAGCAAATAATTATCTTAGACCGTTATGATCCTTGAGTCAAAGACTAGACTCTCTTCGATTGCACTAACAACAAGAGCGACCGTAATTTGCTAGATTGCTCTAATTCTTGTGGCAAAGTTTTCTCTGATAATTGTATTTATTAAACGGGAACTTTAAAGAGATTTCCAACACGAACATAGATGAAAAATACTCGTATACGAGTACTAAAGAAGTTGTGTGTACGAGGAAAAACAAAATAGGAGCTTTGACGATGCTGTGATTCATTCCAACAAAACTTCAGTCATAATAATTGGATTAAGTCTTGTTCTATATGTAGTACCATCAAATCCTATACTACATCAATATTTTATTCGATTATGTTTTTGTTCGTTCGTTTTTCTGATGAGCGACGAACAAACAAACTCATCTCATCACTTTATGAAATCCATACGACCAAGGCAGAAATGCGTATTTATAAATGGACAAACAGAAGAGGCTGTGCAGAAATACATACGACGAAAAGCGAAAAGAGCTTTGAGAAAAAAATCAATTTAATAATGGAATGGAGTCGCCAAAATTGAAAAGTACTTATACTTACTTATGCTTCATACGTCAGAATCAGAAATATGAAGTAAAAGGGAAGTTGGGAGCTGTCCAACTTTATTTTTAGGGTGCCCTAATAGGTAAGATTATAGAACGGAACAGTTGTGATATAGCACTACTGCGACGCCAGCCGGGGCAGCTGAATGAAGTTGTGTTCCATCATTAATGGGAGCTTACTTACTTTCTAATAAAGCCATAAGACATGGTGTATTTGACATTTTGCATAACATTTGCGGAACCACCTTTTGGTATTACTTCGCGGGGAAGGTTGTGGCTAATTAGCGATCTCTACGGTTTGTTGCGACTTACGCCACGCTTCCGGAGCTCCGTGTGAATTTCACAGACCGCTATGCTGACTGCCTCCAAATTCTCGTTGGATATTGCAACACAAAACCTATCAAGTTGGCAGAATCTATATTGTTTCCTCGTTGTGCCTGCTAGTCTAGTCAGGGACGTAGCCAGGATTTGGTTTCGGGAGGGGTCCAATGCTCAATACCAAGTAAAGATATTTTTTTAAATTGGAGTTTAGGTGTTGATTCAAGAGGATAAAGTATTGCATTATCACATAACTGTCCGATGGTACTAGAAAAGTCACTTCATTTATTAGCAGAAATTTTTTAAATCTTTATGAAACATTACGAAATTTCCCGTAAAACCATGTCTTCATTGATCTTTTAGATTTTGATCTGTTTTATTTGGTTAATAATACATTCACGAAGAAATCCACCTTTGCCCAGGTGACACAATTACACTGACGTAATATACGAGTATAGACACCCAAATCGTTACTTTAACAGTATTGCAAAATGATAATAAAATGTGACCCGCTCTGTGGCTCACTTGGTTGAGTCGCGCTCTAAGATGCTAGTAATCTAGTGGTCCGAAGATCGAATCTCGGCGTGATCCAAAATTTTCGTACACTTCGCATGGCCCCACATGGGGTTCAAAGGTGACCATACTCCCGAAGACCCAATGCTGTACACATATACTTGCGCAATTCCGTTTTCAGGCAAATTCTCAGCCATACTCCCCCTCCTCTTCACACCGATTAAGAGAAAGAATAATATTTCACGAGGCTACCACCATGATGCATGCCATAAAATGACCTCATATTCTTCTTCCTTTTGCAAGTAAACAGAATTGAGAAAGAATATTGGCCGATATTCTGGGAATTAGTATGTGGTGAACCTTGAAAAGGCAAGGTTCTGTTGTAAACAGGGAGCCCTAAGGTTCTCTCCTTAGGGGTGTAGATAAAGATAAATTATATAAATTTAATTCTTTGCTATTAATTGAGTACATCATTTCATAAATAATGTCTACCGAAATGCCATCTACAGGGGGATTCCGGAATTAACCCGTTTACAGTAAGTAAGCCTTGGCTAGAATTTTGACAATTCCTAGCATAGACTGGCGTACATGAGATTTGGATTTCTTGAAGCGTTCTTTTAGATAGTGCAACTGCATCAAGAACAGATCAGGTGTAATTTACTAAAAAAAATTCCATTATAGCGCAAATCAGTTTTGTGGGGTATCTAGTGATACAATAGGATTTTAACTGAGCAGCACTACGACACATGCCCGAAAAACTTGCTTGAACAATACTGCATCATGCTTTCCGGACTGCAGTTATGTTGGATTTTTCTCGAATGAAATCACAACCAACTTTCGGTATTACTTCACAGAGGCGGCCTCAATGTATTTATGTCCTGCTTCCAACCGCTGCAGAACATTATTGCTGCTGTGCTGATAATTCACTCACTGAGGCCTACTTTTTCCGCATCCATCTCTAGTGCGAGAACAATACTTAACATTTGCGCTCCATTTGCGAACCTTAAATTTTAAGTTCACTCCACAACTTTCCAGGATAAAACTTTCAAGGTGTAGATCATATTCTGCGTACTACTAATCTTTAGGCGATTCGATAAACTTTTCAGTTCTTGCAAATATGCGTTGTCGTCTGACGGAATGAAGCTCCCGCCTATCATTCAGGAGTCTCTAGTCCAACTTCGATTAGGTAAGTGGGTATATAACAACATTAAAGTGGGGATTAAAAAACTCTATATCTGATCTCTAGGGGAACTTTGTTCGGCATACAATCAGTGGCGTATGTGTTTAGAAAATTCTCAAAGGGGGGGGGGGCACAGAGTAGGAGCTAATTTGTTACATAAAGTTTTGGTGTGGGGATACCCGCAGAGCAGCTACATAGGAAAAACATTGGCAAGATAGGGATCGTTGATCCTTGATTGAAGGCGAAACTCAAGGAGACCTTAAGTTTTCAATAGACTTGAAATATAATATTTCAAGATGGGTGGGTAGCTACCTTGACTTCAAGTGAGGTTGACTATAGAAAATTTCAATGTCTCCTTGAGTTTCTCCTTAAATCAAGGATGCATTGACTCGTGAATATAAGTGATTTCTATAAAAAAGTATGGAAAATGACATTTATTTTAATTTCGGCATTCTTGACTCAAGGTCTTCTTAAGTATGTTTATAAATACGGGCCTGAGAGTCCTTTGCATTTCAGGTTTATTACACCAAAAGTTTGGTTTTCCTGACAGCTCTTAGCATAAAACTCATTAACTGCTTTTGGTTTTTCCTGAACCAAAATACGGAGAGCCTAAAAAAAGTTTGTGTAGTGTAGTTCGAAGGAGCCTGAAGCCGAAAAGGAATTTTAAGAATATGTACTTAATTGGCTATGCAATTAATGCAATGACCAAAGAGACTGTTCCCCTATGACAAAACGGATTCCAGACGGAACACTTTTCGTTGGTAGAGACATTTCATACATCGTCCGAAATTCTGCCAAATTCCGCCAAAAAGTGGTTTTGCTCACTTTTGAAAGAAATACAGATGAAAAGCTGATACAACAAATTTTGGCTGACATTGTGGTCTGGAATTCTATGGCAAGTTTAAGCGAATTTGAATGCAAAATTAGGATTTACTGAAAAAGAAGCGTTTATATGTTTTGTCAAAAATCTAGTAACAGATTCCGTAAACTCGTAACAAGTGCCGAATAATATTTTACAAGTACAATCCAGAATACTACACGGTTGTAAATTTTGGTGTAAGCCGGGAGTAAATTTTATAAATAAAATAGTATAACTCCTATCTATTCCAAAACTTGAATCAAATTTTACGCTTTTCAACTTATAATGTTAGCTTATTCAACAATTATATTAATTATAACCGCTACAAAATAAAACTATCCAAATACCCTTTTAAAATTAAACATTTTTCACCGTTCGGGATAGAATAAATTGCATTGAATGTTGTTATATCATAAAAGTCGTGCTCTGTGGCCGTGATCGTTCGGTCGCCACTCTGTGAAATAGACACTCATAGAGAAACGAGTTTCCAAACTCGGCACGACTCGTCGCAAGTTTATTATTCAGAAGAAGATGATAAGAAATATTCTTATCGTAGAATAATAAAACTAACAATGCGACTAGGAAGTTGTATGGCTGACAACCGTATCACACTCCGAATTCAGTTGTCTTTGTAACGTCGATGATTACACACGGTAGTCATCAACGCACCATGCTCCACTAGGAGTTACGGTAGAGAGATATCATAAAAGGGTAGAATCAATCCTACTATGTTATCAAATCTACATTATCAACGCAAGAAACCCATTCAACCTAGAAATCTATTGATTTGTAGTCTGTCTGGTCCAGTGAGCCGCGCTTGCCTACAAATCACAGAATTGTTAATTCCAAGCCGACTGCACTCGTACTACAATTACTGTATTAATTCTGGTTACCAATTTCGTGGGTGCGAGTTTTAACTAATTGTGAAAATCTTGACTTATCGTTCCATTCTATACACCAACCGCGGTGCATGTCTGTAGTATTTATGGCATGGCAACTTACCAGCTCTATGGGAACTACGCGGAACTTTGTCTGTTTGGAGGAGAAGAGCCCCAGCGGGAAAAATATCGAGTTATTCAATTTCGGAAATGTCACATTGGAATTTTTGCATCGCTGGGGCTTTATCCTAACCACTTTTGTAAGTCAAATATTGACGGAGATACAGGTTTTCAAAAATTTTCCACAAAAAAAGCGATTTCTAAGCTTATGTTGTTTGCCAAAACGATATTTACTTGAAATTCGCAATTTTTTGACAATAAATACCCTATTTTTTAAAACCTGTAATTACGTCAATATTTGACCTATAAAATTGGTTAGGATATCATTGGATTGGAAATTCTGTCTACTTTTAAAATGCCAAACAAAGTTTTTATCCAAGACAATTATTTTAAAAAATATGGTTGAAAATGTAAAAAAAGAGCAAAAAAAAATACTCTTTTTCGCTCGCCAAAAAATTAGCACAGGGTCCCCAGGGTTGCAAATCTGGATTTATATAGCCAGTAATACTCTAAAACAGATAAGCGAAAGAACGGTAGTATTCCATTTATTCCGAGGTTAGGCCTTTTTTTTGTAAATTTTACTGGCGTAATTGTCTGATCGGATCTAATAGAAATGATATTTCCTATTTGCACAGCATATATTGGCTGTCATTTTACAGTGTCAATAAATCCAATTACACAAGTTCGAAAAGGACATTACTAGTACATTTTTATTATTATGAAAACTTAAACGAAAAGAAAGATATTGGATTCACCGCCGCAACCTGGCAATGCTCATTCCTAACGGGACTTTTTGGTAGAAGTATGTATTTCTCTCCTGAAAGTTCCACCCAAATGCCAGTCAATGAATTTCTCTTTCTTCTTTTAGTTGGTCTTGTAAATCAAATTTTTCAGTTTGCGAATGTAGATAATGTAGGTATGCTTGGGAATTGCATTCACGTACGACTGCTTGATTAATTGAGAAAACCAATGCTTCATCCATGGAATTATTATGAGCCTGTGCCGCAACGAGAAAGCGGATTCATATAAAAATATGTATTTTGTATTTGTACAAAAAACAAGCTATGTACATGATCCTTTTTCAAATACATACTGTACACATAAATGTGCATAAAATATCTGGCAAAAACAAGAGAGCCGCGATTTTGCGGATAAATAGACGGTCGTACAGCGAATTCACAAGCTACAATTCCGACGGGACTAGATATAAAGCCGAATAACTTTTAGAGTTCATACTAAGGAAGGTATGTGCGCTAGTCCACACTCTAGAGCACTGTATAGAGTAGCAGAGATTGTTTTATGGTTTTATACATTTGTTCTGTTTTTTTTTTTGATAAAACTCAAAATACTATTTCTCGTCTTGTCTCTGCCAATTTCTAAAAATACAATCTTTTGATTGCACGACATGGCAAACAACAAACTTTAAAACGATGTACGTTAGTTTAAATTTATCTGTACACAATGTCATGCAGTCTCATGATTCATGATTGTGCAGACATATTTCTCTGGGGAGTTCCAGACAGAGAAGGACCAGGGTACCTGTTAGTATACGAGCAGAATATACGCGGAGTGCCGTCAGTGCTTTATCCGCAATATTATAAGATTAAGAATCAAGGGAACAGTTGGGATGAAATTGTTTAAAATTCTAGAATTGTGACATTGAAATTGGAAGATTTTTCTTGTTGGCTTTTGTGTCTTTTATCGTCTTGTTTCAGGAATGGAATATAGCAGATACGAAGATTTCGAAGTACATATTTGAAGCACTTGTCTTGTGTGTGGTGTACTTTGTTTGATGGCAATGTCGAAAGATTTCACTTTTACGTAACGTATACGACACAGATGTGAAGAAGAGTATGAAATTTCGCGAGATATTTTGTGACAGATGCCACCTTTTTGAGGTTTTCATATGTAAAAATCTTACCGAGTTTTCTTATTAAAGATATTGAAAAATAGATAGACATGTACCGTGGAACATACATATAAACCGATTTTAGAATGTTCTTCATAGAAATCTGTTGCGACGTACACAACGAAAAGCATGTGGCATATCACTAATTATCAGGTAGTCCACGAGGATAGGAAATTTACGACAGATTGAAAAACAAATTGGGAGGTTTTGTGGAAACGCTATGGGGTCCTTGAAATACTTATAAACATACCTTAAGGAAACCTTAAAAAAAGGCAAACTTTTATTTATATATTATAAATATATATATATTATAAATATAAATTAGGTATGCATAAAAATACCATCCAATAAAATTTCTAATTTTCCTGGGGTTGGCCACACCCCACACAACTATCCGAGGGTTTACCAAACTTGACTCAGATGTATTGTATTGTAACACCATCGAATAACATCGACAGCGGCAATCCTACACACAACACTCATCGTACGCTTACACGGCAACACTGAAACAGCGATACCCGTTTCACCAGAACAAAGCCAACCAAGGCATAGCACGAGAGTATAAAAGGCGAGCCACAACCCCGAGAAGTTAGCATTCTACTCTTGGCATCAGTGCATCCAACATCATTGGAACACAGGAACGAGAGCCGAATAGCCATAGTCCATGCTGCATCGGATGCTACCGTCTGGACAGCGTGTTTGAAACTTTTTTCTTTACGGACCAATATTTTTAAACTGCAATCAAGCGTGTCTTAAGTTTTATTCAAATGTGAAAGGTGAAGGTTGCCTCAGTTTTTATAGGTATGTTTCTTGGTTATCCCGTTAGGTTTGGGTAACGAAACTTCATATAAAAAAATGACAGGTGGGTCAGATGGCATTTTTTTTATATAGAGTTTCGTTACCCAAACCTACACGGGATAACCAAAAAAACACACCTATTGTCAAAATGTATATGCTATACACATACCAGATTAAAACTAAAAAAAATTTAAAAATTGATAATAATTTGCCCGACTCCTATTAAAATTGGAATCAATGAAATTACATTTCCATCTTTACAGGATTATCATTTCAATTATAACGAAGGCGACCTCGGTTTCATTGCCCTTACAAATTTCTGAATTCGATCTCACTGCATAAATCATTAGCAACTGAACTGAAAATGGCTGATAATGAGCACACAATATTTAGCTCTATAGTTGTTAGTCCTATCTTATGACATCTGTTCAGTTTGCCCGTAAACCAGAGAGACTGCACAAATGTGCGGTAGCTTTGGAGCTACATATATGGTTACCACCTCGATTACGAAAATGACATCAAGGGATAATCAATAATAACTGATGCCTGAAATTTACACGAGAGCCTACGACCTTTTTGTGGAGCTTTATCACAGCAGCATCATCAACAACCTCATCGGGCATATCCCTGTCGTCGACGCGGCAGTATAACCTGAAAGAGTTTTTTCGTATTCGTCAATGCGGAAACAAAGCTGGTATTCTGATTCATATTAGTAATAGTCGTAGTAGTAGCAGAACTCCCACTACTGAAGATTAATGATAACGATGTCAACGGGAATGAGGCCGATAATGATGCTGGTGATGATGATGACGACGACGATGATGATGAGAACGACTGACGTTATTAATTGATTTTTGCCCAGATAACTTTGGTGAAATTTTATCGGCGCGAGTGGTACTCCGGGAATAGCTTCTGGGGTTTGTTACCATATGTCAGGCGGTATTGATGGTATTTAGATGGTTAAGTTGTTAGGCAGTTTGTGCATTTTGTATGTGGAAGGATGATGATTGAATAAAATTATTCATTACCGTAAAATATTATGTTAACGGCAGATGTTGCAGAATTTTGACTAGTAATTCAGAGATTGACTAGCGGTTAGCATTTTAAATTAAAAAAAAATTGACACCCATGGTTTCTTTAGGCGGGACTTTACTCAACGGGAAATTGAAAGACCTTTCCACCGGCTCAATTCCTTATAACTTTCACACAATTTACAATAATTAATTTAATATTAATTAAAAAATACGAATTTATCTACGAGTATAATGAACGTACTTCTGTCCTTCATACAGCTCTATTATAAGCCCCAAGTTAAATCCTTCATATTCACCATATATCCTCCCAACTCCAATGTCTAAATATAACCATATCCAATAGAATATTAATATCAACTTCCGTAAAGTATGTGTTTCACCATCTCCTTTAGTCAAAGTTTAATAACTATTCCAATAGCAAAATATTTCGTATCCCAAAGTGAAATCAATTTCAAACATTTTCTGAATTATTTATGGTACCCAATTTCCACTTGAGAAAAGGATACATAACTTTCACCAGCTTGGCGAACCCTGCGTTCCCGGGGTAACTCTAAGTTTACGACAACTCACCAAAAAAAGGCTGCCTACAAAGCAACCTTTTGCATATATTAGCTACGGATATTAAATTCTTCAAGGTGCTTACCGCATAAATCAACGATTCCGATTCCTCACCCCTATATCCACCTTCTCTAAAGTTGTTTCACGATAGTCCATCATGAGAGCAATTCTTGTAAACGACACGCAGAGCGAAAAGGAAATCATAATCAGGAACCGAAAGTTTTACAGGATAAAAAAAACTTTCGAATAAAACTTGAGGAGGCAATGTCATAGATCCTTCAAGTGGCAGCACCTTAGTCAGCATACACTTTTTCTACGAATACATATGCGGATATTTGTGCCGGGAAGTGTTCATATAGTCACTTGCTTTCAATGTGGATTTGCACATTTGGATGATGATGGCGATAGCAAAGAGAAAAACCCTGAAGTGAATGTTGAATAGAACGGGTCAACTCTTTCGGCTCCGCTCAAATACAAGCAGCTTCGTCATCGTTTTCCTTCACGTTCACA
Source organism: Microchrysa polita (assembly GCA_949715475.1). Taxonomy (NCBI): domain Eukaryota; kingdom Metazoa; phylum Arthropoda; class Insecta; order Diptera; family Stratiomyidae; genus Microchrysa; species Microchrysa polita. Next base: position 63,227,077 of record OX454420.1, read on the forward strand.
GTAGGTATATGGGTGATATTGTTTACACTGCTAATAGAAAATTTCGAGGGAATTTAACGCTCCTTTTTGATACTCTCGCTATAATATGCATTATGTGGGAGAACTCGTAATTTCCGTTTCAAACCCGCCACTTAACAGTTTCCTTTTTTATTTTATCGTCACACAAGGTGCAAACTTCAAATTTCGCCTGACTAAAATCAAAGTTTCCATCACTAACGTTGACAGACGAGTAGAAGTGTCAAAAAAAGAGAAAAAATCCTTTCCCGTAGTAATGTATGCTAATCCATTGCTTTGAAAAGTTTCAACGACAAGCAGCACGGTCTTCAAGTACCGCACTGATATGGGTTCTACGTACGTGTGGAATGTGAAAATAAGAAAAAAGGTTCCAAATGATTGCATGTATAATTTTTTATATTTCTTTGAAATTTCGTATCAAAGAATTTTCAAGTGCTCCTTTGAAAATGCATATTCACATTATGTTTTCAAAGACGCTGTATAAGTGGACGGTATATCAATCCACAACGTATGTACCAGCATTTTTCAGTAAGGGATTTCCTACTGAAAAGCTATACAGGGTGTCTCACGACTCATGGTATATACAATACTGGATGACAGCACAACACATTTGGGTAAAATTAATGTTCCACATGACCCCTCTATCTGTAACCGTTATACAATTTTAGCATTTTTTGTAAATAGTGTCAAAAAGCTCGACTTGCCGAGCAAAACCACTATTTGCCACACTCCCAAATATTTAATACGATATTTGACTTCACTTTCTGAAACTGCACAAAATTCTACATAAAATAACTATCTTCCGAATTAAATAATTTAAAAAACTTACCAGATACTACCATTCAAATTCGTTTTGTTTTCGTTTTTTAGGGTTTTTTAGAAATTTTTTTTAAAAAAACCCTTATGAAATCCATTTTGTCCGTCCGTCCGTCCGTCTGTCCGTCTGTCCGTCTGTTCAGTGAATAACTCGCGAACGGCTCAACCGATTGTCATGAAATTTGGTAGAAATGTGTAGAATGGTTACAGTCTTTGGCACATATACCTTAGAAGTTGGTAAGAAGCGAGTACACCTCATATCAGTTAAAATTTTCCAGTTTCGCGTAACGGTAAAAAAGTTATTGGCGTTTAAAGTTAAACTACCTTTTCGAGCTCCGTTTTTCTAAACCGTTATAGGGATCGATATGAAACTTTGCACAAAGATTGGTCAGTAGGGCCTTATATACGTTAAATATTAAGACTGTTGAGGCAACACAACATTGCACCTTTCAAGACTGTTGACTTTTGCAAAGGAAAAGTAAATAACAGTAAATTTGTAAAATTTTAATTTGTTCGTGTGTAGCCCCTCTTAGGTTTCCAATTATGAAAATTCTGCTAAGGGTCTTCAGAAAATTACATAAAGAATATGTCTACGAATTTTCATTCGAATAACTGTATCCAAACCGGAAATATAGCCAAATAAGTATTTAGTAAGGGTCTTTCACAATGCAAGCCTCTTCTCCTAAGCATTTCTTCAATGCATATCTTTTAACTTGATGAAACAATCATCAGAAACATCAGAAATCTTAAATCGAAAAATTTCTGTAGATTTGCCTTGGAGTACTTTTATACAAACTGGGTAAATAGTAAATCTATTTTTGGATTGGTCTAATTAAAGGTGGAACGCGTTTATTTAGACCAATCCAAAAATAGATTTACAGGAAGCATTTCATTAATGTTGTGCAAAATACTTATTTATTGCTTATAAAATATATGTACAAAAAATATTCACTATGCATTAAAATTCTAAAAAACCCTCGTATTGCGGACGCAGCCCCCTGTACGCCGGTATTTTTATTAAAAGAATTCTCGTTTACTAAATAAAACCCGTATAAAAATTGTGGAAACGTTTACTTTGGTTTTCTCTTGGAAGCACGTTTTTTTTCTCTTTAACACGTAAGATATGCAATTTTTCAAATCCTAAGACCCTAATTTCCATATGTTGTTCGAAAGCTAACATTATGAGGCAACTTTTGTCAACTTTGTACATTTGTCAGTTCAAAGTACCGTTACGATTTTACAATTTGAATTTTCAGTGAAAAATATTTTTTCGAATTTCTTTAAAGTTTGAATGGTAGTATCTGGGAAGTTTTTTAAATAATTTAATTGGGAAAAAAGTTTTCCTATGTAGAATTTTCTGCAGTTTCAGAAAGTGAAGTCAAATCTCGGATTTAATATTTGGGAGAATGGCAAATAGTGATTTTGTTCGGCAAGTCGAGCTTTTTGACATTATTTACAAAAAATGCTAAAACTTTATAACGGTTAAAGATAGGGGGTCACGTGCAACATTAATTCAACCCAAATGAGTTATGCTATCATCCAGTATTGTATGTACCATGAGTCGTGAGACACCCTGTATAAGTACAAAAAACATACGCTATTTGATGCATTATGTTAATACATACAAGCGAATTTCTTGGAGAAAAGTGGAGTTGTAACAAAGGTTATAAAATGATTTACATATTCGATTTTTTTTGAAAATATAAAGCAAATTGCATAACACCAAAAGTTACTGCAACCGCCAAAGGGAAGCTCATAAATGTATATTCTGACTTTAATCGATTTATTATTCATTCATCATAATTTGTAATAATAGAATAATAATTTGTAACAATAGAATAATAGACAGGCGTACCAACTAATAAACACAATCAACAATGGTTATCCGTCCAGGGAAAGCCTAGCCACATCGAGAGCATGAACAAACGATGGGCCTCGCATTTATTTATTTATGTATGTTTTTATTTAGATGTTTAACAGAGCGTATAGACTCCAATTATAAAACAACAATAATAATAACGAGACCGAGGCGAATTTCGGGTGCGGCCGAAATTTGGATACCCTTCGCTCCCCTCGGACTAAAAGTTTTTTCGGGCGTACCTACGACTTGTATTTAATCCCCCCACCCATTCTTTTACTTCTGTCTTCACAAAAGTTCCGTTGCGTCGGCAAAACAATATTTGTGTGGGGTTTGGTTGGAATAAGTGCGGGGAAATAAAAATATTTACTCAGACAATTTTATTGGGGGATGTGGGAGCATGGCCCCATAGTACGATTCCATTTGTTATGAGATAAAGACACATTAATTCAAGGCTTTGTGAAATCGGTGTGAAAAATGTTTCTAAGGCTTCATGCACACGACGCGAAAACGGCTCGCAAGCTCGACACATCGAAATGCATTGGCTCTTATGGGAAGCTCATGACGAGCGACAGCAAGCGAGAGCCGTGTACAGTCAAAACACGGCTCGCGAGACGTGTTTTCACATATCGTGCACCACAATCCGTAAATTCACGGCTCGCGAGCCGTGTTTTGACTGTGAACGGCTCTCGCTTGCTGTCGCTCGTCATGAGCTTCCCATAAGAGCCAATGCATTTCGATGTGTCGAGCTTGCGAGCCCTTTTCGCGTCGTGTGCATGAAGCCTAAGAAGAACCGAAATGGGGGTTGGGTTTGAATGGCAGCCCCATGACCTCATGGTCCTATTTTATCCATTCCTAAATATATTTTGTGTCATCAATAGACATAGATTTGTGTGAAATTTGGTTGAAATTGGTGCACAAATAAAAAAGTTTTCAAATAAAAAAGTTTTTCTTAGATGAATCTAATTTGGAGGGTTAGGTTTGTATGGCAGCCTCATGGTCAGATTTGATTCATTTTTACATATGTTTTGTGTTATTAATAGAAACACAGTTGTGTGAAATTTGGTTGAAAGTGGTACACATGTAAAAAAGTTTTTCTTAGAAGAACCTAATTTGGGGAATTGGGTTTGTATGGCAGCCCCATGACCACATAGTCCGATTTGATTTATTCTTACATATGTTTTGTGTTATCAATAGAAACACATTTGTGTGAAATTTGGTTGAAATTGCTACACAAATAAAAAAGTTTTTTTTAGAAGAACCTAATTTGGGGGGTTGGATTTATATGGCAGCCCCATGACCCCATTGTCCGATTTTACCGATTCAAACATAGAAACTGCCTGCAGTAAAAAGAAGTATTTGTGCAAAATTTCAGCTTCATAGCTTTTAAATTTGCTGAGTAAAACGCGTCTCAACAGACAGACAGACAGACAGACAGACAGACGGACAGACGGCCAGACGGACCCCAGTCGCCCAATCCCAAAGTCATGCTGATCATATATGTATACTTTTATATGGTCGGAGATGCTTCCTTCAATGCGCTACAAACTTCATGACAAAGTTAATCTACCCTTTCACTCTATGAGCGAAGGGTATAATGATATAGGAAAAAGAAACGAGACCGAGGCTAATTTCGGGCGCTGCCGAAATTTGGATACTCTTCGCTCCCTTCGGGCTAAAAGTTTTTTAGGGGGTACCTCCGTCATTTTTTTCCTTCTGTCTTCACAAAAGTTCCATTGCGTCGGCAAAACAATATTTGTGTGGAGTTTGTTTGGAATAAGTGGGCAATATTTACTCAGAAAATTTTATTGGGGGATGCGGAAGCATGGCCTCATAGTATGGGTTTGTATGGCAGCCCCATGACCCAATTACCGATTCAAACAGACAAACTGCCTGCAGCAAAAAGAAGCATTTGTACAAAATTTCAGCTTTATAGCTTTTAAATTGGCCGAGTAAAACGCGTCGCAACAGACAGACAGACAAACGGACATCGCCCAATCGACTCCCCAAGTCATGCTGATCATATACATATACTTTGTATATGGTCGGAGATGCTTCCTTCGATGCGTTACAAACTTCATGACAAAGTTAATATACCCTTTCACTCTATGAGCGAAGGGTATAAAAATTACATACAAAATATTAAAAAGTTTTAGGAAGTCGTAAAACGGTTGTGGTGTACGAGTCGACACTATAGGTATTGAAATAGGCGATGATAAAGCTATGAATTGTCATTGCATCGAGTTCTTCTGACTTAAATTAAGCAAGACGCACTTTTCACGGTATCCTAGGATACGCCGATAAAAAAAATATTTCAATTTATATTTAACGTTTTTAGCATTTTTACGGCTTGCTGCATTAAAGAGACCGATTGGGTGGGAGTCCGCGAAAAAATGGGATAAAGAGGGGTATTTTTTGAGTTTTAAGTGATTATTTCAAAAACCGCAAAAGACACAGGAAAATTTTCTAAGAACGAAAAAAGCTACATAAAATTTACTTTGAAATGATATAAACTCCCAATCAATATGATAATTCCACTTGTAAAATTGTTGTATGTCGGAAAGAAATAAATGTATTTTCTTCAAAGTTGGTGACAATGTTTTCAGTAGCCTTCTTGTTCTTTTAATAACACAAAATCGCGTTAGGATTTTCTTACGAGAAATCTTAAAAACAGAACAAACATGAAAGGTTTAGATCTCCCTTGTCATCTATTTCCAAACCTTTCTGATGATATTTGGATCTTGAGGGGAGGTATGGCGTTGACAATATCGGTGAGCTTGTGGAAATTATAGGTATTCAGAACGCCCAGTCTTACAAAAATATTCTGCCTAATGTAATGTCTAAAATTATCGACCGCCATACTTCCCAGGTATAGATTTAATTAAAAAATTTTGAGGATGGATGAGAAGGAAGATGTATACCAGTACACGACAGTTTAACAAGACTGAAGAGCTTCTGTAAGCGATTAAGGGAACTTGGGACAAAATTAACTTAAATTTCCTTGAAACCCTATACAATTCTATCCCTGATAACATATTTTTGCTGATATCACTTAACGGAAGCTCAACGAAATTATAACGAGAGACCCTCTCGAAAATAACGCTCCCTAAGACAGATTTGAATAAAACAAGTGACGAGGGAAAAGAACCAAGTTGTAGAATGTTGCGATTCCGTGGTAAACGAAGCAGCGGTGTATGATAGTATAGCTCATTCAAGGAATTTCCGCTGTACCGACTAGATCTTCTTCTTCCTTGCCTCGTTCTTTACACCGCTCCATGTTTTCGTGTTGCTCGACCTGCGGTGTAGGCACATCGCCCGTTTTGGCGGTAATATATCAGCATATTTCTATAGGCAGCTCAATCTTGGATCGTGTCATCGCCGAGACCAAGCCGTTGTTGTTGCTTTTTCATTTGACAAATCCAGGTGTTCTTCGGTCTGCCTCTGGCCTTGGGTCTATCAAGTGGAACTTCCATTGATATCGCTCTCTTTGCGGGGTTCTCAGGCGGACGCCATTGAACATGGCAATACCAATCCATTCGTCAGTCTTCGAGCTTTTCGGTGATTGGTTGGTCTATGGACAAGCTGCCTCGGATGTAACTAATCTTGTTGTGGTCCCTTTTGGTTACACCACCTGACATGCGTAACATTTTCATTTCAGTCGCTGTAATTTCTTTCGCGTAACCTTCATACATGATCCAGCATTCTGATCCATACATGAGTGCGGGACGTAACAACCGTTTTGTACAACTGTACCGACTCGATATAAGCTGTTAAGTTGTCGAAGTGAGAAGACCAAACGGGAGAACAGTATTCAAGGTTACTACGAGCAAGAGAATTGAAGAGAATAAGACAAGTAGAAATGATGTTAAATGCATGAGAGGAGCCAAGGACGAAACCTGCCGTTCCCGAGGCTCTGTTACATATATCAATTACATGAAAGTTACATTTCAACTTACTTTCAAATAAGACCCCCAAGTCCTTAAAGCTATCGACTTGAACTAGAGGAGCATTTATGCAATAGTCATGCGTCAAAGGTGTTTGTTTAAGATTTAGATATATATATATATATATATATATATATATAGAAAGAAACTACAGTTCTTCGACACCAATTTTCTAAGGCCACGAGGTCACCTTGAAGGATAAGGCAGTCATCGACAGACTTGATAGTCCTGTAAAGTTTTAAGTCGTCGGCATAAAGCAGGAAGAAGAAACTTGACTAGGTTAACCATTAACAAAAATTTTAAATAGAAGTGGAGCTAATATTGAACCCCGGACGAAGGACAAAAGGGTGAAGAAGAAGATCCGTTGTATACGAGTACAACCCGGGACTTAGGGTTATACAGGTATGAGGAAAACCACGTTAGAAGGGATCCGCTGACACCAAAACCATGAAGTTTGGCAAGTAAAATGCCATGGTCGACCTTGTCAAATGCCTTTGAAAAGTCGGTGTATATTACATCATAACTTGACACTGGTTGTCCAAGGCACGAGCCACAGTGTTGATAAAACTCATAAGATTGGTGCAAGCCGCATGACCTTTGACGAAGCCATGTTGCGGCTCAGCGAAAAGCGCAGAAATTGCATAATGCAGTTTATTATGGCCGATACGCTCAAAAATTTTAGGAAAACAGGATACAAGAGATATGAAACGATAGTTTGTTACAGAGGACGTGTTAGGCGATTTGGGAAGAGGAAGGATATTCGCCCCTTTCCATGAATTAGGGAAAATACCACTGGTGATGCTTCAATTGAAAAGAAAGGCCAAGGGAATACTTAAAGAGGATGACAATGATTTAAAGAAGAAGTTTGGTAATTCGTCAGGACCAGAGCCACAATCTGCCTTCAAAGTATCCAAAATAGCAGCTACTTCAGCTGGGCATATTGTGAACTCAGGAGTCTGGGGAGGAAACGAACTATTAGGAGGCAAGTTAGAAAGCGAAGAATTAGCGGGAGTTAAAGTAAATGCAAATAATTTAACAAACAACTCACAGGCTTCTGGTGGATTGTTGGCTGTAGGGCTATCAAACTCTAAATTCAGAGAGACTCTAATGATCGTATATACGACCAAAATGGCTTCACTTGATTGGCCGTAAGAGTCATTTCAATATTTGAGAAGTAACTTTTCATTGCGGTATGTGTGATGCATTTAGCTTTAGCACGAGAGCGTTTGAATGTAGATAGAGTAAGGGAAGAAGGATAACGCGTTCACTTGGTGCGGGCTTTATCCTTTTTACGCACAGCGTTAGCAACTGCTTGAGTAAATCAAGAGAAACTCTTACTTTTTTTTTACGCTGAAAAAAAGTGGAGTGAAGTGCGATACTCGTATACTAATGCTTCGATAGTTGCAGAATTTTTCTCAGCATACATAGAATTATAATCCGCTTTGCGATAGTTGAATCGACTAACAGTTAAATTGCGCTTAAATGACGCCAAATGAAATGCAAGTTCAAAAAACAAGGGAGGATGATGAGGGTCACGATCCACGTAATAATATGGAGAGGGCGAAAGAGAGACGTAGGGTGGTAAAAAATTGAGCAAGAGCAAGTCGAGAAGCCGATCATTTGAATTCCTGACAAAGTTTACTTGGGATAAATTATTTAGAGATAAAAAGGATGAAAGTGCTAGAAAGAAGAAATCTATAGAGATAATATCTAAGCTTTGACCGCTCACTCCCCAAGAAACAGAGGGCAGATTAAAGTCACCACAAATTATAACGTAAGACTGGGAAAAATACGACGTATCGAGAGAGGACAATTCAAAAAAGAAAGTGATTTAAATACCCATACGTCAATCTCCGATAAAAACTAAAAAAGTCGACTTTTTTCAAACGTTCGGAACACCCTGTTATCTTCTTCCTACCAACTTCTAAGGTATTTGTGCCAAAGACTGTAACCATTCTACACATTCCTACATGACAATCGGTTGAGCTGTTCGCGAGTTATTTTGTGAACATACGGACGGACAGACGGACGGACGGACAAAATCGATTTCATAAGGGTTTTTTGAAAAAAAAAAAATCTAAAAAACCCTAAACACTCCAGGCGTTTGGTAAAATCAGAGTGCATGCCAGGCACTGTCTGAGATTATTTTAGAAATCGGTAGGGGCTTAGTCCTTAAGCCTAAATTTAAGTTTGCACCACTTGGAAAATTTTCTAACGGTACTTATCAGGGTTTTTGTCTTGTTTGGGTTTTTTGTGTATATCTCCGCTCCTGATGGTTGGACTTTCAAAAGAAAGACACTAAATTGTTCGGTACAAAATTGCCTTAATCTTTTGTATAGTGACTGTTCATCTCAAAGCAGTAGATAAAATGCTACAGCGTGTCATTTTGTTCATCAGTTTTTTGCAAATAAGTCGATAACGGTGAATTTTCACTAAATAATTGATCATTGTTCACTTGTAGCTTATTAAATTCCCTACAATCCAGAAAAAAATTAAATTGATACGATCATCCACAACCGAGATATGCCCAAGAGAAAGTCGACGATCTGAGATAGCAATACATTCTGCGGGTATGTACTAGGGATGTCAAAAACCGGCCCATAACCCGATTTTCGTTTTTTTCCGTTTTTTTTTTTGCAAAGCCGGTCAGGTCAGACCGTCCAGTTTTAACCGGTCTCAAAGTACTGGTTTTCCGGTTAACCGAATCTTTTCATTGATTTGCTTAGAATTCTAGTAAAAACATGCATACACACTCGTATTGCTATAGTTCGTATCGTATGCAAAATTAAATCAAAGCTACAAGGAGAAGTAATTTGACGAAGCGATGGTTCTACGAGTAATAGCAATAAGGAGAGTGTTCGAAAATATGTTTAAGGGCTGGAACTTGGAAACGAAATTTTTCATTGGGGACAAGTAATAGAATTGCATACGGAAAAATCAAGAAAATATAAAAAATTGTATAAATTTGGAAAGAATTTTTGTCCCGGTTTTAACCGGATGGACAAACAACCGTCCGGGTTAAAACCGGGAGGAGGAAAAAACCGAAAAAAAACGGTTAACCGTTCTGAAGGTACCGGTTTTCGGACTAACCGTCCGGTTTTTGATATCCCTAGTATGTACCAACATTCAGTTGGGCTTTACTTGGCGGCCAGTTGTCTTTCGCTGCAGATAGAGAGAGATATGTTCATTACGCGACACGCTTGCGAACAGTGACTCCATTAGCGGTATTTTTTGTAAATGAAAGTCAATTTGACAAACTTCTTTTTTTTTTCGAAATAGTTTTGTTTGTTTAGTTTCGCCATGAGTTTTTGTTTTGTTTGTGCAAAATCCTTAAACGAAGGTGACGTTGTATCCGTACATTGATTGAGAGATGCATTGAACGTGGTCTAGGGAGCATGAAGAAATTTTGGGAAATGTGAATAGTGTTCTAATGCATCAATCATGTTGGAAAATTCAACAATTCAACAGTCAGCTGAATTTATTTTTGAGTAGACCACAATCTTCAGAGGTATGAAGCAGGAGGCATTGTTGGCCAATTAAAGAAAAAAGAAACGATTTGTTGATATACTGCAAAATTATTTAACGAATCATGGTTTCTTAGTATCCCAGGCTGTAGAGGATGCGGATACACAAATTGTTCAAACGGCTTTAGGCATGTCGTCCAGGTTTGACTCAATTTTCATCGTTGGAGAAGACGTTGATCTGCTGGTTATATTGTCAGGTATTGGATATCATGTCTAGAGCGTCTATTTTAAAAAATGGAGCGAGGATCCGAAAATACAATTTTGTATTCATCAACAGGTTTAAAATACCAAACTCTTTCAGAGGATATACTTTTTCTTCACCCTTTCACAAGGTTTGATACGACTTCGGCCGTTTTTAGATATGGAAAAAGTAGGCTTCTATCCTTTTTAAAGAAGAAGGAACATACTCACGTTTTACAATCGCTCGAGGTTTTTAAAGCAGAGTGCTCAGATGCAAACACTATATGCACTATTGGAAAGAATGTTTTCATTGCCTTGTACGGAAGTACACGTAACGACACATCACTAAGCGATTTCCGTTTCAAACTTTTTGCTCGCGCAGGAACGAAAATTAAAGCTAATCTTGCTGCTTTGCCTTCCGTCGAATCAGCCGCTGATCATCATTCCTTACGAGCGTACCACCAAATACAGACAGGGCTCGGCAACGTTTTAAATCTAGAAAACTTGGGCTGGAAGCGCACTCAGGTGGGATTGGAGCCTGTGATGATTTCGGGAGAAATTATCCCTTCATACCTATTAAATATTATTTCGTGCTCTTGTAAAAAAAACTGTGGGACAGCATGTGGTTGTAAGAAGGCTGGACTCACATGTACCAATATCTGTAGAAAGTGTTGTGGCAAAATATTCTCAAATGTCGCAGTCATAACCGAAGACATAAATGATGAAGATTGCTACGATGACATTTATGATATTCCAACGTTGGTCCCCCTTCCACAACCAAGTAGATCTGTATATCATATTCAGGATTCTACTGAAGAAAATAATAAAAACGTACCCTCATCACTAAATAAACCATCCAAAATTAAAAGAAAGTAAATTAGGTACTTTATCCCATTTGTGAACTGCCAGGTTTTTGGAAAACCTTACTTTATGGGGGTGAACCTATTTCAATTTCCGCTACTGTATTACAAATATCGGGTGGGTAAAACGTCCCTTTCCGATGAGGAGGAAAGATTTTTGGAAAATTTAATGATGAAAAATGCTAACCTAAAATGGTTACCGCAATCGCCTGTTCTGATGGCTTCAGACTTTTTTCCCTCAAAAAGAAGGTATACGTCAACAAACTACAGACTTTAACAGTGTTAAAATAGAATATTTGAGCAGAAATTGCGCAGATCACAGCGGTCGCACTCCAACTTGTTTTCCAAAATGTCGTGCAAAGACCCGAAGCTTCACCATCCTAACTGCATCTGCAACAAATTATACCTATAAATATGTACGAGTATAACGCATAGTTACTTCGGAATGCTCACTTTCTTTCGGGTATATCTCGGCTGCAGCTGATCGTATCGACTTAATTTTTTTTCTGGATTGTAGGGAATCCAATAAGGTACAAGTCCACTCTTATTAATTTTTGCGCGAAAAATCACCGTTATTGACTTATTTGCAAAAACCTGATTTGAAAAACTGTTTTTTCAACTTTGACACGCTGTAACATTTTACCTACTGCTTTATGGTGAACAATTGCTATGCCAAAGATGAAGAAAATTTTGTACCAAACAATTCGGTGGCCTTTTTTTGGAAATGCTACCATTGAGAGCGGAGATATACGCCGGAAACCCAAACAAGACAAAAACCTTCATAAGTACCGTTATAAAATTTTTCAAGTGGTGCAAACTTAAATTTAAGCTTTATGACTAATACCCTATCGATTTCTAAAATAATCTCAGACAGTGCCTGGCATGCACTCTGAAGCCCGATTTCACGACCGATCGCCTGGAGTAAAAAATACGAAATCAAAACAATCTGATTGTCCACTATAGCAGCAATTTAGTGCATTTATCGTCAAGTCGGCCAATTTTAAAATTCTTTTCATCAAATATAATTCAATTTTGTATTTTACCAAAATGTCCAGTATATAACTGAATAACTTAATCATAAAAGACAAAAGACCCAATTTAATGCGACATAACAATGAACAGAAAAAAACAAAACCATTTCAAAACTTCACTTCTGGCAACAATTCGACATTAATCACTTAAAACGACATCAAATTCCCTAAAATGGCCAAAAACATGAAAACGACTGTTCTCGAAATTATCCGGACATAAATTCCATTAAATTTTCCATTTTTATCGTCATACAAGACAAATAATCAACATAGAGAGAGAGAGTTCAGGACATACAAGTAAATTGGTGCCGAAGGCTCTGGACGACAAACTTGTAGCTGATGGCAAGCAGCAGCAGCATCAGCAGCGGCAGTGCTTATTCCATCCATCTATATACGAGTAGTACGTACAAAAACTGCGACAACAACGACCTCAATCTAATCCTGTGTAAATATCCAGAAGAGAACACTGTTGAGCATAGCATACAAGTTTGTTTGTTCGTTTTCGGTTTTTCGTCACTCTCTCTATTATATATTATATACCAATATTATATACCAATTCGAAATTTTGATTCCGTTTAGTTTTGAATTTATCTCGACGAATTTATCTAAGAAAATGTTGTTACCACGATGAAATTGGAATATTTTGGAATGGCTTATTTTTTATAGCAGAGCAGTATGAGCTGTTTCTAAATTCAAGCATAGCTTTGAAATCATGTATGTATTTAAATTCATAGGGATGAGGGAGAAAGTGTGAATGACGAAGAAAGTTGGCTACGAAAAAGCAAGTTATGATTCGAAGAAAACTTTTTTTGCCCTCTGCAACAGATCAAAAATAATTACACATTTACTGGCCATGAATCCCACAGCGTTGCTTCCCAGACGTCAAAATTTTTCGGAAGGCAGACATGATAGTAATGTTGACGAGTTAAAACAAAAAAAAATATTTATGTTATAAACGCATCATCAGAGATCACTGAATGCCTAATAACACCCTTCACATAACTGTTCAAATGAGTTTTGAAAAAAAATCAAAAAGATGTTTCACCAATTCATTCTCTAATCAGATTTATACTATACTGTGCTCCCATGGTATAATCTCAGATTTTATCAGTTTAGTGTCGGCAAACTAAGAAATTGATCTGCATTCAGAGTACTCGGATGTACACATACTAAAAGTTTCTCATTCGAATCTGCATCATAGATACGAAAACCAAGAAAAGGATGAAGAACGTGCAAATAGGACGACTTAGTTGAAGATTATTCAGAAATAGATTTATTATCCTTTTGTGTGGTTTCAATCTCATCCTAGACATACGCGTGTTCACAGAGGAATATCCTAGAGAAGCATTTATATACCGTCCCGGAACACAGTCGATAGTGCTCTACTCTACCATAACGTGTGATACTCTTATATTCTCTCGTATCCTTGTAAATATTGTATGTTTGTAGCACTATCCATAAACGGTACGGATCATAGTATGGTTGTGACGTTGAATGGCAATTTATGCTCTGATTAGGATGATAATTCTGTGCAAAAGATAAATCAAATCGTGCTCATGTTATACGTATGATGGGAATGGCTCAAGTATAATGTTGTTGGCTTCGAACAGGGTCGGGATAAGTGGATACATTTGTTACGTACAACTGTGTATTCCTGGTTGATGCAGTTTTAATGGAGAACTTGTATAAATTTTTAAGTGTTATTTTACAGCTATGAGAGTGCGGCTTTTAACTCTCAATCGGCGTCGCGTCGTGGCCATTTTTTTAATTAATCGATGTTATTATTATACTTTTTTCGGCATTCATAAAATAATTTTGCAGTTTTGCTTTGGCCGCCTGAATCGTTGACCTCCAATTGTCGGTTACGTGACCTTGTTCTCCAGTTTCGGAAGCCCAGCAGCTGGTGGGCGTCTTCACCTACGGAGTTCTCCCAGCGAGCTCTCGGTCGTCCACGCAACCTCGCTCCGTCAATTCGTTGTGCGTTCATCACTTTCTTTGGCATGCGATTATCGTCCATCCGTTGTACATGCCCCGCCTATTGCAAACGTTGAAGCTTCACGATTTTCGATACTTCCAGCTCATCGTACAATTGATACAACTCATGGTTGTACCGGATACGCCGTTGATCTCGCTGGCGAACGGCCCCGAAAATTCGCCGAAGGACCTTTCGTTCGAATCGGTATAGCAAAATTTCGGAGGCTTGGGTGAGGGTCCATGTTTCGCAGCCATAACATAACACTGATCGGATGATCGTTTTGTACACGCGGAGCTTCGTGTTCCTGTGCGTAATGGCTTAAAATTATTTCAAAAAAGTTAGTAAATTTCCGAAAAACTTTGCGTTTTTTTCATTTTGACATTTTTATGTCTTGACTCTGGCACATAAATCGAAAATCGTCACGAAAATTGCAACGAAAAAGCGTTACGTTTTTGGCATTACAGGTAGTACCCTGTGAGTTTTGGGAGCCATTCAAGGTTCAACGGAAGTTGGGCTAGGTGGTACCCTGTGAGTGTTGGGTGCCATTCAAGGTTCAACAAAAGTTGGGCTTGGGTTCAATTTACGTTCAGCTTGAGTTCAACTTGAGTTCAACTTGGGTTCATCTTGGGTTCAACTTGGGTTCAACTATCAACTTAGGTTCAACTCACGTTCAACTTTCGTTCAACTTTTGTTGAACTTAACTTAACTTAGGTTCAACTCATGTTCAACTTTCGTTCAACTTTTGTTGAACGACCCAAAAAGTGTTACTTTCAACTAAGGTTCAACTCACGTTCAACTTTCGTTCAACTTTTGTTGAACGACCCAAAAAGTGTTACTTTCAACTTGGGTTCAACTTGGGTTCAACTTGAATTCAACTTGAATTCAACTCGAATTCAACTCGAATTCAACTCGAATTCAACTCGCATTCAATTTGAACTCAACTTTCAACTTAGGTTCAACTCACGTTCCACTTTCGTTCAACTTTTGTTGAACGACCCAAAAAGTGTAACTTTTAACTTAGGTTCAACTCATGTTCAACTTTTGTTGAACGACCCAAAAAGTGTTACTTTCAACTTAGGTTCAACTCACGTTCAACTTTCGTTCAACTTTTGTTGAACGACCCAAAAAGTGTTACTTTCAACTTAGGTTCAACTCACGTTCAACTTTCGTTCAACTTTTGTTGAACGACCCAAAAAGTGTTACTTTCAACTTACGTTCAACTCACGTTCAACTTTCGTTCAACTTTTGTTGAACGACCCAAAAAGTGTTACTTTCAACTTAGGTTCAACTCACGTTCAACTTTTGTTGAACGACCCAAAAAGTGTTACTTTCAACTTGAGTTCAACTCACGTTAAACTTTTGTTGAACGACCCAAAAAGTGTTACTTTCAACTTGAGTTCAACTCATGTTCAACTTTTGTTGAACGACTCAAAAAGTGCTACTTTCAACTTGGTTCAACTCACGTTCAACTTTCGTTCAACTTTTGTTGAACGACCCAAAAAGTGTTACTTTCAACTTAGGTTCAACTCACGTTCAACTTTCGTTCAACTTTTGTTGAACGACTCAAAAAGTGTAACTTTCAACTTAGGTTCAACTTACGTTCAACTTCCGTTCAACTTTTGTTGAACGACCCAAAAAGAGTCAAATTCGAAAAGCAAATCGTCACGAAAAACATGAAAATGTCCCACTGAGTTGCGGACTTGTACGCAAGCTGATGAAATTTTTTCTCAAATTTTCAGCAAAATGTGTTTTGCGACATAATCTACATCCCAAACTTTTATGCAGGTTCACGGAGCAAAACATTTGTCTTATAAAACACATAAAATGGTACTTTTCAATTTAAAAATATTAATATTAAGATACCATTTACGACATTAAAAAGGGATAAATCCCAATTTTGGTGCTTCTGACTGCTTTACACAACGTTTGACTGTGGGTGAATCTACAAATTTTGTATAGGCATCCGACCCACCTTACTATTTAACCGTTAACCATTTAACTTCGGTCCTAGCAAAAGCATTCAGATACATATTTTTATTTTATTTTTTATTTCAGAATGTCATGGAAAATTACCAAGCATTTCATTCAGTAAGGATGGTACACCATTAAACGGCTAGCAGGACTCAGCGACCCGGCCACCGGTTCACTTCGTAAAATTATTTCAATTAAATTCTTTTCTTAATTTTGTTTTTCTACGGTCGTCTTAAACGCGTCTAGATACAGAAAGAAAGCAATAAATTACACAACGAATGATGTCAAAAGTGCGAGTTATACGAGCATTTATTTTGGAAATTCAATGTAAATTAATTTGGAATGACTATAGCATTACTTTATTGCAGACTTTTCCTATCTAAATATATAAAAGAAAGTCGTGTTAGTTACACCATTTATAACTCGAGAACGGCTGAACCGATTTTCATGATTTTTGGTTCGTTGGATTTGGTTCGGGCCGGAATAACATAATAACTATTGAAACATTAAAAAAATTCACAATGAGCCAAAATTCACAATAGGTTTGTTTTTTGGCCTTTTCTACCTATGTTTCTTGATTGTATCAGCGGATTCCAGTAAATTTTCTCCACAGGATTGGTGTTTAGCCCAGTTGAAGGAGTAACTATCGATGCATATGAGAAATTCACAATGAGCGGAAGTTTGAAGACAAACATACTTTTTTCTATATTTCTTGAGTGAATTTCGGAGTTTTAGTAAGTATACTACATCAACATGGTATACGCAAGGTTCCAGTTCAAATGCAGCATATTCCGAAAATTCACAATGGGCAACAATTCACAATTATTATTATTTTTATAGTTTTGTCTTTATTTTTCGATCGCGTAGGGAACAGAGTTTCAACCGAAAAGCGGAGTAATTAGTGAAACACGAAAAATATTCACAATGCCCAAATTATAAAAAAAGTTCCTTTTCGTACAGTTCATAAATTAATTACTGGATTTTAGTAAATTGATTCCACCGGATTGGCCAACACCCATACTATACTATTGAAACATGCGAAAGATTCACAATTATAAAAACAAATCCTTTTTAAATACTTTTGCCTATATATCCTGAACAAACTGTAAGATTTAAGCTAATTCACAATAAACAGAATTCTAAAAACAGCCCGTTTTCACATTATTTAGCCTTTATTCTCTGAGCAGATAAGCGGGTTTCGGCAAATTTGTAACGTCGAATCTGTCTACTCCGAACAACAGAATAAAAAAGTTCACAATGGAAAAAATGTTCAAGACAGCTGCTTTTCAAGTTACACCACCATATTGGAGCTTACACCAAATAGTTGAATAGCTACGTAAATATGCAACTAAAATGTTAAATGAACCAATTTTGAAGATATCTTTTTTTGGGCATATGTACCTTTGGCTATATGTATCTCCTCCACTGGATAGGATCCAAAATACCAGCTTTTGAAATATGCATAAAATTCACATTGCTAATCTGTACCATTTTTTTTAAGTTTTCCCCATTGTTTTTCTACCTCCGAAAACCGAAAAACCACTGAAACATGTAAAAAGTAATTTTTTCCCATTTCACATTGTTTTCGAGCGATTTTGCATTTCGTACTGTATATATGTAGGTACAATGTATCAACATATATGAAGAAAAGTCGCGTAGGTTACACCATATTTTCCAGATAAATTCACAATAAACAACAATTCACAGTGAGGTTTTTTCACATACTTCAGGCTGCATTTCCTGAATTTTGATTTTCGGACATTTTCCCTTCCCAATTGGTTCCACCCCGAGCAAAATTATGCAGACAGTGTTTTATCAAATACTACGCCCGGCACTTCTTAAACGGATTACTGGATTTCTGCGAACAGAAGCTACGTCATAGGTATTTATCCAGAATAGTAAAATAACTATCGATTGAAACATGTAACAAATTCACAATGAGCAAAATTGTGAAAACAGTTCTTTTTCACATAGATTTGTATTTATATCTCTCCTAAACAGATAAGCGATTTGTATTAAGCCCCACAAAATTGGTCTCTACCCCGAACAGAGGAATAGCCATAGAAACATGCACAACATTCACAATGAGCAAAATTATGAGGACAGGTCTTCTTCAGAGACTTTTTCCCACATATCCTGGGCGGGTTAACGTATTTTAGTAAATTGGACCCTCCAGATGGTTTCCACCCCGAACTGCAAAGCAACTATTGAAAAATGCGGGAAATTTACATTTAAATTTTGGAGATAGTATTTTATCATTTTAGTGAATTCCATCTTTCGCTTGAATTATTTCCGCTCTCATCAGCAGCTGAATGGCTTCCACCCTCACTAGCAGAATACCTATTGAAACATCTGTAACATTGGCCAGGAGAAAAATTGTGAAGGCAGTTCATTTTCTACATCTGTTGTCTATAACTGCTGATTGAATTACCGTGTAATTACGAGTATCATCACCTAACCTACTCCTCTCCTACCAATGATCACCAACTCCAATAGCTTGTACGGAACACCTGGAAAATTGCTGAAGAGAAGGATTGGAGGCAGTTTATTTTCTGTACTTTTGTCTACATCAGTAAAGTCTGTTCTCCAACGGATTGGTCTCTACGCACAGAATAGCTATTGAAACCTTCACAAAATTCGCAGTGAGCGAAATTAGTAAGGAAGCTTTTTTTCACATACTTTGATCTATTCCGTCTCTTGAACGGGTTAGCGGATTTCTGAAGATTTACCCTTCCTCCAGACTTCCAACAGAAGCAGAATAGCTATTGCCTATGTCTTAAACAATTTAACGGATTTCAGTTGTTCCATAACTACCTACAACCAGAATAACTCCTGAAGAAAAATTGGGGAAGGAAACATTATCAAGGCAGTTCTACTTCAGTTTTCCCCTACTTTTGTCTACATATATTTCTTGAACAAATCAGCGGATTTCCGAAAACTCCGAGTTTCAGATTTCAGCAAATTACATTACCCCTCTTTTGAGCGGCTTCCAAATAAACATTTTGAAGGTACCTGAGCGAGAGCATTAAAGTATTTGGGAAATTTTCAACGAGCAAAACTATGAAGTTCTTTCTCACACACTTTTTCCCATTCCTTCTGAATGAATTAGGGGTTTTCATGAAATTAAATCCTCCAAAATGATGCCACGCCACGTTTTGGCCTATTCCAGAAATTTTAAATGCAGTTCAATCTTCTCTTTTTCTATATTATGTCTTGAATTGATAACCCTATTCGAGTATATACAGTTTGCACGCCGTTTTAGTCACTGCCAGGAATAGCAGAATAATATTATTGCACAAACTCGGAAAATTCTTCACGAGAAAAATGATGAGGACGTATCCACCAATTGGAAAATTTAAAAGGTGGGGCGATACGAAGTTCGCCGGGCCAGATTGTTTTCATATAAATACTACGTGTATAGGTTTAAATTTAGATCAAATGGAAATTGTTCGTCAATTTAGCTTGTTGAAATGGACAAAAGTTTTCAAGGAATTTATACTAAATAGGAAGTTGTATCGCAATACTAAGAGGAAAAAAGTGTTCTTTTTTGTTTTTGATGTTTGTTTCAAATGTTATTTGTAAATATCTTTACTACACTTACAGCAATATAAGGGCCACTTAACTTGTGAGGAATTAAGACCTTCTTCTGTCTGTTAGCGGACAGGCAATGAGTTAATTTGGTTATCATTAGATTATTTAGTTTAGAGTGTCATTAATGAAAACGGTGAAACCCATATCATCCCACTGGGGCAGAAATGCACCAGCAACTTTGGCATTCTTTTAAAAACATACAATGAAAACAAATATTAATTTATTTTACGTAATAATATTGTTTGGCATGTAGTTGACATAACAAGATTTTACCACTTTCTTATTTTGATATTTGGTTGGTTTAATTAACAATTTAGAAAAGCAAGTTTTTTGAACGAATTTAAGAAAGAAAATTAAAAATATTTAGCCACCGGTAAAACTGATAAAACTTTTAGTATTGAGACTAAAGTCTCAATAGTTTACATAAAAATTTTTGTAGCAATGGTTTTGATAAGGAAAACATTGGTGTATTTTTGCACCAATGGGATGAAATGGGTACTGATATATTGATACATATTATTTTTCCACTATTGCGAAATTGTAACAAAGAGTCATTTGAAATTGTATTCGGATGGTCATTGCACGTAGAATTTCTGAAAGTTCTGTTTGTTTGTCTAGTGTCTCCGTAAAACTGCGAAATGTACCGTTGAAAGTTTGTGACGGCAGCTGAAATACAATTTTTTTTTACAAGAAAGTGACAATGATGAAGAGTGCATCGAAATAAAAAGCACAGATGACCATCAAATAGTTTGTTAGCCACCACAGCGAAATCTTAGTGATGAGGAAAAGATCGACGACAACGTGAAGCTTCTAGGAAATACTCTCGCAAACAGTCTACAGGAAATATCAGACGAATTAGAATTATTATGCAATTACGATGATAAAAACCTTGATTATGCACCACCAAAAGCAGCTAAAACTAAAACTAGGCGTTCCGCAGGCAGTGAAAAGACCCATCGTTGGGCAATGGGCGATCCTACACTTCATAATAGAGATTAAATAAAAATATGGGAGGTGTTGACCTATTTGACAACGGCACTAACAATTAACGGTTTCGAGTTCGCGGGAAATAGTGGTATTGGCCGTTGCTTACCAACGCTTTGGATGCAACAATGGTAAATGCATGGAAATCCCATTCCGAATGTATCCATAATGCACCAAATAGGTGTCTGCACCAGCATCGTTCAACTCCTCCTCAAGGTAGAAAAAGTACATAGCTCAGCCACTTTTCACGTTCCTAATGCTGGTCGAGGAGATCAATTTGAACACATAATTCAAAGAAGCCATCAAACACGGAGAAGGTGCCGGAGATGCCATAAACCCACTTTCTTTATTTGGAAAAAATGTAAAATAAATCTACATCCTAAATGTTTTTAAATTTTCTATTCCATTTGAATTAATTTATTTTGCATCTATCTATTTTTTCAGCGCTTTTTTCTTCATTCCAAATAAATTTTGTGAATTAAAAAAATATATATTGTTCACATATCATCCCATTGGTGCAAAAATGCACCAGTGCCCCCTGACCTCCCCTGATTTCCAAAAAAAATATTCTCTACGGAATTTTTTTAATTAAACCCTAACATCCGAATTCTGAAAAGAAAAACTCATTCCCGTGTGTGGATCATACCTTGGGATAAAATGTGTTTAAACAAATGTTTGAACAAACAATGTTCATAAAGATTCTAACTTTAATTTTGTTTTAACACAATTCCCTGAATTGTGTAGTTCAATCGTTTTACTGAAATATTGTAAAAATGCAACGCCATTTGAGTAAGAACTGTACTTTCATGGCCCCAAAAGAGACAGAGACAACGTTTCATGGATTTGCAGTTAATTTATAAAATTCCTTTGGAACTGCAATCAGGCGACCAGGAGTTTAACTTGGTATAATAATGTGGCAGAAGCCCCTATTATCAACCTCCATATGTATATTTGTCCGTAGTGTGGATGGTGTAGTGCACAGTGCACGCACCTTCGGTGAACAGGGTCATGGGTTCGAGACTCACCGTGAACGAATTCAGTTTGTGGTATTTTTCGAGCCATGTGATGGACTATGATCTCACTCAGATGTTAAACGAGTATGTACCCATTTATGGGGATATAACACTGCCGAGCGTGCTGTTGATCTCACCACCTCAACAAAAAAGCAGTTTAGATCTTGGAAATTGGATGTCACTAACACATCTGCAGCCTTAGTCCAATGTTGGACTGTCGCGCCTGCTATTTATTTATATGTATGTACATATATGTTTGTGGGTAAGGTGATTGAACTTTGCCTGATAAAACCGATCACGCCGCAGAACTTACATCCTGGCTAGTGGCCAATGGTCGCTAATGCAATTGATTTAATATTACCATGCCAATAATAAGTATGAGACATAAAGAATGAAGTAAATACCTTTTCTCAGATTAGAATATTGAGATTTTTAGGGTTTTTTAGAATTTTTTCAAAAAACCCTTATAAAATCGATTTTGTCCGTCCGTCCGTCTGTTCACTAAATAACTCGCGAACGGCTCAACCGATTGTCATGAAATTTGGTAGGAATGTGTAGAATGGTTACAGTCTTTGGCACATATACCTTAGAAGTTGGTAGGAAGAAGATAACAGGGTGTCCCGAACGTTTGAAAAAAGTCGACTTTTTTAGTTTGTATCGGAGATTGACGTTTGGGTATTTAAATCAAAGATCTAGACGAGTACATCTCATATCAATAAAAATTTCCAGTTTCGAGTAACGGTAAAAAAGTTATTGGCGTTTATAGTTAAACTTCCTTTTCGAGCTCCGTTTTTCTAAACCGTTATAGGGATCGATATGAAACTTTGCACAAAGATTGGTCTGTATGGCCTTATATACGTTAAATATTAAGACTGTTGACTTTTGCTAAGGAAAAGAAAATAACAGTAAATTTGTAAAATTTCAATTTGTTCGTGTGTAGCCCATCTTAGGTTTCCATATATGGAAATTCTGCTAAGGATTTTTAGAAAATTTCAAAGGGAATATGTTTACGAATTTTCATGCGAATAACTGTATCCAAACCGGAAATATAGCCAAGTAAGTATTTAGTAAGGGCCTTTCACAATGCAAGGGAAGCCTCTTAAGCATTTCTTGATGAAACAATGAACATGGAATTTGGTGGAAATGC
The DNA here is from genome assembly GCA_949715475.1 of Microchrysa polita. Lineage (NCBI taxonomy): Eukaryota > Metazoa > Arthropoda > Insecta > Diptera > Stratiomyidae > Microchrysa > Microchrysa polita. The sequence continues at coordinate 63,249,986 of OX454420.1, forward strand.
ATAGAATGGCAATAGTGTTTGCCACAAATATTTTTGAAGTTTGTAGGACCAAGTTAACAGGGTGTCCCTGAATAGCTGCAAAAGTATACTTGTTCAATACTCATAAGAAAGCTTGCGTGGGCTCTTATGTCAAGGGACACAATGGAATAATTTAATATAAGTTGCTTTTCCTTGATTTAAAAAACAGTAACAGTAGATTTACAGCTAATAATTCAGTTCATATATAAAGCCAAGCCATCCTTACGTTTGCCTGAGTTTCTTTTTGCTCAAAGGCCATCAGAAATCTTAAATCGAAAAATGCCTGTAGATTTGCCTTGGAGTACTTTTATGGAAACTGGGTAAATAGTAAATCTATTTTTGGATTGGTCTAATTAAAGGTGGAGCAGAATGAAAGGCGTTAGCCTTTCATTCTGGAACGCGTTTATTTAGACCAATCCAAAAATAGATTTACAGGAAGCATTTCATTAATGTTGTGCACAATTCTTATCTATTATGCTTATAAAATATTTGTACAAAAAATATTCACTATGCATCAAAATTCTAAAAAACCCTCGTATTGCGGCCGCAGCCCTCTGTACGCCGGTATTTTTTTTATATTATCATCGATTCCGCGTAGGATGAAATTACCATTTTTTTGTCATCCTTGTATTGTGAATATACCGCAACATGACGCATTGTGTGCCATTGCTAATTTTCTCATAATTATAAAAGTTATGTCTGGTAAATCTTAAACCGTTTGGTTTTGTCCCGGTTAACGGTCATTGTGAATATTGCTGGTCTCTGTGCTAATAATAAATAGAGGTTTGCTCAGTAGCAAGGATGCGAGCTTTGCGGCGTGATCGGTTTTGTGAAGCAAAGTCCATGCCATGGAGGTTCATAGTGGAAATTCATCCCAAGTTATACTACCAGGACAACGAATAAAATAACAGTGAATTCTTTAAACGTTGCCTTTATCATATATTGGGTCCTGAAAGTTCAGTTATAATTCAAATGGCGTTAGATCTCTACCATATTACAGTCAAATGATTAAACTGTACGTTTAAGCTCCAAAAACAACAAGAACAATTTGGGGAGTTATGTTAAAGCAAAATTCCCATGTTGTGCATTGTTTGACAAAACGCACCCATAAGACAAAATCAACACAAACAGAAAGCTGCTTTTCTTTATGACTGTCTTATATATATTTTTTTCAAGCAGGCAAGACCTGTTGGTGAAAAATAACTATGTACAATTGTTAACATCTATTTGATCTCATATAAAATTCACGTTTTAGTAAATAATAAAAATAAAACTAAGTTTAGAGAATAATAAAAAGAAAAAAACGAGACCGATGCTAATTTCGGCCGTGGCCGAAATTTGGATACCCTTCGCGCAACTCGTGCTACAAGTTGTTTTCGAGCGTACCCACGACTTGTACTTAACCACCCCCTCCCCCCCATTCTTTGCGTTCAGTCTTCTCTAAAGTTCCGTCGCATCTACAAGGTTTTGTGAAATAGGTGTTAAAAATGATAGTCTGATTTGATCCATTCTTACATATGTTTTGTGTCATCAGTAGAAACAGATTTGTGTGAAATTTGGTTACATTGGTGCACAAATAAAAGTTTCTTTTAGAAGACCCTAATTTGGGGGGTTGGGTTTGTGTGGCAGCCCCATGATACTATAGTCCGATTTAATCCATTCTTATATATGTTTTGTGTCATCAATAGGAACACATTTGTGTGAAATTTGGTTGAAATTGGTGCACAAATCAAAAAAGAAGAACGGGGGTTTGGGTTTGTATGGCAGGCCCCATTGACCCCATTGTCCGATTTTACTGATTCAAACATACAAACTGCCTGCAGCAAAAAGAAGCATTTATGCAACATGTCAGCTTCATAGCTTTTAAATTGGCCGAGTAAAACGCGTCGCAACAGACGTACAGACTGACAGACAGACGGACAGACGACCATCGCCCAGCCGACTTGGGGCATGCTCATCATATTATAAACACTGCAGCGATGTTACGAGTTGTATGCGAAAATATCCAACAGCCTACTTTATTGCTACTGGCGATTACAACTTGCCAGGTATAAACTGGGATCTGGATTCTTGGCTGATGAACACCAATTGTAATGCGAAGAGTATGACTGTTATCGAAGCTTTCTCTTTATTAGATTTTAAACAATTTAATCGAATTAAAAATTCTCACAATAGCCTGTTAGATTTAATATTTTCTAATTTTCATAATATTGTTGTCACTGGTAATAATTTTCCATTTGTTAATATTGACAAATATCATCCCGCCCTTGATATTCAAGTTGTATTGGCTGCAGAACAAACAATGAATGAGTCAAATATTTCTTATAGAAATTTTAATAGAGCAAATTATACTGATATTAACAAGGGAATAAGTTATTGTAATTGGGAATGTTTGTATAATATGTCAGTTGATAGCGCCGTTGATTTCTTTTATAACTATGTTAATAACCTTATATACTATAATGTTCCAATGGTAAATTTGATTAAAGATGAATATCCAAAGTGGTTTTCAAATGAACTTAAGAATTTAACGCAATTAAAAAAAACTGCTCATGCCAAATTCAAAGATTCCGGTAGACTAGATGACTATAAATTGTTCTCCAAGTTAAGAGCTGAATGCAAAAGAACGTCAAAGCTAGATTTTAAAAAGCATATAAGTAGAATTGAGTCCCAAATACCAATTAATATGAAATATTTTTGGAGGCATATAAATTCATACAGAAATGACTCTGGAATACCTGCCATGATGCATTTAGATAATATATATAGTACTAACACGGCCGAAATTACTAATATGTTTGCAAGCAATTTCTCTAAAGTATACAATGATATTTTAAACACATACGACCCGCCTTCACACAATAATCTATTGAATATTTCCAGCTTCTCGATTGATCCCAACTCCCTTTTGAAAAAGTTATTGGAATTAGATGTAACTAAAAGCCCAGGCCCGGATGGAATTCCTTCACTATTCCTTAAAAGCTGTGCTTATGCTCTAGCTTATCCTTTGTCGATTTTATTTAACAAATCACTATCCTCAGGAGTTTTTCCTTCCATTTGGAAAAATAGCTTTGTTATTCCCATATTTAAGAAAGGAGAAAAATCAGATGTGAAAAACTATCGCCCAGTTTGCATTTTATCCAGTATACCGAAGGTATTCGAAAGTCTTGTGACCGATTTCCTGACGCCATTAGTAAGACCCTCAATAATTGAACAGCAGCATGGCTTTTGTTCTGGGAGATCAACTTCTACTAATCTCATTACGTATCACAAGTTTATCAGCGATTCATTTAACAATTTCTTACAAGTTCACAGTGTTTACACTGATCTAACAAAGGCATTCGACAGTATTAATTTTGATCTTTTAATTAAAAAACTTTTGAATTTTGGTTTTCATGGTTCCTTGTTGAATTGGTTAAATGACTATATCCGTGACCGCTCGTTAATAGTTAATCTTCAAAATAATTACTCTCAACCCTTTTCCCCTACTTCCGGTGTACCTCAAGGCTCGCATCTTGGACCGCTCTTGTTTCTCATTTTTATTAATGATATTAACTTAGTTTTTAAGGGAGTTGAATTCTTATTGTTCGCAGATGATTGTAAGATGTACAAAGCTATTTCCAATCCAGATGACTTATTGGTCTTACAATCGAATTTGCGAAATTTTCAATCATACTGTGAAGATAATCTGTTGTCGATCAATGTAGAGAAGTGTGAATATATAGTTTTCAATAGAACAAATCTAATTTATGATTTCACCTACACACTGAATAATGTTCCCTTGAAACAAGTTGCTTCAGTTCAAGATTTGGGTATCACATTAGATTCATCGCTTCAATTTTCTGCTCACATTTGCAATATTACTGAAAAAGCAATGCGAATGCTAGGTTTTATAATGAGGAACACAACACATTTCTATAATATTAATGCTCTAAAAACGTTATATTTCTCATTAGTTAGGAGCAAATTGGAATACATAGCTGTGTTGTGGAATCCTCATTATCAAACTTATAAAGATTTGATTGAGAAAGTTCAGCGGAAATTCTTAAAATATTTAGCGTATAAACTGCATATTAGGCGTGATGAAATTGACTTTGCAAATATATTAAGTTTTATAAATACTGGCACTCTTGAAGAAAGAAGATCATACTATGATTTATTATTCTTATATAATCTTCTAAATGGTTCGATTGACGCTCCGAACATCTTGGCGGAAATATCTTTCAGAGTTCCCCAAAAGCGCACTAGAAGTAATGTTCTTTTCCAATTGCATACCTGTAGAACAAATTATATTCAATTTTCGCCAATTGAACGTTTTAAAGCAATTGGCAATACTACTTGTAGTCAAATTGATTTATTCAACACTAATACTAGCTCATTGAAAAAGGTTATGAACATTTAGTAATAATTAAAAACGTCATTCCAAAATAATCTTTGTTCGAAAATAATTATAGTTATTGAATTAAAATTATACTGAATTTATAATGATTTAGAGAATATATATAAAGTTTTATTTTTTGTTAAAACTACACTGAATTGTAACTATCATTATTGTATGTATAAAGGACGCAAGTCCGTTGAATTTGAAATAAATAAATAAATATATGTATACTTTTTATATGGTCGGAGATGCTTCCTTCAATGCGTTACAAACTTAATGATAAAGTTGATATACCCTTTCACTCTATGAGCGAAGGGTATAATAAGTAGAACCATATTCTATGGAAAAGTAAAAAAACAGCCACACACAACACATTTAATGCGGCTAAATCTCCCCAAAGAAAACTAAAAACCACATTAAAAAAATCGTTCATTTTCTGTAAAACATGAAATCTCCATTTTAGAAACGGCATTGCCAATTTTACAACACGCAGTTCCCGGTGTAGAAAGGCAGCCTTCCTGCTGTATTACTATGCTATGGTGTTCTGTATCTATATGCTCGGTTGAGTAAGCGAAAACAAATACATAATGGAAAGAGCCACCCAAAACCATTCGTGAAATGAACTCATTTTGAACTTTAGAGTTGGCTCCGGACAAAGCTTTTAGCTGGGAAAACCGCTTCATAACTATAACGCTCTACAGGAGTAGTGTCCTTCTTTTTCATACGATTGAAATTCGAATTTTCGTTGAACTTTTCAAAACTATCTACACAACTATTCACCAACGTCCACAAAATTTACCATGAACCTGATGGTGGAATTTATTCGTCTGTGTTGAGTGCGGTTGTTGTTGTTGTGTTGTAAGTGTGCTTTTCTATACATATAATGCTGAGATGAAGTTGACGATTGTTATGTGTTATTTGACAGTTGTTTTGCTAGATTTGAAGAATAAACAGCTACCATTGAATAGTTTTTTATACCCGTCACTATGTGAAAGGGTATATTAACTTTGTCTTGAAGTTTGCAGCGCACAGAAGGAAGCACCTTCGACTATTGGGCCAGTCAATAAACCGAAATATAAGGCGTTAGGTCGGAAAAAATAGCTCGGCTCTAGTTTTTTGGGATATTGCTAGGATAGATACCAGTAGTGTACCACCAAGTTTTCAACTTCGAAAAACCTGTGCTAACCCCCTCCCCTGACCCTCAAAAAAACTAAAAATTTTCGGACTTTTTTCATATTTTGGTTTGTAGTTTTTAAAAGGTGCTTCCTACAAGAAAGTTGTCCACTGCACTTTTAAAGCTAACAAAATCTTCTTTAAATTGAGTGCAACCCCAGCTTTGTAGGTACCCAAGATACCGTATTTTAAAAGATGTTTTTTTTGTAAAAAGTCCGAAATTGTAATATGACGTGTTCCGATTCCATATTTTCCTGGATGCGTTGAGGCTAATTCAGGAACACAGTTGGATGAATTTTGATTAAAATTCAAAATGAAAAAAGTTTTTCTTAAAAGAACCTTATATATAGGGTTTGGTTTGTATGACCGCCCTATGACGTAATGTTCCGATTCATTCCACCCATTCCTAGATATGTTTTGAGGCTTAACTAGGAACACATTCGTGTCACTTGACTTACGCCGTAGAATTCGCATCCAAGCCTAGGACTAAAATTACAATTTCGAACTGTTTTACAAAAAAAAAAAAAAAAACAATGTTTAAAGTGCTGTATCTTGGGGTCCTTTGCACATAAATAGCTGGAGGTGGATTCAAATTAAAAAAGGTTTTGTTAGCCTTAAAATGCCAGTAGAAGACTTTATGGTAGGAAGCACCTTTTAGAAATTACAAACCAAAATATGAAAAAAGTCCGAAAATTTTGAGGTTTTTCGAGGGTCACGGGGTTAGCACAGGTTTTTCGAAGTTGCAAACTTGGTGGTACACTTCTGGTATCTACCCTAACAATATCCCAAAAAACCAGAGCCGAGCTATTTTTTGCGACCTAAAATCATAAAATGACTGGCCTATATATAAAGTATATATATATATATTATTGATCAGTGTGACGAGAGAAATCGATTGAGCGATGTCCGCCTGTCTGTTTGTCTGTCCGTCCGTTTGTTGCAACGCAAACTAGTCGCTCAGTTTTGAAGCTATCAGGCTGAAATTTTGTACACAAGTTTCTTTTTGGTATACGCTGTATATATGTCGGAACGAATGGAATCGGACCATCTTCTAAGAAAAACTTTTATCTTTAGGAACCAATCTTAACCAAACTTCACCCAAATGTGTTCCTAGTGAAGCCTCAAAACATATCTAGGAATGGATGGAATCAGAACATTACGTCATAGGGCTGGCATAGAAACCAATCCCTAAATATTATGTTCTTGTAAGAAAAACTTTTTCCTTTTTGAATCTTTACCAAAATTCATCCAGATGTGTTCCTGGATTAGCCTGTACGCATCCACGAACAGATGGAATCAGAGCACGTCATAGGGCTGCGGTAGAAATGGTCAATGCAAAAGAAGCTTAAGTTTCATTCAAATGTCACGGGTATTCAAATTGCAGCCGCGCCCGAAATTAGCCTCGGTCTCGGTAATATTAATATTCGCGTTTGTTTTACTATATGAAACAAAATCGTCAACTATACACGATTTTCGAAGAACTGTTGGAAAATTAAATTCTACACATCCCTTGAAAGCTGTCTATTTCAATTATCTACAATATGCAAAGTATGCCGATAGGATGCAATGATTAAATCAATAATTATGTTTCGTCAACAGAATTATTTCGATTTCAGCTTTTAGCGTTTCCACCTTAACTTCACATGTATTGCAATGACCCAGCCCTTTTGACGCCAACGAATTATATCTGCAGGCGTCAGATGGATGAAATATCCATTTACCTGTGTTTGAACAAAATGCCACTTTGTATTTGAGTTGAAATGATACATACATAATACGTATAAGTTAATGGAAGAGAGAGCATAATATCGACAAAATACTCGTATACGACACGACTATAAGCGATCCACAGTTTCTTAGAACAATTTTCATTTATATACGAATGCATTCATTGAGGTCGACACATGTCAAGAATTTTTATTTGATATTCGATTCTATGCCAATCTAAAAACAATGTTCGAATGAATGGATGAACATTATAGATTCCCTGTGAATTGGCAATATGTAATAGAATATTCAATGATGTGACGAATACTCATATAATGGGACTATATAACTCGTTAAGTTGAAGTTGAAAGACCTTTCCTTGTTTCGCCCTATATTTCAATTATTTCTTCTGATTTGCTATGTTATGTAGTACATATGTAGGTATCCTGAATCATATTGAATTCAGTTCAAAATAACAATCTTTTCTTACTAATACTCGTAGAACGTTCAACGCCCAGGGTGGGCAAGCACGGTCAACTATAAAATCTATTCCTGCTGGTGCCCCTCAGGGGTCAAGTCTTAGCCCGACGCTTTTTAATATTTACACTGCATACATACCTATCAACGACGATTGCCAAATTAGCTGCTTTGCTAATAACGTTGGCATTTTTTGCAAAGGCGACGATCCCTCAATCATAACTGCTGATCTTGAGCATCAATTAGAGACTCTCTACCAGTTTTATTTCAAGTGGAAAAATACTTAACACTATGAATACTCAAGCATTATTTTTTTACAAGAAAAAGAAAACACTAAGAAAACTCAAGAATTATTTTTTACAAGAAAATGAAAACTATCTAATAAACCAAGTGCCCCACTAAATTTCCTCGGCGACCTTATTAAATGGAAAAAAGATATAAGCTACTTAGGTCTAACGTTTGATAATAAACCATCATCGAGCTCACCTCAGAAAAAAATGATGAAATCCTTCTGTTCACTGTATCCCCTTTTAAATAATAAGTCTAAATTATCAGTCCTCCATAATAAGTTGCTCATCTATAAAATGGTGATCCAGCCATTCGCCGCATATGCCTGTTTGGAGAAACTATGCGAAATCTACTAGGTTTAAGAACCTCACATTTTGGGCAGAAGATCAGAACTTTTCGCACCGGTCATCGAGAGGCATCGTCGCCTCTAAGTTAAAAAGCAAAAAATCGCGAACTTGGTACCGATTTCTAGACAAGATTTAGTAAATTTTGTAGACTTGTGTTCAAAACCTCAAATTGTTTACGATACGATTTTTTGTTGATACACATTTTTTAATTCGACGTGGCCGCGGGCACACAAAATTGCGAGGTAGGCCGCGAGTTTAACATGTCTGACTTACTTAACTTTTTAGAACAGTTAAAGAATTTAAAAATTTTATGAAAATTATTTCAAAATTTGGCATTAATCCGATTACGGATTATAAATAAATCTGCCACAATGGAAATTGCTCATAATTGCAGCACATTTTGAATGCGGCATTTTTAACCATACTCTGGTGAAAGCTGGCGACGTGGATAGAGGAAAAGTCTAGGTGTGCTAGGAAATATTTGTCGATTTTGGCAGGGAAACAAATTAAGGACACCTTTTTTTGAATTAGAGTTTAACACGAGGAGTAGCTTTTTACTTGGCGAGTCCAGAGTAGTCCCAATTATAGGGTCTATTAGACAAACTTAATAATTTATGAAGCGAACTTTTGAGCTATAATAATCATTGAAATTTTTAGCGTTTGCTTCATCCTTTGCTTTGAAATTTGATTCAAAAACGTTTATTCAATATTTTGTACTAAAAACCAGTTGATAGTGTCGATTAGTAACCTAAAGGATAGCTTACACTAATTCAGCCCGAAAATATTGACATCCCTGCAAAAATGATTAACAAATGATTTTAAACATTTTAAACATTTTTTAAAAGAATTTAATATTTTGTATGCAAACTTGGGCACTCAAATTTGTAGTTTTATTTTAACATAGAAGTTTAATTGTTTTGAACCACCTGCGTGCCTTAGAAATTGCCCGCGGTCATATAGGCTAAACATTCCATAAATAAGTAGCAACATAAAAGTACTTTATGTGTGAAGGTGTCATAATATTTAAATTTGCTTTTGAACAAAATTTCTTACATTTAGGTTTAACATTTTTTTTAATCTTACCAATACAACGTTTTAGATGATTTTTTTTAAGTATTTAAAATTTACCACTTGAACCATTATTTTCAAGGCAAATTTAAATCACGATCCTCAAAAGAAAATAGTCGAAAAAACTGTCCACAATACTTATTTATACACCGTTTCTTTTTCTAAAAGTAGATCGAGCAAACATAATATGTATGTATTTTCGTGTACCTTGCATTTGACAAATATATTTGAGAACGTGTCCTATTATGATATCCGGTCCATCAGACAGAAAAATCCATTCGCCAGAGTGGCAATTCAAATATGCGTAGCAAAAGCAAATGGCATAATACATGTTTGCTTGCATCACTAAAAATAGTTTTGTATATCCTAATGTTTTCGGACAGGTCCGAAATTCGGAAACCTAATTTTGAAGAGCAAGTAAACGCCATTTACGGAAAAAAATATAAATACTTTGTTTACACTTGTCTTGCCAAAATCAACCCGTTAACTTATTGAGACAGAATAAAATAAAAAAAAAATAAATAACAGGCGCGACAGTCCAGCATTGGACTTAGGCCGCAGGATGTGTTAGTGACATCCTATATCCAAGATCTTATCTGCTTTTTGTTGAGGTAATGAGATCAGCATCACGCTCAGCAGTGTTATTTATCCCCATAAATGGGTACTCGTTTAACATCTGAGTGAGATCATAGTCCGTCACAAGCTCGTGAGTTCGAAAAACACCATGATCCACGGTGAGATTCGAACTCATGACTCTGTGCACCGAAGGTGCGCGCACTAACCGCTAGACCAGCCAGACTATGAGACAGAATGAATTACCGTTATTTTACCCACGGGTGAAAGACAACAAATTCCATTTAAGGGCGGTTTCTCATACATCTTATCTAGTGGTTCGTCTTATCGTATAGATATAGACAAAACGCATACTATTTTCTGAAAGCTTTTACATTATATTGAATTGAGTTTTCGTTTATTTTACATAGTTATGCGACATTTTGGCTGGTTACGCCATCATCTGAAATTGAAACGTGATCGAGTTCTAATCGAATAGCACGATGAGTATACCCTATACCCCTGTACAGACCTAGAAGACATGAAAGGGGTGGATGGGTTGGATTTGTAACACCAATAATACTTTATAAGACCATTTATACCGTTTGATACAAATTTAAAATTTTTCGCGACATTCTATCAAAAGATATGCCTGAACATAGCTTTGTAGTGGAGGTATGGATAGGAGTAGTGGGATATATCACAATTAGTTACTGATTAAAATTTTAGATCCCTAACGATATTCTGGCGAAAGTTACGGCCGAATTAATACATAAAAGAGGGGTAATTTGTATGATAAGGAACCGACCTCATCATTTATATATATATACTTTGCCATACCCTTTTAGGACCTCGTTTAAATGGTTTTGTGAGTGCGAATTCCTGAATATCAAAGCAGTGCGACCGAAGTATCTAAATGCCGTAATACCTTGTGGGGTATGCTTAAGGTGACCATTTTTCTTTCAAAACGGGAAATCGGATTATTTTGTCACTAGTGAGGTCCCCGTAGAGAAAAACACAATGATTAATAAATAAACACATTTTTCTATTGGTAATAAATTAATAATAGTAACATTGATAATGGTTTAATTATTTTTATACTTGTCGGAGCCACAAATTTGTTTCAAAACAGCGAGAAAGCGCCGCAGACCCTCCGATCAATCGGCCAGATTTTTTGATTGCGAGATAAATCGGAAGGTGTATCGGACTATCGCATTCAATTTTTTGATTTGACGTGTGGAACGTATTGCCAATTCAATTTTCCGTACAAGCTGTCATGGCAATCATATTGCTGATTTTTTGATATAAACCTGTGGTCGATCTTCATGCTGTGGTTGCGGCGGTCATTCTCCATCAAAAGTAGCAATGGATGTCCATCTTCCATCACCAAAAATAGTAAAATTTTCGCTATTTTGTGGTGTGTCTTGTGGACCGTGAAACTGTCAATTTCAGATTCCCCGATAAATTGCCTAATGTACGGGCTGTACGGGCGGCAGATCAATTGTGACCAATCGATTGCCCAATCGATCGGCCGAAAATTCGTCAGGTTTGTGGCGGCCTTAAGATTGTTGCTGCGAAAGTGTTAGAATACTTCCACCCAACGGGTTTCTGTGGGAACATTGATTCCGTTCGGTTACTTTTTGCGAGGTAACGTATTTCGAAATCATCGAAAATACTTCTGTGTCTTTATTGCAATCAATGTATCCCTTTTCAATCGTTACATCCAATGCTTTTTGAATGTCTCCCCATGCAGGTATGTACATACTTGTTTTTAAATGTGCCCAATAAAATATATCCACTTCTTTAGTTAAAAAGCTAGTCCACTGCTCCAAATATTCAGCAATTGTTTTATAAAATTATGTAGTCTAACATTTTACAAACGCTTTTCAATATCAGTGCCACTATTTTTTTGTCTCTTTCTGAGCCAAATTATCTTTCAGTTTGTTAATTTCTCTTGCAGCTTCAGCTTCAAATCTGACCTTCAATTTTCAATATACATAGTTTGATGAAAGCTTACCTACTGAGCGTGTAAAAAAATAAGCCACAATTCTGATGTGCGGTCTTAAATTTTTTTTTATATTTGAGGGCATTTTCCAATGCTCAAAAAGTAGTTCTGCAATGGCTGATACATTTTTAAACCCCTTTCCACGGCACGCATGAGTGCAAGCCACCTGGTTTTATTATAGCCCAGTATTTTCTGGTTTTCTGTTTCAGTTTCGGCACAGAACTCCTTTAGAGCCTCAACTCGAGCCATATAAATATAAAAAAATGATTATATCTGTAATCGGTTGGAAGCCAAAAACCGGATGCGTTTCGTGATACGAGCGTTTGTAATATGAAATGTTGTGAAAATAATTTTTAACTTTCCAAAACGGGACAGAAGGGCGTCCCAAAGCAGTCTGTCGGGACAATGGACCACATCTTTCAAAAACGGGACTGTCCCGTTAAAAACGTCTGGTCACGTTAGGTATGCTGCTTATTAATTCGATCAGTAGAATGTTGCAAGCACTATAATTCCAATCAGTGCTTCAAAATTAATGGTATTGTAGTAATTGCGATTGAAGCGGCTGAGCCACGCGTTGATCCCTTACCTGAAATTGTTTTTCGAACGCTTATCTATTTTTTCAGAGACGAGCCAACAACAAAAACTGAAAAAAACGTTTACATTACACGCTTCAATAATTTATCTAATGAAGATACAACGTTTTACTTATTAAATAACTAAGTTTTTCACAACTTTCAATTATCATGGACAACTGGAACTTTGGTATCGAATTCCAGCAGAACTTTGGCAGCATATTTCAGCAGAACTTTATCTATCCTTTAGTTGGGCTCATAAAACAGTCTGCAGCCGTGGTAAACGCGGAAAATGGGACCGTTTCTGCGAAAAACTAATCACAGTATTTTTTACATATGATAATACAGTCGTTGACGAAAAAACAGGCTATTTGTTTATTTGCCAAATTAATACATCTGAAGTTTTTTCCCCTGAGGTAGACCCCGTTCGTCCGCTATAGTCTTTATTTACCGTTTTCAGTACTAGATCGGACCAAACCGAAGTTACAGTTTCCGTGACCCTAAGTAAAAATAATAGAGAGTTTTAGCAAGTCGTATGGAATAAAACGACATAATTTGACATTCCATATAAAAATTCGCTTGCTTACCGTATACGAAACGAAATATCTTAATTTTGCATGTCCCAAGTAGGCATGGGTGTATTTCCGTATATTTGATGCTCTGGAAAGAGTCGAAATTGGCGAAATAATTTGTCGTTTTTTACACCTATGCCTACTTAGGACAAGCAAAATTAAAATATTTTGTTTCGTATACGGTAAGCAAGCGAATTTTTATATGGAATGTCAAATTATGTCGTTTTATTCCATACGACTTGCTAAAACTCTCTAATGTCTCAACTCTACTAAAAATGAAACGTTCTGCCTATTCGATTAATAGATCGATCAAAATTGAAACTTTTCGTTATAATTAGGTCAAAGTGTTTGTCAATGAGCATATTTTGCCTGACATTATTTGTGAACCACTGTAGAAAATAGTTTTCTCCTTTCGCCACACACATAAACTCGTATCCTCTAATGGGATTTTACAATTTTCCGAATGGCTCGTTTTTTTGCCCAAGGTATAAAGTTTGTTAGCTTCTGTGTACATTACTAACTTTATGTTTCCACGAATAAGAAGGCAACAACGAGCAACTATACAACACCATCCTCTGCTAAACAACAAAATACACATCACACCGAAAAGGGCTTTACGTGGCTTACACTTTAATCTTCAGGTTAATAGAGTTAAAGGTTTTACGGATGAATTATTTACCCATACGCAAATATTGACGAGACGTGTGTTGTGTACCACCTTACCTATATGTTACGTATGTACCTTTACAATGTAGAAGGCCCAAAATGCACGATAGAGAGAAAAAAGGAGGAGACTGAAATTGTGGTTTCTCTTTGTATCCTTCAGATAGACCAAAATAGAAGTGGAAGGTGAAAGATTTATGGTTGACAGGTTCAAACGAAATTCCCACTGAAATCACTTTAAAGTGCCTGGATCAAAGTCTCATGCGGTGTAAATGGAAATTGAAGGCGCACATAGAATAGGAAAAATACTGAAGTAGGCTGTTTGTTGCGATTTTCGTATATGGCCTAAAGGGAATTATACGTGTATTGTTTTTGCGGTTTTGCTTTGAAGTAAGCGTGTTAGTTTTTTTTTAAAGGAAATCTCATACGAATGGTGTGATGGATGTGCTTGTGAGAGTTTTTATTTCAAAAACTCATAGGATTGACAGATTACAATATAAGTAAATAGATATAAGGTATCTAATAAATAGGAAGGAGTATGCTTTTAAATTTTTTCTATTTGCTTAAATTCTTCATTATTATCAGCGTATCAATTGCAAAAAAAACTCATTATATAAAATGACTATTTTCAGAAATATATAAGGAATCGATTGAGAGACATTAAATTTAAATTGTGAATCATCTTCATGTATTTTCAATACTACCTATATAAGCCAACAGTCATCGGTTCGCTTTTTATCTATACAAAGTGTCCGGAAATTGCCGCATAAACGCACCGGATTGTTATTCCTCACGTGACTTTCAGCAAAAAAGTAGTACTGTTGTATAGCTGCCACAGGCATTTGAAGACTTTTGAAAAAATCATTATCTTCTTTGACTTAAACCTCAATATCTTTGACTAGCTAAAATAGCGAAATAGGATGATTATTACAGCTAACAAATTTACTTAAAAAGTAAAACTAACCACACTAAAATCGGATAAGAGATTTGGTTTTAACAGAGCCTCAATGTAAATATTTTGAGATTTGACCCAAAAACAATCTATTTTTAAATCTCAATTTGCTCCAATTTCAGCCAATGTGAGGTGCTTGTACGATTTTTTTTTTAAATTGGCGCATAGTCTTGCAATCATATCTTTCTTGCATCATTTTATTCTAGCTTCATTATCTCTAACAGTTTTGATACGTTAAGTGTAAAAAACTAGGGTTAATTTTAGCTCAAATTCAATTCAATTTAATTCAAACTGCCCCTAAAGTTCTGCAATTTGATAAAAATTATTATATTATTACTGTTAAAGTGGAGCAAAAATTAACCCTGTTTTCTGCACTTAAGGCATTAAAACTCCTAGAAATAATGGAGCTAGAATAAGATGAAGTAAGAAAGATATGATCGTAAGACTATTCGAAAATTTCGAAAAGAATCGCGCAAGCACTCAACCTTGACAGAAGTTGGAGCAAATTGAGATAGAAAAATAATTTGTTTTCGTGTCTAACCACAAAAATTCAAAGTTTGAGCTCTGTAAAAACCAAACCTCTTATCCCATTTTCCTCTGGTTAGCCTTATTTTTTAAGTAAATTTGTGTGCTGTAATCGTTTTATTTCGCTATTCTAGCTAGTCTAGCTTTGGAGATATTGAGGTGCTTTTTTAAGCTTTTTTAAAATCTTCAAATTCATGCGGCAGCTAAAGGGTTAAGAACTAGGGGTCTGTTCCGTACAACTTTTTTGCTGGAAATCACATGAGGAATCATATCCAGGAGCGCTTATGCGGTTTTTTCCGGACACCCTGTATGTATACAAAGAGCATTCAATATATCCAAAGAAGAGAGAGCGCTTTTTTAAACGCACAATCGCAATTTGTCATAAAAACTGCGGATAAATCCAGTCTATCTTTATTTAACAAATAATAATCATAAAAATGAACTTTACAATTTATTACTGCATCCAAAATTAAATCCTTTTCATTTTACATTCGTATCACCCAAATATGGGCTGCGACAATATATTTCTCTCCAATACTTCTGTACTCCATGACCGTCGCGTAGTTCATATGTACTGAAATCCCCATAGTACCTACTCGTACATACTTTTATGAAATTCACACATTAGTACGTTTTTCAACGGTTCCAGGACTCTTGTGGGTATGTGTGTGTTGGTGTGATTGAGTTTACGAAAAATTTTATTTCATTTCCGTGCCATACATAAATATAAAGTCCCTAAGAAGGACTACTATAAATTTTATTTAGTTTTCCATTTACGCTTCGTGTATGACGAGAAAGTTTTTTTTTGCCCATAGTATTCGAGAAGATTTAATTATGAGCCCTAGATCGTCGTCGTGGTCATGGATGAAAGCGTGCTTGTTGGTTGGTTGATTTTTGACTAGGATTAGTATGGGATAGTCCTAAAACATGAAAACTTGAGTTTTTCTTTTTGTTAGTGGAAATTTGTAGCCGGGCTAGTTCAGTTTATGTCCCTAATTTTCCCACGTTTATTAGGCGTATTTCAGTAAAGGAAAGTAAGACTATTATGCAAGTTTATTCGTAAGGGAGAGAATTTTTGCAGGATATGATAAAAAACTATTGTAACTATGTACTTATTGTTGATAAATGTGGCTGGGTTAATTTATTATAATACCATCCGCTCCCCCCAAAATAAGGGTTTCTGTAATAAATTTGATTTATTTGTTCACTTATTCCTACCAAACCTCACATAAATATTGTTTCGACATTAGTGAAAACGGAAAGAAAAGGATGTGTGGCGGAGTTAAACACAAGCCGTAGGGACGCTCGAGATACTATTAGCCTGAGGAGAGTGAAGGGTATCCAAATTTCGGCTGCGCCCGAAAAAAAGCCTCGTTTTCGTTAGGTCTGGAGTGTGTCTTTAAAAATATTCGTAAAATGTGTAAAATGTATAGATAATATGAGCTGGCAGCTAGTATAATAAAACTAACTTGAAAATTATAATAAAACGAGACCGAGGCTAATTTCGGGCGCGGCCGAAATTTGGATACCCTTCACTCCCCTCGGGCTTAAAGTTTATTCGGGCGTACCTATGACTTGTGTTTAATCCTCACCCTCCAAGCTTTTCCTTCCGTTTTCACATAAGTTCTGTGGCGCCGATTACGCAAATTTGGAATAATTCGGCAAATAAAAAAAAAAATCTCTTAGAAAACTTTATTATTTTGTGGCAACAATAGAAACACATTTGTGTGAGATTTTTTTGAAATTGGAGGACAAATACAAAAGTTTTTCTTTGCAGAAATTTGGGGCATTGGGTTTGTATGGCAGCACTATGACCCAGGGATCCTATTTACGCTGCAAAAGACGGACAGACAGACAGACGTACATCGCCCAATCGACTCACCAAGTCTTGCTGATCATACATGTATACTTTTTATATGGTCGGAGCAGTGGCGTGCACAGCCTTTTCATACAGGGTAGGCAGTCATATAATTTTCAGTTAGTAAGGTTTGAATCATTTTCAAAACGGGAAAAAAATCTTGTAAAAATTATTGAGAGAAAATATATCCTTCAAATTTGCTGCTCCGAAGCCATACCAACAACCTATGGTCGTTAATCTAATACATGTTAAAAATGAATTACATTAGAGGCCAGTTGTTAGAATCACTGCTTAATAGAATCCGTTTATTAGAATCAAATTATAAATGCCGATTGAAATGAATGCGAATCGGTCATTATAGTCAGCAAGTGGTTAGGAACGTTTTTGATTTCTCATTTTAAGCTAATTTGGCTCTTTCAACTAATTTTATTTAAGGTTTAAAACATTTCTTCGAGTTATGTATTTAGTGAACAAATTTTCAGGTATCCGGGACGCCCTGTTATCTTTGCTATACCAACTTTTATGTATTTCGTGCCAAAGACTGTTACCATTCTACTCATTCCTACCAAATTTAATGACGATCGGTTAAGCCGTTCGCGAGTTATTTAGTGAACAGACGGACGGACAAAATCGGTTTCATTTCAAGCGAAACAAAGCCTTAAATGAAAAGACCTTATAACTATTACTCGTGGTTATATAGAAAAAAGGAGAGATTCTATGCAACAAAAAAAAGTTATCGAAAAGGGTACGGATTCCATAACTTACGTGTGTATTTATATCAATTTAATTCAATATAGATAACATCCTCCAGAAGTGCAAATTTATTATACTCGTTTAACAGAGTCGCCCCCGGAATCAAAAATTGGAGAACCGATGTGATTCTGATATCTGGCGCCTGCTGTAACTTAATTTTTCTAGACGATTTCTTAGTTGATTAAAAGTCAAAATTTCCTATACAAATCCTTTCTCCATGTACATAATTATACATTCGAAAACTGCACTAAAGAAACATTTCGATCATTTATTACGAGAAGAGTATGTATAATCTCATCCACCCCATAAAAACTATGTAATTTATTATCTATGTATGTAAATAATTTGATTTGCTGATTATCACTAGCATTGAAGCATCTGTGCAAATTTTAATGTTACCCACTGCATTATTTCCATCATTCACCAATTTATAATGACGAATATGAGAACAAAGCGGAATAGACAACACACTTTCGCCGCGGTCCAACGAGTCGAGATAAAATCAAGCGAAAAGCATGCCTAGTGTCTTCGTAATTTCTCAGCCTAATTCGCCGCATTCATCACCTACGTGAAGTAGGTGTAATTTTCCATTGAAAAAACGCATACAATGTTGTATCATTGTGTGCGTATCTGAAAGGCAGTCCGAATTATGCCTGTTCTCGTTTTCTCGACGATGACTTGGATGCAATGAAGAAGAAGATAAGCAAGTAGTCCAAGCAATAAGATGCACTATCGAAAAAAGGACCAATTTCAGTGTTCTCCTTCTCTTTCTATCCTACCATATGTATTGTTAGTCTCGTTTAGTCCGGCTGTCAACTGTCATATTGGTTGAATGAATGAATGAGATAGTAAATGGTCCCACATTTTTGGTCTATGACTCTGTCCTCTATTTTCTTTGGCTGTGCTTTGATGAGAAGAAAATCGCCGTGTTTGATAAACAGATAGTGTGTGTTGTTGTTCACCGTACAGTGATGGAAATAATTTTTGTGTTATGTAAGATACATGCAAAATGTTAGGAGCATTAATAATTGATATTTTCACTTTTCGGTTAGGGTAGGCAGTGCTTTTATGCCTCTATGGAATGCACGCCACTGGGTGGGAGATACTTCCTTCAATGCGTTACAAACTTCATGACAAAGTTGATATACCTTTCCAATCTATGAGCGAAGGGTATAAAACTGCATGTAATTAAAATTGTCCAAATCCTCGCAGCTATACAAGCATTATTTTAAGGTTGCATTTGTAAATATTTATACCGTTTATTTTGTGTATTCCACTTCAATATAGAATTTTTCGAAATAGACTCGAAACCACTAAGCCGCATTCGAACATCTTTCATACACTTTCATTCCTAAGAGTCTATCCAGCCTCCTTTCAAATTCATTGAAAACAGATCCTTTTGACGGTCCCCCTATCCGTTCATGCCATCTCTTCATAGAGTATTCCTATGACCACAACATCATACTACAATATAGACTCAAGCAATATTGAAAAGAGCCAGGAAGTATTCGCTCCCGGATAGCGCAACGAGTGTTTTACACGAAAAGCTAATTAATACAGCTTGGGTGTCAGGTATCCTTTTTTTATGTATTTTAGAGGGGATACAAAAGAAAAACTAGGATGATGCTTCAGGCGAAGGACCAAAGATAGCAGTGTTTACTTCCCGGATGTCTTGTGTGCCAAATTTTCAATTTCTTCGTTAAAGATTTTATTCGGTGGCGCACATCCATTCACTTCTGGTAATATTATGTATACAGAGCGGATAGTACTTGTATACAAGTTTCATTTTTACTTGTACCGAATTTTATTATACGCTCTCAACTTTTCATATGACCGTTTCAATTTCTCTCCGGAAATTTTTCTTTTTTTCAATGTAAAAATATTTTTTTAGTAAACTTCATTTTACAGCCGGTTGGCGGACTTAATTAGTAATTAACGAAATGTTGATCTTTGAGCAAGTAATTTTTCAGTGTCTCCCATTGGCGATGTAGGTACGTACAGGAGAAACAAAGCTTCATTTTTTTTTAGTATGTACATACTGACGTCGAGAAAGAATGCTCATCGTCAACGTTTGTTTACTCGTTCGTATCGCATGTTGTTTTAAATTACTGGGGATAACATTTCGGGTGGGGGCTTTCTTTCCTAAAATTTTAATGTTGTTTCATGGTTTAATAATTGAAAGATTATTAAATTTAGTTGCTTGCCAGGTGATTGTAAGAATAACGGCAAATTTCTTCCTGCCAACTTAAAACTTTAAATTAGTATGGTAAAAGTTGTCTCAGTATATCAAGCTTTCAAATAAAATACAAACGAGATCGAGGCTAATTTCGGGCGCAGCCGAAATTTGAATACCCGTCACATTTGAATGCAACCTAGGCTTCTTTTGCGTTAACAATTTCTATCGCAGCCCTATGACGTGTTCCGATTGCATCTGTTCCTAGATGCGTTGAGGTTAATCCAGGAACACACTTGGATGAATTTTGGTTAAGATTCAAAAAGAAAAAAAGTTTTCTTACAAGAACCTAATATTTGGGGGTTGGTTTGTATGACAGCCCTATGACGTAATGTTCCGATTCCATCCATTCCTAGATATGTTTCGAGGCTTTACCATGAACACATTTGGGTGAAGTTTGGTTAAGATTGGTTCATAAAGAAAAAAGTTTTTCTTGGAAGAACCCAATTTGCAAGGGTTCATTTATATGACGGCCCCAAGACGCTGTGTTCCGATTACAACCGTCTTTTGAGTAAAATTTGGTTAAAAAAAATAAAAATAAATAACAGGCGCGACAATCCAACATTGGGCTAAGGCCGCAGGATGTGTTAGTGACATCCTATTTCCAAGATCTTATCTGCTTTTTGTTGAGGTAATGAGATCAGCATCACGCTCAGCAGTGTTATTTATCCCCATAAATGGGTACTCGTTTAACATCTGAGTGAGATCATAGTCCGTCACAAGCTCGTGAGTTCGAAAAACACCATGGAACACGGTGAGATTCGAACTCATGACCCTGTGCACTGAAGGTGCGCGCACTAATCGCTGGACCAGCCAGACTAATTTGGTTAAGGTCGGATTAAAATTGAAAAAGTTTTTCTTAGAAGAACTTAATTTTCACGGGTTGTTTGTATGACAGCCCTATGACGTAATGTTCCGATTCCATCCATTCCTAGATATGTTTTGAGGCTTTACTAGGAACACATAACACATTTGGGTGAGGTTTGGTTAAGATTGGTTCATGAAGAAAAAAGTTTTTCTTAGAAGAACCTAATCATCAGGGGTTGGTTTGTATGACAGCCCTACGACCTAGTGTTCCGATTTCATCCGTTTCTAGATATATTTTGAAGCTTTACTAATAAACACATTTGGGGTGGTTAAGATTGGTTCATAAAGAAAAAAGCTTTTCTTAGAAGAACCTAATTTCCAGAGGTTGGTTTGCATGACAGCCCTGACGTAGTGCTCCGATTTCATCCGTTCCTAGATATTTTTTGAGGCTTAACCAGGAACATACTTGGATGAAGTTTGGTTAATATTGGTACATAAAGAAAAACGTTTTTCTTAGAAGAACCTAATTTTCAGGGGCAGCCCTATGACCCCATGGTCTGATTCCATTCGTTCCGACATATATACAGCTAAGTAACTGGTTTATAACTTCATGTCACATGACCTTCTCCGTAGAGTGCGCATTTAAGCCGATATTGAGCTCGGAACATGACTGAAATTACAATTTCGAACTTTTTTTCAAAAAACAATGTTTAAAGTGCTGTATCTTGGGATCCTTTGCGCCTACAAAGCTGAAGTTACACTCAAATTAAAGAAGATTTTCTTAGCTTTAACAGTGCAGTGGACATCTTACTTGTAGGAAGCACATTTTAGCAATTACAAACAAAAATATGAAAAAAAGTCCGAAAATTTTGAGGTTTTTTTAGGGTCACGGGGTTGGCACAGGTTTTTCGAAGTTGCAAACTTGGTGGTACACTTCTGGTATCTATCCTAACAATATCCCAAAAAAAACAGAGCTGAGCAATTTTTTGCGACCTAACGCCTTATATTTCGGTTTATTGACTGGCCTAAATAATAAAGTGACGAATATTATTACTACCATTGCGTACTGTGATTTACTAATTCGGCCATTTGAAGGCCAAGAAATCCATTTTTAAGTTGTGATCCTCAGTGCTTTAATTTTCTTCCGCTTTTTTATCGTCAGTATATTACATCCTATAACAAATATGTGGCGGTCTAATTTAATCAGCATTGTCTTGAGGAATGACTCGGCGAGTCAAAAGGACAAATACAACAACAATACTGTATTTACATGTTTTTATTTATAAAGTAGTCATTTTCAAAAGCTTATTAAAATTATTTCATGACATTCATAACCCGCAATTGTATAGTGTGTTATGGTTTCCTGGTTTACAAAGCTCAATTTTGTTTGCGGTTTATGAAACGAGTTTATGTCCTAGTGTGTCAGGACTATAATGTCATAGGTCCCCAGGGACCTTGTTGGTCATCTAAGGGTTAAATAAAGTTTCCTCAATTGACCCGCATACCTTAGCACTCATAACACAACGTAATACGCTCCGCCGCCGGTGGCAGCGATCACGTAGTCTCTCCTTACGTAAAGCTTAGTTAACAATCTTAATTGTGAAATTCGCCTTTCGCTCTTTTATTTGCGTAACTCCAGATGGAATGACATGCTCTCCTCTCTAGTGACTGGAGCACAAAAATTATGGAAACTAAAAAAGTGCCTGCAACGAAAATAACGCTTTATCCCTCCACTTCTCTCCGCCAATGGCTCTACTGCATACACAAACATCTGTAGGTACTACACTAGTGCACGTTTTTCGATATTTTTTTGAATCTTTTTTTTTTTTAAATATTTTTACTGTAACGGCCAACGGAAAAATGGAATATCATACGCTGCTGGATTGACGTTGATCCTTTCTACACGCTTTAACGCACTGGGTGGGCAAGACTGGAAATCTCTAGTTTACCGTCATTGTTATTTACTGTGTTTTTTGTTAAATTATTTTATTTATAATTATTTAATATAATTGTATAATAGAATTTCGAATAGATCAACTTTTCGCGATTCAAATATAAATTTTGCTGCTAGAATAGGTACACATATTAAAACCTTGGAGACATTTATGAATATTGATTTCGCACTTAAATTTCAAACAATAAGTTTATAGCGATTCTGTGAATGGTCAAATCTGGAGAGTTGTCAACGTCTTGGCTCTCTATTTTTTTTTAATAGAACAAAATGGCAACGTTTTGTAGTCTAACTAACCACATTTTCAAACTTTCAAAATCCTAACTTTTAAACAGCAATTCGCATTCGAACAAGCCTTTTCAATTAAAACCCACGGAAAATCAACATCGTTGTCAAAGGAATGAAACATTTCATCATTAAAAAAAATATTATCTAGTAAATGTATAACCATACCTAATGGATCCACCCGATAAATTGCTTCCGGCAGAACTGACGACGGAAGCAACAATATAATCCACAAAATTATTGAATATCGTAGCCGCAAGGAAACCGTTTGGTAGGCAACCATCATCGCCATCGTCCTATGTTCATTAGACATCCTTCGCAAAGAACCGAATCTCTTGTTCTGGCCTATTTCGTCGACAAAAATATGCGCACCCGTCCACTATAAATAGTCGTCACTGTGCCATACACCAGAACAAAAAATTTACTATAAAAACAAAATGACACAATTTCATGGCGCACAATGTTTGTTGCTTCTATATTTTCGATGGTGTGTACGAAATTGTTGTTGGTGATTAAGTTGCAGAGCACATGGGGCGATGTATTATTTTGTGTACACAATTTCACAAGAGAATTGCAAATTCACTGCATAGCACAAAAGCATTTTGAAAGGATGCTGGACATTTTTTTGTATTTTGTCACATAGGGAACACTGAACTGTATATTGTATACACTTTCTATTATTCTGGTTTTTTAATTTGTTGATATTACACTTTAATTCCGGCGCGATTATGTTTAAATTTTCGAACAAGGGAACACTTTAAAATTAGATTTGTGTTGAAAATGAGCGCAAAACTAAATTTATTTTCGTTAGCTCTTTAGCGAAGTGAGTCACAGCGAATTATGTATGGATACATTGTGCATCACGAATTCGATGTATGTTCACGTAACATATTCGATTCCTCGACGTCAGGACTATCGGTCTGTCCAGGTATACGAGAGCACATAATTCGTGCATAATGCTGATCAGACTGACGAATCTTTTGACTGAAGGTCGGTCAGAACTGTTGCGCGACCCGCGCACATACAAATATTTTCGGATATAGTAGACAGATTTATGATTAGGTGCGTGATGCTCATTTGAATATTCAACATGTGTGATTGATGTCGCCGATGTCGTCGTTCATCACATAATCATACATTTATTATTATTAGCAGACATAGAAAGACGAATCGCGTTAAGTCACAACTCGTACATAATTAATTATCAATGGATTAAATTCATTCACCGTACGCGAGATTAATAAAAGGGTTGCGCGTCGTCCAAATGACTAACAATGTAATTCAATATGTACACACAGTATCTTTTCACTATTAATTCAACACAACTTCTTAGCACATGAACTCTATTACACAATATCATTAACTCTGTGCGTACATTTCTTTTTCCATTATTTCGTAACCAGAATTGATGTTGGAGCATATAATTCTTTATTTATTCACGGTTATCACAAGCAATTTTAGGAGGCGTCTGACGGTTTAACGAACTCGAACTCGACGATCACATTGTGCCCGTGGTTATTTTATTAGATACAATCCGATCTTAATCAATCACCGCTAATAGAAAATCAATTTTGATGCTATTTGAAGATAATTATGCAATAAAGAATGGATGACTCGACACATTTTCAGGTATAATTCAAATCAATTAGTAAATTTATGCGTGACTATGCTGAGGATTTGACATTCCAGGAAAATTAGGTGATTGAAAACAGCCACCTGTAATTTTAATTAAATATTTGTAAATTTATAGTCAATGGGGATGGAGTATGGAGAAACCCTTCGTCGATCAAAATTGTTGGATTTGTTAACACATTGGAAATTTATTAGCATAAGCATTAAGTACAATTTATTGCAAGATTTCTGAATTTTATAAGCACTTGTAAATTATTGAGGGTTGCATATATACGAAATGCCCGGCACAAAAAAATCCATAAACTAATTTCTTTAATTCAATATTCCCAAATCAAAATCCGTACTTTAAAAATTCCTGATAATCCCCAATATCCATATACACAAATACATAACAAATAAAACTTTCATATGGTTACACGGTATACGAGATCCCCAATCACGAAACCCCCAGAACCAAATCACCAAATGAATAGCAAGATCTGTGTGTTGGGACGCAGCCTCCGCTTCCCACGAAACAGCCGTGGGGCCCTCCGCTGCCGTCCCTGTTCCCATTCAGCACTTTTCGAATCGATATGCCCGTAAATCGGGAAATTGCTCGGAGAGCAACATTCTTAACAATGTCGTATGTATGAACACCAAATGAAGTTAGTCCTTATAACCACAACTTGGCAAAATATCATGGTAACGATTTTCTTGAACACCCGGAGTTTTTCCAAAACCTCAGTTTTTATTTCAGTACCGCCTTTTTTTAAGTTTTAAGCACTGTTCTGAATATACAGGGTGTCCGGAAGCTGCCGCATAAACGCACCGGATTGTGATTGCTCATGTGATTTCCAGCAAAAAAGTTGTACAAACATACCCCCTTAGCTTAACCCTTTAGCTGCCACAGGCATTTGAAATTTTTTGAAAAAATAATTTTCTTGTACGACTAAAACTTTAATATTTCAAAAGCTGTACTAGCTAGAATGGTAACATAAGATGATTGTTACAGCCAACAAATTTACCTAAAAAATAAAACCAACGGCACTAAAATCGAATAAGAGGTTTGGTTTTTACAGGACTTCAAAATCAAATTTTAGTGATTTGACCCAAAAACAATATGTTTTTCCATCTCAATTTTCTCCAACTTCTGCCAAGGTGAGGTGCTTGTACGATTCTTTTAAAAGTTGGTGCATAGTCTATCGATCAATTCTTTGTTACATCATTTTATTCTAGCGTCGTTGGAGAAAATTGAGATGAAAAAATAGATTGTTTTTGGGACAAATCACACAAGTTTGACTTTGAAGCTCTGTAAAAACCAAACCTCTTATCGGATTTTAGTCTGGTTAGTTTTATTTTATGGGTAAATTTGATGGCTGTAATAATCATTTTGTTTCGCTATTCTAGCTGGTCTAACTTTGGAGATATTGAGCGTTAAGTCGTGGAAGAAAATGATTTTTTCAAAAATCTTCAAATGCCTGTGGCAGCTAAAGGGTTAAGCTAAGAGGGTATCACAATCCGGTGCGTTTATGCGGTAGTTTCCGGACACCCTGTATATTTTGTTTAACACCTGTGCAGTATTGGATTTTTTCGACGTTTTTTGGCAATGTAGACATTCAGTTCATTTGGTATCGAACACCAAATGAACTGAATGTCTACACTGAACCAAATATTTCTTCATATGAACGATTTTTTTTTCGTGAAATTTTGAATAAAATTTTTATTTGATTTGAATAATAAATTTGTTGCATTGAATAAGTACGCGTAGATTTTTAGAAAAAAATTTGCATATTATTTAATATGAAAATTTAGTTTTTCGTTTTATCAAATTAACTAAATTTTCATCAGTTTTATTACTATTTGCTTACAATTTTTTATCAATTTGAAGAAATCGCACTTTGTAAAAGTTTTTCTTCGTATAGAAGAAGTTATTCAAACTGACGATTTATTTTCGCTAAATTATTGGAACCAACTGTAAGATTGACAAAAGTTAGTTATAATAACAAATTCACAATTTGTCAGATTCGTCAAAAGGATGAAATTTAATCAAATGGAAGAATAGCATCATTCTTATATTTTATATATATTATATTTTATCATAGTGAATAAATTAGTCATATTGACTAAATCAATTCTTCTCTTTACGAAATTTCTTCACACTGATGAATTTATAGTAACGCATTTTCTGTTTCTTTTCGATTTTTTGAGTAGTAATCTTTGCCTTTAAATTTTAATCGAAATCTCAATTCCAAAAGAAATATTTTAAAACAATTTGTGAGAAAAATACAAAATGTTAATTTTTAATATTAAAAAAAAAAATAGAAAATTTCTTCATATTGACAAATTATTCGTCAATTTACGAAAGTTTCGTAATTATTCAATATGACTATGGTATTCTTCAATCCAAATAACAGCTTCATTGACCTATTTTGATGAAATATTCTTCATTTTAAATGTAAGTTCGTCGAATTTACGATTTTTTTGGTTCAGTGATACCATATTTAAGGAGGACTTTTTTTCTAATTTTTGCTTTATTTATGTCGGTATTTATTTAACACACTAAACTCAATTGCTCACAGGCTAATGTATCACCGGTGAAAACCACACAATTATTATTCTCAGGGCAAGCATTTTTTTCAAGTTCTCGGCGATTTTCAATGGACATTAGAGAGGTTTACCATGTCGTACATTATAGTACGGCTTCGTAGACGTCCGAAAGGAAAAATTCGCTTGCCTGCCACACACAAAACAGTATATGTACCACAATTTTGTGCGTCCCAAGTAGGCATGGGCGTATTTCCATATATTTCTTTAAACAGTCTGAATTGTCGAAAATATTTGCCGTGATTATACACCCGTGCCTATACTTGAGACAAGCTAAATTGTCCTATACTGTTTTGTGTGTACGGCAAGCAAGCGAATTTTACCTTTAACCTTCGGATGGTTCAGTTAAATTTTACATACGTAAATGGTTCAGTGGGGTCTGACAGCCCTAAAGGCAAAAACGCTCTAAAACTTAAATCTTTGCTTTTTTTATTGTAGCTAGTTTGGTTTCGTGGAATTTGGGTTGGGAACTTGATGTGCGGAGGTTACGTATTCATTCACCGCCATCTTGATAGACAGGCAGGACTGTCGAAATTCGATTTCGAAAATTTGGTACCTTAGCGCCTGTGGTTGTTGCTATTGCTATTGTTGTAAATGCGGTTCCGTAGCCACATGACAGGTCATTTTATCAGCTGATAATCTGGCCTGTCTATCAAGGTGATTCATTGCTTTGGAGACTAGTCACTTAGGTACAAACATAATGCCGATTATCTGTTTAGTGATTTTGATGGAATTTATGATGACAAAAACTCTGTGTTCTGCCAATAATAAGATCATAAAAAATCATCAATGTTAACCCTAGTCCAGCGGCATGGGTACAAATTTACGTTTTTAAAATACCATAACTGTTTTTTCCACTAGGACCGATTTGTCTGAAAATTTCTGACATCTATACGTTTTTAGTTTCAAGTGTGTGCTCAATTTCAGTCCCCAAGTTAGGGAGCAGCTCAATTTCAGTCCCCAAGTTAGGGAGCAAAATTCATTCTATACCATTTCGCAGTGAATGCTAATGCTTAGAGATACATATGATAGCATCAATAAGTTGAGAATCAACTGAAGTATATACCTAAGTATTTTATTAAGGAATTTTGTTAGTACTGACCCAGGTCCTTGGATGTATTGATTTATAACGACCTGTGAATAAGCGATTTCTAGTTATTTGAAATCAATCTAAACATTTTTGGGAATTCATTCTTTACTCAGCTTAGCATTATACAAAAAGGACAACAAAATATTTTAAATAATTACATAATTTAAGAAACTAAATTACAAGAGAAATAAAATAAAATTTGCAAATAATTTGTTTTAATTTTAAACATTTCTGACAATGTATGTAGGAAACCAAAGAACAACAGTAACTACGAATACTAATAATAGAATGTGTCTAATATAAAAAATCGAAAACGGATGATTTTATTAAAGACAAAAAAGAAATATTAAATAGAAAAAAATAAATACTGGCTACTCAAAAAGGAACTTAAATAATCTTGATTGCTTAAATCAAAATCTTTAAGCAGGCTTGAAATCATTCAAGCTCTGCCTTAAATCCGAAGGCGACCCATTAAAAATCGTGGACCCAATGTACTTAAATGTCTTGTAGTAGCCATTTTTTTTGCACCGTGGGGTATGTAATGGACACTGGAGTTGTCTTCTAATTAAATATTTATTGATATGCACGTTAAAATAATTTTTGTTCACATGCATATACTTCAACGCGGAAAATAAGTAAATTTGCCTCACATTCATAACATTTCATAACCAATTTTTCAAAATTTTTACAATTTTGGGTGGTAAAGTTGAATGAATTTTATGACAATTACAATTACCAACTACAGTCATAATTACTATTTTTCCACTACAGCAATTGGCTTGAGTTTAGATTTCCGAAGATTAGAAGCAGAAAATTATCCTTACCGATTCTACTTGCTTGACAGGACCTGCCGGTTCTGATAATATACGTAACACTAACGAAAATGTGGTAAATTTTGATGTTTTTATCGTTAGAGGTAACGGGTTCTAGTGAAGAAATTTTTTTTGGGAGGGGGTTAATTTATTTATTTATTTATTTATTTCACCATATACGGACTAATGTCCTTGATACAAAGAAACGATTAACAAATTAAGTAAAAAAGAAAAATTAATGATAAAATTGATAGATAGAAAGTAAAATGACAGAAAAATAGAATAAGTACTTATAGACAAATTAAGAAAATAAAATACAATTGTTAAGAAGAAGCTGAAAACAAACTCAAATCCAAGTTGATAACCGCAGCTTTTAATTCGTTATAGTTTGTATTGAATAAATCGAGATGGTTAGAGACACTGTTTCCAAAAATTTTAATTCGTTCGATTGGAGAGTATTTAATATAATTTGTTCTGCAATTGAGAAGCTGAAAGATATCTTTATTTCTAGTATATCTCGACGGAACTCTAAATGATATATCACTAAGTAAGTCTGGGACATCAAGGTTATTATTCAAGATCTTGTAAAGAAACACTACGTCATAAAAAGTTCTGCGGTTAGCGAGAGACGTCGTGTTAATTGTATTTAATAACTCCGAATAAACTATATTTTCCCGACTAATGTGCAATTTGTATGCAATAGACCTTAGGAACTTTTGTTGAACTTTCTCGATCGATAACGAATGTGTTACATAATAAGGATTCCACAATACTGATGCAAATTCAAGTTTGCTTCTTACTAGGGAAAAATATAATGTCTTCAAAGCATGTATGTTAGAAAATTGTATGGTATTCCTCATTATGAAACCTAAAGTTCTTCGAGATTGATCGCATATTCTATTAATATGAAGATTGAAAGTAAGAGATGTGTCCAAAGTTACACCTAAGTCATCAATTCTATCAACTTGTCTCAGTGGTACATTATCGATTGAGTAGCAAGGAGTATATTGTACTTTTGTTCTATTGAAAACTATGTACTGACATTTATCAACGTTCAATTTTAAGCAGTTGTTGATGCAATAAGTGTTTAAGCTATCAAGGTTCGACTGTAAAACCGCCTGGTCATCCGGTGACGAAATAGCCTTGAAAAGTTTGCAATCGTCAGCAAATAAAAGAAACTGCACTCCATCAAAGGCTCGGTATATATCGTTGATAAAAATGAGAAAAAGTAATGGACCGAGATGGGAACCCTGTGGAACACCAGAGGTGGGGCAGAAAGGATCAGAGAGAGAATCCTCAATTTTTACAAATAGTTGTCTGTCCCTGAGGTAACTGTTCATCCAGTTGAAGATAGAACCATAAAAGCCTATAGCAGAAAGTTTCCTTAACAAAAGATCAAAGTTTACAACATCAAAGGCTTTAGAAAAGTCTGTATAAATTTCATTAAAAGCCTCCACAATTTGCAAATCAAACATACCAAGCTCTTCCAAAATCACTTATAACTTAATTTGAACAGTTTTCTACTTTCTATCTGTGAACTAATTTTAGACTTTCTCAAATTAAAATTCCAAGGTGCCCCTTTTTTTCAATTTCCTCTCTAAAGTTTTGCCGTTTTTTTCGATTCACCCACTCTAAAAATGAAACCCACATAAAGCCAAATTTTTAAAACATCCACATCTGCAAAAACAATTACCAATTTGTAGCCACCCAACATTGCATAACGGTTTTTCTTTTCGGTCAAATACCTAGTCTAAGAAAAATGGCATAATTGGTCGGCAAAAATCCTACATCGGAATTTTTTTTTGATTATTGTTGGGAATGGTCCCCAGATTATGGCATTAAAAGTCCCAACCGATCGGGGGACCGCAACCTTAGAAAAAGGGGGGAACGTGGGGCATTTTTTTTTCGGTTTTTTGCGATTATTTCAAAAACAGTAAGAGATACTGAAAAATGGTCTGAGGACGAAAAAAACTACATAAAATTATCTTTGCAATGATATATAACACATTAGAGTTGCCAATTGAAAATTTTGACGTTAGAATAGAACATAAATTAGAATATTTTCATTTTAGACCTTTTTTAAAAGTTCCATAACTTTTGAAAGAACGCTAATTCAGCCGTAAAATTTGGTATAAGTATTCACAACAAGTTTAATCTAATTTTAACGTAAACATTGAATCGCTCCGGTCAAGGACCTCCATTATCCCCGCATTTAAATTTTTCAAAACGGCATATCCATAACTACCCCCAAAATTGGAGCAGAGTGTCCACCAAAAATCAGTTCATTCGGATAAAAAATAAGGGTATCTCCCATACAAAGTGACCCATCAGGAGTTTGTTCTACGTACTACTCATTTTATAAACTGTAGAACAAAGTTGTCATGGGTCACTTTGTATGGGACGTACCCTTAGTTTTTATCCGAATGAGCTGATTTTTGGTGGGTGGGGTGACTATGACGTCCAATTGCAACAAACCAAAATTTAGCACTCTGCTCCAATTTTGGGGGAGTTATGGACATGCCGTTTTGACAAATTTAAATGAGGGGATAATGGGGGTCCTTGACCGGAGCGACTCAGCGTTTACGTTAAAAATATCTTAAACTTGTTGTTAATACTTGTACAAAATTTTACGGCTGAACTAACATTCTTTTAAAAGTTATGGAGCTTTTAAAAAAGGTCTAAAATGAAAATATTCTAATTTATGTTCTATTCTCACGCCGAAATTTTCAATTGGCAACTCTAATGTGTTATATATCATTGCAAAGATAATTTGATGTAGTTTTTTTCGTCCTCAGACAATTTTTCAGTATCTCTAACCGTTTTTGAAATAATCGCACAAAACCGAAAAAAGGCCCCCCTTTCCCCCTTTTTTTAAGGTTGCGGACCCCCCCATCGGTTGGGACTTTCTATGCCATCATCTCGGGACCATCCCCAACAATAATCAAAAAAAAATTCCGATGTAGGATTTTTGCCATTCGATGGCCATATTTTGGTCCAATTTTCTTAGACTAAAATACATACAAACAGTGAAGGTATTCAGACAAAATGTACTAAGGAACAACTGTACCTTTCACACCTACAATCGTTGTAAAAATCTGCCATCTGGACGATGGTTAAAAAATATATGCTCTCAAGTAACCTAGTTGTCACAAGAGTCTCGACAGAGCTTGCATCAGCTATGATGGTATAATCTAGCTCCCGCTCCATGCCTTAAAAAACTAAAAACTGGCCTATGTGCTATTTTATCAAGTTAACATTTTTCCTTTAAATCTAATATTTCATCATGTGTTAGCATTTAAATAGAACCATTACCATTACAAAAAAAAAAACAAGCTCACGCAAAAAGGGTCCATTACAAATTTCAGCCTTATTCAACATCCATCAAAACTTTTCCAGGAAATAATTTTGCATACATATTTGCATTAACTCAAATTCCTGTTCATATACTCAAGACATCCGCATTGGCCAAACTAAATTATGAATAAATTAACCCCGAAATTGCGTAGCTTGAAGCACGTATTTAAGTGGAGTTCCACGAAAAGGAAAAGAAAACGCTCTACTGGAAAATTCGCCTTCAGCCACCTTCATCTACGGTTATGAAATTTTGTGAAATCGGAGATCGGCTGACATTCACACAATTTTGTGCAAGTCAAATGAAAAATGAGTTTGAATCCTGCTGGTTTTTAACCGAAATGAATTGAATCGTGAACAACAAAAATTTAAGTCTAGACGTATAATGTCAGTTTCCATTAAATGTATATACGAGTATGTATAGGACAATGCTATAGTAGACATCAGATGATGCAGATTTGTGTGTTGAGCACAACGTGTTAAAGTTGAAGGACACGACGTCGAAAAACGTAAAAACGATCAAAGTTTCCCGAAACAACTTTTACGACAAGTATGTATAGTTATCTTTTCAATAAACCAAATGAGGCTCGGAGAAAATGACGAAACTTGTTCTATAAGAAAAAGTGAAAGCAAGATTGATGTCAGGCAATTTATTTAAATATGTTGTAGCAGATTTTTGAAATATTTCTGGATACAGACACGGGGAATAAAGCTTAGTCCTTCGTCTTATCGGCTTATCATATAAATTTTTTTTGATGTGATGCCGTGCATGGTTGCTAAGAGAACGCACCATGCCCCACAAGGGGTTACCGTACATAGAAGAAGAAGAAGGAGTATGTACTTGTTTGGAAACATAACCTTAATTCGAGAAAGTATTGTGTAAGTATGCAAAGGCTCATACTCGACCTGCACGGTCGAGCTTCATGGTGGTAAACGCCTTGACGCCACATCAAATCCCTATAGAATTCTTCCGCAAAATTCAAGTGGTTTTCTTGTGCACAGATAGACAAAAGACGTAAGACCTGATGGGCCGTTTCAGATTGTAAGAAAACGACCGTACGGGTAAACTTGCACGACAACAACCTAACGTACGATAATTTCACACTATCCGCTCAAAACACGGATGGGCGAATAATAATAATAAAGCAAATGTGTCCATGCACGCTTCAAAGTTAGTGTAGAAAGACAATGAAGTGTCGAGTCGACAAGATCAAAATGAAAGTAAAAACACTAGCCGCATTATGGGTTTATTATCGTCACAGGAAAAAAGTCAGCGATCGGGAGATGCTATCGTAGGTCCGGTTGTAATGCGTTCGTACAATACTCCAATCAATAGAGACGAAATAATAGGGGTTAGCGTGCAAAAATTGGGGACTCCTCAAATTTTTGATATGTTATAAAGACAGGTGGGGTAAGTTAAAATCCAAGTTTGCGTCATTTTCCCCCCTGTGCTCCCGCCGCTATCTTCAAAAAAACCCTTTCATCAGTTTTTGGCCTGTAACTTCTTTACAGTCCATTTGAGCACAAAATCTGCCAAGACAATTTTGTAGAGGACAAAATTTCCTACAAATTTAATCTAAGGTGTTGTACTCTACAATTCAAATTAACAGAGTTATAGCGCCACGAAAATGGAGAAAATATCAAAAATCATGCCAATTTCAAACTAACAAAAACGCATTGTATACCTACCAAGAACTCATAATGAAATTTTTAGTATATTCTTTGCGCTATAACTCTGCCAATTTTGATTGTAGAGTAAGACTTGTCAGATGAAATTTATAGGAAATTCTGTGCTTTACAAGATTGTCTCGGCACATTTCGTGCTCAAATGGACTGGAAAGGAGTTATAGACCGCAAACTGATAAAAGAGCCGATTTTAGATGGTTTTTTCAAGATAGCGGCGGGAGAACAGGGGGGAAAGTGACGCAAACTTGGATTTTAACTTACCCCACCTGTCTTTATAACATATCAAAAATTTGAGAAGTCCCCAATTTTTGCAAGGTAAAATCTCCCCGTTGATTGGAGTACAATTCATACGAAAGAAAAACAATCGTATCACGATTGTGAAACGGCCCGATGGATGGGTGTGTTTATCTGTACGAAAACACAAAGATTTGACAAAAAAAGGTATAATTGGGGAAAGTGAAAAAAAAACTGCATCGACAATATTTTGACATTTGAATTATTTCGTGGAGTGTAGTGTAATAAATTTGGAGTGAAACACATATGGGTTGTGTGATCACATAGCCACTCTGGACTAACGCATGGCATGTGTTGCTATGTTTTCTCTAAGATACACATTTATCCAAATTGTCATTAATTTTACAATAGAATCAGTATTATTTTTTTTTCACCGCGGGTTCGAAACGGCCGACTGTCATATGGATTATCAATTTTTTGTTTTACCAGTGATATGGTACACAAAATTAAGTTATGCCATTTATGGCTATTTTGTATACACAAAATCATTCAGCGTTACAATGATCAATTACTGTCAGGACATCCGGTTAAAATATAATTAAAAATTTACAAAGCGAAATTAGTAGGTACCTATCTATCGGTAACCGGTAATAGGGTAATAACAACCGGCAAAAATCATCTACTATGCGGAAATTTTCCTCATCTAATTAGGTAAACTTTCGGGAACACACCATAGACAGGAAGTGTTTCCGGGCTGAGAATCGATGAATACTCCTAATAATGGCTTTACAGCATAGTACTGACATATGTAGTTTTGTTAGTTTATTCATTTAACTTAGAGTGGAGTGTACTATTCGGGATATTGCATAATTGAATGAAAATAGATGACCGCACTTTCATGGAGTTTTGATTGAGTTTATAATGGTAGAACGGAAGTTTGATTTTCCAATAAATAAAAAGTTTCATTTGAGCTGAAGGTCCTACAATTACATATGATGCCATGAAATAGGAGTCGATGGTGACATAACTGTCAGAATTGTCAACGACTTGCTGGACTTGAAATGACCCGGACCTTACAAAGGACTGAGATATCGATGGTTGGTACTTCATACGGCAAATGAATGCAGAAGGGTATTCTAATTTTGAGTTGCCTGAAACAGATTCTCATTGACTCTGTTTTCTTTTTTTCAAGCCAGTATTTATGACTTCAATTTCGCCGATTTTTGATGTATTTCATAATGTAGGCTTGCCTTTAAGCTGTTGAAATATTGCTATGGGAACGAGGTAGCTCACGAACAGGCCAGGCAAAGCTCCACACCAGTGTTTTTTTTAGAACGAAGCTTTCATAAAATATAGACGACCGTTTAAAATACTTCAGTTGCGCTTTTGGGATAACCTTCGAGGGGTTAGACACCATTTGTAAAAGGTGGGGTTACGTACAAGTTTTTGAGGCAGGTATTATGAGGAAAATCCACACAAAAAAATTGAAAAAACGGGTTTTTAGGGCCAGTGAAAAGGAGCAACACAAAAATTAAAAAGAACAAGAAAACAACAAGAAGAGGGTAAAAAAATAACACAGAGGGAGAGATTAAGGAAATTAAATATATGTTTTCATATTCAAGTAATAAGTATAACCATGTTATAAGACAGAATTGAGAATGGTTAAATTTTCAAAATAAATTCAGGAGAACCTTGCGTTTCAAATAAAAACATGAGGGCACTAAAAATGAAGTTGCAATCTTTCGTATTTCCGCATCATCCTTAAATGGGCCTAGTCTCTTTTATATATTGCGTTTACTTGTATTACTCTTATCACTGAATTATCACAATATTTGATATTCGTCACTGGATGGCAACTTCGATAGTGATCTATAATAATAATCTACACTAAATCACTGGCAAATACTCGCCCATGTGTTAAATCTTTACGAATATTACGTTTCTGTGAAGTGCATTTTCTTCAAATCAGCTGAAACTGTTTTTTCCAAATTGCATTAACCTAAGGTGACCAGACTCCCAAAAGCCCAATGCTGTACACACACTTGCGGAATTCGGGCTTCAAGCAAATGCTTAGCCATACTTCCAGGTTCCAGGTCTATGTGACAAAAATGTGTACTAATGCTTGACAGAGAGAGGTTTGAGTGCAGCGAAGGGCGATCTACAGGATCTAAGCAATCATACGGACGAGTCAAAGGTCTAAATTTGACGATTTACGGTCCATTAGCTCACCGCTAGCTTCACTTGCACATAGCCTTATCATTCTTCGCACCAGCACTGCGTCGCAAAAATGTTGTCGGATTCTGAAAAGCGCGAAACTCATGGCGAGAGAGGTCTAGATGACGCGAAAGGCGAGGCACAAAATTTAAGTAAACCTAAGGACGAGCCAGAGGTCTAAATCTTACCAATTGCCTTTCATTGGCTCACCGTTCACTGGACTCGCACCTCGCCTTGTCTTATTCCGCAACAGCACTACGTCGCAAAAATATTGGCGAATACTGTCTAGCCAAAGATCTAAATTTTACGAATTGCCTTTCATTGGTTCACCGCTCTTTGCGCTTGCACTTCGCCTTATCCTATTTCACAGCAGCACTGCGTCGCAAAAATGTTGGCGAATTTTCTAATGCGCGACAGACAGTGCGAGGTTTGATCGGAGCGAGGAGCAAAATTAATAAATAAAAATACCGGCTGCGCCCGCAATACGAGGGTTTTTTAGCATTTTAATTCATAGTGAATATTTTGTGTACATATATTTTATAAGTAATAAATAAGAATTGTGCACAACATTAATGAAATGCTTACTGTAAATCTATTTTTGGATTGGTCTAATTAAAGGTGGAACAGAATGAAAGGCGCTAGCCTTTCATTCTGGATTTACTATTTACCCAGTTTGTATAAAAGTACTCCAAGGCAAATCTAAAGGCATTTTTCGATTTAAGATTTCTGATGGCCTTTGACCAAAAAGAAACTCAGGCAAACGTAAGGATGGCTTGGCTTTATATATGAGCTGAATTATTAGCTGTAAATCTACTGTTACTATTTTTTAATCAAGGAAAAGCAACTTATATGAAATGATTCCATTGTGTCCCCTGACATAAGAGCCCATGCAAGCTTTCCTATGAGTATTGAACAAGTATACTTTTGCAGCTATTCAGGGACACCCTGTTAACTTGGTTCTACTAACTTCAAAAATTTTTGTGGCAAACACTATTACCATTCTATGCATTTCCACCAAATTTCAAGTTCATTGTTTCATCAAGTTAAAAGATATAGGTACATTGAAGAAATGCTTAAGAGGCTTGCATTGTGAAAGGCCCTTACTAAATACTTATTTGGCTATATTTCCGGTTTGGATACAGTTATTCGAATGAAAATTCGTAGACATATTCTATATGTAATTTTCTAAAAACCCTTAGCAGAATTTTCATATTTGGAAACCTAAGAGGGGCTACACACGAACAAATTGAAATTTTACAAATTTACTGTTATTTACTTTTCCTTTGCAAAAGTCAACAGTTTTAATATTTAACGTATATAAGGCCCTACCGACCAATCTTTGTGCAAAGTTTCATATCGATTCCTATAACGGTTTAGAAAAACGGAGCTCGAAAAGGAAGTTTAATTTTAAACGCCAATAACTGTTTTACCGTTACTCGAAACTGGAAAATTTTTACTGATATGAGATGTACTCGTTTAGATCTTTGATTTAAATATCCATACGTCAATCTCCGATAAAAACTAAAAAAGTCGACTTTTTTCAAACGTTCGGGACACCCTGTTGTCTTCTTCCTACCAACTTCTAAGGTATATGTGCCAAAGACTGTAACCATTCTACACATTCCTACCAAATTTCATGACAATCGGTTGAGCCGTTCGCGAGTTATTTAGTGAACAGACGGACAGACGGACAGACGGAATTATTTCATAAGGGTTTTTTGAAAAAAAATTTCTAAAAAACCCTAAAAACCAAAGACGAGCCAGAGGTCTAAAAATCTTATCTAAACCAGGGTGCAATATTTCAGGAGCAGAGTATGCATTTCTCCATGGTTACATACATTGTTGATGCCATACCGGTCTCTTGGGCTGTTCAAGCCGTTTTAAATGGATTCTAGGGAAATTTGGGAATTTTTTTAAAACTCCATGCCGTGTCCTTTCTTTAGTATGTATTTTCATAAAGAGGCTGATAAAGGAATCGGAGTACAGTTGCTGATTTTTCCATCGTTTTGTCATAAAATAAAGTCTTTTGACGGCTGTAACTTTGAGTCTTGGCAGCTAGTGGAC
Source organism: Microchrysa polita (assembly GCA_949715475.1). Classification (NCBI taxonomy): domain Eukaryota; kingdom Metazoa; phylum Arthropoda; class Insecta; order Diptera; family Stratiomyidae; genus Microchrysa; species Microchrysa polita. The sequence goes on from OX454420.1 coordinate 63,288,839, forward strand.
GATTTGCTTTTATTAGAAAATACAGAAGTGCGATTTGGGCAGCTGTAGCTTCTGAACGCGGATAAGTGGACCGTGAAATTTGGAGGAAATATGAGCACCAATAAGAGCACCATTTCAGAGAAGGGTTCCCGAATTATCGAAAATGAAAGATTGTCAAACATAAATGTGCGATTATCTCGCTTAATATCGATTGCACAGTGAACATGGGACAAACTTTACGCACCTTAAAAGCGAACATGTATGATTGCATGCCTCATGGAGAGTTTATTATGTAGTGGATTGGGTTTCATTGTGTGGCATGGGGAATGCTGTACATTTTGCTGTACACTTCCTAATGCTGTACGACATGTCAAAATGCTGTACTGTACAGCAAAATGCTGTACGTCTGGTCAGCTTACATTAACCCTCTAACAAGTAAGGCATCCCTGAAGATGCCTTCACTAAAATTAAATTTTTAAGTTTTGCAAAACATTTTGATTAGTAGTCTGGCTGGTCTAGCGGTTAGTGCGCGCACCTTCGGTGCACAGGGTCATGAGATCGAATCTTACCGTGAACCATAGTGTTTTTCGAGCTCACGAGCTTGTGCCGGAATATGATCTCACTCAGATGTTAAACGAGTACATATTTATGGGGATAAATAACACTGCTGAGCGTGATGCTGATTTCATTACCTCAAGAAAAAGCAGAGAAGATGTTGGAAATAGGATGTCACTAACACATCCTTAGTCCAATGTTGGATTGTCGCGCCTGTTATTTATTTTTTTAAACATTTTGATTGACCCAGTCACTTTTGTATCGTTGTGTACATATTTCATAAATAGCTATTTTTGGTTTGAGCGAGCTACCTTTTATCATTTGCGGTTTATAGACAGTTGAATATTGAATTTTAATTCGAGTGATATTATCAGAAAAGTAAGGCAAGTGCGTAACACAAAAGTGCATTATCAAAACACATATTTCTTCAAAGGGATTGATTACAGTGTGGAAAATAAAATGAATTTTGCGTGAAATCAATCGATATAATTGACTGTGTACAATTAAAAAATGAGTAGAAATGGGTCACGTGAGGGTCACGAGTACGACTCATGGTACATACAATACTGGATGATAGCACACCTCATTTGTCTATAATTAATGTTCCACATGACCCCTCTATCTTTAACCGTTATAAAGTTTTAGCATTTTTTGTAAATAGGGTCACAAAGCTCGACTTGCTGATCAAAATCACTATATATGCCATCCGAGATTTGACTTCATTTTCTGAAACTGCATAAAATTCTACATAAAACAACTCTTTTCCCAATTAAATATGTAATTAAAAAAAACCTACCAGATACTACCATTCAAACTTTAATGAAATTCGAAAATAGATTTTTCATTGAAAATTCAATTTGTAAAATTGTAACAGTACTTTAAACTGACAAATGTTGCCTCATAATGTTAGCTTTCGAACAACATATAAAAATTAGGGTCTTAGGATTTGCATGTTTTACGTGTTAAAAAGAATACCTGCACAAACAGAAGTACGAATATAAAGATTTTTCCCCTAAGCGAAAACTTCTCGGAGTTTTTTTTAAGATTTATTTGATAGATGCGATTAATTCTATGAATTTAATAACTTTGGGTGATATGATTATTGACTTGCTTTCTAGTTCTTTTGATGTGTTCAATTACAAACTTGTGATGTCTTCTTTTGGTTTCGAAACTTGCATCAACGTGCCGACACGCATTACCTACCGAAAATCATATTTTTTGTCGTCTAAATAATTTGCCGGTTCTTTTTGAGAAGCTCTGTTTCTACTTTCAATTTCTCATACCATTGCACGACATGCCTCTTTTTTAGGAATATACCGCAGAAGGATAATATTGATGTCAATTCAGATATGGGTTCGGTTGCCAGCCATACCACTTCCTGTCAATTGTATTCAAATTATTCACTATTTTATAGCATTTTTCTTTTTGATAATAGAAATCGGGTATGTTGTCATAATAGCCAGTTTGATCAACCGGCTAGTATGACACACAACGGACGAAACCACCTGACAATGCAAATCGCCTGAAATGGTGAATATTTCGGGGGTCATACCAGTCGGTTGATCAAACAATTTTATTGATCAATGTAGCATTTTTTGTTAATTATTTTATAATAAGAAAATTACTTTTCTTGTTCTGAATAAAAAACGTGCGACGATCCAGGCCAAATATCGAAACCCGTTTCTCTATGAAGCTCTATATCAGAGAGTGGCGACAGGACGATCATGGCCACAGAGCACGACCCTTCGCATTTGAATGAAAGCTAACCTCCTTTTGTGCTAATAATTATTATCTAGTATTTCGATTATCTCTTCTTAGATATGTTTTGAGGGTTTACAAGAAACACACTTGTGTGAAGCTTGGTTAAAATTGGTTTATAAAGAAAAAAGTTTTCCTTAGAAGAACCAATTTTTTAGGGCTCGTCTATGTGAGAGCGCTATGACGTAGCGATCCAGTTTCATCCGCTCCTGGATACGTTTCCGGGCTTTACTAGAAACCCACTTGAGTTAAGTTTAATTAAGATCGGTCGATAAACTTAAAAAATTCTTCAAAGAACCTAATTGTCAATGTGGGGTCTCTACGGCAACCCGATCCAATGGTCCGATTCGACTCGTTCCGAAATATATACAACCAAAAGGCTTGTGTACAAAATTTCAGCTCCATCAAAAACTGAGACAAGACTTCATCAAATCGAGTTCTCTCGTCCCACTGATCAATATAACTGTGTATAGTCAGAGATGCTTTCTTCTACGCATTGCAAACATCAAGACAAAGTTATATATACAAAGTTAATTCACATAATTGGAAGAGTATACAAAAAATTTGCACTGATTTTTAATTTGACAAAGTTTGTATTATACTCAATTTAAATCTGATAAGGTAAAAGAGAACGAGCCTGCAATGTCAAACAATCACTACGGAGGCATAAAGGCAAAAAGTAAACAGTGTAGGTACTAAAATAGACCTCTGTGGCACACCAGACTAAAAAAATAAAAATCAGTAGACACATTAGGCGTGTTTTTTTGTGCTCGGGTGTAGGTTAGTTTAGGGTAACTACATGGAGTAACAATAACAACATAACCCAGATAAACCCAGTAATGTATCGAGGGTACGTACTCTGACCAAAGTTAACCCGGAAGAATTGTTACAGATGTGACAACCAGAGGCGCTCTAACACGAAAAAGCATGAGCTAATACCAAAACCAGTGGTTAAATGTTCATTGTTGTTTTTGTAAGACATGTTAATTTACTGGTTATTTATTTATCACAACTTTGAACCTTCAGCTTTTTACAAAGTTCATGGTTGGTGCAATAGATGTAAACAGCTTTTAACCCAAATCGTTTTTTTGTGCTTATATACCCTAACCTGCACCTTTTTACAAAAAAACAAGCTTATTGTTATGCCAAATAACGCAGGCAAATCTATGAACAAGGTTTTGCAACTTTTTAAAGAGCTTTCCTGCGCTACTTGGCAGACAAGTCGGTGAATCATACAAGCAGAGAATTGGAATGTCTCAAAGGTGAAGCATTTTTAGTGTCGACTTTTAAAAAGAAAAAAGAGGAAAAAACAACTCTGCATTTTTATGTGAATAGTGTTTCGTAAGCTTATAATAAAGTGTCAAGTCGAAGCGAATGGTACTTTTTTTTTTATTTTTATTTTATTCAGAATTTAAAATTGGGAGATTTTAATATGTAACTATACAGCATTTCACGCACAACCAAACGAAAATAGTGTAGTTGTGCCTTGGCAATTATCTCAAATTGTCACTCAACGTTGTGTTTATAGAAAAGGTATAAAAATAGATTTTGTGTGAGTATTCGTATTAAGGTTTGGATTATTTTTTTTCCTGAATATTGAGTCGCTCCAAAAAAGCGCGTCCCATAGCTCACTATACTTTTAAATATTGCGAATAGATATGCCCGTATCTCCAACCGAAATTGCAGTAGGTTGGGTACTTCCCATACGAAATACTACAGTATTCGTCGATTTATTGTATCCAGTGATGCATAGAGCCAACCCGTGTTTGCTTGTTTTTATATTTTCTACAATAAATTCTGATTCATCTGAGCTGCTCTTCGGTGGAGATAATGGCAACTCTGAATAACCTACAATTGCAACAAAACCTAACTTCAATTCAATGCAATATATTTGTCCAAGTATGTACTTAATAGACATAGCTAGTCATAATATTGCTTTAGGATCAATGCCATACGTTTGGCGCCATAACCCTATCCTCCTATATACCTTCTTTCAGATTCCTCTTCCTAAGCTTTCAGCTTAATTAAATCACTAAACTATATCAATACAATCTCCTATGGTCCGATAGGTATCCATTCACCACAAACTACCCTATATTCGATCCAAAACAAAGCAACAACCCTCTTTATACAGCAACAACAAAAAAACGTTCATTTTAACTAAAACTCCCATAAATTTTCCACATCAAGAATTTTCCAAGTTTCGTCATCACCATCATTCGCGTACGCCATAAGAACTATGACAACCATAAACTACGCAAAGTATATTCCATCTTCAGAACAACGACATTTGGGCATCATAAAAGAGAAAAAAAGATTGGAAAAGTGGAACAAGTCCGTTTGGCGGCTTAGTTCATTTCGCTAATAAACAAAATCGTTATGTGCGTGCTATAAAAATTTAAGAGGAAAAGCTAGCTATTTACAAGACGAAACATATCAGCTGTGGACAAGACTTGAGACGTATGAAGAGTTGTTGAAATTGGACCATGTCCAAGGCAAATGTGACAGTCCTAATAAATTAATATTTATTTATAAATCTTTTTATACACCCCAAATTCGTCCTTGACAAATTGAAGTGAATTTGTACTGTACCAGTAATTTATTTTTGAAAAGTTTAAGTTTAATTAACTTTGATATTGTTTTAAATCCATTTTGATCGACGAAGTTTCTCAGCATTCTATGAATACGTAAAGCGGATGTATGTATGTATGTACCTCCAATCAATATGGGTCATCCAGTGAAAGTGTAATCCAATTGAAAACTGTCACTTGCACAATAGGGACAAAATCATCATATTATAACCTCCTTGAAAATCACATCCACACAATACACTTGATCCAATGGATTTCGCCACTTTTGACTTTGTATTAGCACTAAATCAAAAACAATTCCACCACGATTCAATTTCTTTTTTTGGAATTTCCCAAAACTCCCACGCACCTTATCTTCGATTCACTTACGACCGCAACTTGAACTGTCGACACGAATGATTTTCTTTCCCATAGCACGCGTCAAACGATTCACACGAGCTGATTACACGCTGTCCGACGCAAACTGATGGCATGTCGCTGAAAATTTGGTACACGAAGCGCCATCCTAGCACGGCCGTCATGGTACAGTGCCATGACAATTTTCCGGCCAGCGGCAATATTTTCAACCGGATGGGGAAGGTAAAACATCGCCGTCTCCACATGTAGCTAAATACATACACGCTACTAACACAAATGGGAATTAGACAAGATTCGATGTTTTACTCCGAAAATTTTCTTTCGGCTCCGAACGAATTTACCATGTAGGAGAGATGCTGTGTGGAATCTATTCGTTGTAATGATGCTCTTATACAGGATGTTAAAGAGATGAGGAAACTTTCGGATTCTCTGAGATGGCGATGTTTTTCCGCGAGAAGGATTCTCTTACGGAGGGAAAACGAAACTGTTATACATAGAAATTCTGTAAAGGTTTGAGCATGTGATGGAATTTATGGAGATATGAATATGAATTTGACTGCAAGGAATAAAATGGGTTCATTGTATTTCCATCAGAGAATAGAATTAATTTGTTTTTGTTACCACGATTTTATGGATGATAAATGAAATAATCAATAAAATATTTGCATATTTCCTTGTGCGATCAATTATAATCATGTCATGAGGAGAATCAACCAATTTGTTTTCTAATATTGACAAAGATGAAAGTTTAATTCTTTCGACAAACTCCAGGAAGGTTCATCTTTATATTTTTTGTCTAAGAACCCGTGGTTGTGCAAATCGCCGTTTGCAAACATAATATTGGATTTCTCAGCAATTTTATGCACTTCTTTTGATGACGGACATTTCTAAATCTGAGCCGAGAGAGTTAAAACTAAAAATTTCGCAGTACATATCTCGGATATAACGAACAGTCCCGGGACTTTGGAAATTGTTCACTATATCCGAGGTTCGCTATTGACGATCACCAATTTCAAACACTTTAAAAGGAAATATTTTTCAGCTAATTTTCACAACAATTTACTATTTTTCCTAAGAGCAGATGCAGGTGCAGATGCAATGACGCAAATTTTAGAGAATGAGTTAATGGCGCATCCTTTAGAATATAAACATTCACTGGTTGAAGCAGTGTTGCCAGGTTGGTAGCGTGATTTTCCCCTAAATTCAACTTCCTCATAAATTTAAAAAAAGATAGAAAATGACCAAAAAGGATCCATGCTGAGCGCAAATTGTGATATGTAGACGGGAGTACGAAACGTAGTGCCGCACACACGGTCAATCCAAATAATTTTTTTTTTGATTTTCTCTCTGTCAAAATCGAAGAAAATGTATGAATTTAACAGTAGAGTTGTTCATTTTCATGTAAAAAACAATTTTTTACATTTTTACTGTAAAAAATGTAAAAAATAGGTAAAATATGTAAAAAATGAAAAAAGCACGTAAAAAATGTAAAAAAATGTAAAAATCCTATTTTTCGTCTTCCAACTGTTACTACGTGGTACAGTTTCGTTTGTATTATTGTGCGTAAAGCTGCCGTTTCTGTTTGTGATAAATATTCTGTAAAAATGAACCCAGGAAAACCGTCCACCACCAAATTCAAAGGGTTGAATGCAAAAGGTATTTGCAATATTTGCGCAAGGTATTGAAAAACACAGCAAGTTCTCGACTCGTCTACACATAGGTAAATTCTTATTACACCCTTCGCTCATATAGAGTGAAAGGGTATATTAACTTTGTCATGAAGTTTGTAACGCATTGAAGGAAGCATCTCTGACCATATAAAAAGTATACATATATGATCAGCATGACTTGCGAAGTCGATTAGGCGATGTCAGTTTGTCCGTCTGTTGCGATGCATTTTACTCAGCCAATTTAAAAGCTACACTGAAAAAAATGGTTTAGACTTTTTATCTAAAGTGAAGTAGTTGACTTAAATTTAGATAGTTTTACCAAAGAAATAGCTGATTTCTCTAATGTTCGTAGCTGAAAATACTATTAAATTCGTTCATTTAACCACGCAAGATTAGAAGAAAAAGTTTAGTCGATTCTTCCACAAAAGTTGTTGATTGTACTATTCAAATATAAAATTTAACTACAAACAATCGTTCTTTTTTCTTCAACACAATTTAGCTATCCAACATTTAACAATTTATAGATAATGAATTGCTGTCTTTACAAATGAATTAATTGAATTTGCAAATATTGTAGATGTTTCAACTAATGACGAATAGAAAAATTATCCATATCTTCGTAACTGTTTCTACTACATAGAATCATAAGCTGAAAATCAACGCGAACTTTAGATGAATTCGACTATTTCTTTAGATAACCATTCTAATTTTTTTTCTCTGTGTATGAAGGTGAAATTTCGCACTAATGCTTCTTTTTGCTGCAGGCGGTTTGTATGCTTGAATGGATCAAATCGACTGCCATACAAACCTAACCCCCCAAATTAGGTTCTTCTACACTGAAAAAAATGGTTTAGACTTTTTATCTAAAGTGAAGTAGTTGACTTAAATTTAGATAGTTTTACCAAAGAAATAGCTGATTTCTCTAATATTCGCAGCTGAAAATACTATTAAATTCGTTCATTTAACCACGCAAGATTAGAAGAAAAAGTCTAGTCAATTCTTCCACAAAAGTTGTTGATTTTACTATTCAAATATAAAATTTAACTACAAATAATCGTTATTTTTTCTTCAACACAATTTAGCTATCCAACATTTAACAATTTATAGTAGAGCGTCGATTATCCGAACGTCGATTATCCGAACATTCGATTAACCGAACTAGCACTCAGTTTCTTTCCTTGTGAAAGGCATCGAATAAAATTAACAATCAAGTGTATGAAGGAATCAACCTCACATCTCCATCGCTCAATTACCTCGAATTTTGTATTTTTCTTCAGTTCTAGTCATTATACACGTTTTCAGTTTTTCGCTTAATTTCACAATTGGGCTATTTTCTAATTTTTCTATGGAAGCTCGATTAACCGAACTTTCGTTTATCCGAACCACCCTTGTCGACATTAGTTCGGATAATAGACGCTCTACTGTATAGATAATGAATAGCTGTCTTTACAAATGAATTAATTGAATTTGCATATATAGTAGATGTTTCAACTAATGACGAATAGAAAAAATATCCATATCTTCGTAGCTGTTTCAACTACATAGAATCATAAGCTGAAAATCAACGTGAACTTTAGATGAATTCGACTATTTCTTTAGATAACCATTCTATTTTTTTTTCTCAGTGTAAGAAAAACTTTTTTATTTGTAGGTACACCAATTTGAATGAAATTTCAAACAAATATGTTTCTATTAATGAAACAAAACAATTATAAGAATGGATCAATTCGGACCATGGGGTCATGGAGCTGCCATACAAACCCATCCTACCTTTTTGGTTCTTTTACGAAACATTTTTTACGCCAATTTCAGAAAAATCTTGAGTTAATGTGTCCTTATCAAAGCAAAAAAAGGTCAAAACAAATAGAATCGTACTGTGGAGCCATGCTCCCGCATTCCTCAATACATTTTTCTGAGTAAATATTTTTATTTAGCCACTTATTCCAACCAAACCCAACACAAATATTGTTTTGTCGACGCAACTGAACTTTTGTGAAGACGGAAGGAAAAGAATGAGGGGGGATTAAATACAAGTCGTAGGTACGCCCGAAAAAAACTTTTAGTGCGAGAAGAGCGAAGGGTATCAACATTTTGGCCGCGCCCGAAATTAGCCTTGGTCGCGTTTTTTGTTTGTTTGATAAGCCTAGTATTGACATCGAGAGTGAAATTTTTGTCCGCTGCGTTTTTTTTTTCAATGAAAATGTATTCTTACTGTCGTGGAATATGTGGGGAATGCTGAAGAATTCCATAAGCTACAATCCGAATACAGTTGCATAATTTTTCTCGGCCATTTTATGTTTTTTTTTTGATTCCCCGGTTATTTCATCGTGAAAAGTCAAATGACCGGGGAATCGAAAAAAAACTACATAAAATTGCCGAGAAAAATTATGAAACCGTTTTCGGATTGTAGCTTATGGTATTCTCCATCGTTTGTGACATGTTCCACGATAGTAGTAAGTATTCAATTTTATTGATAATATATTTCACTCTCGAGCTTAATTCAGCCCTTTACCCGAAAATTATGTCGAATTTGACATTATTTGAATTTGACCCCGGTAATTTGTTGGGATCTATGCTGTTGCTCACGTTCCGTGCAGGCAGGGGCGTACGCAGAAAAATATTTCGGGAGGGGTTTTAGGGAAGAGGTTGATGTTGGCCGTGTAGGTTCATCGCGAGTACATATAGCTGCTAAGTGTGACCACATCACTTAGAGACACTTTGATTCATAGCCGGATCAAAAAATCAACCTGAAAATTGTTTGTGATACTAGAATCATCTACTGAATAGCAGAAAACATGTTAGCAGTACGTTTCCTTGCTCAATGTCGGTTAGATTGCTTAAGGAATTCATAAAATGCCAGGTGCGAAATGTTCTCACTTTTCGTCTATTTAAATGACTGTAGTGAGTAATGTCCTCCTTTTCTATTAAGACGATCTACTTTCCAAAATGTAGAAGAACACTTGTAATCACTATGTCTATAACTTTCTTTCGTAAACAAAAATTCGGATGGGGTTTGAACCCTCAAAGCCCCTACTTAGGATCGCCACTGCGTGCAGGCATAAAGTCGTACTGTTATATACATATGAACGCATGCACGATAAAAATGTACTGCCCGGCTGAATAGCTGAAACTGTATCCTGTCCTGTATTCGATCGAATAAAACGCAGCCATTATGCTAAGTCATATGTATTTCTGGTGCATCATTACTCCAAATCGGTGACGAATTTGTATATTCGATTCCGATAACAGAAAGTGAAAAAAAAGGTATTCGATATGGTTTTTTACATTTAAGTTTTTTACATAATGTAAAAAACTCTCCCTGTAAATAATTGAATTTTTTACATGTAAAAAACTACGTAAAAAATGTAAAGTAAAAAACTCGAACAACTCCGAACAGAACGAAGAATCGAAAAAATGGATTCAGACGCTTCGTGGTACCGCGAAAAAAGATATCGGTCTAGAGGCGAAGCGACGACAGCTGTGGGAATTTGCCGTCCGTAGCCAACTACAGTAAAGGAAAAATGAAAAAAGTCAGATCGAGAATAGCTCATCCTCTTATTGCTCCTAAAATAGTTCGAGAGAAAAGGGAGTCACTGGAATTTCTAAATGAACACATTATTACTATTTTCCATTTACATATTAATAGCAATCTAAAAAACGCGTACCAGTTGCATAAGAGAAGATGTTGGACTCCCCAATATGTAAATATGCCTACTATGTCTCCCACCGATATCGGATCGAGGATATTCTGGAGGTACAGGACAAGTAAACAATTTTATTTGTTGGTCCAACTGGCAAATGTTAAAAGTTAAAGCGACTGTCGCTGACACCAATTTTGATGGAATTTGCTGATTTGTGTTAGGAAAAAAAACCCAAAATTCTTTCTAAGGTTCTTTAGGTTCCCCCTAAAATTTCCCCTAAAAATTTTATCACCATAAAATTCCCCCTAAGGGGTTGAAAAAACCCTAAATTTAAGGGATTTTCCCCTAACCTGGTAACACTGGGTTGAAGGCAAATTATAACGAACGCCTTTCTAACAATTCTATTAAACGATATTCCAATCGAGGAAGAAATCTAATGGCCGTGCCTATTAGACAGCGAGGAAATAACTGGACCAAATCGGTCGATAGCTGGCGAAATGAGCTAGTAATTTATGGTTGGTACATAACAGTCAGTATACCAAGCAGAACCAATGATTTTGGCGGTAAAATTAAATTGTTTTCGGCTGCTAAGTAATTTTTCGCTTTGAATACAGTTCACCCTCAAAGTGGCCCCTTTAATTTCTGGATGTTATTACATTGGTCGAGTTTAGTAGGATGTCATGTGTATTCCGTATCCGGTGTTTGTTACTTGTTCCAAGGACCCTTAAAAGGACGAAATTGGGCTCAAATGAAAAATTTTCGTGTTTCCCGTATCTGTATGTTTCTAAAGCGGTAACTTCCATTTAAGCCAGAATTTTTCCATTTAGTGTCCTTGAAACAGGAAATACTCAACGTCCTCTTTGATATGACACCCCACATGCCGACCTCCGGTGAAGGATGAAAGAATATCGTTTTTTGTCGTTTTTGGGACCTTTCCGATCAATTTTTTTTAGCACAATCAGTTTTAGATTCCTGAGAGCCCACTAATTCAGAAACATCAAAAAGATAAAGCCGATATTGCTAGTCCCGAACCGAATAAACAAACAGCAAACCTATAATGTACAGGGTAATTTATATACAAATGCTAACCCGAAGTCACATTCAGGTTAGCATTTCAAACCCTAATAGCAAGAAATTCAGTTTTAATAACATTTTCACATTTTTTAAAATTTTGCCTAACTGTATGCAATTTTGTCGTGCTCGGTGGCCGTGATCGTTCGGTCGCCACTCTGTGAAATAGACACTCATAGAGAAACGAGTTTCCAAACTCGGCACGACTCGTCGCAAGTTTATTATTCAAAAGAAGATGATAAGAAATATTCTTATCGTAGAATAATAAACTAACAATGCGACTAGGAAGTGGTATGGCTGACAACCATATCACACTCCGAATTCACTTGTCTTTGTAACGTTGATAACTACACACGGTAGTCAATGTCCAGCTCCATCAATTCGTTGTCCGTTTATTACTTTTTTTGGCATGCGATTATCGTCCATCCGCTGTATATTCCCCGCCCATTGCAAACGTTGAAGCTTCACGATTTTCGTTACTTCCAGCTCATCGTACAATTGATACAACTCGTGGTTGTACCGGATACGCCATTGATCTCGCTCGCGAACGGCCCCAAAATTTCGCATAAGGACCTTTCGTACGAATCTGTCTAGCAAAATTTCGGAGGCCTGGACCCTCAATGTTTCGCAGCCATAGCATAGCTCAGGTCGGATGATCGTTTTGTACACGCGGAGCTACGTGTTCCTATGCGCAAGTTTTGAATTAATTATAGTGATGCTTGAATTTGCTGGCGTCCTTGTTTTCGATTGCATCATGGCCTTTGTTTTGCTTTCGTTGTTATGTAATCCAACTTCCTTTGCGGCGTTATTGAGGCTATGCAGATGGCTTTCCGCATCACCCAATCTTCGAGACATGATGTTGATGTCGTCGGCGTAAGCTACTAATTCAAACGACTTGATGAGTAGCGTTCCACTGCTGTCCATATTAATGGCTCGAATTACATACTCCAATGCAAGGTTGAAGAGCGTCGGCGGCTCCAGCCCATCGCCCTGCTTGAGTCCAGTACGAGTTTCAAATAGGTCAGGGAGTCGGTTCTGCACTCTGACCTGCGAGACGGTATTAGTCGTCGTCATCCTTGTGAGTCGCACTAACTTCGCCGGTATACCAAAATGCAGCAAAATGTTGTACAGTACACTTCGATCGATACTGTTGTATGCCTGCTTGAAATCGACAAAGATTTGGTATACGTCGATGTTATATTCCCAGCACTTTTGGAGTAGTAGCTTCACTGTGAAAAGCTGAACGACCCGGTATGAGACTCACCTCCTCTACTGTTGGGGGTTGAACGAGAGGGCATGGTTCGGCTAACTGCTCAGGAGCTGGCTCCGTGGGGTATGTTGATGGTACATTGAGGAGCTCTTCAAAATGCAAGGCCCATCGTTTGTTTACGCTTTCGACGTCGCTGATGATGTTACCATCCTTGTCCTTACATAGGCTTGTCCTGGGTTGATATCCGTTCTTGACATTATTTATAAGTTTGTACGCCTGTCTAATGTTCTTACTGGCTAATCTTGATACTGGTCGAATTAACTTATTAGATACTCGCCGAAATTCGTTGTATCTTTCTTTTTTGGCTCGGGATGCGCGTTGTGTGTAGTGGCGATAGGCTTAATTTTTTGCCTCAATCGACGCCCTGAATTCGTCGTCGAACCAGCCTGTTCGTCTGAGCCGGCCTTTATAGCCCACGACCTCTTTTGCAACTCTTTTGTCTTTGAGCTCCTCTCAGAACTCATGGATGCCTAAATTGTTGATATTATCAAGCATGGGCGACATAGTTTTTCCTCTAGTGCTGTAGTATACGCAGCCGCCCCGTGGCATTATCAATCAAATTGTCAACCTCAAAGATATTGGCAGGGTTAATTCTCGTTAGGTGCACCGAAGAGATTCTACACCTGTAGGTCGTCTTCACCAAATAGTGATCGGAGTCGCAGTTGGCTCCTCGATAGGATTGAAAATAGATCATCTCTAGAACTTCATTGAAATGGTCTCATGTATATAGACCAATAAATCCTCTAAAACTTTATCGCGAAAATATAAAATAAAAAAGGAAATCTGGTGATTTATGATCAGAATAAAAACTTCAATGGTAAAATTTCATAGTAAATCCATGTATACTGCCATTTGACAAGATATCAATCATTTGTCGATGCAGTTTTTTTAGAACTATTGCCTGGATTTTCTCTATATTTTCAAGTAGCATTTCAAAGGAGCTGTTTTATGCATAATGGGCATTTGCTGATTGGTATGACATTATTAAAAATACAACAAATCCGCTGAAATAAATTTCAAAAAAACAGCCTATATCAAAAAGATATTTATTCGTATTTTAAAATTATTTTGGTATTTTTGAAATGCCACAAAATTTAAAATATGTAAATGATTTCTAGTTCGCAATGAATTGTTTTCACTTTTACCATCCGATAGTTATGGAAAAAAGTTTAGTCTCACTAATCCACAAACACAAAAATACTGATTTCCAATAACCAAAATTTCTGACATCCAACATTGAACCCTTCCAGAAACCAAATCCTGACTACGTCCCTGGTCCAGGAGAGCCATAGAGTATAAATCCGGACCTGAACATAGCTTATGGGTCCTTTCATATTGTGACCTTTCTAGGATAGCTAATTGTCGTATTATTATGTTTTTGGTATATTAGATTTACTTCCAATCTAGAGTATGTTAAATTAAGAATTTTACATTTTTGGCAATATGCTGACAATCCTACTTAAATTTTCCGTTTTAAATCCATGGACCACCTGTTAAGGGAAAAAGTGCAACTATTAGGAAGTGTAGATGTAAATTAGGGATGTCAAAAACCGTACCATAACCCGGTTTTCGGGTTTTCTCGGTTTTTTGCAAAGCCGGTTAGACCGTCCGGTTTTAACCGGGGTCAAAGTACCGGTTTTTCGGTTAACCGAGTCTTTTCATTGATTTGCTTAGAATTGTAGTAAAAACACACTCGTAATGGTCGTGTTCGTATCGTATGCAAAATCAAATCAAAATGCATGTACAGGGTCCGCCAGAGAAACTTACTTATTTGAAAAAAAAAAACTTCTGAGGGGTGAGTTGGGCGGGTAGATGCGTGAGAGGGGGCGCATCTGGAGGGGGAAGTTTCCAAGTATGTTTCCCATTCTAGTCAGTCGCCATGCTCTGGTGTAGAGAGCAGCGGGCCTCCGCCGTCGAGAGCTTCTTTTCTAACAGTCGCTCACTAAGGACATGATCGCGGATTTTTTAAAGGAACGTTAGGGACATGTGATTTCAGTCACAGATGAAGCCATAGCAAACACTGCACGAGGCTAAATAAATTTGTTGCGACATTTCTTCCTCGACCACCTCGTCTCTCAGAGAGGCGATTTCCCATAACCAGCACGATCTCGAGATTTGCTCCATGCGATTTTATATTGTGGTTTTTTGAAATCCCTGGCCTATGTCGATCGACCACGGACCATAGCACACCTAAAAACCATTCATTCGCGATACCATTGCTAACATACCGATTGATATGCTGCAAAGAGTGGAGACGAACTTCAAAAATCGACTTAATCAGTGTATGCACAAAGGGGGTCGCCATTTAACCGATGTCATTTTCATGACTGTATGAAAAAAAAAACTTGGAATGTTGTACATATTCTCAAATTGAAAGAATTAAAACAATAACTATGAAGTACATACTTTTGTTTTTATTGACCCTTTAAATAAGTAAATTTCTCTGGCGCCCTCTATAGTCATAAGGAGAGTGTTCGAAAATATGTTTAAGGGCTGAAATTTGAAAACGCAGGTTTTTATAGGGGACAAGTAATAGAATTGCTGACTATAAAATCAAGAAAATATGAAAAATTGTATGAATTTGAAAGATTTTTTTTCCGGTTTTAACCGGATGAACAAACAACCGTCCGGGTTAAAACCGGAGGAGGAAAAAACCGAAAATAACCGGTTAACCGTTTTGAAAGTACCGGTTTTCGGACTAACCGTCCGGTTTTTGACATCCCTAATGTAAATCTTACAGGGCTCCAATCTAAATTTTATATTTCGATCAAATTAGGAACACTGGTAATGCTACAAATTAAATAAGACGCAATATGATATTGGTTCCTTTTTTCCTATCAACAATTTTCTGAATGCATTTAATCATTTCAGGTATTAATCGTTTAGCTACTATGTACCAATTTCTACTTCTTGATTTTTTTGCTCCACTGTTTATTTTAAATCGGTTCGGTGTTAAAAATCATGTCTTGGCGCCCTATATCCAATTTATATTTTCGTTTTCAAATAGCTGTAAAGATTACAACTTGCACTTCAAAATAAAATATTTTTATTTATTTGAAAAACATAATTTACGATCATATTTCTCAATAGTCCTGTGTCATTATGTGTATAGGAGAACATGAAATCGTTTGAGTGTGTGTAGAAATCAATAGGCCACCTAAAATCTTCTAGATTTACATCAATGGTTACTGACTACTATATGAGTACTGCTGTATAATAGGATTATATTGCAAACATGTGTAGTTCTCAGAGTGTGCACAATAAAAATTTGACACCAACACGTGTGAAACACTCAATGTGCTTACCAAATAACCAAAAAGTCAGATATGCATGAATACTCTTATGTAGGTACTTTTCGGTTTTCAATTTCACACATCCCTGGTCGATGTTATCCTTTTGAAATGTACCAACATGATGTGATGATAATAAAATGCATTTTTAATTTCCATGTAACCAGATATTTTCGGTGTGACTAGGTCAATTGTTCACTAGATTCATTTGAATATAAATGGTGATTGATTTGAAATTTTCACAGCTAAGTTCAGAGAACAAATTTCATCAAAACCCAAATACTGTGAAATTTAATACAATAAATTCAATATTTAAAAGAGAATTGTAAAAGGTTAATAAATAGCGTTCGTGGATATAATATGAAACAATAAATAAACAGTAGCAAATGTAGCATCTTTGTATGGTCATATGGAATTTATCAGCGTATTGTTGACACATTTCACACTCTGATTCGAAGTTTCGAAGTTGATAAATGATCTAACAAATATCCTGCGATGCGCCTGAAAGTCCGTCATTGTAGTAAGCAACAAACTTTAAGACCATAGAAGAACTCATATTTGTTTTTGTTCGTCCATCCTCATAGTCCTTTTGCATTATCTGCACAATTTATGAATGACATTTATATTTCACCATAGAATAATATTAATTGTTGACCCTGTGTGCGTGTAATTAATTTCCTTGAGATGTGTAAATTGTAAGGGGCGGCACGAGTGATAATACAGACGATTGGATGTATACTATATACATACATCCAATCGTCTGTAGTTAAAATAAATTATCCAAAGGGAGCAAAATGACTTGAAAACAAAAGACCTATGCCATTACATTCCATTACAACCCTCAGCGTTATCAAGAAAAAATTTTAGGGACACTGCGTATGCTTTTAGAAAATACATACATACATACTTATTTCCTTTACATTGACAGCAAAGACATTTCTTTTCTTGGATATGAACATACGATTATGTGACATACTTGTGGTATATGTAGAGGCTAGAGGGATCTAATTCAACTTGTGGCATAAGCGCGTGCCGTCCGGCGCTATATGGTCGTATGGTATCTATAGATAGTCCCTTGAGATTGACTGTAAGAAAAATTGTATAGGGAATTCTACTACACATATCTAAAAATTGATCCAATATTTTCGAATAATGACTCAATTATGGTAAACATGTCATTCTCTGCATAATACCACACTATTAAGCAATACATTGTCCATAAATTTTAAAACGCTCCCGAATGTCGCCTTTAGCTCTTTAGCTTTTCACTGGCGTTTTTTTTTTTTTGGGATTTCGGAGAGGGAGCATTTTTCACTTGCGGGAGGCTCAACATGAATAATTAATGGGCTGCAAAGCAAATGAATGAATGGATGATGGTGGCTGATTGTGTGGCATCGTCGTCGACATGCTGTGGTCGATGAAATCAACTATGCTGCTGTTTGTTTTTGTTGTTGTTTTGTTATCCAGGCAGCTAGTGAGTGAACGTTTCTTCACCTTGGCATTCGTCTAGGAAAGTTCTAGATCGGATGCAATTAAATTGAAGAAAGAGGTGTTGAACCGATGGAATTACAATAAAAACATAATGAAATCTCATTAAGATTTATTTCGATTTTTATGTGTTTTTCCACTTTAATAAAAATGTAAATAGATAACCGAGAGATTTATAAATATGTATGTATGTATGTACTAGCTTTAACACTACGTTCATTGTCTATTCTATGAGTTACATGTGTACAAAGGAATGATGAGGATTGCCTAATGCGGTTTTTCGCGGATCCCATAATCAGGGACGGCGCTAGCCTCTGCTGCGCCCTAGTTGAAGCTTACCTATTGCACGTGCCCCGTGGCTTTAAAGTGGGGTGTCGGGGCTATCTATCATTTTAATAATATGTTCATGACAGTGGCGTAGATAGCTTTTCGGAGAGGAGGGGGATCATTTTGCAAGATTTTTTGTACTTTTACGGTTATCAAATGTTCCATTTCAAAATAACAATTTCTGGATTTATTACATTTCAAGTTAGCAGTTTTTTTTAGCTAAACACTGAGTCCTGAAAATATTGCATCGATAATTTTGTTTTTTTTTTTTTTTTTACTACTGTGAGTGATTCCGCAGTATTCCAATTTTCGTACACATTTTTGCTACTCTGATTGGAGTATCAGAGCTAAAACCTCGACAAGTGGAATGGCTGACAACCGTATCACACTTCGAATTCGGTTGTCTTTGGATCGTTGTTGATTACACGGAGAGAAATTTCTGCAGTAAATTTTATTAAAACGAATAATTAAATTAATTAATTAAATTAAAAATAAAATAATTAATATTCATTGCCTAATTAATAAATTTTTATCGAATTACTACAAAATGTTGTGAATTTGAAATATCGGTTGCTAATACAATTTTCATTACGAAAAAAAAAATACGAAAAAATTTTCATGAAGAAAGTTATTACACAATATTTTAGTAGAATTTAATTACAAATGCAATACATTTTCACCGAACTCTAGTTCCTTACAAACACTGTAAAAATATAAAATGTTAAAAAAAACAATGTTTTTTTAAAAAATTAGTTCTTGTGTCGTGTCGTGAAATTTTAATTGAAGATTTTCCTGCAATTTAGTCGTGTTCCGGTGGTAAGTGAACAAACATACAATTTTCCGTTTATTATTATTTTTTCTAATTACATTATTATCTTATTACAGGAAGTATATTGAATTGACTGAAGAAGAAGAAGGCAGAATTTAAGATTCAACAGGAACAAGAAAAACGCTGTTAGTGTTAACAGCATTTCAGGCTTAAAATTGAGAATGAAGGCGGAGTTCATAACACATACATCAAGGACAAGGCGACTAAATAAATGCATTGCAATCAAACTCGTTTTGATATCGAATCTATATTTCTTTATCCTTTTTTCACTTAATAGGTTAATTTTCATTGCTCCTTCTAGGACAGAACACAAATAGCGGAATGTGAATGAAACGAAATGCTTGTTACACGAAATGTCGAAGTAATAAAAGAAGATTCCAGTCCAGACCAGCCATGTGAATTATCCTGTATAATCTTATGATTTAACAATAAATACTGTTAAATTAAATTGAAAAATTATTGTTGCGAGATGGCGATGGCGGCTGTCCACCCACACTATTGTCGATTATTGTTTTTCATTTCTTGCATAATGAACAATAAAAAATAGTGTTTTGGATTATCATTATTTCGTGGTGAAAAGTTACTGTAAAAATTTTAATATTCATTAATCTGTAATGAAACTCGAATTGTCATAAATGTAATTTATTACTACGGTTGTAGTAGACTTTTACAGTAAAGGAAGTAAATTTTATTAAAATTTAATAAAGTTATTCACAACGCCAGTAGTTAATTTTACTACAAACGCGATGGGGTCAAAATTAATTACATTTTTGTAAAATTTACTACAGAATTGATTAAATTTCACTACTTTTTTCTCTCCGTGTACACACGGTAGTCGTCAACGCACCATGCTCCACTAGGTAGGGTAAAACAATATATATTTGCTATAAATTGCGAGGTCCGAGCTATCATCCAATTGTTTGAAAAGGAGACCAAAAATGTGAGTAGAACTTAAAATTCGGACTTTTAAACATTCGTTTAAAAGAATCGTAGAAAAGTTTTGATTAAGACAAATTTAATCCTCTAACTTATTTGCTCCTTAATTTAAATCCCAAAAACAAACACTGTGGACATGCTTTGTTTTCTGGTACACACTACTTCCTTTTCTATTTCATATAGTAGAAAGCTGTAAAAGAAAATCGGTCGAGTCTCTGATGCTGGTCAAATATTTTACAGTTAAGTTGATTTCCGGTACAGTGTAGCAGACTAAGGCTCGTATTTATAAACATACCTTAACTCAAGGAGACCTTTAGTAAAGGATGCCGAAATTTAAAAAATTAAATGTCATTTCCAGTTGTTTTTCATTGAAATCATTTATATTTACGAGTCAATGCATCCTCGATTTAAGGCGATTTCAAAGAAGCCTTGAAATTTTCTATAGTCAGCCTCACTTGAAGTCAAGGTAGCCTACCTTGAGTTATTATATGTATTTCAATTTTATTGAAAACTTAAGGTCTCCTTGAGTTTTGCCTTAAATCAAGGATGCATCGACTCGTAAATATAAATTATTTCAATGAAAAACTACTGGAAACGACATTGAATTTTTTTGAATTTCGGAATACTTGACTTTCGAAATTCGGTCTCCTTGAGTTAAGGTACCCAGATAGCATTTTGGAACTGATCCTGCGGCATCAATAAGTATTCAATAATTTCCCCTCTATGGATTTCATTCTGCAATGGGAATTTATTGATGCCTGCCATCAATAGTCACTATTATGAAAAATATTAATGTATAATTAGTATAAAAGCGATCCGCGTAATCATTAATCTGTCTTACCCCTTTGTTAGAAAAATTTCGAATGAAATTTTAGTCAAGTTGTCTATCAAAATCGACGATGAAGAAAAGATTCAATACGGAATCGATTCAGGAACGATCCATTGAACATGTTTTATAAATGTCAATTATTGTGAAATTGTTCGGGACGTCCGCAGTTGTTCGCGTAAATTTTATTAGTGAGGAGCATCAATATTTATTTCAGTCGCACGTTTTAGCCATTTTGGTAAGTGAAAACTTTTTAAAGCAAATTTCTATTCCTTAATATTTATTTTCATATTTAAATTTCAGAATCAATTGGTGATTAAAATAAAATGAAAGTGGACGTATGGCGCACCCAGAAAAGACCACCGATGCAAGAAACGATACAACAGATTAAATTAAATGTACATGTTATTAGTTATTATGTATACCGTGAAATTTAATAAAATCAAAGTATAAAAAAAAATTAGCTTTACGAATTTTATTATGGAAACATAACAACCATCTGCATAGTAGGGATTCAATTATTCAATATTACATCAATGATATATAGATATAGATTCGCTTTTTTTCATTCCGTTGGTCCGATATTATTTCGATACAATATTGATGGCAATCTTCAATAAATTTTCCCCTTTTCGAAAACGTCGACCAATCAAAATGCTTTAAAAGCGGACATCGTCCATATAAAAGAATCAATAATGGTATACTGAGAGGATCAATACATTGAATATAAGGTTTAGTACAGAATCAACAAAACGTCAGTATTGTGCTATCTGGGTATGTTTATAAATACGGGCCTTTAAGCTTCGGAATTTTAAATTTTAAATTTTAAAATTTCGTTTGGATTGTTTGCATTTTTAAATTTTTGGATATCTTTGCGAAGCCCCTGAGAGATCTTCACAGAACCCTAGGGTACCGCGAAACTCCGTTTGTTTGTTTGTTAATTTGTTTTCGAATTACTGCCTGCATTAAGACTATATATCTTTCAATTTTGGAAATTTCAACGTTTTTTTTACAGAAGATTTAGTTAAAAAAAATAATCCTGGTTATAGCTTTGAGAGTTAGTTTTTCGTATTTAGAGAAAATCAAGACTTGCTATATACGATAAAAACCTATCGTCAAATTTTAATTTTTTTAGGTTAGTGCAGTATCGCTTGCCTGTGCGAAACTCCAGATCGAATGTGAAAAAGTAGACGAACGTAAAGCCATGTGCTATAGTTTTCTATTCTATCGATACGGTTCTCAATTGAATTTGGAGGAAGTGCTAGCTAAATTTGCTATTGAAGTTCTGAAAATGGTTTCACGTTTTTATAAAACATTACACACGTTGAATAATTCCAGCAAAAAGTTTAATAAGTAGAGTAATAAAAAAAGTGTAAGCGACATACTGAGACGACATCTTGTTGCAAAACAACTAAAAACTTTTCATGTAATGCAAGTCTTTCTCTTTCGTTTTCACATCGTAGGGTCGCAAGTCGTGTCGCGTTTCCACTCCTCTACAAAAACAGTCATGGCGAATATATTTTGTTAAAAGTTGAATCCAGCGTTTTTAATATTGTTAGGGAAAAACGAATACCCCTAAAGCTGTACTAACCGTGTTCTGATACATAATCCACATGTTTTCCTATGATGTTCTCCGTTAAGATCTCGAATTCTACGACTGACAAATCCCAGTTCAGGAAATCGATTTATGAGATAGTAATTCGGATAATTCCCTTTTAAAGCTAATGATCATATACTGCTCGAGACTAGTCGACTCTAGTTTCGTATCGACAAAAAAACGATGTTCCCTAATGTGCCTGTCAAATCAAGTCTCGAAGTGAATACCAAGGTTTTAAGGCTTCAGAAAACGTCCTGGATATGTCAATTAACTTCGTCATAGTCGAGGCTCGGATTACTTACCACTATTTTATGACTGACAGGCTTGTAGTTATAATTTTTGGAATTGGAAGCGTTTCTTGAAGCAATGAATATTTAAGCAAAGTTTTTGTACAATTATACACACCGAGGTCCAGCATTAACAAAAATCCTACGTATTGGTGATGGGCGACAGAAAATAGCTTGTTTACCCACCCAGCCATTTTCTCCTTCTATACGTTAGTCGTTGGCAAGCCGCGCGGTCGTCCGGGGCGCTAAATTTTTGGAGCGGCTTTTTGCCTAGCACCCGAATAAAAAAAGATGTAAAAATCCGAAAGAAAGGATTCAATATCAATTTCAATTTAGGGGTAAGTAAGCCACAGAACCTACAAATAAAAAAAGGGGCGAAACAAAAACGTGTTTAAAGTATTTTTTATCAACTCTATTCTTCTTCTTCTTCTTTATGGCACGATAGCCCGACGTCGGGCCATGGGCGCCCGGATTGAAGACCTCCAATTGCCGCGGTCACGCGACCTTGTCCTCCAATTCCAAAAACCTAGCATCTGGTGGGCGTCCTCATATACAGAATACTCCCATCGGGCTCTCGGGAGGACCGAAAAATAACACAGATTAGCTAGTTGTATCGTCGCTTTATCTCATCTGTTTCGTTGGCGTCCTTTGAGAAATTGCAACCAAGGTAAGTGAAGTTGTCTACATACTCTATATTGAGGTCCCCCACTGTGAGGCTTGAATTTACTGGCGTTCTAGTTTTTAATTGCATCATGACCTTGGTTTTAGATTCGTTGATATGTAGCCCAACTTCTTTGGCGGCGTTATTGAGATTATTCAGAAGGCTTTCTGCATCACCCAATCTTCGAGACATGATGTTGATGTCGTCGGCGTACGCTACTAGTTGAGTCGACTTATTGAGTAGCGTTCCGCTCCTGTCCAAAATCATGGGTCGAATTACATACTCCAGAGCCAGGGTGAAGAGCGTCGGCGCTAACCCGTCGCCTTGCTGAGTCCAGTACGATTTTCAAATAGGTCAGTGAGTCTGTTCTGAACTCTGACCTGCGAGACGGTATTAGTCATCCTTATGAGTCGCACTAGCTTAGCCGGTATTCCGAATGCAGTACGCTTCGATCGCTTTTCAGAGGTATCCGGAGGATTAGCAAAAGAGGTACTTTGTATATTTACCTCATGTTTCAATAGTTGTTCTGCTATAGACTAATCTGGAAGGGCAAATTTATAGGAATCCGCTTATCCGGTCAGGAGATATAGACAAAGATTTGTAAGAAAAAAGTTGCCTTCAAAGGGGGTACAAATTTGCTGAAATAAAAGGATAAGCCCAGAGAATAAGAAAAAGAGTTTTGCCAAAAAAATTCTCATTCAGGAGTGTTTGCAAATTTCAGTCGATTTTCAGCTTTTCAGGTAACAACGAATCCATTAGGGGACTCAATTTACTGAGCTACGTCAATCTGATCAAGAGATATTGACAAAAGTAGGCGCAACTCAATTGCCATCGTAATGTTTCTTATGGCCAATTTTCCAGATGTTTCATAAGCTATTGGTGGTGGACATTAGAAGGGTCATTATTCGTTCTGTCAAATTCATACATTTCTTAGATTTTAACAGAGCGAAAAAAAAACTCGGATTCTCCGTCTCTATGCGGCATTAACCGCCAGATTCTCGTGTGCCATTGCCATCTGTATATTTGGTTTTTTGATGGCGGTGAAAAATCTTTTGCTCGGGGAATTCAATACTAAGCTTGGAAGATTGGAATTTCAAACAAACCCTTCTACAAAGCCTAGTTGAACTGTTTTGAATTGCCCTTAAGAGTCTGAAAGATTAGGTTGATAAAATACATACACGTATGCCTAAACTCTAATTTCTCTAGATATGTATATTAAAGGAATATGTCTTTGTTAAGTCCTAAATTTCATCAGGTGTCCACTATATATAAGCGACCTTCCTTACGTACAGAATCAATCCATAATCTAACTGGCACCTAACCTAAGTCAACTTGATTTATATTATACCATGTAAACAACGCCTATACCATTTTCGCTATGTGCTTTAAGGATCTTATTACGAAGTTCAATGCCTAAAGTTCAGATTAAAGACAGCAGGGATTTTATTGAATTATGAACCACGAACGGACACGCATCATCAACATTAACCCCACAAGAAATGTTTATATTTGCAAAGGATTCGAATAGTCTCCTTTTTTGCCATCTTCCACACAGTAGCAATAGCATGAAACAGACATACCTATATATTCGTATGCCTACACATTACAGGCAACAAACACTCCCGTTGGGTATTCGATTATCCTATCAATGAGGAAAGCCAAACATATTCCTTTGAATTTCGAATGGTAATAAATTCTGATTTATTCTAGAAGAAAAGGTTGAAAAATATTCTGGCCAACGACGGAAATGTTTATCGTACAGTCGAATTCTTATATCATGCGACAAAGTGTATGCAGAATGTATACGCTCCAGACAAAATGTCAATAAAATAAATATTACGGCGAGATATGCTGAAGTGAATTATGTGCTAAGTGACATTTGAAATACATTGGGGTGGTTATTGCTGGAGATTTTCCTGTTTTTTGTTGCATAGATTTTGAACACTATAGGTAAGAGTTTATGAGTATAGTGAGCCGAATCGATTTTGAGTTCTATCTGTCCCGGAGGCTCTGATATTTCGAGACTGAGGAGCTCCTTAGATATGTTATACTAACACTCCGTGGCGCTTATTTAAAAAAACCTTGTTCAGCTCGTGGGGTCAGTTGACGAAACCGATCGGGTTTTCTAGTGTCTGAACAGCCGAAAACCTTTATCGATTTCTTCCCCTCAGAAGGAACAGGCTCGCATCGGGTTTCGAATACATTTTTTTGTGCACAACAGCCATAAAACCTTGTTCAGCTCGTTTTTTTTAAAGTGACGAAATTGATAAGCTTTTCAAATGGCTAAGTAGGTATAACAAAAAAAAAAACCTTCTTCGACTTGTCCCCTGAAATATAATGTGCTCGTGCCGGCTTTTGAATGTGTTCGTTTCCATAATATCACCTCTTTAGTTATTTTATCATTTATGTAATTAAACAAATCTCCCAACATTGCTAAATTTAAAATAATATTTCTGACAAAAATTATAAAGCATTTGCATTGCCAATTAATATAAATGTCATTGACTAAAGTGGAAATTGAAACTTCTTTGGGAGGAACTTCTAAGGGCACGAAATAGATAAGGGGCTTTGGCTATTTAGACACTAGCAAAGCTAATCGGTCGAGTCCCCAAGCAGCTGTGACGACCTGAACAAGGTTTCCTAAATACGCCTCCGGGAGACTGTAATTTCCTTCGCGCCAGTGTCACAATTTCGACTCTCCGAGAATGAAATATCTCTGTGTGAGTGCCAGTTAAAGCTCTCATAACATGCTAATATTGTGCCCGAAAAAAATCTATCTTAAAGTTATATTTACGAAGTCATAAATTTACTTTTTGAATAACGTATTCGAATTAAATCAGAACATTTACATAGACATGCACATACCTACTTTAAGTCAATATATATACCTGCACAACTTTTGAAATGGATACATCTTTGCAAACTGTTTGTCCAGATAGTAACAATCTTTCAATGGCTTACAAGAGCATGGATCATCCACATCCACGCAATCAGATAAATCCCAATCATTATCGATCAAATATCGAAATATGATGTCCGACAGTTAATTTTCATTCAACCATCCTAGGGCTCAACAAATCATTGACATAGTGAATCCCTAGTTACGAAATGATCGTCCTGTCTGTACCTAAACTAAATAATGTGGTATCAAACCTAGCACTAACAGGCTTACATGTATCGGATACGCAAATCAGTCATGCAGTCAGTTGCAGGAATCATGCAAAAAGATTACACATATCCGGATGAATGTCATGCGGAAAAGCTCTGTTCATCCATTTCTGCGGTGTTGGTATTATGTGTGCGGTCAACGACAGAATGTTGTAAATCGTAAACCAGAGTCATAGAGCTGACATCATTTAGTGCTGAAGCTGGATTAACTTCCCATTCGATTGACTTTTCCAATAAAATCCAAACATGTTTGGACGACAGTTGGGAGTAATACTCCCACTGT
This sequence comes from Microchrysa polita, assembly GCA_949715475.1. Classification (NCBI taxonomy): domain Eukaryota; kingdom Metazoa; phylum Arthropoda; class Insecta; order Diptera; family Stratiomyidae; genus Microchrysa; species Microchrysa polita. Next base: position 63,315,423 of record OX454420.1, read on the forward strand.
AACTGTAGTATGACTGTGTTCATTACTGTGACATACTGAAAGATATATGAAGGTATTTCAGATTATATTGACTATTTCGCAGACGTACTAGGTATACCTACATAATATTTCACTGTAAAATTCGGTTTGTGTGGCTTACACTTAACGTGCGAGTGGTTAATCATTAAATGAGAATGTACGCGATATTTACTTCCACTTCACCCTCTTTTTTTTTCTTATCTAATAAATCTTTCATGAGAGAATCCACGAAGATGTTCTTCTCTATAAGAATTACTTATGTGAATGTGTTTCTACTTCCGAAACTACCCTATTAAAGCTTGTTTGGGATATAAGTATGTACGGTTAATACGAAAAACGGGAAAACACTTCGCGTAATCCCATTCCCAGATTTAGGACAAAATGGTTTTATCATTCTACACTTGACTCGCTGTATGTACATACATACAACCCGTAGATGGCTTGAGGCAAGTTTAGTACTACTTTGTTGTTGTTTTCTTAAAAAGTGTATAACATAATAATGATCAGGATCACACGGGAGGATAATGCTTTATTGCGGTCCGGGTATGGGTATATAAAGTGTTGAATAAATGTCCCGAATTTTGGGTGCGATAGCAATAAAAAAGGAATTCCTTTTTGAAGGCGTTGTTATAATACTTAATTATAAATAATTAAATGGTCGTATCATACTAAAAATACATTCGTAGGTCTTATCGCTTTGAATATAGCTTAAAATTAAAGAAAAATTTTATAATGTAAACTAAATAGAAAGAAAACTTAAAAAACGAGACCGATGCTAATTTCAGTCGCAACCGAAGTTTGGATACCCCTCACTCTTCTCGAGCTAATAGTTTATTTAGGGGAGAGGGGGAGAGCATGGCTTCATAGTACGAGGCCATAGGTTTTTACATTTTTTGTTGTTTCGATAAAGACACATTAAAATAAGGTAAGGTTACCAGACACCCGGAGGCCCTATGCTATACAGTGTACACATTGCGGAATTCAGTTTTCAGGCAAACCCTCAATTACACTGTTTACATACGTATGAAATTTCGTTTATGATTTGAAGTCGATGTAATTGCCTTATTGAAATATAATTGAAAATATAAAGTGAATATTCGAGTTTAATAATGCGATTTTCATCGATTCTATATAAAAATTTCATTGAATTTTATTGAAAACAAAAAGAATTTTTTTTTAAATTTCTTTCTAATTATTTTTATTGTGGTTTAATTTAATTTCAAGTTTTTATATTTTTTTATCCATAAAAAACCTTATGTCGACACTTGGATTCGAACCCGGTCCGTCTGCGTCCCAGAGACCATAGATGTGGAATGTTGGCAACGTTTCTAATAGTCTAGGAGCCAGGTACCCAACTACCTTCCTCATAAGGTAACCGGCTGAAAATGTGTACAGGTAGTAGTTCATCACCGCTTCTGTGCAAAACTGCTGGTCAGCCCAAAATTTAGCGGTTCCTTGTTAGGGAAATTACGCAATATGTGTGCTAATTTTGAGGTTCAATCTTCCTCATAAGGTAACCGGCTGAATTTAAGTGCATGTGTTAGATCTCGACTTCCAGATGCCGAAAGTGCCGGTCAGCCCAATTTTTAGCGGTTCCTTCCCCTATGCTGACCGCCTCAAAGCTGCAAAAAAATGACCCCTACCTTCCTCATAAGGTAACCGGCTGAATTTATGTTCAAACGATAGATCTCGCTTAACCGTATCGAAACATAGTGGGCTGACCGCTCTGAACCGGTTCCTTGACCGGTTTTAACCGGTTTAAAGTATTGAAAATACCCTCGTAAAAATGGATTTTTTATCATACCTGATTAGGTAACCAGGCTGGATTTGTATTCAAATGGTAGATCTCAATTCGCCCCTGTCGAAAGTACTGGTCAGCCCAGACCAAACCGGTTCCTTGATGCATTTTTACCGATTCAAAATAAGCAAAAATACACCAAGTACACAATATAAAATATTTAATTTTGGGGGGATATGAAGCATTCACCCGATTAAATTTATGTTCGTATGATAGACCTCAATTCGCCAGTGTCGAGGGTACTGGTCAGCCCAGACCAAACCGGTTCCTTGACGCATTTTTACCGATTCAAAATAAGTAAAAATACACCAAGTGCACAATATAATCTACTTAATTTTGGGGGATATGAAGTAATCACCCAATTAAATTTATGTTCGTATGACAGATCCTAATGCGCCAGTCTCGAAAGTACCGGTCAGCCCAGACCAAACCGGTTCCTTGACGCATTTTTACCGATTCAAAGTAGGCAAAAATTAGGTATGCATATAAATATATTTAATGTTTAAATCAAATTTAATTATTAAACAAACAATTAATTCAGTTCTATTGATTATATTACATATTTATCTCGGAGCTATATTACTAGCAATATCGTCATTGTCGTCAATATCGTCGTGTGGTGTTGGTTCTACGATGTCTTCTATTTCAAAGGGGTTTGTTCGCCGTCAAACCAATGGAGCTCCAGCCTTACCGAATCATTCGCAGTTGTGGTTTTCCATCCGTACCTTGTAGGAGGTAAAACTGTACATGTTGCCTTTGTGGCATTTCGCCACATTGTTGAAACGTATATTGCAGTGGCGGCTCCTCAGATGAGGCAACTGAGGCGGCGCCTCACCTTCATTTTCGTCGAGTTATACATTTTAATTTATCACAAAACATAATTAATCTAATATGATAAAAAAAACCTAATTATATCTTTAAACTCGCTTACAAGTCTCCTTACACAATCATAAAGTCGCTAAAATATATTTTGTACGCACCAATTCATACATGTGAGGCGATAATTTTTCCCCCGCACAATCCCGAACAACAACTCAGCACGTTTCAAAACATTCACCCGATTCTTTATGGGATAATATACGGGAAAAAAGATGCCAGTGAGGCGAAACAGAAATCGCCTCAGCGTGTGTATCTGAATCGAAACAGTGTGACGATTTGATCTCGCTTTGTTGTACGTATGCTTTGCGCATTGAAATGTAGCTCTGCAAAATTAAGTTGAAACAAGAACTTACTGAGCCTAGTTTCGGTTTTCTATTTTATGTATTTTGGTTGAAATAGAAAAAGGACAATATTATATGATGTCGCTTCTTGCATATGATTTGAGAAAGGCTCGATAGTTGTGTGATTCTTGTCGCTCTTCATTATTACATTTTAATATTTTGACGCCCAAACTTTTCAAATCGATTTTGATTGTTTTTTAATTTATGCCGAAACGCCAAATATTTAAAATGGGATATTATGATGCATGGGATTTCGGTCAGATTTTCTTAGGAGTTGAAATTGTCGGTCGCAAAAATATTGTTAGGCAAATTTTAGAGCCAAATTTTAAGAAAGGGCAGTCAGTTTTTCTACACCATTTAACGAAAAATGGCCCCGGCTGATGATATTCAACTGGCCTTTAATTTCAGCTTTTTAGCTCGTCCATGTTCAGTGCTATTTTTGTCCCTCAGATTGAATATTCCACTGCGATTTAAAAGAAATAGACCAAGAGATCAATCAGTGACAGACGCTGTTTTTCTTCAGAGCAAAATCTATAAACCTTTTTTTTATTTCCCCCAACCAAATTTAACAAAATATTAACAGTGGTTAAATTTAATGCTGGTATGATTCAGCTCCAAAATGAATCTTGATAAAATAACTTGAATGAGAGGGAAATATGAGACTCGTTCCTTACAAGGTCTCTAACTAGGAAAACCAAAGATGCATACTATTTGTCACTAAAATCCCTTTCAGATGGAAAAAAGTTAAATTCCGCTACCTTCCTGTAGAGACGAGAAGCGCCCTTCCTTGCCCCCTCTGGCTACACCCATGTTGAATAAAGTTGTAATCGTAAAATTATTCTCTTTCAATGTAACAACCCCCTTCCAATATGTTTTTTTTTTCGCCTCATCTATTTCCATAGGCACGAGCCGCCACTGGTATATTGTCCTCAATATTTTTTGCTTCAATGATTTCCAGCAAGGAGGAATCAAAGTTGAAACAAAGTCCCTTATTTTTTAGAAATTGCTCCGAATTTTTTTTTGCTAGCATTTTCTCAAAAATTTCTACGGGGGCTTTATCTACGCTATCGCAATTTCTAACAGAGTACATTAACGCGGCAAACTCTTGAATGCCACTCATTTTGTCTTCATCATTCACTTTCGATCGAGTCTGAGATCGAAAGTGAAAAAAATATATTTTGAAATATAACATTATTTTCTAATATCTTACAGGGTCAGATTTTCCCCTTTCTATAGAATGCCGCAGTGTAGTGGCTACCTGTAAAGGCATGTAGTGCAGGCAAATCCTTACATAAATTTGGCCCAAGTACCTTTGATAGTTCGGTACAATTGATGCTTTCCATTTCATGTTTGCTAGCCCAGGCATTCAATATCTCTAAATAGGGGAAATTATGTTTATTACATAATGTAATAATTAAAATATCTGTGTCATTCGCTTTGATGAGAACTTTTGCGGAAGGGTTTTCTTCTGCAATTTTGGATGCATGGTAAATTATCCTTGTGTCTGCTTCTTCATGATAACATACATATCCACGTTTTTCTTTTCTCAACACCTTATTATTGAAATCTCTATAAGAAAAACATTTTTCCTCTACGGTGAGAAACACAATTTTATCTTTAAAGATAGGGACGACAGAGTCACTAGACCAGTGTGCAATGATATTTTCAATCTAAGATGATGGTGTAACCAAGCAAAATATGGAATAACTACGCAAAATAAACAAAAATTCAATACAGCTTAAAAGAAAAGCTTGTGTGTCTTCTAAATAAGATAAGACTAACCATTCGATAAGAGTTTTGAGAAATCGGGCCTAAGTTTTTCCAAAATTACGCAGTTTGTATTGTGTACTTGGTGTATTTTCGCATATTTCGAATCGGCGTCAACGAACCGGTTTGGTCTGGGCTGACTGGTACTTTCGAGACTGGCGCATTAGGATCTGTCATACGAACATAAATTTAATTGGGTGAATACTTAATATCCCCCCAAAATTAAGTAGATTATATTGTGTACTTGGTGTAAATTGGCCTATTTCGAATCGGTAAAAATGCGTTAAGGAACTGGTTTAGTCTGGGCTGACCGGCACTTTCGAGACTGGCGCATCAGGATCTGTCATACGAACATAAATTTAATTGGGTGATTACTTCATATCCCCCAAAATTAAGTAGATTATATTGTGCACTTGGTGTATTTTTACTTATTTTAAATCGGTAAAAATGCGTCAAGGAACCGGTTTGGTCTGGGCTGACCAGTACCCTCGACACAGGCGAATTGGGGTCTATCATACGAACATAAATTTAATCGGGTGAATGCTTCATATCCCCCCAAAATTAAATATTTTATATTGTGTACTTGGTGTATTTTTGCTTATTTTGAATCGGTAAAAATGCATCAAGGAACCGGTTTGGTCTGGGCTGACCAGTACTTACGGCAGGGGGAATTGAGATCTACCATTTGAATACAAATCCAGCCTGGTTACCTAATCAGGTATGATCAAAAATCCAATTTTTACGAGGGTATTTTCAATACTTTAAACCGGTTAAAACCGGTCAAGGAACCGGTTCAGAGCGGTCAGCCCACTATGTTTCGATACGGTTAAGCGAGATCTATCGTTTGAACATAAATTCAGCCGGTTACCTTATGAGGAAGGTAGGGGTCATTTTTTTGCAGCTTTGAGGCGGTCAGCATAGGGGAAGGAACCGCTAAAAATTGGGCTGACCGGCACTTTCGGCATCTGGAAGTCGAGATCTAACACATGCACTTAAATTCAGCCGGTTACCTTATGAGGAAGATTGAACCTCAAAATTAGCACACATATTGCGTAATTTCCCTAACAAGGAACCGCTAAATTTTGGGCTGACCAGCAGTTTTGCACAGAAGCGGTGATGAACTACCACCTGTACACATTTTCAGCCGGTTACCTTATGAGGAAGGTAGTTGGGTACCTGGCTCCCGTACTATAAAATCTTTGTCTTAGCTACTTGATACGCCGTGCAATACAAAGTTTAAATGTTTATACATTGAGGCTATGCAAAATAATCATAGTTCCCGTGATTTTGACTTCTTCATTCTAAGTCATTTGTTACATTAGTTGTATGTGGGCTTCACGCAATGATAATTATTACGCGCTCTTGTTAATTTCATGTACGGAAGGATGAAAACTATTACTATTGATTACAGGCAGATGTGAAAATTACCTCAAACCCAATAAATATAACTATCCTTACAAACATCATGCACTGATTTATGTGATTACACTGCAATCATTTTTACAATTGGGTATAATAACTACTTTGTAATAAATATCACTGTATTTTAAGTAATTTTTCCTACAAATTTCGTGAAATTGCATTTTGTGAATTTCATAATACGATTTTGTCGAATTCGTTGCACATATTTCTCTCCGTGTAGTAACATTTTCACAATCTTGAGAAAATGGACGCCACAAACAAAAACATTTTTAATGTCAACCCAAAAATTAAGCATTTAAATAAAGAAAATATCCACTCAACAAATTGAAAGGAAGACCTATTCTTACTTTAGTTGAATAACCTTAATGATTATGAGTTATGACGAACTATGCTGAATATTAAAATTCGTAGTAATAACTGTAGCAAAAGGAAACAAATAAATTATCAAAGTATTCGTTTTCCTTACATTTTAATAAGTCAGGATTTTTTGCTCTTGATACGCTTTGTAGGAATCCATGAACATCACATTAATTTTTTCAAATGAGTTCGTCATTTGAACAGAACAAGTTGACAATATTGCTATATTCGTACCTACAATCCTCTGATTGTTATAAAAGGGAATATTTTATATTGAGAGTATTAACGCTTTTTATACCCTTGAAAGGGTATATTCACTTTGTCATGAAGTTTGTAACCAGGGCCGGATTTCCCATATGGGCAACCTGGGCAATTGCCCGGGGCGGCACATTTTGAGGGGCGGCAATTTTTAAAAATATTACTTGGTTTTAAATTCTGTGAAAGATGCATTTTGGAAACTCGAAGAGCAGTTGACCTAATTAGACAGAAGCTTTAATTTCAAGATTTATTCAAGTTGGGTGTATTCCAGGGCGCCCAATCGCACACTCAACTGAAAATTAAATGTGAATGTCCAACTTAAAAATTGGGATTTATCCTGCATGTAAAATTCTTTTAGCATTCATTCCGAGTAGCATACTGGTGGAGCGTAGTTCACTGAGTCTAGAAGTAGAAAGTATTTTCGAAAACATTGGCTTCAACTTAAACAAGGGATATAATGTATATGTACTTCATACTTCAGTGTACATTTTAATAGGAAGCGTTGAGGAGCTTTTGGGTGCAATAATCAGGGATACGGAGCGGCCCAATTTTGAACAAATTTGAAATTTGCCATTATGTCTCTCCTCTGACAGTATCGTTTCGTGCGATATGAATAAAGATTAGGGCTAGCGAAATTTAGCGCAAACGTTCGATCCACTCCGCTTCGACGTGCAATAAACGCTCCTTGCTCCGCTCTTTCGCTCCGGACATCTGTAACAATCAAGGAATTCCTGAACACCACTCGTCAAATGGAAGGGTATATTTGTCGTTGTCGGCTTGGCCATGGCTAATGTAAACTTGTATAAAAAATTTAATTTTTTGGAATAGTTTATTGCCAAAAACTCGCTTACGTACTAAACGAGTCTCTGGGATAGACTGATCTAAAAATTGGCAACTCTAGGCCGCCCACAGATGGATTCTCCCATGGATTCTGTGTGGGTGGCCCAATGTCCTTAGTTAGTAAAAGCTGGAAAACATTTTCGAGTTTCCATTACTACTTTATTTTTATCCTACTTAAAATTAGCCGCGAAGCAATTGTGATGTAACCAGAGGTTTCAGGAGGTGTCCAACTCGGGATATTAGAAATTATGCATTAGCTATAAAATTTTCAGTAACATGTTTCTGTCATATGAAAAGGTTTAACAAAATTCACAATTTGTACGCTTAAATTTTCGAAATGTAATTTTCCTTCAGAAACAAAAAACGGAAAACTCTATTGCTAAAAATCATATCGACGCTAATGAAAAAATTTAGTTTTTTGAGTTTAGGTTATTCGATTATGACTTCTAAAACGATAAAAAAAGGGAAAAAATTCCGAAAGTGTAAAGGCATTTAGAAAACATTCTGAACACATTCTGAATGTACAGTCGATGTAATGGATGTGCATCATTTCAGTTTTAAAGTTTTCATCATTGGAATTTTAATGCCTTTTTAAACAATTTCGAAAGGCCGTGACGCGTCAAGGTCCTTGAAATTGTTGTGCAGTAGGCAGTAGCCTTCAATTGTTCGCGCACATTTAGAGCAAATACCGTGTTGAGGGTTTGTGTCTAAAGTGGCAAAACAGTGGAGTGATAGTGGAACGGTTTCGAGGTGCCGAGGGCCCCGTTTAGGGCGATCGTAAAGGAAGGAAGACTCAATAATAAGTGAAATAACCTAAAAATACTAAAGCCACATCGTTGGCAAAATTTGAGTGAATAAAAAGCAAAAGACAACCAAAAAATAAAAAATCTTATAATTATAAAATCTACTAGCAGTGCAATCCTCATAAAGAAGGATTAGCCAACCGACCGTGGTCTGTAGCCCTACCTGTGGACTTCTGCATAAGCATCGGTGACATCAAGGACAAAGCACAGCATTAGCCAAAGGAGAGTAAAAAAGCTAATCTTAACATTTTGAGAAATATTTGGCTCGCCTACCATGGTGTTCTAGAAAATATTTTTGCTCATGTATGGTATTGAGTTAAACGAAAATATATTTCAGCTTTTTTCTCATGCGTGGTGTAGTGACCTATCGGGCCCGCCCCGATTCTCCACTCACTAAATATTGTTACAAATACAACTTAACACATTTTGGATAATTATTCATAATAAATTAAAATGAAGATAATGTTGAAATGTTGAAAGCTTACTAAAGTGGATAAAAGAAATGACTTCACCCATTAATAGCTCTGATAGTAGCGGCAAAATCCAATATATGTATGTACAGAAAAAGTCCACCCGTGATTTCAACCAAAATCAAAGCTATACGAAATTGGCTAAAATGAATTTCGCTTCAGTGTATGCAAAAAAATCTATTTATTTACTTGTGATTTCTAAAGTTGTCCAAATATACTTCAGCGTGTAGTAATCGGGCAAATAATAATTTCAACCATTTTGTCTAATTATAAATTACAATGTGTGGGGGCCCCATTTTCGATCTCGAACACAAGATATTTTAGAAACGTTACGCCACTGGCTTTGCCAATATCTTTTTAAAGGATATGAGTAAAAACCCTTTCAAAAAATAATACCAGTTTAATTTAAAAATTTAAAAAGTTCATTGTTTGTATTGGTTTTAATATTTTATTTAAATTTATTACTATTCTGTTTTTTTAATTATCATGGTTCCATTTTCCAAATTTAAAGATTTGTTTGAATTTTTTTTCAGGTGTATACCATACCATGCGGGCATTTTCAAGATTTTTAAAATTAAAGTAGTCCTCTAAATATCAAAAGAAACACTTCGAAGCAACTTTTTGAAATTTTTATATTTGACGGTTCAAAGTACCGTTATAGAATTATTATAGTTTGAAGATTAGGATCAGTTTTGCAGTTTCTCTAAAGTTTGAATATTTACATGTTGGGCTGGGTGTAACGTCGAAATATGAAATTTTATGTAGAAGCTGTACATTTTTTGGTTAATTGGTTGAAGGAGTTAATTTTAATTCAATAGGATACATAGATAGATAGATAGATAATAGATAGATAAAATGTTTTATTGATGCTTCAGTTTTACAATATACATAGTTAGTTGTTATTCTTAAAACATGATATTGCGTGGCATATAGCCGTCTGACAGATAGATTGACTTTCTTCTGTTTTACATTTAGGTTTACATTACACTTGTTTAATCCAAATAATCCAATTACATAAATTTAATTTGCTATTTCATATTAACTATTATTTAAAACTTATTATTAGCTACGCGTATTATATTATGATTCGCTTATTATATGGGATAATTATTATAGATATCTAGTATGATTTCTTTCGGTGCTATTAAAATTTGTGAGATGTTTGGATGACGAAGTTCGCGCAATTCCATATTCTGCATGTTCGTCGATCCGTAGAACCCCTCACAAATTGTAATGTATTAATTTGTTTTTAAAAGTTTTCGTTGATTATGCAATGACGGTACTTTAGAGCATTAATGCAAAACTCATATAGTTGATCCCAATTCAATCCATTCAGTAGAGCGTTGACCTCTAAATCATCCAAACTGACTTTACCGAAGCAGGCTTTCCGTATTTCCTTCAGAACCGGACATTCTCCAATGAAATGCCGAGTGTCTTCTCTGACACCTAGATTACATAAGCTGCAGATTATCCTTCCGGCGGGCGCAATACTAATCCTAACACGATCGGGCGCAATGCATCTGACAGATTAAGTGCAGAAAATAGGACGAAACTAAGTTCCTGTATATTTTACACTCTTATTTATGTTTGCATTGTCTTTTATAAACAGTTCTAAGAAATTTTAGAAACAAATACCGGCTCAGAAAGTTTGATACCCTTCACATTTTAAATTTTCTAAGAAAATCCCGCTTTCAATCCCTTCAATTTTTGAAGAACCTCCAAAAACCCGACCGCTTAAAAAATGTGGTCTAATTTTACTAAAAACACACTTTTGAACGATTTGGTGAGCCTAAAAGTCAACACAAGAGTCAACACGCAATGTGAAGAGTATAACGAGTGGAAATTTTCATAGAAAAAAAAATAACACAATCGGGCGCAATACATCTGAGAGATTATTTCATCCCCTCCCGTCCCTCAGACATATGGTAGATAGAAACTGAAAACTGCTTTGGGTAGTTGATCGATAAAGATTAAGCTACTGTGAGTTTCAGATCTCTCCCTTTCCAAATGGCTGATTGGCGTAACAAAAACTGGTCACTTAATCTGTCAGATGCATTGCGCCCGCCCGAAGGTTATAGGCAAATTTACCCGATGGGGGATGTAATTTAGTGGCAGTAATTCTCCTCTAGCTTTGAATATAATTGAAATCTTATTTGCACTATAGGAGCTTTGGAAATAAGTATTTGCGTGTAAGTCATGGTTAAGGCTCGGATATATTACTCGATGTTGCGAGGCACAAGCGCTGATTCTAGTTGACTCTATCCCCATTAGACTTAAATCTTGCCTCAATTTGTGGAGTTCGTGATGTGTTGTCAGTGTACCATTCCAATTAAAATCTGCTCTTGTTTCGGCAGCCAGTTCTTGTAAACCAGCGTAAAAGATGGTTTTCGTTTCAATGCATAATTTAGTACCTTCTTCGGTAGCTTATAATCATCCATTGCTGCGACCTTTACGAGGTAGTTAACATGCGCCTTTAGCGTTTCCAGAAATAAGGGTGTCAGACCCGTCCCTTGTAGCAGCATGTAGTTGGGTGTTGTTGTTGGTAAATGAAAGATCCGCTTCAGGAAGTATCGCTGCAATTTTTCCACATCCTCGTATCGTCTTCCGCCCCATGTTTGCGCTCCATATAGAAGAATTGATTTCGATACGGCTTGGCAGATATTATGTTTTGCGGTGTGTGAGATATCTTTATTGCTGAAACAATTCTTCCAAACAGAGTTAATGCCCCATTTCGATTCCGCCAGCTTGTTCTTGAGGTGGGGAGCGATGTTTAGATTGCTCGTAATTAAAACGCCAAGATAAGTGTACTCCTTGACAACTTCAATTTCTGCCCCCTTGTACGTCCATTTTTCATCACTCGCTAGTATATGGCGCTTCTTGAAAACCATCACCTTGGATTTTTGCAGGTTCACGATCATTCTCCATTGTGTGCAATATTCGTCCACATGGTTTATAACTCTCTGTAGTTCGTCTGGGGATTTGGCAAAAAACACCATGTCGTCCGCGTATATAGCAATCCTTTCAATAAAGTACCAAATGCTTGGACTCCACCAGGCATATCATCGAGAATATCCAAATTTGTAAGACATGCCGCTGTTGTATAGCTTATAGAATAGTGCACGACGATCCACGTAGTCGAAGGCCGACTTAAAGCCGACAAACAGAGCGTTTAGTTTCTGGCTATTATCCAAATATAGTTGTGCTAAGTTATGTAGCACGAATATATGATCGTTCGTTGAATACCCTTGCCTGAATCCTGCTTGATTTTCGATTATTATTTTCCGTGTATTCAACCACTTGACAAACCTTGACTGCGTTTTGGAAGGAAATTCCACGATAGCAACAAGGATCGTTTACATCTCCTTTTTTAAAGATGGGAGAGATGACTGCATCCCGGAATTCATTCGGTATATCTCCACTTTCGAAAATTCGATTGAACTCATTGCTTAGCATGTCAAGCAGCTCCTCTCCGCCATATTTGTAAAATTCGACCGGTATTCGATCACTTTCTGCTGCTTTCCTGTCCTTGCATTTATCCCAAGCGATTCAAACTTCCTCTCTCGTTATGGCTGCATCCATGATTTGGTTGCTCCAGTTGGGCCTTGCAAATTGCACTGCATTCCAATTAACGCGGCTTTGTTATGTTTGCTGAAAATGTGATTCGAGCAAGTCAACATTTATCCCATTGCCAATCGAGTAGCTGTCGATGCCGTTTATACGTTTAGCGGTTGTCCAAAAGTGCTTAGAGTTCGTACATGCTCCCAATGCATTTGCCTGCTGTTCATAAAACTGTAGCTTCTTTCTTCTGCAAACATCCTTGTATTTTCGATTTTTTCTAGAAAGGGGGTCATTATTTTTCCTAAATAGTTTGACCCAGCCAAATGAATATCTTCGGCATTTCTCGCGCTCATTATCGTACCAGCGGTTTTTTGAAGCTTTTTTCGGGTTATGTATTGTATTTCGAACACTTTTTTATTGCTTCTGACAGTGGCGTAGATAGCTTTTCGGAGAGGAGGGGGGATCATTTTGCAAGATTAGTTATACTTTTACGGTTACCAAATGTTGAATTCCAGAATGATATTTTCTGTATTTATTACACTTTAAATCAGCAGTTTTTTGGAGCAAATTTTGATGCGAAATAGATGGCAGTTTCGCTATAGGAAAAAAGTGAGTCCTGGAAATATTGCATCGATAATTTTGGCTTTTTTACTTCGTAGAGTGAATTCTCAGTATTCTAATTTTCGTAGAAATGTTTGCGTCTAGGTGGGATAGATCAGAGCATTATATTGGGTTAGATCAGTGGTTCCCAAACTTTTCCGACCCACGGAACATCTATCATCGCCATCCAATGTGAGAAAGTAGATGCACGTAAAGCCCTGTGCTGTAGCGTTTCTATTCTATCGAGTCGCTTCTATTATACAATTGAGTTTTGAGGAAGTGCTAAATTTTCTATTTCAGTTCTGAAGATAGTTTCACGTTTCTATGAAACATTACACACGTTCAATAATTCCAGCAAATATGTTACTTTTGCTTTGTTTTGCTTACCTAAAGTAATAATAAAAAATGTGTGACCGAAGGGGGGGGGGGGGTATTTATCCCTTTGATCCCCCCTCTTATCTACGCCACTGGCCTTCTGATATACTTGCTAGATTACACCTTTCCATTTCTGCTTGATTTCGAGATAGATTTGCTCTGTATTGTACAGCACACTCTTCCCTCCATATCAGCTTAGGAAGTAAGTTCATTGGCTTAGTACTTATACTATTCAATAGGAAAATTAACTTTCACAAAAAAACACGTTGCAGCACGAAAGCTGTAAAGATTTCAACAATTCTATTGATGGCGTTTTTGTTAGGGCAAATTATCGCACTGACAACCTGTATCTACAATACTTGAAATCCAATCATTTTGTTTTAGCAGAGCAAAATTCACGTAAATGTTAGCTTTTGCTAACGATTTTGGTTTCAGCGGTAGATTTTTCACAAGTTCACAATCTCAACACACATGTGTCTACTTCAGAAAAGATGCATTATTTAGCTTAAAACTCGGATTTATCTGGATATATATGTATAATGTAGGACATGTATAAGAGACATGCCAAACAATATCTTTCTACGATTTGTCTATATGGCACGTATCTTTTCACTGGTGGACTAATACCTTATAACAGGCTGTATTCCATTAGCAAAATTACATCTAGCTTTATGAAATTCTCATTTACCAGCATACTCGTATATATATATTTCATATCCCCTTCCACAACATTTAACCCTTTTTGCCATAACGCAGGCAAAACACTGTTTAGCTTTCATCGTGCACAATGTCATTACTTCAGCAACACCCCAACATCGTTCCCACTGGAAAATCCGAGCGTAATCCATTTACCAGAACTGCCGATTTTCACGTAACGACTGTTTGTACTCTCTATTTTTGGACTCAAATCAGGACGCGCCGTATGATTATGCTTACGCTTGTCACCATAGCAAATGGCCACAAACGAAAAAGACTACAGAATCGCTAACGTTTGCCACACGACACATGGGACTTGGGCCAACAAAAGAAGACTCCCTTGCTATCGTATCATCCTTCGAAATGGCACCAACGTCATTGAGAGAATTATGAGACTTAGGTATAACCGTGTAATGCTGTAATGTTTCCAATTTAAAGAAAAAAATCTGAGAAAAACTTTCCGCGGTTTCTTGGTAATTTGCTTCATGAGCGATTCTGTCGTCTGCTGTCCGTGAGTCCTGTTGATCGTATGTAATTCCGCTGAGATACGCGAGTCGTGAGCGCTATCTTATCCATCGACACCGGCATATGTGCAACTAAATGAAGTGTTAACAAAAGCAGTGCGTTAATTTTAATGATCGGAGCACCAACTCCGCCGAGAGATATTAACCGTGGAGTAAATGACCGTCATAAAAGATATGTCACCTAAATTACTGCAGATGGATAAGTTTTATTTTTAGGCGGAGACGGACGGTACAAAATAAAGTCTTCGCATTTTAGTACGAAACGGAGCCACGAGCCATGTTCGAACCGTATGCAGAAGATCGAGAACTGAATATATAATTGTGTCGATGTAGATTTTGAGTTTATAGTCCTCTATAAAAATCAGCCACAATTCATGGTGATATTTTCAAATTAATTGATACAACATATACCTACATATTTTATGGAGGTCATGAATCAACATCTAAATATGAGCCCAGACACCCAATGCGCATAATTATGTACACTAGTACGTATTTGTAGGTTTAGTCCTCATCAAAGCTATCCATTTGTCAATTTGGGTAATAAACATCAGAAATGAAAGAATGCTTTAACTAAACACTCTAAATATTCTGGATTAAAACCATCTCTTATCTTTTTATAAGGCGAAAAGTACTCCATTTTATTTTATTTTTTCATAACAAAAATTAAACAAACACCGAACCGAATAAGCCATATTTAATGTGTTCTAAAAAAATATCAACGAATAATTATTAAGATTTCACATTGTTCCTAATTTATGACAAAATTAATTTCTATTTCTAGAACCAAACCAAAACCACTTTCGGCTAAACATAAATTAGAAAAACGTCCTCCCTTAAAATAAATAAAACGTCACTCTATAGCCAAAACCCAAAAATATGAAGTGTCAAAGACATTCCGATTCACGCGGTTGAGATGAAAACAAACAAACAAACATTCAAACATAACCCTATCCTTCTATATGGCGTCGAAAATGCTGAGTTCAACGTCCATCGAATTCACATGACAATAATTTCTGAAATGTACTTTGAGAATACACACGCCATATCGCCTCTCCAATTTTCACATAAAAGACTTTTAAGAGCTAATTAAAAAGGGGTGAATAGGACATCTTTAATACCTAACATGCTGCATACCTTATGTCCTACCATGTCCTACTAATGGATATTTTAGATATTAATCACGCTACCGCAGGCACTCGCTTTAAAAATATGAAATAAAAAAGCATCATTATTTTTTTGTATTTTTATTCGTCTACCACAACACATTGGGGACGAGGTAATAATGGAACAAGCCCACCATATTATGACATACGAGGGGGACCACTCACAAATTCTGGAAGTTATTTTTATGATCAATCATATTTTTAAAACGACGGAACAAATTGCCATCATCTTCGTCATCTGTGTAATATGTTTTGCTGTGGCGGCTCCTTTTTTTGTTTACCCGAATAGACATCATCCGATTAATAATGGAATAGCATCTTTTCGAAACCATTTTCTGTATAAAACTAGATCATATACGAATTTTTATTGCCTAGCATCGAATGTACTAATTTTTTTCCAGAATGTCGCTCCTGCGCAATGACTACCTGGCGTCACTTCATCCTTTATCCCATTTCATGTTCATCATGTTGTGTTTAAATTTTAAGTACTTTCGCTACAGTACCTTTCACCCATAATTTACATGTTGTCGCAGTCACCTTCACTTCAAATCCATTCAGATCGACCAGACGACACCTCTCCTGATGTCCTGATGCATCATCATCATCGTCATTGCATGATCTGGTAACCGTGTACTCCACTGAACCGGCCTCATCCACTAGACTTAATTGCTTTATTGGTACCACCTAAAGGGATAAAGATGTTTGCTACGGCCAGGTTTAAGCCATCATCTTTATAAATGTCTCCTCACTAAATCATCTCGGAATTTATAGATGACTCGCTATCCCACCCAACAGTCTTGCACTATGTTCATAGATAGAGCGCCGGGGACATTGTACAAACAAACATGAGAGATAAATGCTCGACTTCATGTTTTAGCACTTGAGGTTAATTATACCGGGTCCTTTATGTCCTTGCTCCTTGAATGTATGGTGTCTGCTTTCAGTGTTTTGTGTTTATGAAAGAGCGTCCCATTATTTTAAAGTGCTCAACGTACACTTAGTAGAGGGTGCTGGCTGGTTGCATTGCATATAATGCAATATTGGTGCGATGGTATATGGGCGGATTCGAAGCACACATGTTCGACGGTTGTTCAAAGAGTCAGCCGTGTCTGTCGTGAAAATCCCAGGAAAATTAGGGATTTGTTCATATCATATGCACTATGTGCAGCCTGTCAGTTCAATTTGTATAAAGAATGCGTGCATTTCATCTAAGTACGCAGAGGACGTATTCCAGTGTGACACAAATGTCGTCAGCGATTCAGAAAATGTGCATTCTAGTTCGAGAGGATAGATAAAAAAATCCTAGGAGTAAAAGGATTCGGAAAAATCCTAAAAAACACTTGGGTCACAGGAAGTATGTCGCTTTTTTTTAGATATTTACACAACCAATGTTTTTCTACTAAAATTGCAACTATTTTAGTGAAAATTTATAAGTCTACAATGGCGCCGGAACAGGGGGGGGGGGCAGCGGGGGCTACTGCCCCCTCAATATTTTGGCTAAAGGGGCAATTAGTACTACATATATTCACTATATATTAAAAATCAAGAATAATTAATTTTATATTTTTATACATATACAATGTACATATTTAATGTATTATTCTTGTGCAGGCATGTCAAACTCGCGGTCTGCGGGCCGCATACGACGCATCACGTAGTTTTGTGCGGCCCGCGGCCAGGTCGAATTGACACAATGTAGCGGCACAAAAGCGCTATAATTAAATATTGGTGTTGAACTAAAGTCTATGAAATTTACTATAACTCGTGAAGAAGGCAGTGGCTTGAATTTGAAATCTTCTTTTCTCTACAAACAATTTGACGGTTATTTGAGTTGAATTGCTGCAGCTTATTCAGCTTCACCTTAGGAAACATTTTTCCACCACATAACAATAAATGTTTGTCTGTTTTTAGCCGCCTTAATATCCGAAATTTATGTATGTTAGCGATCAATTTAGGCTCTTAACGGTATTTTGGACTACCTACAGATTTATTTTTATTTACTGTGCTAAACTGAAAGAAAAAAGTGCCCTGAAGCAATGAAATTGTTCACTAAAGTAATGAATAGTTACATCGATATCCCACCGAAGACGGCTTTCATCAGTCTAATGAATCTGATTTTATCAAAACAACGAACACAAATTTCATTAAAACTATGGACTAATTCATAAAATTAACAAGTTGTTCATTGATATAATTACTGAGTTCATAAATTAAAAAAAAACTGGCGCAGGCCGGCATCCAGCTTTATAAGTGTTGACGACATTCATTTTACATTTTACCTCTGCTAAAGCCATTAAAAATTACCTACCTACCTACAGTGGGAATCGAACCCGGGACTCTACGATTTGAAGACAGACGCCCTACCTAAATACTACACCACGCAGACTATACGTGACGAAGGTTTATAAAATATACATAAAGTGATAGTGAGATCAATATGTACTACTATGATCGATGTCATGTAATTAACGAACAATATCATCAATTATTTTGTTTTAGCTACTATCGCGGCTGATGTATGGGTTCATAGCCGGAATATACAATGCATAAGATTCTACTGGACGTTCATTGTGCTCATGATCGCTTTACATTAAGTTGAAATTTTGTTTTCGTTATACTAACGACCGGTGTTTCGTAAAATAGATGAACTCTGTATTATTTTAAGGACGAGAAGTAAGTAACTATGATCTAATTCATCATGGTAATGAAAAAAGTCTATGCTCCTAGTTCATTAATATTATGATGATTTTTTTTTTCAGTGTATAGTGTTTTGATCAGCTTTCCGAAATAAACTCTCAGAGAGTGGTTACTGATTAATGTAACATTTTCTAAGGAGTGTAAAATTGTTTGAAGAACATTTTCAAAATATTTCCAGTTTCTCTATTTAAGGTAGCCCAATTTTTCCGAGGTTGTTAGTGACTGAGATTTATATTAATTTTTAAAAAGTAATATTCTGTGATGCAATCTTGAAATAATTTTCCATCAATGTTTTCAAAATTTTTATGCTGCGGTCCGCTCAATCCGGAAGAAACTGATATTTGGGCCGGCCAGGTTTTGAGTTTGACACTCCTGTTCTAGTGGATATTCTTTTTTTCATGATAGAATATCTGGTTCGCGAAAGTTGCATACGTGCATCTAGTGCATGTATGAGTATGTACATGATCATTTCATTTTCATTTCTTCTTCGTTAACAAGAGTAGGTACCTCAAACTAACGACAAAGCCAACGATAGTGAAACTATTGACCGTTGATCAACGAAAACGAGGAAGTTTTTCATTCTCCTTGTCAGAAAACCGTGCCGATGGTAGAGAATCTCACAGTAAGATTTGGCTGCTATGCTCGATCTCGATATTGTTGAATATGCCGGGAACTTCACCTACATGTTGCGCCGAAATTGCTGATCACTTTCGAAGTACGATTATCCGAACTAACGTCGACAAGGGTGGTTCGGATAAACGAAAGTTCGGTTAATCTAGCTTCCGTAGAAAAATTAGAAAATAGCCCTAATGTGAGATTAAGCGACAAACTGAAAACATTAAAAACGACTAGAACTGAACAAAAATAAAAAAATCGAGGCTATTAAGCGATCCAGTGAGAGATTGGTTCCTTCAAACCCTTGATTTTTCATTTAATTCGATGTCTGTCATATGAAAAGAAGCTGATTGCCTGGTTCGGTTAATCGAATGTTCGGATAATCGACGTTCGGATAATCGACGCTCTACTGTATATAGAGCATTTCAAGTTAATACGAATACGGCTAGAAAGGTAGTTCAGTACTTTACGACGTCTACATGGCTACATTCAATATTGACACAAAAACGTCTGACACATCTAATCCTTCTCCATGTTCACAGGGATCGAACAGAGAATTTATATCCCTCAAAAATCATGAAGGAATTCGTTTCCCAAGGAAACCGGAAAACAACCTTTGGCAAAATCGTTTGATCTTTAATTTTATGAAACTATTTAAAATAAAGAATGTTTATACTCTTCAACACTTCGGAATTACAATGGGATCAAAATGGGTAACAAAAAGAAACTTAAAGGTTAGTCTCATATTGAAGACTATTCTATGTGGTTTCTGATCGCTGTTGTTCGCTAATATTTTTCATAATTAGTTTTTGGTATCGTTTCATAGTATATTAAAGTTCTAGAGCTAGAGGTCCGGTATATGGTGACCGCTTAATTTAACATGAATTTGAGAAAAAAATCTTGCCCCCCCAATAAAAAATTCGTTCCGGCGCCACTGTAAGTCTATTAAAAAAATCTGACAATCTAGCGTAAAAGGGGATTCAGACTATGTATAATCATAAATCTATAGTAGGTGCAGAGAAATCCACTTTAACCCTGGAATACTAACATGACCGGTTAGGGCGTTATTACTAACAACACGTAATTTTGACGTGTTCATATTTTCCTACAGTGGCTTTCCCAGCTTACATATTTTACCGAGCTTATCATTTTTCAGTGCCACAGACGTATAAATTACATGCTATTTTCTATTGGTATTACTATTTACACGTCAAACAGGTAGTAGCACTTAGAACATTGCTAAGCTTACCGCCATAGACCACCAATAGGATGCTGCCACTCACGTGGACATACAACAACTAACTGAGGAAAGCACTGCCGCAGTGAGTAGTCAACCAGACTCGTGGAACAGCTTATACACATTATAATGTGAGCGAACACGTCAATTTTACGTATTGTTAGTAATTTAGGGTTAAGGGCAAAACAGAACGCTTACGTTACTTTACGTGCGAACACCTGTCGAAGATGATTCAATGGAGTTTGTATGCAAACGCACAGAACGCACGTAGCGAAACTGAAGCTTGCGGAAAACTATTCGAAATTGCAAATTCCACGGAAATCCATGTCAGTTTAAGTGTGTGTTGTTACTGAAAGGACTTATTGACCGCATAAATTGAATACAACAAGACAGTTCCACCCACGTAATATAATGAAATTAGAAAATACACTAGGTTTCACCTCTTATAATTTTTATTTTATTTTGAATACATTTTATTTTGAATACATTTTTAATTTTTTTATTTGACGTTTGACGTTTCGGTACGGAATGAAAAATGAAACCCCATTTTGAAACTATACGATTTCCCTCGAAAAGAGAATTGCAATTTGTTTGTATGTACTGGGATCTTCGGCGGAGTACCGTGACAATATTAAATTTATTTGGTGTTGGTATATCCACAGTTTGCGAAACTGTTAGGGAAGTTTGTGAAGAGATCTGGAGGGTAATGAGACCGGAATACATAAATGCATTTCCGATGACCGAAGAAAAATTAAAGGAAGATATAAAAGGATTTGAAAAATTGGGGATTCCGTAGTGCTATGAAACAAGGGGTTAGTGGAGTTTTGGCATTTTCAAACTTTTTCGTTCCTGTTCCACATATTTTCTTAAAAACTGACAAAATTCATAGTAATGGTTTTACTTTTTATTTTAATTTGAAATTGGGGCGAAAAAATACGTAGCATTCTTATCTTATTACTTTGTAGATGGATGTCATACGAAAAGTTAAACCATCTGCAAAAGAAGCCACCGATTATTTGAATTACAAGGGATGGCATTCCACAGTTCTTCTCGCGCTAGTAGTTACCTGTAATCACAGGTGTGTAAATGTAATTTATACATGGTGCAACATGAGCACTTGACGATTTTAGAAACGCCATAGATAGTGAGAATGTGCTCTATTCATTGGCATAGATCTTCCAAATTTTCCAAAAGTGTTTTACTCTAAAAAAAGAAATGTATAGCATGAACTTCCTATTCTTTACATTTTACAACGTTTAACCGTTTAACTGTCGTCAGGTTCTTGTGTGACATCTTGCACATGCGTTTGAAGAAACGTTTAGGTATAAACCATGTTTCAATCTACAGATATCGTTTATTTTCACATAAGCGTCCTGGTCGATGCAACGACTCATCCATTTTCGAGAAAACGACTTTGAAAACTGGAATGGCCAAAACAGTATTTTCGAAACATTGTAGAGTTAATCTATCTAAAATATTTATAAAAATGGAGCGAACAAAATGTATAGGAATTTTGGGTTAAGAAGCTAACGAGATAAATAATTGCTGTGCTGTGAATAACTATCAAACACGCGCAAAATTCACCAAGGGCAAAACTATGAGGACAGTGCATTTTCTCACACTTTTACCTCCATCTTCTTGTGTTTATATTGGCGTATCTCGGTAAATTTCCCTTATTGGAATGGTCTTCACTCCGAATAACTACCGAAATACGAGCAAAATTCACTAAAAGCAAAATTATGAGATAGATGTTTATTGTTGTGTTGCCTCTGTGGATTCGCGAAAGTGAAACTCATTGTTTTTCTTCAGGTGACCAATATATTTCGAGCTGAGTAGCCCATCTTCAGGGTCGCTTATATCTAAAGGACAATGATTTTCACAATAAAAATGATAAATAAATAAAATACTAAAAAGTGTACCTAATAAAAGTGAACGCTGACTATATAAAGAGTGACAAAAAAATGACTAATAAATCAAATATGTATTTACATACAGTAAAAATCACAGATGTCAAAAGTCAAAATTTCAAGCAAAATATCACAGATGTTAGGGTGGCTTTAAGCTAGGTACACACGGAGATGTTACTAAAAAACATCACAGATGTTAAATTGCAATAATTGCATTATACTATTTCCATGTCTTATTATAATTCTAAATACTAGTCTTAATTAAGTTTATAAGGTGTCAGTATAATGTTTTTTATCGCTCTTTTCGTTGCAAGCTATATTCTCGTACTTGATTATCTGGTTCACTTCGTGGATTTGAAGTTTGCATTTATTACGCTGGTTTTTAGAATTCGGGCGTTATTGAAATCACAAGTATGTTTATTAGTAATGGAGACAAAACATACATCGGCGAATCAATTCAAAAATTAGGTACTCGTCTAAGTCAACATAAGAACGACAAGACAAAAAATCGCTTAACGATAATATATCCTCCCTTGCAAAGCACTCCATCACTAATAAACATACCTTTGATTTCAATAACGCTCAAATTCTGAAAAACGAGCGTAATAAATGCAAACTTCAAATCCACGAAGTGGACCAGATACTCAAGTAAGAGAATATAGCATGCAACGAAAAGAGCGATAAAAAACATTATACTAACACCCAGTGGCGATCCTACGTAGGGGTTTTAGGGGTTCAAACCCCCTCCGAAATTTTTTGATGAACTAATATTGTAAACATACAGACAATGATGCATCTTCATGCCTTAATAGAAAAGGAGGACGGAAATGTTCTCCTATTGTGGGAATCACCACCACAGTTTTAACAGATAAAAATTCAGAACATTTCCCGCCCGTCATACAAGAAATCGATGTAGCATGTTGCAATCTAATCAACAACAGGCAAGAGACGAAAAATCGTAGAAAATATGCTGGAAAGATGTTTTTCTGCTATTCAGAAGTTGGTAAATTATAATAACGTATTATTATTTGAATAACGGAGAAAGGACAACTCAAATTGCATATTTCACTTTGTTCCATACTAACTTCAGGTTGAGACTCAGAGCATCAGTTATCTTGCATTTAAGTCCTGCGGACCTGTGACAAAATAATAGGAGAGAGGGAGAAGAAATGTAATTATTCATAGCTTAAAAATTATTAGTTAGCAAACATTAACAAAAGAAAAATTCCAACAGAAATTCAATTAAAAAAAACAAATTGAGTTTGCAATTATACATATGTATATACTTAGACCTCAGCTGTAAATTGCAGATAAATCAGAACACAGATATTATTTTTTCTGACCTTAAAATTTCCATTTTGAATTTTCGTTTGAAATTAGTAATTTGATCGCGTTTAGCAACTGTAATATATCCACTCGCTTGGCTCATTGGCCAACGGATTCTCTTGCCTAAAATTCCTCCCGAAATATTTTTTTGCGTTCGCCCCTGCATGAGTTCGAATCTCACCGTGTTCCATGGTGTTTTTCGAACTCACGATCTTGTGACGGACTATGATCTCACTAAATTCACATGTTAAACGAGTACCCATTTATGGGGATAAATAACACTGCTGAGCGTGATGCTGATCTCATTACCTCATCAAAAAAAAAACAGATAAGATCTTGGAAATAGGATGTCACTAATACATCCTGCGGCCTTAGTCCAATGTTGGATTGTCGCGCCTGTTATTTATTTATTTATTTAATTTTTGCAATTTAACATCTGTGATATTTTTATAGTAACGTCTCCGTGTGTACCTAGCTTTAAGCCACCCTAACATCTGTGATATTTTGCTTGAAATTTTGACTGTTCACATCTGTGATTTTTACTGTATGTAAATATTTGATTGTTGGTCGTTTTCTTTGTCACTCTTTATATAGTCATCGTTCATTATTATTAGGTACACTTTTTAGTATTTTATTTATCATTTTTATTGTGAAAATCATTGTCCTTTAGATATAAGCGACCCTGAAGATGGGCTACTCAGCCCGTAATATATTGGTCACCTGAAGAAAAACAATGAGTTTCACTTTCGCGGATCCACAGAGGCAACACAACAATAAACATCTATGAAAATATCGATCCCGGCAATTACAAAAAACATAGGCTATTTTAACATATAGCCTATTTTACGAAATTATGAGAGTTAACTTTTTCGAAGCTTTGCAACTATCTTCTGAAAGACTAAGCGGATTTCGGGAAATTTGCCCCACGATCCAAAATAGTTGTACGACTTAAACCTGGGATGAGTTCATGGAAGAAGTTAACGCGAATTTGGGGCGGTACGTAGTTGCGGAAAAACGGGAAGAACATTTTTTGGACGCAATTTTGCATTTTTCCGCATTATTTGACGATTAAAGTTATGAAATTTATTGTGATAAAAGACGTCTTGCGTGAATTTGGGTGGAGAAGTTAACGACATAAATAATGGATGGCGCTGTGCTGCGATCAATGCTATAACTCTGCGCATTTGACAGGTGTCAATTTTGCATTGTCGTTTTCTATTGAGTGCATCCATAAACAGTACGATACAAACATGACGACCAATTGAAATTCAACACGATATTCGATCGATTCGTATTATATCAATTCGATCATTTTTTCAAAAAATACCGGCGTACAGAGGGCTGCGCCCGCAATACGAGGGTTTTTTAGAATTTTGATGCATAGTAAATATTTGTTGTACATACATTTCATAAGCAATAGATAAGAATTGTGCACAACATTAATGAAATGCTTCCTGTAGATCTGTTTTTGGATTGGTCTAAATAAACGCGTTCCAGAATGAAAGGCTAGTGCCTTTCCACCTTTAATTAGACCAATCCAAAAATAGATTTACTATTTATGCAGTCTGTATAAAAGTACTCCAAGGCAAATCTACAGGATTTTTTCGATTTCAGATTTCTGATGGTTTTTGAGCAAAAAGAAACTCAGGCATACGTAAGGATGGCTTGGCATTATATATGAACTAAATTATTAGCTGTAAATCTACTGTTACCGTTTTTTAAATCAAGGAAAACCAACTTATATGAAATGATTCCATTGTGTCCCCTGACATAAGAACCCACGCAAGCTTTCCTATGAGTATTGAATAGTATACTTTTGCAGTTTTTCCGGGACACCCTGTTAACTTGGTCCTACAAACTTCAAAAATATTTGTGGCAAACAATATTACCATTCTACGCATTTCCACCAAATTTCATGTACATTGTTTCATCAAGTTAAAAGATATGCATTGAAGAAATGCTTAAGAGGCTTCCCTTGTATTGTCAAAGGCCCTTATAAAATACTTACTTGGCTATATTTCCGGTTTGGATACAGTTATTCGAATGACATATTCCCTGTGTAATTTTCTAAAAACCCTTAGCAGAATTATCATATTTGGAAACCTAAGAGGGGCTACACACGAACAAATTCCTATTCCTTAGCTAAAGTCTTAATATTTAACGTATATAAGGCCATACTGACCAATCTTTGTGCAAAGTTTCATATCGATCCCTATAACGGTTTAGAAAAACGGAGCTCGAAAAGGAAGTTTAACTTTAAACGCCAATAACTTTTTTACCGTTACTCGAAACTGGAAACTGATATGAGATGTACTCGTCTAGATCTTTGATTTAAATACCCATACGTTAGTCTCTGATCAAAACTAAAAAAGTCGACTTTTTTCAAACGTTCGGGACACCCTGTTACCTTTTTCCTACCAACTTCTAAGGTATTTGTGCCAAAGAATGTAACCATTCTACACATTCATACCGAATTTCATGACAATCGGTTGAGCCGTTCGCGAGTTATTTAGTGAACAGACGGGCGGACATACGGACAAAATAAGGGGTTTTTTGAAAAAATTCTAAAAAACCCTAAAAATAAGTTTGTGTGTAAAAAGTGTGGTTATCCAATTGAATAGTAGGCATTCTTTGCGAAATTTAAATCTTAAAATTTTTATACAGGGTGTCCGGAAACTGCCGCATAAACGCACCGGATTATGATACCTCAGTTGATTTCCAGCAAAAAAGTTGTATCGAACATACCCCCTCAGCTTAACCCTTTAGCTGCCACAGGCATTTAAAGATTTTTGAAAAAATCATTTTCTTGCACGACCTAAAGCCTAATATCTTCAAAGCAAGAGCAGCTAGAATAGTGAAATAAAATGATTATTACAGCCAACAAATTTACCTATAAAATAAAACTAACCAGACTAAAATCGGATAAAAGGTTTGGTATTTACGGAGCTTCAAAGTCAAATTTGCGTGATTTGACCCAAAAACAATTTTTTTTTTCATCTCAATTTTCTCCAACCTGGCGCATTATCATACGATCATATCTTTCTTACATCATTTTATTCTAGCTCCATTATTTATAAGAGTTTTAGTACGTAAGTGCAGAAAACTAGGGTTATTTTGGCTCGATTTCGACATATACTTTGAATAGATTTTACCAATTGCAGATCTATAGGGGCAGTGTGAATTGAATTGTATTGAATTCGAGATAAAATTAACTCTAGTTTTCTACACTTAACGTATAAAAACTGTTAGAAATAATGGAGCTAGATTAAAATGATGTAGGAAAGATATGATTCTAAGACTATGCGCCAATTTTTAAAAGAATCGTACAAGCACGTGACCTTGGCAGAAGTTGGAAAAAATTGAGATGGAAAAAAAGATTGTTTTTGGGGAAAATCACGCAAATTTGACTTTGAAGCTCTGTAAAAACCAAACCTCTTATTCGATTTTAGTGTGATTAGTTTTATTTTATAGGTAAACTTGTTGGCTGTAATAATCATTTTATTTCAGTATTCTAGCTGGTCTAGCTTTGGAGATATTAGGCTTTAAGTCGTGCAAGAAAATTATTTTTTCGAAAATCTTTAAATGCCTGTGGCAGCTAAAGGGTTAAGCTGAGGGGGTATGTTCCGTACAACTTTTTTGCTGGAAATCATATGAGGAATCACAATCCGGTGCGTTTATGCGGCAGTTTCCGGACACCCTGTAGAAAAACTTATTGAATGGTATTTCGATGCATATGTAATTTAAGTATGTGTCACATACGTTCACTTAAGCATGAGTTTGTTAGAATTCGTGATTTTGTCAATAAGTTATAGCAGTTTGAAAGTGGTATAAGTATAGTGGTAAGTGGTAAGTCGTTTTTTTACAAAAGTGCATTTTTCGCTTTGTGGGAAATTTTTAAAGAATGTTATTTGGAAAACGATAAAATGTAATAGTATAATAATAATGGTTGTAATGTGTTGAAACTTTGTAATTAGAGTACATTTGTGAAATTAAATATGTTATTTTTGAATGAAATGGAAAATTTCGGGTGTGTTGTATTAGGGGTTTATTAAATTTTTTACTCAGTTCATTCAAAATTTTGCCGTTTTCACCTAAGTAATAATACAAAATTGAAAGCATGGATTTCCAACTCACTTTTAGGAATGGTTAATTTAAAAAATAAACTCAGTCAAAAGTTAGCAAGTGATTGAAAGTTAAAACTTAAGGTAAAAAAACTTCGTGCCAAACTGAAAAAGAAAATCAATATTTGCCGTGATAGTTTCTATAAATCCCGTCTTGCGTCTGTTAAGGGAAATTTGAAAGGCGAATGGAAGGTTGTAAATAGCATTCTGAATAGAAGTTCTGTAAGCAGCCATTCCGTTGCAGTTAATATATGTGACTGTTTAGTCACGGATCAATTGTTGGTCGCTGATGCTTTCAACAACCATTTTACATCACTAGCGGGAGTCTCTACAAGTGACCATACTCGTCTCTGCCTATGTGATGCTATTTACTGTACTGCTTTTCAAAATAGATCCAGCTTCGCCTTTGATCCAATAACACCTCTTGAAATTTTACGAGTCATAGGTTCTTTGAAAAACTCGAAAGCTTCTGGTAATGACCACATTTCCAACTTTGTTTTAAAACAAATAGGGTGCTTTATTATTGAAATTCTGGCTGTTATTTTCAACCGTAGCATTTTCACTGGAACCTTTCCTAGTGATCTTAAATGTGCAGATGTCTTTCCACTATTCAAAAAGGGATCGAAAAATGAAGTGTGCAATTATAGACCTACTTCACTTCTCCCAGTGATTAGCAAGGTTTTTGAAAAACTTATGAAAAAAAGGGTTGTCTCTTTCTTAAACGTGTCTAATTTTTTTAGTCCATTGCAATTTGGATTTCGGGAAGGGAAATCGACGGAAGATGCATTGCTGCTTTTTTGCTCTAGGATCTTTTCTAATGTTGATAGTAAGAAAAATACAGCGGCTTTATTTGTGGACATCACAAAAGCCTTTGATATGGTCAACCACAATCTTTTGCGAACTAAACTTGAACAGGCAGGTTTTCGAGGATTTATGTTAGACTGGTTTAAATCATATCTCACAAACAGGTCACAAAAAGTAAAAATTGGCGAGATCAGCAGTAAAGCTACGCTTTTAACTTTAGGAGTTCTCAAGGTTCCGTTTTGGGGCTCGTACTGTTTTTAGTGTACATAAATTCCTTATTTAGTATGGACTTTAAGGGATCGATCACCGCTTTCGCGGATGATATTGGATGTACCTACGGTTCTAGAAGTCCTTTGGA
Source organism: Microchrysa polita (assembly GCA_949715475.1). NCBI lineage: Eukaryota > Metazoa > Arthropoda > Insecta > Diptera > Stratiomyidae > Microchrysa > Microchrysa polita. The sequence continues at coordinate 63,344,360 of OX454420.1, forward strand.
CTTAGTGGCGGACAATAACTGGGATCTAAATTTGTTAAGAGGTTGGTTTGCAGAACATAAGCTAATCATTAGCTCTAAAACTAAGCTTATGTTTTTTTAATTTATCTTCTAGATCCATAGTTTATGACGAGTTTTGGTATCACGCTCCGGATTGCTTACGTTTTACTCTGAATACTTGTAGATGCTTTTCCCTGCCTAACAGTCCTTCGTTTAACCAAAGCTATAAATGCATTGATAACTGCTTTTCTATAGGAATTGTAGATAAGTTTAAATATCTGGGTCTGACACTTGACTCTAAATTGAGTTTTGCTTTCCAAACACAGGAGCTAAGTATTTATTTCCGATGTTCCTTGAGATATTTTTATTACTTAAGAAGTGTATGCTCCAGTGCTCTTCTAAAAATAATTTATTTTGGGATCTTCCATTCCAAACTGCAATATGAAATTGCGTGTTGGGGGGGTGGGGAACAAATTATAATAAAATCCTTCCTATTCTAATTTTGCAAAAGAGCGTGGTGAAAATCATTTGCCGTAAACACCGCAGATACCCTAGTTTTATATTGTTCCGCGATTTAAATATCCTTCCAGTCCGTCATTTGTACTGCTTTAAAGTTTTAAATATATTTTTTGCTCGATCTGGTAATGTTAATTTTAGATTACGTTCTGAATATAATCTTCGAAATAATTTCGAAAATATGGTAACTGTTCCTTTTTCTGGTACCACAACATTTCGAAATTTCTTTTTGGATTCCTCTTGCCGGCTATTTAACAATCTTCCGCGTTCAATTAAAGCAATAACAGCGCCTGGAAGATTTTCTAAAAGTGTCAGCAAATGGCTCTTTGAATTAAACTATGATAATTTGGAATCCCTATATTCTAACATCCTGGTGTGATTGCAACGAGTTTTGTCTTTTGTTTTAATCGAGTACCTATTATATACATATACTTATTCCATTAGCATGAAATATACTCTGTCTTTTCCATTGTACAAACTTTTTATCACCATACACACACACATTTATTTGATATTTGTTATACTTCGAAGTAACATTTAACACTATTCCTAATTCTTTATAGTTTTAGAATATGAAATGTTTCAGTTTTCATAATTTTTAAAGTTAATCAAATTATTTATATAAGTTATGTTACAAACATTGAATTTTATGAAATAAATACAATACAAATACAATACAATACAAGTGAGTAATCCACCATTATGACTCTTTCTCTTAAAATATTTTCTGAACTTGTCTTGGGAGATACTAATTTTGGAACTCTAAACGTTTATATTTAGTGCATTTTACATCTATTATATTCTCGATTGTCCTTTATGACAAAAAATCCTCAAACCTCGTAGATTCCACAAATTTCTCGCATGCAATAAAACTCTTGTAACTCTGTTCCCAGTTTATCAGCTCAAACGAAAATGTGTCCTTACTAACAATTGGTTTTAGCCTTGGATGAATAAATTACCACTAAAAATATTTCCCCTTATATTAAAAGCTTCCACTTTTTCCTCAGACTGTTCCCAATGACTGTTCTCAACAGGACAACAAGGTTCCGAGCCACAATCGAATCCTTGATAAAACAAAAAAAAATTTCCCTTCCGGCATGGTGACAGAACTTCTTTTGCAATGATGACTATTACGTTACGTACATACTTTCACTATCTCGGGGGCGAAACGGTTAATTGAAATGAATAAAGTTGTATTGTGTCGAAGGGCTCTGCGACTGCTGAGCGGCAAACAAAAACAAAAATCGACGAACAAAAATGTTCAACAAATAGCCCAAGTGGAAAAGTTATAAAGTTTGTCGGGTCGTGTCCTTCACGACCGAGGACAATAATAAAGATATTCTCGCGGGTGTTTCATTCTCTATACGCTTCCACGTCGTCGCCCCTTGTCCACTTTGATTTCTTGTTGAAAACACTTTTCCGTTATGGTTATTGAGGGTTCCTGGTCTACGCTCAGCGCTCAGTGTGGACTACATTGCGGAATGAAAGAAAGTTTGTAAAGCTGACTTCATAATTTCTGGATTCGACAAGTAATTTATGGGGCAATATACAAACAACTTGCCTTCGCGTAATGGTTTTTGAGCGAAGAAAATGACGCTTGCCAGTTTGAACTCGCTCTGTGTGCGGTAACTAATTGTTATTCGTCAACATCATCATCGTTATGTTTGAAATGGAAAAGCGGTTATTCGTTTGTAGTTTCCTTTCTATCGAGGATTACAATAGAATTAATTGTCGTTTGACGAGAGGAAAGTTCAAGGAGACGGTATATTGTTACATCCGTCCGGCTGGAAGTCATCGGAAGGAGCATTGATTTGAAAGTGGAAATTAGTGGGTAGTGATTGTATAAGAAATGTAACGTAATTAAATTTCTTAAAAACTATTTACAGTTTTATTTTAACTAAATGATATGCTTACGTATATGCTTATGCGCCAAGTGACCCGGCAAAACAACCCGGCACTACATGAATATGAATACGAAATTCTCATTTAAAACAATTCGCATTCAGTACAAGTGCAACTATTGTATTTGCAATAATTAGTTTTGCTAATTAAAATTTTAATTGAATTTGCCGCGTTTGTTTGATGAAATTGATAATGGAGTCTTAATGGTTTTCTGTTTGTCTGAAATAAAGTGGCTTTATACACCAGGAAACTACTATTTTGACTTGGAATATGTAATTTCAGCATGTTTTGACCTAATTATAGGTACACAGCAACCTTTCGAAGGAGTGCACGTCAAACTTCTTCCATTGAGCGTTGTCGTTTAACAACAGACAGACATCAGTGGTAAGAAGAGCACATGTGGCATCGCCACTAGCATCACTGGCGTGAGGAGACCAACCGTCCCGGGTCCTGCGATGTCCCTTCCGAGTCCCTCATTTGTCAGGAGGTCATTAACAATGCTCCCGAAATTGCCCCGCATGTCCAACACTATTGAAAAAATGTATTCAGTTTTTCTATTTTAGGCAAATAGAACTCCGTTTGCGCGTGGTCTTCCTTTTGCGATATTTTTTTTTGTCCTAGGATCCTCTGCAATTTTTTCCCCCTTGAGTCGTATTTTCGAACGGCTGTAATTTTTGAACGCAGACTGCCAGGACTTCAAAAATTTCAGCAAATTGTTCGCCCAAATACGCTATTGCATCGATTCCATTTTTGGCCTCCTTTGAGATTTTTTTTCTTTTTTGAAAGGCTATATCTTTGAACGCAGCCAGCTTGGTAATTTTCCGCAAAATGTGCACCCACTACTCCCACAGTAGTTCAGATACATGTGTTAAAAAATACAGATCTCTGGAATCGTTTCATCTACACTTACGGTCAAAAGTATCGACTCAACCTAATAGCGCGTGTATTTGTACGTGTTTTTTGGAAAGTATGATAGTTATTCATAAAAGTCGTATGTCGTTTAAAAGTTCGAAACCTTAGCTACCTGTTGGTACCCTTTTTATCAACATTTGCTTTGCACTTTTTAAATTATTGCCACTTGTAACAAAAAACCCAGCAAAATTGAAGTTTCAGGTAAAGGTCAGGTCAGGTAAACTACCCCTATAAAAGCGCCCGTTATCGGTTTCTCATTATCAGTTGCATCAGGAAAGTTAGGTAACTTACATCTGAAGTAATTTCAGTCACTGTTTGGTCATCAGTGGATACGACGCCAGAACAGGCGGCACAAGTTGTAGCCCTATTGTCGGAAAATCATAGTCAGCGAACCGTCGCTCGCCGTCTTGGAATGAGTCAGTCTGCTGTCTCGAGAGTTAGCAGGAGATTTCGAGAGACTAGTAGCTTTAATTCGAGACCAAGAACGGGCCGCCCTCGATCCACTTCAGAGAGAGACGACCGTTTCATTGTAACAAGTACGTTACGAAATCGTTTCCTCACGGGTGTTGCTGCGCAGCGGAACCTGAGGCGTGTTCGCGGAGTAGCTGTCAGTGACCGCACGGTAAGGAGACGATTAAGGGAAGAGAATATCACTCCAAGATGGCCTGCCAGGGGCCCCAAATTGACTGCACGACACCGACAAGCGCGCCTCTTATTTGCTCGTAATCATCTTACTTGGAGCGATACGGAATGGAGCTCAGTATTGTTCACTGACGAGTCGAGAATGTGTCTGCATGGCAGTGACAGAAGATGTCGAGTCTACAGGCGTCCAACTGAGCGATTTGCGCAGTGCTGTTTCACTGAAACGGTTGCATACGGCGGCGGTTCCTGTATGATGTGGGCTGGCATCAATCCCATTGAACACTATGGGACGAACTCAAGAGAAGAGTCCGAGCCAGAAATCCAGTCCCTTCGTCCACTGAAGAATTGAAGGCAGCCCTATTAGAGGAGTGGAACGGCATTCCTCAAGATACCATCAGCAACTTGATCAAATCAATACAGAATCGACTGGAAGCTGTCATTAGAGCAAGAGAGGAAATACCAAATACTAAAATAATAAATACTTAGCTTATTTTCCAACAGTTTTCGTTTTATTTGCAAAAAACCTAACCAAAATCCATTTTCATATTTGCTCATTTTCGCTACATTTTCGTTCAAAGAGCATCAATTTTAAAAGTGCTCACCAAATATTGGTTAAAATGGTACCAACGTAAAGCTGAGGCCTTAAGCTTTTCAATCACATACGATTTTTATGGATAACTGCTATACTTTTCGAAAAACACGTACAAATACACGCGCTTTTAGGTTGAGTCGATACTTTTGACCGTAAGTGTATTTGCATTAAATTTGTTAGGAAATATATAGGAACACAACCCAGTGCTGGAAATACAACAAATTTGGTCATACGATCATTTTAAGGAGAGTTCTATATAAAGGAGTAATAAGGATTATTTTTTTTGTAAATATAACCATGTGGGGAATCATTCAAAAGGACAGGTTGAGTTAATTTCAGATGTGAAAACTTTTTCTATCCATGAATTTTCTGAGTTGTGAGATTTTATACCCTTCGCTCATAGAGTGAAAGGGTATATTAACTTTGTCATGAAGTTTGTAACGCATTGAAGGAAGCATCTCCGACCATATAAAAAGTATACATATATGATCAGCATGACTTGGGGAGTCGATTAGGCGATATCCGTCTGGCTGTCTGTTGCGACGCGTTTTACTCGGTCAATTTAAAAGCTATGAAGCTGAAATTTGGCACAAATGCTTCTTTCTGCTGCAGGCAGAATTGACACATATCATATGTGAGAATGGATCAAATCAAACAATGGGGTCATGGGGCTGCCATACAAACCTAACCCCCCAAATTAGGTTCTTCTAAGAAATTTTTTTTTATTTGTGCACCAATTTCAACCAATTTTCACACAAATGTATTTCTATTGACGACACAAAACATATGTAAGAATATATCAAATCGGACCATGGGATCATGTGGCTGCCATACAAACCCAATCCCCATTTTGGTTCTTCTAAGAAACTTTTTTTACACCATAACCTTGAATTAATGTGTTTTTATCAAAGCAACTAAAAGGTCAAAACAAATGGAATCGTACTATCATCTCCCAAGAACATTTTCTGGGTAAATATTTTTATTTGCCCAACCAAACCCCACACAAATATTGTTTTGTCGACGCAACGGAACTTTTGTGAAAACAGAAAAAAAGAATAGGGGGGGGGATTAAATACAAGTCTTATGTACGCCCGAAAAAACTTTTAGCCAGGGGGAGTGAAGGGTATCCAAATTTCGGCCCCGCCCGAAATTAGCCTCGGTATCGTTAAGTTTCCTTCTGTTAATAAACCCCGCCATACTAAAAAAAAATAACAAACTTTGATGTTATCTTATAGTTGTAACTACTCGCTATATTTTCGCAAACTTTTGTGCTAATCGCAACATTTTTGTAATACCTACATAATTATACAAAAGTTTCAAATGCACAATTTGGGGGGAGCGGGGTGATGAGCTCGAATCTGAAGCTTTCCATTAAAATTTCGTTGCCGAATACGATAAAAGCGCAACATTTTCGAAAGTTTTTCCGTTTTTGGCTTATAACTCCGAAATTGTACACTTCGGCGAAAACCATTGTCCATGAACATGTTAGAGAAAACATAATTCGGGTCCAACGCAACATAAATCTTCAAAATTCTTCAGTATCGATTCAATTGATAGTGGCTTTTTATTTTTGACGTTTTTGCGATTTCGACCCTGTTTCGCAACGAAATTTTGATGGGAAGCTACGGATTCGGCCTCAGCACCCCAAAATACATAAACAGTAGGAAAAATGCAGCTCTTGCGACCAAAAATGTAATACATTTATTTCATAATATGGAACTATGCTAAAAACAGCAATTTCAAATTATCAATTGTAGTAATACCGCTCAATGGATCACTTTGGGCGCGCAATAATGTCCTCTCTAAGATATTCATGGAGAGTTTTTCGCAGAAATGAAAGTTTCAGAGTTAAGGACGCAAAAATGAAAATTGAGGGGAAAGTTCACCACCATATTTTGCAATCTCATGTACTAGTTTTATCACGTGCTTACTACATTATAGGTAAGAGTGATGTGTGATTTTGCAATAAAAGGATCCGATGATAGAAGTCGCATGCGCAGGAACAGTGGCGTAGGTAGCTTTTCGGAGAGGGAATACAAAATCGCTAATATTTTTTCGGTTATAAAAATTCAGAATGAAATTTTCTCTATCTATTACACCTCAAAATAGCAACACTAATGTGCAAATTTTGGTGCAAAAACCAAAACAACTCTTGAAAACAAATTTCTGAATTCCTGAATTGTGAAACTAAATCGATAATTTCGGACTCCTTTATTATGGTGAAGAATCCACAGCATTCCTGTTTTTGTACAAATTCTTGCTAATGTAAAAGGACAATTGGAGCTTCATATTGCATAAAAATTTGACTTGCGTTCAATTTTTTTTTATATATAAAATCTAGTCTAAAAATTGTCCCGACTAGCTTGTAGTAGTTCTTTGTAATAAATTTAATAATATAATATAAACCCCGTTATAAGAGTGTCCCGCATTAGGTGGTCAATACTGTAAAGGTTGATAGCACAACTTGTTTCAGCAAGAAAATTACCAATACAATCGGAATTGTTTTTACCGTTACCTTGTTATCGCTCTTTTTGTGAAAGTAATCGAAAATCGTGACTTGTCATGTAAAATCACAATTTGCAGCCCTCCTGATGACTTAATCCAAGATTTGATTTCAGTTTCAGAAACTATACTACTCAAAACAAAATAAGGGCCACTAATGTCCGTTGACTTTAACAACGTCTTTTGGCGAATTTTTAGTGTGATAATTAATTTTAAAAATGCCATTCTGTACCGGAATGTGATGTGAGTTAACACAGTATGATTCATCAACATTAGCTTTAACGGAACTGGCTTAAACAGTTCTTTTGGGGTCACGATTCATACATTGGGAAGTTTTTTTATTTCTCATTTTCATTTAGAGTTAGTTTTCGCCAAGTTCTTTAACTGCAACATTAGTTGTTGCACTTTTAAAGATAAGGAGAATCTGTAAAATACAAAATACCAGCAATTCGGCGCCATTTGAATTTTAGTGCTTCGTCTAGAGCAGTGGTTCTTAACCTTTTGCACATAAGGGACCATTTGATAAAATTCGTTAGTTCTCGCAGACCACCAAATTTAAAATGTGTAAGGAGCCATTAAAATCATGAAGTCTTGTTCCGAATACCATGTCTTGCGCTGATCGTGATCGTACACCTCGGTAATATCAATAGGAAAACTAATGAAACTAATTCAGTTAAAGAGTATTCTGCTATTGTTTTTACGTGACCATGCAAAATATGGCATAACTATGCAAAGTTAACAAAAATTTAATTCAATATAATGTAAATGCTTTCAGAAAATAGCGTCTTGTCTATACAATAAGACCAACCACTAGAAAAGATGTCAAGAAATCGGCCCCCAGAGATAGCTCATAATTTTTAAGCCCGAATGTTATTTTATCACATGATAAAGCTCTTCGTTACAGTTCTTACTGGAAGAAAAATGATTTTACAGATAACTTCTTAAAAATATAGAATAAGGATTGCATGTTCACGTTGAACAAAAAGACACATGTCGAAAAGTTTTCACAAGCCGGAAGATGTTTTTTTTACATCCAAAGTTCCGTGGTTCCGTGGAAATTGCATTACTGAGGGAATTAACATGCCAACGAAAATTTTTTTTACGTTTTTTCGTCAATCGTCCGAAATATTTATACCATCAATAAGAGCACATAACCTTACAATAATATATTCTTCAAAAACTATAATCGTAAAAATATCAATAAAAGCAGTCTAGAACGATTTTTATAATGGTTAAATGGATTGACCAATAACCATGTTTTGTGAGTAGCGGGATGGCATGAGGTCTAAAAAAAACTTGTTCTGCCAAAACTAACTCCGCTCTGCTACTAACCTTCGAGTTTGTTTTGAGAAAAGGAATATTGAGTTGCGTAATATCGGAGTTTCTCCTTAACGCATTATGTGAGAGCCAGAGCGAAGGCTTCGCGGACCACCTAGGGTCGCCTCAGGGACCACCAGTGGTCCGCGGACCACCGGTTAAGAATCGTTGGTCTAGAGCCTTAGAAATGTTGTAGGAAGGTCGTTCGCAACGTTCTGTGGCCCTGCAATTAGGGTATTCGCGAAGAGCCATTGAAAATCTTTGGAGCCGTTACCAGGAGACAGGAAGTGTCTCCAGTCATCATGGTTCAGGCCGAGTTCGAATAAGCAGCCCCGCAGAAGACCGATATGTGAGACTTTATGCGCGACGGGATCGTACCATCAGTGCTCGTGGACTACAAAGCAGGCTATTAAGGAAGACTGGGACCATTGTAAGCGCCAAAACAATCAGAAATCGTTTGCAGGAAGACCAACAACGGTCAAGGAGACGTGTTACCAGGACACAACTGACCAGGACGCATCGTACGAATCGTTTAAGATTTGTTCGTAGACATATCCAATGGGACATGCAACAATGGCGCAAGGTGCTCTTCTAGGATAAGTGCAAAGTGAAGTTTTTTAGTGACGATCGACGCATAAGAGTCTGGCAGAGAACCGGAGAAACATTTTTGGATCCTTGTGTTAATCAAATTCAGAGGCAAGGCGGTCCCAGTGTGATGGTCTGGGCCGGAATTAGCTTGCAAGGCAAAACTGACCTTGTTATCCTAAATAACGGGACAATTACGTCCGAAAGTTATATTGAAAGGATTGTTAGGCCACATGTCATTCCTTTTTCACAACAGGCGTTGGATGGTTTTATCCTAATGCAGGACAATACACAGCCACATACTGCCCGGGCGACAATTTCTGTTTTCGAGGAGGCCAATATTCGGGTCATGGAGTGGCCTGCCAACACTCCGGACCTAAATCCGATAGAACATCTTTGGGATCAATTGAAACTTCGGATGCGGACACAAACACAACCAGCAACAGCTGATTCAATTGCTAAAAATGTGTTGGGACGAGATATCAAAAGAAAGCGTCGATCGGCATATTGAAAGGTTCCGTCCAGGCTTCCAGACTGCATATCAAAAAGTGCAGGCCATACTCGATACTAAAAAAGCAATGCAACAGTTTTTTTTACAGATTAGGCATACAAATTAATTGTTATTGTTACGATTACATGACCGAAAAAGTAAGCAATCCGAAAAAATGCTAAAAAAAGGTGTAACTTTTGGTCAAAATTCAATAAAATTAATTATATTTAATGAAAAACATTTTGTTTTATTAAATTAGACCAACAAAACTATGATTTTCCTTTTCCAAACAAAAATAATCAGACAATTATTAGTGGTCCTTATTTTGTTTTGAGGAGTATATATAGGCCTAGCTTTCATGCAGAAAAATTAGCAGAAATTGAATCATATGTCGGGATGACCATTTTGCATGACAAGTCAGGATTTTCGACGACTTTCACAAAAAGAGCGATAACAAGGTAACGGTAAAAAAAAAATCCGATTGTGTTGGTAATTTTCTTGCTGAAACAAGTTGTGCTATCAACCCTTACAGTATTGACCACCTAATGCGGGACGGGTATATAATGAAAATATTATTGTCTTGAAATCAATCAAAGAAATATGTTTAAGATAGTATGATTTTTTAGATTATTTGCCGCACTGCCCCTGATCCACCGCACTTAATTTTTTTTTTAAATCCAATTTGTGTTTTATTGTTCTTTGGTCGCATATTTCCATAGATACAATAACAATTTGCAATTAAAGGCAATTACAATGACTGTGTCCATTTTCAACTAAGTGCTCTCGAGTTCTGAAACGAATTTTGCTTCTATTTTTCCCAACAGGAGACTAACGTAAGTGGCCTTACCCTGGCTTCTTTTGGATTGTGTCCTTCAGCCATCGGCAATGTTATTTTAATTAACGATTCACATAACATTTGTACTTATATTTATTGTATTGCTGTTTCAATAAATGTTTAAGTATAAATATCTCCCTCCGAAATATCTACCATCAATAGACTTAACACCCATACACTTCACAACCTCAAATTCATCAAATATCTTCGTGGAATTAAAAGGCAGGAATTTTCCAATAAAAATACGATTGCTTGCCTCCTATTTTTGTCCCATTAAATTTTCACGAATTCAATTCATACGACATTGTTAATCGTCGGGAAACATTACAACCGTAGGCCAAATACGGACCAGCTACTTATGCGTGGAGGCCAAAAATTAATTAAACTTTGAAGAGAATTTCTTAATGCAAAATATTGATCATTGATTACAGTCGTCGAATATTGAATGATGAGATTTTCTCGCATTTCGTTGTATTTGAAGTTTAATTACGAAACCCACAGATACGATGGAGAGAAAAGCCAATCTGGCCACTTCATCACGGATGAGGAAGAACAAGGAAAAAAGGACAATTTATTTGTATTATAATAACCTTGGGCGATTTTCGCCCAAGCTGCTTCGGAAACCACAATAAACGCAATTCATTATTGTTTTGCGGATTTGGTCCTTTGTGACATTACAGGATTGGTTTGGATGTTATTATTGAAAATTATAAAGATTCTGAGAGTATTTATTATTTCATAATTTATTGTGTGATTTCTTTTTTCAGCTTTTGTTAGCTAAAGAGTCGACAGCAGAGTCGAAATTTTTATGTATTATTGGAAGGAAAGCTGGTCTAGGCCATTTTACCTGACAAATTATTGGATATGCTAATCTAATCATAGTTAGAATGTGATTGTTTTAATGGGAAACATTTTAAAGAAATGGGGAAATATCTTACCTACTTCTCTTCTTCTCAGTACCGTATAGCCCCATGTGGGGCCATGGTGCGTTAACTCAAATGTACGGAAATTTTGGACCACACCGAGATTCGATCTCCGGACCGTTAGATTACTAGCATCGTAGAGTGCGACTCAACCAAGTGAGCCACAGAGCGTGTCCTACAACCAACCAAATTATCAATTAAATATATTTCCCGTATCATAATACAAAAAAAGCATCACAATTCGATACGAGACCGAGGCTTATTTCGAGTGCGGCCTAAATTTGAATACCCGTCACATTTGATTGAAACTTAAGCTCCTTTTGTGGTAGCAATTTCTATCGCAGCTGTATGACGTGTTTCGATTCCATCTGTTCCTGTATGCTAGTCCAGGAACACACTTGAAGGGGCTGGTTTGTATGACAGCCCTATGACGTAAAGACAGGCGCGCACAGAGGATTTACAGGGCCCGGGGCATATAAATAAAAGTGGCCCCTTTGAGAAAAAGAAGATTTGTCCTTGGAAACTCTATAAATGTTGTTGAGAGAGCGGCATTAGGGTAGATAGATAGGGCGCTCGTCTCGAATCATAGGTTCGCGGGATCGAGTCTCATTGTAGGCGCAAGTAATTTTCTATGCTTAAACATCACTAACACCTATATACGTCAATGCTGCGCTGTGTGAACATTTTTATAAAAAAAAAAAAATTGATGAAATCATTAATTTAATAAACGTTACAACAAGAGCGTTATTCTCAATGTAAGAATGCAAATAGTCAAAGTAGCTGTTAGCAAAAGTTATTATAGTACGATGGGTGAAGTTTAGTTAAGATTGGTTAATAAAAAAAAAATGTTTCTTAGAAGAACCTAATTTTCAAGGGTTGGTTTGTATGACAGCCCTATGACGTACTGTTCCGATTCCATCCATTCCTATATATGTTTTGAGGCTTTACCAGCAACACATTTGGGTGAAGTTTAGTTAAGATTGGTTCATAAAGAAAAAAGTTCTTCTTAGAAGATCCTAATTTTCAGAGGTTGATTTCTATGGCAGCCCCATAACCCCATGGTCCGATTCCATTCGTTTCGACATATATACAGCGTACACTAAAAAGAAATTTCTATACAAAATTTCAGCCCGATAGCTTCAAACTGAGGGACTAGTGTGTATTGAAACAGACGGACAGACAGACAGACGGACATCGCTCAATCGATTTCTATCGTCACAGTGATCAATAATTTAAACACTTTATATAGTCGGAAGTGCTTCCTTCTGTGCGTTGCAAACTTCATGACAAAGGTAATATACCCTTTCACATAGTGACGGGTATAAAGATGTTATGTACTCTTACTAACCATAACTAATCCAGATCGAACTTTCAACAATGTTCACCTAATTCTATACTTTACTTAAACACATTTTACATATCATTGTGTTTATGTATCCATTTTAAACACTCTATAACTACACATTGTATCCAACCAGAAGTATTTCTAGTAAACTTACAACAAAGCTCAAGTGCATTGTGGTCGTAGGCCGATATAAATCAAGGATAAATCAAGTGTCTTTCACATTTAACCGTTTGAGGAAAAGCACTTAAGAACCAACACTTTGCCCATAGAGGATTCGGGCAAAATGTTTTGAATACGAATGTGAATATACACTGAACTTGATATTCACTTGAGAATGAAGTGGTTGTGGTTGATAAGCTTCAGATTCAGATTGAGTTAGTATCAGAGACACTTGACCCATTTGACTTGTCGCTCAATAACTAAATAGAATGTATGTCCTAGGGGATCTTCAATGTATCTACCTATAAACTTGACAAGAAATTTGTAAGACATTTGGAGACCCGAATGGGGGAAGTGTCTTTGAAAAGGCCTTCGTCAACTGCCTCAACAATGTATGTCCAAAAATACCTTCTAATTCCCTACGATAGTCATTGTGATGAAACACACCTTTGATGTGTAAAATTCATAAAGTTAAAAAAAATTTTTCGGAAAAACTGGAATTATAAAACGACTTGTACTCTCTTCACTGTTTCGATGTTGTTTGCATTCTTTTAATCTCGCCAATGCCGCAGTCGAGCATCTTTCAAATATATCCCGAAGCGAAACATCTTACGACGATAAATCACTTTCGCCTGGCAAAAGGAGAAAAAGCATTGATACCAATTGATATATGCGATGCATGCTTTCTCGACCAGCAACAATTTGGCCTACCGGGAAAAAAGTGCTTCGAGGCAGGACACTAAATCTCAAAAGCGAAGATCAAAGCTGTAAAGAGTATAATCATGGTTGAGGTTGACCTAAACGCGTATATGTATTCGTAAAGTGGCATGTCCTGCTCTAGAAATGTATTATATCCTGCAGGACTTTTCAGTGTGAATCGTTCAAGTTGCCGTTTGAATTCCAAATGCATTCCATCGATAACATCGCAAACGGATACATGTTTCAATGTAATCAAACGGAATGGCCTGTGTCAGTGTGCCTGTGTGTACCCGTTGAAGAAATCGAATAAAGAGCCACGTTTTTTGTGTGTAACTGAAAATCTCATTCGTTCTATTGCGGCTACTATATTATAGGGAGCAAACAAGGACTCATGGTTGTCAAGCGTTCATGAATGGCGATGGTGAGCTTAGGAAAAAAAAGTAGGAGACCAACGTCGAAGAAGACGATCATGAAAAATTTATTCTGTTCTACGAACCGTAACACTTCTAATTTTCTTATTGCTGTCTAGCAAGGGTCGATGGTGTTACAAGATGGTTCTTGATTCTGACCAGAAGGCCTCTATGGTATCTAGACTTATAATTAAAGAATGGACTTGATGTTAGTATTGGACGCAATTATCGTTTGACACGTTACGGGAAATTTGCAAATAGACTGCTATAAAACTAAGATGACTGATTTAAGGTTTTTTTATTATAATTTTCGTAGGAGAATGGAGACAATATGACGTATGTGGAATACATAAATATATAAGTGTAAGTCGTGTTAGTTACACCATTCAAGAACAGCTTCACTGATTTCCATGATTATGGATTTGGAGGATTAGGCTCTGGTCGGAATAGCACAATAATCATTGAAACATGCAACAAATTCACAATGAGCGAAAATTCACAATGGGTAATTTTTCGCCTATTTCCGCGTGTATTTCTGTAACATATCAGCGGACTTTAGTAAATTTGCCCCACAAAGTAACAGGACAACTATCGAGACAATTGAAAAATGGACACAAATATGAACACAATTCTTTTTCACATACTTCTTTATGTATTCGTGAATGAATTTCCAGATTTCAGTAAGTAGACGGATTGGTCTACACAAGGCTCCAGCCGGAATAACAGTATAACCATTGAAATATGGAGAAAATTCACAACTAGCAACAATTCACAATGATTATTTTTTACCATACTTTTGCCTATATTTTTTGAGCGTCTAACGGATTATTGAAAGATTTTCCCGTCAAATTTATCTCCTCCACTAATAGCAGAGTAACTGATGTATTGGGAGAAATGAAACGCAGTATTGGAGTTCAGTAAAATACGTGTTTCACGCTTGACGTTTATTCGAAGAAGAAGGAAGTTAATTCAAGCGCCAAAATTATATGACAATTAAGAAATTATGTTGGCTACATTGACTCATCGAATGATACATACAAATTCACAATACTCCCACTTGTTCGATGGGTCTGACAAATTTTAAATTTTATACAAGATCAAGAATTCAAAAATAGATCATTCACATACTTTATAAAGAAAAATAATACAGGGTTACATAGTTAATCCCATTTCCATAGTGCAAAATTGATGTTTAGCGATTGGAACAGATTTTGTTAGGTTATCAGCTATCATTTTATCAGTATTAACTTTCAAAATTTTTACATATTCTTTACTTACAAAATCTCTGATGAAATGATGACGTATATCTATGTGTTTAGTTTTCGGACTGTATGCTCCATTTTTTGCTAAATCGATTGCGCCTTTGTTGTCGCTGAATATCTCAAGTGTTGATCGCTGACCACCAATTATTTCGTGCTTCAACTGATTAAGCCAGAATGCTTCCTGGCATGTTGCTGCAAGTGCCATGTATTCGGCTTCGGCTGTGCTTAATGCCACTGTCGGTTGTTTTTTGCAAGACCATGATATGGCTCCGCCTTGCCACAAAAAAATGTATCCGGTACAAGATCTTCTATCGCAAAAGCTAGACGCCCAATCAGCATCCGTATATGCACACAAATCCTGGAATTTACTGTTTAAAGTACCTTTGATATATCGTAAGATACGCTTCACCGCCTTCCAATGCGCTAAGCCTGGATTTTTATTAAATTGGCTTACATTGGATACTGCAAACGAAATATCAGGGCGCGTGCATTGGGCCAAATACAAAATGCTCCCAACTGCCTCCTGGTATGGTATTGCTTCCATCTGCTTAATTTCGTTTTGAGTGCTTGGTGCCATTTCTCGTGTTAATTTTTGGTTTGGATGGCTGGGCAATTTTGTTGGATCACAATCAATCATGTTGAACCTTCGAAGAACCTGTTCAGCATATTTTCGTTGATCTAACTCGAGAACTCCCTTGTTCTGATCATATTTTATTTGTAGTCCTAGTACATTTGATGCTTTGCCCAAATCTTTCATATTGAAATTGTTCGTTAACACAGATTTGAGTTGATCCTTCCATGATGAATTGTTGGAAAAAATCAACAAGTCATCTACATACACTGCAACAATGATGATGGATGTACCTTTTCGACGAACGTAAATACATGCATCTGTTTTGCAGCGTATAAAATCGGCTTTCGTAAGAACTTCGTTGAGTTTAATATTCCATTGTCGACTGGCTTGTTTTAGCCCATAAAGCGATTTGTTAAGCTGGCATACTCTGCCACTTCCGTCGTCATATCCTTCTGGTTGTTTCATAAAAACATTTTCTTTGATATCACCGTGTAGAAAAGCCGTCACTACATCCATTTGATCGATTTCGAGGCCTAATTTCACAGCCAACGCCATCAACAATCGAATCGATGAAAAACGAACCACTGGAGAGTATGTTTCCTCGTAGTCAACGCCTGGTCTTTGACTGCACCCTTTCGCCACCAATCTCGCCTTGTAACGTGCGATATTTCCATTAGAATCAGTTTTCTGCTTGAAAACCCATTTGCAATTAATTGCTTTGGCACCTTTAGGTAGTTCGACCAATTCCCAAGTGCCATTTTCGATTAATGAGCAATACTCATTGTCCATAGCCGTTTTCCAATAGGCTTTATCGTCCCCGTTAAGTGCTTCGCTGACTGTAACTGGTTCGCAATATGGGACTTCATCTGCAAAATATGAAGCTTCGAATCGTTGAACAGGTTTCTTTGAACGTTGCGAACTGCGTAAAGTTGGAACTTCGCTGTCGGTAACCAATGTATCGTCCGTTTCAGTGGTTACATCGAATTCCGGAACGTAAGTATCATCGTCATTAGCATCTTCAAAATCATCAAATGACGATTCATCAATCGAACTATTAACAACAGCATTGTTAGGGCCATGCTGCACGCCACTTGGGTTCTGCGCTTCTGGTTCATCTTTCGCAACATTGTTATGGCCATGTTGCACGCTATCCATATGCCCGGGTTCACTTTTAGCAACACTGTCTTGGTCATGTTGCACACCATTTGTACTCGGTGAGAGTTCAATTAACAAATTATCGTTGGTATCCCGCTCATTTGTCATGCTCTGCTCGATGACCGTAACATCACGACACACGATGACTTTGTTATTCTGTGGATCCATCAAGCGATATCCCTTTTGGTTCTCGCAGTAACCAACAAAAATGAGTTCTCTGGACTTGGCGTCAAATTTCCGTCGTTTCCCTTTCGGAATCATCGCCATCGCGATTGAACCAAAAACCTTCATGTGACTCAAATCCGGCTTCTTCCCGCTCCAGATTTCCATTGGCGACTTGTCTCCCAATATCCTCGAGGTTGTGTGATTCTTGATATAGGTTGCGGTATTCATGGCTTCGGCCCAACATCTCGTAGGTAATTTCGCATCTTGTAGCATGCATCTGGCCTTTTCCGTCAAAGTTCGAATGGTGCGCTCCGCCAATCCATTTTGTTGCGGTGTGTATGGTACGGAACTTTGATGTTGGATACCATGAAGATCCAAGTAACTTTCGAACTGTTTTGAGAAAAATTCAGTCCCATTGTCGCTTCGTAGCCTTTTAATCTTGAAACCAGTTTGGTTTTCAACGAGCCGCTTAAATGAACAAAATCTGCTGAATGCCTCATTTTTATGCTTTAGCATGTAAGTAAACGTTCGCCTGCTGAAGTCGTCAACCAAAACTAAACAATAATAACTTCCACCAATGGACGGGCACTGAAATTTACCTGCTAAGTCGGCATGTATAGTTTCCAAAAGCTGAGTTGCTCTACTCCCTTGCTTCGGGAATGACATTCGGGATTGTTTACCCATACAACACGTAATGCACGGAGCATTGAGTTCACTTCCATCAAATGATACACCTCGAACTCCACCTTGCTTCATTTTGTTCATATACGAAATGTTAAGATGGCCTAAGCGCCTATGCCATAGTTCTAACGAGCTGTTTGATTTTATCGCAGCCAATGATGTGTTGCTTACACTTTTACCATCCATGCGATACAGTCCATCTACCAACGATCCGGTTCCAACCAGCACACCTTGAGCATCCTTGATCACACAACCTGTGGGAGTAAACATAACGTTGAATCCTTTCTTAGATAATTCACTTACAGAGAGCAAGTTTGCTGTCAAATCTGGCACACATAGTACATCGTGAATCTCCACTCTCCCGCGTCATTGATTTCTGTATAGAAAATTACATTGCCTTTGCTGATTACTTCCATCTCCTCATTATTTGCTGCTCGGATCGATGATATTCCGTATTTCGTTTCTTCTGTCATCCAGTCTTCCCGCATAGTCATGTGCCGCGTTGCACCTGAGTCCAAATACCAGTCGTTTCTGTCAAATTTGCCGCTCAAGAATACTACACTGAATGCAACAGATTTTGGGGCAAAAGAATTTGATTTCTTCCCATCATTAGTTCTACTTGATTTCGTCGGACAGTTGAAGGATTTATGACCCTTTTGCTTGCAGTTATAGCATATAAGACCACGTTTTTTATTATAGTGACTTCCTCTCTTGGCTAGAAATGCCTTCTCTGCATCCATTGCGGCAATAGTTACTGGTTCCTGCAGTAACTTTGATTTCACACCATCTGACGTCAACTTATTACCTGTGCTTTCCATTGCTATGACCATCGGTTGATAGTCAATGCTTAATCCACTTAAAAGGGTCACCGCCAGAATTTCGTCGGGAATGCAAAATTCAACGTCACTTAATGCCTGTGCTGTCGAAATAATCCGATTGACATACGCCTCCATAGATTCGCACTCAGACAATTGCGTATTAACCATGTGCCGAAACAATGTAACCTTTCGACCTGCTCCGCAATCTTCAAACGTATTTTTCAAACAATTCCAAATCTCTACAGCCGTCGTCGCTGATTTGACATGCGAATAAACTGATTTATCTATACTCAAATTTAGCGCAGCCTTCGCTTTCAAATTTTTAGACGCGGTGGTTTCTGTGCCGTCAATGCAATTGATCAATCCTTCGTATTCCAAAAAATTCTTAATCGAAATTTTCCACGATGAATAATTCTCTCGGCCTTTAAGTTTTTCGATCGATGTTAATAACGAAGATGCCATTGTAACAAAATAATAGCAGTCGTCCGGACGAATGATTTTCTAGCAGGTACTCAACTTTTCACTTGGCGGCGACTGGCAGAGATAACCTCTATCGATATCGAACTATCACAAACTCGATTTGAGCAAATAAATCGACTGGATACGAAATACGTACTTTGCTTCTTCAACTATGCGTATTGATTATACTGAACTATTCCATTTCTGGGCCCATAACCTGATGTATTGGGAGAAATGAAACGCAGTATTGGAGTTCAGTAAAATACGTGTTTCACGCTTGACGTTTATTCGAAGAAGAAGGAAGTTAATTCAAGCGCCAAAATTATATGACAATTAAGAAATTATGTTGGCTACATTGACTCATCGAATGATACATACAAATTCACAATAGTAACTACTAAAACATGCAAGTAAGCTCACAATGAGCAAAATTAAAACAACAGTTCCCTAACACATCTTTCTTTTTGTATGACCTGCACGATTTGCCGGATTTTAGCAAATTGATTACACCGAATTGGTCTACAACCAGAATAAATATTGAAACATGCGAAAAATTCACAATGATCAAAATTATGAATACGTTTGTCTATATCTCCTGGACGAATCCCGGAATTTGAACAAATTTGCATCACCGGATTGGAATCTTCCTCGATTAGCATAATATGTATCAAAAAAATTCACAATGAACGAAATCATGAAGAGCAGATTATCGAGTTTTTTCCCTTCCGCATTGGCTTTCGAAAGGGTTAGTAAGGAATCAGTCACTATAGTAAAGAACTATTTCCAGCCTCGGAACTCATCACCCTACAGCTCTTTGTTTGCTCCTTTTTGGTAAATCAATGAGTATAATACAATATCACATCAAGACAGTGTTTCAACCTATTTTTTGGGGCCTTGGTATATTTGCCTCTAAGATAGTGTAGAAAGTAGTAGGTTGTTAAAAGTTCCAAAATACCCTGTTTATTTTTCAAAATAGGAAAAAAAAGAAATAAGTCGAAGGGAATAATTTTCACAATGATTTTCAAGTTTTTGTCATTTTAAAAACTGTAGGAACCTCGAAGAAAAAAAACACCCTTTTTTTAAAATAGTATAATACGAGTCTGTATGTCTTTTATCACATACTCATGATGTTACACCTCCTCAGCCTTTTTTTGGAATATACGACCGTACCATAACCGACCCCAACTCTGCAGTAGGTTATCGCAGCTCGTGATAAGTTGAGCACAATCTATTGTTTGACTCTTAAGGTTCGTGTTCGTAGAGACAATTCATGTGATAATCGCTCAGCGATCGCTGTTTTGCATCCCATTTCTAGCCGTATTTAAATATTTTTTGAATGGTTCTACTTTCCTAGTATCGAGTATGGATTAAAGGAACGTGTCTGTATAAAAAATATACCCATATAGTGCTCAAAACCGGTGATTTAACTTTGATCGCTGAGCGATGATCCCATGAGTCTCTACGTCTCTACGAACACAAACCTTTAGGCTTCATTCAAACGACGAGCCGTACGGCTCGCAAGCTCTAGCCATACAAATGCATTGGCTTATATGGGAAGCTCACGACGAGCGAGAGCCGTGCCGCTGTCAAAACACAACTAGCGAGATGTGTTTTCACATATCGTGCACCACAACTGGTAAATTCACGGCTCGCGAGCCGTGTTTTGACAGTGGCACGGCTCTCGCTTGCTCTCGCTCGTGATGAGCTTCCCATATAAGCCAATGCATTTGCATGTCTCGAGCTTGCGAGCCGTTTTCGCGTCGTTTGAATGAAGCCTAAGTTGTTTATAAAAAATAATTGACTTTTTGCGGAGAAACGTAGTGCAAATTTCTTTCAATTGCTTTAAAAAAAAGTTCGGAATGAAGTGAATTAACAAGAAGATGAACGATTGCGTTACGTATCCAACAAACAAGGCTCTACCTTTCTAGGCTTAATTCTGTCTAATAAAGCTCTCATTAGGGAGTCAGAATTATTTTGTTTCTAAGGGAAATTTTTTCCAATTTAGCGTGACTCTATTGTAAAGTAGGATTTTAAAAGTTCTTTCGGGCTATTAGGGACAGGGAGTAGGGAGACATTTTAAAATATCTACTTTACTTCAAAGCAAATGGTACCCCGAATCGCATCAAACGGCCGTGAATATGAACTAAATACTTAAAGCGAAAATAACTTCGTTGCAACAATAATACGAGTATTTGTGCATAAAATATTTTTTTTTTATTGGCCAATTGCGCCACTTTGAATATGTATTATATTTTGGTTTTTAATCAAACTTTTTTCATTTGTTTTAATTACTTTCAATTTTTTAAAGAACTTTGGACAACTACATGCATACAATGGAAAATCAAAACAGAATTTTCTGCTTGTTGCCTCTCTCTCAATTGAGTCAGTCATTTCAAACGAAATATGTAGGTTATACCAAAAATAATTGGCCTTCTCGAGGATTGGATTGATGAATTGAATTCAGTCATAACTTTGAAAAAGATTTCACGGCACCTGATTTTTGACTAATATTCGAATCAATTGCAGGCAACATAAAAGTTTTTATTTTCACTCCAACTTCTGCTAATTGAATAGCCAATTAGCTCATAGAATAAAATTTTATAACGAGGTGTTTTTTTTCTTGGCGCAGGAAGCGTCATGAAAATATAAGTTCATTCGACACGACGAAGGTGAAATTCGACAGAAATCACTGCTATGATCTGTTGCAAATTTATAAACTATAAATGACGTTCAGATAGTGGTTTTATTCAGATTTAGTCATCTCCCTATATTCTATAAAATTATCTTCTAAATCAAACGACGAATGCATATCGCTGAGAAGGACATTGTCTTAAATTGCTTTCCATTTCGTTTCATCTGAATCGAAGCTCATCGAAAACAATCGAAAATAAATGACTGCTCCGCAAAATTTCTTCAGATAAATATTCAATTGAAAATCTTACCAAGAAAAGAATGGCCAGCACAAAACAATATTCCCCCAGCAGAGTTTTGAGATGAAAACAAGAAAAAAGACTCAAAACTTGGCAGATTTGCTCTTTTCAATCAATACTTGATGAAGTCTAAATCCCCGGGGCCATAACAAATTTATTCGTTTTTCCTATGGATTTCCACTGTGATGCTATCGAAAAATCGTTTATTCACATTAAGCTGCTTAGCATCAATCAAGTTGCTCGCAACTTTTCTTATTTCGTTTTTAACATTTTCGGCTATATAGTTTGCTCTGCGTGGCGTATGCTAATCCTTGATTTTCGTCGGCCTCTATGTCCAGAAGAGAGTCCGAATCACCACCGACAACACAGCCGCATCTTCGCGTACAGAATGATGTGAAAATGTCCGGAAAAAGTAGCTTGATAGACGTGAATTTGAAAAAAAGGAAGAAAGATGAAAACACGTTGTTTTTACACAACGCAACAACATTGTTCAACATTCGTCTTCGCAACCACTTGGTTTTGTATAGCGTACAGCAACTTCATAAATTTTTAGCGAAGTACGAAAGCATGCTGAAGGAAGGGTCTCTAATATTGTGTTCAATTCCTGAGGATTTATTCGTTGCTGACGGCTATACTACGAGTACATTTCGCAATCCAATCCGAATCCGAATAACATGTGCCTGGGGTTGGAGCGAATCAGAGAAGGAATCAGATTGTATACTCAGATGGATCTAATTGATGAATTCATTAGGAGGCGATTTGTTTGCGCTATGTCTCGTGAAAAATGTCAAATGGCTTAGAAGAAAATTTTCATTTTTAATAGCAAAATTCCGGAAGGGATTTGAAAATATTTTACTTAAGTAGATGGGAGATATACTGTTATTTTCTTTTACAATAATTTTAAAGTGAAGTGTAGTAAAATTTCGAAAATAGACCATTCGGTAGAAATTTGTTAAAATTAATTGGTTCTATTTCAAGTTTAGCCCAAGGATAAAATGTCGGTCTTAAGGTTTGGACAGGATTATAGTATGTACGAGAATAGGGTGATGGGGTATCCAATTCGAGTTATTTACTTTATGACTAGATTAATAACATAAAAGATAAATTAGCATGTTTGCAAAGAGGTCTACTTGTTCCTAAGAACGGAGAGCGCTATTGGAATTCCAGAGCGAAACTGCCTTATAATATGAGCTTTTAAGCAAATTGATTTTTTTTATCATCATACCTGCGTTATTTCGTATCAGGGTTAACCCTTCTGTCGGCACAAAGGTCTGGCCAGACCTTTGGCACTATATTTTGGTCAGAAAAGTATAGAAGATGAAATCGCAGCGACTTCATATTTCATGATATCCTAGAATAATATGCTTAGAAGCATTTTGCAAAAATTTGAAAAAATCGATTGAAGTTTTGAGTATGTTTTTGACGATTTTTAAATTATAGTGCTTTTTGATACCCAATAGGTCTGGCTAGACCTATAGTTTTTAACCGCATTCTACTCTCGAGGTAAAAAGTGCAAATATGAAATTCTCTTAAAATTCTCCTATTTATGATGTAACAATGTCATTAAAATTCAATTTGTACTATAAACGATAAAAATTTCTCAGATTTTTCTTTGAAAAGCCGTGAAGTTCGGGAAATAAGTACGCCTAATTTCATCAGGTTTTATAACATCATCTGATCAACTGAGATTTGATTCAATGAAATTCAAACCAGTTTTATTTCCTTTGTAATAGTTAGGACTAAGTATGAGAGACTTACGAACGTCTTTCTAAATAGATTTGATCAATAAATTTACGAAAAAATTAGAATGAAATGATTTTTGCGCTTGAAAATTCCCTATTTCTTTCCACCTGCTTCCCTAAATCTGCAGGCTAATATCGAGGTAAAGTCTACTAACAAAACGCCAAATATTTGCCCAAAGATATTGGTATTAAAAAATGCGAACAAAGTTTCTACTAGATAAACGCCATAAAAACAGAGAAGCAAAAAGAGATGAAAATAAGGGAAAAACATGTTTACAGTAATACCACCCCAAAATATGTTCACTTAAAAACGTTACTAGTGTGTCTACAAAAATGATTTTAATACTTTTATTGTTTAAAAATGGCAGTAAAGAATCGATAGAATGATTCTACCAATAAAAATTTCACCTTTTCTAAAAAATAAAAAAATTTTCTCAGTAGGTCCAGCCAGACCTATTGGGTATAGAATATGCATATTGTAGTAGGTGCCGACAGAAGGGTTAAATCTGACTCCAAAAAAACGATCGCGGTTAACATCCCGGTTAAGACCAAACAGCTGACATCTGACAGTTCTTGGGCATCTTTGACTCACACTCGTTGGCTAATTTTGTAGATTTGGTGGATTTTATCACAAAAGATGATTATTAATTATTATATATATTATTATTATATATTGTTATTTCTTTGCAAAAGCTTTTCTCGTGATGAGAAAAACTCTCATATTTGGTTTGAAAAAAACCAATTCCCTATGCGTCCGCCATCTAGGTAAGTGTAATTTTTTTTATTTGAAGCTCTACCCAAACCTACACGGAATAAACACAATAAAACGTGCCTATTATAAATATGATCAGTATGGTTACTACGACCGTATGGTGTCGGTAAGTCCATTAATTGAACAAATTAGGTATATGTAGTGTAGGTACTGTGTAACTTTCTTTTAAATTCATGTAAATTTTGGCAGAGAACAAATTAACGAAGAGATTTTTGGGTTCTTTTTCTTACCAATTGCGAAGATATCAGGTCAGTGAGTAACTCCGTATGGAAGAATCAGTCAGTGCCTAATTTGCAGCACAAGGGCATCAATCCAGTTGGCCGGAAGGATCGGAAATGGAGCCTGATTTTGGATATTACTACATACATTGGATTTACCCGGACATCATCATCATCAAAATAATAGAATAATAGCATACTCTTCGTTCTGCAGGCACACTTTTGACAGGATTTATTTAATCCTCGATTTGGCTAACAATTGTACAATATTGTACTGCAATTTGAATAAAGGTCGATCCACACATTTCAGTCATCCGTCGCAGTCACAGTCATTTTCCATATAAGTTGACAGATTGTCAGTCAATCAATTAACTGACAATCCGTCAACATGTATGGATAATGACTGAAAAGTGTGGATCGACCTTAATGCAAGTACATTATACGATTAATTTTGAATTTAGTGACATACGATTCGATCTAGTATCCAGGGTTCTAACTGGATTAATTTTAATCTACAACAGGATTCGTTGGCAGTCTGGCAGTAAGTAACAGGTGGTGCAAAATTAATCATATTATTGGAAGGGGCTACAGTGGTCATGTAGTGTGATGTACATGGTCCGATTTGATCCATTCTTGCATATATTTTGTGTTATCTATAGAAACACATTTGTGTGAAATTTGGTTGAAATTGGCACACAAATAAAAAAGTTTTTCTTAGAAGAACTCAAATTGGGGAGCTAGGTTTGTATGGCAGCCCCATGACCCAGTGATCCAATTTGGGTGAATCAAACATACAAACAGCCTGCAACAATAAGAAGCACGTGTGCAAAATTTCAGCTCCGTAGCTTTTATAGTGGCCGAGAAAAACGCGCTGCAACAGACGGACAGACGAACAGACAGACAGACAGACGGACATCGCCCAATCGATTCATCTCGTCATGCTGATCATATATGTATACTTTTTATATGGTCGGAGATGCTTCCTTCAATGCGTTACAAACTTCATGACAAAGTTAATATACCCTTTCACTCTATGAGCGAAGGGTATCAAAATACGTAATGGCTGAAATTTGGTGGAGATGTTAAGCAACGTGCCCCAAGTCTAAATCTGAGTTTTCGTATTTGTGGGAGTGGGGGAAGTTATAGTAATTTGCCTACTTATAAGGGAATTTTGCGTTTTTCCTTAATATCATTCTTACTGGTGTTCCTACAGTAAAATGATAGCGTTGTTTCTAATCGAATTGTCTATTCAACGGTACCTAAATAAATATCGTAGGGCAAATCTCTCTTCATTACCGTAACTCCTAGTGGAGCATAGTGCGTTGATGACTACCGTGTGTAGGAAGTCGTTGTTTTTGGTAAGAGTAGAAAAGTCAGGTATATTGCTACACGCGTTTCCACAACAAACGATATAAATTGGAGAGCACTTTAATCCTGCTTTCCTACACCCATATGCTTTTCCTCAACCAGTTTTACAGGCACACGAAATAACTTTCAATAAATTTGGCGGGGCCGGTTCTATTTCGCAGGGAATGAGCCGGTTCATATTTGTAGTTTTTGTCCAACCCCAGTCTTCTGGGTCCTTGTAATTACCAATTCATTCTTGAACCTGATGATACACTCTGGACGCATGTAGCGGGCGGCATCTTCAGTAGGTGGTAGTGAGGCCAAACTGAAGTTATTTTTTTTTTCGAGCTCAGTCATTACATGTTTTATTTAAGCAAAATATTCCCATTATTGGTACTATTTTGACCTTTAACTGGTCATTATATAAAAAATATAGATTTGGGTAAACTCGAAGCTAGAAAATAGGAGTTTTTCCAAAAAAGTCGTGTTTTTTACAAGAATCACAAAAAAAGCGATTACTTGTAACAGTAAAAGCTAGAGAAATAATTGTGGTGACATTTTTCCTAAAACATCCTGTAGAGTCTATCATAGGTCTATGACTAACCAGCTGCGGGACACCCTGTACCTATATATATGATCAGTTTGACTTGATGAGTCGATTGGGCGATGTCCGTGTGTCCGCTTCTTTTTGTTGCAGGCTGTTTCTATGTTTGAATCACCAAAATCGTAAAATGGGGTCATGCGGCTGCTATACAAACCTAACCCCCCAATTTGTTTTTTCTGAGAAAAATTTCTTTATTTGTACACCAATTTCGACCGAATCTCAGGAAAATGTTTTTCTATTGATTCCACGGGGCATATGTGAAAATTGATGGAATCGGACCATGGGGTCATGGGGCTGCCGTACAAATCCAACCCCCAAAAATAGGTTCTTCTAAGAAAAACTTTTTTATTTGTGTACCAATTTAAACCAAACCTCATGAAAATGCTTTTCTATTGATGCCACAACACATATGTAAAAATAAATGGAATCAGACTATGGGGTCATGGGGAGGGGATGCCATACACCTAAATTAGGTTCTTCTAAGAAAACATTTTTATTTATGCACCAATTCCAAACCAAACTT
Source organism: Microchrysa polita (assembly GCA_949715475.1). Lineage (NCBI taxonomy): Eukaryota > Metazoa > Arthropoda > Insecta > Diptera > Stratiomyidae > Microchrysa > Microchrysa polita. The sequence goes on from OX454420.1 coordinate 63,371,436, forward strand.
ACTGCAAATGTGTTTCTATTGGTATCACAAAAGATATGCAAAAATGAATGGAATCGGACGAAGAGGTCATGGGGCCGCCATACAAACCCAAACCCACAAATTTGGTTCTTCTAAGAAAAACTTTTTTATTTGTGCACCAATTCTACCAATTCACACACAAATGTGTTTCTACTGATGCCACAACTCATATTTTAGAATTGATGGAAACGCGCCTTGGGGTTATCCATAACGTGCAAGATTGTTAAAATTTTCCTCCTGGCGGCCTACACAAACCTGAAGAGAGTGTTATTTGGCCCGGGCTAGGCTTTTAGTTTGACACCCCGGCTCTAACATATTCGGGGAAAGCTTTTCGCAAATTAAACATTCAGAGTGTTCAAATGAAGCGGAAAAAATTTAATCAACCTCCAAAATCCAACAAATAAAAGTCACGGGTGTACATAAAAATGTTCACTTTTGTTTTATTGAAATGATACTCACAAAGTGTTTCTAGTCCACCAAAACGTTTCTACTGCCAGACCAGCACCGTCCGCTCCAGTCGAGAGATGAACACGAAAGAAGAACGATTGACCGATGAAAATAATGTAGATACCGTGGGATGGATAATTTGATTAGAAACAAAACTCCTATACATCACTTTACTGTAGGGTCAACAGTAAGAATGATATTAACGAAAAATACAAAATTCGCCTATAATAGGCAATATACTCAAACTCCGTTTTAGATAAAAGATATGTCCCCTAACATCTCCAGCAAATTTAAGCCATTACGTATTTTTTTTAACTAAACGGCCGTTTTGTGTCTTTAAATACTGTACTAATAATAAAAACTAAATCGGAGGACCCATGCCGTTTGGGTAGGTACATATACGTATATTTAGGTGTAGTGGGTGTAACTTTTTTTAATGAGGTCAACTCAACACTGAGAATACCTACCTCAATATACTGGATATGCAAAAATATCAGGCAAAGAAAAAATACATACACATAACGGTAAAATATGTGTATTTTCACTAGTCTGAAAACTTAAAACTTCAGCAAAATAATTGCATAATGCTCTTTGTCGCACTCGTGTCTTCTGAATTACGCGATCCCTTTTCAGCGTTGACATCTCACAATAACAAGGCTGCATAGTATTGAAATATGCATATGTGACGGGGAAAGTTAAAAGGGGACTATCGTGTAAAAAATTAGATTTTCACTTTTTCTGCTATTTCCACAGAAAAGACTACGCTCTCTCCGATGGTGAAAACTGCTACAACATTTGAAAATGAGTCCTAATATCGATCCGAATCCAATGTGAAATTGAAGTTTTGTACATTTACGCATATCTCCTCCTCTAAAATTTTTAACATGTCTTATTCACTAACTTAGGACGAAAATTCAATACCGCAGGTTACTTTTTGCCGCAGAAATAAAGATAGGGAGTGACATTAGAACAATTAATTTAGTATCGAATACAAAGTTTTTATAGTAGCCTTAAAATTTGGAAGTTGTATCAGGCGTAGCCGTGACGTGATTACATAATTCCATAATAATGTTAGTGATAATCCTACCTCGAAATTCTACCACTATAATTATTGAAAGTAAACTTTGAAACTAAATTTTAATTAGCCGAATCATTTTGGAATTTCAAATAGAAAAAATCAACCAAAGGGTTTTTTTATTGCTTTGGAATCTGTAAAACGCCAGGAGTATGAGACTTATTTTAGTATGAACAATTTTGAATGGGAAGGTTACACAAAGGAAAAGAAGGACAAGATTTCTTTTACGGGAAATGGACATGTGGGCTCTAATAACAAAGAAAATGTCGAGAAGTAGACATTATATATATAAGCATTTGCCCATAAGAGATTAATTTCGAAATCTTCCATACAAATACAAACACTTTTGTGTATGTAAATCCATAGCTACGTAAAAATACAAATTTAAAATGTATTTCTAGTTTTTTTTTCAGATTTCAAGATTTTTTTTAATATTAAGTGGGTCCCAAAAAGGACTAGAAAGGAGAATGTCCTACTTTTATTATTTTTACCAGGAGATAAGGACGTGGGGTGTGGGTTCCAAAGGGCACATAAAGCAACTAGCGTAACTGAGTTTGAAGCAACTAAAGATATTTATTTACGAACAATCCACGCTTAATTTTTGTCCTAAATCAAAATCCGTGCACTTAAGAGTTTGGACGGACGGCCCCGAGTTAAGTTGTTCCGCCACTGCTAAGACATCAGGAGTGCGTTCCATAATAAATTCGTAGTCGTAGCTATAGTCATCGCTGACTACCGTCAGCAGTGTGAAACAGTGAGACGGAAAATGTCTGTGAGTCCTAACTATTTTCACTCATATCGTATAAATGGAACGCGCTCCAGGTCATAGGCCGTAGTTTTAGACCGTTTTTCTGACTGTTACTCATTCAGCCGTTTTTTTTTATTGTAGCCGATTTCCCTTCTAAATTTAGCCGGAAATCATATTTTCAGTTGGGAACACTGATTTCTTTCCCGGTCACATATACGTACCGTAATATGTTTCCAACGGCACATTTCGTGAATATCTTGTGATAAATTAGCATAAGCTAACGTGGGATGTTTTCCAACATTTATTTTATGAAGGCAAAAAAGTAGTAGGCCAGTCATTTAACGATTTTAGGTCGCAAAAAATCGCTCGGCTCTGTTTTTTTGGGATATTGTTAGGATAGATACCAGAAGTGTACCACCAAGTTTGCAACTTCGAAAAACCTGTGCTAACCACGTGACCCTCAAAAAACCTCAACATTTTCGGACTTTTTTCATATTTTGGATTGTAATTTTTAAAAGGTACTTACTACAAGAAAGTCGTCTACCGGATTTTTAAAGCTAATAAAACCTTCTTTAATTTGAGTCCAACCCCAGCTTTGTAGATGCAAAGAATCCCAAGATACAATACTTTAAATATTGTTTTTTTTGTAAAAAAGTTGGAAATTGTAATTTCAGTCATGTTCCGAGTTAAATATTGGCTTAAATGCGCATTCTACGAAGAAAGTTATGTAGCATGAAGTTATAAACCAGTTACTTAGCTGTATATATGTCGGAACGAATGGAATCGAACCATGGGCTCATAGGGCTGCCCCTGAAAATTAGGTTCTTCTAGAAAAAACTTTTTTCTTTATATACCACTATTAACCAGACTTCACCCAAGTGTGTTCCTGGTTAAGCCTCAAAAAATATCTAGCAACGCGTGAAATTGAGACACTACGTTATAGGGCTGTCATACAAACCAACCTCTGGAAATTAGGTTCTTCTAAGAAAAATGTTTTTTTTTATGAACCAATCTTAACCAAACCTCACCCAAATGTGTTGCTAGTAAAGCCTTAAAACATATCTAGGAATGGATGGAATCAGAGTATTACGTCATAGGGCTGTCATACAAAACAACCCCTAAATATTATGTAGGTTCTTGTAAGAAAAACTTTTTTTCTTTTTGAATCTTAACCAAAATCCATCCAACTGTGTTCCTGGATTAGCCTTATCGCATCCAGGAACAGATGGAATCGGAATCGTCATAGAGTGCGTCATATTAACACAAGACAAGCTGAAGTTTCATTCAAATGTGACGGGTATTCAAATTTTGGCCGCGTACGAAATTTGCCTCGGCCTCGTTACCTCTAGATCTGACAACACAGGAGTCTCCGGAGTGGCAAAAAGAGCCGTCTTTGGAACCTGAGCATTCTACAAGAACAAGGCTGGTCCGCAAAGATCTCACTTCACACCTACTACTTCTTTTCTTTATAATTTATCATTATTTACATTGCGCAGGAATTCGCTGAGGTACCGCAATAGTTTCATAGTTAACATTTTACGACCGGCGTCAACCCAAACTATCAAAATAATTTTGATATAATTTGACATATTCTATATTCAATTCTACTAAATTTCATTTGAAATATTGCATTTTGACTGAATTATATTTTTCCTAGCGTTTACATAAGTCTCGCAATTCGTCAGACTTCATTCTGCGAAATTTTTTTTCCGATATTTAGAGAACTTCTTGTCCCACAGGCTTCCGCCCACGCTTCAATTAACACTAAAAAAGCTGCTCTATAACTTCGCTCGGAAGATGACTACTCATAAAATTCCAATTTCGGACAATTTTTACAAAAAAAAAATTGTATAGTGCTGTATCTTGGGACATTTTGCACCTACAAAGCTATTTCGGTATATTGGCGTTATATTACAAAGAAAAAAGTTATGTCTGTAACCTTAAAGGCTCCATGATACATAACGCATTCTGCGTTGCAAATGCGGGATTAAAACGCAATTGATAAAACGCAGTGCGATCGGTTGTAAAGTCACAACGAATGTATGCGACAAATCGCCACGAACGCGTGCGATAAATTAAATAACATTGAACGCGGGCGCGTTGTGTCTGCTTGGGTCCTAAAAGCTGTATATCTAAGCTTACATATAAATAAAACGGACATTTTAGAAACAAACTATTTGTGAAAAAGAGCTTACAAAACGATAAGATACGCATATAATTGTTTAATCCTATAATTTAATATCCTTTTATTTGTAGGAAACAAATCATTTGTTATCGCTAGAAATTAAATTACTAAAACAATTTTTTTTTAATAATTATAATAAATTGGTAAGTCTTTTCATCCTAGTCCTCATATAGTTATGCCATAAAACATTCAAACAGACACACAATTATTCAACCCTAACTAATAAAGTGATCAACAGAGAAAAAAATTACGTACCTAAATTATCTCCAGCGAATGTCTGCACTAAAGCGAGCATCCATAAGCAAATTAAAGTGACGACAGGCTCCAATTCCATGACGAGGGATAATGCGATTTTTTATGGTGATACGATGCAGTTTTCACAAAATAAACTTGCCCGAAATGCGCTCTATCTCCTATCTCGGCCGTATAGGATAAGCTCTCACGTTCACTGCACAGGGAGAGTGTTGTTATTGTTTCCTGTTTTGTACGGATGAATATCCGTTTCCTGGCGATACGTTGCCGGATACGCTCTTACACTTCCATCCGTTTCGTTACGTACGGATTTCTACTTTACGTTTTTTATTCACAACTCTATCACACTGTCGCGGTGTCACGTGTATTTTTTCTGTGTTTTGATACAGATGAAATTTAGTAGTACCGTATACGAAATGGTGGAAATATCGATGAAGCGCGAAAAAATACGCTAAGCACCGACTGGTGAAAAAAAAAGAGAATCGAAACTGTCGAGGAAAAAACACTAACACGCGACTATCATCATCGCGTCAGTATCGTATTTGCAACAGGATACACAATAGCCCAGGTCGTTTCAATCGAATTCACAGGATAAATCATTTCACAGTCGTATAGCTAGCTACTAAATCGCTTCACGGTCATGGATAAAAAGAATGCAATTTGTTATCTTTTCGGCAAGGCGATAGATCCGTTGTATTTTGTGTACTTAGAGGATTATGCGACCCAAATTCCATGTTTTCGTCAATTTGATCTGAGAAGTTTTCAGAATGCAAGAGAGTTTTTTTTCTCTCAAATGGCGGTTGTCAGGTTGGAAAATATGTTGATCAAAAGGGGATACATAAAAAATTATGAATGGTCCATGAAATGTGCCTCAGTAGAAGGATAAAGAATGGAATGGTGACTTTCAAAATTTTATTGAGACAATAACTCTTATATAAATGATGACATTTTATTATTTTTGTAAGTTATGTAATGTATAGGGTAGAAAAGAGATGTCTTCAACGGAAACTTGGAAAAGGCTGTAAGGGTGTTTTGTAATGATGAATGTCGAATTGATCTGGTAAGTTAAGCCGTAGGAATATATTACTTACATAATTATTGATTAATATGGAATTTCGCGTTATTGTTTAGTCAAAATTTACGAGAATATTTGAAGAGTAGATATATATCGTAAGATAATATATAATGACAGTAGTCTTAAGGATTCCATCACACTATGCGTAGGATTCGTAAAGTTTACATATTTTGACAAGATTTTGATGTAATAAAAGGTTAACAGGCTAAGGTTAAGACATAGAAACATGTATAGCTCCTACAAAGTAAACATTTTCGTTACTTCACACTTGGATTTTTCATCACCAATGATAATCACATCAATCAAATAACTATAAAGTGTATATTATGCAAAAGATCGGTAGAAGATCGATACTTTGGCCGAAAAAAGAAGAAAATTTAATTTTCCCATAGCCTCTGTCCCCCCAGACATGTAGGTGTAATTTTGTACCGATCTATTGCGCGCGGTTACGATCAGCTTTGCTGAGGCCCTCCCTTATATAAACTGCTGAGGGGTTCGCCGAACCTTGCAAAAGCATAGAAAAAAATCTAAATTTACATTTCACCTATTCAAAAGATGAATTACACCGCAACGTTTTTCAAGCCACATCTGGTGGAATTAACACAATGGACAGGTTACTCAGAACTCTTATTCAGTACCTGTCGGCTGGTTAGTCTTATCGCATAGAGAAGACACACACAATAATCAGAAAGCTTTTCCATTGTATTGAATGGAATTTTTGTTTATTTTGCATAGTTACGCCATATTTTGCTTGGTTACGCCATCATCTTAGATTGAAAAAATCATTGCGCAGTTTCATACAACAGCGTAAATGAGCAAATGATAACATAACTATGCGAATTAAACAAAAATTCTATTCAATATAATGGGAAATCTTTCTGAAAATTGTGTGTCTTCTCTATGCGATAAGACTAACCATTCGATAAGAGTTTTGAGAGAATGGGCCAATGTGTCGTTATATGCGTCCGTAGACCACTTGTGGAATAGTTGCACGGGGATAATCGAAATATTGTAGATCTTGTGTGTATTAGATAACGAAATATGCTTTCTGTGTGCAATGTAAAATCCAATTGGAAAGCTTTACTCGGGCTTAGAAGAAAACCGGCCAGTGTGGAGTAGGCTTTATTTTCATTTGAGGTACGATATTAATATTTGATTTTTGCCTGATATTTTTTAAATTTACCTTTAATTAAAAGAATACAGTCAGCGCTCACAAATACGAGCAACAATCCAAATTAATGTTATCCTTCCTTTTAAAATGCTATGTGTTTCTCTACATGACCACCATTCATTATAACCGCCTGCATCGCTTCACATATTTTACATCCTTTTTATCCCGGCCTACGACCTTATTCACAATCTACCACATAAATTCAACTGAAAATGGGTTTCATTGTTAACAATTTTAAACTAGCACACAGCACCGAAAATATGCATACTAAACATAGAAACCTAACTGGCATCTACATTAAAGCCTGACAACCATTATAAACAACAATATTTAAAGCTGTTTCACACACCATATAATTCACCAAACAAACAACTGAAGTCGCACCATCAACAAAACCCGCCTCCACCACAGCACCACACTACTCCGATATGATTAACCCGCGCATTCGAAAAAGCTTTTTGCGGAAGCTGATTTAAAAGTTAGGTACGTTAACTTTACCACCAAAAAATATATAACGACGAACCGACACAAACTATGCTACTTCCGAAATTGTCGCATGCGACTGCATGAGCTGCGAAACAGCTGCCACCGATGATGTTCCGACGCAAAATCAACTCTCGAACAAAGTACTCGCCAGGACACACACGTTACACGTCCGTGCTGACGCAGTTTCAAGCGACTATGTTGCCGAAAAACTAGAATGTATGCAGTATCGCCTCTTATTGAAAATATTACGGCAAAAGTGAAATGTTCCTGCAGAAGGTTTACAGGACGACTACTAACTGTCTGGTGTGATTCGTTAGTATAGCATTGAACTCTTCGTCGTGTCTGAACTGAAGATATTGGCGAGCGGAAGCTTTTGCAAGGAGTGGCGCTTAACTAAAAAGGATGCATGGGATTGCCCGCTTTTCATGATGTGTATAGGAACGGACCTTTTTCAGTTGCAAAATTTAGCAATAACAATGTGTTACATGCTAAGATGTTGTTGTTGGTCGTATAGCGTATTTACGTTTGAAAAACATTCTGTTAAGAGACTTTTTCTTGTAGGTATATAAGTAGTACTCGTTAGGTTGGTAATGGAAATGGTCTACAAGTTAAAATGTTTATTTCAGCAGTCGAACACTTCAGCCAGGAATATTCGCCATCATAAAATATCACTCGAAAATCCTAAAAGTTATGTGCATGACTGAGCTGTTCTAAAACATCAAACGAAAAGTTAAAGCATCTTATTTGTATACAACGCCATTATCGCCCACGTAACTTTATGGTATTTTAAGCCGCCCTTTTTGCTTAGGCATTTCCTGAAAAGGAAGCGAGGGTTTTTTCTTAGCACTTTTTTATCGCAAGGCGGGAAATATTTTAGATTTTTTTTACCTTGAAATTACGTGACCGGTTGAATGGAATTTACTGGATAGGGAAAGTCAAACTGTTCGTGGCAGGTGGGACAATGTCCATTGAAAGGATGTACCAACGCTAAAGAAACGTTTTTTTTTGTACAGAGAAAATTGTTCGATTTTGTATGAATTATCTCGTAATTTGAATTTTATGTGATAAAAGTTGGTAAAAACATTTTCCGTATGTTGTATTCTTGAGATCAAATCAGATTAAGGGGCGGGTGTTCAATCATGGTTTTAACCAGGCTTGTACAATCAGGCCCGCGAAGGGTTTTTGTCTATTTGTCCGGCATGCGAGTGGCCTCGGGAAAATAGTTAAAATTTGGAGAAACTTAAAAAAAAAAACATGTTAAAAAAGGCAAATTTTTATACACAAAGTTGTAAGTCAGAGGTATTTTTTTGCACAGACTTTTTTTCTCTACACCAAAATTAATTATTTTTTGCTGGGATCTCTCGCTCCCCCAATATTCCGCAGTAATAAATTCAGTAACATCTCCAAAGCTGCTAAAAACTCAGATTCAGTTAATCAAACCTTGCCATCGTCAACATAATCGTGATATTATGGCTAAAATTAAAATGGTAGCTCAGACCGACAGTATCATAGTATTGGACTGGGTAAGGTGCCCCTTACTCTTTATAATTTCGCATGCCAGGGTGGGCGAAGACGAATGAAAGGATTAAAATTGGATAAATTTGGAAAAGAGTGAAGAAGATTGGGTGCATTGATGAGAACCAATTGATAACACTTTTAGCAGCAGCTTTGCGGGACCATTTCGCTAGAATGACAAAAAGGTCTCCCCACTATGCGGTTCCGCGAGCTGCCTTGCTTTAATAGGCTTCGCTATCGAGGATGCTGCATTTCGACGGCAAACGATTTCCATCTTCCGTCTACATCTCTATCGTTAAATACGTGACATAAAAATAGTAACGCGAAATTGGTGAAATTATATGTACCTTAAAAGCATCAGTTTATGTTGGTAAGCCTTATTTATTCCTCTATTAGAAAAAACTCGTAACTAGGACGCTTTTTCTTCTTCTCAGTATCGTATAGCCCCATGTGAGGGCATGGTGCGTTAACTCAGCTGTTTATCGGCAATTTTGAGCAACGTTACATTGCATATCATTTCGGAGTGTATATAATGTGTCAAGCACTATATATTTCCTATCCGCACATGTACCGTTAAATTTGGACCACGCCGAGATTCGATCTCCGGACCTCTAGATTATCATAACATCATCTACAACTGTCACCCGTCTCCCGCTAAAAACGCCAGCCAGCATCCTTCAATCCTGGCGACATTTGCCAAAACAGCTGTTGCTTCTATGCGGCTCACACTCGTAAATATCCATTGTTGAATTTAGTGGGACTTTTACCCAGAACAATTATTTTAAATTAATCAAGTCAAGGATATTTGTCAGGCTAAGCGAATTCAAAAATTGAGAATTATCCTTATAGCTTTTGAGAAAAATATAACCGGTTTTCAGGCTAAATTTAGCCGTTTTTAGGGTTTTTTAGAAATTTTTTTTCAAAAAACCCTTATGAAATCGATTTTGTCCGTCCGTCCGTCTGTCCGTCTGTCCGTCTGTTCACTAAATAACTCGCGAACGGCTCAACCGATTGTCATGAAATTTGGTAGGAATGTGTAGAATGGTTACAGTCTTTGGCACATATACCTTAGAAGTTGGTAGGAAGAAAACAACAGGGTGTCCCGAACGTTTGAAAAAAGTCGACTTTTTTAGTTTTTATCGGAGATTGACGTATGGGTATTTAAATCAAAGATCTAAACGAGTACACCTCATATCAGTTAAAATTTTACAGTGTCGAGTAACGGTAAAAAAGTTATTGGCGTTTAAAGTTAAACTTCTTTTTCGAGCTCCGTTTTTCTAAACCGTTATAGGGATCGATATGAAACTTTGCACAAAGATTGGTCAGTGGGGCCTTATATACGTTAAATATTAAGACTGTTGACTTTTGATAAGCAAAAGTAAATAACAGTAAATTTGTAAAATTTCAATTTGTTCGTGTGTAGCCCCCTTAGGTTTCCAAATATGAAAATTCTGCCAAGGGTTTTTAGAAAATTACATATAGAATATGTCTACGAATTTTCATTCGAATAACTGTATCCAAACCGGAAATATAGCCAAATAAGTATTTAGTAAGGGCCTTTCACAATGCAAGCCTCTTAAGCATTTCTTCAATGCATATCTTTTAACTTGATGAAACAATGAACATGAAATTTGGTGGAAATGCATAGAATGGTAATAGTGTTTACCACAAATATTTTTCAACTTAGTAGGACTAAGTTAACAGGGTGTCCCTGAATAGCTGCAAAAGTATACTTGTTCAATACTCATAGGAAAGCTTGCGTTGGCTCTTATGACAGGGAACACAATGGAATCATTTTATATAAGGTTGCTTTTCCTTGATTAAAAAACAGTAACAGTAGATTTACAGCTAATAATTCAGTTCATATATAAAGCCAAGCCATCCTTACGTTTGCCTGAGTTTTTTTTTTTTTGTCAAAGGCCATCAGAAATCTTAAATCGAAAAATGCCTGTAGATTTGCCTTGGAGTACTTTTATACAACTGGGTAAATAGTAAATCTATTTTTGGATTGGTCTAATTAAAGGTGGAACAGAATGAAAGGCGCTAGCCTTTCATTCTGGAACGCGTTTACTTAGACCAATCCAAAAATAGATTTACAGGAAGCATTTCATTATTGCTGTGCACAATTCTTATCTATTGCTTATAAAATATATGTACAAAAAATATTCACTATGCATTAAAATTCTAAAAAACCCTCGCATTGCGGGCGCAGCCCTCTGTACGCCGGTATTTTTATACCCGTCACTATGTGAAAGGGTATATTAACTTTGTCATGAAGTTTGCAACGCACAGAAGGAAGCACCTCCGACGATATAAAGTATATATATTATTGATCAGCGTGACGAGAGAAATCGATTGAGCCATGTCCGTCTGTCTGTCTGTCTGTCTGTCTGTCCGTCTGTTGCAACGCAAACTAGTCTCTCAGTTTTGAAGCTATCGAGCTGAAAATTTGTATGCAAGTTTCTTTTTAGTGTACGCTGTATATATGTCGGAACGAATGAAATCGGGCCATGGGGTCATGGGGCTGCCCCTGAAAATTAGGTTTTTCTAAGAAAAACTTTTTTCTTTATGCACCAATCTTAACCAAATTTCACCCAAGTGTGTTCCTAGTATAGCCTCAAAACATATCTAGAAACGGATGGAATTGGAACATTACGTCACAGGGCTGCCATACAAACGAACCATTGAAAATTAAGTTCTTCTAAGAAAAACTTTTTCCTTTTTAATCCGACCGTAACCAAACTTCATCCAAATGTGTTCCTAGTAAAGCTTCAAAAAATATCTAGGAGCAGATCAAATCGGAACACTGCATCATAGGGCTGTCATACAAACCAACCACTGGAAATTAGATTCTTCTAAAAAAATCCTTTTTTCTTAATGAACCAATCTTAACCAAACTTTGCGCAGATGTGTTTTTAGTGAAGCCACCAAACATATCTAGGAACAGATGAAATCGGAACACTACGTCATAGGGCTCTCATACAAACCAACCGCTGGAAATTAGGTTCTTGCATGAACAACTTTTTATACCCGTCACTATGTGAAAGGGTATATTAACTTTGTCATGAAGTTTGCAACGCACAGAAGGAAGCACTTCCGACTATATAAAGTATATATATTATTGATCAGTGTGCCGAGAGAAATCGATTGAGCGATGTCCGTCTGTCCGTCTGTCTGTCTGTCTGTCTGTCTGTCTGTCCGTCTGATTCAATACAAACTAGTCCCTCAGTTTTGAAGCTATCGGGCTGAAATTTTGTACACAAGTTTCTTTTAAGTGTACGCTGTATATATGTCGGAACAAATGGAATCGGATCATGGGGTAATGGGGCTGCCATAGAAACCAACCTCTGAAAATTAAGTTCTCCTAAGAAAAACTTTTTTCTTTATGTACCCATCTTAACCAAACTTTACCCAAATGTGTTCCTAGTAAAGTCCCAAAACATTTCTAGGAACGGATGGAATCGGAACATTACGTCATAGGGCTGCCATACAAACCCACCGCTGAAAATTAAGTTCTTCCAAGAAAAACATTTTCGTTTATAATCCGACCTTAACCAAACTTTACCCAAATATGTTCCTAGTAAAGCCTCAAAACATATCTAGGAACGCATGAAATCAGAACACTACGTCATAGGGCTGTCATACAAACCAGCTCCTGGAAATTAGGTTCTTCTAAGAAAAACTTTTTTCTTTATTTACTAATCTTAACCGAAATTCACCCAAAAGTGTTTCTAGTAACGCCTCGAAACATATCTAGGAATTGCTGGAATCGGAACATTACGTCACAGGGCTGTCATACAAACCAACCACAAAATATTAGGTTCTTGTGAAAAAAAAATTTCTTTTTTAATCTTAACTAAAATTCATCCAGGTGTGTTTCTGGATTAGCCTTAACCCTTAAATGCGTAGCGTACCAAAATGGCAGTAAATGTCCTCGAAAAATAGATCGGTGACATAATTTTTTATGAAAATTTATGTTATTTGGACCTGTTCTGGGCAAAATAAAACGCACCATCATGTTGAAAGAGCTGATAATTAAAATTTTATGAACATATCCTACCTTACCCAAGACTAAAGGAGAATAATTTCATCAACTAAGAACGATCGGAATGTATGTATGTATAGATATTTCTGAATATGCCCCAATACATGGTGTACCATATATGGACGTTGCAAAATTGGTGTAAACAATACCTTTAGTGTCTTTTTTTGTCAAAACCTCAAAACAATCTCAAGAACACATTCCAATTTAGTCACCAGTATTTTTCCTTTCCAAATAACGGTAAATTTCGCCAATTGTTTTAGCTCTCAAGAATAGCTTTTAAAAATCCACAAAAAATAACGTAGGTCCACTTTGACGACGCACAGATAATTCAAGGAAAGCTTCGGGGAGCCAAAATTGAATTGCAAAAGCTTGATTTGTATACTTTGGGAAAAAGTAAAAAAAAAAATCAAAAAATTAATAAAATCTAGACTTTTACAGAAATCTAGCCATCTACCGCCATTTTTTATGAAAGCTAGCTTAATCAGTCCTGTTCAGGATCCAAGGCAACGCAGCTGTCATAGTTGATTTAGAATGATCGTTTTTCTCATTTTGTTTTCTATAGCACACCGGTCAGGGCTTAGCGTCTCTGTAGCTGCTTCTTATAATCCCAGTCTTTTTACTGGCAAGTATACTGAAAAAATTGTTCACATCTTTTGTTTTGACCAAGGACACGCCACTAAAAAACCGAGCTTCCGTACTTGACATCTTAGTAAGATATTTGGACTTTCACCAAGCCTCAAGCAGCTGGGCCTTGATATCCAATTTCTCAAACCATTTGACTATGTCGAGTATTGTCTTGGAAGCCCACGTTCAGGATCCTCAGGAAATGTGCTTCTAGGGTCAACCATTTCATATGGAGTACCACATTCGATAAACAAAAAATTGCATGGATGTAATTCTTGTGGACATGTCCTGGGCCCTGTATAAATTTGGGTTAAAGCAGGCATGCAGTTTATTTCCATATTCATATCCTAGAAAAGTCAATCCAATCCATATACTCTTCAAGAAAGGAATCCCATGAGCTATGATAAGTCAAAAGAAGTCTCGAGATATACGTTTATCAGTGGAACATGTTTATAACGAACTATTATATAAAATATTTATTTTATAACGAGACCGAGTTCTAATTGCGCAAATAGCATGATGAGTGCATACCCTAATACCCATGTACAAAGCTACACGGCAAGCAAAGCCCAAAGTAATCAATTCCAGTTTTTTTGCAGGGGAGGAAAGAAAGGAGTATACGAGTCGGATCTGGCGCACTTTTAATATTTTATAAGGACATCTAACAGCTACCTCTTGACACACATTTTAAGTTTTTTGGGACATACTATCAAAAGACATGTCTAAATTTCGATTTGTACGGGTAGTAAGGCCTACTCCACTTTCCATCAACTTCCAGGATATGTCACAAATAGGCACCGATACAAATTTCGATAAACAATAGGAAACTAATCACGCACCTCCCTTTTAAAAAACTGAATATTCACGATTTTCTATAGAAATGACCACCTTTCCTCTAATGAGGAGAGGAGTTCATCATATCGAGTTTCCACTATAATTTCTATCAAAACTCTCAATATTCATTACCTTTTTGTTCCTACTAAAGTAAGAGGCAGAATAAATAAAATTGTAAAAATGTCCTCCATTTACAACATATGGCCTGAATGCATGGCGTACCATATTTGGTACACAATGTAAATTCTACTATTTTCGCTTTTATGGAAAAACGGGCTATTTCCTGGGAATATAAAGGCTAATTCCGTCTTTAGTGACCGATTTTACATAAGGGGAGGTCAGTTACGATAATGGGTTCAGACCCCAAGCATTCCATCTGTTCTCACGCTTCCGGGAACAGATGGAATCGGAACACGTCATAGGGCTGCGGTAGAAATTATTAACACAAAATAAACTTAAGTTTCATTCAAATGTGACGGGTATTCAAATTTCGGCCGCGCCCGAAATTAGCCTCGGTCTCGTTTATATTTTCAGTTGGCATAACTGCTTCTAATAATTTTGAATTCAAAATAGTTTTAAGAAGTTGGCAAGTTGGTTTTCGTCAATACCTTGTATACAGGAATGATCCCTCTAGGATTTGGTCACCTTAGATTAAGCTGACCAGACGTACAGCATTTGAAAATGTACAGCAAAATGTACAGCATTCGCCATAACACACAATGAAACCTGTGATCAGTCTTGTCTGCTTTTCAGGTGTAGAGTTTGACTCATGTACCCTGTATGATCGATATTTAGTGAGATAATAGCAATTTTATGTTTAGAAATTCTCGGTACACTCTAAAAAATTTTACTCCAATAATAGGAGGAAACTTTTTTTCCTTCTATTATAGTAGTAAATTTACACCACTATATGAACGAGAGTAATTTTACGCTTTACGGTGTAAATATTTACTACAAAATTGGTGTAAATTTGCACACGTAAATAAGTAAACTTACTCTTAGACTCAAGTAAATTTAAATCAGAAATAAGTAAATTTGCACGAAAAAAATTTAAATTTACACCGGCAAATATGTAAATTTACATCCGGGTTTATAATAATATTTACGGCAGTTCTTCGGTGTAAATCGTCCTGAGGCTACCCGTTATTGCAACGACCAAGAGCTGCCACACCCCCTTCGGTTCAAGAGAAAAAAAGCGCTACAGCACAACAATAATATGATGCTCACACGAACGCACTTCGGACGGAACAGACTAACTGCACACAGAACAAGTCACTTGTGAGATACAGGAAAATGCAATAATGCACAAAAGTCAGTTTTACACAAATGTAGGTGTATTTTTTACACCAAAATTGGTAAATATACACTGAAAATGTGAAGTTACACAAGAATAAAGTAATGACACATCTTCACACCAAATGTGGTGTAAAATTACATTCAGATAGAGTAATATTGAAAAATCTGTGTTATATTACACTATTTTGTGGGTATACTAGAAATTTTGTTGAAAAATAAACGTTTACTGTAATTTTGCGAGAAAAAAGGTGTAAAATTCAACGAGTTTTCGATGTAAAATTCAACCTTGTTTTTACAGTGTATCTCGGAAACCCTTCGAAATTCGGCACACTTGGCGTTCACATTTGCTCCAAAGTACACGGTCCTATCTATCCCCGTTCGAAAGTTACGGCTGCCAAAATCACAATTTTGAGTTTTATAATCAAAAATTGTCCATAACTTGGAAAATGCCCAAGCGGAATTTCGAATTTTCCCAGAGTTGAAAAGCACCGCACTGTCCAAATTTGGTGAACATTTCAAGTCTCTAGCTTCCAGGGTTCGAAAATTGTAGACGTGGAAAGATTCGATTTTAATTTATTTTTCCTATGACAAAACTATGGAAAATCAGCCACTGTACTCCATATCCAATTCGCCTATCAATCCCTGTAGTTAAAAGCATACTAAAGAAAGGACTCTGCCAGGGGTTTTTTGGATAAAGTTTTCTTCCACAACCATTAAGAATTGCATACTCTCCTCCAGAAATATCGCAACCAGGATAGTCACCATTCCACCCCTCTGGAGGCTCTCCTCAGAATCCACTCCATAGCTACATAAAAATTGTGCCTGGAAAGCCAGCATTTTATGTATTTAATTTTATTTCGAGTACTCTTCCCTGTTATATGTATAGTTTCTTTGTGCTTCAAATGCTGATGATTTTCTGTCAAGGAGAACCAGTGGCGTAGATTGCTCTTCAGATGGGGAGCGAGTTGTCATGATTTTTTTTTTTAATTGAGGAGTTTTAATAAAGTAATTTAAGTGATAGTCACCACCATCTTCTCTCTTCGCTTTTCTATACGGAATAAAAATTTTCTTTAATCGTTTGAGCTCTGCTGCCGAGATCGGAAAATGGGCTGTCGCTTCAAGGTTTTGAATTTATTTCAATTCTGCTGGTTTGGCTGAAATTCCGAAAGAATAAGTTTGGCACAGCGAAATAAATATTGTACGTCGAACATTGTGGCACTTGGGATCAAATGTTTCGTAATCCCCACCTTAATGTTGGTATACCTTCTTACTCGAAGTTGGACTAGAGACTCCTGAGTGAGTCTTCTAAAGGGAGATTAATCCCGTCATGCGACAAAGCATCACCAAGAACTGCGAATTTTTTATCATCGTCTAAAATTATCAGTGCGCAGAATAAGCTCTAAACTTTGAAAGTTCGATTTTGGGAAGGTTGTGGGAGAACTTAAAATTGAAGTTTAGTCTGCAACACCGAGGGCAAATGTTAAGAATCGTTCCCACACTAGAGATGGATGCGGTAAAATAGGCCTAAGTGAGTGGTTTGTCTGCAACATACATTAATGTTCTGCAGAGCGAGGAACGTGAAGGAGAAGGGGGGTAGTATAGCTGAGGATTTACCTGAAAACCGAATGCCGCATATATGTGTACAGCATTAGCTCTTCTGAAGTCTGGTCACCTTACCTTAGATTAGCTAAAAAAAATTATTTATCGCGTTGTACAGTGCCGGTCATCAGAATAGGTTCAACGTTTGTGCAAAAATACACTCAATCTCTGTAAACGACTAGACGATTTCAATGAAACAAAATCTTACAGATATTCGAAGAACTAGTTCCTGAAACACGATAGTTTCAGGCTTGAAGCGTACGCTGAAGTTCAGTTATATTTTCTTTTCCTGTGAGATATCGGAAAAAGTACCAAATTTTTATTGATTATGCGAACAATCATGGTTTCTCATGGTTTCAGCACTCCGGTACTGTCTCCCTCTATAATAAACCTGTCGGGATAAAATTCAAAAGGAATTGTCGCTAGTGTTAATGTCACGGAAACGTGGCCACGGCTGGAGTCAAATTTTCAAATTGTGACCCCTCGTCGGTAAGTTAGCACTCTCACAGTTAGAATGGGGAGTTTGTGTGGTGTTTTTTTGTTCACGTAATTATCCCGAAACTATTTATAAAGTATGTGATTTTTCTATGTTTTCACTTTCAGTGTTAGAAACAGTAGCGAGACCCATATTATGGATTGGAGCCATTACAAGTGAATAACGCGCACAGATAGGGTAGTGACTTAAATAAGCTTCAGGATGGCAGTATGTCGTCAACGTTTCGACAACATTACGGATGATTTTTCTTTGCAAAGTTTAGTGAATTTACGTTACTCTTATAAATTTGTCTTCTGTATATTGTTGTTGTAGTGCACAATGCATATCATTTCATAATATTTTCGCAATTTAAACCCATTCGAATAAAATAAAACATCCATTTTTTTCTGGGTCTCTCCAGGGTCATTTTACGCTGATTTATTCGCAATAGTCGCGGGAGCCTTTTATTTGACCCTTTTCTAACTAATGTAATGGGTCTTCGCGATCTATTTTACAATTAAATCGTTTCACAGCCTTAATTAGTTAAAAGTTCAAGGATCCAAACCATTTCATATCCGATTAACATCACTGACTAAAGCAATTGCCCTTGCGTTGCATTTCCGGTGCTGCTTTCCTGTTTCAAGGACACTAAATGGAACAATTCGGGCTTAAATGAAAAATTACAGCTTTGGAAAAATATAGATACGGGAAACACGAAAATTTTTCATTTAAGCCCAATTTTCTCCTTTGAAGGTCCTTGGAACAAGTAACAAATGCCGGATATGGAATGTACTTGACATCCTCTTCGATATGACACCCCGCACCCCGTCCAAGTTCGATTAAGGTGTGCAATTAGTGTCCTTTTATGTCCTTTTTCAGAGCTTTCCGAACAAATTTTTTATTAACAATTTTAATCGTAAAATCGTCAGCTATTATAGGTTATTAAAAGTGATAAAAGTAGTGACAACTTGAATTATTCTCGTAGTTATGGCTTTGGAAGGAAACACGAACATTTTCCATTTAAGCTCGATTTATTCCGTTGGGGTCCTTGAAACAGGAAACAAACACCAGTTATGTAATGTACTCGACGTCCCCTTTGATATGATACCCCGCATACCGACCTCCGGTCAAGGAGTTTGTCCTTTTTGGGACCTTTCCGATCATTTTTTTTTTAGCGAAATGAGTTTAGATTCCTGGGTGTCCACTGATTAAAAAACATCAAAAATTAGTTTTACTCTATTTAATTCTATTTGAAATGCTAATATGACTGGACTATAATTCCCGTGTTTCATTGGCGACTTGCTGGACTATCTATAAAAAAAATTATTTCATTGGATGGTTGCAGAGATTGAGCTACATATTTTCTTTTTCTACAAATGTTGAACCTATTCTGGTGTATACGAGTATTTATACCCTTCGCTCATAGAGTGAAAGGGTATATTAACTTTGTCATGAAGTTTGTAACGCATTGAAGGAAACATCCCCGACCATATAAAAAGTATACATACATATATATGATCAGCATGACGTGGGGAGTCGATTGTCTGTCTGTCCGTCTGTTGCGACGCGTTTTACTCGGCCAATTTAAAAGCTATGAAGCTGAAAACTTGCACAAATGATTCTTTTTGCTGCAGGCAGTTTGTATGCTTGAATCGGTAAAATCGGACAATGGGGTCATGTGGCTGCCATACAAACCCAACCCCCCAAATTAGGTTCTTCGTAACAAAACTTTTTTAATTGTGCAGCAATTTCAACCAAATTTCACACAAATGTGTTTCTGTTGACGACACAACACTTACGTAAAATCATATCAAATCAGACTATGGGATCATAGGGCTGCCATACAAGCCGAACTTCTCCATTTTGGTTCTTAAGAAACATATTTTACACCAATTTGACAAAACCTTATCGACGTAACGGAACTTTTGTGAAGACGGAAGGAAAATAATGGGAGTGGGGGATTAAAAACGGTTCGCCCGAAAAACATTTTAGCCTGAGGAGAGCGAAGGGTATCCAAATTTCGGCTGTTCCCGAAATTAGCCTCGGTCTCGTTTAATTATAGTTAACTAAACGTTGATTTAAGCCATATGATTGTACATCCGTTTCTAAGTGTGACTGTTGTATTACCTCAAAAGATCTTTTGAATTTTTAAAAAATTAAAAAATTTCAAATTTACAGATTTTAAAAAACGAATTCTCGTTGGTCGAGCTATTCACCGCGCTCGGAATCTGTGCATATTTAAATTTGAGTATGATGGATTGCAATCACCATGATCAGGGGCGTACGCAGAAAAATATTTCGGGAGGGGTTTTAGGAACGAGGTTTTCGTTGACAGGTCCAGTCCAGATAAATTAACTGGATCTGTCAGCCCTAATCTGAGGTTAGTGGCAAAATTATAAAACTTAAAACAGTTTTGCCATTTCCAGTTTCAGCTACCCTACCTATGAGTGAAACTATACACGGGTCATAGTTTTCTACTGTAGATTTTTTTGTAGTGCGTTCCTGGCACTAGGCCTTCTCAACCTTCTGAAAAAGAGCAACATATTACCCGCAACTTACCGAGTCAGTATTCGGTACTGAGTCCCTCGCTCATTGTCGATAAAATTTCTTCATAAATTATTTCGATGATAGGTTTGGAATGTCTTGACTTTCTGTCTTCATATAAATAAGTACTCATGTAGCACCTCAGTGAACTCATAGTTCGTCACATGATGAATAAACATAAACAGAATCTGTCTACAATGTGCTTCGAACCTACCATCTAAAAAAAATTACATTAAAAAATTTCGGAGAGGGTTTGAACTAGGGATGTCAAAAACCGGTCCATAACCCGGTTTTTGGTTGTTTTCGGTTTCTTACAAAGCCGGTTAGACCGTCCGGTTTTAACCGGGCTCGAAAGTACCGGTTTTCCGGTTAACCGAATCTTTTCATTGATTTGCTTAGAATTTTAGTAAAAAAATGCATACACACTCGTATTGCTGGTGTTCGTATCGGTCGCTCACTTGGAAGTATTTTTTTCTTCCAAGCCTCGAAGAAATTTTAGGGACGTGTGGATTCAGCAAGATGGAGCCACAGCACACACAGTACGGGGCTCAATGAATTTGTTGCGACATTTCCCCGACTGCCTCATCTCTCCCAGAGGCGATTTCCCATGGCAGGCACGCTCTCCCGATATGGCGGATTTGCGGTTATTTGAAATTCCTGGTTTGCGATATTGTATTCTAAAATAAAAAAAAAATTAAAACCATAACTGAAGTAATTTTTTAAATTTGTTTTTATTGACAATTCAAATAAGTAAGTTTCTCAGGCGCACCCTGTAGCAATAAGGAGAGTGTTCGAAAATATGTTTAAGGGCTGACATTTGAAAATGGAATTTTTCATAGGGAACAAGTACCTATTAGAATTGCTAACTGAAAAACCAAGTAAATAAAAAAAACAAAAATTGTATGAATTTTGAAAGATTTTTATTCCGGTTTTAACCGGATGGACAAACAACCGTCCGGATTAAAACCGGGAGTAGGAAAAAAACCGAAAATAACCCGGTTAACCGTTCTGAAAGTACCGGTTTTCGGACTAACCGTCCGGTTTTTGACATCCCTAGTTTGAACCCCCAAAACCCCTACGTAGGATCGCCACTTACCATGATAAATATCATAGATGGCAATAATTGAAAACAATATGAATTGAGTTCTGTGTTAATATCACATTCCTCGGATCGATCGTTGCTACTATATGCTGAAGGTGCCCATCAACAATAATGGAAATTGAAAACAAAATAAAAGCTGTTCGTAAATGAATTTCTAAAACTTTTCTCAAACAATTCACATACGCGATGTACACAATCGACCAGCCAGCATGCAACGAACATATGCAGGATATAGGGATACATTGCACTTTGTTGAGCGCCCACTTAAACTTTATATATTTTGCACGTTGTACGACCAAACTTTATAGTTAATCGAATTTATTCGTAGATATTCGTTCGTACTACACAGACACACTACGCCTGTTGAGGCATTGAGCAGACAAAAGAACTTTGGTTTCGGTTTAAATTGGAACAATTCAATTGCAAATGAGCAAAATGACGGGTACGGAACAATAACAAAAGTGGCGGTTCAAATTCCTTCGGTCCTTGCCAAGTTATTCAGTGCAATTATGCGATAAAGTTTCGAAATGGTAAAGGGTCCAAAGTAGGGATGTCAAAAACCGGCCCATAACCCGGTTTTCGGTTTGTTCGGTTTTTTTCGCAAAGCCGGTTAGACCGTCCGGTTTTAACCGGGCTCAAAGTACCGGTTTTCGGTTAACCGGTTTTTCATTGAATTGCTTAGAATTATAGCAAAATAATGCATACACACTCGTTAAGCTGATGTTCGTATAGAAATATGACTGTGTAATAGAGCCCTAAAAGAGAAACATGTTAAACAAAAAAGATAATCAAATAAAATTGTCAGAAGTATTCATAATGTTTCAAAAATAGTTAACTGAGTTTTATTGCTAGACAATGCATATAGTGCAGTTAAAATATCCCATTTCAGGCCTCCAAATAGAAAAAAAATAGATTAAGCCTATTTTTTGTAGTTTTTGAATCAGCGAGCTCCCAGGCATCTAAAACTCATTTTGCTAAAAAAAAAATGTTGATCGTAAAGGTCCCAAAAAGGTCAAAAAAGGATACTCTTTAATCCTTGGGCGGAGGTTAGCATGTGGGGTATCATATCCGGGGTTTGTTTCCTGTTTCAAGGACCCTCAACGGAATAAATCGAGATTAAATCGAAAATTTTTGTGTTTTCCGTGTATCTTTCCAAAGCCATAACTACGAGAATAATCCAAGTTGTCACTACATTTCTCACTTTTCCGAATCTATGATAGGTTAAGATTCTACCATTAAATTTGCTAAGAAAAAAATTATCAGAAAGCTCTGAAAAAGGACATTAAAGGACACTAATTACAAACCTTGATTGAAAGTGAACATGCGGGGTGTCATGTCAAAGAGGACGTCGAGTGCATTGCATATCCGGTGTTTGTCTCCTGTTTCAAGGACACTAAATGGTAAAATTCGGGCTAAAACGAAAAATAACGGCTTTTGGAAAGATACATATACGAGAAACATGAAAATTTTCCATTGGATCCCAATTTTCTCTTGTGAGGGTCCTTCAAACAAGTAATAAACGCCAGATATGGAATGTACTCGACGTCCTCTTTGATATGACACCCCGCATGCCCACGTTCGATCAAGGTTTGTAATTAGTGTCCTTTTTGAGAGCTTTCCGATAATTTTTTTTTCTTAGCAAATTTAATGGTAGAATCTTTAGCTATTATAGATTCGGAAAAGTGAGAAACGTAGTGACAATTTGAATTACTCCCGTAAATAGGGCTTCGGAAAGCTACACGGGAAACACAATAATTCTCCATTTAATCTCGATTTATTCCGTTGAGGGTCCTTGAAACATGGAACAAACACGGATATGTAATGATGTAATGTACTTGACGTCCCCTTTGATTTGATACCCCACATGCCGACCTCCGGTCAAGGATTAAGGAGTATCCTTTTTTGTCCTTTTTGGAACCTTTCCGATCAAAATTGTTTTTAGCAAAATTATTTAAAAACCACAAGAATTAACCTTACTCTATTTTTTTCTATTTAAAATGCTAATATGACTGCACTAATAGATGATGTAGATTTTGAAGTCTTTGTGGACACGACGGATGTTGAAGTGGACGCGGATATCGATGTGGACGCGGACGTCGTAGCAACTGCCGATTCGTCTTCCTATAACAATGAACTCTAAATGCGCTCTGATCTGATACACATATACATTCAAGACGCACAAAAGATACACGTGTGACACGCAACGTAAGCAATATCTGCCTTGGAAAGGAAAAATGCAAGGAGCGGTAGTTTGACGAAGCGATTGTTCTTGGAATAATAGCACTAAGGAGAGTGTTCGGAAATACGAAATTTTTCATAGAAGACAAGCAATAGAATTACAGACTGACAAATCAAGAAAATATAAAAATTTTATGAATTTGGAAAGTTTTTTTCGGTTTTAACCGGATGGGCAAACAACCGTCCGGGTTAAACCGGGAGGATGAAAAAAACCGAAAAAACCGGTTAACCGTTTTGAAAGTACCGGTTTTCGGACTAACCGTCCGGTTTTTGACATCCCTAGTCCAAAGAGACAATTTATAGTAAGTATGGCAACGTCTTTATCGCTTATATTTAATGAGACTAATAATAATATCTACAGTAAGGGATAAGAAATAAATCCACATTTTTAATACCATTTGTAAATAAAATGCGATGTACTCGGTATAGGTAAGCAAGAAATGTACAAGAATAGAGATCGAAACATAATATATCTTGTTGCCTTTGTATTTTAGTAACGAATACGAATTTGTTCGAAATGAAAGGCGATTTAGAGAGAAATGTGTATTTATCTTCAAAGAACATTTTAAGTTGCCATTTATTTTGTAGAAGTCCTTTCGAAATGGAGTAAACTGCAAGTTTGAGCTGCATAGAACTGTTTCCGTTAAAAGCTTTCGGATTTAAGTTATCCCGCGAAAGATATATGATATCTTCACCTACATAAAATGCTGAAAGTGCTTATGATGGGACACGTTATTTCTTCTTTTCGAATTTTAATGCTCTTTCACTAAATCAATAAAGGCAAGGAAAATAAGTGTTTCTTGGTTTCGACTAACTGAAAAGGAAGAGCTCAGCGGTAAGGTTCTCCATAAGTGGATTTTTTCGTTAAATCCGAAAATCTGTATATTTTCTCAGAATAAAATAATGTTGAAATCCATGAATGAAAATCATCCATTGCCGGAAAGAGTTTAGAGGGATTTCACACAGAGAAACGAAAACATCGTCAACTAAGCTCACTATTCAAACTCCGAATGACACCCACATAGTATCTAGAATGACCTCTAATTTGAAAGGGTTGTTTTTACAAATATATTTTCATTTAATCTGATATATGTATAGAAAGATAGGATTACCAAACATTAAGCCCATTCATTGGCTCCTGCCTGTTTTCTAACAAAATGTAAATGTCACTAATTGTGCCCTAGGCGAAAAAATTTTTGTAAGTACGGGCTGTCATTCAATTAAATGTCCAAGAAAAAATTTTTGTAAGTACGGGCTGTCATTCAATTAAATGTCCAAGAAAGTGATAGTAAATAAACGAAAAATAAATGCAAGCCTCAAACGAAAACTGGGTCAGCCAATTTTTCTACTTGAATATTTGCGGTCCTTAATATCCATTTCCTTATTTCCATCTCCATTGCAAACACTATTAAAGGCTCACGGAAAAAGTTTGATATCTATTTGTATATTCTCTAAAAAAGGAGCAATATAACCACAATAGGGTTTTCACTGACACAAAACATTTAAACTTCTTTGAAATTAGTATGCATGGTATATGATGAAAATGGTATGAAGCTCCTTCATCCCCATTTTCAAGAAACTTTTTTTCTATCTGATATATCTAAAGTTAAGTTAAAGAAATGCAATACTTCCGGTCGGCACGTAGTTAACGTACGTGACGATAATAACAGACGTTTTAATCATTGACTATCTCACTCTCCCGCACTCATCCACATATGAGATAACGCACAACATTACATGCCACATGCCAGACTTTCGAGGATACATCGTAAAAAAATATATGCATTATAGTCATGGCTTCGGGGCTACCAACTTTTCGTAGGAAAATTCGTATCTACTAATAGAGTTTCCATACAAATTAAACTTGGAATATTTGCTAGCGGTTGTCTAAAATTGTGTAAGAATTTAGTAGCCTTCGCAGTCATCGCGATCCAAATCTAGGAAAATGTTGTTGTTGTCTACTCAAATTGTCTGGATTTAAACAAGTCATCATTCATTTGAATCTCATAAATTGTACATACTAAACTGTATTTAATTAAGCTGAAATATCCTTAAAATCTTGAAATTTGGTAGAGCATTTTCGCCTTAATGCGTTGGTTGGCAAACAAATTAATGCGCTAAGCAAATGTCCTAATTCAAACAACAAATACACAAACTAGAATGACTTTCGAAATACCATATAAACTCTCACCAATATAATGACTCTTGGCACACTTTTAACTAAGTATCCTGTATTGCGTTTTCCGTTCATAAAATAGGCAAACAACGAACTTAATACGAAATTGTAGTGCACTCGGACAACTGGAGTGCAATCCTCTTCATCGAAAGCCAAAAATCAAAACATGTATATATGTTCATATGGATGTGTGTCCATATACAAAAACTATGTCCATTATTCCCTCCAGCCACAATAGCTTCGTTTGGCACTGTGTGTACCATAGATGTGATTCATTCAGAGGGATATCGTAGCTGTACATGCCGAAATTCGGCAACATTCTTTGATGGTAATATTACACAGGGTGTCTACTACACGGTCCATACCATTGTAATACACCACACATTTTAAACGCACCACGTCACAAATATTTAAAGATTTTCTAAAATGCCAAAAATCTTTGCCGGGAATATCGGAAGATATTTCTGTTCATTTATGCATGTCTTACCGACAAAGATTAATCATGTCGGTCTATACTGTGCCGCAGCGATACGATAGTTTGATCACAGAGGTGGCTCTTTTCATCAAAATTTTGCTGAGACATTTTTTCCTGATTTATTGAATCTCAGAGCAGTCAATAAATTGCGTTTATCGGATCACCTGGCAAGATTAAGGGTTGGATACGATATCCCCAGTCACAAAATCCCCAAACCAAAATCCCGAAGTCAAAATCCCCATAATCAAAATCCCCGAAATCAAAATCCCCGAAATCAAAATCCACGAAATCAAAATCCCCGAAATCAAAATACCCAAAACCAAAATCCCCAAACGAAAGTCTCCATTCCCCATTTGAGGTGTGATTTTAGAACGCGCGCGCGTTCTTAGATCACACCTCAAATGGGGAATGGGCTATTGTAGATGATAGATGTTAAATGGCAGATGATAAATGGTAGATGGTAAATGGTAGGTGGTTAATGGTAGACGGATGGTAGCTTGTAAATGGTTGATGACAGATGGTAAATGGTAGATTGTAAATTGCAAATGGTGGGTGGTAAATAGCAAATAGTAGATGGTAAATGGTAGATAATAAATGGTAGGTGCTTTAGACTATTGTAATTGAATAGTCCTACTATGCAATAAAAAAATCACCGTCGTGGACTGATATATATGCTAATCAACGGCAAACTCTTTGAAGTAACACAGAACAACAGCAGATAATGTGCAGGCGATCAAATATGCAATCGGTTCCAACAATAAGCCAACCAAGTTTTCCGCGAATATTCGTTCGGATGAGGACTTGTCTCGATGATGTTAAAGAAAACCTAATATGTTTAGAACGATATATGCAATGGACTCGAATATTTTGATTGTGCTAATCAAAAAATAAGTTAGTATCGATTTACGTCCCTCCTAGTGCCATTTACCATCTACTATTTAACACCTTCCATCTACCATCAACAATTTACAGTCTTTCATCCATCAACCATTTACCATCTACCAGCCATCTACCATTTTTTACTTCCATCCATCTACCATTTACCATCATATTTCGGGTGTTTGGGGATTTTATGATTGGGGATTCTGTATATGGGTATTATGATTATGGGGATTTTGAATATGGGGATTTTGATTTTGGGGATTTTTCTACGTTTGGGGATTTTTTATTAAAAAGGTTTTCCGTTTACCGACTTCAATATGTTTGGGAGAAATACGT
Organism: Microchrysa polita; assembly: GCA_949715475.1. Taxonomy (NCBI): domain Eukaryota; kingdom Metazoa; phylum Arthropoda; class Insecta; order Diptera; family Stratiomyidae; genus Microchrysa; species Microchrysa polita. The sequence continues at coordinate 63,399,034 of OX454420.1, forward strand.
TGGTCCGGTCAAAGTTTGCATATTCTCCGTAATTCAAGTTGGAGTTGTGATCGCATTTCAAGGACAAGATAAATGGTGCACGGGATATGGAACAAGACTTATAAAAAAAAAATGGAATTTCAACCGTTCCTGAGATTTAACACAGTAACAGAGTAGCTAGTCATTCTTCGCGTGATCTTCAAAAAGACATGCCAAAATCAAAGTTAAACGTTCGTCATAAAATTTGGTAGGAATGTGTAGAATGGTTACAGTCTTTGGCACGAATACCTTAGAAGTTGGTGTGACAAAGATAACAGGGTGTGACCGAAGGTGTGATTTTTTATCGGAGATGAGCGCATTGATACTCCCATCAAAGGGCACAACGAGTACATTTCATAACAGTTACCCGTTTCCGGTTTCGAGTAAGGGTACCTGAGTTCTGGGTAAGTTGACTTTAAGGTACCCGCCTTCGTTTTTTTTAAACCGCTAAAGGCACAGGATATGAAACTTTGGACAAAGATTGGTCCGTATGAGCATATATACGTTAAATACTAAGCATGTTAATTTTTGCTAAGAAAAAGTAAATAACAGTCAATTCGTAAAATTTCAGTTTATGCGTGTGTAGCCCCTCTTAGGTTTGCAAATCTGAAATGTTATATGGAACCTGCCTGCAAATATTCATTACAATAATTTTATCAAAACATGAATTATAAGAAATCTTAAACTTGGTAAGCGCGTTTCCCTATGCCAAGCTGTCGTCTATTCACCTATTTATCGAATCTCTCGTGATCGGTTCAATCGATCGATATACCATTTCATTGAAATGCATAAAATCGCATTGCTATTTGTTACGTTTTGCTTTGAAGGTTGCAGGGCCAAGTCAACAGGGTGTCCCGGATTAGTAAAAATCTACTATTTTATTATTATTGATCGGAGTGAGGTGCGTGGGGGGTACTTTTATTAAAGGACTCAGCATAGACATCTTCTATTATTATTTTTTTGTAAATTTGGTATAACGGTAACGGAGTTACAGCTAATATATTCCGTGTTTGTGTCTGTAACCATATCCTAACGATAGCAGTTATAAGTTTTATGATGGGACCTCTATAGAAATATTAAAAAACAAAATAGATACATATGTACATTTGCCGTTGAGTACCTTTATTGAAACTGGAAATATATTAAAACTATTTTCGGATTGGTGTAGCCAGTGGCGCAACTACGGGAGGGGCTAAGGGGGCTGAAGCTCCTCCCTGACCCAGAAATAAGTAATGGAAAAATTGCAAAATCAGATTTGAAACAATGCGTTTCGTTGCAAATTTCACAAAAAATATGAAAGGTGGGCTGTGCAGGTTGCAACATCCATACTGACTTTTGCAAAGGAAAAGTAAATAACAGTAAATTTGTAAAATTTCAATTTGTTCATGTGTAGCCCCTCTTAGGTTTTCAAATATGAAAATTCTGCTAAGGGTTTTTAGAAAATTACATATAGAATATGTCTACGAATTTTCATTTGAATAACTGTATCCAAACGGGAAATATAGCCAAATAAGTATAAGGGCCTTTCACAATGCAAGCCTCTTAAGCATTTCTTCAATGTATATCTTTTAACTTGATGAAACAATGAACATGTAATTTGGTGGAAATACATAGAATGGTAATAGTGTTTGCCACAAAAATTTTTGAAGTTAGTAGAACCAAGATAACAGGGTGTCCCTGAATAGCTGCAAAAGTATACTTGTTCAATACTCATAGGAAAGCTTGCGTTGGCTCTTATGACAGGGAACACAATGGAATCATTTTATATAAGGTTGCTTTTCCTTGATTAAAAAACAGTAACAGAAGATTTACAGCTAATAATTCAGTTCATATATAAAGTCAAGCCATCCTTACATTTGCCTGAGTTTTTTTTTTTTTTGTCAAAGGCCATCAGAAATCTTAAATCGAAAAATGCCTTTAGATTTGCCTTGGAGTACTTTTATACAAACTGGGTAAATAGTAAATCTATTTTTGGATTGGTCTAATTAAAGGTGGAACGCGTTTATTCAGACCAATCAAAAAATAGATTTAAAGGAAGCATTTCATTAGTGTTGTGCACAATACTTATTTATTGCTTATAAAATATATGTACAAAAAATATTCACTATGCATTAAAATTCTAAAAAACCCTCGTATTGCGGGCGCAGCCCTCTGTACGCCGGTATTTTTTCTATTTGAAATGCTAATATGACTGCACTATTGGCCTTTCTTACACTATAAGACTAAACCGTCCGGCGAGAGCTTTAATAGTGGCCGACAGACAAGCATTGTGCAAGAAATAACAATCGTAGGTATGATCATCCTTGCTTTTTTTTGTTGTAAAGATTGCCCGTAGGGTTTTTTTTTTCGTATGGTGGGAAAAGGTCAATCCCTAATGCAATGCCATCCCATAACAATAATTGTTGACATCGCTGAAGCACATAACCTTGTCAACATTTTTAGAAGTTGTTTAAGGAGTTATAAGAAATGATAATATGACCTCCATTTTTCTAGGAACTTTGTAACAGTGCGTTTATGCGAAAGTTTCCGGGTACCCTGTTTATAGATGAGACATACATTATGTACATCATTTTGAGTATTGTGTTTATTTGACATACACTATTTCCGACATTCTATTCGAGTTTTGCAAAATTTTATTTGGGGATAATAAATTTTCAACCATTATTTCACTTAATACTCTCAAATGTTTCCAGTACGATAATATTGGCTTCGGTTTTAGCCATCATTTAAAATTAGTGTATACCTACCTGCTGATATATTGAGCATACGAGTATGTTACAACATTTGTGGGATCATTGGAATTTTATTTCAATTTATTTTCCAATAATTCCATTCCATTTTCTCATTTTCAATTACATACTAACGTTATGGTCCTTGAACAAATAATTTATACCGTAGTTTGCGAATTTCAGTTTCAACATACACTAAGGACTTTGATATGTATATTAAGTATTGATTTATTTGTTTCGGAAATAATTGTACAAAATATATCGTGGAAATTAAAACGATAAACAACGTCTAATAACGTCCTTAAGAACAAACCAAATGCGAAAACTCTTGAAAAGTATATGTACGCCAACGTTACTACTCAAAATGAAAACCAATAGTACAGTACAATTGGTTCAACATAGCCCCAAACCTACACACCCAAAAAATAAATTGTTGATGCCAAATTGTTGAATACACTGCCTAACATACGGAGTAAAAAGTTATACTAATTTGCGCAATGGGTTAAGGGGGGAGGGGGTGGCAAAGGGGAGAAAATTAAGTTTTTTGCAAACATCTGGAAAACTATGACTCTGACCTTAAACTGACCTGACGACGAAACAAACTACATAAAATTACCTTTGTAATGATATATAACACTCTAGAAAATTTCTCAGAAAATTACACCGTAGACCCAAAAGTATTATAGTGTATTTACATTTTTTTGAGTTTTACATTTCGCACTGTAACTCTTGATATAATAGATCTACGGTCATAAGATCTTGTTCATATATTGCTAACAAGATTTATTAATTTTTTCTACCAAAAATTGGAGTGCTTCGACCATTGACGCCCCCTCACTCCTCTTAACATTTTTCAAAAAGGCATGCCTGTATCTTCTTTTTAAATTAAGCCAGTCAGATTAAATTTAGTGGGGTACCTACTCTAGGCTCTCTTATGCTCCTCCAATAGATTTTGGTGGGGAGCATAATGGAGCTTAGACTAGGCACCCCACCAAATTTGGTCTGCCTGGCTTAATGTAAAAAGAAGCTACAAGCGTGCCTTTTTGAAAAATGTTAGGAGGAGTGAAGGAGGCGTCAATGGTCGGAGCACTCCAATTTGTGGTACAAATCAAATAAATTTTGTTAGCAATATAAGGACAAGATCTTATGATCCTAGGTGGTAATTTTATGTAGTTCCTTTTGTCCTCAGGACATTTTTTTAACCTCCTGTATTGTTTGAAAGCTCAGGAAGTTCGACGTAGTGTGCGCCGTGATAAAAGAGTCTATACCAACTATCTTCTTGCTACGGCAGAGGAAGCTGCACGGAATAATGATTTAAATACCGTTTACAATGTCATCAAGGAATGTACGAGTAAAGGTGGCCGTATAGCTCCTATAAACACCCGGTGAAAGATGGTGATGGAAGGTCCATACCGACGATCAGTTGAGGCGATGGAAAGAGCACTTCGCTGCAGTTTTAAATCAAGTGACTGATGGCGAAGCCTCCCCTCATATTGATAATTTAGCTTCCTGTCAAAACGCAGGTATACGATCAACTCCCCCACCGAATCAAGAAATTGTGGACGCAATTATTGCACTAAAACGTGGCGAGGCTGCTGGGCTCGACGGAATTTCAGGCGAACTTTACCAAGCAACACCTGGCTTAACAGCGGAGTTGTTGCACCCTCTTATTGGTAGAGCGTGGGATATAGAATCTTTTCCCACTGAATGGAAGGATGGTTGGATTATCATACTTCCAAAAAAGGGCAGTCTTACAGAATGCAATAATTGGGGGGGGGGGGTTTGTGCTTCCTGCTGTTGCTAAAATAATAGCTAGGATAATCTTGGAGAGAATCAAGCCCCACTTAGAAAGCAAAATTGATGAAGAGCAGGCTGGGTTTCGATCTGGTTTTTTTTTTGCGTGGACCACATTAACACCTTACGGATTGTAATCGAGCAATTCGTCGAATATAGATCTCCGTTGCACATGCTCTTCGTTGATTTTGAGAAGGCTTTCGACAGTGTGAACCGGGAATGTATCTGGGCGGCCTTGCGCAAGAGGGGTGCTCCAGAGAAAATAGTGGCTATAATTAGGGCAACATACGTCGATGCAAAATGTCGCGTACTCCATAAAGGTAAAGTGTCTGAGGATTTCGAAGTTCATAGCGGTGTCAGGCATCCTATCACCCATCCTGTTTCTTTTGGGGATTGGTGATGTGCTCCATGTAGTTTTGCCAGAAGAACGTAACCGTGGCATCCAGTGGACTCTGAAATCCCACTTACAACATTTGGACTATGCTGATGACATTTGTCTATACTCTCGCATAAGATCATGGACTGAGTGAAATGGCTCTGGATCTCGAGAGAAAGGCAAAGGTTGTCGGGCTAAAGATTAATACCAGCAAGACCAAAATCCTTAGCCTGACCGGGAATTCCACTCTCCCCATAAGTATTCATGGACAACTTGTTGAACAGGTAAACGAATTTGTCTATTTAGATAGCACTGTTGCTATTGATGGTGGCACAGATCAAGACGTCATTTGCCGCATTAACCGTGCCAAGTGTTCCTTCGGCATGTTGTCCAAACTCCGGCAAAGCAGTTATCTCAGTGTTAAAGCCAAACTGGGGCTGTTTTGCTCCCTGATACTTTCAGTGCTCCTATACGGGAGCAGCACTTGGAAAGTTTGCGCTGCAGTTACCAAGAAGCTGCAAACCTCGTTACCATTTGTCTTCGTCGAATCTTAAGAATTTTTTGCCCCGAAAGAATTTTAAATGAAGATCTTCTTCGGTGTACGGGTCAAATACCTATCGACGAATTGATTCGCAGACGAAAGTGGCAGTGGATTGCTCATACGTTGTGGAAGGGTGATAACTGCACTGCTGGTCGCGCTATGAGATGGAACCCCTTATCACCACGTGGACGACAAAGGGGTCGCCCTAAAACAGTGGCGGCTCGTGGTGGAAAATACCGGGGGTTCACAAGGAAATATACAAATGTATTGACTTCGGGAAGAATATGATGTAACAAAATTTTTCATAGTTTGTATTAAAAATAAAACTAGTCTTCAAAAAAGCCATTATTGTTTTTATAGGTATACGTATTATTCTTCCGCAGACTATTTCAGACTTTCGTCAACTGGAATGTTTGTTTTCACTCCCGCACAACAAACAGCCGCACACACATGGCAAATCCATGGATCTTATTAAATTTTCATTTTGTCAAAATCCAAATCGGCCTGGGGATAAGTTCATTGGACAGAACGAAAATCCATTACAATCCATAAATTTCACATATTCCCATAAATCTACTTGTTTTTTTTTCGCGAAAATTGCCGCTTTAAAATCACGTCAGAATTGTTTTTTTTTTACTGGAGGGGCTTCCCGAGTTTTTATTTTAATCTTATTTTCTTCTAGAAGATTTTTTAAATTTGCTTTAAAGAAATAATTGCCGTTGCAATTTTATTCATTGCGATTTGAACAGAACAGACGTATGCAGGGACGTAGTCAGGATTTTGTTTCGGGAGGGGTCCAATGCTCGATTTCAAAAATCTCAGTTGACATTATTAAGAAATAGAATTTTGTTGTGTTCACACACTCAGAGAAATATTCACTAATATTGAACGAAATATATTTAATTCAAACGATTTCCGCTTTTGATTTGGCTCCACACGCAAATGCGTTTAATTCTAACGAGTGGCGTTTCTTTCAAAAGCATAATGAATTGTAAAAAAGCGTTTGAATCAAAAGAATTTACGTTTACCTGGAAAGAAGGCGCCAGTCGATTTAAACGTATTTTTCATTGAAATAAACACTTATTCTTTTATTGTAAACGGGTAAAACATTTTAAATAAATGAAAGGCAATTGCATCAAAGGTCTTCGTTTTTATATTGAACATTTTTGTTATTTAAACTAAACGAAGCATTCTTTTTAATGAAACGGTATGTATTTCGAAAGTAACGCATCCCGTTTTCATTTCATAGAAATTGCCCCATTCAAAATAATTGAGTTTTACATGGAATTAAAGGCAAACTCTGCTGAAATAAAATAATACATTCCGTTTGATTGTCCATTCTCCATTCGATTAGATACTGTTACTGGGTTGGCAAATCAATAAAGAATAAAACTTATGAAAACCTCAGAAAAACACTTTATTTTTATTTAGGTCTAATTTTAATATGATTAATACATTACACTTTTATTTTACCACCCGCTTAACTTAAATTGCACGTGTGCAAGCGTCCATTCCTCCAGATGAATGCAAAAGTACATTCTCGAAAACACTCTTAACATCGACGAAGATTCTAATACGCGTTTGTTGTTAGACACTATACACATTTGTTTGGAACGAATATGAACACGTGAGACTCATCGGACCGGCCAGAAGTATTAACTACCTGTTGTGCTACGTTGAAACAAATGATATTTTGGCATCGCGTCCTTTAGGTATGCGTATTTGTTACGTAAAGGAATGTATCCACATTACTATGTAATGCGGAATCTTTTGATTTAAACGACCGTCATTTGCGGTTTAGCTGCTCTTTTGTTTTAAAAGAAATTTTCTTAGCGTAAATGAGAACTCGTTCAAATCAAACGATATTTTTCAAACGAATACTGCGTTCAATTTAAATGTGGAGCTTTTAATATGAATGTGCGTTTTTTTCTCTGAGTGCAACTACGCTAATAGGCATGTTTTTTTTTACTCCGATGTAGGTTAATTTAGGGTAACTAGATGGGTTACATACAATAACACCGTAAACTGTGTAGGTCAGATTGTAATTGTAACTGTAGTTACACTAAAATAACCTACATCGGAGTGGTTCGCATCACAGCTGTAGGATCCTTGATCAAAACGTTTTCATCTCAGTTTTTTTAAGGGGATCGAATACACTGATTTGGTCGAACGAAGATTTCCTCTTGAGAATTTCAGGAAGATAGGGTCACAGATAACAGTGCCCTCTCGCATATCAACTTTATTAAATGCTTATTGTATAAAGTTTTTGTGTTCCGTGTGTTCGTGAAATTTGAAAAAAGGACAACTATATTATTTCGCAAAAAAAACAATACATTTAGGGTTACCACTCCTCTCTCGCCCGGTTCCTGCGTACGGTCCAATAAAAGACAAATGCAGCTACGCCCTTAATCACAAGAAATGTATTATAATACCATACATCGTTATAGGGCAGCTCATTCATCAAAATTTGCTAAACCCGGCGGCCCGTAGAACCTTCTGGGCCCGTCACAGTTGGGTGAGGCCCTGAGCAAGTAGTAACCCTAAATATATACTGAAATGTCAAAGTCCATTTAAATCATTTCGGGAGGGGTCCAGAGCCCCTGGCTACGTCCCTGGACGTATGCGACACAATCTTTCTTCTTTTAGAATTTAGCTCATACGATTTACAAGACGCTGTGCACAACAACTTTGTGCACAAACTCTAGTGTAAATTTTGCACTACGCCCTTGCCGCGGAAACCGCTAAGATATCCAAAACTAGAGCGTGTGCTCCTCTTCCCAGATTTTGCACCCATCGTGATTGCAGGTTGTTGGTCGCAGTGTCGTGACCATGTCGTATGTGCAGTGAGCAGTCGGCAGTGTACATACATACATTTATGTTTATGGGCATAGATTCAGTAGATGGAATGTAGGTTTATCAATAAATCGAATAAGGACACGATGCGGGCTAGATGTGCGATTTGAGATAACAGATTTTAAGAAGTGAATTACGTACTCTTACGATTTTTTTCTCAGGGGGTGCACGTGCACTTGTGCACATATGGGCGAGCCGCCACTGCCCTAAAATCAAGTGGCGCAGATCTGTGGATAAGGAATGTGCGTCTTTAAAAAAGAACTGGAGTCAAATACGTTACATGGCCAGAAACCGTACCGCGAGTAGGTGTAGTAGACGCGCTATGCCCCACAAGGGGTTAAGGCAACTTAGTAGTAGTTAGGACATTTTAAGGTAAGACTCATAGTTTACCAGATATGTATTTCCAAAAAACTGAATTTTCACCCCTTTCCACCCCCTCCCCCCTTAACCCATGGCGTAAATTAGTGTAACTTTTTACTGTGTATATTGGGCAGTGTATTTAACAATTTGGCATCAAACATTTTCTTTTCTTTTGGATGTTTGGGTTTTAAGCTATCTGTACTATACTAAAAGGATTTTTCGTTTTTTTTTTCAACTTCAGCCAGGAAACAAGACAATCCTGATGTAATGGAAATTTGTTCCCATCAGAGATGTAATAATTTTCTATTTGTACGAGGAACATTACTGTTGGCATCAATAGACTTGAGCAATAAAATTCAGCGAGTTCCGGAGATTCAGGCACACATGCTACTACATATGACTCTTGTCGATGTCCCAGTGAAAATACATTTGAGGATGTATTTATCTTTGTAGTTGTGACAAAGTTATGTCCTGTTTCATTCATATATTTTCGTTAATATGTCTATGAGAATTTCTATTTTGTGGAAACATTGAATTTGAAAGTCTTCATTTCTTACGAAGATCAACCTATACTTAAAGGCAATACTTCACTTTCAGCATTTTTTTAATGGAATTGAGAATTATATGATTTAGGAATATATTTTGATTGATTGAGAATCAGATATGAATCGTAAATTATAATTATTTCTCTTGGGTATCGAACATCTCGATAGAAACGATAAAGTTAACTAATTTAATTTTCCATAAAGAATCGAAATTACATACCTACATAAAATATAGGTAGGTACATACTTGAACTATTGAAATTCAACTAAAATGTATGTAACTGGTAGATACATAACAGGCAGACAACTAAGGTTGTGCACATATCTTTGTACTTCCTTGAAGAAAATGTCAGTCAATTTATTCCAAACGCGGAAGATAGTTTCAGATCAAGCTTCAATGGCTTGTAGCTGATTGAAATGATTTCCTCCTCGAGAATGAACGACATCAGTTACAACTTGAGAAAATTAGCTGCAAGCAAAGATATATTGAAGAATGAAGACAAGATAAGATGGAAGGACGTCGTTATGCAAATTTATACGAAATGACTGTAAAAAGGGTGTGTTGTTTATTATGATGGGGACGAGTTGTGACATGAATCAGAGGGTAGCGAAGGCCAAAGAGTGAACATGATTAGAATTTGATACGACACACCTATACATTATTAAAGAGAGTTTTTTTTAAGAAGATTATTTAGTGAAATAAAAATATGCATCTGTAGGTATTGATTACGGTGTCCAGTATCCATTACGGTGTCCAGTCATATTAAAAACGCCGGAATGATTTTTTTAAATCTCCTGTGGTATTATCAAATCATGAGTCAGGTACTAAAGCATCAGCAAGTTTACTGGTCCATTTTGAAGCAACACAAAATTCGATCAAATCACAATCAGCATATTTAACCTTCTTCCGGACGCGGGGGTGGTATAATCTACAGCCCTGATCATATAAGCACGTGGGTACTTTTTCACGCCAGACGAAGTTTTCATGTCAGCGACAATCAAACGTTCGACGACGTTATACATTCAAAGTAATTAAATTTCCTTGGCATTTAATGCCAACTTTGCAGTGTATCTCATGGTCTACATAGACTATGCGATTAATTGAACAATCAAAACTCAATTGTGTGGAGAAACCTCATTTTTATGTTCCACTACCGAGTTGGCTGGAGAAAATGAGCTTTCTTCACAGAAAATGTGCTTTCCACAGAAATGAGCTTTGATTGGTCTATCGATTGGATAATGTATACCGACTCTTACACATTAGCATGGCGGACAAATATTTATTGAATGCGGTATTCTTGAAAGATTGAAAACTCCCCGAAATCCAAACTCAAGACAATAAATATTTTTTTTAATTTTTTTTTCAAATCTATGTTTTTTTTTTGTGATTCTGAGCATTAAAGACCTTTTTAAAGCTTTTCAAATCTTCCCCTTTCCACTACTTTCAACGCGAATTTTACTTACAGTTTCTGGTTTTTAGCCTCACACAGTGGCGCAACCAGGATGTTCTGGAGGGGGCTAAGGTCATCCATATTTCCGGATATTAGGGCTACTGTCGCAAATTGTGATGGTATTATTTTGCAATAATGAAGCTATACGATGGTGTTTGTCCCGTTGCATTCAGAAGTCATTAGTCATAATATTCGGCATGTACTAGATTCTCACGGACTTTCAGGATCTGGCAAATGCTAAAAAAAGGATGCGGCTGAGGACACCAAGGACGTCACTTCTTATGCGCAGCAACTAATTCCGTAATTGTCGCTCCATAGAATACCGTTAGGGCGGTTGGTTTCTATAATTTCGGCTTAAATTCGCGGTTGTCCATTTTGAACTTCTTCCTATATATCGCCGGTGTACAAAGAGTCACACTGTGGTGGATATTATGTGGATGGTCTAGAATTGCGCTAACATTGTTCCACTCAATTTTGGGAACTTTATCTTTCCATGTGAAGTATACAGCATGTTGCGGCCCACATTTTACTGAAAATTTCAGAGTCCTAACTGTCTCCGTTCAGAAGATACATTCGTTCGAAGATGCCCCCAACAGCAAAGAAGCATTACCAGCCAATTGTTCAATATTTCAAAACTTTTTTTTATCCAAAAACAGGCTCAATTTTTGCGGTTTTTTTTTCTAAAAACACGGTAAAATTCTAAACCTTTCGAAATTTTTCGAAACACAGGATTTACTTTTTCAATTTTTTGAAATTTTCCCTAAGGGCTCCATTACACAGTCATATTTCTATTTTCATATGTATGTCATATCCCCCTAGAGAGATAATCATATTTTTTACCCCGGAAAAGATAATCATACGTCGATTCGACGTGTTGCTAGTTAACATCCTTATAATTTCTTTGTTAAGAGTAACATGTTGCTAAAAGGTAGATATATAATCATTTGTATTTAATATTAATCTGTTAAACTCGTGGTTTTGCATTATCATTTGTTGGTTTATATCATATTAATTTTAAAAAAGTGGTACTAGGAGAAAGTGGACTGTCCTTTCAATAGATTAAAATAAAGGATATCTGTATCGAAACAGGCTTTTAGTGGTTATATCCAAGTGAATACACATTCACATTATGAAGATTTATAAAAGTGTCAATTCGGGGCAATTAAAATATTTTTCAGTACAAATTTGTAAAAGATAATCATACGTCGATTCGACGTATATTTGACTTATGACCCCCAATATCTTAGGCTGTGTGGCACCCAAGCCAATAATTTTGCCACGTAATTACGCCTACAAACATGAATTGAGTTAAATCTTGGAACCAACAAATTATGAAGCTTCACTAATGAGATATAATAAAAAGAAAAATTTCTGTACGTCGATTCGACGTAGATTATCTCTCTAGGGTTAAGCCTACTCAATTCATTTGGTTCAAATTTTCACATATGCATTAAACGAAATCAAGTAGGCTTAAGCATATTACATACATATGATAATAGAAATATGACTGTGTAATGGAGCCCTAAAGCAGGGTAAAATTTTATTTTTTTTGTTTAATGATTCCAAAAACGGAGTAATATTTTTAATTTTTTTGATTTTTTTTTTTTCAAAAATAGCCAATTTTATAATAATAAAAATTTTTTATTTCGCAATTTTGTGCGTCCGGGAAGGTTTTAGCGCCCTTAGCCCCTCCCGTGGTTGCGCCACTGGCCTCACACATGCAAAAATTTTAAAATTTTTAATTAAACAGACATTTTTACAACACTCTGCTAATGTGAAGGGAGAATAATAATTTTTAATTTTTTTCGATTTGATCATACAAACTAAAGAATTCTTAAGCTTTTTATAACAACTTGATGTTGTCAATATAGCGGTCTACATTTTCTACCACAATGTTAAGATCTGAGCCGCAAAATACTGTCGGAATAATAAATCATTTTTTTAATACCTATGCTGGTATAATCAATTTATTATCCGTATTCTTTCCACGAAATAAATATACATTATAAAGGGAAGACTCAAATATGTACAAGGTGGGGCAAAGGTAATCATCCGATGTTCTTTTGCTGTATTTTTCTCAATGAAAAAAAACTTCGGTTTTGCTTATGAAATACGTTTATTTAATCTCTTAGAATTTATTGCATCAAGTCGCAAAAATGATATCGGCCAAGTGGCCACAGCCGCCACATTTGATTACCATACGGGCCCGTTTTATGGCATTTTCCATCACTCTTCCCAGAATATCGGGCGACAGGTTTTCGCATTCCTGGCGAATATTCTCCTTAAGGGCTTTAAGAGTCTGAGGCTTGTTGACGTAAGCCCGCGACTTCAAAAAACCCCATAAAAAGAAGTCTGGAACAGTTAAATCGGGTGATCTGGCCGGCCAGTGCAAATCACCAAAACGAGAGATTAACCGACCCGGAAATATTTCCTTCAGAATATTGATTGTGTCTCGAGCAGTGTGCGCGGTTGCACCGTCCTGTTGGAACCACATGTTCTCCAGTCCTAGTTCATAAAATTTAGGAAAAAAAATTCGTTAAGCATGGCTCTGTAGCGCACGCCATCCAAAGTCGTCGTTTGACCCGCGGCGTTTTCAAAGAAAAACGGCCCGATGACTCCTTTAGCGTGAACAGCACACCACGCAGTAACTTTAAGCGGGTGTAATGGCTCTTCGTAGGTGATACGTTACGTGGATTTTGGGTTCACCAGAAACGAGTATTCTGTTTGTTCACGAAGCTGCTCAGATGGAAATGAGCCTCGCTCATGATGATTTTTGATGGAAAATCGTCCTCTTCTTCGGAACACATTTGCCAGCGTTCCTTAGTAGTAAACCGATTCATGGCTTGACAGTTAGTATTCTACGTTTATTTTCTTCAGAAACTAGGAAAAATGAAAGAAAAAAAAAAGAAGGAAAAAAATATGCAGCGATTTCGAATAGAGTGATTACTTTTGCCCCACCTTGTACTTATTATTTTAATTTCCGCTTTATTCCAAGGAGAAACTCTGATAAAAGATCGATTTTTCAATCCTTCATGCGGACTTTTCGACACCCGTATCAAGGACATTTTATGAAACATTAAATGAATCTTTCGTTGCTTCATGTCCATAGGAAAAAGTCGGCCATCACACACTATACGTTAAAGTCCTTTCAATGTAAAATTAATTCTTCAACAAGAACTGAACTACAGTTATACATATCCGTACATCGTCCAAGTTCCTATACTAAAGGATAGACTCTCTGGTCCGGTACGAATGAAATTTTGTCCGTTAAATGTTTGTTTCTTGAACGTTTTCCTTTTTTTTTTGTCGCGCGTTATGTGTTGAACCATCCCTTGGCGGCTACGTCCACTGACCGACCTAGGGATGCATTTGGGTTAGCAATTTTTCAAATTGCTCTTGTGGTCTATGACATTTAGTGGTCCATAAAAGTCGAATGCGTGGTGGCAATTATTTCTTGCTTGCAGTCATGAACGTTTTCGGGAGCAAGCTCTAACGGCTATATACGGTAGCTACTATGTGTCGGGAGATATTATGGATAGCATATATGGTCAGGACAGGATATGGGCACGGGGAACTAAGAAAAATCGATGATGATTTTAGAGTTGCTTGTAGCAGGTGCGATTAAATGTTTTTTTACCACTGTACGTGCAACGAGTATAGGTATACACTGCCAGTAAATGCAATTAAGTATACGTGCCATTCAGGAAGTAAACATTTCTTATACAAAAAAATCTATTTGCCGCAAATAACACCATAATTCTTTCCTTGATTTGAAAGAAGGTGCATGAGGTAAGGTGACTCCTCGACTTACGTAAGCATTTCGTCCCAAAGGTCTATGCGTAGGTCGGGATTTTACGTAACTCGAAATGTCCTTCATACTCCTGCCTATTAATGTTATTTGAAATGCAAAAAAAAAACAAACATTTGAACTTCAGATTGAAATTAATATGTGCAGGAATATTCTTGAATCCCTTTTTGAAATTTGTAAAATATTTAGAAATGCCCCTATAAAAAAAATTGATTAAAGTAATTTTTAGAAATGCACTCCTCTGTATTTATCATCGAAATGCAATATGTGAAGATAATATGGTAACCTACTACAATTATTTCTATATGAATTCACTTCCTAACAAATTTGCCTTGCTTATAGAGAACTACATTAAAAATACAATAAACATTTAACTAATTTAAATTCTACATTATTCATGACGCTAATTCCAACGCGCAATAAACTTCAACTCCTCATGAAGGCACCTTATGATGGGAGCAAATAGATAAATCCACTTAAAATTTAATACATCCCGACACTAAAACAGATTTGACTCTAAAGTTTTGCCTTAAAAATAAATTTAAGTCACGTTTTAGCGATTACCACTTCATATCCGTTCGAACAAGATACGCGCCAGTCATGAGAATAATCCTAGATCCTAGCAGAAGAAGAAGAACAAGAAGAAAGTTGCTAGACGCTCGGGAAAATGCGGAACGAGAACGCGATGGAAAAACTTTCATGTTCCATAGAAAACTTTATAAAGTTGTTCCGACTTCTCTGCGCTGTCTATGTACTATACGTGTGCGAGTATTTTCCATTCTCGACAGTTACGTATTGTTTTGTTATCAGGCGTGACATCGTGATTGGAATAATTTAAATAGATTCTAGTTATTGTTTAATGAGGTATATGTATTTTGAAGGCAGGTTATTTGAAGTTGGGTATAATGTCCTTAGAAAAAATTGCGAATGTATAAAAATTCGATCATACATACAAGACTTGTTTCGCGATGTGGGATTGATTTTAATTGTTGCAATGTAGTAAAAAAAATACCGGCGTACAGAGGGCTGCGCCCGCAATACGAGGGTTTTTTAGAATTTTGATGCATAGTGAATATTTTTTGTACATATATTTTATAAGCAATAGATAAGAATTGTGCACAGCAATAATGAAATGCTTCCTGTAAATCTATTTTTGGATTGGTCTAAATAAACGCGTTCCACCACGTTCCACCTTGAATTAGACCAATCCAAAAATAGATTTACTATTTACCCAGTTTGTTCAAAAGATTTAAGATTTCTGATAACCTTTGAGCAAAAAGAAACTCAGGCAAACGTAAGGATAGCTTGGCTTTACATATGAACTGAATTGTTAGCTGTAAATCTACTGTTACTGTTTTTTTTAATCAAGGAAAAGCAAGTTATATGAAATTATTCCATTGTGTCCCCTGACATAAGAGCCCACGCAAGCTTTCCTATGAGCATTGAACAAGTATACTTTTGCAGCTATTCAGGGACACCCTGTTAACTTGGTCCTACAAACTTCAAAAATATTTGTGGCAAACACTATTACCATTCTATGCATTTCCACCAAATTTCCTGTCCATTGTTTCATCAAGTTAAAAGATATGCATTGAAGAAATGCTTAAGAGGCTTCCCTTGCATTGTGAAAGGCCCTTACTAAATACTTGCTTGGCTATGTTTCCGGTTTGGATACAGTTATTCGAATGAAAATTCGTAGACATATTCCCTATGTCATTTTCTAAAAACTCTTAGCAGAATTTTCATATTTGGAAACCTAAGAGGGGCTACGAACAAATTGAAATTTTACAAATTTACTGTTATTTTCTTTTCCTTAGCAAAAGTCAACAGTCTTAATATTTAACGTATATAAGGCCATACTGACCAATCTTTGTGCAAAGTTTCGATTCCTATAACGGTTTAAAAAAACGGAGGTCGAAAAGAAGTTTAACCTTCCGGCGGGCGCAATGCTAATCCTAACACGATCGGGCGCAATGCATCTGACAGATTAAGTGCAGAAAAAAGGATGAAACTAAGTTTCTGGATATTTTAGACACTTATTTATTGTTGCATTGTCTTTTTGAAACAGTTCTACGAAATTTTAGAAACAAAAACTTGCTCACAAAGTTTGATACCCTTCACATTTTCAAATTTTCTAAGAATATTCCGCATTCAATAGCTTCAATATTTAAAAAACCTCCAACAACTCGACCGCTTAAGAAATGTGAGCTTATTTTACTAAAAACACACTATTGAACGATTTGAAGAACCTAAAAGTCAACACAACGTTATTACGCAATGTGAGGAGTATAACATGTGGAAATTTTCATAGAAAAGGAAAAAATAACACAATCGGGCGCAATACATCTGAGAGATTATTTCACCCCCTCCCGCCCCTCAGACATATGGTAAATAGAAACTGAAAACTGCTTTGGGTAGTTGATCGATAAAGATTAAGCTACTGTGAGTTTCAGATTTCTCCCTTTTCATATCGCTGATTGGCGCAACAAAAACTGGTCACTTAATCTGTCAGATGCATTGCGCTCGCCCGAAGGTTATAACTTTAAACGCCAATAATTTTTTACCGTTACTCGAAACTGGAAAATTTTAACTGGTGTGAGATGTACTCGTTTAGATCTTTGATTTAAATACCCATACGTCAATCTACAATAAAATTAAAAAAGTCGACTTTTTACAAACGTTCGAGACACCCTGTTATCTTTTTCCTACCAACTTCTAAGGTATTTGTGCCAAAGACTGTAACCATTTTACACGTTCCTATACCAAATTTCACGAAAATCGGTTGAGCCGTTCGAGCGAGTTATTTAGTGAACAGACGGACGGACAGACGGACGGACGGACAAAATCGATTTCGTAAGGGTTTTTTGAAAAAAAAAATTCTAAAAAACCCTAAAAAATGCATCGCAACCAGTGTTGCCAATTTAGCTGCTTCCGCCTAAATTTAGCCGGAAACTGGACTGTTTAGCGGCTAAACAGTTCAATAACTTTAAAGTCGTGGAATCTTCGTTCAAATTCGTCATGAAGGCATTTCACGCTTTTTTCGTAACGCTTAAGTTTTTCTTCGCTAACTGCAATAGTTTTTAGTCTTGGGAAATGAGTAAGGTCTTTCTTGACTAGTTGTTTGGAAAATAGATTCAATTGCATTTTGAAACTCCTGACATGACCCCAAATGTCATTGATTAATTGATTTCTTCCCTGGAGTTTGAGGTTCAATTTGTTGATGTGACTGAGAAGATCTGTAAAAAATGGCAAGTCCGAAAGCCATACACTATCTTTCAATTTTTTTTCAATTTTTTTTTCTTCTATGAAGGAGGTTATTTCCTATTTTATGTAGATCCCAAACTCGTTCAGAAACCCGTCCAGCACTTTAGTGTAGTAAAGTAAATCAGAATATTCAGATTGCAATGACTCAAAAAACTCTCGAAATTGTCTGTGATGGAGTGCTCGTGAACTAATGCTATTGACAAGCTTAATAACAACATCAGGCACATGTTTCATGTCCAGCGCAGATTTACACAGAGCTTCTTGATGTATGACACTTCGTTCCCTGGAAATGATTCTTTTAATATGCAAAAAAACAAACCAAATCTCGTCCCTGTCCTATTCGGTGCTCCATAAGTAGTAGTGTTATAAATAGTTGGCAAAGGTACTTTCAAAGTCGTAGTAGTCTCTTGAAATTCTCGAAAAATGGCTGATCCTTTTGTCGTTTCTTTTAAAGATCGCATACAGGCTAGCTCTTCAGTAATACAAAAGTTGTCATCAACACCTCTTTTAAATATCAATAACTGAGCTGTGTCAGTTATGTCTGTACTTTCATCCAAAGCAAAAGAACAGAATTTGAACTTGCTTGTCTTTGCCTCTAGCTGCGAAACGAGCCGCTTATCTATTACTTCAACTCTTTTTCGAGGCGAACTTACTGTATCAAAATCCTTTTTTTTTCAGGACACAAAATGGCACTTACTTGAAGGATACAAGTTTTAACAAATTTGCCGTCGGACAAGGCTCTGTTACTTTTTGCAATAATAGGTGTTTTTTTTTTGGTTATCCCGTGTAGGTATGGGTAACGAAACTTCATATAAAAAAATGACAGGTGGGTCAGCTGGCAAAGGTCAAAGGCAAATGTCTGATGACCCACATTGACAGCAGCAGCAGCGGCAGAAGCATTTTTTCTGCTTCTGCTGTCAATGTGGGTCATCAAAGGCAAATGCGTGTGTTCTAAATTGAAATTTTTATGCTGATGCCGATGCCGATGCTTATGCATTCAAACTGTTTCAAGCTTTATGCGAATAAAATAGTCGTTTTATTTTTTGACAGCTTCATAATTATTACGCGCTCTTGTTAATTTCATGTACGAAAGGATGAAAACTATTACACCATGCAATAATAATTATTACAGGCTGTGCTTAAAATTACCTTAAATGCAATAAATGTAACTATCCATACAAATATCATGCAATGATTTTTGTCATTACACTGCAATCATTTTTACAATAGGCCAACACCAGTAAAAACAACTACATACATATAGTATAGTGACTTTAGCTGAAAAAATGATGAAACCCAAACATCCAAAAAAAGAGCTGACTTTTGATGCCAAATTGTTCTATGACCTGACCGTATTACGCAGTAAAAAGTTAGACTTTTTTGCGCGTCACATTTGGCGGGGAGGGGGTGGCAAAGGGGTGAAATTATGATTTTTCGCCAATATCTTGTTAACTGTAATATTTACAGCAAAATGTTCTGAGGACGATTTAAACTACACAAAATTTCCTTTCTAATGATATATTATATCATATACCTTCTCTTGGCAGATTATATACTAGACCTAAAAACATTCGGTGTAATTTAGATTTTTTGATAGTTACATTTGGCGCTCTAGCGCCTGAAGTAATTAAATTGGAGCCATGGTAATTGGGATAACTATTCCTAACAATATATAGCTGTCCCACACGGAGACTCAGGCTGCCCCCACAAAGCATTCCCCTATACTCCCTATTAACATTTAAAAAAAAGACATGCCTGTAACTTTTCGCCGAATCACAGCAGGCGGGAAAAATTTTGGTAAACGTTAAGGCTAAGTCCCATTAGACCCTCCACCAAATATTACTTCGATCGGATTAAAACAAAGGGTACCTTCCATACAAAATGACCCGAAAATTGCCAACGAGCAAAACTTTAATTTTGGTTGACTTGTTCCCTTATTTCTTAATAAACTAGTGGTATTGAATTTGAATAATTTGTATGGGAGGTACCCTTTGTTTTAATCCGATCGAAGTAAAATTTGGTGGAGGTTCTAATGGGACTTAGCCTTAACGTTTACCAAAATTTTTCCCGCCTGCTGTGATTCGGCGAAAAGTTACAGGCACGTCTTTTTTTTAAATGTTAATAGGGAGTATAGGGGAATGCTTTGTCGGGGCAGCCTGAGTCTCCGTGTGGGACAGCTATATATTGTTAGGAATAGTTATCCCAATTACCATGGCTCCAATTTAATTACTTCAGGCGCTAGAGCGCCAAATGTAACTATCAAAAAATCTAAATTACACCGAATGTTTTTAGGTCTAGTATATAATCTGCCAAGAGAAGGTATATGATATAATATATCATTAGAAAGGAAATTTTGTGTAGTTTAAATCGTCCTCAGAACATTTTGCTGTAAATATTACAGTTAACAAAATATTGGCGAAAAATCATAATTTCACCCCTTTGCCACCCCCTCCCCCCCCAAATGTGACGCGCAAAAAAGTCTAACTTTTTACTGCGTAATGCGGTCAGGCCATAGAACAATTTGGCATCAAAAGTCAGCTCTTTTTTTGGATGTTTGGGTCTAGAGCTAAAGTCACTATACTAATACATACATTGTAATAAATTTCACTACATTTTAATAACTTTCATTATTATTATTATTATTTATTTTATTATTACAATTTAGTGAAATTGTATGTTGTGAATTTCATTGTATGTTGTGAATTTCGTTGTATGATTTTGTTGAATTCATTGCACATTTTTCTCTCAGTGATGATGAACGCCCGAACTATAGGGAGATGCTATGTACGGTTGTAATTCGGTCGTACAAGACGCGTTCTTACAATGTGAAATGCACAATGCTTGTCTGCCAGCCACTATAAAAGCTCTCGCCGTACGTTTATTAGCCGTAAGATTTCGTCTTATAATGTGAAACCGAAACGGCCCATAGGCTGATTTCAGATTGTAAGACGAAACCGGACGGGTAAACTTGCAAGACAAGAGAGCTTTTGTAGTGGCCAGCAGACAAGCATTGTCCATTTCACATTGTAAGAACGCGTCTTACGAAAGAAAAAAATCGTGACACGATTGTTTTTCTTTCGTAAGAATCGTACGATCGATAAGACGATTGCATCTACCGATAGTTCAGGTGTTCTGCGACGACAATTACTTGCATTTTAATCTTGCTGACTCGTCACTTCATTGTACACTAACTTTGGAGCGTGCATGGCAACATTTATACATACTTGCTGTGTGATTATTGTTCTCCGGTCCGTGTTTTGATCGGATAGTGTGAAATGATCATACGATGGTTCTTGTCTTGCAAGTTTACCCGTCCGGTTTCGTCTTACAATTTGAATTCACCCATTCGCTAACAAAGAAGCTTTATCACATGGACGTAAGAATTCTTCGCAAGTTTCCTCAAATCGAGCTGTTTAGTTGAGTACGCAAAGCACGCATTTATTCATACCACCTAGTGTCTTAGTTTCATTGTCTAGGAATATCAGAGTCCCCGAGACTGAAATGTTTCGAATAAATAATACCAAATGCCAGCCCCAGGCTGATCGGGGTTTACCAAATTGCGCTTCACCGAAGATCAAAGTTGTGGATACACTCCTAAGCGTGTGTTGCCAAAAATGTCAGTTAGAAATACAAAACTGAAAATGTACCAACCAACCGAAAATCTAAGGACATCTAATAAAATCATGAATGCATTTACACCATACAGAACAGAACCCCGCGCAATTATTACTGTTCGCGAACATACTCAAAGTTCAGCGTATCTTATGAGAAATTCAGCTTGTCTCTGATGAACATATTACATATACACAACTTCAATTTCTTAATTCTCTGTAGACATTGCCAGTTCCACTCAATTAAACTTGACTTAATTTCAAGTTATATCTTTGCCATCGAAATTACTGAACCAACTTTACTTAATATATAGCCTATTTTAATTGGCATGTCAAGGATAAGGACGTATCTTTGCAGTATTCTGTAGTATGAATCTATGATACATCCAAAGCCAACCGAAAGGATGGATGGCAATGGCAAGTGCCACAATATAAATTTCGTATCAAAATGACTATCGTGTTCGTCCCGAATATTCGGTTGGCCCCAAATGGAACTAAAACTGAATATGGATAAGAAATTATGTCATGTGTGTAGGAGAGAGATGTTCTACTTTTCCATTGGATGTGAGTAAATAATGGTTAAGATGGATTGGTCATACAGAGCCAATATTACTTGCAGTCTATCTATGACGAAAAAAGAAAGAAAGAAGGATGACCGCAAACTGTGACATTTCGTTAAGAATGATTGATTCGACGTTATTGACTGAGCACTTTCAAATGTGTATCTATGGACAACCTCCTATCTTTTGATTAAATTGAGCTTTAGATATAATAGATTCTTATTGAAGTTTGGAGGTCAATCCCCAATGGTATCATCAATTTATGCTTTCAAATTTATTTCTCATAAAATTTCAAAATTTTAACTAAGTACAACTTTTGGGTTAAAAAATGTCGTAACATGATTGACTTAGGATTAAGGTACCTAAAAAAGTTCCCGAAAATGAAGATTCAAATTCAAATCTTTAATTTATTATTAACAACGATAGGTTATCTAATTTATTAAAATGTGTACTAGGTGGGCCAAAAGTAATCACTCTATTGGAAGTCACTGTAACTTTTTTTCCTTGTTTTTTTTTCTTTCATTTCTCCTAATTTCTGAAGTAGACAAACGTAGAATACGAACTGTCAAGCCATGAATCGGGTTACTGCTAAGGAACGCGGTCATAATCTGAAGGAAACATTTCCGGGTTGGTTAATCTCTCGTTTTGGTGATTTGCACTGGCCGGCCAGATCCCTCGATTTAACTGTTCCAGACTTTTTATGGTTTTGTTTTAAGTCGCGGGTTGACGTCAACAAGCCTCAGACTCTCAAAACCCTTAAGGAGAATATTCGCCAGGAATGCGAAAACCTGTCGCCCGATATTCTGGGAAGAGTGATGGAAAATGCCATAGAACGGGCCCGTATGGTAATCAACTGTGGCGGCGGCCACTTGGCCGATATCATTTTTGCGACTTGATACAATAAATTCTAAGGGATTAAGCATAAGCAAAACTGAAGTTTTTTTTTATTAAGAAAAATACAGCAAAAGAACATCGGATGACCACTTTTGGCCCACCTTGTAATGATATTTCATCGTCAACGTGCGTCAGTTGCCATTATTTGAAATAAGGAAACCTATTAGCTATATCAAGTTTCCCTAGTTAAGCTATAGAGGCGAGATCCTTAGTAGCGATAATGTGAGAAACACTTAACCGTTCACTACAGGAGAACAATGTCAAGCTAAGTTACCCCCCTTACTCGTGTTCCACTTGAAAGACGAGAGGCTCTCGGAAATTATAAAATGATTTGAATCGGGCGTATATAGTACCGTCAGTCTTAAGTTTCTGAAATTCAATTAGGATTTGGCGCAAGTAATTTAAAATGTATAAATCATATACACATTCATCCTAAGGAGGATGTGATATGAAAATGATTAATGGCATGCTGAGTGAAATTAATTGTAGGTATTTATTGGTAATTAATTGTCTTAACCCCTTAAGACAGGCATTTTTGAATGTGTAATGCTGACAAAACATATTTTATTTTTCAATTTCAATTCAATTTATTTAAAGCAGTTAGGTATATAGTTTGAGATTTCAGTTAGCATATAGGTTAGGTTAGATGCCGGCAATGACCTTAATTTTATAATATTATAATTAACATATTGCCGATGCTAGGTTCAGTTCTCTAGAACTAATTGGTATATAGTTGAGGAAAAAAGAAATAACTAAAACCTCGTCAATACAAAAATTAAAAATAAACTACAACTATTACTTAATCTAAGCTTAAATATCTACATAATAGTTATTAAAAGTTCGTATTAATTACTATTATTATGTATTAGTGCTCTTATGGGGTTATTATTACTAATAGTGCAAATTGCCAAAAATTTAGTTGTGTTGTTGTTTACGATTTGATTTAGGGGCAAAACTTATGTCTCTTGGTGTAGTCTATTAGTTGAGTAAAAGAATGGTTTGTTACTAATAAATTTCAAAACTTTGTTTTGTGTGACTTGAATTTTCTTTTTTGTTAATTTACTGTATTGGCCCCATACAGCTGAGCCGTAAGATGCGATAGGCTGGATGACTTATCACTTGATATTTTATTATCAAGTGATAAGTCGGATTTCTTATTTAAAAGGGGAAATAAAGAAAAGTATGATTTCATCCTTTTTTCACTTGTTATTTCCATCTGTTATCAAAAACGAATCTTAGATAGGAGCGTATTTTATTTTATTTTCCTTTCAATACAAAAATATAGTTGCAAATTGCTAGAATTTAATAAGGCAAGTATGTATGAGGATGTGCTTTGCGACATGAGCTATGTCTTTTCTGCATACAAAGAAAATTATCATCTTTTTTTGAGTACATTTTACTTGTATTTCAGTCCATTTCAACATTCTCTACATTAAGGTTATCATGGTTGAACAACTTTTAAAAGAAAACGATTTTGTTGTTACTTTTTCGCAGAAGCCAAAGACCATTCAAAAGTCTATTTGCACTTTTTGTATGCAAGCATTCAGGCAATTTTATATTTTTCTTATTCTTGTTGAGTCACGTCATGTCACTTGCCAATGAAACTTCCATTATTCTCACGAAATCCCAACTTGACAACAAACATGTAACAATTGCTCGTCATATAAATAATTCAACCAGGACACAAAAGTATTCTATCAGACCGTATTACACTTTTAAAACTCCTGTTGATAGAGCTACTTGAAGCCGCCATACAGATATGTACATACCTACATAATAGTTTGCAGATGCAACAGACGGAGAATGACGGTGGACATCCGAGCACAATGGGACAATAAAAGGTTTGAAAAGTTCCCCGGATACTCACTTAGGATACTAGCATCCTGAGAGCAATAGTTGCATTACAATCTATAGCTGTCAAGGCGGAAATGTACATATTTATAATTCAGAGGTGAGAAAGTGCGGAGAGTAAGACGTCGAGTGCATATGTATAGCGTTCCGGACACGTGCATATTTCAGCAGTGGTTTATGCATTGTAGGTTAAAATTAGCTGCGCTCATTTGGAAGCACTATATGTACTTGCTTTATGGTGTAATATGAATGTAAGTATGTATGTATATTGTTTTGACTAATAAAAACAACATTTTGTAAAAATATTAGTTTTTATATTGATTTATTTGTGATGAGTTCAAATTACCCTCAAATTTGACATCACCTATTTTTATACCCTTCGCTTATAGAGTGAAAGGGTATATTAACTTTGTCATGAAGTTTGTAACGCATTAAAGGAAGCATCTCCGACCATATAAAAAGTATACATATATGATCAGCATGACTTGGGGAGTCGATTGGAGCATGTCCGTCTGTCTGTCTGTCTGTTGCGACGCGTTTTACTCGGCGGGTATTGAAGCTATCAAGCTGCAATTTTGTACGTTTGTATGTTTGATTCACCCAAATTGGATCACTGGGTCATGGGGCTGCTATACAAACCTAGCTCCCCAATTTGAGTTCTTCTAAGAAAAGCTTTTTTATTTGTGTAGCAATTTCAACCAAATTCCACACAAATGTGTTTCTATAGATAACACAAAATATATGCAAGAATGGAGCAAATCGGACCATGGTGTCATGGGGCTGCCATACAAACTTAACACCCCACATTAGGTTTTTATAAGAAAAACTTTTTTTATTTGTGCACCAATTTCAACCAAATTTCACACAAATGTATTTCTGTTGATGATACAAAACATATATAAGATTGAATCAAATCGGACCATGGGGTCATGGGGCTGCCATACAAACCAAACCACCCATATTGGTTCTTCTAACAAACATTTTTTTACACCAATTTCACAAAACCTTGAATTAATGTGTCTTTATCAGAGCAACAACAAAGTTCAAAACGAATGGAATCGTACTGTGGGGTCATGCTCCGGCAACCCCAATAAAATTTTCCGAGTAAATATTTTTATTTGCCCACTTATTTCAACCAAGCCCAAAACGTTTGTCAAGACGGAAGAAAAAGAATGAGGAGGGGGATTAAATAAACGAAAAAACTTTTAGCCCAAGGAGAGCGAAGGGTATTCAAATTTCGGCCGCGCCCGAAATTAGCCTTGGCCCCGGGGGTTGGCGAGCGAAGCGAGCAGGGGGCGAAGCCCCCTAGTTTTTTTTCACATACTAAAAACTAATGGCCGAATTCCACTTTTTTCATATACCACTTAATCAAATGGCTTCACAGTGACAAATAAAATATAGAAAAAAATCAAGTAGTTAAAAATTCAAAATTTTAAAAAATTTCAAAGTGCTTAAAAAAGGATATGTCAACAAATATATGAATTCATATAAGGGTACTATATTACGTAGCTTAGCGAATAAGGGAGCCCTTTAGGAAATCCTTAAGCGTTTGCTTATTGAGTGACTATGAGCATCGGTCCCAAATTAAATAAATTGTAAAACGAGATTGACCATATAGCTGCTCCAAAACATGGAGTCATAAATGGTACATATAGCAAGATTCCTGTAAAAGTGTAGCGATTTAAATTTTTTTAACTTTCTTTTTACTTTTCCCCAAAGGAGACCAAACAAGCTTTGGCATAAATTCATTTTTGGCCTCCCATACCTTTTTTTTTTAATTGTGTGTGCGTTGTCAAAGTGAACGAACGTTATTTTTTTGCGGAATTTTAAAAGCTATTTTTTACAGCTTAAAAAAATAGCGAAACTTACCGTTATTTGATAAAAGATACTGGCGCATACATATATTAGAATGCGTTCCTCATAGTGCAGTCATTTTAGCATTTCAAATAGAAAAAAATAGAGTAAGGCTATTTTTTGTGGTCTTTAAATCAACGAGCTCCCAGGAATCTAAAACTCATTTTGCTAAAAAAAAATTTGATCGGAAAGGTCCCAAAAAGGACAAAAAATGATACTCTTTAATCCTTGGCCGGAGGTCAGCATGTGGGGTATCAAATCAAAGGGGACGTCGAGTACATTACATATCCGGTGTTTGTTCCATGTTTCAAGGACCCTCAACGGAATAAATCGAGATAAAATGGAGAATTATTGTGTTTCCCGTGTATCTTTCCAAAGCCATAATTACGAGAGTAGTTCAAATTGTCACTACGTTTCTAACTTTTCCGAATCTATAATAGCTAAAGATTCTATTCTATTCTATTCGGAATCAGCGCCCCATAATACATAAAGAAAGAGTGAGAAAAAAACTTCTGTATTTTTTTCACGGATTGGTACTAAATCGACACGATATTACCGAACTATTATACGAGAAACACGAAAATTTTCCATTGGATCCCAATTTTCTCCTGGGAGGGTCCTTGAAACAAGTAATAAATACCGGATATGTAATGCACTCGACGTCCTCTTTGATATGACACCCCGCATGCTCACGATCGATCGAGGTTTGTAATTAGTGTCCTTTTATGTCCTTTTTGCGAGCTTTCCGATAATTTTTTTTCTTAGGAAATTTAATGGTAGAATCTTTAGCTATTATAGGTTTGTAATTAGTGTCCTTTAATGTCCTTTTTCAGAGCTTTCAGATAATTTTTTTCTTAGCAAATTTAATGGTAGAATCTTAACCTATTATAGATTCGGAAAAGCGAGAAACGTAGTGACAACTTGAATTATTCTCGTTGTTATGGCTTTGGAAAGATACACGGAAAACACAATAATTTTACATTTAATCTCGATTTATTCCGTTGAGCGTCCTTGAAGCACAAACAAACAAACGGATATGTAATGCACTCGACGTCCCCTTTGATTTGATACCCCACATGCTGACCTCCGGCCAAGGATTAAAGAGTATCCTTTTTTGTCCTTTTTGGGACCTTTCCGATCAAATTTTTTTTTAGCAAAATGAGTCTTAGATTCCTGGGAGCTCGTTGATTTAAAGACCACAAAAAATAGCCTTACTCTATTTTTTCTATTTGGAGGCCTGAAATGGGATATTTTGACTGCACTATCACAGTTCTTTGGGATTTTGAACGAAAAAAGTCACCAAAGCTACACTGACAAAAGATACTGGCGCATACATATATTAGAATGCGTTCCTCACAGTTCTTTGGGATTTTGAACGAA
The DNA here is from genome assembly GCA_949715475.1 of Microchrysa polita. Taxonomy (NCBI): domain Eukaryota; kingdom Metazoa; phylum Arthropoda; class Insecta; order Diptera; family Stratiomyidae; genus Microchrysa; species Microchrysa polita. The sequence continues at coordinate 63,426,923 of OX454420.1, forward strand.
AAAAGGCACAAAAGCTACACTGAAAAAATCATTTGCTAAAAACAAGGAAAAAATACAATAGAAAACAGCCAAGGAAGAATTTTTCCTGATTTAAAATGTATTTTCTTGTTCCAAGAAAACTCTTTGCTTAAAATAGATAAATAAGCATTATTTTAAACGAAAACTTTGCTTGGAACAAGTAAATACATCTTAAATCAGAAAAACTTTTCTTGAAACAAGAAAATTCATCTTAAATCAGGGAATATTATTCCTTGGCTTTTTTTTATTGTACTTTTTCTCGCTCTTAGCAAATAATTTTTTTCAGTGTATTATTTGTACTTATTTCGCAAGGTACCATATATGGTACACCATGAGTTGGGGCGAATTCAGGAATATCGAAACATATATTCCGATCATTCGTAGTTGATGCAATGTCGACGCCATCTTTATTTAAATAAATTACTTAAATTAGCCATTTAATTATTTAGCTCGGCGAACATTTCTAACGAAGCCCAATTTTAGTGGGTGATTTTTTTTTTCACAAAATTCATTCAGGCTTGCAAATAATGCAGTAGATACACAGCATCACGACAAACGTGCGTAATAATTATGCTAAATTAAGCAGGCAGAGGAAAATGGCGAGCAAGCTTTAGAACTTATTTTTAAGTACTACGGAAACTAAAAGGAAGCAAATTACACTTTGCTGAGATGATTCATCTAGTTCAATCAGCCTTCATTCTTGTAATATTCGTGGGTGTTGCTTTAGTTACCTTAATATCTGTAAATACTATATATCCCCAATACCCCCTATGCCTAAGGATATCGAAACTGCAGCTCCACAAATTACAGCATTCAGACGAGCTTGCTAGAATCCGTAGATAGACGAAACAAAGGATTATTTGGCTGGACTATGCCCAGCTTGTGTGTCGGCATCGACATTTCCATTGCAAAAGATTCCAGTTCAGCGTTGATTAATTTTTGCAGTGAAAAGCAGCTCGTAACTGTAGAGACGCACTAAATGAATGAGTTTTCAAAGCATTTCGGAATAGAGCTCACGATATGCCTTGAATATGTTTCGCAAATTTTTAATATTTTGCTAAGCGCACTTGATGAATGGAGAAGGTTATTTAGGTTTCGTGGAACACTAAGCAAACATCACAATAGGTGAAACGCCGTTGAATCAATTTATTCACTAAGATCCTTGTATAATATTATCCGACATGCTTTGAATCTGTCACTAGGATGGGATATAATTCGCTGCCTATTATATCCCATTGGGTACCTATTGACTTACAATTTATGTAATTATAATCGGATACATAATAAAAGATAAAAATTAAGGAGGATGAAAGGCCGTGCTCGGTTGTTAATACTCTCCAAAAACAATTTTTTTCTCCTAAAATGATTATTATGGATAGCAAACAGAAGCAATGCCTTCAGATAAAAATGTTGTATTTATAGATTGGAGCAGATTGGCATGTAGGCAAAAAAAACAAAGACATACATAACTCAAAAACATAATTTCTTACAGGAGAGATAAATTAAATTTGGCATGTTTGAAAAGTGTAAAAACTGGGTCAATTGTGCGAATGAATGCAATTAATCGTATAGAAAGTTCTTGTGCACAATTTTAGTTTACTTGACAGAAAATAAACAATATTCTTAGGTAAAAGTTTTGGTAACAAGTATAGTTTGAACCAAAACTTTTCCTCGTAGGTGTAGTATTCACCTTAGGCAGAAATATCAACAAAAGTCAAGATACGACCCTTAAAATTGAATAGATTTCTAGATTCGACGGGAAAACCATGCGTTTCAATGAAACGACGACACAATTACGATAGAAAGCAACAAAGATGCATCAGAACTCTTGCGCAATAATTGTGCTTATACATAGCAGCATAAATTGTGTGACATCTTGTTCCCTAGCAAAAACTAGGCATAATATTTCTGCGAAATTTTTACAACTGAAAGATCATGGATAAGACTATCTCAGTTCGTGCCATAATCTCAAAAATTATAAATTTTGAGTTATGTCACTATTCTTGCCGGCAGGCGCGTATTGAAAATCTAAGGTCGTCATTATTATTTCAAATACGTTATACTTATTATTTTCGAATTTATTTATTTGTAAGCGGAGTTTCATCATCTTTATAGAAGAATTGCCTTTCGCATTTTTCATATAGGTATTTGGGCGGTATCTATAGTAGCAGTAGGTAGCAAACTCAACTTCAATCCCACCATTGTCGACAAAAACAAGTATCCTTATGCAAAACGCCTAGCCATCTCCCACTAAAATTTAATGAAAAAAAAAAACTTTTGATTTACATTCACTTGACCCACATTTGAACTTTTAAATTTAAGTAACCGAATCAATACAAAACTTTCATCAACAATTTTCATTTCTTGTTGTTTTTTCGTTTTTACTTCAACATCATAACAGGATCAAACGTCATATTATAAAATCATCCTTTCGGACAAACTCTACATTCCACTACGGCCATCTTTCCAGAACTAGCTTTTCGAGTATCAAACTTATTTGCCTCCACTTACTTTCGGGTGCCGTTGATCCACTTTCGTTTGGTTTTTTTTGTCTGCTTTCTCTATTGCCTCGTTTCGTTAAAAGCCAATTTATTTAAATTGCACTTTAGAAGCGAACGTCGCGGCGAGGAGAGTCGCTTTAAGAAATTCAGTTCAGGACGAAACTCTAAATTTAGAATCGACCCTTTGCCTGATTTATGTGTTTCAATTATTTGGAATAAAAATGAAAATGTCGTCTTCTCCGGATACATACTATATTTTCAATATTCGCAAAAAAAAAGATATTGCAAGAATGTGCATTCAGCTTATGGGATTGTCTTATATAGTCTTACAAGCTTACATAAACATACACTGGAAACTATATGGCGTGCCTGCGAATCCAAAGGATATAAATCAAACTTCAAGGGATGACTTTGCTTGCGTTTTAGTGCCGTCTGGCATAAAATGATTTATGAGCGATTTAATAACAGGCAAAGAGCTTTTGCTTTTCATGTTTAGAATATTCCCCTTCCTTCGGCTTGCAACGAGAAAGGCGGTGAGACCAGGCGCTATGCGACGCGCAGGAAAGGGTCACTGTATTACGAAAGTTTCAAGTCAATGTATCCTCTTCGTGTGTATGTCGAGTAAGCATTTCCATGGGCGCCAAAGTGGAAGTGCTAAGTCCAGAAATCAGGAATGGTGTCCCATTTGTAAAATGTAGACAAGCAAGCAATCAATCAAATGCCAATTAAAATTCACTTTGTCTTTAGTCGGGTAGGGAAGATTTTTGGTCATGATTTAAGCCTTGTACAGACATGGCAGGAAATCATGTCTTGGAGGGGGATGAACTGAACTAATGAAATTTCTTAGAATGATGAAATCCGCAAACGGTATAGTCGGTAGGAGAAGTTTTTGGTGATTTACACCATAAATTAATATTCATTGCTATTTTTTCAGGTTTGAAAAATATTAAGTTCAATAAACCCATTGACATTCAATTCATTTTAATTTAGCTATTGGCAGACGTGATAATTTTAAAGCTGTCTATTAACCCCAGACCCATAAATGAAGTCGGATTTTTACAGAAAAAGGTTCCCTTCCGAAGTAACTGTTTAAATTTTGAGGGTGGAATTAAATAAACCAACACCATGGCAGGCTCACTGTACCGTAGCCCAATTAACAGAGGCCGCCTCTGCAAATGAACCCGCAGGGTTCTCGGGGCGGGGGCCCAAAAGCCAAAAAAAAAAGGTTTCTCGAAACGACAATACGGAAAACAAATTTTCCAGAAGTTTAGAGTTTTTTTTTTGTAGAAAAGAAGAGATACACTTTCCGAAGTGTATGCATCTGCTTAATTTATTGTCCCTGTTTGACCATCTCCCCTACATAAGTCAAAAAGCTTGTATGTTCAGAAAATGTAGTTTTGTCCGAAAACTTTTAAAAATTTATCAGACAAATCGCCGGACGATCGCATCTTTGCATTAAAACTATTTTGCGGAAAGCAGCCTTGTTCTGGAAAGCCAACGGATTTTACGTAAACCGTTCTCCCCAAGACTTGAAAAACAAGGGCAAAATGGCCTCTATTACGTAATATATAGTCCTGGCTTGCCTGTGCTGTTTGCTGACAGTAATCGCGGTTGGGAACACCTACTTCCCTTTCCATGCAAGTACCATAACGAATTTCAGGTCCCTCTGTAGGGAAAATTGAGAAATGTTATTTTCTTTGCATTGCGTTAATTTGTAACGATGCAATTGCTCAGGAATATGGACATGTTGAGTTCTCTCAATCATTTAAACCTAATTTTGTGATGCTCAAAAGCTTAGCATAATTAAGAATCTTGCTCATAAGGAGTGTCCAATTTTGTCTATAATTGCAAAAGTAAAGCTACTTTAGGGGAAGAATGCACTGAAAAACGCCCCGAGTCAAGTTGTTCCACCACTGCTAATTGATTCTGATGTGATATTGCAAAAAATCTATAACTTCCAAACAGTGGCGTGGCGTGAATTTGAAGTAAAGGGAAGCAGTAACGTATAATTCTACATTAAAGTAAATTGTCTAGCTGGGAAATAGTCGAAATTACCGAAATTATTTGTCGTGATTATAACCATATGCCTACTTGGGACATGCAAAATTGCATACTGTTTTGCGTATTGTCCGCAGCGAATTTTTTTATGGAAATGTAGAACCATGTCGTTATATTTGCAATGACATGTTAACTTTCTATTAACTTTGCAGGTACAAAAAATTACGAACACACATACCGCCAAGCATAAAACAGAATTAAAAGCAAACTATCGCATTGTGCTATGCCAATTCAAATTCCAATTAGAATCCAATTTGAATCAGAATGAACAAAATTATTTCAGTTACAACTTTTGGTACGAACTGTACACATCGGTTGGTAAATTTTATAAGAAGCAACTAAAAATCCACCTCTAAAGGTATGTACTGAGTTCACCTAGCGAAAAACTTGCATATATGTCTCCCGTGTAAACGGTGCCGTGGAGACTTGGTTTTTATTCACTCAATTTAAGATAAATGTTCACTCGCGTTCTGTTTGATTGTCGATGACATCTTTTCACTGTGAAATAATGTGCAACTGCATTATTTTCGCTGGCGAAATGTAAAAAACCGGTGTGGAGACTTTCATGTGAAGTGAGTACCACCAAGCGAATTCGATTTCACGATCATCAAAATTTTGACAGTATTTGCATGGATTTCACGTGAACTGACGATGTTAGTACCTACTTTAACGGCGAATTCGTTCTCGTACTAACTCTACTCCGCCGCCCAATCCCCCGGTAAATCTACTCCACAAGTTTTCACCTTTCATACAGGCATTATTTCGCTCCGCTTCTGTCTCGCCGTGACTGGCGACATGAAACTCTGTCGCTGTGGATTTTTATTCGTGAGACAGGTGGGTTGGTGTATTGGTTGGAGAGTGCGCATGCTAAAGTAATTTTATACGTTGCGACAGGGTTGCGTATGATTTTATGTAATATACATGAAAACCATTTTTAGTGTACTAGAAAAATTATAAACAATGTTGATAATACGTTATGCTTCTAAACTTTTTTATTTTGAAAGAAGAAGGGAAGCAATGCTTCCCTTGCTTCCAAAGACGCCACGCCACAGCTTCCAAACGGTGATAGCTACGACTGTCAACTTTGTAGAGAAATTTTCGCCAGAATAATGGTCTCAAAACCATAATCATCATTGGACCTAACCTTAAACATTATTGGGAGTTGTAGTTTGTCTGATTTGCAGTAATGTCAGATCAGCCATATGAACGCAGGTACGGCCCTAGCTATTTCGAAAGTAAAGTACAACGTCGAAATGTCAGTATACCTTTCCCAAGTATAATGGCTTTGTTCGACACATTACAAAACTAGAATTTATTGAACGGTTGATGATTGGATCCGCTCAAGTGAATATTCCAAATAGTGGCGTAACGTTTTCCAGACATAATTTTGTTTGAAATCAAAATAGAAACCCTAACACATTTGAGTTGAAAGTATAGGAGATATTGACACAGCTCTCATTCCACCTGAAAATCAAAGGACTCCGTTAATTCAAAATTGCATTTCGGATGTATGACAATATCTTGTCGGCTGCTTTCTGCTAATCAAAGATTTTCTAAATTTCAATCTACACAAGCTAGAGCTGAAGATTTTATGGAGACTAACATTTCGGCAGTTTTTGTCGATAACTCAGATGCTGCTGCTTTCTAAGGATCCAGACTATTATAAAATCCATTTTCCGCTTTGGGCTATCTGGAACCTGGAACAATTAATGTATTGCAGTACTGATACCTAACAATTGTAGTTATCTGTACATATTTCCAGGGCTTCAGCCACTTCAGCGAATAATGTTTTCTTTGTATGTTCCTAAGTAACAGTTACAGTGACGACATTCAAAGTAGTATTGGCAAAATCAAGAACCATGAAGGAGCTTCATCAGAAATAAAGAAATAAATAACATCCAACTTCCAAATCTTATCTGTTGAGATCAATCCGGCTTTCCTGGAAAGCTCAACATTTTTTTACCTGAATGGGATTATCCTAGTAGTCCCGGTAAAAAAGAAAACATAATTTATTTTTAATGATATTTTCCACGAACATGTTAAACACAATCCGAGTTTCTTTAAAAACAACAGAACATCCTCCATAAGGAAGGTCAATGTAATACCATAGTCGTGGGATCATCCTCCCGAAAAAAACAATAAACTGTTCTAACACGGGCAGACTCCAAGGAAAAAAATATAAAAGTCTGGATAATCTACGTTTACACCAATTGCTTCGTTTTAAATCTGATTTTCTCTTTTCATCTTTTCTGGCTTTTAGTCGCAGTTGAAAGCTGTCGATGTGGTCCTTCTCCGTATTGTTGAAAAGGGTTGCCATGCATATATCCTTACCTGTCAGCCTCGGATTGAGATTGCATCCTTTCTCACTTTCTTTGTATTTTTTTGCTTCGTCCTCTTTTGTTTTTATTAATTTTCTGCGAAGGAACAACTTTACTTTGTGTACGCATATTATACATTCCTGGGAAAAAATCTTCTTCCCATGGGTATTTATTTGTAAGTAGGAAGCAGCCCACAATTCAAGTGCCCAGTGTTTGTGATTATGTTCCATTTTCAGAGAAAAGAAATTTCCTTCTCATAGTACCACCATCATCATATACCATAGCCTGCGCTTCCATTTCTCAATGAAAAAAATAAACATTTTCGAGCACGAAATAAAATTATAAGCAACCGAAACAAACAAGTAGAAGAGAATATTAAAAATGAAATTAATGTGATGAATGACGACGACATGGAACGCACGCGGTCAAAGGAGCATGGAGAGGTTTCGTCGTGAAATCTGATTAACGGAGAGTATATGATGAAAGAATGAATAAGTACGAGCGGTGGTTCAATTATAAAAGGATTTCTCCGACCACTTTGTGTAACCTTAAAGCGATTACAAAATGTAGCTTTGTGAAATATGTCCGCAAAATGGTTTGTAATTGAGTTGATAATTATTATAAAGAAATAAAAGCACTTTAAATATTCCTGAACAGGATTTAAGATGGCTCGACAATAGGAATTCTAATTAAGATTGCTGCCCGCACCCCACATTTAGCTCTCCAGGCAACTGTTTTCTCGTTTCCGTCATTTTTGGAAGAATAGGTATGATGTTGAATATTTATAAGGTTTCCTTTAGTGACGCGAAATTTTCAGCTTGGAAGTGTATAGTTTCCCAGAGAACCAGTGACGTAGATACGGGGGGATCAAGGGGTCACACATTTTTTATTATTACTTTAGGTATATGTAAAATAAAGCAAAAGTAAGATTGGATCTGGAGTTCCACACAGGCAAGCCCTACTGAAGTATTCTAGAAGTGCTGCTGGAAAAAATTAAATGTAAGCACTGATTGAAAATTTGTTGCCGGAAAATCTTAATATTCGGTTCAAAACTTTAAAAATAATGTGGAACACGGAGTGCTCTTCCACAGAAGCGCAATTTCTAATGGGAAAATATACACAAAGAGTGGAAAGTTAATGCAAATCAAGAGAAAACGCTGCAAAACTGCTTCCAATTTATCAGCATCCTTTACTGATTGATTTTATCAACATTATTTTTTTATACCCTTCGCTCATAGAGTGAAAGGGTATATTAACTTTGTCATGAAGTTTGTAACGCATTGAAGGAAGCATCTCCGACCATATAAAAAGTATACATATTTCATCAGCGTGACTTGGGGAGTCGATTGGGCGATGTCCGTCTGTCCGTCTGTCTGTCTGTTGCGACGCGTTTTACTCGGCCAATTTAAAAGCTATGAAGCTGAAATTTTGCACAAATGCTTCTTTTTGCTGCAGGCAGTTTGTATATCTGAATCGGTAAAATCGGACAATGGGGTCATGGGGCTGCCATACAAACCCAACTCACCAAATTAGGTTCTTCTAAAAAAAACTTTTTTAGTTGTGTACCAATCCCAACCAAATTTCACACAAATGTTTTTCTATTGATGACACAAAACATACGTAAGATTGGATCAAATCGGACCATAGGGTCATGGGGCTGCCATACAAATGTAACTCCCCAAATTAGGTTCTTCCAAGAAAAACTTTTTTATTTATGCATCAATTTCAAACAAATTCCACACGAATGTAATTCTATATGGATTACACAAAACATATGTAAGATTGGATCAAATCGGTCATAGGGCTGTCATACAAACCTAACCTCCAAAATTAGGTTCTTCTAAGAAAAACTATTTTATTTGTGCATTAATTTCAACCAAATTCCACACAAATGAATTTCTTTCGATTACACAAAACATATCTAAGAATGGATCAAATCGGATAGTGGGGTCATGGGGCTGCCATACAAACCTAACCCCCCAAATTAGGTTCTTCTAAGAAAAACTTTTTTATTTGTGTACCAATTTCAACCAAATTCCACACAAACGTGTTTCTCTTGATGACACAATACATATCTAAGAATTGAGATCAAATCTGACCATGGGATCATGGAGTGGCCATACAAACCCAACGCCCATTTTGGTTCTTCTAAGAAAATTTTTTGCACCAATTTCACAAAACCTTGAATTAATGTGTCTTTAACAAAGCAACAAAAAAGTTAAAAATGAATGGAATCGTACTTTGGGGTCATGCTCCCGCAACCCCAATAAAATTTTCCGAGTAAATATTTTTATTTGCCCACTTAATTCAACCAAGCACAAAACTTTTGTCAAGACGGAAGAAAAAGAATGAGGGGGATTAACTACAAGTCATATATACGCCCGAACTTTTAGCCCAAGGTGAGCGAAGGGTATCCAAATTTCGGCCGCGTCCGAAATTGGCCTTCGCCCCCCCCCCCCCCCCCCGAAGTGAGCGACTTTCTCTACAGTTATTCGCAATTTTATTGAATTTAATACGAACTATCAAAGCTCAGGAATATTTTTTTAACAAAATCTTTTATAAAAAAAAATTGTAGAAACTTCCAACATTGAAAGATAGTCTTATGCATTAATTCGAAAACAAATAAACAATCAAACAAACGGTAACGGAGTTCCGCGGTACCTTAGCGTTCCGTGAAAATCTCTCAGGGGTTTCGCGAAGATATCAAAAAATTGGAAAACAGTAGAAAGATCTTTTGACAACAAAAAGCAAACAATCCATACGAAAAAAATGTTTGTAAGTTTTAAAAATCTCAAACTTAGTCTGCTACACTTCACCAGGAATCAACTTAACTGTAAAATATTTGAAAAGCATCACAGACTCGATCGATTTTCCTTTACAACTTTTTACTATCTGAAATAGAAAAGGAAGTACAAGCATACCTTGACTTAGGATGCTAATTGGTTCCAGGAAAATGCGTCCTAAGTCAAAAATTTTGTATCTCGAATAACCATATCGCACGTAGGCAAGAATACGGTCACACTCCAAATTCGTCACTTTTCAGTTAATTATACAATTTTATAAAGACAAGAGGTATTTAAAGTAAAGATTATGTTCACCTCAACAGCAACTAATTTACTGAATATTCTTCAAATCTTTCTTTGGTGGTCTCTTATTCATAATTGGGGAAGAGCTATAGGGGGCCTATTTTCTTTTTATTCCCAAACTTATTGAAGCACTGGTGATGGAAACTTATCTGCATATTATTTGTTGAGCTGATCGTTTTATATTTCAAAAAGAAATTCTCATCGGTGGTTCGGAACAAGGACACACAATTGAGCAATTCAGTTCGAATCTCTACTCAAGGTAAAAGTCCACGCTCCTGTGAGAGATTATGCCCAACTGGTGAGGACAATTTTTGGAAGCATGCATTCCCTTATCAATTCCACCGAATGGCGGAAAATAAAGGTTGATTCCAAATTGACGACTGAACTATTTTGCTCAAGTTTAGAACAAACATTCAGTTTAAATCAAAGGAGATACAGATAATTGAAATACAACCTCGTACTAATCGATAGATGGAAAATCAAATAGCCATAGTAAGCTCTATGGATTTCGGTAGCGACATTTGTCTTTTTGAATGAATTTTAATTGGCAAGCAGAGGACAATTGAACATTGTATAGCAATTGTATGTACAGTGAAAGCTTTGACGTCCTTTCAATATTCATTGGAATGCATTTCTTCCTTCGCGTAACACCATGCTGAAGAGCAACGTGGTTTCAACAGGAAGGTTCATGTCAAGATCCAATCTTTCGCCTGACTTAACCAGGTCTGAATTTATTTTATTCGGTTCTTGAAATATTTATGAAAATTAACTACGCACAACTGAAAAAGTTCACGTTCGAACAGTGAAAGTCCAAAACGTCTCTAAAAGTCTAGTGATTAAAAAGACGACCATTTCGTCGCATGAATTTTTAGTACAAAGGTATCTTCCTATAATGTTTGAGTTTAATTGAAATAAAAATTGTAGCAATGGCAAGTATTTAGATTATTGTGCAGTGTTTTATAAATGTGTGCCTGTTCAAATAAGTCTAATCAGCAAGAAAAAAGTTCTGTCCTGTCCAGGGTAACTAAGAGCGCACTTGTTACGTGCGCGTTCCTCGGTACAAATATGTAAAGAATTTAGCTTGTATCTACGATCTTCGGTATCAAACTTACAATGGCCGTGTTTTTTAAACAGCTAACCTGCACTATACGGAGTTATTTTCATACAAATGCTAACCCGTAGCCTTATTCAGGTTAGCAGTTCAAATCCGAATAACCGAATAACTATTCAGTTTTAATTAGCTTTTCAAAAGTCGCCTAAATGTATGCAAACCTATAATCACTTCTAGTACGTTTTCCAATGGCTAGCTACAATTATATTTTAAAATGAAAAGTGCCTGCAAAAAGAACAGTTAAAAATATCGTTTGCCAAATTCTTATTCTGAAGAAATTATGGTTCACGCATAAAAATATGTTTTCATTGAAAAAATAGCATTTAAGCTTTTGCACTTATAAAGTTAAAACAGGGCTTTACTATTAATGAGCAATATTTTGAAATAAATTGCAATGCTTACGTGACAATTTGAAATTTAACCTGGATGCTACCCTCGATGGTTTTTTTGCGCGTCTGGGTCAGCAAACCTGCCTTCGATGTTGAAAAAACACGGCCATTGTATGCTTAAAATTTGCTTTTTTAAGTCATTTCTCATTTCTATTTTTAATTTGCTTCATTTTAAAAGTTTTCGTAATTTATCAAAAACTGCTTGCCGTCAGATTTTAAATAAAAGCACTAATTCTTTACACATTCGCTGAACTCTACTTGGATGTCCTCAACGAAACTAGGCTAATTGCCATTGCCAACGGCCCAATAAGTAATAAGAAGCTTTCTGGATTAGAAAAGAAACAGTGTAAAAACAGAAAAGCTAATTATGTCTAAAATTAACAGGTATGTTTTGAAAAAAGTGAAAATTTGTGCGAAAATTGGTATACTGCGGATTCACTCACCGTACTAAAAAAGGCAAAATTATCGATGCAATATTTTCAGGACTCAGTTTTCATCGTATGGCAAAATAGCTTTACCAAAATTTGCTGCAAAAAACTGCTAATTTATTGTAATAAATACAGAAATTGTTATTCTGAAACTCAACATTTGATAACCGTAAAAGTATAAGTAATCTTGCAAAATGACCCCCCTCCCCTCTCCGAAAAGCTATCTACGCCAATGCAGAGAACCGTATCTGTACGTTTGAAGAAATCCAACTTCAACTGGACACACATAGACATACATAATCCCATTCTAAATTGAAATTTTAAAACTGCTGTTAAAGACGATTCTTTTCAAAAACGTTTAAGGCAAATCCTATTAGAGCCGTAACTGTAAATTTTGAATTGAATTTTTCTTATGAGGTGAGTATACTGTATCAAATAGCCTATTGCAACTGAATCCTATTTTATTCATTTCATTACTACTTCCACTTCATAAATTCATTACCTCAGGTATGCTATACCGACTAATACCTCGTATACGAACATCAACGTGCCAATACTACTCTAAAATTTATTACAACTCATCAGTGGCGTAACGTTTCTAAAATATCTTGTGTGCGAGATCGAAATGGGGGCCCCCACAAAGTGTAATTTATAATTAAACAAAATGGTTGAAACCACTATTTTTGCTGATTAGTACACGTAATGTAAATTTGGGAAAATATTGAAGGTACAAGTACCTCCAGGATTTATATTTAAAGGGACTTACACTTCTTCTTCTTCCTTGTCGCGTTCTTCTTACCGCTCCATGGCGTCGCGTCGCTCGACCTGCTATGTAGGCACATCGCCCGTTCTGGCGGTAACGTCAGGCAGCTCTATCTTGGATCATGTCATCGCCGAGACCAATGCGTTGTTGTTACTTTTTCATTTCACACATCCAGGTGTTCTTCAGTCTGCCTTTGGCCTTGGGTCCATCAAGCGGAACTTCCATTGATATCGCTTTCTTTGTGGGGTTATCAGGCGGATGCCTTTCAACATCGCAATACCAATCCTTTTGTCGGTCTTCGAGCTTTTCGGTGATTGGTTGTTCTATAGACAAGCTACCTCGGATGTAGGTACTTTTGATATGGTCCTTTTTGGTTACACCAACTCTCATGCTACACTATCGACAGTATATACTAAAATCTCACGATTCAATTCAGTAAGCGGGTCGAAATTATTTTTTTTTAGAGTAGAATCCGTTTAAATGTATACATTCCGAATATTTGATGCATGACTAAAACTGTTTTTTTTTGCAACATAGGTGAAATTAACCACATTTTTCCAAGCGTTCTTATAGATTTAGTCATGGATTTTGTTTTAAATCGAGCTATGAACCCGGTGAATTTTTTTTCTGTTAATTGGATTTTACCTTTAGTATCAGAGCCGTTAATGGGTGAAGTCATTTCGTCGGCTTTTTCTGCTATCCGTTCTCAGAAGAAGAACTTCTATGTTACAAATGTTTTCCGCTATATGGCGGCTGCTGCTGATTTGTCGCTAGTGTCACCAAAAAGAAGAAGAAACTCCCCTTTCGAGAGCTGATAGCGTAATGTTCTTCAGCGAAACAATAAGATGTTCCTTGAAGTTCTCATATCAAACTGCTTTGAAGTCAAAAAAAATGTTTCATTTAAGAGCACTCCTAACTGTTCATCTGTTTTAATTCTAGCTTCAGTGTGTCTATGAATAAGAAATCAAGTATTTTTTTTAATCAGTCCAAAATTGTCCACTCCTCTTCACTACGTTAGGGGGCCTCTGTGGGTTGGGGGCCCGTGTGCGACCGAACACATGGAACACCGTACGTTACGCCACTGCAACTCATAAATAATGCAACAAGTAATCAAAAATCATTGAATCCTCCCCTAAAAATATCGAACAAATACCATTAAAGTTGTTGACGTCTATCAATATTCACTCGAATGCCGCATCCCGAACAGACATAGTACTTTACAGGAAAATCTCAAACAAATTTCAATATAACCCGTTCCCGAACTTATCACATTAAGATATATTGGAAAAGCGTAAGAAAAAGGATAGACCAACCTTATTTAAGTTTAACCGTTTATTTTCCCTTATGCTTACTTACGGAAGCGATCCCAGCCACACCCACTCACATCGCCCGCATCTAAAACACCAACGTCCGTTCAGACATTATTTATGGCTACTAATTTTGCAATAAACGTATCCTTACTGTTCCTCCATGATTTATATTCGGAACAATTTCATAGTTCATTATGCCACAACTTAAGCAACTTTCATTCGACTGGCTTGGCTGACTGTGTCCTTAACGTTTATACATCTTCCGAGTGGACCAGACACTATAGAGCTTTAACGGGTTTTACGTTCGTGTTACACCCGAGCTTTGCTCTCGGAGGATTTTTATGATGCATTTTCATGAAACATTTTTTTTTTTGGTTCCCGCAAACGACTATATTCGTGAATATATTGAGCAGAATATTGATTCAATTGATTTTTCGAGGAAACTTGCATTCCATTACATATACCTATACGTATCCGAATCCGAACGATGACACGACGACAAGGACTCTGTCGATCAAGCGAAAGATGTCAGATATTTTATATTCGTTTTTAAGGAAATGCTCTGTCGATTCATCGTTATGGTGGTGTGTCGCTGGTACTTTGTAGGTGAGAGTCAAGTTTAAGGACTTATTGGAAGAGAAGTCTCTTATAGAGTCAGGGTGTTCGCACATATGATAGGATTTATGTTGCAGTAAACATGATACGACCTCATAAGCAGAAATGATGTTATCATTTTGGGTACAGTCTTAGGATATAAAGTCAATTTTGGGGCTTTTATTGAACGGTATATTGTGTATCGTGTGTGGACTCGTTATTGGTTCTCAAAATTAATGTTCATATGACATTTTGAGTGGTATTTGTTTGTAACTTATGATAACATTTGGATTCTGTATAGATGGTGGCAGAAATGAATTCGGAGTAGGAAAGCGAGCATTCAGGAAATGAAGTCTTAGACACACTTCTATTTATACAAGAAATGATCTGTGGATTTTCAAGCAAGACCTTCGAAATGTGCAGTAAACCAAAACCCAAACTGTTTTTTATATTTGACACTTTGTCAATTTTGCAACTGGCGCGCAATCGGGTTTTCAGCTCACGTTCATCTTTGCAATCCGCTAAATTCAGGTAGCTATTAAAATGTTGATGGCACAGTCCCGGACATCCTTCATACGTTTGCGAAAAAATTAATGAAAAAAAAAACGATTATGATTTACCTACCCTTTCTGGAATTAATCTATATCCGAGTAAGGTAGGAGATACCATAAGGTTAAATTCGATGACCATATAGTTACGCTCGTGTATCCAATTCTTTGACTACATTTTAAAAACGTTAATAGTCCGGGCCGAAGTGTACAGGCTAACAATTATTTTTCTGCTTTCAACCTTGGTGCCCAGGCACCTACCGCGATCAACGCAAAACCTCGCTCCTGGAGTAGTGAGGATAAGTTTTAGAATAAATTTCTGAATGAAGAAAAAGCTCGCAGCCTGTAGACTTTTCTTAAACTCTTTTTTGTTCTTAGATGCCTCCGCTATTTTATCCGACCGGGAATAAGCTATGATAGTAATTAGTGGGAGCAATGTTTTGAACACCTTTTTTTCAGATTCGCCACATAAAGGTGTGTTTTCGGCCATATATCAAAAGAAGCCATCGCCGCAATTGAAGAACAAAATTCGAAGCTGCATATTCAGGACTATTGAGGACTTGGCGGTCATGTCCGTTGCCCACGTGCCTGGAATGGAAGAAAAAAGTTCGAATTTATACTAAGCTTGCGAGCCTCTGTATGAACGAGAACTACTTCACATTCCGGGGTAAGTTTTATAAAACCACTATGGGAGTAGCGATGGGTAACCCTCTCTCACCGCTGCTCACTGAGAGGTTCATGTCATCCATCGAAGACGAAATTGAGGCGAGAGGTTTGATGCCGAGGGTATGGTTTAGCTATGTGGATGACATATTTGGCGTTGTCAAGAAGAATGACATCGATCATATCCTTACCTCAATAAATTCAATTCACCACAGAATTGAATTTACAATTAAGAAGGAAAAGAATGGGTCAATCCCTTTCTTGGATCTTATCATCGTGAATAATAACGACAGGTTGGAATTTGAAATCTATCGGAAACCGTCAGCTACCCAACGTACTATTCCAGCGACCTCAAACCATACGCCATCACAAAAGATGGCAGCCTATAATTGTTGGATACACCGACTGGTAACGTTTCCGCTCACGAACAATGGGTACAAGCGGGAACACATTCAATATCGCAAAATAACGGCGCGATGGATTCTCAAACTGTTGAACTTCTCCAGGACTACGCGCGTCTTTATACCGCGATAGAATTTCGGAATTGGGGTCGGAGGTACTGGAGCACTCTCGCTAGAGTCCAGATTTATTACCCTCCGATTACCATATGTTTGGACCTCTGAAAGAAGCTCTCGGAGGTCAAAAAATTTAACACTGACGATGAGGCAGAGGAGTTTGTGCGCACACGGATGTCCGAGTTGTCCAAGGAATTTTTCGATACCGGCATCAAAAAGTTTCCGGAGAGGTGGAAAATATGTGTAACTAGTGAGGGGGAGTACCTAGAAAAACTGTACATTTTTGTATTTTTTTTTCTATAATAAAAAACGTGTCAGAGCATTCGTCTCGATCATATTTGAACCGCCCTCGTATAGGTATCCGTATAAATCATTTCCATAAAACATTTATTTTTACATATCGGACGGTTCCTCCTTCCATTCCAACAATGTAATTAAATGTATGTCGGAAATTATTTAAATACTTTGTTGTAATTTTAAATGCGATATTTAATGTAAATTTTAAGTTGCAATTTTACAACTCTGAGAGGTGGCAACCAATTGCCAACTCTGAAAGCTGTAAAAATGTTAAACCGTGTAGATATACTTTCTTTTTTTATTTACTAGCTTCCTGTTTATCGTACAAAAGAATTTACGATGAAATTCGTTGGCAAACAAATTTCCTATAAAACATATTTGGAGGACTATACGCTAAAATGTAGAGGCAATGAGTGATTTGTATATAAATACACAAAAACTGTAAAATTGGCATGATTTTGATATTTTCTGCATTTTCTTGGTGCTATAACTCTGTCAATTTTGATTGTAGAGTAATACTTCTCAGATTAAATTTGTTGGAAATTTTGTGCTCTACAAAATTGTCTCAGCTCAGTTTGTGCTTAAATCGACGGGAAAAGAGTTATAGACCAAGAATTGATAAAAGAGTAAAACCGGCTTCAAGATGGCGGCGGGATAACAGGGGGTAGAGCGACGCAAACTTGGATTTTAACTCACCCCACATGCCTTTACATCATATACAAATTTTCGACTACTGCACCACCTTTTGTACGCTAACCCCTATTATCTCGTCTCTATTGATTGGAGTCGAAAGTTCTGCAATATGGTAGAATATATTCAAATATGTCAAGCCAAAATTAACCCTATAGTTTTCTGCACTTAAGGCGTTAAAACTGTTAGAAATAATAGAACTAGAATAAAATCATATAAGAAAGATATGATCGTAAGACTATGCCAATTTTTAATCTTAAAAGCCCCTCACCTTGGCAGAAGTTGGAGAAAATTGAGATGAAAAAATAATTTGTTTTTGTGTCAAATCCTAAAAATGTAAGTTTGAAGCTTTTACAGAGCTTCAAACTTAAATTTTTAAGAGTTGACCCAAAAACAAACCACTTATCCGATTTTAGGGTGGTTAGTTTTATTATTTAGGCAAACTTGTAAGCTGTAACGAGACCGAGGCTAATTTCAGGCGCGGCCGAAATTTGAATGCCCATCACATTTGAATGGAACTTAAGCTGTTCCTGGATGCTTTGATGCTAATCTAGGAACAAACTTGGATGAATTTTGGTAAGATTTGAAAAGAACAAAAAATTTTTTCTTACAAGAACCTAATACTTCGGGGTTGGTTTGTATTACAGCCCTTCGGCGTAATGTTTCGATTGCATCCGTTCTTAGAAATGTTTTCATATTTGCTAGGAACCCATTTGGGTGAAGTATGGTTAAGGTCGGATTAAAAAGGTAAAAGTTTTTCTTAGAAGAACTTAGTTTTCAGTGGTTGTTTTGTATGTCAGCCCTATGACGTAAAGTTCGGATTCCATTCATTCCTAGATTTGTTATGAGGCTTTACTAGAAACACATTTGGGAGGAGTTTGGTTAAGATTGGTTCATAAAGAAAAAAAAATTCTTAGAAGAACGTAATTTCCAAGGGTTGGTTTGTAGGTATGACAGCCCTATGACGTAGTGTTCCGATTTCAGGAACACATTTGGGTGAAGTTTGGTTAAGATTAGCTCATAAATAAAAAAGTTTCTCTTAGATGAACCCAATTTTCAGAGGTTGGTTTCTATGGCAGCCCCATGACCTCATGGTCCGATTTCATTCGTTCCGACATATATACAGCGCACACTAAAAAAAAACTTGTATATTCAATTTCAGCGCGATAGCTTCAAAACTGAGGGACTAGTTTGCGTTGCAACAGACGAACAGACAGACAGACGACAGTTTCCAGACACCCTGTATAATCTTAAGGCTAGAGATATATTCAGATAATCCAATATGTTTTAACTCCTGGAAATGGTAGGAATTATTACTAGACTGGCGTTTATTTCCATTCAATTGGCGTTTATTGCATTCAATACGAAAGAAATTATGCCTACGCTCATTTACCGAACTTGTAATACAATACTTTGCATCCTCCTCCTACCAATCTTTGATTTGCATTTTTTCAATAATATTCTCTTCATTAATGTACGTGCAATTAAGTTTCAATTTATATCATTTTCCTTTATCGAAAATTTGGGTAATTGGTAAAGCATTATATGATTTGAAAATTGCAAATCGGCAAGTTTGGAAGTGCAAACTTCTTCTCAAAATTAAAATTGTAATTAAAGGTACAGTCCAGATTGATGGAAGTTAGTTACATACTACACTGAGAAAGCTTACAGAGTGGAAACCATGTCTTCATGAAGTAAATGATTCAACCCATATTTCTAAAATAGTTCCAGGCTGTCCGGATTTTGTAATTTCTTGCGGCTAGACAGTCTAGTTTCAGTTTAAATAGCTAAATTGACAACACTGAGTTTGTGAACAACGGGCGGGTTTTTTTTTATCATCGGGGGCAGGTTTGCTGACCCTGACGCGCAGAAAAAACTATCGAGGATAGCATCCAGGTTAATTTTCAAAAATGTCACGTAGGCATTGCCATTAATTTCAAAACATTGCTCATAAATATTAAAGCCCCGTTTTCACTTTACAAACGCAAAAGTTCAAATGTAATTTTTTTTAATGAAAACATATTTTTATGTATAAATCAATATTTTTTAGAATAAGAATTCGACGAACAACATTTTTAACATGAATTTACAAACAAAAACTATTTTTTTTTGCACACACTTGAGTGTTGCATGTAAACTATACCTTAGAACTTTTTAATTTAAAATTTAATTTTTGGAAAACGTACTAGAAAACAATTGGATAGCAATATAATTTCTAACCTGAATAAAGTCACAGGTTAGCGTTTGTATGAAAATTACCCCGTATAGTGTAGGTTAGCTGATTAAAAAACACGGCCAACATAAAAATTATCAGTATTATATAGCAGTTAATCAAAAAGTCATACAAAGTGTAATTCTTATGAGTACGGTTTACGATTAGTGCCTTGTGAAAGTGATCTAGTATCCCTACAAATAACGGTAACGATGTGTAACGTAAATACTTAGAGAAAGCATGCGTTAGTCCAGAGTGGGCATCAGAAAATAAAAATGGCACCGTTCTCACACTATTGCAGTTCACAGTATGCGTGAAAATATTATTCACACGTCAATTTTTTCTTTACAATTGAGAAAATAAAATCCGCGTAATATTCATTACTCTCTTAAAATGCCGACGTGATATTTAGCCCTTCTGTTGGCGTATAGATCCAAACAGAGCATTGGTACTATATCTTGATGAAAAATATCGTTCAATAATATTTTCCACCCCTTTCCATATAAATTTCAAAGTTACCGACGGCCACAAATGCGATCAAACGTTTGGCGAAATGTAAACTATGTCTAAAGAATCGAAAAAACGGCGCATCATCGTAAGACACAGTATGTAAACTGTTTCTAGAACCAAAATTAGACCTCTTCAAAAAATAAGATTGATTTCACAGAAGATTCAGCTACACCTTAGGCATAATAGCTCGTAGGCGGCGTCAGAAGGGTTAGTAATTGCATCGACAATATTTTGACATTTGAATTATTTCGTGGAGTGTAGTATAAAAAATTTTGAGTCAAACACATATGGGTTGTGTGATCACATAGCCACTCTGGACTAACGCATGGCATGAGTTGCTATGTTTTCTCTAAGCGTATGTAAATATTATGACGAAAGTATAGATTGGACCAATATCGAAACACGTTACCATCTAGAAATATAAATACACACGTGAATTGTCTATATTTTTTATAAACCTTTAATACCACACGTAGCTTCGTTGTATCCCTTTTTCGAGATTTACTGAATAATCTCCGATTGATGCCATGAAATGATGACAATTTTATTGGAAATCTGTTGTGTTCCTGCACTTTATGGGAAGCTTTTGATACTTGTACGAGTATATATGTATCGAGCTTAGTATTGTGTTTGCTCTATCATGAATGTGACTTGAATCGAAATTTAGTCGACTGTCGATTAACTTTGGTCTTCGGTTTTAGATAGAGGTATATCACCATCTCTAGCCTGTTACTCATATCATGAAACCTCATTAATGCTGGTCATACATGTGTGTAAACAAACATAGTTAGTGTTTCTATCTTTAGTTGAAATATGGAAATCATTGAAGGGACATGTTGTATATATGAGTTACCCATTTCATTAAGATAAGAAGATGTTAAAATGTCTACTAATTATCCTTTAATGATATAACAATAAGATTATAAAATAAGAATCAATAAAAGGAAGATAATGCAATAAATGAAATACACAAATTCTATGTAACAAATACGGAAGATAAGATGAATAACAAATATGTATGTAATTAGAAAAGATGTCAAGTGAAATTATGGTATAAATATAAGTTTTTAGTTTGTAAGAATTCAGTTCATTAAGTTAATTTATCGAATAAAGTGAGCTCAGGTCGAGCCTTAATATCATCATCATCAATGTGGCACGATAGCCCGACGTCGGGCCTTGGCCGCCTGAATCGTTGACCTCCAATTGTCACGGTTACGTGACCTTGTCCTCCAGTTTCGGAAGCCCAGCAGCTGGTGGGCGTCTTCACCTACGGAGTTCTCCCAGCGAGCTCTCGGTCGTCCACGCAACCTCGCTCCGTCAATTCGTTGTGCGTTCATAACTTTCTTTGGCATGCGATTGTCGTCCATCCGTTGTACATGCCCGCCCATTGCAGACGTTGAAGTTTCACGATTTTCGATACTTCCAGCTCATCGTACAATTCATACAACTCATGGTTGTATCGGATACGCCATTGGTCTCGCTCGCGAACGGCCCCGAAAATTCGCCGAAGGACCTTTCGTTCGAATCGGTCTAGCAAAATTTCAGCCTTAATATACTATGGCGATATTATTTTAAAATTGGCCTTTTTCCCAAAGACTTGAAATGGAAATTCGAATCTTAAAACTATAGATAGATAGATAAATATATGTAGATATATTTAGAAATTCATTAATCATTACATAGGTTGATACTTATATAATAGTTTCTTGTATGGCATAACATAGTAGTTGTATGCCAGGGTTGGCTTAACACATTATTATAATAATAAATTGTTGCTAATGAACAGATATATGTATGAATATAAAGTTCGCGCAAAGTTACAACGATAATTAACTTAAAACAAAAAGATTCAGAATAGCAAAAGTTAGTATTAAATCACATCTCGCATAGCTTGAGCGGAGTTCGTTTAAAATCAAACTACGATATTTTAAACATATTTCAATATATTTGTATAAAGCAAAATAATTTGTGCCGTTTACGATATCTACAACATCACTTATACTCCAACCAACGGAGATATTTTACCTTGCAAAAATTGGGGATGTCTCAAATTTTTGATATGTTATAAAGAAAGGTGGGGTAAGTTAAAATCCAAGTTTGCGTCACTTCCCCCTGTGCTCCCGCCGCTATCTTGATAAAACCATCTTAAAACGGCTCTTTTATCAGTTTGCAGTCTATAACTCCTTCCCAGTCCTTTTGAGCACGAAATGTGCCGAGACAATCTTGTAGAGCACAAAATTTCCTATAAATTTTATCTGACAAGTTTTACTCTACAATCAAAATTGGCAGAGTTATAGCGCAAAGAATATGCAAAAATTCCAAAAATCATTACCAAAAAATTTCAAAACATACTTGGAGAACTCTATACTAAAATGCAGAGGAGGCTATGAGTTATTGGTATACAATGCGTTTTTGTGAATTTGAAATTGGCATGATTTTTGATATTTTCTCAATTTTCTTGGCGCAATAACTCTGTTAATTTTGATTCTAGAGTACAACATCTTAGATTAAGTTTGTAGGAAATTTTGTCGTCTACAAAATTGTCCTGGCAGATTTCGTGCTCAAATAGACTGTAAAGAAGTTACAGGCCAAAAACTGATGAAAGAGCCGATTCTAGATGGTTTTTTTTCAAGATAGCGGTGGGAGCACATGGGGGAAAGTGACGCAAACTTGGATTTCAACTTACTCCACCTGTCTTTATCATATATCAAAAATTTGAGAAGTCCCCAATTTTTGCACACTAACCCCTATTATTTCGTCTCTATTGATTGGAGTAATATAAAAAAGTGGAATTCGGCCATTAGTTTTTAGTATGTGAAAGAAATTTGTGTGATTTTACCCAAAAACAATATATTCTTCCATCTCAGTTTTCTCCAACTTTTGCCAAAGTGAGGTGCTTGTACGATTCTTCTAAAAATTGGCGCATAGTCTTGCGATCATTTTATTCTAGCTCCATTATTTCTAACAGTTTTTATACGTTAAGTGCAGAAAACTAGAGTTAATTTTAGCTCGAATTCAATACAATTCAATTCAGACTGCCCCTAAAGATCTGCAGTTGGAAAAATCTATTCAAATAATGTCGAAATCGAGCCAAAATTAACCCTAGCTTTCTGCACTTAAGTTATTAAAACTGTTAGAAATAATGGAGCCAGAATAAAATGATGTAAGAAAGATATGATCGTAAGACTATACGCCAATTTTTAAAAGAATCGTACAAGCACCTCTCCTTGGTCGAAGTTGGAGAAAATTGAGATGAAAAAATATAATGTTTTTGGGTGAAATCACACAAATTAAACTTCGAAGCTCTGTAACAACCAAACCTCTTATCAAATTTTAATGTGGCTGTATTTTATCGGTAAATTTGTTAGCTGCAATAATCATTTTGTTTCACTATTCTAGCTGGTCTAGCTTTGGAGATATTGAGCTTTAGGTCGTGCAAGAAAATGATTTTTTCAAAAACCTTCAAATGCCTGTGGCAGCTAAATGGTTAAGCTAAGGGGGTATGTTCCGTACAACTTTTTCGCTGGAAATCAACTGAGGAATCATAATCCGGTGCGTTTATGCGGCAGTTTCCGGACACCCTGTATAGTGTGCGCAACGATGTACCAATACACTTTACCAGCGTTTAATGAATTAATACACTATAAAGCTGTGTAAAAATTTAAAATTAAATTTGTAAGATTTCAATGACACTTCACACTTAGAAACCAGAGTTGCCAACTCTTCGGTTTTATTTTATTCTGTCATTTTTCGTCGCGCGACTTTTTAAGATTGTCTCGTTGATCGAGCAATAGGTATATGATGTAATGTAACGTATTGACATTTTTTTGTATAATTCATATACAATTCTTCTTCTTTATGGCAGGATAGCCCGGCGTTGGGCCTTGGCCGCCTGGATTGAAGACCTCCAATTGTCGCGGTCACGCGACCTCGTCCTCCAGTTCCGAAAGCCTAGCATCTGGTGGGCGTCCTCACATACAGAATGCTCCCATCGGGCTCTCGGTCGTCCACGCAATCTGGCTCCGTCCACTCGTTGCGCGTTCATCACCTTTTTGGGCATGCGATCGTCGTTCATCCTTTGTATATGTCCCGCCCATTGCAGTCGCTGCAATTTCACGATCTGCGACACCTGTAGCTCATCATACAGCTGATACAACTCAAGGTTGTACCGGATGCGCCATTCACCTCGTTCACGAACGGCCCCGAAGATTCTTCGGAGAACCTTTCGCTCGAATGTGTCCAACAGGTGTTCAGAATTTCGGGTTAGGGTCCATTCCTCGCAGCCATAGCATAGCACAGGTCGGATTATGGTTTTATACACGTGGAGCTTCGTCTTCCTGTGCACCAGCTTCGAATTCATAACTTGGAGGACCGCAAAATAACACTTATTAGCTAGTTGTATCCGTCGCTTTATCTCATCTGTTTCGTTGGCGTCCTTTGACAAATTGCAACCCAGGTAAGTGAAGTTGTCTACATACCCTATATTGAGGTCCCCCACTGTGATGCTTGAATTTACTGGCGTTCTAGTTTTTGATTGCATTATGACCTTGGTTTTAGATTCGTTGATATGTAGTCCAACTTCTTTGGCGGCGTTATTGAGATTAGGCAGGAGGATTTCTGCATCACCCAATCTTCGAGACATGATGTTGATGTCGTCGGCGTAAGCTACCAGTTGAGTCGACTTAACCTTCGGGCGGGCGCAATGCATCTGACAGATTAAGTGACCAGTTTTTGTTGTGCCAATCAGCGATATGAAAAGGGAGAGATCTGAAACTCACAGTAGCTTAATCTTTATCGATCAACTACCCAAAGCAGTTTTCAGTTTCTATCTACCATATGTTTGAGGGCAGGGAGGGGGTGAAATAATCTCTCAGATGTATTGCGCCCGATTGTCTTATTTTTTCTTTTCTATGAAAATTTCCACTTGTTATACTCTTCACATTGCGTAATAATATTGAAGCGATGGAAAGCGGAATTTTCTTAGAAAATTTAAATTGTGAAGGGTATTAAACTTTGTGAGCCAGTATTTGTTTCTAAAATTTCGTAGAACTGTTTAAAAAAGACAATGCAACAATAAATAAGAGTGTAAAATATACACTGTCGTATGCCTGCTTGAAGTCGACAAATATTTGGTATACGTCGATGTTATATTCCCAGCACTTCTGGTGTAAAAGCTTCGCAGTAAAAAGCTGATCTGTCGTCGAACGACCAGGTCTAAAGTCGCCTTGGTACTCGCCAATGATTTCTTCTGCGTACGGATTAATTCTTTTTTCTAGAATTTTAGATAAAATCTTATAAGTCGTACAAACTAATGAGATGCCTCTGTAGTTCTCACATTTTAACTTATCCCCTTTTTTGTGGACTGGGCAAATTATACTTTTGCGCCAATCTTCCGGGATTATTTCGTCGTTCCATATTTTAACGATAAGTGTTCTCCCCACCATGCTTCAGCAGTTCAGCTGGAATCTCGTCAGCGCCCGGGGCTTTATTATGTTTCAGTGATTGCATGACGAGATCAACTTCTTCTATTGTTGGTGGTTGAACGGGAGGGCCTGTTTCAGCCGTCAGCTCCAGCGCTTCTTGTGCGGGGTTGTTCGGTTGAACATTAAGAAGCTCTTCAAAATGTGAGGCCCAGCGTTTATCAACGCTATCGGTGTCGCTAATTATATTGCCATCCTTATCCTTACAGAGGCTGGTCCTGGGTTGGTATCAACTTTTAATTGAATTAATTAGCTTGTACGCTTGTCTACTGTTCCTACTAGCTAGTCTTTGGTTTATTTGCATCAACTGCTCGTCAAGATGCTTACGTTTCTTACGTCTAATTAACCAATTCGAAAATCGTCGAAGCTCGTCATAATTTATTTTTTTGGCTCTAGTTGCGCGTTCGGTCCATTGGCGATATGCCTCGTTTTTCGCATCTACCGCATTTTGACATTCCTCGTCAAACCAATCATTTCGGGCTCGCCGGGCTCTGTACCCCTTTGATGGTGTCTTTGAGTGTATCCCAAATCTCAAGGGCGCCTTTGTTGCTGATGTTATTTAGCAAGGGCGTCAGCTTCTCCTCAAGGGCAGTCGTATAAGTGACCACCGTGGCATCATCCAACAATTTGTCAACCGCAAAAGTTTTTGCCGGGTTGAATCTCGAATGATGCACCGAAGAAATTCTGCACCTATAAGTCGCCTTCACCATATATTGGTCAGAGTCAATATTTGCTCCACGATAGGACCGAACATCCATCATGCTCGATGCCCATCTCTTGCAGACAAGGTCAAGGTCAATTTGGTTGACGGTATGTTGATCTGGAGATCTCCAGGTCTGTCTGTGAATACGACGATGCGGAAAACACGTTGAGCTAATGACCATGTTTCTGCTGGTCGCGAAGTCTATTAGTCGTTGGCCGTTGTCGTTACATTCTTCATGGAGGCTGTAACCTCCAGTAATCCCCCTATGCCAACTTTCGTTTCCGACTTTGGCGTTGAAGTCCCCCAGCAGCAATTTGACATCGTTTGATTGAAGTGAGTCGAAGAGATTTTCTAGGCGGCACAGTGGGGCGAAATCAATGATTTTTCGGACATCGCATATTTGCGAAGAAGTTCTGTTATAAACAGTGTTGCCAACTGGAAATTCAGAAAACGGCTAAATTTAGCCGGAAAACCGGCTATATTTTTTCCAAAAACGGCTAAAAATCCGGCTAAATAAATTTCAGCCAGAAAAACGGCCAAAAAATCGGCTAAATCATACAAAAAAGTCACATTACGAAAAAATATTGTAAAAAACTGATTTTAATAATTTTATTTCTTTTCTGGGGTACTACCCGTAGACTATGCTTTAGGCAGATTTCTTAGTTTTATTACACATATGCTCCAATCGCTGGCATTACTGTCAAAATTTACTTTTGTTCGTAGTTAGATAGCTCAACTAGTCGAAATTGTTGTATACAGGTACAATTTCTCGGTCAAGTCTATAACCACATTAGGTTCGAAATTGTGGAACATACAATTCGTAAAATGAACGTCCAATGCGTAACTATGGGCAAGGGCAACCGCATTTATGTATGGATATCTTACCATCATCCCACCTGAATAATTTTAAATTTTGATTAACATTTAACCATTTTAGGCCCAAGACACATATCCAAATCATCATGACGATAATACATCATTACGATAAAAGCTCGAAATTGGTGTGATACATATGCTTTCGTCATTAGAATTCGTCATTTACTTTTAACGTTTGTGTAAATGGTGGAAATGTCCCTCACAATTGCGAATTTTGATGAATATTCAGTTCAATAATTTGAGGACACACTTTTCTTAAAGAATTTGAATAGAAATGTATAAAGTCATTATTGCCCAAATGATGGTCCAAATGCGTAATTTGGAACTCGTGCTAATGATGATAAATTTGCGTCACTCGAAAATATGTGTGCCAAGCTTGTTATTCATATTCGAATTTGAGCCCTCCAAATTTTATTTTATTTTCCATAGTTACGAAAGGGATGTTCCATTAGTTGATATTCCGCAATTACGAATTTGATGCTCCAAAGATACGAAATTGATGTTCCAAAATTATGAGCTTGGCCGGAAAATGGTATAGATTTTTGGTAAATTTGTTGCTACAAGCCCCAGAATAAAATGTAACGCATCTACGAAAATGTGTAGTTTCTATATGTGACCAGTAAACTACAAACATTAGATTTAAGTAAGTATATATTTCGGAGGCAACTTACCTCCTTCTTCACCACTTAGCTTTTGTGCTGAAGAAGGGGGTAAGTCGCCGCCGAAATATGTACACACTTAAATTTAATTTTTGTAGTTTACTGGTCACTACAAAGTTCCGGCGATATTATCAATATCGATGAATCGCGCTAAAAGGGTTTCACCCTTGTACCTACTTAATCTGGCATGATTATGTTATCTATGGTAAAGATTGACAGTTTGAAAAAGGGAAAAATGATGCTCCAAGAACTGCTTAGTAAAGAATTTTATCTAACAGTCTTCTATTTTGCAAATTATTCAGCATATTGGTGGTTAGTAAATTACATGCTTAGACTAGGTACTAATATCGTCAGTTTACGTGAAACCCATTACCCGAAATTTATTGAAAAAGTCAAGTCTCCGCGGAAAAATTTTCCCAGGAGACATAAATGAAAGTTTTCCTCTAGGTGGACATAGTACGTATAATAATACACGACAATAAGTGTATGTAGAAATAATTTCACGGCGATTAATTATTTTGTTTGTGAATATTGAAAAATTGAATCTAGTTAAAAAAAATTTATAAAATAATTTTAGCCGGCAAAACGGTCGAAGAAAATAAATTCCGGCTAAAAATCCGGCCGGCCGGAATCAGAAATTTCTTCCGGCTAAACAGCACGGTTTCCGGCTAAATTTGGCCGGAAAACGGCTAAATTGGCAACACTGGTTATAAAATATACCACGTAAATGACTTTAAGTTGAATGCGTTTGCGCTGAATCGAATGGTGGACTCCATTTTCAAATATGTCCTGTCCGAAAGGAGATAGAGCGGTTTTAAGGATACTTTGACCAGTCCCATAGTAAGATAATTTAGCGTTTTTCCTTTTGGGTGTTACAAATGATGTTAATAGATAGTATGGCTCAATTAGAGAAAAATATGATAAGAACATATGGTTCTCTCATTTACCGTTACAAAACTGCACCATTATTTATGAAATCTTAGGAAAGCTAGAGTTACCAAACAGAACCCAAATTTAGTCCATCTTGCTTTGTGCAATTTAGTATTTGGCTTAAGTTCCTAAAAATATATACATTTGATGTAATTTGACTGTTCTCCCGTTGAAAAAATCACTGTTATTTCGAAGATATAGTAATTCAAACTGCGAAAAATTACAAAATTTATTTGAGATAGATAATGCAAACGCTAATATAATAACGGCTCTTTGAACAGCTAAATCTGAATAATTCACAAAAGTTGCTCTTTTATGTAAGCTTTTAAGGAGCTTGTAACAAATTATCGGAAATATGCAAATAACGAAACAAACGATTTTTCACTTCACGAATTACGATCAACTACGACCATTTTTCTGGTAAAGTACGATCTTTTATAGGGAGGTGGTGGAGCCTTTGATTTAATCCTGTCGAGGTATATTCGATTAAACACTTTTAGGAATAATTTGAGCGAATTTGCTAAATTTAGCCATGAGTTATGCCTAATTTGATATGTTTTCTACATACAATTTGAAGGGGAGGTGCGGGACCTGTTGCTCCGATTTGCCTCATTTTCAATATCAGATGAGCTTATAACATTGCTAACATGTAAGCACAATTTAAAGTCAAGAGCAATACCAGAGTGAAAGTTATTATGCGAAAAAACAAACATGAAAAACAGAGGTTAGTCGATAAGAATGGCTACTGTGGCCGGGGTCGCAGGTGGCCGCAGCCTAACTCTGTGTTTTTATTGACTCCATTAATTGCAGAATAAAATGGTTTATTTCATTTCTCGGCCAACTACGGCCATTTTTTGTTTTTGATGAAATAACAAAAACATCTAGGTTTTTGGCTATTATCTTTAAAATTTACCGTTATGTTCCTTGTTAGATACGCAAACACCATAACAAGGCCTTCATATCAAAAGACCTAACGTGAAAAGTATATTTATGTGCCATTTTATGAGGTATGGCGGTTGGTACATGTATTTGAAATTTTGGCGGTATATGATCAAAATGCATTTCTTATGGAACAAACCTAACTATAAAACCAATACCGTTACAACTAAAAAACTATTACCAATGGTTTTCGATAGCTGACACTATAAAGTGTAAAATCATAGTAGTCAAATCTACAATATTTTAATTTAGTTTATTTGCCTATGTCCGAATTTTTGTTGTTGTTGTTGTTGTTGTAGCGATTCAAGAGATTCATGAATCGATGATTGGGCCTTGTTGCTTGTTGCTTGTTGAACAAGATAATTTTTGTTCTACTCGCCCCACTGTGGCGGTGGTAGAACTCGTCTTTGGCCGCGTCTTCACTGACTTCGGTGGGGGCATGCGCGTTTATGAGCCAGAGATTGAAGAACCGAGTTTTAATGCGAATCGCACACAGCCGCTCGTTTATGGGTTTGAAGTCGATAACATGCGGCTTAAGTTGATTGTTTACAATGAACGCCACTCCAAACTCCCTGTGGCCCGAAGGTTTTCCACTTGTGAAAATTGTGTACGAATTGCGGTCGTCTATCTCGCTACTAAGCCATTTTGTTTCCTGGAGTGCAACTATGCTCAGCTTATATTTTTCAACCTGATCCAAGAGGGCCCTTAAAGCCCCTGCCCTAAAGGCCCCTGCCCTATTCAGGGAGCGTACATTCCAGGTTCCGAAAGAGTAATCCGTTGTTCGATTGCGAGGTCGTCGTTGAGTTGTGTCCGTCCAATCCGAGGCTTTCGTTCCAGGTTTCTTGACGTCGAAATTTTTTTACAAGGATGAGTTGTCGGCCCATCGCTTAACCATGATAGTATTCGTAAACGAAAGAGGTCCATCATGGAGGGGCCTCGGAGGTGCTGCTTCGGTGATTGACTATTCGGTTTTTGTCACCCTATTACGTTTAGTAACCTGATACGCTGAAGTTGTTAATACAGCACTCAGGCGCAGCGGTTACTCGGATAATGCGGGGAAGTAACGCCCCGTAGAAAAACATAGGAATTGGCCGGAGCCGTTCACCCTATGAAACTCCTCCTGCATAGCTAAGGGTCCGCAGTTATGCCACAACTGAAAAGGATATAGGAATCGGCCGGAGCCTTTCAACCTTTATCCTCCCCCTTACGGGAATTACAATTGATTTGGAATAAAAACCCTACAACTCATTTTGTCTAGTAAATGAGTTACTATAGGGTATCCCATTTAGTCAAAGAAAACGGAAATACATCCATCGAGCGGCTTAAAACTTGTATCTCTGATTTTTTTGCAGGATTGCTAGAGACGGCCCTCTGATTTTGAAAAAAAGGAGGGTGGGGTAAACTATATTATGGGCTAAAACAAATAATAGGGAATTTTTCTTTTTTGAAAGTTTTTAAATTTGGCAAAACACATCGTTTTGTAGCCAAACATGTACGTAAGAGTTAATCTTTATATGAAAAACCCTTATTAAAGTAGCTCCATATATGTACATGTACATATATTTACATTTTTGAAATTAGTTTGAGGTATTGAGATACTCTTGCGGCGATATCACAAATTACAGACTATTTCAACTATTGTAAATTCAAAATTGTTTCACTCTCTCGTTGATTGAAAAATACATGTAGAGTATCCCCAAGACCGACCTTTTTTTTCTCTAACCAAATTCCTACAAATCATTCAAGTCCATCTGACCCTTTTCATTGTGAAGTAGGACATCGTACGAAACAATTTAAATCTCCCCCGGCTGAAACCACGGACAACAATTTAAGATAAAATAACCACATTAGGACTACGCACTATATTTCCATTTGGTTTAGTGTTTTAATCTATCAAAGGACACAAAGCCAGATATGTATTTTGTTTATCCATGTATCTATGTGCAAGCCATTAACATTTTAAAAGGACAACGACCAGAATGAAAAATTTGTGGTGACGTTTTCATTACATACGAAAAATAAATGCAATACTTTTTACTAAACATTAGATTACATCAAGATTCACCCGTGTGACGTTAAATAATGGGATGTAATGAATTGCCGTGCGGAGGGTGTTTATTGCAGTAAGATGTTTTTAGGTTTTTCTTTACGCCATAACAAAATCTCA
This sequence comes from Microchrysa polita, assembly GCA_949715475.1. Lineage (NCBI taxonomy): Eukaryota > Metazoa > Arthropoda > Insecta > Diptera > Stratiomyidae > Microchrysa > Microchrysa polita. Next base: position 63,458,688 of record OX454420.1, read on the forward strand.
GCTAGAAAATACAAAAGCACAAGTGCATAATTGTCTCAAAAATGTTTTTTCGTTAACAAAAAAAAAACGAGACCGAGGCTAATTTCGGGCGCGGCCGAAATTTGGATACCCTTCGCTCCCCTCGGTCTAAAAGTTTTTTCGGGCGTACCTATGACTAGTGTTCAGTCCTCCCCGCTTCCATGCTTTTGAATTTTCTCATAAGTGCCGTGGCGAAGATTTAATGGGCGAAGCGGGACGTGGGTTTCTTATGAGAACCAAAAAGAGTTGGAAGGAGGTTGTAGGGCAGCCCTATGGCCTTCCCATCAATTTTACGTATGTTTGTGGCATCAATAAAAACCCATTTGGTTCAGATTGGTGGACAAATCAAAAAGGTTTTCTTCGAAGAACCCACTTTGGGGGTTGGGTTTATATGCCAGCCCCATGACCCCATGGTCCGATATAATTCATTTTTGGATATGTTTTGTACCATCACTAAAAATACATTTCCATGAGGTTTAGTTGAAATCTGTGTCCAAATAAAAAAGTATTTTTTAGAAGAACCTAATTTTGGGGGTCAAGTTTGTATGGCAGCCCCACGACCCCATAGTCCGATTTCACGTTTGTTATGTGGCATCAATAGAAATATAATTTTCTGAGGTTTGATTGAAATTGGTGTGCAAATAAAAACGTTTTTCTTAGAAAAATTTGATTTGGGGGGCTAGGTTTGTATGGTAGCCCCATGACCACATTCCACATGGTCCGACTCCATCTATTTATACATATGTTTTGTGTCATCAATAGAAACACATTTGTGTAAAGTTTGGTTGAAATTGGTGTATAAATAAAAAGAAATCTTAGAAGAACTTAATTTGGGGAGCTAGGTTTCTATGACAGCCCTACGACCCCATTGTCCGATTTGGTCGATTTTTACATATATTGTGTGTTACCAATTAAAACACATTTGTGTGAAATTTTATTGAAATTGGTGCATAAATAAAAAAGTTTTTCTAAGAAGAACCTAAATTTGGGGGTAGGTTTGTATGGCGGCCCCACGACCCCCTTGTCAGATTTTAGCGATTCAAACATACAAACTGCCTGCAACAAAAAGAAGCATGTGTGCAAAATTTCAGCTCCATAGCTTTTAAACTGGCCGAGCAAAGTGCGTCGCAACAGACAGACAGACGGACATCGTCCAATCGACTCAGCTCGTCACGCTGATCATATATATACATATTTTATATGGTCGGAGATGCTTCCTTCAATGCGTTACAAACTTCATGACAAAGTTAATATACCCTTTACGCTTAATAAGCGAAGAGTATAAAAATATCAGAGAATATTCGATAAGTTTTTCAGTATACATATAATTCAGAATTTCCTTTTTCGTACGCACTCATTGGAAAATTAATTTGTAAATTGATGAAATTTATCACGCCCCAAAAGTTCCTATAATTCAATAAAAGTTGGTCGACAACATGGAAATTCGTGAGCAATGGTGCGTATAACCAGTAAACCATTCTCTACCCCTGCGTCATTATGCAATTAACAAGACATTCTCACTTCTCTTCATAACGAATTTTCTTTATCCTTACCAGGATATTCCTGTGGCTTTCACAACTTGGTGTTGGGGGTTTTTGCTTAGTGTCGACGTCGTGTATCGTGCTATAATCATGACAAGTAGATGCCATACTCTTCTTTTACAATATTAAATTGAACATAGTGTAGTGTCGAATGGTGTCGACGGCACAGACGTTTAAAGTAAGATTAAGATTTTCACGCGTCCTAATTTACGTATTACATTCATTTAACGCGGAAGCAACAAGAAATAGGTTTATTGGCGAAACTTTTATGTTAGGGTCGTGTGTCTGTCTTGTTGTCTATGACTGTAACGACGGAGTTTTAATAAGATTTTCCACTAATTAATCACCCTAAGAAGCAAATTAATTTTTAAGGATGTGATTTAGAAGTCTCGTTGTATAGTTTTTGGTTGATTTAATTTTTGCTAATTTTATTTCAGAAGTATGTATTACAGTAAATTAGATAAAGGCGAGTTTGAAATACTTATTTTAGTTACTTATGATTAGTAAATTTCGTGAAATTAGCAAGCATTTATTTTTTAAAGTTTGAAACTCTGAATAGTTTGATGAAAACGTAGTAAAAAGGCAGATGCTTTTTAAAAAGAGGAGTGGGAGATGTTCAAATCAACCTTGGCCTTTTCAGACACTGATCGATCCTGAACCTTTATCGTCAGGCATAGTCGTGCCCTTTGACGACTGCACAATAGTTTCAGTGCTGCGAACCGAGTTTACACCCCACCATAATCTAATCTAAAGAGGTGCCGTGCATGCAGCCAGCTGTTGGCAAAAAAAGTCCAGTGGGAGTATCCATCCAATCAACTGTATGTATGTAGATGCGAATGGAACTCCCAATATTGTTTGCCGATCTAGGAAATACTATATATTAATAAATGTAATTCAATTGCAAGTAATGAACATTAACTTTGTGCTAATGATGATAATGTTGAAACTTATCCAAAATTTATTATGCGTTGACAGGCAACAACTTTATCCATATAAATCGACGTTGATACGATTTACCTAATTAGTATTGTCGTCTCTTTTATTTCATCGCATGAATCTGCAAGCAGGCTTATGAATGTCAGGCGGTATTGACAATTATGAGAATATTTCAGACAGGCTGGGATTATCTTAGCATAAAAGAAATTTATTTTCGTTCGTAATTGCGATTCTGGCTATGGCAATTTTACCAAGAAAGTTTCCATCAGACATGACGATGATTCATTAATTTTTTTTTCAGATTAAATTTTAGAAGGTCTTTAAACCAACAGACTTTAACGAATAAATATTTAATAGAGAGTTTTAGCAATTCGTACAAACTGTACGTCAACGTCTTTGAAATTAAAAAGGAAGATTCACTTGTGAAGCGTACACGAAGCAGTATCCCGCAATTTTGCATGTCGCAAATAGACGTGAGTGTAGTGCAGACGTGTCAAACTCGCGGCCCGCGGGCCGCATGCGGCCCACCTCGCAGTTCTGTGCGGCCCGCGGCCATGTCGAAGCAGCACAACGTGTATCAACAAAAGAAATTTTGAAATTGGTAAGGTGAACAAATTCAGCCATTGAAATCAAGTTTACAAAAATTACTAAAACTCGTAAGTGGCTTATGCAAGTTTATTTTAGGATTTTTTCCTCCAAATACTACCACCAATTTGAGGCTGGTTATTTGATTTTATAAGACATCTTATTTGTAGAGACAATACTAAGTCTTTTCATGAAACTGTTTTGTTCCGAAATGCAGTTAATCAAAAATTGGTTTGCTATACCGAACATGAATTGAGATTTATTTGAAACTAGGGGGCTTCGCTCGCCAACCCCCGGGGCCGAGGCTAATTTCGGGCGCGGCCGAAATTTGGATACCCTTCGCTCTCCTTGGGCTAAACGTTTTTTCCGGCGTACCTATGACTTGTATTTAATCCCCCTCCTCATTATTTTTCTTCCGCCTTGACAAAAGTTTTGGGCTTGGTTGAAATAAGTGGGCAAACAAAAATATTTACTCGGAAAATTTTATTGGGGTTGCCGGAGTATGACCCCACAGTACGATTCCATTCGTGTTGAACTTTTTTCTTGCTTTGGTAAAGACACATTAATTCAAGGTTTTGTGAAATTGGTGCAAAAAATGTTTCTTAGAAGAACCAAAATGGGGTTGGGTTTGTATGGCCACCCCATGACCCCATAGTCAGATTTGATCAATTCTTAGATATATTTTGTGTCATCAAGAGAAACACATTTGTGTGAAATTTTGTTAAAATTGGTGCCCAAATAAAAAAGTTTTTCTTAAAAGAACCTAATTTGGGGTTGTTGGGTTTTTATGGCAGCCCCATGACCCCATGGTCCGATTTGATCAATTCTTATATATGTTTTGTCTCATCAAGAGAAACACATTTGTGTCAAATGTGGTTGAAATGGGTGCACGATAAACGACCCCATTATCCGATTCGATCCATTCTTAGATATGTTGTGTGTCATGAAGAGAAACACATTTGTGTGAAATTTCGTTGAAATTTGTGCACAAATAATGAAGTTTTTTTTAGAAGAACCTAATTTGGGGGGTTAGGTTTGTATGGCAGCCCCATGACCCTATTATCGAATTTGATCCATTCTTAGATATGTTTTGTTGCATCAAGAGAAACACATTTGTGTGAAATTTGGTTGAAATTGGTACACAAATAAAAAAGTTTTTCTTAGAAGAACTCAAATTGGGGGGCTAGGTTATTGTATGGCAGTCCCATGATCCAGTGATCCAATTTGGGTGAATCAAACATACAAACAGCCTGCAACAATAATAAGCACGTGTACAAAATTTCAGCTCCGTAGCATTTATAGTGGCCGAGAAAAACCCGCTGCAACAGACGGACAGACGGACAGACAGACAGACGGACATCGTCCAATCGACTCATCTCGTCATGCTGATCATATATGTATACTTTTTATATGGTCAGAGATGCTTCCTTCAATGCGTTACAAACTTCATGACAAAGTTAATATACCCTTTCACTCTATGAGCGAAGGGTATAAAAATGACAAAGCTTTAAAAACTACGGAGTTCTTGGAATTGTTGACTAAATCACCTGTGTGTGAAATTCCAACATAATAATTACAGCCTGTGCCTGATTTTTTACCTATACTTATCAAGCTATATTAGTGCATGAGTTTATTTAAAACAACCTTTTGTCTCTTTTAGCTGCCAACAGCTAGCAAGCGAGAATCAGCGAATGAAAACCATCTCCGAGAAACAAGCGAACCAAATCGAACCACTACAAAAAAGTATTACAGCAAACAATTTCATTCTTAAAGTTCCAATAAATAATGATAACATTGATACCATACAGATGTCTTGTACGAAAACACTGAAATGTTGTAGTGCCTTAGCCGACGACCAGATTCAAAGACTGGCCGGTTCCGCTGGTCAGAAGAGTAACTAGCGCGTAAAATGTCATAACAAGCTGTTACGTCGGATATCTGCAAGGAGAAATAATTAATTTAATTGTACCGGGCGGCATAGTTAGAAGGCGGCTTAGGTAGTGTACTGTGTACTGTGTACCTGTTAGATGTATCGAGGGCTTCGCGCGCACGTCTCCATCAGCAACAACAACACGGCTCCACTACCTGTAAATAAACGGCACCGAAAGGACCTTCCATCTTTTGAGGAATTGACATGTCATACTACCTAATAATCAATTATGTCTTTGTCGCTGTTATCCATTGTGTGTCGACACGATATTCCTTCGATACCACGCAATTGTTTGAAGTGCACTAAATTCAAGCGTCTAATCGAAATCCTTAGTGAATCCATCCTTTATTGGTTTTGGACTGAATGCGGGCAGATCCTTACACAATTGGGCATGCACATAATTACAAATGCGTTGAACTTCGGATGGATCCTTCACTGTGATGTCAATTACTTTCGAGTCACCGATGAAAAATTGATAAAAGTCATCGTGGCTGTCAAACGAGGAAAAAGAAGAACATCGAACGAAGCGAAAAATAAACGTCGCATGGTGGATATGGCGCGTGGCAGGTCAGCCACCCGATCATGAGATACGGTTGAATTCAAAACGGGAGTTAAAATAAATCTCGCAGAGCCAAAAGGCTATATACAGGGTGTCCCGCAACTGGTTAGCCATAGACCAATGGTAGACTCTACAGGATGTTTTAGGAAAAATGTCGACAAAATTATTTCTCTAGCTTTTACCGTTACGGAGTAATTGCCTTTTTTGTGGTTCTTGTCAAAAAACACGACTTTTTTCGAAAAACTTTTATTTTCTAGCTTCCACTTTAGCCAAATCAATGTTTTTCATATTCTTCTGAAGGTACACAAGGTACACAAAATTTCCAATAAAAGGACATATTGAACGTTTCGAACGGTTTCGTATGTTCCGAGATACGACATTTTGAATTTTGCAGAAATGTCAAATTCAACTATTAATATCAAAATTAAACCCGAATTTCGTAACGATACATTGAAGTGGCAAATCTGCAAAGTTCACAAAAGTTGGCCCAATTCCTAAGCTTACGAACGCCATATAAGAATAAAGCACAAAATCATCCAGTTTGTGAATAATATGTGTAAAAGGGAAAAAAACATAGTCCGTAATTGGAAGAAATGTACGTGGAAATAGGTCAGTCATATAAGCATTTCCAATAGAAAAAATACAGTAAGGCTATTTTTTTCTTGGTCTTGAATCAGTGGGGTCCCAGGAGTCTAAAACTCATTTTGCTAAAATAAATTTGATCGGAAAGGTCCTAAAAAGGACAAAAAGGACACTATTTAATCCTTGACTGGAGGTTGGCATGCGGGGTATCCTATTAAAGGGGACGCCGAGTACATTACATATCCGGTGTTTGATTCCTATTTCAAGGACCCTCAACGGAATAAATCGCGTTTGAATGGAAAATTTTCGCGTTTCCAGTAACTTATCATCTGTGTCTTTCCAAAGCCATAACTACGCGAATAATTCAAGTTGCCACTTCCTTTCTCATTTTTTAGAATCTAAGATTCTATCATTAAATTTGCTAAGGAAAAATTGGAATAAAAAACTCTGAAAAAGGACATAAAAGGACACTAATTAATACCTGACAAATTAAAATGTTTATCCTTTAGACGATGAAAAATACTCTCACAATATTAATGTGTACACAGCGAACCTTCGTACAAATAATTCAACACATAAAACAAATTTGTTTATACTTACCGTTATAATTAGTAAAGTAGCATCAACAACAGTAGTGAAACGTATTTTTCCATAATGCATAATAACCAAGTCTATGCTTGATGTAAACATTTTACTTCCTTTTCAAGATTAAAGTCGGTTTGGTGCATTTGCAAACTATAGTTTTTTTTTCATTTATACGTATTATTCAGAAACTGGATGACTCTGTGCTTTATTCATATATGCCGTTCGAAAGCTAAGATACTACGCCAACTTTTGTCAACTTTGCAGATTTGCCACTACAATGTACCGTTACGAAATTCGGGTTTAATTTTTACATTAAAAATTGAAATTGACATTTCTGCAAAATTCAAAACGTCGTATCTCGGAAGATACGCACCCGTTCGAAACGTTCGATATGGCCTTTTATTGGAAATTTTGTGTACTTTCAGAAGATATTGAAAAACATTGATTTTGCTAAAGTGGAAACTAGAAAATAGGAGTTTTTCGAAAAACGTCGTGTTTTTTTACAAGAATCACAAAAAAGGCAATTACCCCTTAACGGTAAAAGCTAGAGAAATAATTTTGGCGACATTTTTCCAAAAACATCCTGTAGAGTCTACCATTGGTCTATGGCTAACCAGTTGCGGGACACCCTGTATAGAAGAGTATGGCCAACGGGAAATCCTTTTGTGCATTTCTGACCACGACGAACAAGGTGGATATTCCCGGTAAGGCATATTTAACCTTCGGGCGGGCGCAAATGCATCTGACAGATTCAGTGACCAGTTTTTGTTGTGCCAATTAGCAATATGAAAAGGGAGAGATCTGAAACTCATAGTAGCTTAATCTTTATCGATCAACTATCCAAAGCAGTTTTCAGTTTCTATCTACCATATGTCTGAGGGGCGGGAGGGGATGAAATAATCTCTCAGATGTATTGCGCCCAAATGTGTTATTTTCTCCTTTTCTATAGAAATTTCCACTTGTTATACTCTTCACATTGCGTAATAACGGTTTGGTGAGCCTAAAAGTTAACACAACTTTTAGGCTCACCAAACCGTTCAATAGTGTGTTTTTAGTAAAATAAGCTCTTATTTTTTAAGCGGTCGAGTTGTTGGAGGTTTTTTAAAATGTGAACCGATTGAAAGCGGAATATTCTTAGAAAATTGAAAATGTGAAGGGTATCAAACTTTGTGAGTCATTATTTGTTTCTTAAATTTCGTAGAACTGTTTCAAAAAGACAATGCAACAATAAAGAAGACCCTAAAATATACAGGAACTTAGTTTCATTCTTTATATTCTGCACTTAATCTGTCAGATGCCTTGCGCCTGATCGTGTTAGTATTAGTATTGCGCCCGCCGGAAGGCTAAGAAGGGGGATGTCAACGACCCATTTTGCTATCGTGGTATAGGTATCGTTAACATTACTCCAACTACTGTTCGATAAATGGCTCGATGGCAAAAAAATAATAGTAGAAAACCAAGCAGGTTTCCGCCAAGGTTATTTGACGAACGACAACATTTTTGTCCTGCAAGCTTTGCCCCGATGCGTTCTTTGTTTTTATTAACGACATCCTAGATGACATGCCTGGTGGAGCAAGAGGATTTGGATTTTTGTTAAAAGGCCTTTTATACGCTGACGGGCTGACGATATAGTCTTTTAGCGGAGTCACCTGGTGAGCTACAGTAAATGATTAACCACCTAGAACATTATTGTACGCAATGGAAGCTTACCACCAATCTTACGAAATTTATTTATTTATTTATTTATTTATTTATTTATTTATTTATTTATTTGTGCTAAACGGACAAATGTCCTTTATATATAAAAAATACAAAATTGCTGCCTTATATAGATCTTAATAATATGTACTTACATCTATTTTAACAAAAGTTGCAGAAAAATTAACAATAAATCATAAGATAATTTAACTCATAAAACGCTTAAATTTCCCAAAAGATTAATCCAGTAAATTTAAAATATATTTTTTAATTTGTTCCTTATTGGTGTTAGATAAATCCAAATGACTAAAAACTAGATTCCCGATTGCTTTCATTCTTTCTACAGGTGAGTTACATTGATAGTTAGTTCTAAAAGTTCTTAATTCAAATATATCTCGCTGTCGTGTAACACGATTAGGAACTTTGAAAGAAATTTCAAAAAGAATTTCAGGGGCATCAATAGATCCATTAATTAAATTAGCTAAGAAAATCGCATCAAAATAGGTTCTTCGTACTTCAAGTGTATTAATATTCAGAATCTTTTGAATATGAGCATAGTTTATGTTATCACTACTTACATGCAGTTTGTATGCAATGTACCTTAAAAATTTATGCTGAACTTTTTCAAGAGTGGATGTGTAAGAAATATAAAATGGATTCCATACAATTGATAAATATTCTAATTTACTTCGTACAAGCGAAAAGTATAACGATTTTAAGGCATAAATGTTATTAAATTCCGAAGAGTTCCGAATAACAAAGCCTAACATGCGACGAGATTGTTCAGTAATGTCGCTGATATGCTCTTTGAAACATAATGATGTATCCATCAATATTCCAAGGTCTTTAATCAAGCTTACTTGATTGAGTTCACGATTATTTATGGAATATGTGCATTGATATTTTGCTGAACTTCTACTAAATATTATAAACTTACACTTAGATAAATTAAGTTCTAAATTATTAAGCTCACAATAACCGAAAAATTTGTTTAAATTATTTTAAAGAACAAAAACATCATCATTACATGTAATTTCCTTGAAAATTTTGCAATCATCAGCAAATAACAAAAATTCAACATCATCAAAAACTAATTTTAAATCATTAATGAATATTAAAAATAAAATCGGACCTAGATGTGATCCTTGCGGAACCCCAGATGTTGCTTTAAATGGCTTCGATAAATTGTCATTGATGTTCACAATTAATGATCGATTCCTTAGGTAATCGTTAATCCAGTTAATTATCGAACCAAAAAAGCCAAAGTTTTTCAATTTTTTAATTAGGATATCGAAGTTAAGTTTATCGAAAGCTTTGGAAAAATCGGTGTAAACCGAATGAACTTCAGACTTTTCCAAAAAAGCTTTTAAAATATAATTTTGATATTCAATAAGGTTAGTTGCTGTGGATCTACCCGAGGAAAATCCATGTTGGTTGGTAATAATATAAGGCCGTACCAAAGGTGTAATGTAGTCCGTAACCAGACCTTCGAAAATTTTAGGAATACAAGATAAGATGTTAATCGGCCTATAGTTTTCAACATTGGCTCTGTCACCTGATTTATGGATAGGTAGGACGTAGCTTATCTTCCATTCATCAGGAAATTGCCTAGAGAATAACGATTTATTAAAAAGAACAATTAGTGGTTGCAATAAATTTTCAGCACAATTCTTCAGAAACACCGAGGGGATGCCGTCAGGTCCGGCTCTTTTTGATATGTCTAACTCCATCAGTTTCCTCAAAAGCAAATCAGGACTAATTCTAATATTTGATAAACTAAAGCTAGTATTTAACAAGGGTGGATCGAAGTGAGAAACTTCGTTATTGTAAATCCTGGAAAAATGATCAGCGAATAAATTTGAAATAGTAGAACAGTTAGAACTCCTAAAACCGTTCAGGAACATTGTGTCAGGAATAATATTATCACTTTTACGGGAGTTAATATAATTCCAAAAGTTTTTAATGTTTGTTCGAACTTCAGATTCAACTTTATAAATGAAACGCTGGAAATCGATTTTAGATTGACTCTTGCATTTTGTCCTTAAAATGGAAAAAACTTTGTAGTCATGTAAGCTCCCGGTAGACTTGTACTTTGAGTGTGCTGTTTTCTTTTCAAATATTAATTGTTTTAATTGACTGGAAAACCAGGCTGGAAAGTTATCGTAATTTAAGCGTTTACGAGGAAGATGAATAGTAATCAAATTATTTACAATACTATAAAACAAAGACACTGCTTCATTTAATGGCAAGTTCTCAATCACAGTCCAATCGACAATATGTAAAGCTTGATTTAAATCAGAATAGTCTGCATTTTTAAAATTGACAATATCGCGGGTTTCATATTTTCTTGATTTTCCAATATACAACGGTAAATTTACAAGAATATCTAAAGCGGGATGATAGCAATCAATTGGTAATATAGGATTTTTGTTTTCGGACACAGTAATATATTCGACATTAGAAAATATTAGATCAAGAACATTGTTAGCAATATTTTTTATATAATTGTATTGAAACAAATTTAAAAAGGAAAAAGTATCAATAACTTCGGTGGCTTTGGTGTTAGTGTTTCCGATAGACCATGAAGTTGCAGTCCAATCGACATTTGCCAAATTAAAATCGCCAGTGACAATGATGTTAGCAGTTGGGAAAGCTTCCGAAGTATGCAACAAGTCGTCCATATGCAGTTCATATTGCTCAGGGGAAGCATCCGGGGGCAAATAAACAGTGCTGATTATAGTACGAACTGGCTTTGTTTGCAATGACACAATAAGCTGTTCGATTGAATTATGTTTACATTTCAGAATTGTTGATTTCAAAGATTTGTTTACAGCAATCAGAACGCCTCCACCGCTTTGTTTTGTTGAAGTGTTTTCATTGCGATCGCATCGGTAAATTGAATAATTGCTAAAACCAAGCTCCGAGGAATGAAAATTATTATTTAGCCATGTCTCCGTGAATATTATTACATCAAAAACGCATGTCGCCAAAGTAATTCGCAAATCAGGTAGTTTAGTACGTATACCTCGCGTATTTTGATAATATATACTTAATTTCAAATTTAGTTTTTTGATTTGCCACGTATGATCCGTGGAATACTATTAACATACTTAATTGTAGCTTCAGGATCGTCCCTCTTAATGTTAATGAGCTCACTATTAAGGGAGTTTAGATGTTCACGTTGTTTTAGTGTCAAATCAGAAACAATCTTGACATTATTTGTTTTCAGATATTTACGCGCGTTATGATCTTTCTTACTTTTTATTATTTCGAAAGCAATCGACGAGCTTGAAGTCAAAACTTTGATCGGTCTCGGCTTATCATTTTTCGGCTTTCCGATTCTAAACGTTTTGATGTCGCTAGCTTCCAAATGAAGTGCAGGTGATACGGCTTTAATTATTTCAAGCGATTTCAAAGCATCAGTTTGAGAATCACTTTCGACAATGCCATGTATGATGATGTTGGAAGATCTTTTTCTTCGATCTTCAATTTCAGCAATGATATCCTCCATGCTGCATGAATTCGCATTCGAGGATTTCAAAACGTTGATTTCCGAACGAAGAACAGCAATTTCGTTTTTTAAATCAGCAAGACAAGTACTTAGAGATTTTATGATATTATCTTTTTCGGTGCAGATTGTGCAAACAAACAATGGCGGTTTGTCGGATCGCAAGTTTAGTGTTTGTTTTCTCGATAATTTAGCACAGCTAGCATGCTCTATTCCCTTGCAATACGAACATGAGTAAACCTCGTCATTTTCCTTCAAAGCTATATTGCAAAAGCAACATTCGTTTTGGCTGATGGTCGACATTGTTTTGTTTTTATTTTCGTTCAATCGATAATAATCAACGAAAAAATTTTCAACTAGAGTATTAATAATCTGTCAAAACAGTACTCACAGAAAATACTCAATAGATTCACTCAATTGCAAAATCACTCAAGCGCCAAGAAAACGGAGAGAATAAGATGTAAACAATGCACAGATGATAATCGCGTCTCCGGAAAGTCCACAAGTTGATGATGCTGAATATGCAGATAGTGAGACGTGCTTACTCGCTAGATATATCGCTCGTTGCAGCTGTTAGATATTGATAAGACGATGACAGCAGATTCACTGAGAAAAGCCCGCTAGATGTGCCGCAGCTACTGCAACAATGGAAACAGTCGATAAATTCCACAAATCTCAAAGAAACCACACTGGAATTTTGTCGTGAACACAATCGAGAAACAGTTGGTACGTATTGGTGTTTTTAAAAGTGATAAAAACCACTAAAAATCGATTATTTGTTCTAGGTGATATATCGGATATGTTTACAATTTGACAGCTTTGACAATTATTCAATTATTCAAATCAAAAATAATCGCCTTCAGAAAGCGTTTTCGGCTAGGAAGCGATGAGATGTGGACATTAAATGGATTTGTGATCGAAGTAGTGAAGGACTACAAATATTTGGGAGTCCTGATTTCCAGCAATCTGAAAATGGAACCGCATCTCAGCCAACAACTTAAGGAAGCTAAATGGGCTATAAATAGTGTTTGAAAAAATTGCTTCACCAATCCGCATATATCACACACTGCCAGAAGACACACGACACTTTATAGGCATTTGCCCCGTGCTCAGGGAAATAAGGCGATCCTTCCTCGGAAAAGACACGCTGAATAGTTTGGAAATCAACGCACTACTAAATGGTATGGATTCGGACGGCTTATACGGATTCTGCAAAGTCTCTCTGGGATACCGACAGCGGATTATCAACGAGAGCTTATAATTAAATATGTAAACATGTGGCAGGGGGGCTGAGTAGATGAACACGCAGAATCTGGAGTTGTGTGAACTTCATCACTCAGCTCTCCCACTAAACCACAAATAAATTAAACGCAGAATATAAATAAACACATCCGAAAATACATAAACAAAATCGCTTAATTATAGAATTTTGAAAATATAATAAAACTTCTTAATTAATACCTATAAACATATTATAAAAATTTATAATAATATACAACAAACAAAATGTTAATGAAATTAAAAAAACAACTGAAAATAATTTTGGAAAAGTCAACTAAATCTGGCAGACGGCTATATGCCACGCCCTTCACGTTTTTATTTATAATGAATTATGATTGTATTAACGAAAATTGTTTAAATACTCGTAAAACATTTATCTATCTATTTATCTATCTATCTATAACTGTTACTTTTAGTCATATCGACAATAGAAAAAAAAAACACTTTCTCTATTTAGACTTCTATCTCGATGCCAAACTTTAAAACAATAAAGCGGAAACGATTCCGTTGTAAAACATCCTTTTCATTTCTAAACAATCATCTCTGATTTGTTAAACTTTCTCCCCCTATACAAACTAAAGGATAACTACCAAGGACTTTAGTTTAAGTTAAACTTTCTGCAAACACAAAATTGAGGCCGAACAATTCGAAGGTTTTTGTGTTTTATAGCGCACCTGTATTCGCTGAACCAACAAACAAAAAATAATAGAAACAACTGAAAAAACAGGAAAGCTTCAGGACGAGGAAAAACCAAAGTTCTATTTGGTAGGTATACAGGGTGTCCGGAAACTGCCGCATAAACGCACCGGATTGTGATTCCTCATGTGATTTTCAACAAAAAATTTGTAGAGAACATATTACATATCCCCTTAGCTTAACCCTTTAGCTGCCACTGGCATTTGGAGATTTTTGAAAAATTAATTTTCTTGTACGACTAAAACTTGAATATATCAAAAGCTAGACTAGCTAGAATAGCGAGATAAGCATAAGATGATTACTGCAGCTAACAATTTAACCTAAAAAATAAAACTAACGACACTAAAATCGGATAAGAGGTTTGGTTTTTACAGAGCTTCAAAGTCAAATTTGTGTGATTTGAGCCAAAAGCAATCTATGTTTTCATCTCAATTTTCTCAAAATTCTGCCAAGGAGAGGTTCTTGTACGATTTTTATTTTATTCTAGCTTCGTTATTTCTAACAGTTTTAATGCCTTAAAGTGCACAAAACTAGGGTTAATTTTGGTTGGATTTCAAAAATCTTCAAATGCCTGTGGCAGCTAAAGGTTTAAGCTAAGGGGGTATGTTCTGTACAGCTTTTTTGCTGGAACTCACATGAGGAATCACAATCCGATGCGTTTATGCGGCAGTTTCCGGACGCCCTGTATAAATATGAATTTATCTTCCCAATCCTTTCAGACGAAACGCGTTTATAATAAACCTTTACTCGCATTACACGTTAGGGTATCGTATCCTATATTTCTCTGCTCCTCTATGGTCAAAACTCAAATATACCTACTATACATAAATACGATAAATTTATTCAAATGAGTTTCAACTTTGGCCGACACGGTAGGAAATTTTCTCTCTCTAGCTGTACAATATAGGTTCCTTGATATAACTTCTGGCAATGAAGGAGAATTAAATTTATAACGTTTCGGAGATAACAAGTGTGAGCTGGCTGACTCGTGTTTGTTAAATGAGAAATGAGATTTCATTTTGAAAACGAACGAGAAGAAGTTGCTTTTTGTTTCTTTTGCTGTATGTAAGGTGTGTGTGTCTTTTGTTAACGGCAAGAAGTCATCGAGTTTTTGTCTGTTGTCAGTTGGAGGAGATGGAGATGAAAGTGAAAGTTAAGCTGCCGTAAGTTGATTAAAGTCAAAGAGAGATTAGCCTCATCACTGAATTTACCTATTTATTTAGTTTTGACCTGTTGTATGTATATTTTCTGTTTTTGAGGAAATGAGATACGGATTGAAGAGTTTTCTGTAGAATATTGAAAGTTGCAAAACTAAGTACATAGTATTCTTGGAAAAGACTTTCTGATTAGTTTGTGTGGGGTGCGTTTTTGAATTGGCTGTTGTCGATTACGATTTATATGAAGTGAAATGAAGAGCTACTGGAAAGGGTACCTGAAACTCTATATAAATTTTAATAGAACAGATTACGAAAAGTCAATTTGTATTCGTCTATCCGTATTATCTACTTTTAAATAAATAACAGGCGCGACAATCCAGCATTGGACTAAGGCCGCAGGATGTGTTAGTGACATCCTATTTCCAAGATCTTATCTGCTTTTGGTTGAGGTAATGAGATCAGCATCACGCTCAGCAGTGTTATTTATCCCCATAAATGGGTACTCGTTTAACATCTAAGTGAGATCATAGTCCGTCACAAGCTCGTGAGTTCGAAAAACACCATGATCCACGGTGAGATTCGAACTGCTAGACCAGCCAGACTATATGTATATTATCTACTTTTGCTGCTCGCAAAACGTAATTCAATTAAAAAAAAAAAGTAAAAATACATAATATGAAAAAAAATTTTCCTTGCCTTGTGGCCGTGATCATTCGGTCGCCACTCTGTGATATACAGATGCATATAGAAACGAGTTTTCAATACTCGGCACGTTTATTATTCAGAAAAAAAAAACAAGAAATTTTATCTTGATTGTTACATTTATTTATTTTGTTATTTAATAATTTATTGTTCTTAAACATTTTGTCCTATTTTTTTTTATAATTTCTAGTCATTCTACAATATTTATTTTTAAATCCATCTTAACATATTTTTGAGATGTTTAGTTTGATTTACATAATTTGAGAAAAAAATGACACTCCTTATTTACTTATGGCACATGAATCTCCTGATTATTATTTATCTCATGGCACAATTCATTTTTATCAAATACGTCAAAAGTTCTCAAAAGCTGTCAAAATTTATTTTTGTAAAAAAAACGGATTCCTAACAAACCAAGGTAAAATCCTCAAATTTATATAATATATGATAATAATTATTGTTAAGGAAGATGATTGTAATTAATTGTTTATTATATATTCCCTGATGATGGGCTATAAGTGCCCGAAATATATTGGAACAGTAAAAAAAAAATTTAATCGTTTTCCTAATAAAGTGGTTGAAAAAAGGAGGCAAGAAAAAAGTTGCACTAAGAAATTTTTGTTATCATAGAAAAATAAACAAAAATGCGACTATGAAGTGGTATGGCTGATAACCACATGGGCCGTTTCAGGTTGTAAGAAAACGATCGTACGGGTAAACTTGCACGACAAGAACCAAACGTACGTTCATTTGACACTATCCGATCAAAACACGGACGGGCGAACAATAATCACAATCACACAGCAAGTATGTATAAATGTTGCCATACACGCTCCAAAGTTAGTGTATAATGAAGTGTCGAGCAGAGTTGTTCAAGTTTTTTACTTTACATTTTTTACGTAGTTTTTTACATGGAAAAATTTCTGTTTTTTAAATGAAGAGTTTTTAACATTATGAAAGAAAATGTAAAAAACTACGAATATTGATTTTTTCCACTTTCTGTTATCGGAATCGGACATACAAATACAAATTCGTCACCGATTTGGAGTGTGGTTCATTATTTGTAATTAATGATGCACCAGAAATACATATGACTTAGCATAATAGCTGCGTTTTATTCGATCGAATACATAGGTATCGTTCAAATTTGCAGTTAAGCTCTATACGGAACAACTCGTATCCAACTTTATAATCAAATTTATTATAGACATTATGCCTGGTTTGATCGTGGTCTAATAAAATACAGTTGATATTTCTTGCCTACAATTTCTACTGCATCGGCTCCACCGTTGGTACTGGGATTCAGCTGGAACTAAGAAAACATAATAAGTACCACTCACAAATCATTGCAGGCATTCTGAACATATTACGTATATACATATGTATGTATACTACATTATTGAAAAAAAAATGTACTCGCGACAAAAAAAATGTGCAACTTCAGTGGATGTTGAAATAAAAATTTTAATTCGATTATACGATGACATCGAGCGCCCTTTATAATAATAAGCCAAACCAAATCTTTGAATTCAGCAAGCATCTCCGTCAAAATCGCGAACTTTCCCACATTTCAGAATTCGATAAATTCTGATGTTAATTGATTTCATAAACAAAGGTTAATCTTAACACTTTAAGTGTGGATTACTCATACATTTTATCCAATGAATAAGCTTAAAGCATTCGTCAGCCAGTGTAAATTACCATGCTTCAAGCATGCTTTAAGCTTATGTTATGGATAAGTACGTACGAGTAACCGACCCTGACCATTTTTTTTAAAGTAAGATTTCACTTCCTTTAAATAGAGTTCTACGTAGACTGTTACAGCTATGCAGCAGGGCAGTACATTTTTATCGTGTGTGCATTGATATGTATATAAGAGTATGCCTTTATGCCTGCACGCAGTGGCGATTTAGGTAGGGGTTTTGAGGGTTCAAACCCCCTCCGAAATTTTTTTACGAAAAAAGTTATAGACGTAGTGTTTGCAAGCGTTGTTCTACACTGGAAAGGAGATCGTATTAACCCATTAATGCCTGATGTTACATATATGTAACAGTAAGACATCCTTCGTTTCAAACGGCTGCTAAAGGAATAGGATATCAATTCGGCACTAAAAAGTGTTTTATCCTGTACTGGACACTATTAGCAATTCGTAGAAATCAATTTAGCTCAATTTGATTCACTATTGTGGAAGTTATAAAGGTTTCTTTCTGATGGTTTTTTCGATGTTGACGAAAATCGTCACGATGGCAGAAGTAGTAGAGGAATTTTATTTTTATATTTAATTGTATGAAAAAAATTGGGAAAAAATTAATGGAATGTTATTACATGGTCTTTTTGAAACAATACAAAAAATAAATAAAATAAATATTGTCCGTAGTTTACGTTTTATAAGTACTTTTATAGCACTGTTACATATATGTAACATCCGTCTTGATATGGGGAAAGTGCACTTCTCGTATACGAGGTGTATGAGTATGTACTTTTTTAGTGTTTTTTTTTTATTTTATGGATTTTTTACACTATTGACGCGATTGTCCGGATAAATTATAAAAAAAAAGAAGTCCGGATTCTCAAAAAATACGGATTAACGAAAATTCCGGATTTTAACAAGACATTTTTATATAGGAAACTAGCATTATTAGTCTTCATAAATGTTAAAATTGAAAAGAAAAAAAATGCTATTGGCATAACATACCAAATATATTAAGAGTCGGAATTAGAATTGCTCTAGAAATCCGGAATATGGATACAATAGTTGTCCTATGTGGATTAAAATGATAGACGGATTCAAGGGGATCCGGAGCAAGGATTTAGCTTTATTTTCACGAGGCCAAGAATAAGTTATTCTATTTAACTCTGCTAATATAATATTTAAAAGGATATATTTTGAGCTACGAAAGAAGAAATGGTATAGACAATTATAGACAAGGACGAATTATAGGCTCTATATTTAGTCCTTTTTAGACAAATTGGGCGGATGGACAAATTGACAAAAAATTGAAACAATAATTTTATAATTTACTGGCAAATCTTTCATAATCGTCAAAATCTGTATTGGTAACTACTGTAGTTCTATAAACTTTTTTCCCATTCACAAACTGTAAAATCTATCAGTTTTATGGGTGTTCAAGAAACTTCTCAATGAAACAACAACAACTCCACGTACAAAAACACATTATATAATGAAATAAAATAATACAATATTTGACATAATATTTTTGTAAGGCTGCTCAATTTTCCACACATTTCGTATTATTTCTACGTTATTGTTGCATTATCTACATTCCAAACTTCATGTAAAATATCGGCTTTCATATATTTTTTGCTTTATTAAAAAATATTTACTAAAATGTTTTCTTTTTGAAAAAAATAAATCAAAAATATACTTTGAATACACTTTCCCCGTATCATGCCTGATGTTACATATATGTAACACCCTCGAGTACTTCGAGTGCCTGATGTTACATATATGTAACAGTGCCGGGAGCCTGAACCCGGCATCCGGGGAAAATTTTTTTTCTACAAAATGTGTTTTTAGCCATTTTAAGCTGACGTGGAAAATTTCAGCTCAATCAGTAAGATTTTAGGGTCTCGTCGTTAATGGGTTAATAGAAAAAAATAAGGGCATTTCTCACTACAGCCGTTTTAATAGACGAAAAGTGAGAACATTTCGCACTTTGCATTTGATGAATTCCTCATACAATCTAACCGACATTGAGCAAGGAAACGTGCTGCTAAGATGTTTTCTGCTATTCAGAAGATGATTCTAGTATCACATCAACCTCCTCCCTAAAACCCCTCCCGAAATATTTTTCTGCGTACGCCCCTGCGCTGCACGGTACGTGAGCAACAGCATAGAGCCCAACAAATTACCGGAATCAAATCAGTTTCAGAAGTTTCCAAAATGTTTTCGTTTGCACTTTCCAGACTCCCTTCTTCGCACCCTCCCGCCTCTACAGTGTTAATACGACGGTTTCTGAAGGAAAATTCGACATTCGAGTCAGTGGCGTATTTACAGGGGGGGGGGCACAGGGGGCACGTGCCCCCCCTGTGAGCACATCAAACTTTTTTCACACCATACTAAAAATTGCAGTACCAAATGTTCCCTTTTTATTTTGAGCGTTTCTATTATTAAACTTTGTAAATCTTTTGCGAAACATTATCATCACATCATCTTCTCAATTCGCCAGATCTCCTCGTTGATAAACCCTTTCCGTTTTTCGAACGGGTTGAGTTTATTTTCATAGACGCGTGGTTTCAAGAACAAAAACTCTCAGCGAATAAGTACAAGCTGTGATTACGTCGAGTCAACGAGGTGGTCATGAAACGTTGACCAATCTCGACATGAATCTGTTCGGAAACAAGGACTGCTATTGAAAGTCTCGTCATGTGTGAAGTGACCGAGTGACCCCATCTTATGTTGATATAAGTTAAGGAGATGTTGTTGCGGTATCAATGTCTTGGAAGCCGCTGAATTGATAAATATTTGAAACAATCGGTCTAATTTTTCGATCGGGCTTGTGTATTTTAATTTGGCCGTAAATTCGTGTTGGGCTGCTGTAAAGGTCCTTAAACCAGATGCTTCTCTTTCTGTTAAAATGCTAAAAATTGAAGTGTTTTGGTGGCATTTTTAGCATACATTTTCGAATTCCTACGGTTCGGTGTCTGTGGTGCCCTGCCTGGGGTACTTTCTTCAATGCTTAAATTTTCACGAAGTAAACATCGTCGTAGCCATTCCTTCTCATTTCTATTTCGCAATTGATTTGTTAAAGCATATTGCTTCAGCTTACCATCTAGGACTCGTTTTAAAAGATATTATGCAGATACTATAGATTTGAAGCTAGTGTAGTACATATGGAAATCACAAACAATCATACCTTCCTGCTTACTTTTGTTGCTCCATTAAAATTAATCGATTGATCACTTCCCGGCTTATGCCACGGATAGTTCCTAAACGGCTGAGCATTTTGGTGTAATTTTTAATCCTAAATTTGCATTCAAATTCGCTTAAACTTGCCATGGAATTCAAGACCACAATGTCAGCCAAAATTTGTTGTATCAGCTTTTCATCTGTGTTTCTTTCAAAAGTAAGCAGAACCACTTTTTGGCGGAATTTGGCCGAAATTGGGCAGAATTTCGGACGATGTATGAAATTTCTCTTCCAAAGGAAAGTGTTCCGTCTGGAATCCGTTTCGTCATATGGAAGCAGTCTCTTTGGTCATTGCATTAATTCCATAGCCAATTAAGTACATATTCGTAAAATTCCTTTTCGGCTTCAGGATGCTTCGAACTACACTACGCAAACTTTTTTTAGGCCCTCCGTATTTTGGTTCAGGAAAAGCCAAAAGCAGTTAATGAGTGTTATTCTAAGATCTGTCAGGAAAACTAAACTTTTGGTGTAATAAACCTGAAATGCAAAGGACTCTCAGGCCCGTATTTATAAACATACCTTAACTCAAGGAGACCTTTAGTGAAGGATGCCGAAATTAAAATAAATGTCATTTTCCATACTTTTTCATAAAAATAAATAACAGGCGCGACAATCCAGCATCGGACTAAGGCCGCAGGATGTGTTAGTGACATCCTATTTCCAAGATCTTATCTGCTTTTTTTTATGAGGTAATGAGATCAGCATCACGCTCAGCAGTGTTATTTATCCCCATAAATGGGTACTCGTTTAACATCTGAGTGAGATCATAGTCTGTCACAAGCTCGTGAGTTCGAAAAACACCATGATCCACGGTGAATACTTTTTCATAGAAATCACTTATATTCACGAGAGATTCAGGAGACCTTGAAACCTCACTTGAAGTCAAGGTAGCTACCCACCTACCTTGAAATATTATATTTCAAGTCTATTTAAAACTTAAAGTCTCCTTGAGTTTCGCCTTAACCTTCGGGCGGGCGCAATGCATCTGACAGATTAAGTGACCAGTTTTTGTGGCGCCAATCAGCGATATGAAAAGGGAGAGATCTGAAACTCACAGTAGCTTAATCTTGATCGATCAACTACGCAAAGCAGTTTTCAGTTTTTATCTACCACTTGTGTGGGTGGCGAGAGGGATGAAATAATCTCTCAGATGAATTGCGCCCGATTGTGTTATTTTTTCCTTTTCTACGAAAATGTTCACTTTTTATTGCACATTGCTTAATAACGTTTTGTTGAACTTTTAGGCTCAGCAAATCGTCCAATAGTGTTTTTTAGTAAAATAAGCTCATATTTTTTTAGCTTACGAGTTGTTGGAGGTTTTTGAAATATTGAAGCGACTAAAATCGGAGTATTCTTAGAAAATTCAAAATGTGAAGGGTATCAAACTTTGTGAGCCAGTATTTGTTTAGTAGAACTTAGTAGAACTATTTCAAAAAGACAATGCAACTGTAAGTAAGAGTGTAAATTATACAGAAATTGAATTTCATCCAATTTTCTGCACTTAATCTGTCAGATGCATTGCGCCTGATCGTGTTAGGAATAGTATTGTGCCTGCCGGAAGGTTAAATCAAAGATCAACGATCCCTCAGTCTTGCCAATGTTTTTCCTATGTAGCTACTCTCAGATATCCCCACACCAAAACTTTATGTAACAAATTAGCCCCGTACTCTGTGCCCCCCCTTTGAGAATTTTCTAAATACGCCACTGATTCGAGTAACAAACAAACAAAAAATAAGAATTTCCCTATTGCGGTGTTTTGCAATACTTTGTGGCAAATAATTGCAAAAAGTAAAATACCTTTTGGCTTCAACCTAATAAAATTTAACTCTTTGAATTTGGTGGTGGACCAGGAAGACCGGGTTTATTTTTACAGAATATTTATCGCAAACACGAACGGCAGCTTCACGCACAATAATACAAATGAAACTGTACCACGTAGTGACAGTTGCAAGACGAAAAATAGGATTTTTACATTTTTGTTCCATTTTTTAAATTTTTAACGTGCTTTTCACATTTTTTAAATATTTGACTTATTTTTTACATTTTTTACTAAAAAAATGTTTTTTTTTACATGGAAATGAACAACTCTGGTGGCGAGTCGACAAGATTTAAATGCAAGTAAAACACGCGCTAATTGTCGTCGCAGAACGCCTGAACTATCAGTAGATGCAATCGTCTTATCGGTCGTACAATTCTTACGAATCTATCGTAGTACGATTCTTACGAAAGAAAAACAATCGTGTCACGATTTTTTTCTTTCGTAAGACGCGTTCTTACAATGTGAAATGCACAGTCACAATGCTTGTCTACTGGCCACTACAAAAGTTTCGTCTTGCAATGTGAAGTCACCCTATCACACTCCAAACTCAGTTGCCGTTGAACCGTTGACGACTATATGCTTATTAGGATTAATTAATTTGATAAATTTATTATTCTGCAGAGTAGAAATACGTATTCTAACTATCAGAGTCTTTCAAACATACCTATATATCTATATATATAGCCAAAATTAATTATATTGTCAAATATCGCTGATGATACTGCATATTTCTGATCAATTTTTGGGAATATCTTTACTAGCTATCAACCAAAAATTCTACCGCTAACGATTAAGAATTAACTGCTACATTGTCTACCTCATACGACTACATATAATCCTCTTTCGTTTATGTAAAGCCCATATGTTACCAACTTTTCGAGCATTCAAAAGTTAACGTAATCCGCTGAAATTATTTCTGCCGTGAAAGGAAACCCCATTGCATCCCTCGTTTATATAAGTGCCTAATCCGTTTATCATTGTGTTAATAGTTTACAGCATACGTACATCGTACATATACAGGGTGGCCCATTTAAAATGAACTATTGTAATTCATGAATAAGTTTTTTATTTCTGAACCGATTTTTTGAAATTTTCACATAAAAAAATACACTTGAGAGATATGTTTACACTATGTTCGAAAAATTATATCCTTTAGATGACCGCGCGGCTTCGCAAAGACGGGATCGTTCTACGGTATGTTCCATTACCTTTCGCAATATTTCTGGCTGCAAACCTCGGATCTCCGCTACAATATTTTGCTTCAATTCCTGAATTGTCCTTGGTTTATTATTGTAGACTCTCTCCTTAAGGTATCCACACAGAAAAAAAATCTAGTGGAGTTAAGTCTGGAGAGCTAGCCGGTCAGTTAATTGCAGATCCTTTGGAAATGACTCTTTCGCCGAAAACGTCCGTTAAAATCTCAATTTTGGCTCCAGCGGTATGGCAAGGCGCTCTATCTTGCTGAAACCACATGTCAGTTTTGGACAGATGGACGAATAAGCATCTCACGATATCGTTGTCTTTCTTCGGGCTGATGTTGTTGCATCCGATTCGAAGCTGGCTTCCACCCGCTCAATGATTTCGTCCGTCCTCACACTTCATCTCTGGGCTCATCGAGGGCTATTAACGGTTCCTTGTTCTCGAAAACGGCGAACTATTCTGCAAATCGTTGATCTCGAGGGAGCAACTCTTACATGGAGCGTTCGTAGATACTCGCGCTGGTCTCGACAATCGAATCATTATTCGGCGTGTAAATTTGTATTATTTGAACTCGTCGCTCAACCGTCTCTTTCCATGATGTTTTTTTTCAATACTAACACATATGGATCCTTTCCTTTTATTTTATCGATGTAATTTTATAAAAACTTGATAAATTTGAGCAACGAGACAAGCATTCATTACCATTCATTAATTTTTTGTAATTATGGTGTCATTACCTGACTCATTTTTACGACTTAATTTCTAAATAAATTGTCTAATAATGGTAATTTGGCAGTAATTACCTTTTAAAAATTGAGTTAATGAATCGTTAGCAAAATTCCATTCTACCTGTCCGCATACGTACTTTTTGTGAATGAAATGGTTAAAAAATAAACTCTTTTATAAAACTCACCTAAATCACCCTTCCTTAACCCTTCTGTCGGCACGATGGTCTGGCCAGACCTTTGGCACTATATTTTGGTGTAAAAAGCATAGAAGATAAAATCGCAGCGACTTCATATTTCATGATATCCTAGAATAATATGTTTGGAAGCATTTTGCAAAAATTTGAAAAAATCGGTTGAAGTTTTGAGTATGTTTTTGATGATTTTCAATTTATAGTGCTTTTTGATACCCAATAGGTCTGGCCAGACCTATAGTTATTCCCCCCATTTTTCTCTTGAAGTAAGAAGTGCAAGTATTAAATTCTGTTATTTATGATGTAATAATGTCATTTAAACTCAATTTGAACTATAAACGATAAAAATTTCTGAGATTTTTCTATAAAAAGCCGTGAAGTTCGGAAAATGGGTATGCCTAATTTCGTCACATTTTATAACACCACCTAATCAACTGAGATTTAATCCTAGGAAATTCAACCCAGTTTTATTTCCTTTGTAATAGTAAGGACTAAGTATGAGTGACTTGCAAACGTCTTTCTAAATAGATTTGATCAAAAAATTTACGAAAAATTTAGAAATAAATGATTTTTGCCTTGAAAATTCCCTATTTCTTCCCACTTATTTTCCTAAATCTGCAGACTAATATCGATGTAAAATCTGCCAACAAAGTGCTTAATATTTCCCCAAAGATATTGGAATTAGAAAATTCGATCGAAATATCTACTAGATAAACACAATGCAAATAGCGAAGCAAAAAAAGAATAAAATAAGGGAGAAACACGTTTGTACTAATACCACCTCAAAATATATCTACTTAAAAACGTTTCCAGTATATCTACAAAAATTATTTTGATGCTTTTATTGTTGACAAATTGCAGTAAAGAATGGATAGAATGATTTTACCGATAAAAATTTTACTTTTTCTAAAAAATAAAAAAAATTTTCTCAGTAGGTCCAGCCAGACCTATTGGGTATAGAATATGCATATTGTAGTAGGTGCCGACAGAAGGGTTAACGCGTACCTACCTGTAAGGTAGTGTAAACATATCTCCTATGTGTCTAGTTTATTTTTACCAAGCTTCAAATCCACAAATACTATATACACCTGTATGTCGCACAAAAATAAGTTAGCATGAAAGCTTGTATTGTCGTGTAATTTGACTTAATGGAATTGAATCGCCTTGCATCGTGGGAGTATAGCCATTAGTATGTACCATTGTACAAGTAAATTGTTTTTTTTTTTAAAGTGTCAATTAACTTAACACCAAAATGAAAATGAGAAATAGGCTCATTCCAAAGCCCAAAAATCTAACCGAAAATTCATTATTTTCAGCGAAATTTCGTAAGCCGAAAAAAAAACAAAAAGAATCTTATGTTTTAAATCCTTTAGTAGCCTAGCTCAATACTTTTCCACAATATGCGTTTTGTATGTTATGTTGTGTATGTTTTGTCAGCTTTTTTTTATCATTAATGTGACACGATAGCCCGACGTACGCCGGGCCTTATCGTTGACCTGCAATATTCTTAAAATTTCATCACCTTTAGAGTTTTCTAAAAATATTAAATTAGGTAAATCCTCCACTCCCCCCAAAATTGCAGCTGAGTGCTAAAATTTTGGTTTATTGCGATTGGAGGTCATAATCACCCCACCCACCTCATTCGGCTCATTCAGATAAAAAGTAAGGGCACTTCCCATCAGGAGTTTGTTCTACGAAACAAACTACTCATTTTAGAAAGTGTAGAACAAAGTTGTCTTGGATCACTTTGTATGGGAGTACCCTTAGTTTTTATGCGAATGAGCTGATTTTTGGTAAGTGGGGTGACTATGACCTCTAATTGCGATAACCCAAAATTTATCATTCTGCTCCAACTTTGGGGGGAGTTATGGACATGCCGTTTTGACAAATTCAAATGGGGGGATAATGGGGGTCCTTGACCGGAGCTACTCAATGTTTACATTAAAATGATCTTCAACTTATTGTCAATACTTGTACAAATTTTTATGGCTGAACTAGCATTCTTTCAACGTATGCGTTATGGAGCTTTTAAAAAGGGTCTAAAATGAGAATATTCTAATTTATTTGTTTAGGCTAGCGCCGAAATATTTAATTAAACTCTAATGTGTTTTATATCATTGGAAAGGTAATTTTATTTAGTTTTTTTTTCGTCCTCAGACCATTTTTCTGTATCTTTTGTCGATTATGAAATAATTGCAAGAAAACGAAAAAAGACCCCACTTTCCCCCTTTTTTTAACCTTCGGGCGGGCGCAATGTTACTGACAGATTACGTGGCCAGTTTTTGTTGCGCCAATCAGCGATATGAAAACGGAGAGATCTGAAACTCACAGTAGCTTAATCTTTATCGATCAACTACCCAAAGCAGTATTCAGTTTCTATCTACCATATGTCTGAGGGGCGGGAGGGGATGAAATAATCTCTCAGATGCATTGCGCCCGATTGTGTTATTTTCTCCTTTTCTATGAAAATTTCCACATGTTATACTCTTCGCATTGCGTAATAACGTTGTGTTGACTTTTAGGTTCTTCAAATCGTTCAATAGTGTGTTTTTAGTAAAATAAGCTCACATTTTTTAAGCGGTCGAGTTGTTGGAGGTTTTTTAAATATTGAAGCTGTTGAAAGCGGAATATTCTTAAAAAATTCAAAATGTGAAGGGTATCAAACTTCGTGATCCAGTATTTGCTTCTAAAATTTCGTAGAACTGTTTCAAAAAGACAATGCAACAATAAATAAGAGTCTAAAATATATAGAAACTAAGTTTCATCCTTTTTTCTGCACTTAATCTGTCAGATGCATTGCGCCCGATCGTGTTAGGATTAGTATTGCGCCCGCCGAAAGGTTAAGGTTGGCGACCCCCAATCGGTTGGGACTTTTTATCCCACCCGCGGCACTCACGCGAGCCACTTGGGCCTAACATGGGTGGTTGAGCCGCTGAGACGTAATAAATTAGATGAAATGGACTTCGCCGTGAATACAACAGTAAAAATGTAAAAATATCTAGGGTGCCAAAAAAGACAGCATCAACCTGGAAGCGGATGATAGCGCATATGCAAAATATGCGCTATCATCCGCTTCCGGATGACAAAAAAAAAAAAAAACAAATTAGTGACAGATATCCGTATATGCAATCAAGCAAAATCGAAAAAATTAACGCTCCTTGTTATGATTAGTCATGTACTGTACTGTAACTGCAAAACTGAATATGTATTTTTAAATTTTTATTTTTTAACCACAATGGTAACAAAATGCCCTTTTAATCGGAGCCCAACCTGAAAAGTATAACTGTTTTAATTTTGAGAGAATTCTGAGTTTGTAGTGGAATCGAGAGAATAAATTCATTAAGTTTAAGTTGAAATAGTGGTACTGTAATAGTCCTGACACATCTAAACGAGTTTATGAACGAATGCAGTTTATGAGCCAAAAACGAGTTTACGGTTTATAACGAGTTTATATGCCGTTTGGAGTTTATGAAACCTCTCATAACCTCGTTGTAACCCGCAATTCGGTGGAGCTTTCAATTCATAACCTTCATTGTAACCACGAAAAAGCTCGTTTTCACATAGTAAGCGTATGGCTATTTAAAAAAATCTATGTTCAAACCTTAGAAAAAGCATAGTAACCCATGCCATGCGTTAGTCCAGAGTGGCCATCAGAAAATAAAAATGGCACCGTTTTCACACTATTGCAGTTCATAGTATGCGTGAAAATTTTATTCAAACGTCAATTTTTTGTTTACAATTGAGAATATAAAATCCGCGTAATATTTATTACTCTCTTAAAATGCCAACGTGATATTTAACCCTTCTGTTGGCGTATAGATCCAGACAGACCATTGGTACTATATCTTCATGAAAAATATCGTTCAACAATATTTTTCACCCCTTTCCATATATATTTCAAAGGAAACCACAAATGCGATCAAACGTTCGGCGAAGTGTTAACTATGTCTAAAGAAACGAAGAAACGGCGCATCATCGTAAGACATAGTATTTAAACTGTTTCAAGATCCAAAATTAAACCTCTTCAAAAATTAAGATTGATTTCACAGAAAATGCAGCTACACCTTAGGCATAATAGCTCGTAGGCGACGACAGAAGGGTTAATAATTGCATCGACAATATTTTGACGTTTGAATTATTTCGTGGAGTGTAGTGTAATAAATTTGGAGTCAAACACATATGGGTTGTGTGATCACATAGCCATTCTGGACTAACGCATGGCATGGGTTACTATGCTTTTTCTAAGGTTCAAACGTCTTCATGACAAATATCGACTGTCATAATCTTGAGTTTTTGGCAACTAGTGTATTCACAGAATTCTTATGGACAAACACTTTAATCGGTAGGCGAATTATCAGCATTATCACATTCTACATTTTATAAGATTCGCTTATTTATCTTCTTAATTTTTAGAAGATTGAAGCTGTGCGAAGATTACTTTTCGGGTGGATGAGGGAACGGTACTTGCCGAATTAGAAAAATGCGAACGGAATCATCAATTTATGAAATGTTGGAGGAAATGCATTTATTACAAATGTCTAAAATGTAAAATTTTGAGTATGAATTAATAAACGGTTCAAATTTATTGAGTGTTACTATTTTTTTAACTGGCTCTTTCACCATCGTCCGTAGCTATTTCTACGAAAACTTGTAAAATGCTGTAGTCTAGAGAATTTTCTTTAGATTAGCACCCAACCGCCCGTACTGAGTACTGACTAAACGCATAGGATAGGTACATAAATTTACGTGGTCAAACATTCTATACAGTCAGGGCCGGCTTTAGGGTGGGGCGACCGGGGCGGTCGCCCCGGGCGCTAGGTTTATGGGCGCCGAGACCCGTACTTTTAATTTATTTTTTTTTTCACAAATTTGATTGTTGCTTAAGAATTGCTGCTGAATTGGGTATGATGTCAGAATATATTTATGCATGCTATAGTACACAACCAACCAAGTATGTAGGTGTGAACGAATAGTGGAAGAATTGCATACATTTTTAGAGCTATATCCTTAGTATGTGTTCTTTATAAAACTCCTCTGATTACAAATCCTTAAAAAAAATAATTTGTGATGTATAATTTCGGGGATATGAGGGGATTTAGGATTTGTGGAGGTCGTGTTATTATCCATAGTAAGATACCGTTTCTATCGGTAATCATAAGCAGAAATGAGATATTAATTCAAATTTGTTGTATTATGTGATCATCTTCAAGACATATTTAGTTTATTATCTTAAATTCGATCATTGATAAAAACCGGTTGGTTCGTGGCTAACTTACTCACAGGTTCGTCACGTTTTCAAATCAGCAACATTTAAACATTCGTAAAGTTAAATATTTTATTTTTAATAGTTTTTACTTTTAATAGAAAAACAACCTTTCCCTTTGTTATTCACAATCTATCTTTTTTTTGAAAGTTGTAATTTATTCTATTTGTTAAGTGATTCTTTTGAAGTTTTAAAATTGGCCCAATGGCATTATTTTCATTGGCCTAAGATTTAGTATCTAATATTAACCACAAAATCTCTATATAAAAACAGACGAAAAGTGAATGAAGCCAAAAACAACATTCTTCAATTAGAAAAATTGAAAAAACACAAACTGGGTTAATGAAGTTAGTTCTTTACATATTTTGGAAGAATCAGTTGCACTTGTTTGCATCAGTTTAGGATGTCACGAGCCGCCACTGACATGTATCTTTATAGAAATCAGGAAAGAATTTAGTTGGGAACTCACAATGTCAGATTTCCCCTTGAGGAATTGACTGCGTTCCAAAGATACATGTACCTTCAATTAAGAAAAAGGAATAATTCTAATAAGCACATTTGTTTTGGAACCACCAATATCAATATTAAAATATATCAATATCAGGATCATGTTTATGCTTTCGGCTTTATTGGACTTTTGTTTATTAATATTTATGTGTGTAGATTTTTTTTTGATTTTTGTTAATATGTAGGTATTACATTTTAGGATAAAAAGTGTCTTTTCTCACTCAATTAAATTTACAAAAACTACTTGAAAAAAAAAAGTTAACAAAGATAATTGTAAAATTATTTACTTAATGAACATTTAAATGTTGGTGGTTCAAAAACGAAGCGGTGGGCGGTACCTACAAGTGTAACCTGTAGAAATGCAAAGTAGCCAGGTTTCCCGAACAAAACCTGATCAAACCACTGTAGAAATTACAAAATGAAATGAATTGATGTTAGAAATATTTGAACTAAACGTAAAATCGATACTGACTGAAATCGTTAGCATCAAATTCAACCGAATTAAGAACCATGGCAAGTGCCATGGGACCAGAGTATGGGGGTCAGGAACGCAGTCATTGGAACTGTCCACCTTTCCCCACTTCGTCTTCTTCGTCAATTCAACAAGAAAATGATTACCAATATGAAAAATTTTAACATCGAAAAGGATGAATGGAAAATTGCTACCTATTTCGGTGGGGTTTGCTGTCGTCTTTCAGGAGCTTTCAGGTTTCAGGAGCTACTAATTAGAAAAGAAAAGCTGCGGTTGAGTCCGATTAAGAGAAAACAGTCGCGAAGTATGGGGAAATTCCATTCAATTAATAAAAAAATAGACTCAAATTGAAGTTTAGAAGATGGAAGCCAAAAGTTAAAGTGGATAGTTTCAAGGGCGGGCCAATGGAGAAAAATATTTCCGAAGAACGTTCTAGTTGCGTCAATGAGACTGGAGGCGATGAAACTAGTACGGTTCTAGCCGCCTACTGATTTCGTCGCTTCATGTTTCGTAACTTGAACGATCTTACCATACCGAACTTGAATCGTGATCCATGGCCGAAAAATCTTCAGTTTTTAGAAGCTGTCGCGAAAACTAAATCAACGGAAATGGAAGAAATGTCAGTTCCACTTGACAGTCAGAACCGACACTTTTCCCTAAAATTAACTAAGAGAAAACCAGAGAAGAAATCAAAAGGAGGTAGCTAATTTGCTAAAAAAAACCCAAATAAGGCGTTTAGCATTCGGCGGAAGCGAAGTCCGCATTTTCAACGAGGGACTACCAGGACTGGAAGCATATATATGTATGTATTATGAAAATGTTGCTTTTTTTAATTTTCGTTACTTCTATTATATTAAAATTTTTTCGTGTATAGAAACTATAAGGGGGCGCTTCCTTCAAGTTGGCCCCGGGCGCCATTTCACCTAAAGCCGGCCCTGTATACAGTTATTAGATCCAGCAAATCTGCTGCGAATTGCTATAGGGGAGCCATGCTATAAAACATCTACTTGCAATAAACGTAATAATTTACTCTTTTTATACCCTTCGCTCATAGAGTGAAAGGGTATATTAACTTTGTCATGAAGTTTGTAACGCATTAAAGGAAGCATCTCCGACCATATAAAAAGTATACATATATGATCAGCGTGACTTGGGGAGTCGATTGGAGCATGTCCGTCTGTCTGTCTGTCTGTCTGTCTGTCTGTTGCGACGCGTTTTACTCGGCGGGTATTGAAGCTAGCAAGCTGAAATTTTGCACACGTGCTTCTTATTTTTGCAGGCTGTTTGTATGTTTGATTCACCCAAATTGGATAACTGGCTCATGGGGCTGCCATACAAACCTAGCTCCCCAATTTGAGTTCTTCTAAGAAAAACTTTTTTATTTGTGCACCAATTTCAACGAAATTTCACACAAATGTATTTCTATTGTTGACACAAAACATATGTAAGAATGGATGAAATCGGACCATGAGGTAATGGGGCTCCCATACAAATCCAACCCCCCAAATTAAGTTCTTCTAAGAAAAACTTTTTTATTTGTGCACCGACTTCAACCAAATTTCACACAAATGTATTTCTATTGATGACACAAAACATATGTAAGATTGAATCAAATCGGACCATGCGGTCATGGGGCTGCCATACAAACCAAAACCCCCATATTGGTTCTTACCCATTATTTGCGGGTGTGTCGAAAACGAAACATATAATGAAACTAATAATGTAGTGCTTGTACGACACGCAACGAATCGACAGCTATTTTAAACTAAAAATCAATGTCCACTTTACATATAAAAACCCATAAAATGTTCAATCACAACAGTTTTGACTATTTGCGAAAGCGACAAAAACACCTGTTTCGCAAATTTTTGAAATCCTCAAACAAGATCGCTAAATTTCAGAAAATGCTAATAGAATTCATGAAATATCCTCTGGATAAGTAAATTAGAACTGTTTTCTTTGTACTGGTCAAAAATTATTTCAAGCGGGTAACGCAAAGTACTCAGAAGTTGCATTTACAAAAAATGTTGCGAAAACGACACATCCGCGCATTAACAGCGTTATATTTGCATCAAGTACATTATGTGATTCTTGAAACTGGGATTTGTTATTTTCATAATTGAGTTGGAAATAAATGTATGAGAAGCGCTCTAACGACATTCCGATACAAGTAAAGTGTCGATACTTCTGTTTCGATACCAAAGAATTCTGGTATCGATACTTTTATTTCTATTTTACTCGGTATCGAAACGATTCGATTCAAGTAACCAGATGAGTACTTTTTAAATCTTTGGTATCTGCCCATGCACCCACATGCTTTCCGGCAATAAATTATTTCGTAAATCGTATCATTATGGCAAAACATAAAGGTGAATGATTTTATACTTGATGTATGTATCATGAAAAACCGATCGGGGAGATGCAGTTCAGCATCTCCTCTCACGTTTGAATACTCCATTATTTTTGGAGGCTATATCTTAGTATGCGGGCAGCTAATATATTCTATATCCTATTCCCAGTGATTCCCAATGTAAACCATCGCAGGCATCGCAGACAATAAATATATTGTTTCCAAACAATGTGGAAAATAAGGCTGTTTCGAAATAATATGTGCAATATGAAAACAAGATTTTTCAAATGAATGAATGCTTTTTTGCATAACCTACTAACCTCCCGGACGTAAATAAAGTTAAGTAGACTCTTGACTCGATAATCCGGATCAATTATTGCAAGGGGTAATCCGGACCATCGGAACATACGGATTAGCGCAATCACTTTTTTTTTTCTGAGGAAAAACAGTCCAAATAAATAAATAAGAGGAACAAAAGCCGATAAATGTATTATTTCTTTGAAATTAGTCAGCATCATGTCATTTGCCAAACCGTCCCGTAAAAAAGTACGAGACCAAATTTACCATTTCACCCTGAAAATCTCAAATATCCGGACTTGTTCCCAGTACCGTATAGTCCCATGTGGGGCCATGGTGCGTTAACTCAGCCGCTTACAGGCAATTTCGAGTCAACGTTACATTGCATATCATTTCGGAGTGTATATAATGCTGAAAGCACTATAATTTCCTATCCGCACATGTACGGAAATTTTGGACCACGCCGAGATTCGATCTCCGGACCTCTCATTATCTCATTAGAATGAGACTCAACCAAGTAAGCCACAGAGCGTGGTATAAATATCCGGACTATAGGGTCAAAATTGGTGCCGAAATCCGGACTATAGAATGCAAATTTTGTGTCGCTGTAGTGCGGGTGTGTCGTTTTTGACACATGTCCTGGAAAGGACCCCTGAGGTCATACGAAAAAAATAGTTACAAATTCTGAATCTAGGATCGAAGAGAACATGTTACACCAATTTTCATCAAATAATTCCCATTGGATCAATACCCGCAAATAATGGGTTAAGAAACATTTTTTTACACCAATTTCACAAAACCTCCTTGAATTAATATGTATTTATCAAAGCAACTAAAAATTTCAAAATGAATCGTACTGTGGAGTCATGCTCCGGCGACCCCAATAAAATTTTCCGAGTAAATATTTTTATTTGTCCACTTATTTCAACCAAGCCCAAAACTTTTGTCAAAACGGAAGAAACAAAATGAGGAGGGGGATTAAATACAAGTCATAGGTACGCCCGAAAAAAAACTTTTAGCCCAAGCGAAGGGTATCCAAATTTCGGCCGCGCCCGAAATTAGCCTCGGCCCTGGGGGTTGGCGAGCGAAGCGAGCAGGGGGCGAAGCCCCCTTGTTAAATGTTAATTTCCAAAAGCTCAGTATTAAAATATTCATATTCGTTTGACATTCATAACCCGCAATTGTGTAGTGTGTCATGGTTTCGTGATTTAGAAAGCTCACATATTTTTGCAGTTTATGAAACGAGTTAGTGTCCTATAGTGTGTCAGGACTATAATAGAATACACCAAGTTCTTAGGGTAACTAATTTTAAAAGTTCGCGCATTTTGTTTAAGTTGCATAGCAATATCATA
Organism: Microchrysa polita; assembly: GCA_949715475.1. Taxonomy (NCBI): domain Eukaryota; kingdom Metazoa; phylum Arthropoda; class Insecta; order Diptera; family Stratiomyidae; genus Microchrysa; species Microchrysa polita. The sequence continues at coordinate 63,493,575 of OX454420.1, forward strand.
CCTTTGATATTGGCCCATTTTATTTGAATATTTTTTATAGACCAGCTGCGACATTATATTTCACTAAATAATTCTTCTTGAGTTGCCCTAACTCCTAGTGGAGCATGGAGCAACGTTTTAACGACGACTGAATTCAGAGTGTTATACTATAAAGTAAGAAATTGGAATAGAGATGGAACTCCATATAACATTAAAACCTACTGAACAACATTTTACCTTTGAGTGTGTGCTGAATGTAACGTGTACATACAGAAAGATATCTTCCTGTATGTACACGTTACATACAGCACACACTCAAAGGTAAAATGTTGTTCAGTAGGTTTTCATGTTATATGGAGTTCCACCTCTATCTAATTTCTTACTTTATGGTTATACGGTTGTCAGCCATACCACTTCCTAGTCGCATTGTTAGTTAATTATTATTCTACGATAAGAATATTTCTTATAATCTTCTGAATAATAAACTTGTGACGGGTCAAGCCGAGTTTGGAAACTCGTTTCTCTATGAATTTCTATATCACAGAGTGGCGGACGGAACGATCACGAACATAGAGCACGACTCACTAAATGATTCCAACACTTAAAATATTTTTTTTTTTTTGCCCCAGGGGTTTTGTGCATTTAAGATTTAATGAAAAGCTGTTATGTTACTGTTATGGTATCTAGACGAAATGAGTAACTTTTAATATTATTAACCGCGAAACCCTGGTGCATTTTTTGCCCTAATTACATACTGATACAATCGGCTCGCGCGGCGAAGACACTAAAGTAATTTCACGAAGCTGATTCCGAATTTGAAATCAAAAACAAAAATATAAATTGTAGATTTGTCTGTCCCATACCGGTACCACGTTTTTCGCAAGGAACAGCAAGTACCAAAACAAAAAAAAATATCGGCGCTCAAAAAAGCTTGGAAATCCGTTACTGAAAATTTCAAAAAGAACATGAAAAAAAAAACGGTACTGGACTGGTGTTTAAAACCCCGTAAAAGGCCAGTGTTTGAAAAAATCCGGGCCATGTTTAAAAAAACTTGTCCAGAAAAAAGCATACCGTCGTTTATTATTATTTTAAATTTTAAAATATATGATTTTCGTTCTATTAATACATTTTTAATTAAAATATTTTTAATCTAACATTTTTGCCTTTAGCTTAGATATAAAATTCAAATGAGCAAAAAATACCCAAGGATGTGTACTATAAATATCACAACTGTTTTATGGATAAAAGTCCGCAGATCTTTGTTACGAAAATTAAAATAAATTTATATATGATGTACAATTCATACATGGACAATTCGATTTTCCTGAGCCAACAAATATTCTTGTTATACCCTTCGCTCATAGAGTGAAAGGGTATATTAACTTTGTCATGAAGTTTGTAACGCATTGAAGGAAGCATCTCCGACCATATAAAAAGTATACATATATGATCAGCATGACTTGGGGAGTCGATTGGGCGATGTCCGTCTGTCCGTCTGTCTGTCTGTTGCGACGCGTTTTACTCGGCCAATTTAAAAGCTATGAAGCTGAAATATTTGCATTTATTTGCACAAATGCTTCTTTTTGCTGCAGGCAGTTTGTATGTTTGAATCGGTAAAATCGGACAATGGGGTCATGGGGCTGCCATACAAACCCAACTCACCAAATTAGGTTCTTCTAAGAAAATTTTTTTATTTTGTACCAATTCCAACCAAATTTCACACAAATGTGTTTCTGTTGATGACACAAAACATACGTAAGATTGGATCAATTCGGACCATAGGGTCATGGGGCTGCTATACAAATGTAACTCCCCAAATTAGGTTCTTCTAAGAAAAACTTTTTTATTTATGCATCAATTTCAAACAAATTCCACACGAATGTATTTCTATGGATGACACAAAACATATGTAAGATTGCATCAAATCGCACTATGGAGTCATGGGGCTGTCATACAAACCTAACCCCCAAAATTAGGTTATTCTAAGAAAAACTATTTTATTTGTGTATTAATTTCAACCAAATTTCACACAAATGAATTTCTTTTGATGACACAAAACATATCTAAGAATTGATCAAATCGGATAGTGGGGTCATGGGGCTGCCATACAAACCTAACCCCCCAAATTAGGTTCTTCTAAGAAAAACTTTTTTATTTGTGTACAAATTTCAACCAAATTACACACAAACGTATTTCTCTTGATGACACAATACATATCTATGAATTGATCAAATCTGACCACGGGATCATGGGGTGGCCATACAAACCCAACACCCATTTTGGTTCTTCTAAGAAACATTTTTTTGCACCAATTTCACAAAACCTTGAATTAGTGTGTCTTTACCAAAGCAACAAAAAAGTTAAAAACGAATGGAATCGTACTTTGGGGTCATGCTCCCGCAACCCCAATAAAATTTTCCGAGTAAATATTTTTATTTGCCCACTTAATTCAACCAAGCACAAAACTTTTGTCAAGACGGAAGAAAAAGAATGAGGGGGATTAAATACAAGTCATATATACGCCCGAAAAAACTTTTAGCCCAAGGTGAGCGAAGGGTATCCAAATTTCGGCCGCGCCTGAAATTAGCCTTCGCCCCCCCGGGGTTTGGCGAGCGAAGCGAGCAGGGGGCGAAGCCCCCTAGTATTTAATTAAACTTTTACCTAAAATTACAATTGAAATAAGAATGCAGTCATTTTGCTTATATTTGATTTCACAATTGTCGCATGTTTGCAGCTTATCAAATCGCATTTTCTTCTCAAGTTCACAGTATGTACCTGCGAATCCTGCAGCTACGTTTTACTACAAACATGTAATGCAACTTCTCAAAGACGTTTCTCTATAGCTATGTTAGTATGTGCATGTTTATTGAATGATACAACCTTATGCAATACTGGCACCTTACAAGCTATTTCGACTTATAACTTGACAAAGAGTTTTCATTTTTTACAGTATTTTGCAAAGTAAAGAAAAATCAAAATCACGTCCGGACAAAACAACATACATACAAATCGAAATGAGAAATCAGACATACTCGTAGAAACGACTCTTACATTCAGAGAGACAGATAAACATCATATAAAGCGGAGCAGCACGAAGGTGGGACTAGCTGTTGGCTTTTCGATGCAAAAAGGATACATGTATGAAAACATTGCGAGACGTGACAAAATAAATATGAAATACACAAAAGTCAGAAAGAAGCTTCCGCTTCAATTTTTGTATTGACACAAGGAAAATGAAAAAGCATCCAGAATGGAAACAAACAGAAAAAAGAAAAAAAAAAATAGTTAAACTTCCTCGGAAGATTTATACCTACAGATTCGTAGAACAGTATTTGATGAATTTGAAGGCGGTGCGAAAAGGATACACTGCAATGTGAAATATGACATACAAAAGAAGCCAGTCGGTCGGTGTCGGTGCAAACAATTTCACTCATACTCATATTTGCTTATGTCTATTTACACGAGAACTTTGACTCGACTTTAAAATGTTTGCAAACTCATGGCGAGGAAAAAGTTTATTTGTGGGCTATATGAAGTAGGTTGCTTAATTGCTGTGAAGATTTTTATGTCATGATAATTACTAATACTTGTAGAAGGATCTTCATGAAGGTTTCCTTGTACAAATTTAAAGAAAACTGGTAAATTGGTTTACGAAGCATACCCAATGAATTCGAGCAAGGTAATTTAATTCAGCACTTCACGAATATTATTTTTTAGCCATTTTTTATATGCACTTACTTGATTACTTTCGAAATAGAGTTAAATCTGTATGCATCATAAAACATAATGAAACTGATATCAATATAACACATTTCTGCTTCTTTGATTCTTCGTATAGCTTTATCAATCAACTTCTTGTAGCATATGCACAAGCAATATGAAAATTTATATTTCTGATGCATCTCTATCCCTTCTAGATCTTTCATGCATACAAAATTACAAAATATCCATATATTATCTGCTCGGTGACAATCGGATACCCACAATGGTATGCAATCGACTCGCAAATACTCGTATACAACCCTGAACCCTTAAGATGCCAAAGGACAATCTACCTCAATTCTTGCATGAGGGTATCCGTTTTGAAACTTTGCTACCACATGGTTCAGATGATATACTGAAAACGGATATCATCAGATGAAGAGAAATGTGACAATAAGTTTGAATACATGATACATATCTGAAATCGGAAGTTTGTATACAATTCAGGGACATATGCACGAAATTGTGTAGAAGTAGCAGGATGAAAAATATTATTATTATTTATAATGCGAGTAATAAATTAAAAATAATCAACTCTTTGAAAATATATTTGAAAAAAGTTCTTTAAACAGAGTATGACTTTTTCTTATTTAATTATCAGACAATGGAACACATCATCACAAGGTTTAAGCTACAGCTGATCTGCCTTATTAAATTTTTCACATAAAAAAAGTTCTTAAGTAAATCAAAACAGTAATAACAGTCTTAATCGACCATACCAAACGGTGCCCATTAAATATAAAGCTTGTCATTATTTCCCCACGAACCTGACATCTTAGCAGCTATTTTAGTATTGTCTTACAAGTTTGGAAAGATCGTTAAATTTGACATTATTACCATCGAGTATAGCTAATAAATTTACCACAGGTTTTCTTCACGAGATCCAATCGTCTGACTTTCGTTGTGGCCATTTCCAAATTTTATTATAGCCAATACTTATAATGTGTATCGGAACTCAAAGATAAACAAGCCATGATGTCTGTTGTCGGCTCGTAAATAGCTGCATACTTAATCCTTGTAAGAATCATTTATTTCAGTCGAAAATGCGCGCACATTAAATTTATTATCGAATCTTAACAATTTTATATTAAGAATTTTGGAAATTTATTGGTTTTAGTAGGTATGGTTTTCTCCCTAAGTAATCACGATTTTACGCTTAGATTCAAATAAGAAAACTATTCCAAAAATAAAATTTAGGAAATAAGGAAAATACTCGTAATTTAATTCAGCAGCCTGTCAATGTATGTACATATTTGACAAAAAAAAACCAAAACTGAAAAAAAAATCATCTCGTTGTTGTAAAATTCAAATTTATTTTAAAACTAGGGGGCTTCGCCCCCTGCTCGCTTCGCTCGCCAACCCCTGGGGGCGAAGGCTAATTTCGGGCGCGGCCGAAATTTGGATACCCTTCGCTTGGGCTTGGGCACTTGGGCTGAAAGTTTTTTCGGGCGTACCTATAACTTGTATTTAATCGCCCTCCTCATTCTTTTTCTTCCGTTTTGACAAAAGTTTTGTGCTTGGTTGAAATAAGTGGGCAAATAAAAATATTTACTCGGAAAATTTTGTTGGGGTTGCGGGAGCATGACCCCAAAGTACGATTCCATTCGGTTTTTAACTTTTTTGTTGCTTTGGTAAAGACACATTAATTGAAGGTTTTGTGGAATTGGTGCAAAAAATGTTTCCTAGAAGAACCAAAATGGGCGTTGGGTTTGTATGGCCACCCCATTATCCCATGGTCAGATTTGATCAATTCTTAGATATGTATTGTGTCATCAAGAGAAACACGTTTGTGTGTAATTTGGTTGAAATTGGTACACAAATAAAAAGTTTTACTTAGAAGAACCTAATTTGGGGGGTTAGGTTTGTATGGCAGCCCCATGACCCCACTATCCGATTTGACTAATTCTTAGATATGTTTTGTGTCATCAAGAGAAAAACGTTTGTGTGAAATTTCGTTGAAATCGATGCAAAAACAAAAAAGTTTTTCTCAGAAGAACCTAATTTGGGGGGTTGGGGTTGTATGGCAGCCCCATGACCCCATTGTCCGATTTGATCGATTCTCACATATGTTGTGTGTCATCAATAGAAATACATTTGTGTGGAACTTGGTTGAAATCGGTGCACAAATAAAAAAGTTTTTCTTAGAAGAACCTAATTTGGTGGGTTAGGTTTGTATGGCAGCCCCATGGTTCGATTTTACCGATTCATACATACAAACTGCCTGCAGCAAAAAGAAGCATTTGTGCAAAATTTCATCTTCATAGCTTTTAAATTGGCCGAGTAAAACGCGTAGCAACAGACGGACAGACGGACAGACAGACAGACGGACATCGGTCAATCGACATATTATGCTGATCATATATGTATACTTATTATATGGTCGGAGAAGCTTCCTTCAATGCGTTACAAACTTCATGACAAAGTTAATATACCCTTCGTTGACTCTACGAGCGAAGGGTATAAATATAGTGACATGAGAAAGAGTCGCCATAGACCACCCGACTATCCGTTAGACTATCTAACATTATCTTGTTCATCAGATCTCAACGCCGTATGCGTTAATTGGATGCTATTTTAATGATCTGACCATATTTTTGCAATTCCCGCAAGACTTTTGTGGGATGTGGTTACTAACATTCCAATTTACTTACTTTATTGCGTTTTTGGTAAAAATATGGAACGAGTTTAAACGTTTACTTCTTTGACCTCTTTTGGACACCCTGTTATATTTGCCCTACCAAATTGAAAGGTATTGCTGCTAAAGATTGTTCCTACCAAACTTCAAGTCGATGTAGTGAACCTTTCACGAGATATCTAGTGAAAGGACGGACAAAAGGCATTAAAAAACATTCCACAAACCCATAAAAACGCCGGCTGGCTAACGTTCATGGTTTAAACGTATAAATAAAAGACCTGAGAAAGACCCGGTCTGGTATTAAAAAGGTGCTGAACACCCGGTACTGAATAAATGCTAAAAAAACCTGAAAAAATGACACTTTAAAGCAGGGGTTCCCAACCTTTTTCACTACATGCCCCCCTTGCAAGGTTAGCAGAATCTGGGACCATTGTTTTTCTTTTGTTAAGAATTCGCCACGTTGAAAAGTCATAAGAGAAAATTTGCTACCATTGGAGCTTGGATTCTATTTTCGCAATTTAAATTTATGAGCAGTTCCAAAGCTCATATTTAGCTCATTTGAATATTGAATTGATTCCAGACTTAAACTATAAAACATGGCTTCAGTGAGCAGGTGATTCGTCGCACTATGGCAACGTTTGAATTTGACTGATACGAAGTAAAGAAAACGTAGCAGCCGTAGCGGCCAGCATACAGCTGAATTGGCTATTGCCGGAGAGCTACACTTGGCCCTACATCCCTACTACATCAATAATTGAGGCCACATGATCATAAGACGGTTATTACGCGCAGTGGCGTATTTACAGGGGGGGGGGCACAGGGGGCACGTGCCCCCCCCCCCCCCCTGTGAGCACATCTAACTTTTTTCACACCATACTAAAAATTGCAATACCAAATGTTCCCTTTTTATTTTGAGCGTTTCTATTACTAAACTTTGTAAATCTTTTTCGAAACATTATCATCATCATCGCATCATCTTCTCAATTCGCCAGATCTCCTCGTTGATGAACCCTTTCCGTTTTTCGAACGGGTTGAGTTTATTTTGATAGACGCGTGGTTACAAGAACTCTCGGAGAATAAATACAAGCTATGATTATGTCGAGGCAACGAGGTGGTCATGAAACGTTGCCAATCTCGACACGAATCTGCTCGGAAACAAGGACTGCTATTGTCATGTGTGAAGTGACCCCATCTTATGTTGATATAAGTTGAGGAGATGTTGCGGTATCGATGTCTTGGAAACCGCTGAATTGATAAATATTTGAAACAATCGGTTTGATTTTTCGATCGGGCTTGTGTATTTTAATTTGGCCGTAAATTCGTGTTGTGCTGCTGTAAAGGTCTTTAAACCAGATGCTTCTCTTTCTGTTAAAATGCTAAAAATTTAAGTGTTTTGGTGGGAAAGCATTTTTAGCATACATTTTCGAATTCCTACGGTTCGGTGTCTGTGCCCAGCCAGTGGTACTTTCTTCAATGCTTAAATTTTCACGAAGTAAACATCATCGTAGCCATTCCTTCTCATTTCTAGTTCCTACACGGCTGAAAATTTTGGTGTTATTTTTATAAAAAAATATATTCATACATTTCCATATAAAAACTTTATCAAAAGTATATATAAAGTATAAAATATAAAATTGATAAACAAATTTATACAAACCGCTCGAAAAAATAAAAATTGTAATACGAGTGCAGTCGGCTTCGAATCCACAATTCTGTGATTTGTAGGCAAGCGCGCTGTTCACTGAACCAGACAGACTACAAGTCAGTAGATTTCTATGTTGAATGGGTTTCTTGCGTTGATACTGTAGATTTGATAAACATAGTTGGATTGATTCTACCCTTTTATGTTATAACAACGTTCAATGCAATTTATTCTATCCCGAACGGTGTAAAATGTATAATATTAAAAGGGTATTTGGATAGTTTTATTCTGTAGCGGTTATAATTAATATAATTTTTGAATAAACTAACATTATAAGTTGAAAAGAGTCAAATTTTATTCAAGTTTTGGAGTTATACTATTTTATTTATAAAATTTACTCCCGGTTTACACCAAAATTTATAACCGTGTAGTATTCTCGATTGTACCTACTTGTAAAATATTATTCGGCACTTGTTACGATTTTACGGAATCTGTTACTAGATTTTTGACAAAACATACAAAGGCCTCTTTTTCAGTAAATCCCAATTTTGCATTCAAATTCGCCTAAACTTGCCATGGAATTCAAGACCACAATGACAGCCAAAACTTGTTGTATCAGCTTTTCATCTGTGTTTCTTTCAAAAGTAAGCAGAACCACTTTTTGGCGGAATTTGGCCGAAATTTTGCAGAATTTCGGACGATGTATGAAATTTCTCTTCCATAAGAAAAGTGTTCCGTTTGGAATCCGTTTTGTCATATGAAAACAGTCTTTTTGGTCATTGCATTAATTCCATAGCAAATTAAGTACATATTCGTAAAATTCCTTTTCGGCTTCAGGCTCCTTCGAAATACACTACGCAAACTTTTTTAAGGCCTCCGTATTTTGGTTCAGGAAAAGCCAAAAGCAGTTAATGAGTGTTATTCTAAGATCTGTCAGGAAAACTAAACGTTTGGTGTAATAAACCTGAAATGCAAAGGACTCTCAGGCCCGTATTTATAAACATACCTTATTTCAAGGAGACATTGAGTCAAGGATGCCGAAATTAAAATAAATGTCATTTTCCATACTTTTTCATAGAAATCACTTATATTCACGAGTCAATGCATACTTGATTTATTATACCTACCTTAAAATATTATATTTCAAGTCTATTGAAAGGTCTCCTTGAGTTTCGCCTTAAATCAAGGATCAAGGATCAACGATCCCTCAGTCTTGCCAATATTTTCCTATGTAGCTGCTCTCGGGTATCCCCACACCAAAACTTTATGTACCAAATTAGCCCCGTAGTCTGTGCCCCCCCTTTGAGAATTTTCTAAATACGCCACTGATTACGCGATGACAATTTTGCCTGAAGATCCGGTTTTGAGACCAAAAACTCATATTACCTGGCGAAGTCCAATTTTGGCTCACGGTGCGTCAGCAAGAAAAATTGAAATCATGTATTTTATGAGGCATCATTTCAATTTCATTCAAATTTAACAAGTAGTGCACTCCTGGTTTTTCCCTCGGTCTCTATTCCTCAAACAATTTCAGCGATCATCATCAAATAGAGGCTCCTCGCTAATATATGTGGTTGCAGCGATTTAGAAATTGTGTTCATAATTTCAAGAATTTTACCAGCGCATGGCCGTTGTAATATAATCTATCACATTAACACTCGAGTTGAGTCCACGCCCCACTTTGGCGACCCCCACGCCCCACTAGGAGGCGCGCCCCACTGGTTGGGAAGTACTGTTTTACATGTTTAAAAAAACGCTCCTTGAAAAAACGGGGTGTTTAAAAAAAGTGGTACCGGGTATCGAAACCTGTATCCGATACTGAAATCTGAGTACCGAACAGGCCTAGTTACAGGGATCACCTTCAAACTAAAAGTTGTACCCATACTATCGTTTTTAATTAGTCTTAGTGATAATTCTTTTCCTTGCTTTTAGTCATGATTCATTTATTACCTATGTTAGAACCAAGAGAGTTTTGGGGTTAGTAACTACGGAATTTGTCACGCTCTGTGGCTCACTTGGTTGAGTCGCACTCTATGATGCTAGTAATTCAGAGGTCCGGAGATCGAGTCTCAGTGTGATCCAAAATTTCCCTACATATGCGGATAGGAAATATATATAGTGCTTGCAACATGATATACACTCCGAAACGCAATATAACGTTGACTCGAAATAGGCTGAGTGAAACCCAACATGCTCCGCAATGGGTTACGGTATAGAGAAGAACTACGCAATTTATAGGCTAACTATACACTCCCAGGCGACCTTACGCTTTTTTGATATCCTCGTCGCAGAAAAATACTCGCACATACATATCTTCCTGGGAGCTTACTCCAATTAAAAAAAAACTATGGTTGCCGGTTGGTCGTGGTACTATATTCTAGCTTAATTCCCTGAGGCCAATACACACAATTCTTCCTTCCAGCATTGTTTTCATGCAATTTATATTTCAAAAGTAAAATATTTAAATTCTTCTAAATATGCCAGTCTGCGCGAAACCCTATAAATCTATCAATTAATTATTCGACCTTCAAAATTAGATATTTTGAAAACGAGATATATCTAATACCCAAATTGAAAAAAAACTGATTGTTTACGATTACTTTCAAGATTCTTGGATAAGTTGAAAACATTCTTCCCCGTCGAAGAAAATTCCGAATTCAAATCGCCTTTGAATTGGTCTGGTCTGGCCTCCAACATCATGTTTTATCCTTTCCCTATAAAGTGTACTCTTCCACATAAAATGCTGTTTTTCACCATGCTCCCTCATTCAGGTCAGTCTGATACATCAACGAAGAAAGGAAAAGGATAATAAAAAATAGAACGTCCCTATACAAGTAGATACGTAGATAGTTGCCCATAAATCCGATCTCAATCATATAGAACGGATGTTAAAAGGTTAAATAGAATTTACTCCCGGGAAATAATAAATTTTTCACCGGGGAATAAGATTTTTTTTTCTTCTGTACTTAGTATAAAACTTCATGACTTCACGTATGCTAAGTCCGGACATTTTTATGAAGGTGAACTTTCACAGGGATTCTTGGCTTTTATGTTGTGTGTACATATAGTGCGGATTGAGCATCCGAACAATTTACGATTACAGTGAAGGAATATTTTTCAAAAGCTTTTGTAAAGTTTTTTTTTTATTAGTATTATTATATTACATAGTTTATATTATTATTATTATGTCTTACTGATTTGATTATAATGCTATTTATATTAAGAAAATTTCCAGTCAACAATTTAATTTTTTAACCTTTAATGAGTATGTAGATGCGATGACTAGTGGATTTACCGAATTACTCATTGACAGAATTATTTAGTCAGCTAACTTAGGAATATGCGCTCGACTTCGCAGTGTGAAATATCTGTCCCATTCCTTATATACCAGTACGACAGAAAACACTTGACTACTTATAAGACCTTAGATACCTGCTGAGGACTATTCGACAAAACTATTGATTATACATTCTTACTACTACTATCTTTAACGATCAACCCTAACAGCTTTATTGTGTACAACGCAGACTGTTAATCTTCAATCGCTTGAACATTTTCACCCTGTTTGGAGAGTGGAGTGGTTATAATCTATTGCTGATGCAGCAGGAAATCATTTCAATCTTCATATCTCCAAAGACCTACTGAACGAAGAGTGCAATTATGAGGGCAACTTTCATTTTATGTTTATACGAACAGCTTGCTAACAGTATCCTGCGAAAGCGCTTGTGGCTAAGGAAGTCAAAGCTGCCTTTGCATCGTTTCGTGTGCCACTCAATGCATACTTAATTCGGTTAATTCAAACTTAGTTTTTGTCTTCTGCAACAACGGTGACGGCATTATGAGTATAAGCTGCTGCTGTACATATTTCTTCATGCCCGCAGACAGGACGGAATTCATAGGAAGAAAACCGCATGATATGCAACCATAGCAATCAATCATTGGCCAAGGGATTTTCACCGTCTCTCTGAGCTGCTGAAACACAGCTCTACTACACAATCGTTTTGTAACATTGTGTGTCTCAGCTCAGAACAAAAAGGATGTCGAAGACAATGTGATTATTTTCTCATCGAAATTGAGTTATGGTATAAGGACGATATTGAATCGAAAAAGGGTGATTGTCTTATCTTGGCAGATTTGTTGAATCGTGAGGCGATGCGGTGGCGGATCGATTGTTGTCATGATTAGTTTATAATGATCCGGGCGTCAGACAATATACGTACATACTCGTATACTCGTACATTTGTCCGAATGAATTTCAAGAGATTTTCTGCTGATATTCGCACAGAGGAATGAATTGATGTGTGGGTGCTGGGTGTATGGATGAGCTGCTTAGCTCGAATATAATTTCCGTCTTACTACTATACTATACCCGATGACAGAAGGCGTGGGATTTCGTTTTATCTTAAGTTTGTCACGTATAAATTATCCGATTATCAGATTATTTTGATTGCACGATTATATTCTCTGACAGTCATTGCGTGATGAGTTGATGAAGCTTAAATGATTAGAATCATTATATTTAACACCGAGACAGGACATAATTAGTGTTAAGTATTTGTACACTATTTGGCAACTCTATTTTATAATTGTAAGTAACTAACTTAACACTACTCGAAATATTATCTGTCAATAAATACTCGGACTATCAATACACCACATTGGCGACGAGGAAATTTTCCAGGTGAATTTCAACAACCAAACAGGTTTCTTTTGATATTTTATCAATAATTATTAATTTTTGTGTTTTTTTAATTGAAGGCAAACAAAATTCTAAAATTGTTGTGCAATTTTATTGTAAATTTTGTTGGAATAAGTGAAAAAGTGCGCAACCTCAAATTTCACAATGCCCGATACTCCATCCACATGTGATTTTGCGCAAACATTTTTGGAAAATCATATGCCGGAATTTGTTCCTGACAAGGATGATTGGCAAATGTGGCAGAGGCTCCAGATTCATTTTGATGAAATCGACTGCAAAGACCCGAAAATTCAAAAAGCGATACTACTCAAATCTATCGGTTCGGAGGCGTATGCAGTTTTGCGGAGTCTGTGTGATCCGAAAATACCTGGAAAATTGGACTACGAGGTAGGTACTGGTTAACCATTTAAATAACCAATATACGCCGCCAGTCATTGTTTATCGCGAAAGGAAGATTTTCTTCGCTGCAGAGAAAATGCAGAGCGAAACGATCGCTTCGTGGCACGCATGGTTAAAAAAGTTGGCGTTAAATTGCAAATTCGGTTCCCAGCTGGATACGTCGAAGCTGGAGAAGGATCAACGATTCATTGTGTGAGCAGTGATTTAAGAAGTGTATCTCTAATCAATTGTATGCCGATTTCGATCAATGGCATTAAACATTCGGTAGTATGCGATACGGGATCACCACTGTCATTGCTCTCGGCTGGATTTTTTAGTGAATATTTTCCACGATCTTCTCTTCGACCGTGCAATATTCCGTTCACAAATTACGGTGGAAACCAAATCGATGTTGTCGGTGAGTTTGATGTTTTTGTTAAGGCCAAGAAAAATTAATAACATTTATCGTAACTAACATCAATAGTCCACCATTTTTAGGAAGAAATTTTCTTCGTAAATATAATTTCGATTTGATTCAAGTTGAAAACTTAGTGAATTCATTAGATACTGTTTTAAGTAATCTAAACGGGAGTTTTTCGAAGTTTTCGATGGGTCATCAGGAAAATATAATCTAGGTAGCAAATCCTATTTTTTGCAAGCCCCGACCCATTCCCTTGGCATGGAAACAATTAATAGAAAAACAGTTACAGGACTTAGTCGATAATGATGTTTTGGAATTAGTTGACAATTTTGATTGGGCCACAGCCTTAGTTCCTGTTGTGAAACCAAATTATAAAATAACTTTAAATAAATTTATTGTGGATTATAAATATCCGCTACCACGTATCCATGAAATATTTGCTTCTCTTCAGGGCGGTAAATTATTTTCGAAATTAGATTTATCAAACGCATATAATCAGCTTCCTTTAGACGAAGAATCTCAGATGTTATGTGCATGGAGCACCAACCTTGGTGTTTACAAAATGAAAAGATTACCATTTGGCATAAAGCCTGCGGCAGCGATCTTTCAGAAAACAGTAAAGAATTTACTCAGAGGTATTCCAAACGTCACAGTTTATCAGGATGATAATGTTGTAACTGGGAATACGTCCGAAGAACATATTAAAAATTTAAAAATAGTTTTATCAAAACTTCAAAAGCGGGTTTGCGATTAAATTTGAACAAGTGTTCAAGATAAAATATCGTATTTAGGATTGAATATCGACAAAAACGGGTTGAGCAAAAATAATGAAAGAATAAAGTCGGTTATAGATGCACCGATACCCACAAATATAACAGAATTGCGATCTTTCATGGTGAATCATCATTGTAAATTCATTAGGGATTATTCTAGCAAAATGATACCACTGTACGATTTGCGGAAGAAGGATAATGCTTTTAAGTGGAATTCAAAATGTACGGAAGCTTATGAGATGATGAAGAAAGAAATTACTTCTGATCAGGTGCTGGTCCATTTTAACCCTAAGTTACCCATAGTTTTGACAACGGATGCAAGCCAATACTCTATTGGTGGGGTGTTATCACACAAAAATTATGATCATGATTCACTTAGACCGATTGCATTTGTGTCTAGAGCCCTTAGTAAGAGTGAAATCTGAAATTAATTATGGTACACTAGAAAAGGAAGGTCTAGTAAACATTTTTAGTATTACTAAATTAAGTCAATATTTAATTGGTGTTTCCTTTGAATTACACACAGACCACAAACCGCTATTAGCGATTTTTGGTGAAACCAAAGGCTTACCAGTTATGGCGGCTGTTCGATTGCAGAGATGGGCATATTTGTTGTCAGAATTCAATTATAAAATCAAATATATTAAGGGTGAATGTAACATTGCCGATAATTTGCAAGACTTCCACAATCTGAAGTCGGAGATGCTCCTTCTGGAAGAAGTTACATTAATTATGTTGGATTTACAAATTCTTTACGTTTCAATTTCAAAGAAATCGCAATCGAAACTCGAAGAGATCCGATTTTATCTAAATTGTTTGATGCTATCAATACATTTGATAAATTAAAAGACAATGAATTCATTTCTTTCAAGTACAAGTAAAATGAACTTTCCGTTGAATCAGGTTGCATTTTATGGGGTTATCGAACACTCATTCCGAATAAACTGAGAAAATTAGTTTTAGATGAGTTACATCGTTCTCATGTGGAAATTGTGAAAACCAAATCGTTGGCAAGATCATACATTTGGTGGCCAAAAGTAGACAATGTATAGAAGTTATGATAAAAAATTGCACTTCTTGTCAATCATTAGAGGCCAGTCCGGAAAAGAGTTTGATTCCATGGAAATCAACAGAAGGTCCTTGGAAACGCATTCATGTAGACATTGCTGGTCCCATAAAAGGCTATCAATTATTAATTATAATTGATTCATTTTCTAAATGGATAGAAATTTTTAAAATTCAAAATGCTGATTAGAATTTCGTTATTGAGAAACTAAGAGAAGTATTCAGTCGCTTTGGCTTAGTCGACGTATTGTTTTCAGATAACGGAACTCAGTTTACTTCAAATGAATTCAAATTGTTTACTGGAAATAATTTTATTAAGCACATACTCACAGCTTCTGGCGATCCAGCTACCAATGGTCACGCTGAGAATACTGTAAAAACTGTTAAGAAGTCCATTTTTGCAAGCTTAAAGGATTGCAAATCTGATGTCTTCGACACAATAATTCAAAGATTCCTAATGGATCATAGAACCACTAGACATTGCACCACCAAAGATACTCCAGCCAAACTCATGTTTGGTCGTCAAATCAACCCTCTCGTGGTTTACTAGAAAGAATATTTTAAAGCCTTCAGTGATTATTAATAACGCTCTTCGCGCAAATGTAACCGCTTGTCCGTGAAAAGAAAAGCATTTTGTAAATATGTACCACTTTTTTCGGAAGAAATAATTCGAGACTGCGTATCTAATGCAAGGATAGTAAAGATGCGGTATGTGATGGCGTATCATAGAGATCTCAAAAACCGGTCCATAACCCGGTTTTCGAATTCTTGCAAAGCCGATTAGACCGTCCGGTTACAACCGGGCTCAAAGTACCGATTTTCCGGAGAATTTAAGTAAAAAACTTCATACACACTCGTATTGCTGGTGCTCGTATCATATGCAAAATAAAATCAAAATGCACGTACAGGGTGCGCCAGAGAAACTTACTTATTTGAAAAAAAAACCCCCCGAGCGGTGAGTTGGGTGGAAGTTGGAAGGGGGAAGTTCCCAAGTTTGTTACCATTCCAGTCAGTTGCCATCATGATATCGTCTAGAGAGCAACTGGCCTCGAGAACTTCTTTTCTAACGGTCGCTCACTTAGAACATGATCAAGGATTTTTTTCTTCCAACCCTCGAAGAAATTCACGTTAGATTAAAACCTTTCGACGGAAATAAAGCAGGAAGCCTCGAAATGGACGTGCCAGAGTCCTCAGAAGAACATTACGCAAAATCTATTACATAGGTATGTGTGTAGAGATCACCTGAAAGCATGAATATGCAGACCAATAGCCACGCATAAAAAACTTAATTGTGAGTAGGAATAAAATTATATTAGAGCAAGTAGTTGAATTTGTAACAACATAGTCTCTGTGATCAGGCACATGGCATGGTATTACTTCACGATGAAGGGGAAAATTTCAGTGTTTGTGTTGTCAAATTGTGATCATGGCCTTTTATTAATGTAAGCCCGAAACGATAGAATCTGTATTTATTTCAAGCGTTTGACGATTCTGCGAGGTTGATAATGATATTTCCACTTAAGTGATTTAGTAAAAATATTTAATACATTAAAATTCCGTTTTAATTTTAATGAGCCTCACGAAAATAGTAAATTTTACAAATTGTCCAAGATGCCTATATATAAAAAACCAAAATGGCAGATACATGATTAATTATAAGATGTAGAATTAATTATAAAAACCAAGAAAGGCTATATAAATCAGAACGTGATTTTCTTTAGAATCCAACTGGTTCAATTTCAAAACCGTCCCAATTTCAAATTAAGTCAATGAAATGCCATCATCAATGACGATCAAAATTTGGCGACGCAGACACTGAAATCTGAAATCCGTTGCATTTTACGTGTGCGTATGCTTAAGCTTTCACACATTTTCGTTGGACTTATGCGAAATTTGCACTTATTCGTTTTGCACTTATCGAGTCAACTTTGTATGAAAACCAAGTGAAAACTCATGGTGTGGGTGGCAAAGGGGTGAAATTATGATTTTTCGTAAATATCTTGTTAACTGTAATATTTACAGCAAAATGTTCTGAGAACAATTTAACCTTCGGGCGGGCGCAATGCATCTGACAGATTAAGTGATTAGTTTTTGTTGTGCCAATCAGCGATATGAAAAGGGAGAGATCTGAAACTCACAGTAGCTTAATCTTTATCGATCAACTACCCAAAGCAGTTTTCAGTTTCTATCTACCATATGTCTGAGGGGCGGGAGGGGGTGAAATAATCTCTCCGATGTATTGCGCCCGATTGTGTTATTTTTTCTTTTCTATGAAAATTTCCACTGGTTATACTCTTCACATTGCGTAAAAATGTTGTGTTGACTTTTTGGCTCACCAAATCGTTCAATAGTGTGTTTTTAGTAAAATAAAGTCACATTTTTTAAGCGGTCGAGTTGTTGGAGGCTTTTTAAATATTGAAGCGATTGAAAGCGGAATTTTCATAGAAAATTGAAAATGTGAAGGGTATCAAACTTTGTGAGCCAGAATTTGTTTCTAAAATTTCGTAAAACTGTTTAAAAAAGACAATGCAACAATAAATAAGAGTGTAAAATATACAGAAACTTAGTTTCATCCTATTTTCTGCACTTAATCTGTCAGATGCATTGCGCCCGATCGTGTTAGGATTAGTATTGCGCCCGCCGGAAGGTTAAACTAAACAAAATTCCCTTTCTAATGATATATAATACCATATAGCTTATCTTGGCAGATTATATACTAGACCTAAAAACATCCGATGTAATTCCGATTTTTTAGGGCTTTTTTAGAAATTTTTTTTTTTTCAAAAAACCCTTATGAAATCGATTTTGTCCGTCCGTCCGTCTGTTCATTAAATAACTCGCGAACGGCTCAACCGATTGTCATGAAATTTGGTAATGTGTAGAATTGTTACGGTCTTTGGCACAAATACCTTAAAAGTTGGTACGAAGAAGATAACAGGGTGTCCCGAACGTTTGAAAAAAGTCGACTTTTTTAGTTTTTATCGGATATTGACGAAGGGTATTTAAATCAAAGATATAAACGAGTACATCTCATATCAGTTAAAATTTTCCAGTTTCGAGTAACGGTAAAAAAGTTATTGGCGTTAAAAGTTGAACTTCCTTTTCGACCGTTTTTCTAAACCGTTATAGGGATCGATATGAAACTTTGCACAAAGATTGGTCAGTATGGTTTTATATACGTTAAATACTAAGACTGTAAAGTAAATAGCAGTAAATTTGTAAAATTTTAATTTGTTCGCGTGTAGCCCCTCTTACGTTTCCAAATATGAAAATTCTGCTAAGGGTTTTTAGAAAATTACATAGTGAATATGTCTACGAATTTTCATTCGAATAACTGTATCCAAACCGGAAATATAGCCAAGTAAGTATTTAGTAAGGGTCTTTCACAATGCAAGGGAAGCCTCTTAAGCATTTATTCAATGCATATCTTTTATCTTGATGAAGCAATGAACATGAAATTTGTTGGAAATGCATAGATAGAATGGTAATAGTGTTTGCCACAAATATTTTTGAAGTTTGTAGGACCAAGTTAACAGGGTGTCCCTGAATAGCTGCAAAAGTATTTTGTAATGTTGGGATATGTTTATTACAACCTCAAAATGTTTTTTGTCTTGCCGAACCTCCTCTGAATTGCACAATTCTTATCTATTGCTTATAAAACATATGTACAAAAAATATTCACTATTCATCAAAATTCTAAAAGACCCTCGTATTGCGGGCGCAGCCCTCTGTACGCCGGTATTTTTATACCCTTCACTCGCAGAGTAAAGGGTATATCAACTTTGTCATGAAGTTTGTAACGCATTGAAGGAAGCATCTCCGACCATATAAAATATGTATATATATGATCAGCATGACGAGCTGAGTCGATTGGGCGATGTCCGCGTCTGTCTGTCTGTCCGTCTGTCCGTCTGTCCGTCTGTCCGTTTGTCCGTCTGTTGCTACGCGTTTTACTCGGCCAGTTTAAAAGCTATCGAGCTGAAATTTTGCACACATGCTTCTTTTCATTGCAGGCAGTTTGTATGTTTGAATCGCTCAAATCGGACCATGGGGTCATGGGGCTGCCATACAAACCTAACCCCCCCAATTTGGTTTTTCTAAGAAAAACTTTTTCATGTGTGCACCAATTTCAACCAAATTTCACACGAATGTGTTTCTATTGATAAAACAAAACATATGTAAGAATGGATCAAATCGGATCATGGGGTCATGGGGCTGCCATACAAACCTAACCCCCCAAATTAGGTTCTTCTAAGAAAAACTTTTTCATTTGTGCACCAATTTTAACAAAATTTCACACAAATGTGTTTCTATTGATGCCACAAAACATATGTAAGAATGGATGGAATCGGACTGTGGGGTCATGGGGCTGCCATAAAGCCAACCGCCCAAATTGAGTTCTTCTACGAACAACTTTTTTATTTCTGCACCACTTTCAACCAAAACTCGTAAAAGTGCATTTCGATTGATGCCATAAGACATCTGTAAAAATGAATGGAATCGGACTATGGGATCATGGGGCTACCATACAAACCCAACCCCCCATTCTGGATCTTCTAAGAAACATGTTTTCTACACCTATTTCAAAAAACCTTAATGCGTCTTTATCAAAAAAAAAAGATAAAACAAATGGTATTGTACTATGAGGCCATGCTTCTGCATCCCCCCAATAAAGTTTTCAAATTTTTTTTTTGCTTTCCCACTTATTCCAACCAAACCTCACACAAATATTGTTTTATCTACGCCACAGAATTTGTCAATATCAAATATTATGCGAAAACAGAAGGAAAAGAATGCGGAAGGATTAAACACAAGTCATTGGTTCACCCCAAAAAACTTTTAGCCCGGGGAGAGTGAAGGGTATTCAAATTTCGGCTGCGCCCGAAATTAGCCTCGGTCTCGTTTATAGTTACATTTGTCTCTCTGGCTCCTGAAGTAATTTAATTGGAGCCATGGTCATTGGGATAACTATTCCTGTCAATATATAGCTGGCCCACACGGATACTCAGGCTGCTCCGACAAAGCCTACCCATATTTCCCCTATTAACATTTTTCAAAAAGACATGCCTGTAACTTATATCCAAATCACAGCAAGCTGGAAAAAATTTGGCAAACGTTAAGGCTAAGTCCCATTAGACCTTCTACCAAATATTACTTCAATCCGATTAAAACAAAGGGTACCTTCCATACAAAATCACCCGAAAATTGCCTACGAGCAACAGTTTAATTTTGGTTGACTTTGTTATTGACTAGTTATCCCAATGACCATGGCTCCAATTAAATTATTTCAGAAGCTATAGAGACAAAAATGTAACTATAAAAAAATCGGTATTACATCGGATGTTTTTAGTTCTAGTATACAATCTGCCAAGAGAAGATATACGATGTTATATATCATTAGAAAGGGAATTTTGTGTAGTTTAAATTGTTATCAGAACATTTTGCTATAAATGTAAAAAAATACTTTGATATGAAGTATTTTTTAAGTTGGCTAAATAGTTTTAAGTATAATCTAAGTAAGTTTTTATTTTGACTTAAATGTTCAATTTAATAAATAATTGTATCTAGAGAAATACATAATATTGATCAATTGTAAATTAACATTAAATATCGTTTCTGTTATTTAGGTAAGATATTTTATAAAATAATTTAATTGTTAATATAAAATAAAAAAGACTGTTATTTAGTTTCAGAAACAATTTCTGTTATTTTGATCAATATTATATAAATATTACAGTTAACAAGATATTTACGAAAAATAATAATTTCACCCCTTTGCCACCCGTTCCCCCCAAATGTGACGCGCAAAATTGTATAACTTTTTACTGCGTAATGCAGTCAGACCGACCATAGAACAATTTGGCATCAAAAGTCAGCTCTTTTTTGGATGTTTGGGTTTCATCACTTTTTCAGCTAAAATAACTTTACTAATACATACTCGGATTGCGTATATCACTTCTCTAACTAAAAAACATTTTCAATATTTCGAAATCTTTGTATGTATCTTCCCCATGGAATGTATCAAATAAATATGTTATACAGTAGGTACTACATTAATAAAACAAAACTGATAAGAATAACAATTTTTTCTTCAAAAAAAAAATCAAAGGAAAAACTCCCCCACTCTTGAAACGATATGATTGTGTCACACAAGACACAGGTTATACTTCTTACAGTATCAATTCATAAACGTTCTCCGAATTCCAACGCGCTCTCCCTCCCTCTCTTTCTCTTTGTGCTGAGGCGTGTTTGGCAAACACATGATCCAAATTGCCTCTGGATTAAGTCATAAGTGGTTATATCCGTGTGCACGGAATAAAGCAAAACGTTCTCACTTTTTTGCCTTTGCCACAATAAAATCGTGAAGGAAAAAGCGGGAAACCTTAGACAACAAAATAATATTGGGGAAGCAAGCCATCCGGAAGACTAACCAAGGGAGATGTAATATAAACGGAGAATCGTATTCAAGGCCACACGACAGGCATCTTTCAGCCTGCACGTTGCGATCAAGTCGCCATATGAATTTTTCATATGTGTATTTTTGTTCATACTATTCAGGATATTCAGGATGTGTTGCTTCCTTTGAGTTTTTGACCTGTTTGTTTTTTCTCACTCTCGGCACTTTACTTTCAGAAGAGCTGGCTGAATTCATTTATGTGTATTCTGACGCACGAAAAATATTCGGTTGGAAATCTATATTATACTGTCAGTTTTTCGCAATATTATTCGATTAAATTGTGTGGAAAGGAACAGTGGAAAAAATTTTATACTGAGAAAAAAATTTACAGCGTCGGATATATGGTTATAATTTTGTTAAAACACAATGAAAAACATTTTGAAACGCCCGGAATAGCAGAGCAGCAATAGAGCAAACAGACAATTTAATTTGTGTTGGCTAAGGACGTGTAAAAACACATTTTTATTCAGCGAAATTACAAATTGCTTTATGTTGGTAAAAAAAACCTTGCTTTCCTTGTTGGAAAGGTAAAGGGAAATACGGCAAAACTTTTTCAGACAAGAAGAATTAAAAAAAAAAAACAATACTGTCAATGTGACAACCTTGGCGCCGCAGTCTTAAATGAAGCTGAGTACTATCATGAAACGGAATGGCGTAACGCGAAATTCACGGGTGCGCAGCGCCCGCTCTAGCACATACGCCGCCCCGGGCGAGTGGACAAATAGCCGCCCCTTAGGTAAAGTACCAGGCAGATTGATAGTAGATAGCACACATGCTATGTTGTTGTTGTACAAGCGATTTAAGAGACATTTTATTCTTAAATCGAGTTATTTTGGCAGCCCTTCGTCGTTATAACTCATCAGTTCCACAATGGCTGCCGTAGGATCACATATCAACCCAAAAATTCATAGTCACAGTGGGATTCGAACCAACGCTATAGTAATTAAGAAAATAGAATGTCTACCCACTGAGAAAGCCCAGAGTTAGAAGTCCGTTCCGCCACAATTCATACTCTGAAGTGCAATTCATCTCACTTCAGCAAAGCCTTCTAGAGAGTTTGTTTGAAATTCCAAAATCAAAGCTATAAGTGTTGAGTTTCTCCAGCCACATATTATTCACCGCCGGCAACAAATATACAGATGTCAAATGAAAACCTGGCGGAGTTTAGAATGACGTATATACAGTGCTGGAAAAAAAAAAGTTGCTCAACCCCTTTTTTAGCCATAAAAGACAGTTAATGATAAAAGTTGGTAGGTATTTTTTGTTATTTGATTTATTGTGTCAGTTGAAACAATATGAAGACAAATTTTTGCTAAAAAATAATTATATTTATGATTCCGAGGGAGAAATTAGATAAAGTGGAAATAGGGATTTTTTTTACCTATAAAAAGATTGTTTCGTAATAATAAAGTTAATTTTTTTTGGTGTGTTTTTATATTTTTATTGGTTCTTATGACATAATAGTTTAACATTAATATTTGGTTGGACCACTTCTGGCGTTGATTACTGCCCCCCACCTCCGATTCATCAACTCCAATCAGTTTTTCCAGGTTTTTTTTTTTGAGAATCGCTTGTCAAGTGACTATTATTAACCTTTTCAAGGTGTGAATGGAGTCCGGGCGCTTCTTGGCCACTTCAAGTTTTATGCTGGACCCGTATTTTCGATGAGATTCAAGTCGGGGCTACACGGGGGCCAATCAAAAACGTCAACATTCCTTTCATCGAAGTACCTCTTGACCTTTAAATATAAAAAAAAAATATAAATTTTTTTTTTTTTTATATTTTATGATATGGTTATTAAAGTTTTGACTTTTTTGTATTTAATACTTACTTCTTTAGCAGTGTGACATTCCGCATTATCCTGCTGGAACACAAATCTTCCGGTATCACCAAATAGCTTTTATACGCAAGGCTCCAGCTCGCCCTATAGGACGTTTAGGGAGACCGAAGCTGTTACTTTTGAATGAATACAGCATATTCGGTCCCTCTTGTCTCCCGAAAAACAGCCCCACATTATAACTCCTTCTAACTTAACAGTTAGGGCCTCCATGTATTCATCGCTAAGCCTTTCCCGAGGATCCCGCTGAACTAGAATTCTCCCGTCGCCTAATTAAAGCTTAAATTTGGACTCGTCTGAAAAACTGGCCATCCCATATCTCCTGAGTCCATTAAATGTGCTTCTAAGCCCACCGTAAACGTTTTCGCTTGATTTTTAATTGAAATTCTGGTTTATGCACAGGTTTAAGCGCAAGTAATCTAGCTTTTACAAGCCTATTACTTACCATCCTCGCCGAAATTCGACTCCTAGTTGCTCAAACTAGATTATTCCTAATGTCCGACGATGTCTTAAATCGATTTCGACAGCTTAGTAAAATGATGAAGCGATTCTCCGAAGGTGCAGTTTTCTTAGGTCGTCCGGAGCCTTTTTTCGGTTTAGAGGTGCCCCCTCCCCCCAAAATGTTTCAATGCCATGCCACAATGCGTTAAGGAATATCCATCCTTTGACCTATTTAACGAGTGATTAGATTTTCTTTCGCCAAAACCAAAATATTACTCTATAGTTCTGGACTAACGTGTCTCATTTTTCCATTAAAATCAGCCTCTTTGTGAAAACTCCCTAAATTCACCAAGTGAATCAACCTCATTCATAAAATTCAAACTATTAATAGACCGTTTATATGTCCTTTGTTTTTATATGGCCCACTGAAAAGTTGTAGTTCCAATAACTTTTAAGAATATTAGTAAAATGGCCATTAAAAGGCTTGAGCAACTTTTTTTTTCCAGCACTGTATGTGATTTGGGGATTTATCGAAGCAGACCACTACTTTTTGGGCTCATTTTCGTCCCCTTACAGTGATTTCCAGAAGTCATCACTGAGTCCCGTGTGATGTGTAGCATGTCTTTGAAGCTAAGTTCACTCATGGCTTCCACACTTATTGTGGATTTGCCTAGGATCCTCAGCCTCCTACTACCTAGTGCTGATCACTCACACACAATGTGTGCTGCCGTCTTAGCCAGACATAGTCTGCATACATCATCCTCCACGATTTTCATCTTAGTTAGATGCACTTTAAAATTACCATGCCCTGTCACTAAGGCAGTTGTCCAACTTAGGCTACTCCATGTATAACTGAGTACCTGTTTAGCTTTCCTCCCTAGTGGGCTGGTAATTGCGTTTCGAGCCTGCCTAAGTGAATAGCCTTCGCCATCGATATATGGAATGAAGTAAGAGATTGAAAATTAATGCGGCTCTGGCAATGTGTACTGTGTTTCCTCAACTTGCTGAAATCCAAACTACCTTGTCGGAAATTGGCCCACTCCATGCTAGATGAATCAATGAATCCGTTCGCGAGGAGACCGGGCTAATTGCTGCCAAATGTGGATACACGTTTTCTAAAATGCCTGAAAAAAATTTGTTGGTGGTGCATTTCGGCAAGAAAATTCTCATAGAAGATTTTTTTAACGCTTTTATGTGCTGAGTGTTTATGCACTAATTATTTATAGTTTCTTATGGTTTCTCCGGATGTTCAATATTTACTTAGTGGACGTGATCTCCTATGACTCAACAGACTGAATAAATATATTAGGCCACCCACAATCGGGCCATGCAAAACCTCGCACAAAACATCAAAGTTGTGGACAACACACGCCTGGGATGGACAGAGACGATGGGGATTTAAATTTTGTCATTTGTTGGGTTTAGTCAACTGCTAGCCGTGTGGTAGGAGGAATCCAATCCGACCTTGGACCGATCTTTGGAACATTACGCTATCAGCTCTCAAAAGACGAATTTTTCTTTCTTTTTATCGCCACTAGCGACACTTTCTGCATCATCCGTATAACGAACATGTAGCGGAAAATATTAGAAACAAAAAAGTTCTCCTTATGAGAATGGATAGCAGATCAAGCCACTTCAAAATCAGGTAGCCCTTATCTTTGACAATAATTAGGGAAAATGCAAGCAAATACTTAATTCTGATGAAAAGAAGAGGAATTTTCAATTGGAGGACGAAATCAGCACACTATTCTCCAATAAGTTTCTTTTTAAGGAAGAACTTAATTAGTACATAACTTTGCAAGCATCACAGATGTAAAGTTTAGGCAAATATCACTAACCATTTTAAGATTCTAAATGCAGTACTTCCTAACAATTGTGGGCTCTTCAAAGCCTAGAATAGACTTTGCATCCTTAAAACACAACTTTCAAAAGAGAACTAATAATGATATAGATGATAAACATAAAAACTAACGCGTTTCCTAAAGAAGCAATTGTTGTGCTTCTTCACTTAAACAAACCAATATTCCTTATTTCGTTTCACCCCTTTTTATTTCATCTGTAGTTTCCATGGTTTGCTTGACACTAAATCGAAGTTGATAACGAATTTTTCATTTTGGCTTTTCGAGTTTTTTATTCGTGTTTTAGCCAAAAAGCCGCCCCTAAAATTTAGCGCCCCGGGCGACCGCCCGGCTTGCCCCCCCTTAGAGCGGGCGCTGCGGGTGCGTTATGGTATATGTATTTCCAATGTAGGTACAGCTGGCATTGTGTACGAGCTCAAATATAAAATATCCTTGGGCTACTGACAATATTGTTATGAAAATTTTGTTTATAATTGTAATGTAATGTAGGGTGTCCTGCTCCTATTTATGTGGGAGCATAGAATACTTACATTCCTACTCTAGCATCCATTCAACATTATTTTATCACATAATGGACTCATAAATCCTCTCTCGCCTATCTACATTTTACCTTCGCTTGATGTTTCTAATTTAGATAGTTTAGACACCAAATAACTTGTCGTCTACAGTTTGAGAAAATCATAATATATGTACATTCAAACCGATCATAACTAATGTATTATCTGTTTTGCCCCATAAATCCACTGGCACCTTTCCAATATGTTGTGTAATAGTAGAAACGTATTTTCCTTAAGATGATACATTTACATTCGCTATCAGATTCAACCAAACTCTAGCCACTTTGGTGACACTTATCGTATACAACCTACAATCCGCATATAAATTACGGATTATCCATTTCTAGATTTGCGGAGAGGGTGTTGCGATGTCCTTCGGTAGATTAACTGATTTGATCCAATTATTCAATGAATTCAATTCGCATTAATTTAATTGGCATGTCAGATGTTATCGAAGTATAGTTCATATGTTCAATTCTCAATAAATAGGAGGGGGAGAATCAGACGATTATTTAGACAGGTAGCAGTCGGTCAAAGTCCTCGATAACAGTTGTAATATTTTCGATAAGAAGATTTATGATAGTAACCTGCTTGTATAAATATTCAAGATGAAGTGCATAAATAATATATATTATACGAGTAAATACATCATACTTATACGTATGACATGAATATAAAATGAATAATATCGAATATTAGCGAGTTTTAGCAAGTCGTCGAAGATAGTACGACATAGTTTGACATTCCATGTAAAAATTCGCTTGCTTGCCGCGCCTACCGTATACGAAACAGTATATCATCATTTTGCTTGTCCTAAGTAGGCATTGCTGTATTTCCGTATAGTTGATGTTCTGTAAACAGTCGAAATTGGCGAAATTATTTGTCGTGATATACACCCATGCCTGATATACAGTTTCGTATACGGTAAGGAAGCGAATTTTTACATGGAATGTCAAACTATGTCGTACTATCTTCTACGACTTGCTAAAACTCTCTATTATCTAATAGCGAGACCAAGGCTAATTTAATAACGAGACCGATTGGTTCATAAGAACGAAGCTTGCTTATTTAAGGTCGACCAGAATGCTAAGGCCGGGCCTGGCGACGTCTCTGTTCAAAGGGGTTCTAATGATTCCTGCATTAACTTTTGAATCAAAGGTTAAAACCTCTATTAGGTTCAAGACACTGCTTTAGTCTGAAACAGTGTTGCCAGGTTGGCTGCGTGATTTTCCCCTAAATTTAACTTGATTTCCCCCTAAAATGATGAGTTTCCCCCTAAATTGAAAAAAGGACAGAAAATTACCAAAAAGGATTCATGCTGAGCGCAAATTGTGATATGAAGACGAGGGTACGAAGCGTAATGCAGCACACACGATCAAACCAAAAAATTTTTTTTTTGGTTTTTCGTTCTGTCAAAATAAAAGAAAATGTATGAATTTAACAGAACAAAGAATCTAAAAAATGGATTCAGACGCTTTATGTGTGGGTCTAATGGTACCCCGAAAGCATATATCGGTCTACAGGCGAAGCGACGACAGCTACTAGCTGTAGCGTAGCTCTAAGTTGGGCTAATCGAAGTGGGAATTTGCCTTCCGTAGCCAACTATAATCAAAGAAAAATGAAAAAAGTCAGATTGAGGATAGCTCATCCTCTTATTGCTCCTAAAATACATAGTTCGAGAGAAAAAGGAGTCACTCGAATCTCTAAACGAACACATTATTACAAATTTTCTATTTACATATTTATTAGCAATCTAAAAAACGCGTACCAGTTTCATAACAGAAGATGTCGAACTCCCCAATATGTAAATATGTATACTATATCTCCCACCGATATCGAATCGAGGATATTCTGGAGGTACAGGACAAGTAAACAATTTTATTTGTTGGTCCAACCAGCAAATTTTAAAAATTAAAGCGACTGTCGCTGATACCAATTTTGATGGAATTTGCTGATTCGTGTTAGGAAAGAAAGCCCCAAATTCTTGCTAAGGTTCTTTAGGTTTCCCCTAAAATTTCCCCTAAAAATTTTATCACCCTAAAATTCCCCCTAAGAGGTTGAAAAAACCCTAAATTTAGGGGATTTTCCCCTAACCTGGTAGCACTGGTCTGAAACCATATGCATATGTATAGCGAGCGAGCAAACAGATGCCTAAAAGCACGGAAACATACATACATATATGTATGTAAGTAAAAAAAGAAGTTTGAATTGGCGTCTTCAGGACAAAAATGGATAAGACTGAAGCCTTGTCTGCAAGTTTTCCCAAACGACAATATACCTACATAAATAGGCACATGAAGTTATTTGGAGTGGAACGAGACATCATAATTCTTAAAAAATTGGAATGAAATTACTCATTAGATTATTAAGGCATGAGAGTATGAAATAATATGGTATCCAATAAAAAATTTTTGAAACTAAACCGTTTATAGTCAAAATTTTCCACGGTCCGAAATTAGCCTTTTCTGGTTTTTGTAATTTATTGCACGACCAAAGATCAAAAAATTCCCTATCAAAAATCTAAAAACAGGTTTTTTCCATTCATAGCGGGCACATTCCGTCCGCTTTCGGCTGGTTGGTAAAAGTGGTGGCTAAAGGCAAGACAGGGCAAGAGCCCAATTAGCACGAAAAGCGCCGTTTTGAGATTACAGAACTCCGCTAAGCTACTTAAAGGATATACAGGGTGTCCGGAAACTGCCGCATAAACGCACCGGATTATGATTCCTCAGTTGATTTGCAGCAAAAAAGTTGTACGGAACATACATCCTCAGCTTAACCCTTTCGCTGCCACAGGCATTTAAAGATTTTTGAAAAAATCATTTTCTTGCACGACTTAAAGCCTAATATCTCAAAAGCTAGACCAGCTAGAATAGTGAAATAAAATGATTACTACAGCCAACAAATTTACCTGTAAAACAAAACTAACCACACTAAAATCGGATAAGAGGTTTGGTTTTTACAGAGCTTGAAAGTCAAATTTGCGTGATTTTACCCAAAAACAATTTTTTTTTTTTATCTCAATTTTCTCCAACTTCTGCCAAGAAGAGGTGCTTGTATGATTCTTTTAAAAATTGGCGCATAGTCTTACAATCATATCTTCCATACATCATTTTGATCTAGCTCCATAACTTCTATCAGTTTTTATACGTTAAGTGTAGAAAACTAGGGTTAATTTTAGCTCGAATTCAATACAATTCATTTCACACTGCCCCTAAAGATCTGCAATTCGTGAAATCTATTCAAAGTATGTCGAAATCGAGCCAAAATTAAACCTAGTTTTCTGCATTTAAGGTACTAAAACTGTTAGAAATAATGGAGCTAGAATAAAATGATGTGAGAAAGATATGATTATAGGACTATGCGCCAATTTGTAAAAGAATCGTACAAGCACCTCACTTTGGCAGAAGTTGGAGAAAACTGAGATTTAAAAATATACTGTTTTTGGGTCAAATCACGCAAATTTGACTTTGAAGCTCTGTAAAAACCAAACCTCTTATCCGATTTTAGTGTGGTTAGTTTTATTTTACAGGTAAATTTGTTGGCTGTAGTAATCATTTTATTTCACTATTCTAGCTGGTCTAGCTTTTGAGATATTAGGCTTTAAGTCGTGCAAGAAAATGATTTTTTCAAAAATCTTGAAATGCCTGTGGCAGCTAAAGGGTTAAGCTGAGGAGGTATGTTCCGTACAACTTTTTTTGCTGCAAATCAACTGAGGAATCATAATCCGGTGCGTTTATGCGGCAGTTTCCGGACACCCTGTATAATTTTGAGTGTGGGTACGCACCTAGAGCCATTTAGAGAGATTCAAGAAGTGAAGTAGCGCCCCTATTTTCGCCTCCAATTTTTATAAATATTCAATTTCTATAAATATTTCTTTTTTCATAGCTGGTACAATATACAATCGCCTCTGACGAAACGTTGTTTGTCGGGACACCAAACTATGTATGTACATATGGGCCGGGCCGCTTATTTTCAAAGTGTCGAACTTCCGCTCTGAAAAATTTAAAGGTTTGCGTTTCATTTAGGTTTAAAAATCAGGATAGCTTTATTTAAGCTTCGGGCGGGCGCAATGCATCTGACAGATTAAGTGATCAGTTTTTGTTGCGCCAATCAGCGATATAAAAAGGGAAAGATCTGACACTCACAGTAGCTTAATCTTTATCGATCAACTACCCAAAGCCGTTTTCAGTTTCTATCTACCATATGTCTGAGGGGCGGGAGGGGGTGAAATAATCTCTCAGATGTATTGCGCCCGATTATGTTATTTTTCCTTTTCTATGAAAATTTCCACATGTTATACTCTTCACATAGCGTAATAACATTGCGTTGACTTTAAGGTTCACCAAATCGTTCAATAGTGTGATTTTTGCAAAATAAACCCACATTCTTTAAGCGGTCGAGTTGTTGGAGGTTTCTTAAATATTTAAGCTATTGAAAGCGGAATATTCTTAGAAAATTGAAAATGTGAAGGGTATCAAACTTTGTGAGCCAGTCTTTGTTTCTAAAATTTCGTAGAACTGTTTCAAAAAGACAATGCAACAATAAATAAGAGTCTAAAATATACAGAAGCTTAGTTCCATCCCTTTTTCTGCACTTAATCTGTCAGATGCATTGCGCCCGATCGTGTTAGGATTAGTATTGCGCCCGCCGGAAGGTTAATGTGATTAAATTGCACTTATGTTCTTCGGGTTTGGAAATTTTTTATCTATATTAAACATTTAGCATAATCTACCAGCTATCATTTGCTATAAATTATGTTTTCTCGAGCTTTTCGCGACATTCTATCGAAAGATATGGCGGAATATTTATTTGCAGGGGATGTAGGGGTAGGAATAGTCAGACCTTCTCCACTTTCCACCAACTTCAAACATATGTCACAATTAGGCATTGATGAAAATAGCAGGTCGCTAGCGATATTCTGCCGAAAAATATGGCAACCAACAATTTGATAGAAGAGCATGCTTTTTGGCTCTAATTGTGCATTTTCAGTTTTAAAAATTGTTAATTTAACATTTTTTATTAATCAAGAAGTGTAAAAAAAGTAAATGTTGTCCAGTCAAATTATATTTTGTTATCTTGAAATAGGCATAGTCGTAGGAAGCTATAAAACCCATGGGTTGGATTATATCCCGCCCATCATATTCCCGTTTTTCAAAATCCCGATGTTCATAATTCCGCCATTTCAATATCCCGCCAATTAAAAGTCCCGCCGAATTGAAATCCGCCTTATCAAAATCCCGCCAACTTAATATCCCGCCAATTCAATAACCCGCAAGTTCAAAATACCGCTTTTCAATATCCCGCTTTTCAATACCCCGTCATAGAAGGTAAGCATACTTCCGAAAATCGCGCGTGCGATTTATGAAAGAATACTTAGCTTCTATGGCGGGATATTAAAAAGTGCCACCGTATTTACCGTCAGAACAATGGGTCTCCTCGTACGGGGATACTTAAATCTCGGGGGATACCTAAAAAATATCGAAAACAAAATCCCGCCTGTTCATAATCCCGCTTTTCACAAAAAAAAATCCCGTCTTACATTATCCCGACATAGCTAAATCCCGCCATTACAAAATCCCGCCCACGTTACTATAATATTTTCTTATTAGAAGACAATTTAGTGTTTCCCTTAGCATTTTAAATTTGGAAGTGGGATAAGTCGCATTGATGGACTTACTCCATTTTGAAAATAAACACTTTGAAGTTTTTGTTAAGTACCAAAATTTGTGACTCTAAACAAGCAGGCTTTTTTTTCAAATATCTGTTCTATTATTTTGTCATAGAATGAAACCGTCGAAGAAATAATAATGCCATCATTAACTAAATTTTCATAAAAACTGGACTTAT
The DNA here is from genome assembly GCA_949715475.1 of Microchrysa polita. Classification (NCBI taxonomy): domain Eukaryota; kingdom Metazoa; phylum Arthropoda; class Insecta; order Diptera; family Stratiomyidae; genus Microchrysa; species Microchrysa polita. The sequence goes on from OX454420.1 coordinate 63,525,927, forward strand.
GTAACTTTCAAAATAGGCGGCTTAGGGTGTACCTAGTAAAAATCAGTAAACTTCCATCCTCAAAAATAAAATAATACATAAAAAGGCATTTCAAATGTCAGATGAATTTCATTATAAAAGTCATGCAAACGTCAGCACGTGAAAATTTCGCATGGGAATTTTAAAGGAAAACAATACTTTTTTCAAGGTTTATGTATCTTTTTCCTCTTCAAATTCTTAAATTAGTTATAAAATAGTGTTACGTTTTTGTTTAACCCTCGGATGGTTCAGGTAAATTTTACATACGTAAATGGTTCAGTGGGGTCTGACAGACCCCAAGGCAAAAATCGCTCTAAAACTTAAATTTTTCCTTTTTTGGCTCATTTGTTTGAAATAGAAGTAACTGTGAAGCCTTTTGATTAAGTGGTATATAAAAAAGTGGAATTCGGACAGTAGCTTTTAGTATGTGGAAGAAAAAATTAGGTGGTGTCAAATTTGAGGGTAATTTGAACTTATATCAAATAAATCAATATAAAAACTAAAATTATAACAAAATTTTATTTTTATTAGTGAAAACGTATTTAATACTAATTAGCAAAGATAAGTACATCAACATTTCTTAGCTAAGGTTAACATTTTTTCTTAAATCGGGATCCAAAGTTAGTCAATATTTAGAGCAATCTTCTTCACAGCTTTATCCTCGATAGTCTTCGCAGATTGGCTTTTTGTACTCGTTGCAATTGTATTTTGTCTTCCCATCATTTGCTCGTGGGCATTTAAACATTTTTGTCTCTTTGGGGACCATCTGACCACATTGGGGGACCTGGGGCATCAGCCCCCAAAGGGGGAGGGGGCAAGCTGAAAAATGCACAAAATGTCTTCAATATTTTGCACTGTGCTTCGGCGAGTATTGCCCGTTGATTTCCTCCTTCTTAGAAGAGGTTCGACAAGTGTATAGCCAAGTTCGCTGAGGAAGCTCTATGTATTATGTAAAATACCCACCTTATTATTACGCTCATAAAAGTCATTAATTTATGTCTTGACTTAAAAAACATAAGGTAATGACACAATAGTGAAAGGAGATCCTCATAAATGAAAACCAGGTAAAAAACGGCATAATTTGAGTAAACAATTTAAAAACCCTTAATTGAATTGAATTGAGTAAAAAATTTAAAAACCCCTAAATTAAAAAAACCTTAAATGTTCCATTTCTTTCAAAATTAACATATCTAATTTCCCAAATGTACTCTAATTACAAAGTTTCAACCCTTCCCGACTATTATTATTACATTTTATCGTTTTCCAAATAACATACTTTGAAAATTTCCCACAAAACGAAAAATGTACTTTTGTAAAAAAGACATACGTAAATGGTTCGTGGGGTCTGACAGACCCCAGAGCACTTTCAAAGTGCTATAACTTATTAACAAAATCACGAATTCAAACAAATTCATGCTTAAATGAACGTATGTGATACATACTTAAATTACATATGCATCAAATTACCATTCAACAAGTTTTTCTATGAAAATTTTAAGATTTAAATTTCTCTGGGGTCTGTCAGACCCCACTGAACCATCCGAGGGTTAAACTATGAGCTGTATAGGCTTATCAGTAAAGTCTGATCTCCTACCAAAAATAAAATCATGAATCTCAGCGAACTATGTACATTATGCCGTTTAATTTGCAAGTGGTACAAGTCCATTTTTGACGAAAATGAGTTAATGCCATTTTTAAATATATCTTAATATGCACTAACTATAAGACTATAACTAAAATACCATACCAATCTATGTGGAATAACACGCCGAAATAATGAGTGCAAGTTTTCTGAAAAATCTAATTGCTCATATGTTTTATTTGAAAATGGTACAAGTCCACTTTCGATAATAACACTAGAAAACGGTCGCTACTTGTTTTTTTTTTATGATTTGAACTTTAATTTACCATTGTATTGTATTGTCATTTTGTAAGGAATATTTTTAAGTTTAGCTAACATTTGATATTAATTAGTTTTGGTGATCGCTCCCTAATTTAGTGTTCAAATTTTAGTTATGGGGTTCTTTTCTTTGTCTGGTACACCTACTGGATAGGGATAAATATTTCTTATATTTTATTTGCCAAGAATGTCGTATCGCTTTTCTCTTTATAGCAACAGAATAAATTATACCGAAAAATGGGGGACATACCTCGAAATTAAAAATGTTCTGTGTCCCTAACAAACCAAATTATGATAAAATAGAAAATCAATCCTCTGAATTCGGAGATATTTATTTATTTCAATTATAAACGGACTATTGTCCTTTAAATTACAAGTATAAAAAATGTTTATGCTGTCTTAAAGTAACAACTTACATAACTAATAGGATTTATAATTTTCATCAAAATGTACATAAAAAAACATATAAAATAAAAAAAAATCATAAGTTTAATTAAAAGCAAAGCAAAGGAAATGAAAATGTTCAACTTCTAATAAGAATAAAAAAATAAAATGATAAAAAAAAGAATATACTGCCACTGTATAAGCCTAACTGAAACAAAGCATATAATGTAGTAATAAATGAATCTAAATAAAAGAAACTAGATTAAATAAATAAAATTTACAAGAACTTCACTCAAACAAGTCATAAATGAAAGAACGCAGTTTATCCTTGTTTGTATTAAAAATATCTAAATGATTTGAAACTAGATTACCAATGCTTTTTAATCTTTCAATCGGCGAATTAATAATGTAGTTACTCCTAAATGTTGGTAAATGAAATAGTTCATGATGTCTCGTTAATCTATTAGGAACTCTAAAGGATATTTTATTGAGTATTTCTGGTGCATTAATGTGACCATTAACTATATTATAAATAAACATTGCATCATAAAAACTTCTCCTCACCTCAAGTGTGTTAAGTTTCAGTTGGTGTTGTATATTGAAATAATTAATATTGTCACACGATATGTGCATCTTAAAGGCAATGTATCTAAGAAATTTGTGTTGGATGCTTTCAATTTTATTAGCATGTGTAATATAACATGGATTCCACAGAACAGACAAATACTCCAACTTACTCCTAACCAGAGATGTATATAATGTTTTAAGAGCATGTACGTTTTTAAAGTCTGATGTATTTCTTAATATGAATCCCATCATTCTTCGGGCCTGTTCACAGATGTCATTTATATGGTCAGTGAAGTTTAAATTAGTATCAAGCAATATACCAAGATCTTTAATCAGGTTAACTTGTGAAAGCGGAACATTATTGAACGAATAAACAAACTGATAATTAGTTTTGCTTCTATTAAAAATAATATATTTACATTTTGAGTGATTGAGTTCCAAATTATTCAATGAACAATAACGAAAAAAATTATCTAAATTTTCCTGAAGTATTAAGATATCATTATGATTGCTAATTCTTTTGAATATTTTACAGTCGTCCGCAAAAAGTAAAATTTCCACATCCTCAAAGACCGTGTTGATATCATTCATAAACAATAAAAACAAAAGAGGACCCAAATGAGAACCCTGAGGAACTCCTGAAGTTGGCGTAAATTGCTTCGAAAAAACACCGTCGATATTCACTTTAACAGATCGATTTCTAAGATAGTCATCTATCCAATCAATAAGCGACCCAAATAATCCAATGCATTTAAGTTTTTTTACAAGAAGCTCAAAGTTAATTTTATCAAACGCTTTAGTTAAATCAGTATACACTGAATGAACTTGTGAATGATCTAAGAACGATTTAGTAATGTAATCCTCATAAACAACCAAATTAGTAGCTGCAGACTTACCTGAGCAGAATCCATGTTGATTAGATATAATCAAAGGTCTCACTAGCGGAGTTATTATGTCAGTGACCAGGCTCTCGAATATTTTAGGGATGCATGACAGAATATTGATTGGGCGATAGTTTTTGACGTCAGCTTTATCTCCCGACTTAAAAATTGGCAAAACATAGCTTTCCTTCCACTGCGATGGAAAGTGTCCGGAGTTTAATGAGTTATTGAATAGATGTAGAAGTGGTTGCAACAAATTTAAAGCACACTGTTTTAGAAATATTGGAGGTATTCCATCAGGCCCAGCACTCTTTGAAACATCTAAGTTCATTATTTTTTTTAAAAGAGACTCACTATTTATTGATAAACCAGATAAGCTAAGAGAGTTATTCGCTACGATCGGGTTATAGTGACAGTTTTCTAAACTATAAACTTTCGAAAAGTTTTCAGCAAACAAATTAACCGTTTCAGTTAGTTCAGAGCTCCTGACTCCATTCAGATGCATGATGGCAGGAAATCCACTATCAATTTTATGAGCATTTATATGTCGCCAAAAGAATTTCATGTTTGTTGGGACTTGAGATTCTAATTTATATATGTAGCGTTGGTAATCTAGCTTCACTTGCATTTTACATTGTTTCCTTAAAATTGAGAACTTATTATAAAAGTTCAGATCACCGGTTTTTTTGAAATTCAAATGAACAATTTTCTTTTCATGTATAATATGTTTAAGTTCCGTTGAGAACCAAATTGGAAAGCTATCATTTACAGCATGACAACGTGGCACATGTAAACTTATAAGATTGTTGACTACATCATAAAAGTGAGATACGGCAACATCGAGTGGAAAATATTCAAATTCAGACCAGTTAATTGCTTGCAAATCATCATTTAAGGGGGCATAATTGGCCCTTTTAAAATCAAAAAAAGTTGAAAAAGTTCTATCCGTAGTTTTAAAGTGACGACATGGGAGATTTACATTTATTTCTAATGCTGGATGATAAGAATCAATTGGTATTAATGGAAAGTTAGATTGAATTACATTAACATTATCTAAATTTGAGAATACTAGATCTAAAATATGTTCACAAAAGTTTTTGATTTTATTATATTGAATAAAATTTAGGAAAGCAAAAATATCGATAAGTTCTAAGCTTTTAATGTTACGATTGCTTACAGACCATGAGTCAGATGACCAATTGACGTTGCCCAAATTGTAATCTCCAGTAACAATTAAATTTGCTCCAGAGTGTGCTTCGGCAGTGTTCAAAATATCCTCTGCATGCATTTGATACGCTTCAGGTGCTGCATCTGGTGGTAAATAGGCCGTCGTAACGATCGTAATTACTGGTTTTGTTAAAATACGAACGAAAAGCTGTTCAATATTATTAAAGTTGCAATTTATTAATGTGGATTTTAATGATTTATTTATGGCAATAAGAACGCCTCCACCGTCTTTTTTAGAAGATGTATTAGCATTCCGATCACACCTATAAACTGTGTAATTATTAAACCCGATTTCCGAAGTAAGAATATTATTATTTAGCCACGTTTCAGTCAAAATCACAACGTCATAGATTATTGTTGAGAGTGCAAGATTTAGTTGAGACAATTTAGATCGGATACCACGGACATTTTGATAATAAATAGATAAATTCAGTTTTTTGTGGATTTACCATTAATTATTCGCGGCACATTATTAATATATTTTATTGTCGCACCCGGGTCATTTTTTTTGATTACTTCAAGTTGGGATCTTAACGATTCAAGATGCTGGCGTTCTCGAAGAGTAAGATCACCAAATATCTTAATCTTATTGGTTTTTAAATAGCGTTGTGAACTCTGATCCCTTTTAGCTTTTAGAACATTTAGTGAAATTGATGGACTTGATGTAATGACTTTTAGTAGCCTGGATTTGCTCGGAGCTGGTTTTCCAATACGGTGAGTTTTAATACACGTAGAATCGACTTTGATATCCGGTGCAACCTTGGATATGATCTCCAAGACTTTTAGCTTGTCATCAGTGGATTCCTCTTCAGGCACCCCATGCACTATGATATTCGATACACGCTTCCTACGGTCTTCCAGCTCTGACACAACATCTTCGAGATTGAATGATGCTTGCGATGTGGCTTTCAGCGTATTCACCTCATTTTTCAGTACAGCTAGTTCTGATTTCAATTCGATAAAGTTATTATTCAGGTTCATGATCAAACGATCTTTCTCCGTACATAAGGTGCATACAAACAGTGGTGGTTTTACTGTTGATTTCAATAATTTAACTTGCGACCGCGTTAAACCGGCACAAGAAGAATGTTCATTCCTCTTACAATAGGAACAGGTGAAATAGTCATCACTATCTATCAATTGTTCCTTGCAAGCACCACAGTTATGTTGATAAATAAGAGACATATTATGGGATTCAAAAAAGTCACTCACAAGATTATATTACTAAGTCACTTTCGAGGCATATACTGTATATGTCAACTTGCGAGGGTTCGAATCTCAACTAGACCCGATTCAAAAGTTCGAAAATCGAAAAGGCTTTTTAGCGAACAGGCCTTTATTGAAAAATTGTGTTCTTTGTTATGAAGACACTCAAGCACATTCTCAGAAAAGGTCTTATGGGATGGAGAATAGAGCTTTCTTCACTTCCACTAAGTCACAAAGCTTTCTCAAGGCAGTTGGTAATAGATTTTAGTCACAAATATAAAAGGTACCACAATTAAAGAATAAAAACTTATGACACTTTGTTGACACAAGTGGTTACTGTGACAGCTGATCTGTACTGTGTTATGCAATATGAAATTGTTGAGATTATATTTAACCTACTCTTTAAGGCCGATCCACACTTTTGAGTCAGAGTCATTTTCCATACAAGTTGAAAGTTTGTCAGTTAATTAATTAACTGGCAAACTATCAACTTGAATGGAAAATTACTGTGGCTGCGACTGATGACTGAAAAGTGTGGATCGACCTTTAACCATTAATTTCTAAGGCATTTTTTGACAGTATAGGACATGTTGCATTTAACGGCGGAGCATAGACACTTAAAAACCAAAAAGAATTCTTAGAATTCAGATCGATGTGGGTTGCAACAGGATTGGAAATATGTAGTGTCCATTTAAAAAAAAAAAGGATATGCCCCAACTTTTTTATTTTCGATACATAACGATAAAGCTATACCAATTGTAGTGATTCCAATGAATTTTATGCGTTTATCTAGGAATTATCTTCTTTTAAACACGATTGTTGAGAATGACTCCGGTTTTAGGTCTTTCTTTAAAATGTATATACATAGATACATTTCCACATACCCAATTATCCGACACTTTAGGATAAAATATAGGTATTATATAATTTCAGAATACTTCACTTAAGAGTTTTCATTTCTTTTTCTGTAAAAAACAAAAAACAAAATAATGACAGGAATTTTTTTCTCGGGAAGAATATATTTCTCAATCCCGAAAATTGCTTTCATTCTTTTATTATTTACATAAAAAGAAAGAAATGTTAATTCAAAAGTGTAGTTTTCAGAAATTACCTAATGACTTATCCAAATGTGTTGGGAAATGAGGAATGCATTTTTGAAATTATCTTATTCCTACGTTACAATAAGAGATAAATGTTACTTTAACGTTAACTGACAGCCACATAACACTCGGTAATATAAATTATTTCAATCGGATATAAATAAATATGTAATGGTTTCCAAAAACCTTGAATTAAATATCAAAGCAGAGTATAGTGCCTTAACGCTAAACCTACTGTAAAGTGGGATCGAGTTTAGGTATGATATTTTTCTGAATAGTAGTAGGGGAACGTTATTATTCTTTTTCGCAGCAATCCCTTTTCGGAAGAACTTACATCTTAATTAGTACAGAGTTTTAGCAAGCCATACATACGCGCTAAATGCAAATCGAAATACATATTTGTTTGGCGGCGTATCCAAGAACAATTTAAGGCAAATGAAATCGATCTGATAATAAATCTTAACGTAAGGTACAGAAATTTTGCTGACAAAAAATAAGAATTTCGCATTAACTAATTTTAAACATTAAAAATTTCGCTAAAATTCGCATATAAACGTATTTTTGTACGTTACAGTGTTGTTTTACTTTCTTTTACTAAAAAAATCTGCATATTCGCAGTGGAACGAGTGTTCAAAACTACAAAAAAAAAAATATCGATTATAATAAGCAAAGAATCAACTACAACAACACTTCTCAAGGATTTGCAATAAAAAAAGAACGCAATTATTGTTGCGTTTTTTTTTAGTTTTTTTTAGGTATTTTTCATTTAAACTTCGTGGCTCGCCGAACAACGATAAAATCTTTTGCTACAAACATCGCATTGCAGAAAACAAAGTTCATTCATCAAACCTCTGACTAAACACCTTGCTCGATGTTTGTTAAGAAATAGTGCTCGAGGTTCTGCGAACTCCCTGCATTTGGGAATATCTCTATTCTCAACAATCAATCTCAGATGACAAATATCTTCCAGAATTGAATTATTTTGGAGAAAAATTAACTATCCGCGAAAAAGGACGGAATATTTTGCTCTATTCTCAAAAATGATCAATTTTCGCCGAAATTCGCATCTATTTCTAAATCGAAATTTCCGTACCTCTAATCATAACCTTATCACAGCCTATTGCGAGACGTACAAGGTCGATTCCTACACCACAACCGCTTGCTAAAACTCTCTAAATACTATTTTTACGTAAATTAGCTACGTTATTGCAATTTTTGCAGCCAAAAAGATGAAAATTGAAAACTTCTTAGAAATGTTTTTTTTTCGGTCTAGGGTATAATTTTGCATGGTTGTTATATCCCATTATAAAGGAAATTATCTGTGCTTTAATTCACCCTTACATGATTTTGCTGTAACTTTTATCGTTTGCAAAATAATTCAAGAAATGCAAAATAGGCTTCTTACCCCTTCTCCCCTATACTCCCTGGCAAACTATTTTCAAAAACAAATTTATATAGATAAAGTTCAAAGTGTTTTCTCATGTTTTAAACACAATTTCATTAATAAATTTCTACTATGACTTTATATTTGATCAAAACGCAAACCCTTCAATATCTCAAAACATTACTAAATGAACTTGTTACACTTTCAAATAGAACGGCTCTGCATTTGATAAAAATAATGAGAAATAAAGAAACTGAAACTGAAACAATACTTTTCAGGGTTTTTTAGATTTTTCGAAAAACCCTTATGAAATCGATTTTGTCCGTCCGTCTGTTCACTAAATAACTCGCGAACGGCTTAACCGATCGCCATGTATTTTGATAGGAATGTGCAGAATAGTAACAGTCTTTGGCACAAAATACTTAGAAGTTGGTAAGGCAAAGATAACAGGGTGTCCCAGAGAATTAAAAATTTGTTCACTAAATAAGTCGCGAACGGCTTAACCGATCGTAATAAAATTTGATAGGAATGTATAGAATCGTAACAGTCTTTAGCGCGAAATACTTGGACGTTGGTAGGACGAAGCTAACAGGGTGTCCCGGAGACTTGAAAAAATTGACTTTTTTAGTTTTTATCGGATATGAACGTATCGGTACTCAAATCAAAGAACTCGATGGGTACATATTATATCAGATGCTTTTTTCCAGTTTTAAGGAATGGTAACGGCGTTATAGCTAATAAATTCAGTTAATATGTGTAGCCATGATACATAGTAAATATATTTTTGGATTGGTCTAAATAAACGCGTTCCAGAACGAAAGGCGTTAGTAACACATTTACAAGAAGCATTTCAATTATATTGTCCATAATTCTTATTTATTACCTATAAAATATATGTGCAAAATTAATCACTATGTATGTATCCAAAATCTATAAAAACCCTCGTATTGCGGGCGCAGCCCTCTGTACGCCGGTATTTTTAATTTGCTTGAAATCCGTTCAATAGAGTGTCGATGATAATGAGTTTAGCTGCAAGGCGTTTTGTAGAATTTTCCACAGTATTTTATTACGTGGAAATGATGATTCCCAATATTTCGTGTGAAAATCCAAATTAACAGTTTCTGTCAATAATTGAAAATATATGTATATAAATTTTCAATTCAGTTTGTAATCTGCTACTTGGCAAACTGCAAATATGTATGAAAATTCATATGTTATTAAATTATCAAGTTACCGGTATTTAACCCATTAGTGCATGAAGCTCCCTAACAACATTTTTTGTTTTTGTCAATTATTATGAATTGATGTAGCGACAAGGAAGTACTTTTTTAAGGATTTTTTCGAAAAAATAAGTAATAGTAGATTTACAAGCCGTCCCCTATAAGGGACACTATGCACAGCGGTCAGTTGACGATTGAAAAAATCGACACGAATAACTTGTATTGTATCCGTCGAAAATACTTACACCGGATAAATAGTGAAGTAATTTGACGGATATGGAATAGAAATCAATGAAACTTATAATAAAATATTTACAAATTTTCTAATTACTTGGTTTTAATCCTTTATTTCTTTAGTGAGCAGATCGATGACTTTATCCTCCCCAACTCCAAAACTTTTGGAAACGACATCAGCATATTTTCCCATATAATATGAAATAAATACATAATGTCTTCCGCTTGAATATAGTGCCCAAAACAAAATCTAATTAGTTCTCCACGGATAAATTTATTGCTGGCTGGCTGGTTTTACGGTAATATGGAATCACCACATAGTTCTAAGTGCATTCCGCGGGCTCGGTTGCCCGTTGGACTCTCAGCCCCGGTTGAAAACGCAGCCTTCCCGCTTTATAGCGGTTCACAACAGGTACTAATACCCAAGGGATGACTCCAAGTAGCTAGGAATTAGCACTTTTTCGTGTCAACAGCTAACCCTTTTAAGGCCCAGAGCCGGTGTGGAAGGGCTGTCAGCTGTAGCCAACCTGCATCGGAGAGGGTTTTGACTCCCTTCTCTGTGGAGCTTATGTTGACGTTGATGGTGAAGCCACTCACAAGATTTCTCTATCCCATGACATAAACACAGACCCCACTGAGGAGTCTTTGAACAATACAAACGTTTATTTGGTAATTTCGACACTGAACCAAAAGTTGTCGTAAATGCTATGAAAACCATCTTCAAATTAACGAAAAACTTCATTAAAAAACCTCCAATGTTCTTGTTCGTCACTTCAATGAAACAAGTTTCGTTACGTAACGAAAACATTCTTTATTTCGTATAAAGTCTTTCGTTGATATTATAGCGGAAATTTCGTACAGTTGAGGAACGCGATTCTCCATTTGAAGAAATGATTCTTCAAAGCGAATATTCGGTTTCGTTATTTTTTTTTTAATACAAAAAAAATGACGCACACAGCATTGAACCTAGGCACAAGTGTAAGGGACATTTCATTTGCCTCAATACGCTTTGAAAAGCATTATAAATTACCTGACTACAGTGGGATTCGATCCCGGGATCCTATGATTTGAAGACCTGCACCCTACCTACTACACCAACCAGACTACACGTGCTGAAGGTTACTAAGATCCACATAAAGTATTTGTCAGAGTTAAGAAAAGCTTTCATTAATGCTATGAACAATTCGTCAATATCGATATCATAAAAAATATACGTATCGTTGAACCAGAAAAACTTCCTGAATGTAACGTAAAGATTCTTCAACATGTTCCTTAATTTTAACAAAATTTTACGTTAAATTTACAACAAGGAAAATAATCATTAATTTTATGAAAGAAGTTTTTATTAACCTAATAAACGAATATTTTCTTCATGTCAATGTAAATATTCGTGATATTGACGAAAAAAATATAAACGAATCAGATTTCTTTAATGTGACGAAATATGGCGTAAACCTTTATGAACGTCTACCTTCTCATAACGAATAATTACGTTATGGCAATGAAAATAAGTCAACGAATGCTATTCGTGGATAATAGGAAAGATAATTTTTTCAGTGGAAAGCAATCGCTAGATCGTCTAGACTGAAAATGCATCTGACATCAGCATTAAAAGCCCCATTTTAAGATATCTTGTTTCATTGCCATCAATAGGGGTATAGCAGAAATGTTGATGTCTTCAAAAAGACGACCCACCGTTTCTAATTTTTCTTTAATTTCCGCAGCTGTGAGTCTATAAAAATATTTCACCAACTGACCTACGTGCACAATGTCCCTTATAAGGGACATCGCAAAACATGCTAAATTACATTTATAAATCTATGACACCACGACGCTTTTTCTTTGATTAGAATAATAGCCTATACACATTTTAACGATTATTCAGTAAACTAGCACTTCAAAATATTAGCAATTTTTATTTTTTCTCAACAGCCCTGAATTTGTCGATTTTTAAAAATTCCGCCACTCATTCTTTTCAATAAATAAACTACACCAGGCAATAAAAATATTTGAATACGAGTCTGTTTGATAACTGAGATGTTAATAGTTGCCACTGCATACACACTTCCAGTGCATAGTAAAAAACCTGACCATATAACGGGAAAAAGTGGGTGTCCCTTTAACCCTTCTGTCGGCACAAAGGTCTGGCCAGACCTTTGACACTATATTTCGGTCAAAAAAGTATAGAAGATGAAATTGCAGCGACTTCATACTTCATGATATCCTAAAATAATAAATTAAGAAGCATTTTTAAAAAAATTGAAAAAATCGTTTGAAGTTTTGAGCATGTTTTTGACGAAATTCAATTTATAGCGCTTTTTGATACCCAATAGGTCTGGCCAGACCCATAGTTTTTCACCCCATTTTTCTCTACAGGTAAAAATTCAAAATATCACATTCTCTTAAAATTATTTTATTTATGATGTAATAATATCATTGTCGTGCTCTGTGGCCGTGAACGTTCGGTCGCCCCTCTGTGAAATAGACACTCATAGAGAAACGAGTTTCCAAACTCGGCACGACTCGTCGCAAGTTTATTATTCAGAAGAAGATGATAAGAAATATTCTTATCGTAGAATAATAAAACTAAAAATGCGACTAGGAATTGGTATGGCTGACAACCGTATCACTCCGAATTCAGTAGTCTTTGTAACGTAGATGACTACACACGGTAGTCATCAACACACCATGCTCCACTAGGAGTTACGGTAATGAAGAGAGAGAATAATTTCATTAAAATTTAATTTGCACTATAAACAATAAAAAATTCTGAGATTTTTGTTTAAGAAGCCGTGAAGTTCGGAAAATGAGTATGCCTAATTTTATCATGTTTTATGACATCACCTAATCAACTGAGATTTGATTCTAGGAAATTCAAAGCAATTTTATTTCCTCTGTAATAGTAAGGACAAAGTATGAATGACTTGCGAACGTCTTTCTAAATAGATTTTACCAAGAAATTTACGAAAAATATATAATGAAACTTTCTGCTAGATATACGCCGTGAAAATACAAAAGCAAAAAGAGAAGAAAATATGTGAAAACCATGTTTGTAGTAATACCACCTCAAAATATGTCTACCTTCCCAGTATATCTACAAAAATGATATAAAAGCTTTCATTGTTTAAAAATGTTAGTTTAGAATTGGCAGAATGACTCTACGTATAAAAATTTCACTTTTTCTAAAAAATAAAAATGTTTTCTCAGTAGGTCCAGCCAGACCTATTGGGTATAGAATATGCATATTGTTGTAGGTGCCGACAGAAGGGTTAAGGGACACTATGCACTAATGGGTTAATTTTTTACGGTAGCATCACTCTTGAAAATTTAAATGCCATATTCGTGTTGTTAAATATAAAATGATACGTTAAAGGACTCGCTCCAATAAATTATAGCTCAAAGAAAATGATTCCGCAATAAATAAATACTAATTGGAAATGTTACCTTTTTATCAAGTCAAACAATTAATTAGCAGTGGTGTGTATTATGTAATTATACCAGCACGCCATTAATTGAAAAATTTATTCGCATTGGATGAATTTTCATCGTCATGTTTTTTTTTGCTGATGAAATGATTTATGATAATATTCAAGAAGCCACGACGAGTATACATATAGGTAATTTAGGTAACATGTATATAAAGATTGATGTACAATCGAAACTATAACGCTGAAATCGATAGACATCTTAAATAATAAATGTCAGCAATTAGATGCATACTGAGAGAGAAGTAATTGCAATACATTTTCCAAACATTCTAAATTCTAAGCCTGGAAATATTTAGTTAATTATCTGCTTTCCATTCTCTGAGTGCAATAACAATAAATTACCGTTAATTTTATACCAAGTACGAGTATAGTTCACTTCACATGTGTGTTACAGAATTTACTGTTCAGATAAGATTGTGTCATAAATTCACACAAATACGAATAAATGTATGCATTATATAGATCTATGAACATACAACAACAACAACATTGGTGTTTGTTAATCAGATCCACACATGTATTTGATTGAAATAAATTGAGAGGATATCCACTTGGTTCTATGTGTGCCTTGTTGTGTGATTGCAATATCCATGCGAAATTGAAAATTTATTTTGTCAGCTGAATTAATTTTCAATTAACAAAAATTCCCATTTTTCTGATTTGGTAGTTGTTTATTTAGGGATACAAAATTCGAAGTTTTGTCGCTTATCAAATCTCGCAGATATTTTTTTGTTGTTGAAACACAACATCAAGTGGGGGTGGCTGTATATCTTTTAGACAATGAACAAGCCTATCCAGTATAGTATCCAGCAAACCAATATTCTTCAGACACGTTCACTTTTCCGGAACCGTCAATACTACTACTACTTTTCAATATAAATATCTGACAGCACTGGAAAATTCCTAATACGTTTTCCACACATTAAAAAGTCATTTATCACACAATAACCTCTCGGGTATTTTCTCATCAGCACCAAAATATCCCCGATATCGAAATCAAATATTCAGGATAGACATTTTAGCACCATAGTCGTATAGCGATCATCATCCTGAATTTGGAGCGAGTTCCTTTATGTACCTATGTATGTAACTTCTAAATTCCGAGTTGGAGTGGATTATAGATTCACGCGAAGCAAGGATAGCAGTATGCAAGTAGATAAAAACCAAAGGATAGAAGGAAATATAAAGTTGAGTAAAAATCATCCTTTAGGTGATGTGGGCATTGAATCGTATGTGAAAATCATAGCGAAACATGCAATATAAAAGAAACAAAAAAAATCATTTTAAATTGGTAAAAAAAGTTTTTGATACCGATCAAATATTAAATATGCTTTAGAATATCAACTCTCTGAAGAATCGTCCGTATACTTAAAATTGTTTAGTTAGGTATTCCTTTCACTTCTCCTTTTGCAAGAAGTACAGTAGGAACGAATCCTTGGCTATCCTTTCCTGAAGCACACTTCGTACAGTCTACTGGAAAAAATTTTAGTACGACTTTACTTTGACTTCAAGTAAACCCACATTACAACAACTACACCTTACCTTCAGATATTTGTGCATATGATTTATAACCTCAGAGCAACACATATAGGTGCACCAAATTCCACTAAACCCCATCAATTTCCGGTAGGTAACCAACACACATCTAAGCAGAAAAAATTGAAAGAGCAGTAGAGCATACATAAATTTTAAGTGTAAGTACAGAAGTGTACAGAAGTTTTAAGATGAATGCTGCCGCCTATTCGGAAAATTATGAGCTCGTATGTACGGTGAATAAAAAATGCGGACAAGACAGGATAACCAGAACTAAACGAAATGCTTCCGGCATATAAAGGATATAAAAGAGCTACACCTCGTAAATTAAAAGATATGACAAACGCTTTTGCTGCAGGCTTATTCGAAATAGAAAAGGTGAAAGAGAGGATTATATTCGGTCGTGCTGAATTAAATTTACAACAACTGAATAGTGATTTTTGTGTCGAGATTAATTGACTAAAATTAAAAAAAAAAGTTCTTGTCAGAAATATATGTTCATATGTCTTGTTTATTTTATAACGAACCAAACCATTCCATTGTCTCTAAAGTTTGTCCGTAAAAATTGCGCACATTTTTCCTCCCATTCAACCCAACACATCATATCACCATTACCTTTGATAGTCCCTAAATATTTATAAAAGTTATACCGCGTCAACAACATACTATATCCTTTTCCCTAGTGACATAACACAACCAAATGCGGCTGCTCTACCATATAGGGCGAGCCCAAAAAGAGTTTTGTGGCCACTTAAGCGGATATTAACGAAACAACTTCACAAATTGTCTTCAATTGCCTAGGCGACACTCCCGGAGATGTCTTTGGCTTGTAAGTTTTTTTTTTATTCTGGCTAGTTTTGTGTGGTGAACGAGATGTGGTCAGAAGTCAGAAAAAGGCAGGCATGTGCACACAATTTGTGATGGAAATGATTCTTTTGGGGGTAATTTTCCACAAGTTGACCCTAATGTGATCGTACAATGGTCAAGTTTCCATGAAAAACTTATCATTATTTTCAGGAAGGTATGAGATTTTTGCTATAAAGATAAATATTTTGAAAATAAACAAACAAACTTGTATACAGAGACAGTGAAGTCTTCTGTGGCGAAGTATGTGTCGTTTGAAAATGGAATGATGATTTTGTTTCTGGAAATGTTTTTCTTTTTCGTCCTTTCTAACGAACTGTGTATTTTGTTCTGAATGTTTCTAAAGTTGATGACCAATTCCCACAAATAATATTTAATGAGAATGAGAGTCATAGTCACACATCGCACATCGCTCAGACTGTAAGGGCACAACCCTACAATGCTTGTATTTTGAAGAACTTTAGATTGATGCTGGGCGTGGTTAAATGTCCGTGTATGTATGTATTACATAAAAAAAAATTGCAGCGCGTATAGAAAATGCGTAATGTGTTAATTTTGAGGTTGAATCTTCGGCATAAGGTAACCGGCAAAATGTATGTCCATTATTCTAGATCTCGACTCTTTTATTCCGAAAGTGGCAGAGAGAGCGGTTGACCTTCACCTATGCTGACGAACTGGGCAGTTGTTGTTGTTGTAGCGGCGCAAGTAAGGGGGGGAAACTAGTGTCATTCGTAAATGGTTGGCATTCTCTCCTCAAGTTCGAGGCCTAAGAAGGCTGCCACCTCAATGGGTTTTTCCCAAAGCGCAATGGGTGTTAGATGCGTTGGTGCGGCATTACAATTGAAAAGGTGGTCCACGTTGTGCGGGCTGGCTCCACATGCTGGACAAGTGTCTGCAATGGTGCTGTCGATACGGGTCCAATATGAATTTAGTCTGGAGCACCATCCAGATCGAAGCTGAGCCAAGGTGGTACGTGTGGCTCTAGGTAGTTCGTCATTGGAGATATCTGGTGGTCGAGCTCGAAGGACACGGTTTAATGACAGATCATTCGTGGCTATTGTTACCTCGCTAGTATGCAACTGCTTTAGAGCCGCCTTGTAGTTGTTGGTGTTATCGAGGGGAACTCTTTTGAATCTCTGGACTTCCCTTTCCTTGTCCCTTAATGTACGTCTAACATGACGTGGAGGTGGGGTTTTGTCCATAAGATCGAAATTCGGGTGTTGACTACGATAGCAACCAACAAGATATTGCTTTGCGAGTAGCTCATTATGAGTTTTTAGATTAAGCAGCTTAGTTTCTTGGTGGAGGTGATCTTGTGATGTCATACGTACACATCCAGTGATTGTACGCATAGCTGCATTCTGGCACGTTTGAATCCGTTTCCATCGAGTGTTGCAGAGATTGTTTGTCCATATGGGTGCGGCGTAGTTTACCACTGAACGACCGATGGCTGTGTAAGTGGTGAGTAATGTCTCTTTATCAGTTCCCCATTTGCTGCCAGCGAGAGATTTTAGGATCTTGTTCCTACTCTTCAATTTGTCACATATATTGTCGGCGTGGCTATTGAAAATGCCGTGATTGTCAATTGTGACGTCGAGGATTTTTGGGTGACGGACAGTGGGGACTACGGTGTCGTTTACACTATTCCTGGTTGTACGTGGTAAAGAGGGTGGCCGAGGATTTGGGTGCTGATAGCTTCAGGTTCTTGCTAATGAAGAAGGTGTTGAGCTCTTCTAAGTAGCCGTTGATACGGTCGCACATGTCTGAAATATCGTTGCCGGATGTCAGGATGGTACACTCAGAGAAATATTCTTTAATATTGAACAAAATATATTTAATTCAAACGATTTGCGCTTTTGATTTTGCTCCACAAGCAAATGCGTTTAATTCTAACGAGTGGCGTTTCTTTCAAAAGCATAATGAGTTGTAAAAAAGCGTTTGAATTAAAAGAATTTGCCTTTACCTGGAAAGAAGGAGCCAGTCGTATTAAACGAATTCTTCATTGAAATAAACACTTATTCTTTGATTGTAAACGGGTAACACATTTTGAATAAATGAAAGGCAATTGTATCAAACGTCTCCATTTTCATATTGAACATTTTTGTTACTTAAATTAAACGAAGCATTCTTTTTAATGAAACGGTATGGATTTCGAAAGTAACGAATCCCGTTTTCATTTCATAGAAATTACCCCAATCAAAATAAATGAGTTTTATATGGAATCTTCTACTGAAATAAAATAATACATTCCGTTTGATTGTCCATTTTCCATTCGATTCGATACTTACTGTTACCTGGGTTGATAAATCAATAAAGAATAAAACTTATGAAAACTTCACAAAAACACTTTATTTTCTATTTAGGTCTAATTTTAATATGATGAATACATTACACTTATATTTGTACACCCGCTAAACTTAAATTGCAAGCGTCCATTCCTCCAGATGAATGCAAAAGTACATTCTCGAAAATAATCTTAACATCGAAGAAGATTCTAATGACATACGCGTTTGTTGTTAGACACTACACATTTGTTTGGAATTAATATGAACACGTAAGGGGAGATTCAGACTATAGACAAGATTTACTAAATCCTAGATTTAGTTGACAGCTGTACCATATTGTACTGCAATTTAAATAATGCAAGTACATTCTACGATGCATTTTGAATTTAGTGACATATGATTCGATCTAGTATCCAGGGTTTTGACTGGATTAATTTTAATCTACACCAGGATTTGTTCGTAGTCTGTATTGGCTATAAGACTCATCCCAGAAGTATTTACTACCTGTTGTGCTACGTTGTAACAAATAATATTTTGGCATCGTGTCCTTTATTGTAGAGAGAGAATGTATTTTGTCAATGCACAAATTGTTACACGCATTTATGACAAAGAACGAGTTACGGATGTAGGTATGTGTATTTATTACGTAAAGGAATGTATACACATTACGATGTAATGCGGAATCTTTTAATTTAAACGACCGCCGTTTGGGGTTTAGCTGCTCTTTTGTTTAAAAGAAATTCTCTTCGCGTAAATGAGAACTCGTTCAAATCAAACGAGATTTTTCAAACGAATACTGCGTTCAATTTAAATGTGGAGCTTTTAATATGATGGTGCATTTTTTTCTCTGAGTGTACAATCATCAGCGTAGGATATTATGTCGATTCCTTCAGGTGGGGTGGGAAGCCCTGACATGTAGAGGTTAAACAAAGTGGGGGAAAGAACTCCGCCCTGGGGTACTCCCTGTTTGACCCTTCTTAGTTTAGATTTCCCATTTCTAAACTCAGTGCTGGAGGTAGTTTGCGATCCATTTAACTACATACGACGGTGTGGATGAGTTTTGGAGGTCTGTCAGTAGGAGCGAGTGATTCACCATATTGAACGCTTTCGACAGATCCAAAGCCACTAGGATGGTGCGCTTAAACGGCTTCGGTTGGTTCATTCCATTTAAGACCTTAGACATGATTCGGTCTAATGCAGTGGTGGTGCTGTGCATTTTCCTACAGCCGTGTTGATGATTGGCGAGTTGTATGTGCGTCGTAAGAGTTTTGTGTATCAACGCTTCAAGTATTTTTGCCACAGGAGATAAAAGCGTGATCGGGCGGTAGAATGCTCCTAAGGAGTGTTGTTTGCCAGGTTTTGGGTATAGGAATAATGCAGCCTCTCTACCAAATCTCTGGTATGATGAATGTTCTAAGTGAAAGGCATCGTGGCAGTGATATACTTTAGGGCCGGTGTGCCGAGGTGTTTGAGCATTATCATTGCTATACCGTCCGGTCCAAGCGGCTTTGAGTTTTTGGCGTTTTTTATGGCATTGGCTACTTCAGTGGTGGTGGTTTGAAGATATTCGTCTACCTTGGTGTTACGGATGGCTCGTGTAATTTTGCGCTTGAGTCTATCCTTGGCAGTGGCGTAGATAAGGGGGGGGATCAAAAGTAAACTTTTCGCTGAAATTACGAGTATTCAACGTGTGTTGTGTAGTGTATCATAAAAATTCGTGAATCCATTTTCAGAACTGCAATAGAAAATTTAACACTTCCTTAAATTTCTATTGTATATAAAAGCGTGCCGATGGAATAGAAACACTACAGCACAGGACTTTACTTTCACCTAGTTTTTCACTTTGGATCTAGAGTTTCGCACAGGCAAGCCCTACTACAGTAATCTAGATTCGCTGCTAGAAAATTTTAATGTAAGCACTGATTAAAAATTCGTTGCTGGAAAATCTTAACTTTCGGTTAGAAAATTTTAAAATATCGTTGAACACGGAGTGCTCTTCTACAGAAGCAGAATTTCCAATGTAAAAATTTACACTACATAAGATTGTAATTCGCTAATGCGATGAAAAGAAAACGCCGCCAATTTGCGCATCCTTTATTGATTGATTTTATCAACACTTTTTCCTTGATTTAAGTTAAAATTTGACGAAAGGTTTTAACGTATATGGCAGGGCAAAGCAAGTTTTAACCTTCTCTAGTTGTTCGCAATTTTATTCAATTTAATACAAATAATTCTCAAATATAGTCTTATGCAGGTAGTAATTCGAAGACAAATTAACAAACAAACAAACTGAGTTCTGCGGTACACTAGGGTTCCATGGAGATTTCTCAGGGGTTCCGCGAAAATATCCAAAATAGAAATTAATGTAGAAAGTACAAAAAGTATACAATCCACACGAAAAAATGTTTGTAAGTTTTAAAATTCCGAGGCTTGATGTGCTACACTGTTTCGAAAATCAACTTAAAAATCAATTTGAACAGCATCAGTGACTTGACTGATTTTCTTTTACAACTTTATTCTATATAAATTGGAAAAAAAGTTGAGTGTACCAGATAATAAAGAATGTCTATAGTAGGTACTTGAGACGAGGCTTCTGAGATGTAAATTATGGCGCAAATAAATGAAAGGATTACATTTGTGTTAAAAACTACTTTAGGAAATCAAAACTTTTCTACGATTTTTTTAACGAATGTTCAACAGTCCAAATGTTTAGTTCTATTGACATTTTTCGTATCCTTTGCAAACAATTGGCTGATAGCTAGGGCCTCGAAATTTTTAACAAATACCTATATGCTGCAGTACCCTACAAGTTTGCAAATTTTAGAAATATCTATACTCACGAAGTTCCGATAGTTATCCGAAAATTTCGATTTAAAAACACAGAAGCTGCACTTTATCCACATATACTGGCCCCAACCAGCTCTCGTCCTTAAAAATTCCTTTTGTGGACATGTAACTATAAATTTATTTTAATTCCTGTTTTGGGGTGTTCCGTGAAGAAAAGCAGCGATGCTAAGTGTTCCGTGACTCCAAAAAATTTGAGAACCACAGATCTAACGCAATCACAATCAAAATTAAAATTTTTTTACGAAAATTGGAATACTGTGGATTCATCACCGCAGTATAAAGCCAAATTATCCAGTAGTCTCACAATTTTTGCGGAGATTTCAATATTTTCAGGGCCCAGTTTTTTTCGTATGCAAAAATGGCTCTCTATTTAAAAAAAAAAAGAATTGCACAAAATCACTACTAATTTGAAGTGTAATAAATGCAGAAATTATTCTGATATTCAAAATTTGATAACCGTAAAAATATAAGTAATCTTGTAAAATGATCCCCTCCCTCTCCGAAAAGCTATCTACGCCACTAATCCTTGGGTGGGTGTTCGACGAACTGTTTGTTGAACAGATTGGCGCATTTTTTGTCGTCGCTCGCGGTAGAATTTCCAAACTTGATAGCGACCCTCCATTGAGTTTTGGTGGGATTAGATAAGTTTCTTACGGTGCTCCATAGTTTGCTCACACCTGTGGTGGTATTCAGTTTTCGAAGGTGTGAGTGCCATATATTTTTCCTGTGGTCATTGACCTGTTTGACGATGATATCGTAAATGTCACCAATGCGTGGATCACTGGGGTCTGCACTTCTTAGCTGATCCCTCGTTTTAGTAATTTAGCCGCGGATGTTGGAAAATTAGGTTTTAGGCTGGGAATGCGGCCGGCTGGAATGAATCTCTTAGCTGCAGTGAGAATTATCCGTCTGAGTTGTTTTTCGGCCATACGTACATTACTTGGGGGGGTAAGACTAGCAAAAGCTTCGCTTGTGTACCTTTTAAAGCCATCCCACTTAGCTTTTTTAAAGTTTGTGTACGTTTTCTTGTCGGGGTGGACGAGTTTCGACGGCATATCCAGCGTTAGTATGATTGGAAGGTGATCAGAGTACATCGTGAGAATTGGCTCCCATGTGCACTCAGAGAAATATTCACTAATATTGAACGAAATATATTTAATTCAAACGATTTGCGCTTTTGATTTGGCTCCACATGCAAATGCGTTTAATTCTAACGAGTGGCGTTTCTTTCAAAAGCATAATGAGTTGTAAAAAAGCGTTTGAATTAAAAGAATTTACGTTTACGTGGAAAGAAGGAGCCAGTCGATTTAAACGTATTTTTCATTGAAAAATACACTTATTCTTTTATTGTAAACGGGTAAAACATTTTAAATAAATGAAAAGCAATTGTATCAAACGTCTTCGTTTTTATATTGAACATTTTTGTTATTTAAACTAAACGAAGCATTCTTTTTAATGAAACGGTATGTATTTCGAAAGTAACGCATCGCGTTTTCATTTCATAGAAATTACCTCATTCAAAATAATTGAGTTTTACATGGAATTAAAAGCAAACTCTGCTGAAATAAAATAATACATTCCGTTTGATTGTCCATTCTCCATTCGATTAGATACTTACTGTTACCTGGGTTGACAAATCAATAAAGAATAAAACTTATGAAAACTTTAGAAAAACACTTTATTTTTTATTTAGGTCTAATTTTAATACGGTTTATACATTACACTTTTATTCTAACACCCGCTAAACTTAAATTGCACGTGTGCAAGCGTCCATTCCTCCAAATGAATGCAAAAGTAAATTATCGAAAACACTCTTAACATCGACGAAGATTCTAATACGCGTTTGTTGTTAGACACTACACATTTGTTTGGAATGAACATGAACACGCGAGACTCATCGGACCGGCCGGAAGTATTTAACTACCTGTTGTGCTACGTTGAAACAAATGACATTTTGGCATCGCGTCCTTTAGGTATGTGTATTTGTTACGTAAAGGAATGCATACACATTACTATGTAATGCGGAATCTTTTGATTTAAACGACCGTCGTTTGCGGTTTGGCTGCTCTTTTGTTTTAAAAGAAATTCTCTTAGCGTAAATGAGAATTCGTTCAAATCAAACGAGATTTTTCAAACGAATACTGCGTTCAATTTAAATGTGGAGCTTTTAATATGAATGTGCGTTTTTTTCTCTGAGTGTGATGTCGTTGATAAGTCCAGGGCTAGCGATGGAAATATCTGGTGAGCTTGTGCAGGATCCAGCGATACGAGTCGGTTTGTCGTCGTTTATTGGACAGAAATCTGATGCGTCCAGCTGATCGGCGATGATGTTACCTCTGGTGTCATTGTGGAGGTTAGAGTGCCAAAGACTATGATGTGCGTTGAAATCACCAAGCAGAAGACGATACTGGCCGTTTAGTAGAGGGTTAATAATATAATAATAATAAACTGGGCAGTCGCCCAGCTCCGTTACTATTTCAAAGTGCCTTCCATTGGCATACATTTTGCCCGAAAGTATTCCCCACAAATTTTACATCGGGTTTAGGTCGGGGCTAAACCAGTCTCTACTTTACCTAGAAACATGAACAAGACCGTTATCCTGCTGGAAAGTCCAGTTCTGATCATCATTTTCTTCCAGGAATGGGATCAAAACAGCTTTCAACAGTTCAGCATAATTGGTAGAGCTCATTCGCGTTGTGGCAGTGCATAACGGTAACTTCTCACGGCAAGTAAAACCCCCCAAGCCATTATTATTTTAGAGCGCGTGACTTCTTGTTATCTAAATTTTGCCAAAACAACTGTAAGAGTCAGGTCCGTCTAAGTTGAATTTCTTTCTTTTTTCGCCCGACAAAATTATCTGCTTCCATTCTTGCATCCATGAAAAATATTTTCGGCAAATTTATTAACGTTTTTGTTTTTGTAGAGTTTTAGTTTGTGTTTCGACTTAATTTTCCTGTAACGGATGTTCGAGGTTGTACATAGAACGGGAGCAATATGCAGATGCGTCACGGAGAGCTTTGTTTTTCCTTTAGTTGGAGGCTTTAAACCGTAATTTTCTCCTTTTTTTATCAAATTTCTAATTACATGTTCTGAACGATTATTATTTTTTTTGGCAATTTTTCGATATTGCTGAATCCTTTTTTAACAGGGGTTTGATCGCAAACTGCTCACCTTCAGGTAGTCGCTTTCCACTCGGCATAATCTAATTTTAATCAAAATTGTACGTTCAATGTTTAGCCATTTAAATTTGAATATATTATTTTGAACCCACTTTATCCCCAAAACGTTTTTAAATTTTTCTTTAATGTTGATTTCACACGCGTCCCGACGTAAACCTAGAAATTATGAAACTTAAAAATAATTGTAAATTAAGCTTTTGCCATGTATTACCTTTGCTGCACGGAACAGGAAAGAAATGCAAATACATTTTGCAGTGTAATTTAGTGAAAAGTGCACTACGACCATACATGTACCACTAGGTTCCTTTCTAATATCATGATAGGAATGAAAAGGCCGCCCGGGTACCCAACGGAAACTGTTTTTCGTCTGTTATTCTAGTTGTCACCTCTTCAAATGCAGCTTATAAACTTCAAGTGAGATCCAGACGCAGCAAGAGATGAATAGAAGGTCGTTAATTTAATACATACCGTTAGCTAGATGGATTCGACTGAGAGATTTGACATAATATATAAAAATAACTGTTAATGGAAAGAGTTTACACAAAAATTAGGTACACTTAACCCTTCTGTCGGCACCTACTACAATATATACAAATATTCTATACCCAATAGGTCTGGCTGGACCTACTGAGAAAATTTTTTTATTTTTTTAAAAAGGTGGAATTTTTATCGGTAGAATCATTCTATCAATTCCTTACTGCCATTTTTAAACAATAAAAGTATTAAAATCATTTTTGCAGATACACTAGTAACGTTTTTGAGTGGACATATTTTGAGGTGGTATTTTTATAAACATGTTTTTCCCATATTTTCACCTCTTTTTGCTTCTCTATTTTCATGGCATATATTTAGTAGAAAGTTTGTTCGCATTTCTTCAATACCAATATCTTTGGGCAAATATTTGGCGCTTTGTCAGTAGATTTTACCTCGATATTAGTCCGCAGATTTAGGGTAGTAGGTGGAAAGAAATAGGGAATTTTCAAGCGCGAAAATCATTTCAATCTAAATTTTTCGTAATTTAGTAAGTTTCTTGATCAAATCTATTTAGAAAGACGTTCGTAAGTCTCTCATACTTAGTTCTAACTATTAGAAAGGAAAAAAACTGGGTTGAATTTCCTTGAATCAAATCTCAGTTGATTAGGTGATGTTATAAAGCGTGATGAAATTAGGCATACTTATTTCCCGAGCTTCACGGCTTTTCAAAGAAAAATCTGAGAAATTCTTATCGTTTTATGTAGTACAAATTTGAATTTTAATGACATTCTTACATCATAAATAGGACAATTTTAAGAGAATTTCATATTTGCACCTTTTACCTCAAGAGAAGATTGGGGGGAAAAACTGTAGGTCTGGCCAGACCTATGGGGTATCAAAAAGCACTATAAATTTAAAAACATTAAAAACATACTCAAAACTTCAACCGATTTTTTTAAATTTTTGCAAAATGCTTCTAAACATATTATTCTAGGATATCAGGAAATATGAAGTCGCTGCGATTTCATCTTCTATACTTTTATGATCAAAATATAGTGCCAAAGGTCTGGCCAGAGCTTTGTGCCGACAGAAGGGTTAAAAGATAAAGAAGTTGTATGGCTTTAAGAGGCAAAATGTACCCAAGCATTTGACACACAGTGTATACATATTAAAACAAGTATTCAAATCGTAAATTAAAATAATTAATCAAAAGCATTATATTTTCAGTTGATAATAAATCCTAATACAATAAACTTCTGTTGAAGATAACCTGCACGTCACTTTGACAAGATTCATCAACGATAATTGAAAATCAAAAAATAAAATTATTGTTTAGGTGTTGGTAGGAGCAACCATTGTTGATTTGACCTAGGGCCACCAGAATGCTAAGGCCAGCTCTGTGCTGGCCACTTCAAAGATGCAAAAATGACCCTTATATTTGTCATTAGGTAGCCCGATAAATGTACGTTCCCACGATATATCTCGCTTCCTTGACCAATTTTACGGGGACAAAGTAGCGTAAATAGACCCTTTAAAACATATGTGATTCAGTCCCCTGACAGAATTTGTATTCACAAGGTAGATATCGAATCATCATACTGAAATTGAGTAAGTTGACAACTCTGATCCGATTTAAATCGGTTCAAAGTAGGCAGAAATACACCAAGAACACCCTTAATAATGTCATTTTGAGAAGAGTTGATGAATTTATATGTCTATATGTTAAATATTTCTTCGCTGTACCAGAACAGGGTACGCTGACCACTCTAAACCCTTAACCGATTTGTATTTACCAAATTCAAAGTAACCAAAAAAATTTCAGAAATTTGATTTTTGAGCATATTCAATTTGGCTGAAAATGTTCGTATGTTAGATCCTGATCCGCCCGTATTGAAATGCCCGGTCAGATCATCTTTTCATCGATCAATTCTTATACCTTTTCAAAGTAGGATTTGCTGAATGATTAATTTGACTTGTTAAACTTTACATTCAGTTGCGTTATCGTTAATTTCATTTGATGTATAATTTGCGTTGTATAAAAAAAAGAAAAAGAAGTAAGATTAATTTCACCATGGCCATATCCCGGTCAGATGACTCAGCAATAATATTGTAGATTGACACATTTTATAAGGACAACATCTACGAGTACATTCAAGTAAAAAGTTGGATTTAAAATCGCCTAAAGGTGTCAGCCCTAAGTCCAAGAAGAAGGCTTGCAAAGTCTTAAATAAAATGAAAATGATACAACTGCTAGAATCGCATATATCTCAAATTGGAAACGTTCATTACAATTAATCTTACGACTAGTATAGCTCGCTAAATAGAAAACCTACAAACTTTCATTTTCTTAATTTCGAAACAGTTGGAGTTTATATTAATTCCAATAACTTGTCCCTAAAATCCTCTTTGCCTCAAAAAAACACACACAATATTAAAAATAATAAAACCTTACCACAAATGTCTAACACAAGATGGCATGTCATCCAAATTGTACTAATTGCAACTCATGTGGAATTGTTCTTTCAATGAACAAAAAATAATAACAAGACAGAATGGACGAAATAAAATGTTGCCTTGCCACTGAGACTTCCACTTGATATTGGTTTGAGGAGACTCCACAATAAATTTCAAAAGAATTATTACACTATAGAGCTGTACACAGTAAAAAAAGACGGTGTAAACATTATGGTCCCCGAACAAGTTGCAGCTAGCTGTCTGAATTATTTCAAATATTTATATTGAGATTGACACCTTTTTGGAAAGTTGACAACACCAGTATGTTTTTCCAGTGGTCTGCAGACTCCGTGTCATATAATTTTTTTTAGTAATACTACATTAAAAATCAACTTTAAAACGAGACCGAGGCTAATTTCGGGCGCGGCCGAAATTTGAATACCCGTCACATTTGAATGAAACTTAAGTTTCTTTTGTGTTAATAATTTCTACCGCAGCCCTATGACGTGTTCCGATTCTATCTGTTCCCGGAAGCGCTAACCCTTAAATGCATGGGGTCTGAACCCATTATCGTAACTGACCTCCCCTTATGTAAAATCGGTCACTAAAGACGGAATTAGCCTTTATATTCCCAGGAAATAGCCCGTTTTTCCATAAAAGCGAAAATAGTAGAATTTACATTGTGTACCAAATATGGTACGCCATGCATTCAGGCCATATGTTGTAAATGAAAGACATTTTTACAATTTTATTTATTCTGCCTCTTACTTTAATATTGTAGTTTTTGAAATAATTTTTTTCACTAATATCAGCTTCATTTATGTTGTATATTTCTGATTTATGTTATAAAAGTCAACGTTTCGCCGTTTACATCTCCGGCATCTTCAGGATTCTAAATTTAATAAATTTATGTATAAATTTCATTGCAATTAATATATTGCTTATTACTTACATTTTTGGTAATTGAAATTTGTATGAATATTACTACTTTATCGTCTTGTGTTGTATTCTATACTAGCTGGTACATTTGTAGTAATATTCATACAAATTTCAATTACCAAAAATGTAAGTAATAAGCAATATATTAATTGCAATGAAATTTATACATAAATTTATTAAATTTAGAATCCTGAAGATGCCGGAGATGTAAACGGCGAAACGTTGACTTTTATAACATAAATCAGAAATATACAACATAAATGAAGCTGATATTAGTGAAAAAAATTATTTAAAAAACTACATAATTAACGGAATCAGTGAAAAAATTATCGTACAAAGAATCTTACTTTAATAGGAACAAAAAGGTAATGAATATTGAGAGTTTTGATCGAAATTATAGTTGAAACTCGATATGATGAACTCCTCTCCTCATTAGAGGAAAGGTGGTGATTTCTATAGAAAATCGTGAATATTCAGTTTTTTAAAAGGGAGTTCGGGTAGGTGCGTGATTAGTTTCCTATTGCTTATTGAAATTCGTATCGATGCCTATTTGTGACATATCCTGGAAGTTGATGGAAAGTGGAGTAGGCCTTACTACTCTTTGAGCAGGTATTAATAGAAGGAGAGGGCGAAAGTCACGAATTCCATACAAAGTGACAGCTCAAAAATGTTCCGAGAATCTAATACATGGGAGAGCAAGCATCTAACAGTAAAGTAGTAATTGTGTCAAAATTTCGTGCGCGCTTGGTTGAATTCTTCTTCTTCTTCTTCATTCTCTTTGTCTTTAAAAGTGGGTTGTCAAAGCATGGAACTTTGTTTGAATCGAGATGTACTGTTACTCTACTTGTGTCAAATCGCTTTGCTTCAACAGTATTGTTATTGTATTTTTCTCTCCCATGAATTTGCGCTTTCGGCACACTTTTTAAGCGATGTTTCCTCTCCTTCTATTAATACCTGCTCGAAGTTACTACCCGTACAAATCGAAATTTAGACATATCTTTTGATAGTATGTACCAAAAAACTTCAAATGTGTGTCAAGAGGTAGCTCTTAGATGTCCTTATAAAATATTAAAAGTGCGCCAGATCCGACTCATATACTCCTTTCTTTTCTCCCCTGCAAAAAAAAACTGGAATTGATTACTTTGGGCTTTGCGTGCCGTCTAGCTTTGTACATAGGTATTAGGGTATGCACTCATCATGCTATTTGCGCAATTAGAACTCGGTCTCGTTATAAAATAAATCTTTTATATAATAGTTCGTTATAAACATGTTCCACTGTTAAACGTATATCTCGAGACTTCTTTTGACTTATCATAGCTCATGGGATTCCTTTCTTGAAAAGTATATGGATTGGATTGACTTTGATAGGATATGAATATGGAAATAAACTGCATGCCTGCTTGAACCCAAATTTATACAGGGCCTAGGACATGTCCACAAGAATTACATCCATGCAATTTTTGTTTATCGAATGTGGTACTCCATATGAAATGGCTGATCCTAGAAGCACATTTTCTGAGGATCCTGAACGTGGGCTTCCAAAACAATACTCGACATAGTCAAATGGTTTGTGAAATTGGATATCAAGGCCCAGCTGCTTGAGGCTTGGTGAAAGTCCAAATATCTTACTAAGATGTCAAGTACGGAAGCTCGGTTTTTTAGTGGCGCGTCCTAGGGCAAAACAAAAGATGTGAACAATTTTTTCAGTATACTTGCCAGTAAAAAGACTGGGATTATAGGAAGCAGCTACAGAGACGCTAAGCCCTGACCGGTGTGCTATAGAAAGCAAAATGACAAAAACGATCATTCTAAATTAACTATGACAGCTCCGTTTCCTTGGATCCTGAACAGGACTGATTAAGTTAGCTTTCATAAAAAATGGCGGTAGATGGCTAGATATCTGTAAAAGTCTAGCTTTTATTAATTTTTTTATTTTTTTTTACTTTTTCCCAAAGTAAACAAATTAAGCTTTTGCATAAATTCAATTTTGGCTCCCCGAAGCTTTCCTTGAATTATCTGTGCGTCGTCAAAGTGGACCTACGTTATTTTTTGTGGAATTTTAATTTTATTCTTGAGAGCTGAAACAATTGGCGAAATTTACCGTTATTTGGAAAAGGAAAAATACTGGTGAGTAAATTGGAATGTGTTCTTGAGATTTTTTTGAGATTTTGACAAAAAAAGACACTAAAGGTATTGTTTGCACCAATTTTGCAACGTACCATATATGGTATACCATGTATTGGGGCATATTCAGAAATATCTATACATACATTCCGATCGTTCTTAGTTGATGAAATTATTATCCTTTAGTCTTGGGTAGGGTAGGTGGTAAAATGGTATGGTGGGTGGTATGTTCATAAAATTTTAATTATCAGCTCTTTCAACATGATGGTGCGTTTTATTTTGCCCAGAACAGGTCCAAATAACATAAATTTTCATACAAATTATGTCACCGATCTATTTTTCCAGGACATTTACTGCCATTTTGGTACGCTACGCATTTAAGGGTTAAGGCTAATCCAGAAACACACCTGGATGAATTTTAGTTAAGATTCAATAAGAAAATTTTTTTTCACAAGAACCTAATATTTTGTGGTTGGTTTGTATGACAGCCCTGTGACGTAATGTTCCGATTCCATCAATTCCTAGATATGTTTCGAGACGTTACTAGAAACACTTTTGGGTGAATTTCGGTTATGATTAGTAAATAAAGAAAAACGTTTTTCTTAGAAGAACCTAATTTCCAGGAGCTGGTTTGTATGACAGCCCTATGACGGAGTGTTCTGATTTCATGCGTTCCTAGATATGTTTTGAGGCTTCACTAGGTACACATTTGGGTAGAGTTTGGTTGAGGTCGGATTATAAACGAAAATGTTTTTCTTGGAAGAACTTAATTTTCAGCGGTGGGTTTGTATGGCAGCCCTATGACATAATGTTCCGATTCCATCCGTTCCTAGAAATGTTTTAGGACTTTACTAGGAACACATTTGGGTGAAGTTTGGTTAAGATGGGTACATAAAGAAAAAAGTTTTCCTTAGGAGAACTTAATTTTCAGAGGTTGGTTTCTATGGCAGCCCCATTACCCCATGGTCCGATTCCATTCGTTCCGACATATATACAGCGTACATTTAAAAGAAACTTGTGTACAAAATTTCAGCTCGATAGCTTCAAAACTGAGGGACTAGTTTGTATTGAAACAGACGGACAGACAGACAGACAGACAGACAGACAGACGGACAGACGGACATCGCTCAATCGATTTCTCTCAGCACACTGATCAATAATATATATACTTTATATAGTCGGAGGTGCTTCCTTCTGTGCGTTGCAAACTTCATGACAAAGTTAATATACCCTTTCACATAGTGACGGGTATAAAAATTTAATAAACATTTTTTTATTAAAAATTAAAAATTTCGAATGGTGATGGGTTTTTGAAATTTTAAATGATTAAGATATGTCTGCTAGAGTGTTGACTAAAATCCAAAAATAAGTTTTAATCCATTACCTTAGTATTTTTTTTTTTAATTCTTACTTTAAATGGTAAAATTCAAGGTTATTTAAAAAAAAACCTAAAAATTCAAATATCTCAGTGACCATTTAAAATCGGCCTAACATTTATGGCATCATTTTATTGCATTTTAACCCTATTATAACGTGTTGCAGGGAATTACGGTTTTTGAAAAACACCAACCGGAATACAATTAATGATTTTTTTCGAATAATAAGATATTTCCCTTCTGGATTAATTTATTAAACACTGATCTTTTGAAGTAAAATAAACACCAGTTGAGGGCGAACTCCATGGAACATCGGATTGGGGTTTTATTAACACCACTTTTGTTACAGTGTAGGAACAATACGGTTTAAGCTTACAGAATTTCGTCCTCATTAAGGATTTAAGGAAAAAAAACAGCTTTCATGGTTTTAGCTTTAGACTTATACAATACAGATATTGTTGCTGTCGTGTACGTGCATATTCGGCGGCTTTGTCTGTCTATCTTTTTACGTTTCATTAGAACCGAAGTCCTAGTCAAGAATTCAAGGTACATATACTGTTTAAATCTGACATGTATACTTCATTAGTACTATTACAAACGATAGTAGAAGAAAATATTATAGATGAATAACGATAAAGTAACGCTGCTGTTCTTTGTGAAACGAGTGATGAATTATGTCTGTCCGCTTTGCCGTGAAAATATAATTGAGTAAAGAAGGCAAGGTAAACTGACATTTGAAAAGATTTTCTCATGATCATATTATTTGTAAAAAATGAGAAAAAAAATGTTTTGTAGATAGATAGATAGATAAAGTGTTTTATTCAAAATTACAGTGTTATACACATTTTTTTTCCTTATTTCTAAAACAATTATAAGGCATGGCTAAGCCGTTTGCCTGGTTCAGTTAACGTTTTCTTCAAAATTATTTTAGTTGCACATCTATGTATTTACATCTTTTAGATAATTACTATTTATTTGTATATAAACAACTTTTTAAAAAATTTTAATGTAACAAATTTTGGTTTAAAGTAAGAGTAACTAGGGGGCTTCGCCCCCTGCTCGCTACGCTCGCCAACCCCCGAGGGCGAGGCTAATTTCGGGCGCGGCCGAAATTTGAATACCCTTCGCTCTCCGTGGGTAAAAGTTTTTCGGGCGTACTTACGACTTGTATTTAATCCCCCTCCTCATTCTTTTTCTTCCGTCTTGACAAAAGTTTTGGGCTTGGTTGAAATAAGTGGGCAAATAAAAATATTTACTTAGAAAATTTTAATGGGGTTGCTGGAGCATAACCCCACAGTACGATTCCATTCGTTTTGAAATTTTTTCTTGCTTTGGTAAAGACACATTAATTCGAGGTTTTGTGAAATTGGTGCAAAAAAATTTTCTTAGAAGAACCAAAATGGGGTTGGGTCTGTGTGGCTACCCCATGACCCCATGGGGAGATTTCTAAGATATGTTTTGTGTCATCAATTTGTGTGAAATTTGGTTGAAATTGGTGCACAAATAAAAACGTTTTTCTTGGAAGAACCTTATTTGGGGGGTTGGGTTTGTATGGCAGCCCCATGACCCCATGGTCCGATTTGATCAGTTCTTAGATATATTTTGTGTCTTCAAGAGAATCACATTTGTGTGAAATTTGGTTGAAATTGGTGCACAAATAAAAAAGTTTTTCTTAGAAGAACCTAATTTGGGGGGTTAGGTTTGTATGGCAGCCCCATGACCCAGTGATCCAATTTCGGAGATTCAAACATACAAACAGCCTGCAACAATAATAAGCACATGTGCATTTCAGCTCCGTAGCTTTTATAGTGGCCGAGAAAAACGCGCTGCAACAGACGGACATCGTCCAATCGACTCATCTCGTCATGCTGATCATCTAGGGACGCGGGAGCGTCCCGCCCGCCAAAGAAAAACGAAGAAATTTGAACAAATCAAAAGTGAGAAGCGACTAAGACTATGTTTACACGACGGAACAAGTACGGGTTTTCGGACCTCTGTAGCTCGGACTCTGGTTGGTCATGAGTGTTCAAATTCGGTGAAGGTTGTCGTTCGCGCCGTCTTACGAAGTGTAGAAAATTTCAAGAAGATACGATGGAAAACACTGGAGATATAAGAGTTTGAAAATCGCATTTTTTCGAAAATCTTGTTCTCGTTGTTCTCGTTGTTCTCGTTGTTCTTGTTGTTCTTGTCGTTCATTGACAGGGCTACAGCCTTGCAGAGGGCATCTCGGGATTTGGTATCTTTTCCCA
This sequence comes from Microchrysa polita, assembly GCA_949715475.1. NCBI lineage: Eukaryota > Metazoa > Arthropoda > Insecta > Diptera > Stratiomyidae > Microchrysa > Microchrysa polita. The sequence goes on from OX454420.1 coordinate 63,559,860, forward strand.
TTGATAGAGTCTGTTGTGAAGGTGTGCATAGGCTATGGTTTGCTCCGATCCGTGGAGTAGAAAAAAAGATACAGCGGAAAATGTGAAAAAATACATAGAGTTTCTCGCTTAAATCTTTTTATATGTTTTAAAGAAAGCATTTGGCAAAAGTCGGTGATTGGCCCGAAAAATGCCTAGAAAATAATCGTATAGTTTTGTTATTTGGCAGGACTGTTTCGAACAATCCCTTGTATATGTTCTCTAAAGTTTTCAGTTGTAAAGCGTCTGCAAGAGCGGCGGCAAGGGCTCAAAGTTCCAGATTTGGTTCGTCTCTTATACGAGTACGTACATATTACTATAATATTAAATGAACAAATAACATCCCGATGATCCTAAGGGCTCTCGTCCACTGCAAGCGTAAACTTGAGCGGCGCGGCGCTCCAGCGGCAAAGCTTTCACAAAATGTGCGAAAAAAAGCTTTTACTAGTAAAAGGTATAAGCACACTCAATATTCAAAAAGCTTTTCCATTGTATTGAATGGAATTTTTGTTTATTTTGCATAGTTACGCCATATTTTGCTTGGTTACGCCATTCAAATTCGGAAAAGCTTTAAACGCGGGAGCGCCGCGCCGCTCGAAGCAGGTAATGGACGGCAGGCGTAAAGCTTCCAGCAAACGGTAGAGGTTCGCAAAACACACACCTCAGGTTACGAAGGACGCTATGGTTACAAAGGTTACCAAGAGGGTTATTATTGTTATTATGTTCTCAAACATGGTCGTGATAAAAGGGCAGTGAATATCGTCTTCATTTCAAGAAAATAAACGCATTCATTTATTGTTATGTTAAGTTGATTTTGTCAATTGAAAACTGCAAAAAAATATGATATCTCACAAAAACAACTCTGTTGTAAAAAGTTTCCGCCAAAGAAAAAGTTGTCAGCCGCAAAAAGGATCGATATAATACAATCCCGCCAACATGCTCGCAAGGATATGCATTCAAAAGTGATTGAATTAGTTAATAGTTTCCACCAAAACAGCGTGGTGCGGTATGCGTCAAAATTTGTGAAATAATTTCCGCCGCGATAGACCACGCTAAATTTGCCAATTCGTGTGGAGTCTGTGTTGTGTGTACCGCGTAACGCACCCGCGCTGGTTTGGTGGAAGCTAATTTCTTGCAATGCTGTTTGGCGGGGAGCTTTCATAGGGGTAATTGCAGGATAAAACCAATCTTATGAGAATTACGAAAGAACTTTATTGTATAAAAAAGGGAAAAGTCGTCTATCCGAAGGAAAGCAAAAAAAATTTGTAAAACACATTTTATTTACAAGACTGGAAGATTCGAGATTAAAACTGATCAAGAAAAGAGCATAGCAGCAAATAGCACCCTCGTCAGCTCCCCGCCAATAAGCGTTGAAAGAAATTAACTTCCACCAAACCAGCGCGGGTGCGTTACGCAGTACACACAACACAGACTCCACACGAATTGGCAAATTTAGCGTGGTCTATCGCGGCGGAAATTATTTCACAAATTTTGACGCATACCGCACCACGCTGTTTTGGTGGAAACTATTAACTAATTCAATCACTTTTGAATGCATATCCTTGCGAGCATGTTGGCGGGATTGTATTATATCGATCCTTTTTGCGGCTGACAACTTTTTCTTTGGCGGAAACTTTTTACAACAGAGTTGTTTTTGTGATATATGTATACTTTTTATATGGTCGGAGATGCTTCCTTCAATGCGTTACAAACTTCGTGAAAAAGTAAATATACCCTTTCACTCTATGACCGAAGGGTATAATAAAATAAAGTACTACATAATTTTTCCATCATTTTCCGGTGTGTATATACTCGAACTTTCCATTGGATTATTAGATCAAATCAATGCTGGGTCCCTTAGCGTTGGCTGGCTTGAATAGCGTCTCTGGGGTTTTTTTTTAGTGCGGGGCGATGAAGTTCACACAACGCCAGATTCTGCGTGTTCATCTGCCCCGCGTTCAAAACACCTCACATGCTCTCGTTTATTATATTCTGCCGATATCTGAGGGCAATGCAACAGTAATCATACAAACGGTCCCAATTTAATCCATTAAGCAGTTGTCGTACTTCTAGCTCGTTCAATGCGTCTTTTCCAAGGTAAGATCTCCTGGCTTCCTTTAATATCGGACATACATATGCCGATGAAATGTATCGTGTCGTCTCGAACTCCCATATTGCATAGCCTACACATTATTGGTAGCTGGGGCCTGTGTGGTCTGTAATTCAGGGGTAGCAGTTCTGCTCGTGCTTGGAATATTAGGGATATCTTGTGATCTGCCGTTTTTTCCAGTTCATCCCGTCTAACATTCCTTACACGCCTTTGCAATATGTAGCTAGTGGCCGTTGTACCATCCCAATTAAATTGCGTGCTGCTTTCAGATGCCAATTCAATCAGGTCACTATAGAAGGCATTCCATCTCTCTATTGTATGCATCAGTATTTTCTTTGGTATTCTGTCATCGCTCATTGCCGATATTTTTATAAGGTATTTTACAAAAGTTGATAAGGTTTCCAAGAAAAGTGATGTTAGCCCTGTTTCCTGCAGCAGCATATAGTTCGGCGTTGTTGTCGGCAGTTAAAATGTCCGTTTCAGGTAGTACCTTTGAAGTTTTTCTACTTCCTCATATTTGCTTCCACCCTATATATGGCTACTATATAACATCACGGACTTTGATACCGCTTGAAATATTTTATACTTCACCGTATGAGTTAATGTTGCAGAATTAAAACATGTTTTCCATACTGAGTTTATCGCCCACTTTGCTTCTTTTAGCTTCTGTTCAAATGGTGCTCCATGCTTAAATTGCTCGCAACCCAAACTCCCAAATATTTAAATTGTTTGACGATCTCAATTTCGCTTCCCTTGTACCACCATCGTTCACCTCTGGCCTGTCGAAAACGTTTTTTGAATATCATAATCTTTGATTTTTCTATGTTTATGGTTCCATTGCTCGCAATAACCTTCCAAGTAATTAATGATTTTCTGTAAGTCCGAGGGGTTCTCTGCGAAGAACACGTCCGCATATAATAGTCCTTTCAACAATAAATTAAAAGCTGTTGCTCCACCAGGCATATCCAGCGCCCGCTCTAGCACTTACGCCGCCCCGGGCAAGAGGACAAATTGTCGCCCTTTCGGTACTGTACCAAACAGATTGATAGTATGGATTAGATATCCATACTATCTAGATCAGTGGTTCCCAATCTTTTCAGTTCGTGTCCCTCTAGCGAGTTTTGCTGATCCTGGCGCCCCCCAAAGAAAATAGGTGTGCAAAAATTGCCGTTCGCAAGGAATGTTTTTCATTTTATACATAAGTTCAGGATATATTTTCGCATTTTAAATTCATTGAACATTTTTTTTTGTTAGTGCAGCACATATTTTAAACTACTGGATTTGTTTTTTAATAACAGGCGCGACAATCCAGCATTGGACTAAGGCCGCAGGATGTGTTAGTTACATCCTATTTCCAAGATCTTATCTGCTTTTTGTTAAGGTAATGAGATCAGCATCACGATCAGCAGTCGTGATCTCGACCGTCACCATGGCTTCAGTGATACAAAAAGACAAAATCCCCAAAATTTTTACCAAAAATTTATTGTATCCATACAAAAACTATAGCGGTTCTTTTTAGCATCGCGAGCTTTGTCCATTTCAATCAGCCAAATCATCATCTGTGTTCATCAAACGGATTTAGTACCAGTGATTTTTTTTTAATCGAAGAAAATATTTTTTTTGGCAATTTACAACGTTTTGCAACAATGGATTACCCCTGGTGAGTTTCGAAAGAAATTCGAGTCAGAATTGTTGTTGTGGTGATTAGAGTTCTGCTTGCGCCCCTCTTCGCTAATCGTCGCGCCTCATTAAGAAGTGCGCCCCTGAGTTTGGGAAACAATGATTTAGATGTATAAAATGGTTGTTGTAAAATCTATTCAAAGGGTTTTTTTTTCTCTTGAATCAAGTGCAATGCAAAAGTTAAGCAATTTTCACAGTGAAACCAGCTGACCTAAGAGCATTAAAAAAAACAACACAAAAATTCAGGGTTACATTGGGATCCAAACCACTTTGTTTGGAATTTGGAATGGAAAGAAATCGAAAATGCATGCAAAATTTCGTTTTCCGCTAAAACACTAAATACATTTTCAGAAAACTCTGCCCTTAAAAATGTTGGGCCAAAAAATGGTGCTCGTACTAACCTCCTGTAGTTGTTTTCCATAAATTCCTTAAAAAGTTCAATTAGCCGGATTGCTTCAGGCTTTTCAATATGCATGGCTTATTTTCATAAATGCGTCATCTCGAGAATTTTCAAAGAAAATAAGGTCAGAGCTAGTTAAATCGGGGGCTCCTAGCCAAATTCCGATATAAGCATGCCCGAACACAAGTTAGGAAGCTCTGGCAATTTGTTGTGTGGTTCGATCCCTCATCTTGCTAAAATCTTCTTTGGAGTTTGCCCACCAATGCTAGATGAATCAAATCGGAACCAACTTAAGTCATCCATTCTCGAGAAGGTTTGGCGAATTCAAGGTAAATTATGCTGCGAAATGTCGATGGAAATTATGGAAAACAACTCAAAAAAATTATTGATAATGCCTTTGTGGATAACGCCTTAATGTGCTCAGCGTTTATTCGACTCCCTATTGCTCATTTCATATGAGTTTATTCGAGAGTTCAATATTTATTTAGTGGATTCGCTCTCCTGTTACTCAACAGACTAAAAAAAACTTTAGATTTAATCTTCCGGAAATCAAATCGCATACAAATGAAAAAATAAAATTTGCATGCAATTTCGTCCTCTAAAAAATAGGCAAAACCTGGGTTTCATGCAAGCTACTTAATTTTGGTGAAAGGAAGATGAACTAAATGTTCAATCGGAGGACGAAATTAGCACATACGGGTACTTAATTCTCCAAATAGCATGTTTTTTGATTCTTTTTCAAAGAATAACTTAATCGCCACAGAGTGAATAGTAAAATTTGCGCGGCTCTTACGTAGCATTTTGGTATCCTAAATGCAGCACCTCGTATAAATTGTTGGCTCTTCATAGCCTCACAAGGATTATGCATCTTCAAAGCACAACTTTAACCTCAATAAACGCGGTTTTTACCCTTAGTCTTTATTTTATTTTGCACCCTTTGTATTTCATCTGTAGAAAGGTTTTTTTTAATATTTTTTTTTTATTTGAATGCTAGCCAAAAAGCCGCCCCTAAAATTTGGCGCCCCGGGCGACCGCCCGGCTTGCCCCCCCTTAGAGCAGGCGCTGGGCATATCATCTAAGATGTCATTGATATATACAGCGAACTGACTACCGTGTGTAGTCATCAACGTTACAAAGACAACGAGTAAATTAGTAATTATTCTTCTCTCTGCACCGTAACCCCTTGTGGGGCATGGTGCGTTCAATCAGCCGTTTATAGGCTACTTCGGGTCAACGTTCATTGCATTATAGAGGAGTGTATATAATGTTGCAAGCACTATATATTTCCTGGACCACGCCGAGATTCGACCTTCGGACCTCCAGATTACTAGCATTGTAGAGTGCGACTCAGCCAAGTGAGCCACAGAGCCTGATATTACTTAATAATAATTGTGTATATTCACTGCGTAGCATGTAATTTAACTTCAACAGTGTGATTAGATAAAAATAAATGAAACGCGAGAAGTTTATTTAGCATGACAAAGTTACTTAAATTACGTTAAAATTTTAAAAAAATGGAGATTTTGGTGAGAACAATTCAGAATAGATACAAATGGTATTTTTTCATATTTGTTGTGAAATTTAGAACCGTCGCAAGGAAATTAAAACTGATTGGGTTACATTTATATGCACATGATCGTTGTCAACTTCATATTAGTCAAAATCAATTAATTAATTTATACTAATAAATAAATTAACTATCCCCAAAAATCAATTCGTTTTCTTCCCACAAAAAAAAAACGATATTTTCAGATTTTACAATATGTAAATAGATGGTAATAAAAACTTCGATCAATATTGTTAATAAATATTTTACCTCCCTTCTACCTCATATTTCAAAACCAATTTGTTTTGTAAAATAGTTTTAACCCGCTCCATAAAATTCCTCCACATGTTTATTCGTCAATCTTCATACATCGGAGCTAATCTGACGTTTACAGAATATCCTTAACAAAATACAATTTTACTATAACTCGTCATTTTTTCGCGAATTTCATTTAATACCCTTTCCAGAACACTTTTCATCCGTCAAAGAGTTCACTTATGGCACCATATGTGCGACATATAGTCCTCGTATATAGATAGAGTTGTATACGTCGCCGCGGTAAGTCGGATGACATATGGTCAACCTGACCTTTTTTATGTTCTACTTTTAACATATCCACCGCACTGGAGCACCATACGAGTATCACCATCGCAGCCATCAGGACCATCAGCAACAACATTGCCTGTCATGATGGCACACATACATTTATGTTTCGCATCTGGGACACAAAAACGAGAGCCCAAAGCCCCTATATAACTTAAATCTCTAATCGTATGGGATTCGCTCTCAGCGTGTATATATCCACAAAATGAAATATCCTAGTTGACCTTAGGCGGACATACGAAAGTTTTTTTTTCGGGTTGAATGCAGCAATAAAAATAGAACTGGGTAGAAATTGTCGAGCAAAAGTGGGGGAAAATAAATACGAAACTATATATGGAAAAATACAAAAAGATCCATTGAGTGTCCGTATAGAAAAGGACATTTTTATGTATCCGAATAGGAAATCAAATATAGTTGAATGATTGTAACGCTTCCCACGAAAGCTGATGGAAACATTAAAATGGATTTCGAATATCTCTTCTTGCTCGCGGGCAATAATTTTTCCTCGTATTTACAAAGAACGAAAACGTGTGTAACAATACAAACGAAGTTTAAGTAAAAACTTAGTTTGTTCGGCCCTTTCTAATATTCATATGGACAGTGCAATTAAGATCTTTGAAATTGGATGTCACTAACACATCTGCGGCCTTGATCTAATGTTAGACCAGTTATTTATTTATTTATGCCTGTAACTTCTTTCCAAATGACGTCACTGTTATTTCGAAGACATAGTAATTCAAACTTCGAAAAATTACAAAATTTATTTGACACAGAAAATACAAACGGATACATCTGAAATCTGAATAATTCACAGAAGTTGCTCTTCCATGTGTCCTCCGCGCGGGCGCTCCCTGGTAAGGGTAGTGGGTAAAACCACTAACGGCTAAGTCAAATCATCTGATGTGACATTTGGAAGAAGGACCGCTGTGCCTGAGTGCTGTACGTATTTACATCTGCAGCGTCTCAGGTTACTTAACGACAGGCGACAGAAAACGTTTAACTCAACCACTAAAGCAGCATCTTCGAGGCATGCCCATGATGGCCTTTACTCAACGATTAAACCCTATCATGGTTTAGCGATGTCCCGACAACTCATCCAAAGAAAAAACTTCAAGACAAGAAACCGGAAACAAAAGCCTCGGATTGGACAGATACAAAACAACGACGACCCTGCAAAAGAACAACTGATTACTCTTTCGGATTCTGTAATGTACGCTCCCTGAATAGACCGAAGGCCTTAAGGGCCCTCGTGGACCAGGTAGAACAATACACTGAAAAAAAATCACCACTTACATTTGAAGTGAAACATATTAAAAATAAAATTGGAATACATCAATAAATCATTTTAAATAGTTTTATATTAAATTTAATAGGATTCACTTTAATGATCTATTCAAAAATGACTAAAACATCTATTTAAATATGTTTAACTTTGTTTTAAAGTTGTTTCATTTTGAAGGCTGTGTCCGTCACATGTACATAAGCCCGTCGCTATTTTGTTCAGTGCTAGTAATCTCAGATAGCCTAGGTGTAGGAAGTAGGACTACGAAACGATAGGTACCCGGTTCGATTCCCAGTAGAAGCAAAGTGAGGAAATAAAGTTTTTAAAATATTGTAAAAATAAAAATAAATAAAAAAAAGAAAGGGAAAAAATGTTTTTTCAATTTTTAAATTTTACAATCGAAACATTTTAAATTTAAAGTGAAACACTTTTAAAATAAAGTGAAATCACTTTGAAAATAAAGTGATATTCAATTTTTATTTGACATGCAGCAATTTTAAAAGCACAATAATCACTTTAATATTTCCACTATTGATTCAAAATGAAACATTTTTGAATTAAACGTAAACGTATATGGAGCCTAATCATATTTGAACATTTTTGAATCATAGCTATTATTTTTGATTTTATAACGATTTTTTTCTCTGTGTACAAGCTGAACAGAGTTGCAATCCAAGAAACTAAATGGCTCAAAAGCGAGATTAACGACCTCAAATCGCACACAATTTTTACGATTGGTAAAGAGGAGGGCAACAAGGAGTTTGGAGTAGCTTTCATCGTGAGTAAGCAGCTCACGGACCACGTTATCGGCTTCAAACCCATAAACGAGCGGCTATGTGCGATCCGCATCAAAATCCGTTTCGCTAATCTCTAGCTCATTAATGCGCTCCCTACAGATGTGAAAGAAGACGCGATTAAAGACGAATTCAACAACCACCTAGAAACACTCTTCGACTCAATTCCACCAAACGACTTCAAGCTGCTGCTAAGAGAATTTAACACCAAAGTCGAAAACGAAAGTTGGCATAGGGAAACTACTAGAGGATACAGCCTTCACGAAGAAAACAACAACAACGGCCAGCGACTTATCGACTTCACCAGTGGCAGAAACCTGGTCATAAGCTCTACATGTTTCCCTCATCGACGTATTTATAAGCAAACCTGGAAGTCTCCAGATGAATACACCGTGAACCAGATCGACCACGTACTGATCAGCAATAGATGGGCTTCTAATGTCTTAGCTGTTCGATCCTCTCGAGGAGCCAACTGCGATTTCGATCACTATGTGGTGAAGACGACGTACGGGTGCAGAAACTCTTCGTTGCACCTAACGAAAATCAACCCTGCCAAGATATTCGAGGTTGAGGTTCGGCGGCTGCCTACACTACAGCGCTTGAGGAAAAACTGTCGCAAATACATTCTTTTATTTATGCCTGTAACTTCTTTCCAAATGACGTCACTGTTATTTCGAAGACATAGTAATTCAAACTTCGAAAAATTACAAAATTTATTTGACACAGAAAATACAAACGGATACATCTGAAATCTGAATAATTCACAGAAGTTGCTCTTCCATGTGTCCTCCGCGCGGACGCTCCCTGGTAAGGGTAGTGGGTAAAACCACTAACGGCTAAGTCAAATCATCTGATGTGACATTTGGAAGAAGGACCGCTGTGCCTGAGTGCTGTACGTATTTACATCTGCAGCGTCTCAGGTTACTTAACGACAGGTGACAGAAAACGTTTAACTCAACCACTAAAGCAGCATCTTCGAGGCATGCCCATGATGGCCTTTACTCAACGATTAAACCCTATCATGGTTTAGCGATGTCCCGACAACTCATCCAAAGAAAAAACTTCAAGACAAGAAACCGGAAACAAAAGCCTCGGATTGGACAGATACAAAACAACGACGACCCTGCAAAAGAACAACTGATTACTCTTTCGGATTCTGTAATGTACGCTCCCTGAATAGACCGAAGGCCTTAAGGGCCCTCCTGGACCAGGTAGAACAATACACTGAAAAAAAATCACCACTTACATTTGAAGTGAAACATATTAAAAATAAAATTGGAATACATCAATAAATCATTTTAAATAGTTTTATATTAAATTTAATAGGATTCACTTTAATGATCTATTCAAAAATGACTAAAACATCTATTTAAATATGTTCAACTTTGTTTTAAAGTTGTTTCATTTTGAAGGCTGTGTCCGTCACATGTACATAAGCCCGTCGCTATTTTGTTCAGTGCTAGTAATCTCAGATAGCCTAGGTGTAGGAAGTAGGACTACGAAACGATAGGTACCCGGTTCGATTCCCAGTAGAAGCAAAGTGAGGAAATAAAGTTTTTAAAATATTGTAAAAATAAAAATAAATAAAAAAAAAGAAAGGGAAAAAATATTTTTTCACTTTTTAAATTTTACAATCGAAACATTTTAAATTTAAAGTGAAACACTTTTAAAATAAAGTGAAATCACTTTGAAAATAAAGTGATATTCAATTTTTATTTGACATGCAGCAATTTTAAAAGCACAATAATCACTTTAATATTTCCACTATTGATTCAAAATGAAACATTTTTGAATTAAACGTAAACGTATATGGAGCCTAATCATATTTGAACATTTTTGAATCATAGCTATTATTTTTGATTTTATAACGATTTTTTTCTCTGTGTACAAGCTGAACAGAGTTGCAATCCAAGAAACTAAATGGCTCAAAAGCGAGATTAACTACCTCAAATCGCACACAATTTTTACGAGTGGTAAAGAGGAGGGCAACAAGGAGTTTGGAGTAGCTTTCATCGTGAGTAAGCAGCTCACGGACCACGTTATCGGCTTCAAACCCATAAACGAGCGGCTATGTGCGATCCGCATCAAAATCCGTTTCGCTAATCTCTAGCTCATTAATGCGCTCCCTACAGATGTGAAAGAAGACGCGATTAAAGACGAATTCAACAACCACCTAGAAACACTCTTCGACTCAATTCCACCAAACGACTTCAAGCTGCTGCTAGGAGAATTTAACACCAAAGTCGAAAACGAAAGTTGGCATAGGGAAACTACTAGAGGATACAGCCTTCACGAAGAAAACAACAACAACGGCCAGCGACTTATCGACTTCACCAGTGGCAGAAACCTGGTCATAAGCTCTACATGTTTCCCTCATCGACGTATTTATAAGCAAACCTGGAAGTCTCCAGATGAATACACCGTGAACCAGATCGACCACGTACTGATCAGCAATAGATGGGCTTCTAATGTCTTAGCTGTTCGATCCTATCGAGGAGCCAACTGCGATTTCAATCACTATGTGGTGAAGACGACGTACGGGTGCAGAAACTCTTCGGTGCACCTAACGAAAATCAACCCTGCCAAGATATTCGAGGTTGAGGTTCGGCGGCTGCCTACACTACAGCGCTTGAGGAAAAACTGTCGCAAATACATTCTTTAAAAATTTATAAACAAGGAATTGGCGTGGCTTTTTAAGCCGTCTGCCGAGTCTGTTTGTTTAAAATTATTTATCCTTCGTCGGTACAATTACTGTATTAATTCTGGTTCCCAATTTCGTGGGTGCGAGTTTTAACTAATTGTGAGAATCTTGAGTTATCGTTCCATTCTATACACCAACTGCGGTGCATGTCTGTAGTATTTATGGCATGGCAACTTACCAGCTCTATGGGAACTACGCGGAACTTTGTCTGTTTGGAGGAGAAGAGCCCCAGCGGGAGAAATATCGAGTTATTCAATTTTCGGAAATGTCACATTGGAATTTATGCATCATGACCTCTAAGCGTCTATAGCTCAGTAGGTAGAGTTGCTGATCTTGTGACTGAAGTTCGGAGGTCGCAGGAGTTGCAGAAGAGATCGTGGGCTATAAAGGCCGGCGGAGACGAAACAACTGGTTCGACGATTAATGCAGGACCTCGATTTAGGCGAAAAATGAAGCCTATCACCAATACACACAACACGCATCCCGAGCCAAAAATGAAAGATACAACGAACTTCGGCGAGTATCTGAAAAGTTAATTAGACGCAAGAAACGCAAACATTTTGACGGCCAGTTACAGCAAATAAGCCAAAGATTAGCCAGTAAGCACATTAGACAGGCGTACAAACTTATAAATAATGTCAAGAACGGATATCAACCCAGGACAAACGTATTTGTAAGGAAGAGGATGGTAACATCATCAGCGACATCGAAAGCGTCAACAAACGATGGGCCTCGCATTTTGAAGACCTCCTCCCATCAAAATCCCCAACGGAGCCAGCTCTTGAGCAGTTAGCCGAACCAGGCCTCCCCGTTAAAAAAAAAACTCTCAACAGTTGAGGAGGTTAGTCTCGCCATACAATCGCTCCAACGTAATAAAGCGCCCGGTGTTGACGACATCTCAGCAGAACTACTGAGGCATGGTGAAACGTGCCTGACCAACGCTATACATGTGCTACTGCTGGAAATATGGAACGACGAGGTAATCCCCGAAGATTGGCGCAAAAGACTTTGGTCAAAAAATACCAAAAATCGAGGAAATTGAGGGAAAAAATGTTCGTCCGCATCGGGATTCGAACCTCCAACCTTCAGTCACAAGGTCAGCAGCTTAGCCTACTGAGCTTTAGACGCTTAGAGATGTCAATGCTAAGATTTCAATGTGACATTTCCGAAATTGAATAACTCGATATCCCGCAGGGGGCTCTTCTACTCCAACAGACAAAGTTCCGCGTAGTTCCCATAGAGCTGGTAAGTTGCCATGTCAAAAATACTACAGACCTGCACCGCAGTTGGTGTAGAGAATTGAACGATAAGTCAAGATATTCTGCAATTAGTATGGTTAGTATCTTTAAAATTTACCGTTATGTTACTTACTAGATACGCAATACCATCACAAGGCCTTCTTATCCAAATGCCTAACGCTGAAAGTATATCTATGTGCCATTTTATTAGGTACGGGTATTTGAAATTCTGGTGGTATAAGCCAAAAATGCATTTCTTATTGAACAAACCTGTCTAATTTATTTATAATTTACCAATACCGTTACTACTAAAAAACGAGACCGAGGCTAATTTCGGGCGCAGCCGAAATTTGAATACCCTTCACTCTCCTCGGGCTAAAAGTTTTTTTTGGGCGAACATATGACTTGTGTTCAATCCTTCCCCATTTTTTTCCTTCTGTGGCGTCGATAAAACAATATTTGTGTGTTTTTGGTTAAGTGGGAAAATAAAAATATTTACTCAGAAAACTTTATTGGGGGGATGCGGGAGCATGGTCCCATAGTATGATTCCATTCGTTTTAATTTTTTTTTTTGACAAGAACGCATTAAGTTTTTTTGAAATTGGTGTGGAAAAAATGTTTCTTAGAAGATCTAAAATGGGGGGTTGGGTTTGTATGGTAGCCCCATGACCCCATATACTGATTCCATTCATTTTTACACATGTCTTATGGCATCAATAGAGATGCACTTTTACGAGTTTTGGTTGAAAGTGTTGCACAAATAAAAAAGTTTTTCGTAGAAGAACTCAATTCGGGGGGTTGGGTTTGTATGACAGCCCCATGACCCCATTGTCCGATTCCATTCATTTTTACATATGTTTTGTGGCATCAATTGAAATGCACTTTTATGAGGTTTGATTGAAATTGGGGCACAAATCAAAAAGTTTTTTTTTAGAAAAACTCAATATGGGGGGTTGGGTTTGTATGACAGCCCCATGACCCCACAGTCCTATTCCAACCATTCTTACATATGTTTTGTGGCATCAATAGAAACACATTTGTATGAAATTTGGTTGAAAATGGTGCAAAAATGAAAAAGTTTTTCTTAGAAGAACCTAATTTGGGGGGTTAGGTTTGTATGGCAGCCCGATGACCCCACGGTCCGATTTGAGCGATTCGAACATACAAACTGCCTGCAATAAAAAGAAGCATGCGTGCAAAATTTCAGCTCGATAGCTTTTAAACTGGCCGAGTAAAACGCGTAGCAACAGACGGACAGACGGACAGACGGACAGACGGACAGACAGACAGACGGACATCGCCCAATCGACTCAGCTCGCCATGCTGATCATATATACAGGGTGTCCGGAAACTGCCGCATAAACGCACCGGATTATGATTCCTCAGTTGATTTCCAGCAAAAAAGTTGTATCGAACATACCCCCTCAGCTGAACGCTTTAGCTGCCACAGGCATTTGAAGATTTTTGAAAAAATCATTTTTTTGCACGACTTAAGGTCTAATATCTCCAAAGCTTCACCAGCTAGAATAGTGAAATAAAATGATTATTACAGCGAGCAAATTTACCAGTAAAGTAAAACTAACCGCACTAAAATCGGATAAGAGGTTTGGTTTTTACAGAGCTTCAAAGTCAAATTTGCGTGATTTGACCCAAAAACAATCTTTTTTTCCATCTCAATTTTCTCCAACTTCTGCCAAGGTGAGGTGCTTGTACGATCCTTTTAAAAATTGGCGCATAGTCTTACGATCATATCTTTCTTACATCATTTTGATCTAGCTCCATTACTTCTAACAAATTTTATACGTTGAGTGTAGAAAACTTGGGTTAATTTTAGCTCGAATTCAATACAATTCAATTCACACTGCCCCTAAAGATCTGCAATTGGTAAAATCTATTCAAAGTATGTCGAAATCGAGCCAAAATTAACCCTAGTTTTCTGCACTTATGGTACTAAAACTGTTAGAAATAATGGAGCTAGAATAAAATGAGGTAAGAAAGATATGATCGTAGGACTTTGCGCCAATTTTTAAAAGAATCGTACAAGCACCTCACCTTGGCAGAAGTTAGAGAAAATTGAGATGGAAAAAAATATTGTTTTTGGGTAAAATCACGCAAATTTGACTTTGGAGCTCTGTAAAAACCAAACCTCTTATCCGATTTTAGTGTGGTTAGTTTCATTTTACAGGTAAATTTGTTGGCTGTAATAATCATTTTATTTCACTATTCTACCTGGTCTAGTTGTGGAGATATTAGGCTTTAAGTCGTGCAAGAAAATTATTTTTTCAAAAATCTTTAAATGCCTGTGGCAGCTAAAGGGTTAAGCTGAGGGGTATGTGCCGTACAACTTTTTGGCTGGAAATCAACTGAGGAATCATAATCCGGTGCGTTTATGCGGCAGTTTCCGGACACCCTGTATACATATTTTATATGGTCGGAGATGCTTCCTTCAATGCGTTACAAACTTTATGACAAAGTTAATATACCCTTTACTCTACGAGTGAAGGGTATAAAAATAGTATCAATGGTTTTGGATAGCTTACACTATAAAGTGAAAAATAGTAGTAGTCACTCAGCAATACAGTAAGACTCCGATAATCCGAACCTCGAAAATTCCGATAATCCGGATTATAAATTACCGCAAATTTTGTTAAATTTTTTAAAAACATTTTCTAAAGTTTGTTTTAGCGTACTGCGCTATAAACGTGGAGAAACATATTTCGACATTTACTAATTTTTATTTATGTAATTATTTAAATAATTAACGTTAAAAGTGTTGAATTTTTTATGATTTCAGTATAAAAACTGTGTAGCAGCGTGATATTAATTTATTGCATTTCGAAAATTCGGATAATTCGATAATCCGTATAGGGTTCGGTACCAATTAATCCAAAATGTCGGGGCTCTACTGTATTTTAATTTATTTTGGTTGCCTATGTACTAATTTTTGTTCTAGTCGCCCCACTGTGCGGCGGCGCACTTACAATCCCCACCCAATGAATAACTTTAACCAGATTCGCCCTATTGAAACCGAAAGTCAAGTGAATAAAGTTGGAAATGATATCGCGAATCGTTTTTATTGCAAAAGTTTTACTCGCATGTACGTATGCTTACACGGATAAGAATTGATTGGCCGGCGTGCGGTCGAGAATCGTCTTTATAACAAGATATAGGGGTCCATTACATGTTTTCTAATACAATATTAGTAATGAAGAAAGAATCAAACATGACTATGCGGAAATGAAAATTATGAAGCAATATATGACATAAAATTTGATCAAATAAGTCAATAAATAACCAAGTTTCTGCATTTATTTGGAACTTTTGACATGAATGAGCAAATAATGTGTAACGGACGGATTAAGTTGAATAATACAGTCATTGTTATTGATGATGTAAATTAAAGCAGTAGGGGACTCAGTTCAATTAGGATATATCTAGGTAGGTTAGGTACTGTACTGTATGTGTATGTTTAGAATAAGTAACTTATTGCTAATTGTATTGGAGCAGATTGTAAAAGACTTAAACTTTATTTTGATATATAATAATTTTTTTTTTTTATGAACATGGCGTGATGGACATTTGTATGCATAAAATACGATACTCACCTGATCTATACCGCCTGATTCCATCTGTAATAAGAAAAAGACAACCAATGAGCCTGCAGTTACATGTATTGAAGATATTAAGTCATTTGAAACGTAAAACGAATAATATTTCAAATATCTATGTTGGCCCGGCAAACAAACAGGAAGAAGAGGAGAGTGAAGGAGAACCACTTGCACAATAATCTTTTCAATGTAAAAGAAATGTTTTACTTAATAAGCTTTAAATTGTCATTCTAGAATCACTTTCCAGTAATTCTACTATGTTACGACTTATCTTATTTTATATTATTAATAAAGAAATAAGAGCGACGGGCGATATGTACATATTTTAGAGCTAAAATCAAACTAACTAAATACATAATTTTACAATCAAATCCACCTTAAATACAATGTTTCAATCATATATCCATTTAAATATTTTTATTGTAACCCATTACGATTTTGCGTGACAAGTCACGCTTTTCGATGACTTTCACAAAAAGAGCGATAACAAGGTAACGGTAAAAAAAATGCCGATTGTATTGGTAATTTTCCTGCTGAAACAAGTTGCGCTATCAACCCTTACAGTATTGACCACCCAATGCAAGACACCCTGTATATGATGAGCGTGACGAGCTGAGTCGATTGGACGATGTCCGTCTGTCCGTCTGTTGCGACGCGTTTTGCTCGGCCAGTTTAAAAGCTATGAAGCTGAATTTTTGCACACATGCTTCTTTTTGTTGCAGGCAGTTTGTATGTTTGAATCGCTAAAATCCGACAAAGGGGTCGTGGGGCTGCCATACAAGCCTATCCCCCCAAATTAGGTTCTTCTTGGAAAAACTTTTTTATTTATGAAGCAATTTCAATCAAATTTCATACAAATGAGTTTTCATTGGGGACACACCACATATGTAAAAATCGACCAAATCGGATAATGGGGTCGTGGGGCTGCCATACAAACCAAGTTCTCCAAATTAGGTTCTTCAAAAAAAAACTTTTTATTTTCTCATCGATTTCAATCAAATTTCGCACAAATGTGTTTCTAGTGATACCTCAAAACATATGTCAAAATGGACCAAATCGGAACAAGGGGTCATGGGGCTGTCATACAAACCTAGCTCCCCAAATTAAGTTCTGCTAAGAATTTTTTCTTATTTATACACCAATTTCAACCAAACTTCACACAAATGTATTTCTATTGATGACGCAAAACATATGTATGAAAAGATGGTGTCGGACCATGTTGTCATGGGGCTACCATACAAACCTAGCCCCCCAAATCAAATTTTTCTAAGAAAAATACCGGCGTACAGAGGGCTGCGCCCGCAATACGAGGGTTTTTTAGATTTTGGATACATACATAGTGAATAATTTTGCACATATATTTTATAGGTAATAAATAAGAGTTATGCACAATGTTAATGAAATGCACAATGTTAATAAACGCCTTTCATTCTGTAACACTTTTTAATTAGACCAATCCAAAAATAGATTTACTATGTATCATGGCTCCACAAATTGACTGGATTTATTAGCTGTAACGCCGCGCCGTTACCATTACTCCAAACTGAAAAAAACTACTGATATGAAATGTACCCATCGAGTTCTTTGATTTGATAAAAACTAAAAAAGTCGACTTTTTCAAATCTCCGGGACACCCTGTTTGCGTTATCCTACCAACGTCTAAGTATTTCGTGCTAAAGACTGTTACAATTCTACACATCCCTACCAGATTTCATAACGATCGGTTAGTGAACAAATTTGTAAATGTCCGGGACACCCTTTTATCTTGGCCATGCCAATTTTCAAGTATTTCATGCCAAAGACTGTTACCATTCTACACATTCCTACAAAATTTCATGACGATCCGTTGAGCCATTCGCGAGTTATTTAGTGAACAAATTTTCAAATGTCCGGGACACCCTGTTATTTTTGTCCTACCAACTTTTAAGTATTTCGTGCCAAAGACTGTTACCATTCTACACATTCCTACCAAATTTCATGACGATCGGTTCGCGAGTTATTTAGTGAACAGACGGACGGACAGACGGACAGACGGACGGACAAAATCGATTTCATAAGGGTTTTTTGTAAAATCTAAAAAACCCTAAAAACGTTTTTATTTGCACACCAATTTCAATCAAACCTCAGAAAATTATATTTCTATTGATGCCACATAACAAACGTGAAAACTAGGGGGCTTCGCCCCCTGCTCGCTTCGCTCGCCAACCCCCGGGGACGAGGCTAATTTCGGGCGCGGCCGAAATTTGTATACCCTTCGCTTGGGCTAAAAGTTTTTTCGGGCGTACCTATGACTTGTATCTAATCCCCCTCCTCATTCTTTTTCTTCCGACTTGACAAAAGTTTTGGGCTTGGTTGAAATAAGTGGGCAAATAAAAATATTTACTCGGAAAATTTTATTGGGGTTGACCCCACAGTACGATTCCATTGGTTTTGAACATTTTAGTTGCTTTGAAAAAGACACATTAATTCAAGGTTTTGTGAAATTGGTGTAAAAAAATGTTTCTTAGAAGAACCAATATGGGGGGTTTGGTTTGTATGGCAGCCCCAGGACCCCATGGTCCGATTTGATTTAATCTTACAAATGTTTTGTGTCATCAATAGAAATACATTCGTGTGAAATTTGGTTGAAATTGGTACACAAATACAAAAGTTTTTCTTAGAAGAACCTAATTTGGGAGGTTGGATTTGTATGGCAGCCCCATGAACCCAAGGTCAGATTTTATCCATTCTTACATATGTTTTGTGTCAACAATAGAAATTCATTTGTGTGAAATTTGGTTGAAATTGGTGCACAAATAAAAGTTTTTCTTAGAAGAACCTAATTTGGGGGGTTAAGTTTGTATGGCAGCCCCATGACCCCATGGTGCGATTTAATCCATTCTTGCATATATTTTGTGCTATCTATAGTAACACATTTGTGTGAAGTTTGGTTGAACTTAGTGCACAAATAAAAAAGTTTTTCTTAGAAGAACTCAAATTGGGGAGCTAGGTTTGTATGGCAGTCCCATGACCCAGTGATCCAATTTGGGTGAATCAAACACACAAACCGCCTGCAACAATAAGAAGCACGTGTGCAAAATTTCAGCTTGCTAGCTTCAATACCCGCCGAGTAAAACGCGTTGCAACAGACAGACAGACAGACAGACAGACGGTCATACTGATCATAAATGTATACTTTTTATATGGTCGGAGATGCTTCCTTTAATGCGTTAAAAACTTCATGACAAAGTTAATATACCCTTTCACTCTATGAGCGAAGGGTATAATAAATGAAATCGGACCATGGGGTCATGGGGCTGGCATATAAACCCAACCCCCAAATTAGGTTCTTCGAAGAAAAACTTTTTTATTTGTCCACCAACCAAATCTCATAGAAATGTGATTTAATTGATGCCACAAACATACGTAAAAATTAATGGAAAGGCCATGCGTTCATAGGCTGCCGTACAACCCCCCCCCCCCCCCTTTTTGGTTCTTCTAAGAAACCCACGTGTCCCGCTTCCCCCAATAAATCTTCCCCACGGAACGAACGTTAAAATTCAAGGAAAAGCATGGAAGCGGGGAGTACTGAACACAAGTCATAGGTACGTCCGAAAAAACTTTTAGCCCGAGGGGAGCGAAGGGTATTCAAATTTTGGCCGCGCCCGAAATTAGCCTTGGTCTCGTTTTTTTAAAAATTATTTATTTATTGTTTGTGGAATGCACTATCCCTTACAACCCGACACCCTCGAAAATAGCAAATATTGTCAAATAAAAAAAAAACAATCCATTTGGACATTGCCGAATCGTGTCGCATCGATAATGCCAAGTTGTGGCTGCATGACAGCTGAAACTAGACTCCACAATCCAAAATAAAATCATCGTTTATCAAAATTACAAAAGCTTCGATTGACGACAGCGACATGTCCCGTATGTAAAACGACTCTCGTTGAAATCTATACAGCAACCAAAATATCCTCGACGCAAGGAAAAATTCCTTAATCGGTTCTCACTGTCTTTTTAACCCGAAACTTTCAAAACACATTCAACACATTAAATAGAGTTAATAAGCGTCCCTTCAAAGTGAAACTCGCATTTTTTATCACTGCATCATCCATTAATTTCGGAAGTAGTTTGTTACACACAATCGTACTTATTATTGCAAATTTGACATATTCGTATTATCTCATATATTCCCAAAAGGATATTCAATACTGCATAATCTTCCGGTATAGTAGGTACTTCCAATTTCACATTGTAAATAGACTTTCAATTATATAGGTATGAACCTGAAATAATCAAATTCCTTACGCAGATGATGAGTATTCAATGTTCAGTCATTCAATAGGACGTACATTTACGGGGCTAATAGGCAAGCATTTTGACGTATAGGTATTGTCCGTCAAACAAACAGGTTCCAGGCTCTCTACATTCAGTTCTAAGACAGAAGAGAAATGCAGGTACATTTGCAAATTATCGTACTATCCTTTGATATAGCCCGACAATAAGTATCTTTGCATCCGGAGTCGTATCAAATTGACATCATATGGTTCATGTTAGTTACGTTCGAGTTGAAATGAAAAAGGAATGCAAACAGGATCAATATTTGCCTAATTCCTTAGAGTTAAACATCAAAAGAGCAACCGTATTTGTTCTCCGACATGGTCATGTGTATAGCTAGCAACATGGACCACTTAAAATGATTATTAAGGATTTCCTTATTTTGTTAAAATTTAATATTTCGTCGTCCCAGTAGATATTTTCTTGCAAAATAAGTCAATGATATATTAGGGATCCACGATGCGATGGTTAACTTGAAACGCAGAATTAATTTGGAGGTCCACGTAAGGGCTACTCCATGGGAGTGTCCAACTTAATTTCTACGATGCCTAGGGCCGGATTTCCTATATGGGTAATCTGGGCAGCTGCCCAGGGCGGCAGATTTCGAGGGGCACAATTTTTGAAGCATTACATGGTTTTGAATGCCGTGCAAGATGCATTTTAAAGATTAAGGCGCCATCACTAAAAATAATAAATTTCCTCTCATAAATATATCCTAGTTAGGTTAGACCTCACTCAAATGGTTATAATCGGATCTTCATCTGAAATTCTGATATGAATCTATCTTCAAAATTTTGGGACTTAAATAATTGGCTCCCAACTAAAACTGTTCTGACTTACATTATTTACTGCTCTGTCCAAATTGAAGCATTTCAGACAAAGGCTGAAACAGCTTTTAATTTTATTTTAAACGGAATGTGCAATCATCGCATTGACATATCCAATCAACTATTTTAGCTTGTACAATTAACCATTTATTATTATCATTTTTAAAGACTGCATTGCCGAAACTTAGCATTCGTACAAAACAATGTCGTAATTTGAGGGACGTAGCCAGGATTTAGTTTCAGAAGAAATGCTGCATCGGCTATCATATTTTCGTGTAACATGTTTTTATCGTGTGAATAGGTTTAAACCAATTGTTCTAAATTCCTACGTTGAAATTTTCGAAATTTTTTAATTATTTGTTGAGACAAAAACGAAAAACTCAAACTGAAAAATCATAATTAAAACTACCAAAATATATTAGACACCGAAAGAATGTTAAATAGGCTTGGATTTTCGATTTTTTAAACTGATCTTTCTTACAAAAAAAAAAATCTGCAGAAATGCTATTAGATAATTTGAAAGCCCTAAAAAAGGTCAAAGTGTCAACTTCAAAACTCGCCATAAGCTTTCATAATTTTGAATAATTTTGAAGTAAAAATGCGGCCTTGGGTACTTCCATATAATAAAATATTTTCTCCAAATATTCGTTTTTAGTAAAACGAGGATTGAAAGTTTTTGTTCAAAATTTTTCCATATAAGTTAGTATACAAATTTAAATTTCCTGAATTACTTTTTGGTACAAAAATTCAAAATTTTTCGAGTCGGAAATTGTTTGTCTAGTATACAATATTTTTGTGGAATTTTCTTCAAAAATTACCTCGGACTTTATTCTTGTTTTCTTTTGTCCACAAAAATTGTATAATAGATCGCTGATTTCACAGTCTATGATTCTTTTTTTTTTAGAAATGGCTTGCAGGTCAGGTTTTTTTTACTGTCACGCTTTACTAATTTAAAAAAATCGATTTTGTTTGAAAAACTATTACGACATGCTTTATCCCGCAAACAGGTCCGGAAGTTATTCAAGTATAGTCCGCAAAAAAGGGTTCTGTGAAACAAAAACAATACTATGATAAGATTCTACGATCTCTTGACTGCTACTCGTAGTAGCATCGACTAAGTTTAATATAGAGGTTTGTTATTCAATGGCACTTGAGACGACATCCTGTTTGCTGTAATATATAGTTTTTTTTTCAATAAGATTAGAGTTGCTAGTATATATGATAACTGGGAGTATTGTTGAAAATGAGTTAACATTGTTCAATAAGGTAATATCTCAGCACTGAGGTAACTGCACTGTACATATTGAATGGCAGATGTTACCTTTCAGGTTTATTCTACTCAGACCGGCAGCTCTAACACCCTAAGCACGTATGCGTAGCTTAGATTTCCAGGGATATTATTCCTGTAATGTATGTATTTGGTCGGTACTATTCAAACACTAACGATTAAGTAGTAACCCCTACCAGAGTATAGTAAAGTTTGTTAAGTGAAACATCCCTTGATTTTGCTATTTTCATAGTAAACAAACATGGCAATACTAATCGATTTGTCTGTCTTGAAACTTTACGGTAATTTTAATCTGAGCTGTTTCACAAAAATTTGAAACTATATTAAAATTTGTGTGCGAAATTTCGTATACTGCTGTAAAATTAATATGTTTGACGATATCGGTCATAGGCCCCAATAGTATAGTGACTTTAGCTCTAGACCCAAACATCCAAAAAAAGAGCTGACTTTTGATGCCAAATTGTTCTATGGCCTGACCGCATTACGCAGTAAAAAGTTAGACTTTTTTGCGCGTCACATTTGGGGGGAGGGGGTGGCAAAGGGGTGAAATTATGATTTTTCGCCAATATCTTGTTAACTGTAATATTTACAGCAAAATGTTCTGAGGACGATTTAAAGTACACAAAATTTCCTTTCTAATGATATATTATATCATATACCTTCTCTTGGCAGATTATATACTAGACCTTAAAACATTTGGTATAATTTAGATTTTTTGATAGTTACATTTGGCGCTCTAGCTCCTGAAGTAATTTAATTGGAGCCATGGTAATTGGGATAACTATTCCTAACAATATATAGCTGTCCCACACGGAGACTCAGGCTGCCCCGACAAAGCATTCCCCTATACTACCTATTAACATTTAAAAAAAAGACATGCCTGTAACTTTTCGCCGAATCACAGCAGGCGGGAAAAATTTTGATAAACGTTAAGGCTAAGTCCCATTAGACCCTCCACCAAATATTACTTCGATCGGATTAAAACAAAGGGTACCTCCCATACAAATTATTCAAATTCAATGCCACTAGTTTATTAAGAAATAAGGGAACAAGTCAACCAAAATTAAAGTTCTGCTCGTAGGCAATTTTCCGGTCATTTTGTATGGGAGGTACCCTTTGTTTTAATCTGATCGAAGTAATATTTGGTGGAGGGTCTAATGGGACTTAGCCTTAACGTTTACCAAAATTTTTCCCGCCTGCCGTGATTCGGCGAAAAGTTACAGGCATGTCTTTTTTTTAAATGCTAATAGGGAGTATAAGGGAATGCTTTGTCGGGGCAGCCTGAGTCTCCGTGTGGGACAGCTATATATTGTTAGCAATAGTTATCCCAATTACCATGGCTCCAATTAAATTACTTCAGGAGCTAGAGCGCAAAATGTAACTATCAAAAAATCTAAATTACACCAAATCTTTTAAGGTCTAGTATATAATCTGCCAAGAGAAGGTATATGATATAATATATCATTAGAAAGGAAATTTTGTGTAGTTTAAATCGTCCTCAGAACATTTTGCTGTAAATATTACAGTTAACAAGATATTGGCGAAAAATCATAATTTCACCCCTTTGCCACCCCCTCCCCCCCAAATGTGACGCGCAAAATAGTCTAACTTTTTACTGCGTAATGCGGTCAGGCCATAGAACAATTTGACATCAAAAGTCAGCTCTTTTTTTGGATGTTTGGGTTTCATCATTTTTTCAGCTAAAATCACTATACTACAACTCAGATTATCAGCATTTTGTACAAAAATTCGTTTTCAGAAAATTGTACAAAAATTTATTGATACCTCATACTAGGCAATTAGTCTTGCAAAATTTGGTTTCCAAAAATCATCACTGTCGATGTCACCTTCATCTTTAAGTAAATTAGGGGTTTGTTCACTATGAAACCAATTGAGTTACCTTACCGATTCATTTTCAATTGTTGCTTTCCATCCGTACCTTGTAGGAGGCTTAGAATTTTTTTCTAAATGTTTTAGAGGGTCCTACTTTTCCTTTTCAACAACTTTCGCTGTTTAACCTGCTACAAGGTATGGATAGAAAACTAAAATTGAAAATGATTCGGCAAGGCTGGAACTCTATTAGCTTGATGGTGAAGAAGCCCCTAATAGAAGATATATCGAAATCAGCACCAGACTAAGATATCGACGATGATGACTTCAACGGTTATTAGTAGTATTTAATCGAAAATCGCTTCTTTCAAGTACTAGTATTTAATTTGACTTAAACATAAAATATTATTATATTACCTATATGTGCTCTGTGGCCGTGTTCGTTCGGTCGCCACTCTGTGATATGGAGATTCATAGAGAAACGAGTTTCCAAACTCGGCTCCTCAAGGAGCTAGGGCCTCGCCGATTTTAAGTACTATATGCGTATCTTTTCCACACATGGCATGCTCTTTTAATTCTAAGTCAATACTAGGAAAGTAGCATCATTCAAAAAATATGTAAACATGGATCGAAATGCAAATGCAAAATTACGATCGCTGAGCGATCATCACATGAATTGCCTCTACGAACATGTACCAATTGACTCCATCATGGAGGCTTTAACCCCCAATATAGTTCCTCTATGCCTCCTTTCGTTTCCGACTTTGGTATTAAAATGTCCCAGTAGCAATTTGTCGTTATTTGATGGAAGTGATTCGAAGAGCGTTTCTAGGCGGTAGTAGAACTCATCCTTAACTGCTTATTCTTTCACTTCGGTAGAGGAATGCACATTAATAAGCCGGAAAATACCGAAACGGGACTAAATGCGGATCGCGCACATATGCGAATCCGATGACGTGTCCCTTGAGCTGATTTATTACTATAAAGGCTACTCAAAACTCTCTGTTACTCTATTCTTTACCACTCTAACTCGCAATTACTGTCGGTAATCTCGCTAGTGATCCTTTTTGTTTCTTGGACTGCAACATGATCAATTTGTATTTTTTTGCCTTATCCAAGAAAGTTCTAAGGTCATTTGGCTTAATCAGGCAGCGTCCATTCCAGGCAGAGGCGGAACAACCTCACTCGGGGCCCTCCCGCCTACTTCTTGAGTAGGCCCCCTATATAAGTCTTAGTTTTCCAGCGATTTTAGAAAAATGTATGTTACTATTCAGGGCCACATTTAGACTCTATACCGCCCCTGGGCAGTAGCCTAATTGCCACCATCCGTCACTGATTAAGCTCGAAAGTAGTAGTAGTCGCATACACATGGTTGTGATTGACATGGAAATTAAAAAAAATTGTTACAGTAAAAGATGTATTTTGTTTGCTTCCCAGGGGCGTAGCCAGTGGAGGTTCTTAGGGGTTCCAAGGCCCTTCCGAAATTGTTCCATGCATTAAAATTGAAACGAAAACTGAACAATACTTATTACATTTTCATAAGAATGCGTTCAGAATGTTTTCTAAATACCTTTTGGTCGTTGTTTTTCAGTGTAGACAATTTTGGAACAAATAAAATTTGCTATTAGCATCATCGAAAGATTTATTTTTTGTTTTCGATCAAACAGATGACTTGAAAAAAATTTGGAAAATGCTGTTATTCAGTAAAAGTTATTTCGTGCCTAAAAAGTGATACGTTTTGCTGATTTAAATTGAGGCGGTGCGCGGCAAAACTCGCTCTTACCATTTTTCGTAATTGTTCAGAAACCGAAAAAAACGTTTAGCAAGATGAAAAATTATTGTACCATATTCGTTTTGCAATTAAAGGGAAGCTATATGCACGAAGATTGATTTGTAAAACAGAAATGTAATATTTAATAATAACTTTGGCGTCAATTTCGAATTATGAATTGCAACAAACGAGTTTTGATGTGTCCTGGTGGAACCACATAGTTTTCTACCAAGTTGGTGGTGTATTTAATTCAATTTTGTTCAAGAACGTGTCTAAGGACGAAAACAATACACCCTTACCTAATAATATTAATTATAATGGAATATTTTCCATTTTAGTTACTAAAAATGTTTACTGGATGAGTCCGCTATGACAAGAAAAGAGTTTTGATCGAAACTGATGGAAGTAAAGAGTTTTGATAGGTACAATAAGTAAACATTACCTGGAAAAAGTAAGTTTTGCAACGAACTGCAAATTTTAAAGCCTCGAAAAATATGAAAAAAATGTGTTTTGATAAAAACTGAGCTTACTAGCGTGTAGAGGAGGAAAAGTACTTTCGAATGCAATTCATAACTCAATTTCGTAAAAAAGTGGAAGAAGCGAGTTTTGCCGCGCACCGCCTCAATTGTTTTAAATGATTTGTTTGGCAGTAGAATTTTCCGTTTTTATTTTCTTTTTAAAAAAATACCAATTGAGAATAATTGATTTAAACCTATTCAAACGATGGAAATATTTTTCTGAAAAAGTCGATATTAGAAATGCTACATTGTCGCATTTCTATTAACCCTCCTGAAATCAAATGCTACCCACATCCCAGTTGCTGCTGTTGTAATTCGGAACTATTTTATTTTTTTAATTGATCAATAGCGACATCAAAACAAAGTGTGTGGTTAGATGAGTTATTTCGTTGGTGGCGACTTGACTTTCCGAAGTACCTTTATGGCCAAAGATGTTTCTCATTTTTCCCAATATTCTAGGAGCAATGCTGTCGAGAAATCAGCATCTCGCGGCCAAGCCAAACACTTTATTTTCTACGCTATCTACCCGATAAATACAAGTTCAGCCAGGTAACCTAATCAAAGATGTATGTTTTTAAGGAGGTATTTTGGCTACTTTGAACCGGCTAAAATCGGTCTTGGAACTGGTTCAGAGTAGTCAGCCTAGTCTGTTTCGATACGGTTAAGCGAGGTCCAATGTTTGAACATAAATAAACGGTTACCTTATAAAAAAATAAATAACAGGCGCGACAATCCAGCATTGGACTAAGGCCGCAGGATGTGTTAGTGACATCCTATTTCCAAGATCTTATCTGCTTTTTGTTGAGGTAATGAGATCAGCATCACGCTCAGCAGTGTTATTTATCCCCATAAATGGGTACTCGTTTAACATCTGAGTGAGATCATAGTCCGTCACAAGCTCGTGAGTTCGAAAAACACCATGGAACACGGTGAGATTCGAACTCATGAGCCTGTGCACCGAAGGTGCGCGCACTAACCGATAGACCAGCCAGACTACGTTACCTTATGACGAAGGGTATTTTTTTTAATCTTTGAGGGCTATGCTGACCGGTAAAGGAACCGCTTAAAAATGAGCTGACCGGCACTTTTAACACATGCACGGTTTTTACTTTGATACAGGCCCTTTAGTTTCAGTGGCATCTTGTTGTCGCAGAAAACTTTTGAGTTTCTTCGACATTGTTGATTTGACATTGAATTAAAATTGTTATTTGAAAATATAATTGACGAATACTTGATATTGACGACAGTTCTAATAACCCTTTGGAGTGTATTCACACCATTCCTTTGACTCTATTCTATTTCATGTGACGCTATTATGTGACAAGTTTGTTGCGAAATTATTAAGCTTGAAACACAAGCAGAGGCATTATCTTCACATTCCAACATTTTGGCATGTTGTTATGAAAATAATGGATTCAGGAACCCTTGAAATTGAATTTGGGTCTGGAATGTGTATCGATGCGTACTGGTTGAGATATAATTAATTTCGGTATTGGATCGACCATTAAACAATGATTTTGTGAAACATATCTAAATTGGTATTATTGTCGTGGGAAAATCATTCCATTGACGGATATTTGAAAAGGTTAATTCATTTATTGTTATAGATACATATTAGCTTTAGAATTTGTCAGCCATTTTTGTTTTTCACTATTTATGTATTGGTATTTTTCAGACATTAGATACTAACGTAACTAAACGAAACAAACTTTAGGGGCAATTCAAACTATCGGCAAGATTTACTAAATCCTGGATTTAGTAGACAGTTGTACCATATTGTACTGCAATTTCAATAATGCAAGTACATTCTACGATACATTGTGAATTTAATGACATACGATTAAATCTAGTAGGCGGGTTTCGAATCGATTAATTTAGTGGTTTTAGTAAATCCTGTCCATAGTGTGAATTTCCTCTAAAATAGAAAAAAATAATTAGATTCTTCAAAATATACTTCAATCTTTTGTCGAGTACGAAATTACAAAGCAATTTGCCGCAGGGATACTTTTAATTATGTATGCATGTATATCAAAGGACTTGTTGAGATCCATTAAAAATAATGTTTCGTCCTCGAACCCCACGAAAATATACATACATACATACATATGTATATAAATGAGTATATTGGGATAGGCCACACTAAATAGCAGAATCTTTTGCGTATAGTAGACATTGGATGTTAAAAAGGATCTACAAATCACACTTGTAATATAATTATTCTATGTCACATATGTTTATTTGGGATCCAACTAAAGTGTACATTAGAAAGTGCTGCCGCAGCAAGTGTTAGATATTGTGAAACATATTATGGCAGATGTTTCGACAAAAAAGGTTTCATCATAATAACCCGAAACACTTTGTTGAAATGGGCTTAAGGGTTTATTTAAATCGAATTCAACCGCGTTAAAAGGATAATTATCATTAACTGCACGCTTACATGCCACAAGGCGGATTTGTTGGGATAGTGAAAATAGTTTTTCTGGCCTTGTTCTGATTTATCTTATTAAAACTGTTGTGCCGAAACTATAATTTTGCCTGTAGATAGACAAATAATAATTCACTACTCAACAGGGCCGTGGAGAGAAAATCCGGGGGGTCAATGATTCCGGGCCCACCCCTTTCCGTACGATAAAAAATTATGAATCGAAGAAAATTGTTTGCTTAATTTTTCATTTACTGCTGTTTTGTAGTCCTGCTTGTCTATGATCACGATGTTGTTGCCTTTGTCTGCTTTAAAGAAGTACACTTTGTTTTAGCAATTTTAGGTTTGTCGTGTCTTGTCGCGAGATATTATTCTCCTTATGTGTACCTTTCGATATATCGTTGTTACGTTTTTCCTAATTTCCTTATTATCGTCATGATCAATCCTTTTAAAGCTTGGATGTTAACGGCTTCGATATGGTTCGTAGGGAGAACGCAGATTGTTCTTTTTCGCTTAAACGAGATGTAGACTTGTTGACCACAAAGTTGGGCAAAATGCAGTGCCGGATTAAGCATGCGCGGGGCCCGTGGCAAATGTTGAGCGCGGGGCCTATGGAACATCGAATAATCAAACTTATAACGAGGTCCTAAAATTAATATTTCGGCTTGAGTCATTTCTCAGGGTTTTTTTGTCTCTCTTTTTAAAATATGAAATGCTTTTAGCGTATATACTATTTGTGTCAACCATTTTTTATCATTTATTTATTGTTTAGCCTCAGTCTCCATTTTATTAATAATTTCATATTTCAATCTAACAAGTTCAGTTCCTTGGAAATGGATGACTTCACAGGACTAACAGCTAGCAAATATCAGCATTACAGCCTTGCAATATACGACGAATGTGCAATAAAAGAATAATTGCTAATATGATATTTAGAGGTACAGTGTTTGGTAAGACATTCTGCTCGTGATTCTGCGAACTCTCTTTCTCTCTTCCATAAGTTATTTATTTTTTTGGGAAGCATTTTCGTGCAAATAGTACAAGTTAAAACATTTCGCATCTATTCGCCAAAATTATCAAAATTGTAATGAAAAGTGTTAGGAGCGCCGATCGGTATTACTGAAAGCCAAATACCATATTGCCCAGACGCACGGAGACAGATGCACGACGCACAGTGGTTTAGATTCATATTCTAGCGGGACGAAACACAAAAGAGTAAGAAGTATGCGATTACTGAAGATTTTGATGGGCAATACATTTCCACATATCAACAGAATATAGAAATAATAATTATATCCCTGATAATCAGTGGCGTACCTCTCAAATTATGAAATGGGAACAAAACTTTCTGTTTGAGAGAGATTGAGCCGAGATGACGGTCATACGGTAAAGAAGGGAGGGGATATTGCGGTCGCGACATGCATACAAAAGGATAGCGAAGGAAGCGTAAAAGACTGAAGCAAAAAAAGATACAAAGGAAGTTCATTTCGAACTTATCAGAGCATTAAATTAGATAATTGCGTTCTAGTCTAGTTTTATTGTGCTAGCGCGTTTGACTATATGTGGGTAGGATCATCTTTTTTGGAGGGTAGTAGATAAATTTATTAATAAGATTTGATTTTATTAGGGGGAGATACAAGATATGATTGACAGTGTAGATCAAAAATATGAATAATGTGGCTCAATTAAGCCCGCTTAAACTTTCAAAAACGACATTTTCACAACACTAGGAAAAGGGTGAAATTTGGGTGAGCGTCTTCGATAAAAATTAGTTCAATAGGATGAAAACCAAGGGTACCTTCCGAAAAAGTTGAAAAATCTATAAATTGCAAATATGCTAATTTTATTTTAGCCCTAGAATAAAATCCACCAACATAAGTTTACTGTATCATATATCATTGGAAAGCAATATTATCTACGAGTAGTTTTGGAAATGATTCAAAATTGTTTCACAAAAATGTTTTTCATTGACGTATGTAAGCTTGCCAAGATTTTTCTCAATTTATTTAGTAAAACCGAATTTCTTTAAATTACAATACCTATTCGACAAAGAAGAATTAGGTGCATTTTTACAAACGTCCATGGTGATAGTGGGACTCGAACCCACTCTCCGGCAACTCAGAGATAGAGTGTCATCTATACCACTGAGCCACCGAATGCCCATAGTTTTCGATTGAATTGTCCTTTTTCAGGTTTACCCAGATTCATAAAAGTTTCCAACCAAACAGCTAGCTTAAAAAGGCCCATAATAAAGATAATCCGGTAGCGCCTACCAAAAGGCCAAATTTACGTTAACACAATTTACATTTAATCGGTTTTACTAATTAAAATGAAAACATTGGAAAAATTACACTCTTAAATGGAAACAACATTTTTGTGAAACAATTTTGAATCATTTTTTAAACAGGTAATCTTGCCCCCACTTTTCATAACGTTTAGGGCGGTACGCCACTGTGAATGAGAGATATTATTGTGATTTCTAAATTCTATGGACATTTTAGAGAAACGCGGGGCCCCTTAAAGCGCGGGGCCCGTGGCATTTGCCACCTTCTGCCACGAGGTTAATCCGGCACTGGCAAAATGGCTGTATGGATTTCCTTCGCAGGTTCATCTCTTCCTCCATTTTCGTTTTAAAATTTCTCGTTTTGTGTAGTTTCTCGCATTCGGCAGCTATATTAATTTTGTTAAGAACCTGGCAAGGGTTAATGCCGAGTTCAGTAAACACTCGTCGCAGTTTCAGGTGCGCATTGTATGTTTGTAGGGCTGTTTCTTTCAATCTAGCGTATTCCTTTGATATTGTTTCGCTTACTACTCGTGCTTCGATCTCATGTCTTATTTTGTTTTTGCGTTTTTTGACTTACGGCTAATTTGGTGAGACGTAGCTGTCACGTCCCGTCTTTTGCACTTTTAGAGAAAGCGTATATTCTCACTTATTCTAACTACAGACTTCTTAAACTTCAAGAACTTGTTGTAGTCGGTTTGGTTGGATGCCAAATTATAAGTAGACATATTGTTTTGCCCGACGGTTTGTAATAGACACTAATTAGTTAAGCCAGGTAGAACATTGACAAGTATTGCGTCAAATTTTAAGAATAGTGTATGTATAAATAGTGATTAAGGTCAAGATAGACTTTGTACTGAAGAAGGGTGTAAGTAAGGTAAGCCCCATCCGAAATACTGGTATATACCAAAAAAAAATCAATGCAATGCAAACCAAGCTATTCTGTTTTTATTGACCTAATCAAACCTATAATTTATTAGCGCACTCGACCAGTCTGTAGGTCGTTACTTTATAAAATTGGCTTTCGAAATGCACACTGCTACGAGTTTACGAAGTGCCTTTTTTCCTATTTACTTATTTCGTAAGCTATTCGCGATCTTCTCTAATACAGAAAAACATTTCTATTGTTTTATGGCGAGACCTGTAGTATAAATGAAAATTAAGATTCAATAATTTAAGTGACCAACATCTGGGTGTTGGTACCTTGAAAAAATTTCATTAGAAGCATCAGTACGTACACAAAATGTTCGCCCGGAAAAGTCCTTCTAGAAAAAAAAGTCGCTATACACGGCTGCTATTTTTACTGCGAATGCAATTTATTTGAAAGAAAAACGTTATGCTACTGGATGAAGCAGTCGAAATTTCTTAATTGTTTATGTATAAAATCATGCATGCACTTTCGAAAGGCGAGGGCAAATTGAAATTCGAGCTTTAGTAACGAAACGATCATGCTGATTTGTTGATTGAATATGGTTATTCGGGCCCCTAGTCCTAAATTTAAATAATAGACTAGGGGCCCCAAGCCTAGTACAGAGTATGTAATGAATTTTTGCTAGAAACAGTAGGTACTTATAAGGTTTCTTAGTTTAGGATCTCAAAATAGCAATTTGTGTGTAAAAAAAAAACACTGAAGCACAACTTTTATGTCAAAATGCCGGCCTCTTTTAAATCCAGGGCCCGGGGGGAATCACCCCCACACCCTCTCTACAGGCCTGCAACTCCATATATCTACTATTGCAAAAAATATGTATACCTGACAGCTTGTATTAATTATCAAATTTAACTGTAACACATTAAATCACATGCATGTTGCTACTTTTTCGCATAATATGAATTTCATTATACATCCCAAGATGCTGCCAATTAAAATATTTACTCGGCAAAACTTTCCTCTCAGCCACTTGGCATACTTTGCCTAAAGTGCATAGATATTTTTCGCTATACGCGAATCTTTCAACATTTATTCAGTGTAAACATAGCTCTACTTTGAATTTGTATTATATTTCTGTAGAGACACCATTCACATTGGTAAATATCACCGGGCTGTCGTCCTATATAAAATTACTCATAGAGAAATTACATGCATGCTTTCGTTTCGTCTCTAAACTAAACGCAAAACTATAAATCTCACGAATCCCTTAAAAACTTTGGAAAGGATTCTAGAGTTTTATAAAGGATCCTTCATTTGAGTGAGGGGGTTTTCTCACATATAAATGTACACAGGACGACTTTCGTTAAAAGTTCAAGTCGATGACTACTTCATTCATACCACCGTTACCGTATGTAGTACATATGCAATGCATGTATGCTAAAAGTCGTTGGTCGTTACTACGGATAACTTGGGTTGCACTCAACTTGAATTCATTTGGCTACAGCAATGCGCTCCGGGACTTTTCAATTTCGCCCAATGACCTCGCCCTCGTACATATAGTCAACAGCAGTCGGCGCGGCGATAAAAATGAAATCGAAAAACTTTCTAGTTTCTTGTGAGTATGTATCCTTAAGAACTCAGCTAGTTTGATAGGTGACGTTGTCTAGGGATCAGAGTGTAATATTCACTTGAATCTAGAAATTTTCTCACTAGATTTACCAGTGAGGACACTGAAGACAGAAGCTTCAAGTGTGACGTCCTTTCGAATATTCTTACATACATGTATTTCGAGCACCTGCGTGGTCTACGATGAGATACACGAAGAGTCCTATTCCATTTGAATGCAGCGAAGAACTTTATCCTATGGCTGCATAGTAAAGTTTTTATCATGAATGAATATTCCAACGCAGTCTCCAGGATCTTTGATAAAGTGTAAAGTTCATTCCGATGGGACTGCATAAGTATCGTACATTTGAGATGGATTCTACGGATGGATAGACCTTGCAATAATCTGCTCCTAATGGATGCATAATCTCAATACGCACGATATCGTTTCGCATATCAACAATGATGAGTGCAAAAGATGAAGTTACTGCACGTATGCTGTCCGTCTAAGTTGGAATTCCTGGGGGTTGTTGTGGTATGTAAAGCAGGTAATAGTAATGCCAGGTTTTAGAGCACAATGATTGCCAGAGGTTATAGGTGAATGGGGTAACATAAATTGCAAGGCGAAAGATAATATCTTTTCATGGTCCAAATAATAAACGAAAACTAAAAAGGTGTTACAAGTCAGAGAGAAGTGCCGAATAATTGCTGAGAGGTAAATATACATAAGTAAACTACTCTTCTCTCTTCATTTACTATTGATTTTAGGCAAACAAACTCGAAGCCAGCACGCAACGAAAAGTTCACATTCGTGTTGCTTCCTCGACGAGACTGCAGACGCAACCTGACGTTTTACTAAAATTCCGCTTCCCTCTCATCTTTTATTTTTTTTTAAGTTTTCACTTTCCAATCAGACAAACTAACCCGGACAGGACAGTCATGTAACCCAAATAAATACTCAGAATTGTTGTTGTATTGTTGTTTGACAAGCTACACCAAAAACTATTGAAAACAAATCCTTTTGGGAGAACTGCAAGCCCCATATGCTCTAGAGAACATATTTTTAATATTCATCAAACGTGCTTGTAGAGCTTCAATCTGGATATGCGATGAAAAAAGAAACAGGACAAAAATATTGATGGAAGCGGAGAGAGGGTTAGCAAACTATTTTCCATGGTTCGCTGACGCTTTTCTTCACCACACACACCCCACTGGCATTCTCAAATCAACGTTTCACTCTGAAATTGAAATGCAGGCATCATCATCATCGTCGTATCGTCCGCGTTGTGTCCAACCTATACTCCAACAACAGCTTCCCTCCCAAATATGCTAGTCTAGTACCTACGTAGATTTACATTTATATCCCTCCACGGGTGAAACATTGAACCGTAAACGGAAAATCTTTTTTTATCATTCCGTGAATAATATTTTCTGATTTGTCATCATAAATCTATTTGGGACGATGACAATTGGATGTTGTCTTGCCCAAGCATGCTATTGAGATTGAGCCGAGATGACGGCCATACGGTAAAGAAGGGAGGGGATATTGCGGTCGCGACATGCATACAAAAGGATAGCGAAGGAAGCGTAAAAGACTGAAGCAAAAAAAGATACAAAGGAAGTTCATTTCGAACTTATCAGAGCATTAAATTAGATAATTGCGTTCTAGTCTAGTTTTATTGTGCTAGCGCGTTAGACTATATGTGGGTAGGATCATCTTTTTTGGAGGGTAGTAGATAAATTTATTAATAAGATTTGATTTTATTAGGGGGAGATACAAGATATGATTGACAGGGTAGATGAAAAATATGAATAATGTGGCTCAATTAAGCCCGCTTAAACTTTCAAAAACGACATTTTCACAACACTAGGAAAAGGGTGAAATTTGGTTGAGCGTTTTCGATAAAAATTAGTTCAATAGGATGAAAACCAAGGGTACCTTCCGAAAAAGTTGAAAAATCTATAAATTGCAAATATGCTAATTTTATTTTAGCCCTATAGAATAAAATCCACCAACATAAGTTTACTGTATCATATATCACTGGAAAGCAATATTATCTACGAGTAGTTTAATTCGTCCTCGAAATATTTCTCTGTAATTTTCACGATTTTCGAAATAATTAACAAAAACGAAAATAAACCCACTCTCTTCTTCTTCTTTATGGCACGATAGCCCGACGTCGGGCCTTGGCCGCCTGGATTGAAAACCTCCAATTGTCGCGGTCACGCGACCTTGTCCTCCAATTCCGAAAGCCTAGCATCTGGTGGGCGTCCTCACATACAGAATGCTCCCATCGGGCTCTCGGTCGTCCACGCAATCTGGCTCCGTCCACTCGTTGCGCGTTCATCACCTTTTTGGGCATGCGATCGTCGTTCATTCTTTGTACATGACCCGCCCATTGCAATAGCTGCAATTTTACGATCTTCGACACCTGTAGCTCATCATACAGCTGATACAACTCAAGGTTGTATCGGATGCGCCATTCACCTCGTTCACGAACGGCCCCGAAGATTCTTCGGAGAACCTTTCGCTCGAATGTGTCCAACAGGTGTTCAGAGTTTTGGGTTAGGGTCCATGCCTCGCAGCCATAGCATAGCACAGGTCGGATGATGGTTTTATACACGTGGAGCTTCGTGTTCCTGTGCACCAGCTTCGAATTCATAATTTGGAGGACCGCAAAGTAACACTTATTAGCTAGTTGTATCCGTCGCTTTATCTCATCTGTTTCGTTGGCGTCTTTTGACAAATTGCAACCCAGGTAAGTGAAGTTGTCTACATATTCTATATTGAGGTCCCCCACTGTGATGCTTGAATTTACTGGCGTTCTAGTTTTTGATTGCATCATGACCTTGGTTTTAGACTCGTTGATATGTAGCCCAACTTCTTTGGCGGCGTTATTGAGATTATGCAGAAGGCTTTCTGCATCATCCAATCTTCGAGACATGATGTTGATGTCGTCGGCGTAGGCTACTAGTTGAGTCGATTTAATGAGTAGCGTTCCGCTGCTGTCCAAATTCATGGCTCGAATCACATACTCCAGAGCCAGGTTGAAGAGCGTCGGCGCCAGGCCGTCGCCTTGCTTGAGTCCAGTACGAGTTTCAAATAGGTCAGTGAGTCTGTTCTGAACTCTGACCTGCGAGACGGTATTAGTCATCGTCATCCTTATGAGTCGCACTAGCTTAGCCGGTATACCAAAATGCAGCAGAATGTTGTACAGTACACTTCGATCGATACTGTCGTATGCCTGCTTGAAGTCGACAAATATTTGGTATACGTCGATGTTATATTCCCAGCACTTCTGGAGTAAAAGCTTCGCTGTAAAAAGCTGATCTGTCGTCGAGCGACCAGGTCTAAAGCCGCCTTGGTACTCGCCAATGATTTCTTCTGCGTACGGATTAATTCTATTTTCTAGAATTTTAGATAAAATCTTATAAGTCGTACAAACTAATGAGATGCCTCTGTAGTTCTCACATTTTAACTTATCCCCTTTTTTGTGGATTGGGCAAATTATACTTTTGCGCCAATCTTCCGGGATTATTTCGTCGTTCCATATTTTAACGATAAGTGTGTGTATAGCCTTAACAAGGCTCTCCCCACCATGCTTCAGAAGTTCAGCTGGAATCTCGTCAGCGCCCGGGGCTTTATTATGTTTCAGTGATTGCATGACGAGATCAACTTCTTCTATTGTTGGGGGTTGAACGGGAGGGCCTGTTTCAGCCGTACCGGTTGACCCGTTGTGCAAGTGACACGTTCGTAGTCACTAGTGTCGACTATTTTTGCAATTTTAACGAGTTTTATCGCACTTTAGAACAATTCTAGCCGGTTGTGTTAAACAGTGCGACCGCGATTTCGGTCACAATCGAAATTTAAGTTTCTCGCTTTGATTTCTTTGTGAAATTTCTCGGAATAATTCTCACGGAACGTCCCTATACTGTGAGCATGTGCTCCCCTGTGGTGTAGTGCAACATGCATATATCTTAGTTCGCATACCGAATTTGGTGTTCAGTAGTGCACAAAGATGTTTCGTAAATTGTGGTGATTTAAGTCAAATTCATCGCGGCTGTTTTTCTTTGTTCTTTATGCCCTCCCGCAGTGAGTCGCACGGCGACGTCGGAGGCTCTTATAACGGGAAAAGGTGCCCCACGCGTATCACTCACACATAGTGCTCCCAGTACAGTATCGTGTTCCACACACAGTGCGCTTGTGGTGGTGTGCTTGTGTCCCCTGCAGCGAAATACATGTATGACAGCATTGGTGGCAGTGATTGCGGAAGAAAGGCGGCCCACTAAGTTCCGCATACTGTGCGCTTGTGGTGGTGTGCTTGTGTCCCCTTCGGTGAAATACATATAACAGCATTGGTGTCAGTGATAGCGGAAGAAAGGCGGCCCACTAAGTTCCGCACACTGTGCGCTTGTGTCGGTTTTTCTTCTTTCTGTGGCCATTTTAGTTGGTGGTGTTGGCTTTCAGGCGGACGGTGGCGGCAGGTAGGCTAGGCAGCGGTGTCATACCTGCTTGTCTAGTTTTCTTAATTATTCTTTTTATATATATACTTTTCGATCGGTTCTATGAGCTCCGACAGAGAGCTTTCATGGGCCATCAGCTGCCAAGAAGTCTCGTCAAGAGCTTCGACATCTGGCAGCAATCGTAAGGAAGACCCGTCAAGGGCTTCCTCGCTTAGTACAGCTATCAGCTGCAAAGAAGACTCGTCAAGAGCTTCGACATCTAGTGGTATTAGTAAGGAAGACCCGTCAAGGGCTTCCTCACCTAGTACATCCATTTTCTGCCAAGAAGCCTCGTCACGAGCTTCCACGGCTGGTAGTAGTCGCAAGGAAGACCCGTCAAGGGCTTCCTCCTCTAGTATTGGCCCCAGCGCGGTTATTAGCACTTTCATGAGCAATAACCCACTGGGTCCCTTCCCTACAAAGGAAGTCTTGTCAAGAGCTTCCTCGCTTAAAACTGCATCAGAGTCCAGGGTTGTGGTTAAGCCACGATCCAACCGTAATAATGTCACACCATCAAAGAGTGACGCGCGAGCGACTAATAACGCCTTTCGTGTTCGCGATTTTATTTCCAACATTGAGGAGTCGCAGAGGACAGGAAAGCAAAAAGAGTCGCTCGCGTGGGCTCTTCGTGTGATTGCAAATCTTCCCAAAGATAAGCAGGTCGTTAAACGACAACGCTCGTCGGAAGATCCTGTGGAGGGCCAGAGTAGGCTGAAAGTCGCCAAGGTAAATCCAGCTCTCTCATACGCTGAAGCGGCGAAGAGCTGGCTTGAAATGGCTATCGTCGACCGCAATGACGCCGATTGCGGCATGTCTGTGGAGAGATGGGTTATGGTTGAGGGCCTCCTCACCATAAACTTTCAAAGAGTCATGGAAGCATTTCCAGGCCCGCCTCCAGTGTGTGAAGATGGAGGTTGGTTTCACGGTCGCGTGAAACTGATGAAGTTTGCGGATGAGAGGTCAATCTCTATGTTCAAATATGCCATCACCATGGCAGGGGAAATTTGGCCTGGCGCTAAATTAGATGTGATTTTGAAGGACGATATCCCATCACGACCGAGGGCGCGGGTGTGGCTTCCACCCTTGGTGTCCGATAAGGACCAAATTTTGCACATAATACGAATGTGCAACCCAGATATTCCAGCAGATGATTGGCGAATCGTGAAGCTGGAAGAGCCCGTCAACAACCGCAGGGGTGCGGTACTGTTAATAAACAAAGCCTCTTTAACTCCATTAACCAAATCAGGTGGGGTCGTGAGTTTTGGTTTCCTGAAACTAAAACTCAGGGTGTATAAGGGCGACATAAAAAGAGCCAACCAGTCGACTTCCGCACCCGTGGAGCATGTGGAAGATGTCCCCTCAGCTGCGGTCTGTATAGATCAAGCGGCTTATATGTCTGGAGATGAGGTTGTAGATGACGACTGCGTCTCTCTCTGTTCAGACTTAGCTGCTTTAGACACCGCATCTCAACCGTCTCCCCTCGTTGACTTCCATGAATCCGGAACGGATGAGGAGCAGAATGTCACGGTGTTGGAGGTAACATAATGATGAGGTGTCTACAGATCAACCTTCACCATTCAAGGGCAGCTTCAGCTGCTCTCATGTATCGTCTACTCCAGGGTAAGGACGACATCGTTTTCGTTCAGGAACCCTTAGTGGGAAAAGATCTGGTCAGAGGTCTTACGTCTCCCGAGTTTAATATCTTTTACATCTCTGGACAGGGTACACCGCGATCCTGCGTTCTTGTTAGAAAAGCCCTTAAGGCGTTTCTCTTGCCTAATTATAGTGATAAAGATTTTGTTTTGGTTTGCCTGGAGCTACAAGGTAAGGTGTATTGGGTTGGTTCGGTATATATGGCTTATGATAGTACTCTACCTTCTCCCAACTTAAAGGATGCCATTGCGGCAGCAAATGCTTCAGAAACTAGCGTAATCCTCGGGTGCGACTCTAATGCACATCACATAGTCTGGGGCAGCTCGGATACTAATGAGCGAGGTGAATTGCTTCTAGAGTACCTTTTGGGTACCGATCTTTTACTTTGCAATGTGGGCTGTGAGCCTACTTTTGTTACAAAAAACCGTCAGGAGGTTTTGGACATCACTCTAGCATCGGAGGATGTAATTCATTTAATCAAAGAGTGGAGAGTTTCGTCAGAGCACTCTTTCTCGGATCATCGGTATTTACAATTCAGCCTATTAGAGAGGCCCGAAGTGACTCCGCACACAGTCAATCGCAGAAGGACCGACTGGTCTAGATTCCGAACTGCTCTCGCTGAAGCGTTGCCATCATTACCTAATCTGCCAGACAATGAACAACAGCTGAATGAGATGGTTAACAATTTTACGGCAGCTATGAGGGCAGCGGTATCTGAATCGTGACCTGCCACTTCTTTTGCTGGAAAGCGAAAACCGTCATGGTGGAGTAGCGAGATCTCCGAGCTAAGAGTCGTGTGCAGGAGAAGCTTCAATAAGGCGAAAGCTTCGAGAATGGAGTCGGACTGGACGTCTTATAAGAAACATCTTAACTCGTTCAAAAAAGAGGTAAGATCAGCAAAACGTAATGGTTGGAGAAACCTCTGTCAAAATATCGAAGGATCTTCGGAGACCTCTCGATTTCGGAAATTGATGGCTTCGAATCCATCTATGCCCAGCTTTCTTCAAAAGGAAGATGGATCGTGGACGTCCTCTAGTACTGAAACTATTGAATGTCTACTTGACGCGCATTTTCCGGGAAGTTCGGTAACTTCCCCACCTGAATGTCCCACAACCCCCACAGAACCATGTGACAGTGATTCTATTCTATCTCGTGAGAAGATATTATGGGCTATTTCTAGCTTCGAACCTTTTA
Source organism: Microchrysa polita (assembly GCA_949715475.1). Classification (NCBI taxonomy): domain Eukaryota; kingdom Metazoa; phylum Arthropoda; class Insecta; order Diptera; family Stratiomyidae; genus Microchrysa; species Microchrysa polita. The sequence goes on from OX454420.1 coordinate 63,600,923, forward strand.
AATCAGCGGGACCTGATGGAATTATTCCCGCAGACTTGCAGCAATGCCTGGAGATTACTTATCCATGGATAGAGAACATACTAACAGCCTGCCTTGGTCTAGTGTATATCCCTCGCACATGGAGAGAGGTGCGGGTTACGTTTATCCCGAAGACAGGCAGAAGCTCGCACGCACGACCTAATGATCTTAGGCCAATTAGTCTCACTTCAACTATGCTTAAGTTACTGGAGCGTCTCGTCGATATTCATGTACGAGCTAGTATCCCACCGCATCTTCTTTCAACGGCTCAGCATGCTTATTGCAAAGGAAAGTCAGTGGATACAGCTCTGCACTCATTAGTCAGTTACATCGAAAAGTCTCTTTATCAGAAGGAATACACAATGGCTGTTTTCTTAGACATTGAAGGTGCTTTTAATAACATCAAACCTAGTGCAATTACCGAAGCACTTCGAAGTCTTCACGTCGAAGGGTCCATTTGCACACTCGTAAATACGCTATTAACATCTAGACGAATTCACACCACACTGGGCTCGTCATCTGTAAGTAGGTACGTGTGCAGGGGTACACCACAAGGAGGTATTTTATCTCCCCTACTCTGGAACATAGCTATCAATCAATTGCTTGTAAATCTCGAGGATATTGGTTGCAAGGTCACGGCATATGCTGATGATGTTGTAATCGCTGTGACAGGTAAGTTCCCGGAAGTTCTTAGCGGACTATTGGAGAGCGCCTTGTCTATTTTGGAAAACTGGGCAAACCTCAGCGGGGTTGGACTTAATCCAGCTAAGACTGAATTGATGCTCTTCACAAGAAGACGCAACATTCCTTCTGTTAACCCTCCCATGCTACGGGATAGGCATCTCACTTTTGCTGAAAAGGCTAAATTCCTCGGACTGTTGCTCGATAGGAAGCTTAGCTGGAAACCTAACATTCAAGAGAGGGTGAATAAAGCAACTATAGCACTCTATTCGTGCAGGAAAGCAATAGGAAAGAACTGGGGCCTACAACCAAAGGCACTGTATTGGATCTACACTGCTATCGTACGACCCATTCTACTTTACGGCGTTTGCGTATGGTGGTCGGCACTCAGTAAAACTACTTACTATAACCTGCTGGCGAAAGTACAAAGAATGGCTTCCATTGTTATAACTGGAGCCTTACGTTCTACACCTTCGGCTGGACTTGACACTGTGCTCAATCTGCTGCCGTTGGATCTATTCGGCCAAAAAATGGCTGCCAACACGGCATTACGCTTACGTGAAACTAGTCAGTGGCAAACCCTAGAGTACGGCCACTCAACGATACTTCGAAACTTTAACCTCCCCTTGGAGACTGATTATACTAGTCCCAAGTATGCTTTTGGCAAAAACCACGATTGTTTGATTCCGTCAAGGGATCACTGGAATAACAATGCTCCCCTATCTACAGGGTATTTGGTATTCTATACAGATGGCTCTAAGAGAGATGAAGGAGTCGGTATTGGAATCCACTCGGATGGACTAGACATTAACTTGGCCCACTGTCTACCTGGCCACTGTAGTATTCTTCAGGCGGAAATTTCTGCAATAATGGAAACCATAACCTGGTTGAGAAATCATGTAGTCACGATGCGGGATGTCATCATATACACTGACAGTCAGGCTGCAATTCGATCTCTGGAATCTGTGCTGATTACATCAAAAACTGTTGATAGCTGTCGCTCAGCGCTTAGAGAGATGGGTCAATATTTTAACATCGTTATCTGCTGGATACCAAGTCATAGTGGATTTGAAGGAAACTACAATGCGGACCGTCTCGCTCGTAATGCGGCCACTATGACCTTGGAGGCCGACCGCAATAATATAAAATTACCAATCGCTTCCTGTAAACAGGAAATAGAAAGAACTGTAATGCACAGGGCTAGTTCAAGGTGGTCTAACGGCACCACATGTGCTACAACAAGATTAATTTGGCCACGACTTGACGTAGCCAGATCAACTAACCTACTGTCAGTAGACAGGAAACATATCGGCAAGGTGGTCGGGATCATAACGGGACATTGTCCTATCGGGGAGCACGCCAGGAGGCTCAGAATTCCTTATAACGACTTCTGTCGCAGTTGCGATGACGAAGAAGAGGAAGAAAGTGTTCATCATTTTCTTTGCCATTGCCCGGCATTGGCCGAGAAACGCAAACGTTTTCTTGGCTCAATGTATTTTCACGATACAGATGATCTGCGAGATGTGAGCCCACTATTGCTCAACAAATTCATTGCCAGCACGGGCTGGTTTTCAGCTTAGGAGTTAACTTTAAGGTACACTCGGTGGTATCACAATGGACCTATTTTTGGTCTAAGTGCGCTAAGTGTTCTATCACTTGGCGGCCACTACACCTAACCTAACCTAACCTTCAGCCGTCAGCTCCAGCGCTTCTTGTGTGGGGTTGTTCGGTTGAACATTAAGGAGCTCTTCAAAATGTGAGGCCCAACGTTTATCAACGCTATCGGTGTCGCTAATTATATTGCCATCCTTATCCTTACAGAGGCTGGTCCTGGGTTGGTATCCACTTTTAATTGAATTAATTAGCTTGTACGCTTGTCTACTGTTCCTACTAGCTAGTCTTTGGTTTATTTGCATCAACTGCTCGTCAAGATGCTTACGTTTCTTACGTCTAATTAACCTATTCGAAAATCGTCGAAGCTCGTCATATTTTGTTTTTTTGGCTCTAGTTGCGCGTTCAGTCCATTGGCGATATGCCTCGTTTTTAGCATCTACCGCATTTTGACATTCTTCATCAAACCAATCATTTCGGGCTCGCCGGGCTTTGTATCCCACAACCTCCTCTGCGACCCCTTTGATGGTGTCTTTGAGTGTATCCCAGATCTCAAGGGCGCCTTTGTTGCTGATGTTATTTAGCAAGGGCGTCAGCTTCTCCTCAAGGGCAGTCGTATAAGTGACCACCGTGGCATCGTCCAACAATTTGTCAACCGCAAAAATTTTTGCCGGGTTGAACCTCGAATGATGCACCGAAGAAATTCTGCACCTATAAGTCGCCTTCACCATATGGTGGTCAGAGTCAATATTTGCTCCACGATAGGACCGAACATCCATTATGCTCGATGCCCATCTCTTGCAGATAAGGACGTGGTCAATTTGGTTGACGGTATGTTGATCTGGAGATCTCCAGGTCTGCCTGTGAATGCGACGATGCGGAAAACAGGTAGAGCTAATGACCATATTTCTGCTGGTCGCGAAGTCTATTAGTCGTTGGCCATTGTCGTTACAGTCTTCATGGAGGCTGTACCCTCCAGTAATCCCCCTATGCCAACTTTCGTTTCCGACTTTGGAGTTAAAATCCCCCAGCAGCAATTTGACATCATTTGATTGAAGTGAATCGAAGAGATTTTCTAGGCGGTGATAGAACTCGTCTTTAACCGCGTCTTCACTGACTTCGGTTGGGGCATGCGCGTTTATGAGCCAGAGATTGAAGAAACGGGTTTTAATGCGAATCGCACACAGCCGCTCGTTTATGGGCTTGAAGTCGATAACATGCGGCTTAAGTTGATTGTTTACAATGAACGCCACTCCAAACTCCCTGTGGCCCGAAGGTTTTCCACTTGTGAAAATTGTGTACGAATTTCGGTCATCAATCTCGCTACTAAGCCATTTAGTTTCCTGGAGTGCAACAATGCTCAGCTTATATTTTTCGACCTGATCCAAGAGGGCCCTTAAGGCCCCTGGTCTATTCAGGGAGCGTACATTCCAGGTTCCGAAAGAGTAGTCAGTTGTTCGTTTGCGATGTCGTCGTTGGGTTGTATCCGTCCAATCCGAGGCTTTCATTCCAGGTTTCTTGACGTAGAATTTTTTCCAAGGATGGGTTGTCGGCCCATCGCTTAACCATGATAGTATTCGTAAAACGAAAGAGGTCCATCACGGAGGCCTCGGAGGTGCTGCTTCGGTGATTGACTGTTCGGTTTTTGTCACCCTATTACGTTTAGTAACCTGAGACGCTGAAGTTGTTAATACAGCACTCAGGTGCAGCGGTTACTCGGATAATGCGGGAAAGTAACGCCCCGTAGAGAAACATAGGAAATGGCTGGAGCCGTTCACCCCTCCTGCATAGCTAAGGGTCCCACTCTCCCCTCCTTAAATTTATCAAACACACCCGCCAGAGGCGGGGAATCTCGGATTATTGAAATATGCATACATGTTTCTAAAAATATTGTACGGAATGTGGGGAACACGATCGCTACGTTAAACGAAATGAAACACGTTCGTACACTGAACCAAATGTTTACATACTAGTCATGCAATTTTTCGTGTATGTAATGCATTTTTTTTTCATTAATTTAAAAAAGACTTTCATTTATACATGGAATCAGTGGCGTAACCAGAATTTTGTTGTGGAGGGGGCTAAGGCCATCCATATTACTGTACATATAAAGTGGCTATTGCAAGTTCGGTGATCATGCTATTTCTCAGCAATGACGCAGTTTGTAGGTCTCGTCGCAAATGCAAGTATAGTTTCATACTCATAATCAGTACGTTCCATTTGTTGTTTTCATGAAAATCCTATTTCAAATTGCCAAAAGGGTCCGGATGCGGATAGGGGGTACGAGTCTCAAGTAATTAAGTAATTCGCAAAATACCGTTAAAATTTCTCTAATTTCTACTTGTCTTTTGGTTGTCTATTTTTAAATTGTACCTATTTTGCTGGTAAAGAAAGAGTGACACCGCCTGAATTTATCGCTTAAATATATTAAATATATTAAATAGGGTCTCACGTGGGTAAACTTTTATTTTTGGTTTCGGTTTGTCAAATTTGACAGTTGCATTTGTCAAATCTGACAATTGTATTTGTCACATCTGACGGTTACGTTTGTCAACTTTTGAACAGACGTGAGAAAAAAAAAATACTTGGTAAAACTAGGTTACAGCGATTTTAAATTTTTCTGTTCTAAAATATGTCAGAGCTAACTTTAAATTCATTCACATTTCCGACAGGATTTACTAAATTTAGATTTGATTAACAGTTGTACCATATTGTACTGGATTACTTGCATTATTCAAGCAAGTACATTCTACGATGCCTTTTGAAATTATTGACATACGATTCTATCTAGTATCAAGGGTTTTGACTAACATACGATTCTATCTAGTATCAAGGGTTTTGACTGGATTAATTTTAATCAGGAGCCGGTACCGGTACCAAACCATCAAAATAATGTATAAAAGGTTAGCAATTCAAACCCGAATAGCATGCTGTTCAGTTTTAATGAGCTTTTCAACATCCGCCTAAATGTATGCAATCCCGATCATTTCTAGTACGTTTTCCAAAAACTAGCTAAAATAAAACTTTAAAATGAAAAGCTTCTAAGGTATAGTTTACATGTTGCTTATAACTAGTGTGTTCCAAAAATAGTTTTTGTTTGTAAATTCAGGTTAAAACGAGACCGAGGCTAATTTCGGGCGCGGGCGAAATTTGGGTACCCTTCGCTCTTCTCGGGCTAAAAGTTTTTGTGGTCGTACCTACGACTTTTATTTAATTCCCCCATTCTTTTATATTTTCCATCCGTTGCGTCGACAAAAAAATATGTGTGATGGGTTTGGTTGGAATAAGTGGGCAAATGAAAATATTTAATCAGAAAATTTTATTGGGGAATGCGGGAGCATGGCCCCATAGTAACATTCCATTTGTTTTGACCTTTTTTGTTGCTTTGATAAAGACACTTAATTCGAGGTTTTGTGCGGAAAAATGTTTCTTAGACGAACGAAAATGGGGGGTTGCGTTTGTATGGCAGCTCCACGACCCCATGGTGCGACTTGATCCATTCTTGCATATATTTTGTGTCATCAATAGAAACACATTTGGGCGAAATTTGGTTGAAATTGGTGCACAAATAAAAAAGTTTTCTCTTAGAAGAACCTAATTTCGGGGGTTGGGTTCGTATGGCAGCCCCATGACCCCATTGTCCGATTTTACCGATTCAAATAAAAAACTTGCCTGCAGCAAAAAAAAGCATTTATGCAAAATTTCAGCTTTAAGGCCGCGCGCAGACTAAAGGCGTCTTGGAGCGTAGCGTAAAACCTGTCGCCCAATACAAGCGGCCTTAAATTGGCCGAGTAAAACGCGTCGCAGCAGACAGACGGACATCCACCAATCGACTCCCCAAGTGATGCTGGTCATTAATGTTTAATACAACCATTAAAATCCAATTAATGTTTACTTTTTATACGGTCGGAGATGCTTCCTTTTATGCCTTACAGACTTCATGACAAAGTTAATATACCCTTTCACTCTATGAGCGATGGGTATAAAACAATTAATGGTTCACGCATAAAAATATGTTTTCATTGAAAAAAAAAAGCATTTTAACTTTTGCGTTTGTAAATTGAAAACGGGGCTTTAATGAAAATTAGCAATATTTTGAAATAAATTGCAAAGCTTACGTGACAATTTGAAATTTAGTCTGGATGCTACTCTCGACGGTTTTTTTTTGGCGTCTGGGTGAGCAAACCTGCCTATGTTGAAAAAACACGGCCAATATAAGGTAGAACGGAAACATTTATGCTTGTGCATGCCCGGTGGTGCAATCTTTACAAAATTTGGTATGCATTATCCTATCACTGCCGTGACAAAAAATCAGAAACCACATTTTTGATCAGTGACTGGCATAGCGGTTAATTTACTCTCGAAAACTGACAGTTCCAATTTTTTTTTCCGAAAAAAAGACACCCTCTTCTGTTCCCACTATCTATCCATCTCAACACATGCACACCATCACTTAATTTCCATCAGAAACCGTCATACCACAAAAATCAAGGCGGCACTTGAGGCAAATATAATTTTGGCGGGCTTTTTACGAATATCAACGATTTGAAAATCGTAGATATTTGAAAAGTTTTGAACGAGCCACTGCAACATTCCTATGCCTACTCGTATATAAGTATCTCACAAAAACAACTCTGTTGTAAAAGGTTTCCGCCAAAGAAAAAGTTGTCAGCCGCAAAAAGGATTGATATAAATACAATCACGCCAAGATACTCGCATGGATATGCATTCAAAAGTGATTGAATTAGTTAGTTAGAATTTGTGAAATAATGTCCGCCGTGGTAGACCTCGCTGGTTTGGTGGAAGCTAATTTCTTTCAACGCTTATTGGCGGGGAGCTAGGCGAGGGTGCTATTTGCTGCTATGTTCTTTTCTTGATCGGATTTAATCTCGAATATTCCAGCCTTGTAAATACATAAAATGTATTTTACAAACTTTTTTTACTTTCCTTCGTATAGAGATTTTCCCTTTTTTATACAATAAAGTTCTTTCGTGATTTTCATAAGATCGGTTTTCTACTGCAATTACCCCTATGAAAGCTCCCCGCCAAACATCATTGCAAGAAATTAGCTTCCACCAAACCAGCGCGGGTGCGGTACGCTGTACACACAACACAAACTTCACATGAATTTGCAAATTCAGCGAGGTCTACCACGGCGGAAATTATTTCACAAATTCTAACTAACTAATTCAATCACTTTTGAATGCATATCCATGCGAGTATCTTGGCGTGATTGTATTTATATCAATCCTTTTTGCGGCTGACAACTTTTTCTTTGGCGGAAACCTTTTACAACAGAGTTGTTTTTGTGAGATATCATATTTTTTTGCAGTTTTCAATTTACAAAATCAACTTAACATAACAATAAATGAATGCGTTTATTTTTTTGAAATGAAGACGATATTCACTGCCCTATTATCAAGACTTTATTTGAGATCAATAATAACAATAATAACCCTCTTGGTAACCTTTGTACCGTTGATAACCTTAGCCTCCTTCACACACCTGAGGTGTGTGTGTTGTGTGAACCGCTACCGTTTGCTAGAAGCTTGAGAATCATCGGGATGTTATTTGTTCATCCAATATTATAGTAATATGTACGTACGTATAAGAGATGGATTAAAACTGGAACTTTGACCCCTTGCCGCCGCTCTTGCAGACGCTTTACTACTGAAAACTTCGGAGAGCATTTCCAAGGGATTGTTCGAAACAGTCCTGCCAAATCACAAAACTATACGATTCTTTTCTAGGCGTTTTTCGTGCTTATCCCCGACTTTTGCAAAATGCTTCCTTTAAAACATATTAAAAGATTTAAGCGAGAAACTCTATGCATTTTTTCACATTTTCCGCTGTATCTTTTTTTCTACTTCACGGATCCGAGCAAATGATAGCCTATGCACACCTTCATTACAGACTCTATCAATGGGAAAAGATACCAAGTCCCGAGATGCTCTCTGTAAGGCTGTAGCCCTGTCAATGAACAACAAGAACAACGAGAACAAGATTTTCGAAAAAATGCGATTTTCAAACTCTTTTATCTCCGGTGTCTTTCATCGTATCTTCTTGAAATTTTCTACACTTCGTAAGACGGCGCGAGCGACAACCTATACCGAATTTGAATACTCAGGACCAATCAGGGACCGAGCTACAGAGGACGCAAAACCCGTACTTGTTCCGTCGTGTAAACATAGTCTTAGTCGCTTCTCACTTTTGATTTGTTCAAATTTCTTTGTTTTCTTTGGCGGGCGGGACGCTCCCGCGTCCGTAGATACTGGTTATTGTGCTTTCACTATAGCTATATTTGTGCAAGTCTATTCCATACGCCAGTGAATAGTTACACATCATCAGAATAATGCAAAAATGAACCAATGTCCGTACCCTGGATCCTCCAGCCAAACCATACTTCTTTTGCTCCTTTTTTTTTAAAGTTGTCTAATTTTGGACTATGTACAGTGAAAAAATCCTCAAGTCACAAAAGACGTTTTCCTTTTCAACAAAAATTTATATTTGAGTGAATTTCATATAAGTGGTAAAAATATTCAAAGCTTATTCATATCCCCTTATTTTCGAATAATACTGCTAAATATTTCGCCTAAACGGAAAAAATAAAATATGTTAAGAATACAATAGCAATTCAACCATTTAAAAAAGTTGCCTTACAACACTAAAATGGTTCCATTGAATAAGCACTTTATCTTATTTTATCTTTTGCATTACTTATACTATTCAATTCTTCTTCAATTTCGTAAACTCAGTGAAAAATGCAACGTCGTTTTCCAAATTAAAACGAAAATCAATACTTGTGCGCTTTGTCCACTTTTCGGTGAAGGAAATTGCACAGAAGGACGACAGAAAAAAAAACTCTTTTGTTAACATCTACAAACGAATGTAAATCTAATCCGACAGCTTCGGATTCAGACGGAGTACAAAAGAGGGAATCGGATAACGAGCTAAAGCTTATACTGTTTTAATTGCAGCCACTTGAATAGATTAGCTAGCGCACCAATAGAATTAGTTTTATGCTGGATTTAAGCTCTGTCCATGTGCATAAGTGTGAGGAATGTGAGCTACTACATGGACGTTTGTGCAAGAATACATCAAGTGTAAACTGGGTCTAGTTTTTCACTATAATGCTTTTGGAAAAAGGATGTGTCAAGCATAGAGGATCCGTTTAAACAATCAGCTTGTTTTCTGGTGGCGTTGTAAAAGTGCATGTATCTAAACATTATATGCATAGGTATACAGCAAATACGACACTTCTGCATCAAAGGGCTGAAGTGGAGAGTTTTAGATTCAGATCTTAATTGCATTCGTGCCGTATCCGGGCCTGTGATGTTGAAAATTTGCAACTAGGAGCTACAATTCCCATTCGAGCTAAACATAAAGTGGCCTGTTTCTGGAAAATGGTTTAGTTCGGTAGAGCAATGAGCGTTATAAGGGGATGCAATGCAATTTTGTACTGAAATATGAGTAAATGAATAAAAATGTCAATAGCATGCGCGCGTCCATCCTAATCGAGGTGATTAATAAAAAAAATGATTTAAGAAGTGGGGCCATTAATTTATCGTCCATTGTTTTTTTTTTTGCAATTCTGATTGGTCTTTTCATTATTCGAAGACTGTTTTATTTTCGTCTTTTATTAAACACGATTTTTGCTCCATCTGTACTTTTATCACCAATTTTTTTACGAGACCAAACTCTTCAAGAGATAGACATTCTAAAATACATGTGGACGGTACCTTTAAAGAACTGACCGTGATTGTTAAAACCACAATGCAAACTCCCTATCTCTGTCTCTTTCATCTATTTTTCAGATATGGTCATAAAGACCATAGAATAGCTTGCACTTTATTCTAGAAATACATATGCTAGTCATATCCTCACTAAGCCAAAGGACGAAGGCTTCGTTGTCCCAAAATCCAATATGCGCCTAAACTACAATCTCCGCTTAACCCTTAAATGCATAGCGTACCATATATGGTACATGGCTATTTTCCTGTAAAACTCAGGAGATTATTAAATTTTTGATTTTTTCTTTACTTTTCCCCAAAGTAGACAAAACAAGCTTTGACATAAATTCAATTTTGGCTTCCAGAAGGTTTCCTTGAATTGCCTGTGCGCCGTTAAAGTGGACGAATGCTATTTTTTGTGGAATTTTAAAAACTATTCTTTGGAGCGAAAAAAATTGGCGAAATTTACCGTGATTTGGAAAAAGAAAAATACTAGTGAGTAAATTTGAATGTGTTCATGAGATTCTTTTGAGATTTTGATCAAAAAAAGTCACCGAAGGTATTGTTTGCACCAATTTTGCAACGTACCATATATATATGCATTGGGGCATATTCGGAAATATCTATACATACATTCCGATCGTTCTTAGCTGATGAAATTATTCTCCTTTAGTCTTGGGAAGGGTAGGATAAGTTCAAAATTTTTTAATTATCAGCTCTTCCAACATTATGGTGCGTTTTATTGGGCCCAGAACAGGTCCAAATAATTTAAATTTTCATACAAATTATACCGATCCATTTTCCAGGACATTTACTGCCATTTTTTTATGAAAGCTAGGTTAATCAGTCCTTTTCAGGATCCCAGGAAACGGAGCTGTCATAGTTGATTTAGAACGATCGTTTTTGTAATTTTATTTTCTATAGCACATCGGTCAGGACTTAGCGTCTCTGTAGCTGATTCTTATAGTCCCAGACTTTTTAGCTGGCAAGTATACTTGTTCACATCATTTGTTTTGTCCTTAGGACACACCACTAAAAACCGAGCTTCCGTACTTAACATCTTAGTAAGATACTGGGACTTTCACCAGGACTCAAGCAGCTGCGCCTTGATATCCAGTTTCTTACACCATTTGATTATGACAAGTATTGTCTTGGAAATTCACGGTCAGGATCCTCAGAAATTGTACTTCTAGGGTCAACCATTTCATATGAAAGACTTTGTGGAGTATCACATTCGATAAATAAAAAAATACATGGATGTAATACTTGTGGACAGGTCCAGGAACCTGCACAAATTTGGGCTATAAAGCAGGCAGCAGTTAATTTCCATATTCATATCCTAGCAAAGTCAATCCAATCCACATACTTTTCAAGAAAGGAATCCCATGATAAGTCAAAAGAAGTCTCGAAATATACGTTTAACAGTGGAACATGTTTGTAACGAACTATTATATAAATGATTCATTATATAACGAGACCGAGTTCTAATCGCGCTAATAGCATATTGACTGCATACCCTATACCATATACAGAGCTAGACGGCACGCAAAACCCAAAATAATCAATTGCATGTTTTTTTGTAGGGGAGGAAGGGGTATATGAGTCGGATGTGGCGCACTTTTAATATTTAGCAAGGACATCCAACACCTACCACTTGACACACATTTGAAGTTTTTCGAGACATTCTATCTAAAGATATGCCTAAATTTAGGGTTGTAGGGGATGTAGGGGAAGTAAGACCTACTTCACTTTCCATCAACTTCCAGGATATGTCACAAATAGGCATCGATACAAATTTCAATAAGGAATAGGAACTAATCACGAACCTACCCGAGCTCCCTTTTAATAAAACTGAATATTCGCGATTTTCGATAAAAATGACAACCTTTCCTTCAATGAAGAGGAGTTCATTATATCGAGTTTGCACTATAATTTCGATCAAAACTCTCAATAATCATTATCCATTCTTTTTTGCACTGTTTATATTAAAGTAAGAGACAGATTAAATAATATTTGAAAAATGTCTTTCATTTAGAACATATGGCCTGAATGCATGGCGTACCATATTTGGTACACAATGAAAATTCTACTATTTTCACTTTTTTGGGAAAACGGGCTGTTTCCTGGGAAAATAAAGGCTGATTCCGTGTTCAGTGACCGATTTCACGTAAGGGGACCTCCCCTTACGTTACGATACTGTGTTCAGACCCCATGCATTTAAGGGTTAATAAAGTAGAGTCCAAACGGTACGACAATGAAATCGAATGCGGAACAGACCAACGATTAACTATCCTGACCATCCACCACTGTACTTTCGTGCGTGAAACAAGATAATTTGTAGTATGGTTTTCGAGTTCACAATTTAATTTCGATTTCAATGGTTCCGTCGATTGCAAGTGGAAAAACTAATCTGTTGCACTTCCACGAATTTCAGTTCACATCCAGCCTAAACCTCATATGTACATAAATATATGTATGTTCTCTTATTCCTTTATTACTGACTTTTAATTCAAGGAGATTTTAAACATATTTCTGATATTTCGCAAATAATTTACTGATATTTGAGTTTTAAGTGGGTACATAAGAGCAGGTCAAGCAACTTGACATTTGAATAGCTAGTAAGAACACTAGACAAGCGTTAAATATAAAACATTGCGTGGACGACCGAGAAATAAATGGGAGCAACCTACGAGTTCCGAAACTGGAGGTAATTGATAATCATGATAACGATTTATTTATTTATGCTTCGCATTGCGACTAAAGAGTTTATATGTGTACAGGGTCAAAAGTCAACGACACGCCAGACGGCATTTCGATTCCGCTAAAAAAAAATGTAAAATCATGTCTCTTATTTTTACAATTATTCACAATCAAAAGAAATTAAAACGAGACCGGTACTAATTTCGAACGCGGCCGTAATTTGAATACCCGTGGCCAAATTTGAATGAAACTTAAGCTTCTTTTGTGTTAACCCTTGAAAGTCCGAACTCTTAATCGCTTGAATTTCCTTTTTTTGTTCCTGAATATTAACTCTAAATATGATTCTTTTAAGACTATACAAAAAAAAAAAATTACCACACCCCCTTCCCCCCTTTCTATGCTGTTCCCAATTGGGAACAATGTCCATTCATGGGATATAAACAAAACAAGGTCGATTTTTTTCCAGATATGTTGGGCTTTATTGGTTCTTCACTGTAATTTATGGAAAAGTATAAATCATATTTTGGAACAAAATTCATTCAACATGAAGACGTTTGTTGCACTCCTTGCGATGCGCACATCTTCCTTGCGATGATTTTATCAAATAGTGGCCATCTAATTTGCGTCTTGCTGGGCTAGCATGTGCTTTATGACCTGGCTGTGGACCTATTTTTTTATGAAAAACCCTTAGCAGGAACATTGTTACTTCCCGCCTGAAGCTTAGGTGAGTCATTGCCGATTTCCCATGCATTTCCTTATTCACAAACCAGGCTGCTACTACTGCCATGTTGAGAGCATTAGCGAATAGATTCCACCAATACTTTTTACATCGTATAGGCATGGGCGATACGAAGGTTAGAAGGTCCATCTAAAATATCGACCCCACCCATTCCGTGGTTATATTTGTGAATAAGATGTGGTTGTTGTATGCCTTGTATCTTTTTGTTCTCCTTCACAGAATATCTACATGCTGATTTCGCCATGACTTTCGATTCCTGCAAGGGACTTTACGGTTGATGCGATTGGAGAGTAAATGTCTTCCGCAGTAGACTAATAGTGATTCTCAGAAGGCGGTACTTACTGAGAAGTAGTGTGCCCAAAAACGACGTCCATTCAACGCCGATCTGATCAACATGCTGAACGGCGTAGATTTTTGATATTTCTGCTAAATGCTGCAGACAGCTTTGTGGCATAAATTAGTAATATGTACCTATATTCCTACCGGAATTAAAGTTTCCATATGTATGGGAAGTTAGTTTCTGTTTTTACCGGCTCATTTTCTATTGGGGTTTGAAAATTAATGCTGGGAAACCAATTTAGAGGTGCAATGGCGGTTTTTTTTTTACCTTGTGGTCAACCGTTGATAGTCACCATTTGTAGCTTTTCTATTCTGGACACGTTTATCTTTACTGCCCGATGCCTAACTATCTTCCGATCTTTTTATTATAACGGAAACTTCACCGGAGACATCACTTGGTCTAAGATTTCTTCATCAATTTTTGTATGGGGGGTACCCTTAGTTTTGATCGGATGGTAATAATTTTTGGTGGGGAGCATAATGGAGCTTAGAGTAAGCAGTCCACCAAATTTGATCTGCCTGGCTCAATTTAAAAAGAAGCTACAGGCATGCCTTTTTGAAAAATGTTAGGAGGAGTAAGGAGGGCGTCAATGGTGGGAGCATTCCAATTTTTGGTAGAAATTAAGTAAATTTTGTTAGCAATATATAGACAAGAGTTTATGACCGAAGGTCTATTTTATCAGGAGATACAGTGCCAAATGTAAAACTCAAAAAATGTAAATTCACTATAACACTTTTGGGTCTAGGGTATAATTGTCTGAGAAAATGTCTAAAGTGTTACATATCATTATAAAGGTAATTTTATGTAGTTTGTTTCGTCCTCAGGACATTTCAAGCTCAGACTCATAGTTTTCCAGATATTTGCAAGAAACTGAATTTTCACCCCTTTGCCACCCCTCTCCCCTTAACCCATGGCGAAAATTAGTGTAACTTTTTACTGCGTATATAAGGGAGCAGGGCCGGCCCTAGGGGTGGGCGAACTGGGCGGTCGCCCAGGGCCACCACTGTCAAGGGGCCACCACGCCAAGGAACCTTTACTGTTCAGCGGGCCACCATGCCAAGGAACCTTTAAGGCTCATTCAAACTCAACACGATCGGCGTCAGCGACCTGAAACATGGTTTCGCCGCGCGCACTGTATTACGCTATATTTCATTATTACCCATCAAATTAAATTCGGAATGAAGATATTTGACATACGCGGACGCAGATCTCGTTTTGTGTGTAGGGGATTTTACTTTTCAGGGGGCCACCACTCGGAAAGTTCTTCACTCTCTAGGGGCCTTCATTCAACAAGATAATCAAAACATGCCTGATGCAAAATCAATGGAATAGCTGGGCGATGTTGTCAAATAAAAACGAGACTAAGTTCTAATCGTGCGAATAGTACGATGAGTGTATACCCTATACTGTACCCCATGTACAGACTTTGAAGACATGCAAAGCCCAAAATGTTCATTTTCATTTTTTTGCTTAACATGCTTAACATCTTATCAAGACGGCTACCATTTGATACTAATTTGAAGTTCTTCGCGATATTCTATCAAAAGATATGGCTGAATATAACTTTGTAGGGGAGGCAGGGGTAGGGGTAGCCCAACCTACTCCACTTTCCATCAACTTAAAGTATATGTTCGAATTAGGCATTGATCAAAATTTCATGTCGATAGCGATATTGTATCGAAAGTTATGGCCGAATTAAAATATCAAGGAGGAATCATTTGTATGGGAGAGAGGGGAACACTTGGCCCGATTTGGCCCATTTTCAATACCGTTTCAGATTTTATCAAAGCAAACATCTGACCAAAATTTCAAACCGCTAGCTTCATTATTTCGGGAGTTATCGTGCGAACAGACAGACACACGGACAGACAGACAGACATGGCTTATTCGAATCAGGGATCGACCTTGATCATTTATATATACTTCGTCATACGTCCGGAGGCTCCTTTGAGATGTTACATAATTTTGGCGTAACAAAAACTAAATTCCCCATACCATCTTATGGGTATAGGGTATAATGAGATTGCAAACACGCTTGATGTTTCAAAACTTGTCGGGCTTTTTTAAATGCCCGAGCCCCAAAAGCTTATTAGTTTATTCTTTAAAAAGAATAATTGCCGGGAACCAGGCAGTGATAAAAAAGCATAAGAAGCAGTGATACTGCAATTCGACGGAGAAATAAAACAGAAAAGTGTTTACGAGCACGTTTTTTGAATTTATTTAGAAGCGCAAACAGTCGCAGAACTAAATTTTTCTTTCAACGAAAGCTCGATGAAAAAAATTAAAATTTGCCTGTAATTTTTTAACTAATGATGATGATAAAAGATTGAAAATCCATGAGGTAAATAAATACGTATTTCTTAGAAAGAGCTAACTGACACTGACAACAACAGCTCCCAATTTTTCTGTAAACGTAAAGGTGCTTTTATGAAACATTTCCAGCACTCTCCAGTCGCAGAATTTTAAAGCATTTTGGACTATACCTCCAAAGCAAAGCTCAATTTGACAAACAAAACGATGCAATAAAAATGTTTAAGAACCCTGTTTAAGAACTGCGCGAGCGGCAGATTTTGAAGTGCGGCCTATACAATTTGAGCTGAAAATGTGACTCCGTTTTTTGCACAAAATTCTTATAGAAGCATTCATTCCGAATGGCTTACTGGTGGCGTGTATTCAGTTAGATCAGGAGTAGAAATCATCTTCGTAACGCATTGGCCTCACAATGCCTGAGCCTACATTAAATTTTAGACATGTTTAATATACCGAAGTACTTGACCGAAAGCTCCTGATAGCTCCTGATTACAAACCTCCGAAAAATCCCCAGATTGGAAAAAAATGATTTTGGTCATAGCGATTCTTCAAAGAGTGTAAATCGCCTCCAATGAAGTAAATCATCACTTTATGTTTAGATATCCCTATTATTCCCTTAAAAAAAAATTAAAATAATTTTGATTAAAATGTTGATAGGATCCGATCATTAACGGGATGTGCCGTCATCCCTTTGATATACCCAATTTATGGAAATCTTCATTATTCAAAGCTCGCTTTCGTTTACTAAGTGAGACTCTAGGTTAGACTGATGGAAGATTTCGTAACCCTAGTTAACAAAAGCGAGGACACTATTTCAAGTGTTCTCATTTCATTTCATCATCCATTTTATTATTTATTTATTCTTCAGTAGCAAGTTTATATCGTGTGAATAGGTATAAATGCATTTTTTAAGAATTCTTACGTTTGATTTTTTTTCCTGATAAAAAAGGTGAATTAGATTTACAAAAAATACTAAAACCAATTTGTTTGTTTTAGTGTTGATCTAGGCACATGAACCCAGACCACCTTACAGTGTTTTAGGGGTTGGTTGAACCTAGAAAACCAGGCTATCAAAGTTTGGACAGCAGGGTAATTGTACTAGATTATTCGACGGCCCTAAATTAAGTCAAAATGTCTCCTTCAAAATCGACAGTAAGCTTTCGTAATATTAATATTGGAACGACAATCGATATGACGTTTTCAGAAGCGAAATCATTGTGCAAAAAAATATTCAGGCCAACAAGGTCAGACATTGGAGTGTTGTGTTACATAAACATTGAATAAAAAAAAAAAAATATTGATAATTAAAAATTAAATTTTGTAGCTAAAATGTTGTTTGAGTATTGGTAGGGGACACCATCATCGATTTGGCCCAGGGCCACAAGATTCCTAAGGCCGGGCCTGTAAGGGAGTGTCTTCAACAATTTGGCATCAAAAATTTCTTTTTTTTTTTTATGTTTAGGTTTGGAGCTATTTTGAACCAATTGTACTGGACTAACACACACAATATTCAAAAATTTCCATTATATTGAATGTAATTTTCGTTTATTTTGCATAGTTTTGCCATATTTTGCTTTGATTTAAAAAATCATTGCGCGGTTTCATACAACAGCGTAAATAAGCAAAAGATAACATAACTATGCAAAATAAACAAAAATGCCATTCAGTACAGTGGGAAAGCTTTCTGAATATTGTGTGTCTTCTCTATGCGATAAGACTAACCAGCCGACAGGTACTGAGTAAGAGCTATAAGAAACCCGGTCATAATCTAATAATAATATAAAAAAAAACATATAGCAATGACATTCTTTTGTAAGTATTATGTTCGGTTGCTGATTTCCCTTCGTTACTAAAATAACCATCAAGATCCCTTTTCGCCAACAAATACAAATTGTATCTCAATTTCCCAGAAATTATCATAAAAAAAGTGTTGTCTCCAAATTCATCTAGCTCCAGTTTCGCAGTCGCCCATAGATATTTGTAATTTATTTTATATTCACTCAACCCACCATAAGGGCGCCCATTCCGTACGCATTTGCGACACAAAAGTGATCCTTTTATCGAATCCAAAGTTCGTAGGAAATGTCATAAGCCAAAATGCGTACTATTCCCATACAGCCACTCACTTATATGACTGAAGACTATGATGGTAAGTTGAAAGCCGTAGCCGGCATTACATACAATGAGTTGAATCTCAACGGTACCGAATGGAGGGATAAGTATTCAGTGTACGTTCAATGATAGTCACTGCCTTCGTTTCAAGGACACATCCCTCTCATTTTCGATATCCCTTATACGAAAACCCCGTCAATTTTCCCTAAATAGTCTCCGGGGAGAATATGAGAAAATTGTGAATTTTCTTCATTTATTTCCATGCTCCTTACACACACTTCCATACGATCTAGCATGCCCAAGGTATTTTCATTTTGGCTCAAATTCTTCCTAAGGCCTACACATTGCTGGAACTTGACAGGAAATTCAATGGCAAAAAATGCCTTTTTATACATTTGCTTATACACTTAGTCCTAGTACGTGGCTATGGAGTGGAGAGCTCGGACTATGAATTTATTGAATTTTTCTTTCTTCTCTATCCGTGTTTTCCGCATTTTTCGATTTTCCTCTATATATATATTTTTACGTCATTGACGCGCTGCTTTATTACAGAAAATGTCATAAAGACAAAAATTTAGGATCCACTTTTCTATGTAATATGTATTGAAAATTTTACCCTGGTTTTTATTTTTCACTTGCAATGGTGGAAAATCGACAGCAGAGCCAAAGACAATGGAAATCTTTACGATCGTAAAAAGGGTTGTACAGTCGGCTGAATTGATTTCTCTTCTGTGCGGCGTACAAGTCCTCGCTATATGGACTCCTATTCGTATATGTATGTATATGTCCTATTGAGGTCCTAAGAGGATGAGACAGCAGATGCATAGGTTTGTTTTGTTCACCAGCAGCTCAGCAGATAGCTTAAAAGAGATATCCAGGGAATAGTGTCTATTTCAGAGGAAGGAAAATGTTTCGTGTGATTTATGTGAAGATATTTCAATTCGGTTAACTATTCAGTTTTGTGGAATTAGAAAAGAACAAAAGAGAATTGTAACATATTCGGGAATGGATTCAAATAGACATATTTACAGTTGACTTGAAACAAATAGGATAAACCAATATTGTTTGTTAGTGGTCTCCCTCGTGGATTATGTAGTTAAGTAAATGGAGATATAGGGAGAAAAATGTTAATGTAACCAAAAATGCTTGAAATAATTTTCCGTGATAATTGTAAAGAATAGCCTAGATATTTCTTCTTATTTTCTTTATATTAGCGCGCTTGCTCTACAACAATAATATAAGCATACAACTTGCTCAATGATCACTCATATATATGGCGAACTTCTGCTTGATGCAAACATTCACATAATCCGTACACCATCTAGTTTAGTGGCCACTGAAATAGTTCTAATTCAATAAACCCACTACTTACTGTAATCCTTGGTTTCTTAGGCACGATGAAATCCCACTATCTTACTACCGAATCCTTCTATGTACCAGTCATTTATGCACAGAGAAATGAACTGAATTTTGCTTCAACGTTGTTCCATCATTAGTGAGCATTCGCTTCGTTCTTCATCATTAGCTTGCCTCTTCATTAAGCAAATTCAATATCCAACAAAACGAACGAATGAATTATTTAATTTAAATCGGCTTGTCCATTTGGGGAAACTATAAATGCTATCTACGAATGTAAGTACATACTATGATTTCTCACTATAGCGGATCCTAGCTGGGTGTTCATGACAACCTGACGACAGTCACACAATAGCAAATTTTAAGGGATATATTTGGAGAAAGGATTGTGAAAATCAGTTGGCCACAAAGACCAACATTGATCCGGTATTTAATCCCTGGGTAATCCTTAATTTTCCATTTGGCTTGACACGCTGCCGGTTGCGCCGGGACTCTCGACCCTTTCTCGGGATAGTTCACCAAAAAAGGTACTTATTTTCTATCGCTTTTATACTGACGACGACGATGATTCGGGGCGGAAACGGTTTCAAGGACGATAACGAAGAAGAAACAGAAGTGTTCGAATCTTTCAAACAATTTCCAACGGCTCCACAGTTGACTTCACGTTCAACCAGCGCCGATTGTTTGTGGTTTCACTTCCATAATGAAGGGAGAATATCGAGAGCCATTGCGAGTTAATTGACTGAGAGTGTATTTTCGTAGGACGAAGGATGTCAGTCTATTGAGAACGGCAATTGTTCGTTGTAACGTTGTTCTGCAGTGTAGTGTCATGTTGTTAGGAACAGTTGCAAGCAATTTTTGGCCGTTTAGCAGTTTTTGATGCTCTATGTACAGCGTGGTTCAATTACTGACCACTGACCATGACGCGGTTGAGCCCAGCAAAAAATTTGGTCAGGCTTATCACGTTAAGGGAATAGGTGAGGACAAACATTATAGGTTTGGTTTTATAATATTTGTTATGAAAGCCTTATTAGGTTTCTAAAGGCATATTAAGCCATATTTCGTTTTAATTGTTTATTCTTAAAAAAAAGTAGAACTCAGTCTTACTTTGTTTTATTGGTAATTCAGTAAGCAAATCTGACTTTCCGACTTACCTTTTTCAATACCCCAGTAAACATTAAATAATTTTAATATAAAGTGAAAGTAATGATTCTAGCCTTCCAGCAAAAATCGAAGGCTTATTTAAGTCTTGTATGCATACACTTAATTCTTTGAGGTAAGATAAATCATCGGTTTAGGTTAAGATGGTTACTTTTACCTTATATTGAAACTTTTTAAGGTTTACTGAAGTTTTAAAAAAGTAAGTCGATAAGTCAGATTTATTTACCGACTTACCAATAAACCAAAGTAAGGCTGAGTTCTACGTTATTTTAAGGATAAACAAATTGGAAGAAAATTATTCTTAGAATGGAAACCTAATAAGCCTATCATAAGAATTTTTATAAGGCCAAAGCTATAATTGTTTCCCTTAACTATTCTTTTAACCTGATAAGCCTGACCAATTTTTTTGCTGGGTTGCTGTATTGTTTAAGTTGTGTAGATACTGTACGCTTAAAACTGGACTGAAAATTGTAATTTCGGATGTAAATGTATATTAATTGTATATTAAAGAATGGCTAGTGATTACGTAAATGTATTTTATTTGTAAAAATCCATTATAAACACAGACGCACGGCTGTATTGTTTTTAGTCGTCATTTGAAGTGGAGTTAGAGCTAATAAATTCAGATTTTGTGTCTGTATCCTTACGTTTGCAATTCTAATTTTGTTGTTGGGAGCCCTGTAGAAAAGGTATGTACCTTTTTCGTTTTAAAGTTCCTATAACTTGGCGGGACTTCGATTAGACGAGATTTCAATTGTGCGGGCTTTTTAACTGGCGGAATAATGATCGACGGGAGGGGCATTCGGTAGCTCAGTGGCAGAGATGTAACTCTATCTCTGAGTTGCCGGTGCGTGGGTTCGAATCCCACTGTGACCCATGGATGTTTGTGTTGTCCATAAAATGCTCCTACGGCAGCCGGTTCTACGATGTAAATCGTCCCGGAGCTACCCGTTGTTAGAACGGCCAAGAGCTGCCAAGACCCCCTTCGATTCAAGAGAAAAAAAAAGTCTTGAATCGCTACAACAACAACAACGGGATTTTTAAGAACGGAAATATGATAGGCGGGATATCGTAGCCAACCCCACGTTCTGGCCCTCGGTTAACGTCATTTTAAAACAAATCGTCCATCATTAAAAGTGGGCCGTAGAGATAAGTTAATCTTATTTGATGGCCGATCTATCAATGTATCTCAGGCTGTTAAGGTCAGTCTTTGTAACGTAACTTCAGTCTTCGACGAGACACCTTTCCCCCAGCTCCAGGATTTTCAACGTGGGTCGCTTGTTCTGAAAAGAGACGTTTGCTCTCAAAACAAAATATTGATTATTTTAGTTATTGAAACTTGTTTTCTCCATTCACAATAGACCACAGATTGTTTAACCTACCAGTTGAATATGTGAATGAACATTACGGAGCGGGGGGTAAATTTGGAAGTTGCTATCCGAATCCCCTGTCAGCCATAGTAAAACAAGTATGTCGCGGGGGGGGGGGGGGGGGTAAGGGAGGGGCAGATGCCTTTTTTACCACTCCAAGTGCCGCCGGAGAAGCCATGATCGGGACAGTTTGCAGTCAGGAGGCGCATGCAAATAGATGACAGCGAGTGGCCTCTCGTAACTGACGGAGGCTGCGTACCAGCACACACATTTCACTTGTGAGTGTGCTACTGTGACTGCGTGGATTCCATATTTCTATTTTATTTCATGGCTTCTGAGCTGGAGTACACAATTTCAACGGTTAGGTCCCTTCGGGAAGTTAGTGGAATTCAACTTATTTTCATCTGAAAGGGTGACAAATGGTATACAGCTTTGCTTTGTTAGCCCTGGAAGGTCATGCTTCGTCGAATCGACTACGCATCATCAAATTTATCCCATTTTTCGTGACAATTCTCATTATTTGGAGCTAAGTTTTCGTACAGCACTTACCGTGCCGATGTACTTGCCAGGTACATTGCGGCTAGACGAAGTAAGTAGGGTAAGTTAGATTTTTGGTAATTGGCGTCGTCGAAACGACGAAGGATGAACTTTGTGTATCTTTTAGATCTCCAGTATTTATTCTTATGGCTGGTTGTCGATTCAACGATAAGTATGTGTCCATACAACTAGAACTAGCC
Organism: Microchrysa polita; assembly: GCA_949715475.1. Taxonomy (NCBI): domain Eukaryota; kingdom Metazoa; phylum Arthropoda; class Insecta; order Diptera; family Stratiomyidae; genus Microchrysa; species Microchrysa polita. Next base: position 63,623,788 of record OX454420.1, read on the forward strand.
CGTATAGCCCCTTGTGGGGCCATGGTGCGTTAACTTAGCCGTTTAAATGGAATTTCGAGTCAACGTTTTATTGCATATCATTACGGAGTGTATATAATGTTGTAAGCACTATATATTTCCATTCACATGTACGGAAATTTCGGACCACGGCGAGATTCGATCTGTGGACCTCTAGATTACTAGCATCGTAGAGTGCGACTCAACCCAGTGAGCCACAGAGCGGGTCTTTCAAGTTATTAAATCAAAATTTATTTTCTAATTATACCAGCAATAAAATTTAGCTACTTTGATAAATTTAGAGGAAATCTTATTAAAACCGTTATACTCCAATCAACGTGGGGAGTTTACCTTGCAAAAATTGGGGATGTCTCAAATTTTTGATATGTTATTAAGACAGGTGGGGTAAGTTGAAATCCAAGTTTGCGTCACTTTCCCCCCTGTGCTCCCGCCGCTATCTTGAGAAAACCATCTAAAATCGGCTCTTTTATCAGTTTGTGGTCTATAACTTCTTCCCAGTATATTTGAGCACGAAATGTGGCGAGACAATCTTGTAGAGCACAAAATTTCCTATGAATTTCATTTGACAAGTTTTACTCTACAATCAAAATTGGCAGAGTTATAGCGCAAAGAATATGCTAAAAATTCCAAAAATCATTACAAACAAATTTCAAAACATACTTGGAGAACTCTATACTTAAATACTCTATACTTAAATGCAGAGGAGGCTATGAGTTATTGGTACACAATGGGTTTTTGTGAATTTAAGATTGGCATGATTTTTGATATTTTCTCCATTTTCTTGGCGCTATAACTCTGTTAATTTTGATTGTAGAGTACAACATGTTAAATTAAGTTTGTAGGAAATTTTGTCCTCTACAAAATTGTATCGGCAGATTGTGTGCTCAAATGGACTGTAAAGAAGTTACAGGTCAAAAACTGATGAAAGGGTCGATTTTAAATGGTTTTTTCAAGATAGCGGCGGGAGCACAGGTCGAAAGTGACGCAAACTTGGAGTTTAACTTAACCCACCTGTCTTTATAACATATCAAAAATTTTAGACATCCCCTATTATTTCGTCTCTATTGATTGGAGTATTAACCATATTTCAATAAATAAAGGATTTATAAATATTCTGACGATGCTACTTTGCTAAGATGAAAGTGACAGACGAAAGAAACTAATTTCGCAAGAGGAATATGCAGTCCGAGATGCAAAAAATGCACTGAAAATAGACAAACTACGTTCTAAAAGGCAGATATTGAAGGCCAGTTGAATGTAATCGGAATGCAGAAGAAAATCATTCTCATCTCCATTTCAAAAATTTGACTCTAAACTTAGCAAAAAAAAAGAAATAACATGCGTGGCAGTCCACCAGTAAACTAGGGCCGCAGATGTGTGATTGACATCCAATTTCCAAGATCTAAACTGCTGTGTTGGTGAGGTGTTGAGATCAACAGCACGCCCAGCAATGTTATTTATCCCAATAAATGGATACAGTAAAACACGGATAAGTGCACATCGCTAATGCACAATTTTTTTGTGCACTTAAGCGTGTTGTGCACTTATCAGTGCTCTATATAAACTATCTAATTTACGTAGCATAAATGGAAACTAGTGGTAACAACTGATATTGTGTGGCTATACTTTGTAACGCTATAGGCAGGGCCGGCCCTAGGGGTGGACGAACTGGGTGGTCTCCCAGGGCCACCACACCATGGAACCTTTTATTTTCGGGGGGCGAACCCTCAGAAAGTGCTCCACTCTCTAGGGGCCTTCACGCAACAAGATAATCGAAGCATACCTGATGCAAAATCAATTGAATCGCGGGGGCGATGTCGTCAAATAAAAATGAGGCTGTAAACACGCTGGATGTTTCACATCTTTTCGGAAATTTTTAAATGTTCGAACTCCAAAAACTCTAAAAAGTCTATTCTATAAAAAAAAAACCGTGCGGAACTACCTGGTTCCAAAAATATAGAAATTTGTTTCGATTGAAAAAATCAAGTATTCAAAAATTGCTGTTTTAAAATGCTAAAGCTAAGGCTGCCTATTACAATCCTCCGATATGTCTACCGGTAATGAGCATAAAATTCTTAAAGAATGAAAGCCGCAGAAATGGAGTTGGAATTTCGTAAAATCGGTTAAGCCGCATTCATCTGATGGTATGTCAAATGTTTGGCGAGGGAAAAGCATTGATACACTTTGACTGATTTTTTTTACAGCTTTTTCTTATGTGCCAAACACATAAAACACATCAGGGAAATGTTTTTTGGATTTATTTTGAGGCGCAAATAGTCTAATAATTACATTTTTCTTTCAACGAAAGCTCGACAAAAGATTGACAATTTTACAGGGTAAATAAATACATAGAAAGAAAGAGCTAGCTGAGAGTGGCAGCGATTCCATTTTTTTCTTTAAATGTAAAAGGGGTTTTATGAAACATTTACTATTCACCAGTCGCAGAATTTAAGGCATTGCTATATTGGTCTATACGTCTAAAGCACGTCTTCATTTTTTTATTTGTTCGCCAAACTCAATTTGACAAAATAAAAAATATACCCTTTCACTTTATGAGCGAAGCGTATAAGGATCAAGTAAAAATGTTAAAAAAAACTGCTTTGTGGCTTATCTTTGTAAAATGTTTATAAGGAAGGGGATAATTTTCATTTGCCATTCCCAGCCCTCGTGCTTGCAGTTTGGCCTTACTAGAATATATATAACGGTGATTAACTATCAAAATTCTATTTAAAAAAAAAAACATTGGAAAAGCGAAGACTTCCGCGACATGATTGCGAATCACAATCACTGATATAACGTACGCAAAAAACATTCAGGCCAACAAGGTCAGATATTAGGATCGTGCTACATCAACACAATAAAAAAAATATTGACAATCAAAAATTGGAAAAAAAGTCCAAAATGTTGGTTGGAAATTGGTAGGGGTCATATCATCGATTTGGCCCAGGTCCACCAAAATGCTAAGGCCGGCCTGGCTTCAACAATTAAATTTGACAGAGCCATGTACAAGCGACTTTGTAAAGCTTTCGAACTTTGGCAACAAATATTAACAAATGGGCACTACCCATCTTTTTGAAATGTGATCAATGCAGGGGTCAGCATTACCAAAGGCACAGGCTTTGAGGGATACATCGAGGGAGGAACATCGAACATAAATGTTACGAATCGAGCTTTTTGTAGGCTTTTGGGACGTCAAATTGTGTGTAGCCTAAAATATTTTTTTTTTACATTTTCAATAACAATTTATGGATGTCAAAATTATCACTTGCTTGCAGAAATGGGAAAACAATATCCAAAAAATTTTTGTTCGCAAAAAAAAAAGAAATTTGCTAACAACCTAACGACTATCTTGTATTCTGGCTGGTCTAGCGGTTAGTGCGCGCACCTACGGTGCACAAGGTCATGAGTTCGAATCTCACCGTGGATCATGATGTTTTTCGAACTCACGAGCTTGTGACGGACTATGGTCTCACTCAGATGTTAAACGAGTACCCCTTTATGGGGATAAATGACACTGCTGAGCGTGATGCTAATCTCATTACCTCAACAAAAAGCAGATAAGATCTTGGAAATAGGATGTCACTAACACGTCCTGCGGCCTTAGTCCAATGTTGGATTGTCGCGCCTGTTATTTTTTTTAACGGCTATCTTAGTGGTCTCCTGCGATGTAAAGGAGGAGACCGACTGAGGCTAACATGAACGCTGGAATGACAAAGAGACTGCCACTTTTGCTAAAGATTTTTTTATCAAGACAATGTTTGATCTTAGCCTTAAGCTGCTCCCAAAAAGAGCAATTTTTAACTCTCAGATTTTCCTAAAGGCAAAAATTATCCTGTAGACCTGATTTCCCCTTCTGCTATATTTTCAAAAAGTGAATCAATAAATATTAGATATCTCGGGCTATGGTCGAATAAATTCGTAAAAAAATACTCTTGTTCGAAACGTCTGCACTAATAAATTTTTCAAATGCACATGTGCACTTATCCACCATGAATCGTGTCCAAATGTTGTTAGCCCTAACAAAATAATGCGTGCACTTAAGCGTGTTGTGCACTTATCCGTTTTCTAATGTATTGAAAATCGCATTGAATGGATGGTGCATGAAAATGGTGTGCACTTATCCGAGTTTTGCACTTAAGCGTGTTGCACTTAACCGTGTTTTACTGTACTTGTTTACAATCTGAGCGACATCATAGTCCTTCACGTAGGTCGTGAGTTCGCAAAACACCATAAATTGAATTCGTTCACGGTGAGTCTGGAATCCATGACCCTGTGCACCAATCCAACCACAAGCCAGGCTACTCTAAAATTTGCTAACAATATTTCTGCGACCGGAAATTTCAACCCCAAAGAAAATCATGATTTTGAAAAAATTTTATGATGTAAGGATGTCATTAAAATTCAATTTGTACTATAAACGATAAGAATTTCTCAGATTTTTCTTTGAAAAGCCGTGAAGCTCGGGAAATAAGTATGCCTAATTTCATCACGTTTTATAACATCACCTAATCAACTGAGATTTTATTCAAGGAAATTCAAACCAGTTTTTTTTTCTTTGTAATAGTTAGGACTAAGTATGAGCGACTTACGAACGTCTTTCTAAATAGATTTGATCAAGAAATTTACGAAAAACTTAGAATGAAATGATTTTCGCGCTTCAAATTTCCTATTTCTTTCCACCTACTTCCCTAAATCTGCAGACTAATATCGAGGTAAAATCTACTAACAAAGCGCCAACTATTTGCCCAAAGATATTGGTATTGCAAAATGCGAACAAACTTTCTACTAATTATATGCCATGAAAATAGAGAAGCAAAAAGAGATGAAAATGAGTGAAAAACATGTTTATAATAATACCACCTCAAAATATGTCCACTTAAAACGTTACTAGTGTATCTACAAAAATGATTTTAATACTTTTATGGTTTAAAAGTGGCAGTAAGGAATTGATTGAATGATTCTCCCGGTAAAAATTTCACCTTTTCTAAAAAATAAAAAAATTTTCGCAGTAGGTCCAGCCAGACCTATTGGGTATAGAATATGCATATTGTAGTAGGTGCCGACAGAAGGGTTAAGATAACTTCAGCCTCATATCTTATCTTGTTACTCAAAAAAAGGTACATATATCTTAACAAATAATCAATCAAAACGTTGGGAGTTTACTGTGAATGGTTATTATAGACTGGTGTGCAGAGCAGGGCCGTAACGTTTCCAAAAATTTCTTGTGGTCGAAATTTAAATGGGGGTCCTCACGTTTGTTTTTTTCTAACCAGGAAATATTAACAGAGCCCCCATTTAAAGCAGTTAATAAATGAGCCTGAGCAATAAATTTCTTAATTTTTTTGGATTTTTGAGACATTAATTGAAATTTAAAAAGGCACAGACTCAAGGAGTGTCCCAGGCATGTACTGAAGTGTTTATTCCTAAATGTGAGGATCACAGTTGTAGAAAGGATTGACGAACCTTAACCACATTAAACATTCACCAGTCGTTGTTGTATGTATCCACACCGAAAAAAATCGACTGAAATCTAGTGCATGGCAGAGCTTCTTCGGCTAGTTGTTGTTCACCCGTGTATATAGGTATGCCAACGAAATTCATTCGATGCTACGGATCACTTTAAAGCGAAAGCTACTTGCTGTTACTGTGATCCGTGCAACATCCCACTTTTTGGCTAGAATGCCAATGGTTCATAATGTAAACAACTATCAATTGTTGGGACGCAGCCTCCGCATCCCACAAAACAAACAATGGGCCCTCCGCTGCCCTCCTGTTACCCATTTAGTGCGGGTACACAATCATAAACAGTACTTATAAAAAAAAACTTACTAACATGGGCTTTATTGAACGATCTTACGATAGCACACGGAATATGCCTTACATTTACATAAGAACAGAAGTTAAAACTTTATATCTCTTCAATATGGGTGCGACCAAAAACCCAGAAAAAAACGAAGATCAGACAAATCGCCGTAACGCTTTCCTTATAAAGTACATATGCTCTGATTAGATTCTGCAGCTGGCCTGAGTGTTTCTCTTGCAAACTGTGTTCCACTCCACTGAACACATACGTTACGCCACAGGCGCAGAAGCTAGCCAATTGGCTAACTCTCAAACTCTCGATATTAAGTTCCAAAATAAATAAAAAGTTATTTGTTAGGATTAACAATCCAACCATTTCAATAGGTAACGTGTGTTATGCGATATATACATCTTGTTGTTCTGTCCTTCTCTACCGAATTCAATCGTTCATATCCTAATTTAGTCCCCGAATTCACACAATAACAATTCAAATTATTGTCAAAAATTGTAATATTCAATTCCGTCCTTTCATCTGCCCTTATTGTTGAAAAACTTTCATCGAACAAAAAAAAGCAGATTATGAAGTTACTTTTCCAACAATTCAATACTCCAAAATAGTCCTTTGGGCGAAAACAGTTTTCTGACTTTCCATACCGTGTACGTGTACCATTTACATTTTGTGGCAAACCTGGAATTCCTATTCAACAACTCAACATCTGTGGACCTTTTTCACAAATTATTGTCAGCATGATGTGTAATAAGCTCTATACACACAACACGCAAATAAGAATGGAAGTGAACCCAAAGGAACGAGAAAAAAAAAACAAACTTTACCAAAAATCGAAATTGAATTTTCAATATAATCACAAAATATGCTCCAACTGAGAGTACTCCTGTCAATATTGGCGAAAAGAAACACTCATCACTGGCGCACATATAAGTTTTTGTATTTTGTGTACCTACAATTGTGTACCATATATGTGTGAGTTGTACACGTCTGTAACAACATGGAAATTGTATGGTAAAAGAAAAATTTCGTCAAGTGGATCCCTTAAGGATTTTGATGTACAATTTTTCTCATGTCCGCACAACGAGTGCAGAGAAGCGGAGACGGGCTACCTTGTTCGCCATATTTTCATATTATCATATATTTTTCATGGGCCTCTCTACATATACATATAGTGATTTCGCTGGGCTGATTCTTCAGGTGTCCTCAGTAGTCTCATCATTCCCTTTTAAACGTTTGAGGCCCCAACTATGAAAAGTCATATATCTTGGATTTTTCACATTAGCATTTAACGTACCATCCTTCACCGACAAACATACGAAAAACGTGTAAGAGAAATCACCTTCGGATTTCCTGCGATGATTCTCAGACCTCTGTAACTATATTACAGCCGCATCTCATGGATGCTTTTCATGATGGCTACAAAAAAAGGAGCCATGATTCCTTTCCGAGTGACTTGATTTTTCAAGAGTGTTGTCGAGTTTGATCCCGAGAGGAAATGTTTTGTATGAATATATGGTAGACTTTATAAAAATGTTGTAATTCCTAAGGGTGTAAGATTTGATGTCTGCGGTGCTGCATAAAATCATGCGTACTAACCTGCTTCCGAATTTAAGTAAAAGTCTGATTGATATTGAGTTTTATCCGGAAAATTTGACGATCACGCTTGACTTGGCTCTCGTCATCCAACAAACATTTACACAGTCGAGCTTGAATGCTTATACAAACGGCCAGGTACCGTGGACGACCGAGAGCTTGATGGAAGAAATTATAGAGGTAACGACGCCCACCAGCTGCACCATCTGAAGCCGGCAGACAAGGAGGGGGGGGGGGCGAAGAACGTAGCTCAATTTTTATATGAGCCTGCTCGGAAATATTGCGACGGCCTGGCACTGTGTGCATGTGCTTAGGCCCAATTACGCGAAAACCTTGTTCGTAATTCGATTATACAAAGCGACATTGAGTGGTGCATTGAAGAGTGGAGTTCCGAAGATGACACAAAAATTTTAATGATAAAAACAGTCACCATTCTTGTCATGTTATTTTTGATGGGTGAGTTTTCTAATACGATTTATTTGCTGAATATGTTTTGTGGCTGCCCCACTCCACTTCAGATTTCTATATCTGGTTTAAATACTTAAATGTTATCCCCCAAAAATTACTTCCTAAGCTGCTAACACTTTTCAGGTAGGAAAGATAAAATTTCCATAATCTACGATGTTGCAGCAGGAAAGGAAATAGGCGCTCGTCGTCATCGTCCAGAAAGGATGAACGTGGCCGAGCGCTCTACATTGTACGGGTCGTTTTCGTGATAATAGCAAAGGTAAGTTGAAAATATCTTTAGGGTCACATGTTTCTAAAACTGCCTTACCACGACGATTACCACTGAAGGACCAGACCAGCCGTACTTTATTACATATGCTGAGAACGCCTGTTTGGCCTCTACATAACGTAGACGCAAGCAAATGGAATGGCTGCGGAATATGGTATGTCTACGCAGAATAAAAATGAATCACGATTTTCGTATCAGGATGACGATGGCATTATATTTTTTGAACATAATATATCTTAATGTTAAATCGTTTTTCTTATTTATTGATGTGCGGTCATATAGCTTATACTGTTGGATATGCTAAACGACTACGCGACACGACTTATCGTCGAAGGATAAATCTTATCGCACACGCAGATATAAAAAGCTTGTATGAGTCTTCAAAACTTCAAAACTTCAAGAGCCCACTCAATTGTGGAACTTTTTAAATGTATGCAATCATTGGCAGACATTATGCAGCCATACAATACTTGGCAAGCATAGTTCAAGCTGAAAAAGTTGAAAATCCAAACACAAAATTACCAGGACATTATCCTTTGTTCCAAGGACCATAGTCAGACTGTTATTACTATTTTTCCATTTGAAATTGTTCAATATAAAACTTTATGATGTCAATGCTAGGCGAATCATTGATTTTGATGGTATCAAGTGTAAGCCCTTGAAAATCTTCAACTGAATGAAACTCAAAGGATTAGGATAGTTTCGGTATTGGGGACCAGAACGAAACAAAACAACAGAAGATAAGATACTGAAAATTGACTTTTTGTTATACTCAGCCCAACGAAGCTTCTCTGAACATTGACTAAGGAAGCCAAACGATGTTTTGTCTGTTAACTTTTGATGAGTTTGTCGTTGTTTTTATTGTTGGGTTGCTTCTGGATAAAGGATAAGAATAGAAATCGAATATTTTAACAAATGATTCAAATTGGTATAGAGTTTATACCTAAGTGTTCAGGCTATCAATTTACATTGAAAATTAAATACATATAATACTACCAAAACACACGAGGATTATCTGGTAAACTAAATGACTTACGACAGGCTTTACTTATCAATGATCACGACATAATAATATTCACCGAAACATGGCTCACAGAAAATCACTTATCTTGAGAACTTGGATTTCCAAATCACACCATTTATCGCCAAGACCGAAACAACCAAGCGTCGACTAAATCAAAAGGTGGAGGAGTTCTCATCGCCGTCAAAAACAATCTCCGATAGAACATCGTAAACATCGTCGAACCACATACTAATATTGGGCATCTATTCGTCTCAGTCAAAACTTCAGTATCCGAACTAATAATCTCAACAGTCTACTTGCCTCCGGATGCCTCTGCGGATATGTATGAGAATCATGCTACTGATATAACCAACTGTCGTACGATGTTTCCCGGTGCAATTTTTCTTGTAACTGGCGACTTCAACTTACCTGGAGTGAACTGGAGTACTGACCAATAGGTAACTTACTCAAATTGTCCAAAAATAAGTTCCATAATCGATTCTTTCTCATTTATAAATCTACTTCAACATAATCATATTTTAAATTGTAATGGTAAAAGACTAGATCTTATATTTTCAACAAACGACAATTTACAAGTCTCAAATGATCTACTTCCATTAGTTTCAGTCGATGCTTATCATCCTCCTCTGAGTATTAATTTTAAATTAAATGAACAACCTCATGAAAAAAGTTTTCCAATACAAGAATATAATTTCAAAAAAGCTAACCATAATTTAATCAATTTGGCATTGGCAAAAATTGATTGGCGTTGTCTCGAGAATCTTTCAACTGAAGATGCAGTCAATATTTTTTATCTTAAAGTAAATAGTATAATTACCGATTATGTTCCTAAAACTTATATTAATAATAATAATAATTATCCGATTTACTTTTCCAGTGAATTAAAAGATCTTATTAAACAAAAAAAGTTCGCTCATATAAATTATAAAAAAATCCGGATCTCTAAGTGACTATAACATATTTACTGCTCTACGATCAGAATGTAAAAGACAGCTTAAATTAGATCACAAAAATTATCTACTGAAAATAGAAGCTCTTATACCGTTAGATTGCAAACATTTTTGGAATCATATAAATTCTTTTAAAGCTGACAATTCAATACCTTCGGAAATGCACTTAAATGAAAACTACAAACAATCTATCGCCAACATGTTCGCTTCCTTCTTCTCTGAAGTCTACGACTTTTCTGCAAATAATTATATGCCTTAAGAATCTCCACTTAATCTAAATATATGCAATTTCATGGTTACCGTTGAATCTGTCAATAATAAACTTAAATCTATTGATTCCAATAAATGTGCTGGTCTTGATGGCTTACCACCAATTTTTCTTAAAAACTGTGCTGAAAATTTAGCTTCACCTTTGGCTCTAGTTTTCAACAAATCGTTAAAAGTTGGTTGTTTTCCATCTATGTACATGGAAATCAAGTTATGTTGTACCAGTTTTCAAATCTGGGCGCAAATCGGATGTTAAAAATTACAGGCCAATATGCATACATTCAGTAATACCCAAAATTCTTGAAAGTTTGCTAACCGACTATATAACTCCATTATTAAGACCCCTAATTACTCCACGTCAGCATGGCTTTTGCAAAGGCAGATCTACATCCACCAACCTGAATGACTACATTATTAAATCTTTTGCTCGCTCAAAGCAGGTACATGGAATTTACACTGACTTCAGTAAAGCATTCGATAGAATCAACCATCATTTACTAGAACGTAAACTGAAAATAATTGGGTTTGATGGACCTATTTTCAGATGGTTGTGTCAAAACCTTCGCGGCCGTTCCTTAATAGTAAAAGTTGGTGGTCAGAAATCAAAGAGAGTTCTATCCAACATCAGGTGTACCTCAGGGATCCCACTTAGGACCGTTATTATTCCTTATGTTTATTAATGATATTACATACTTGGATTTTCGATAACGTGGAGTATCTTCTTTTTGCAGATGACTGCAAAATTTTTAAATCTGTGGATTCCTTTGAGGATATCGCAGTACTTCAATCCAATCTGGACAATTTTTACACATACTGCACTCTGAACAGTTTGGATCTCAGTATAAAGAAATGCCAATTCATGATTTTTAATCGAACCAAGACCACGTTTAGTTTTAACTATTCCATTGATGGAGCCGCACTTAAACAAACTGAGTCAGTCAAGGACATTGGTATATGGCTCGGTTCGTCTTTAACTTTTGTAGATCATATAAATACAGTAAAATGTGAAGCGTTTAGAAGTCTAGGTTTTATTATAAGAAATACGTGCGATTTTTTTAACGTAAGTGCATTGAAAATGTTATACTCCTCACTAGTCAGAAGTAAATTAGATTATTGTTCAGTTCTCTGGAGTCCATTTTATGGTACACAGAAAGATACGCTTGAAAAGTGCAGAACAGATTTCTTCGGTTGGTAGGCTACAAATTGGGGTTCAACGATGATAACATGCGGTATTCAGAGATTGCAAATATATTAAACATCCCTTCGCTTGAAACCAGAAGAAAATGTTTTGACGCCATATTTGTACTCAACATCCTCAACGGTAGTCTTGATTCGCCAAATCTGTTGCAGGACATTTCATTTAGAGTACCATCCCGTTCTACGAGATGTAAAGATCTTTTCTCCTTGAAAAAAATTAGAACCACATATTGTCAAAATTCTCCATTGGAAAGAATAAAAAAAATCGGTAATCAATTATGCCATCGAATTGATTTCTTTAATACAAATGCTGAAGCCATCAAATTTGAAATTATAAACTTGTGAATGATTTGTAACTAATTTTCTTTTCCTTTTTTAAATTTGCAATTTAATAGATATTAGACATTTTGTTTCTTTTTTTTTGTATTAAATATGATGAATTTTAATTGCTTAATTTTAGTGAAAACGCAAGTTTTTAATGAAAACCTGAGCTGTATTCTTTTGTAAAAGGACTATGTCCGTATATATGAAATAAATAAATAAATGTATAGGGGTGGGCGGTACACAAAATTTTTGCAATGCAAGGAGCTAATAGATTAGTAGAAAAGTGAAACATCAAGAGGTTTCCGGCTTTCAAAATTTTCTGCCATTTACTCACGGGATCGTCCTCTTTCTCAAAAAGCAGATCTAGACTATGCCTTAAAATAACCACAATTCTTCTAGATGCGGCCCAACTCGCTGTTTTGTGCGGTCCGTGGCAAGATAGAAAAAACACAGTGTTTCTCAGCACAATATTCTACCAACAATTTACAAAATTCGGATCAAAAAAAGTTTTTAGCTTTGCCAGCCACGGTTCCATTATAATTCGCCTTCGGATCTTTCAGGTCATAGGATTGAGATTTATGTGAAAAGAGGGCCAAGTTTTAAAAACCCCGGAATCCTGCGTGTTTGGTAAGGAAATCGTCTGGATGTTAAATTTTGTAAATGTTACTATTACCCCACGTTACGCGATTTTTTTTCTCGCCTAAGTTTTACTGGTGTATGTGTTTGTTTCACACCACATCAAGTTTGTCTATTTTAGCCACGTATCCGTCCAAACTTATTTTATTCCAGCCTAACAATGTTGGCCCCCAAGGTTGCAATACATGTTTCTGGAAGACCGGTGGTATTTAGGTCAGCTCTCCAAAATTTGGCGGAAAATAATTGTCAAATACTGGTTACTCAAAATTTGGCATTTTAACTTCTTCAAAAGTTTCTTGTTATACGTGTATTTGCATTTTTATAATTGTATTTCATGTTTCGATCACTATCCCGTTTCATTCATTTTACATACGTATTTATCATATAAGAGGGTTCGGTAGTTGTGCTGAATTTTACGATAATGTGTTTGTGTTCTTCGTTTCGTGTCTTAAATGGATATCTTACTATGGAAATCGGTGTGGCGTGTGAGTTCAGCTCCATAATGTCCTCAATTTTACTAAATATTTCCGACAGATTTTCATTTTTCGTCACCGGTATACCGGCTATTTCAATTTCGTTTTAAAGTGCCGATTGATCTATGTGATTTACGCGTGTTTGAAGTGATTTCATTTGTTGTTTAAGTTCGGCGTTTTCTCGAGTCAGTTTTTCACATATCTCAGTCAATTGGTCAATTTTATGGCTGTACTGGGTGATTTTAATATCGAAATCATCAACCTTTCCACAGCAGTAATCAAGAGACTTACGGTATTCCTGCATTTCGGTCAGAAAAGATTTTTTTATATCCGCTAGCTCGGACTTAATAGACTTTTTGAAATCATTCAGTGCGATACTTATTTCACTGATTTTCGAAGAATTGGTGTCAGTTTCCTCCGAGGATTTTTCGTCTTGTTGACATTTTGAACATAACAACCTCCCTTGTTTCGAAAGTTTTTTGAAGGCCGACTTAGTGTAACCTGCGCAGCCGAAATGATGTAGTGTCTTACAGTTTACACATATGAACGCTTCGGTTTTGTCCTCAATTTCAGCCTTGCAGATAGTGCAATTCATATTGGAACAATAAATACCTCGATTTCGATATTCCAGTTGACGTGCAGTTTTTGTTGGCGCAGTCTCCCGCTTGTGATGCCCCTTTCAATGGATGACAGTTGGTTGGAAGTGGCGGTCGCAAGTTATATTGACGATTATCGTGATCCAAGTGGTTTCCAATTATACCTTTATGAACCAGATCGAAGATTTCTATGTACAATCGAATTGGCAGCTTTCGATGTAAATTCGTATGCAGATTTTTTAAATACTTAGAGTTTTAATTTGCTTAGAGAAATCGGCTGTCACTTAGAAAATTTGACATTTGACAAAAAGTTTCTAGAAAATGGTTTTAATGTTTTCCAATAATATTCGCCATGAGGATCTAAACACTTTTGCATGCGCTTAATCCAATTTTCGAAGCGTTTTTCCCACTCCGATGGAGATACCTCCAAAACATGGCTTCCGAACGCCTCAACAGCTGCTTCGGGCGAAAAAAACCGATCACCACGTAATTTATTTTTAATAAATGGGAACAAAAAAAATCATTCGGTGCCAAGTCAGCGCTGTAAGGCGGATGACCCGTCAATTCAATGTTTTTACCGCTTAACCCATTTCTTCCCAAGCATAAAAATATACTGAAACTATGAAGTAATTCCAACGAATTACATTACAATTAAGAATTTTTGTTTAATTACGATAAGTGTTATCAGTGGCTCCGTTTACGTTTACGCAACGTTGGGAGTTTCTTATGGTAGAAACATTTTCCAACGATAATTTAAATTTTAAGCTATTGAGTTGAGTTGGAGACGAATAATCAATTTAGTGATAATCCTGCAACACTCACTACAGCGATATAGGTGGCATTTTTTGCTTAATTTCGGGCGGGTTTCTCGTACATCTTATCTAGTGGTTAATCTTATCGTATAGATAAGACGCACACTATTTTCTCAAAGCTTTTACATTATATTCAATTTAACTTTTGTTTATTTTGCATAATTATGCCATGTTTGTCTTGGTTACGCATTCATCTGAAATTTAAAAAATCATTCGCAATTTCATACATGACCGTAACGAAGGAAAATATGGCAGAACTATGCAAATTAACAAAAGTTCAATTCAATATAAAGTAAAAACTTTCTGAAAATTATCTATAGTGCTTTCTGAAAACTATCTATCTGTCACTGGTCATGCAACTCAAGGGCTGCCATAATTTAGGCTCAATACTGCCATATTTCAGGCCATTACAATCCACAATCTAAAATTCGGTGGCTGTCAGCCTGTCGTTTCTCACCAAAGTCCCCCCCCCCCCCCCCAACAATTGAATATTGAAATGAAAGCTAAATTGGCATGTTGAGAGTATACCTACTATTTTACCATTTTCACATCAAGAACACACTAAAATAAAACCTAAACTTTCGTCAAAAACGTGCGGGACATTTACATTTTTTGGTTTAGATGCACTGGCGTTTTGGGCCTTAGAAATGTCAACTGTCACTGGTCAAGGACCACAATTGTGGAGTAGGTGGAACTGTAATTTCTGTATTGCGGCCTGTCTATCTAGATGGCAGTGCTCTATCTCACGGTATGTCACATGCCGGCATCCACGTTTTGCGGCACAAATGCTGTTTTTGGACGACCTTCCAAAGACCCACGTTTGAACTCGTTAAACCAGTTAAAAATTGTCGGACGAGATGGTGCTTCATCCCCAAAATAAAGCCGATCACTGTTGTTGTGATAATTCAACCTTACAATCGTAGAAAATCATTGCACGAAAATTTTCACGTGTTAATTCTATTTTTTTGCTAAACTTTCTGATGGAAATAAAATATTTGACGAGAACGTACTAGAACATGTCTAATCTAATAGCCTACGTATCATTTTGAACATCAACCGATATTGTACTTTACTTATTTCTGAACATTCGATAATTTGCTCTTTCTGAATTGCTAGAATTTAAAAGCCGCTTGCATAATTCCCAAAGTAAACCTAACTTTACCTATTGTTAATGTAATTGTACTATTAATACTTTATTATGAAATAAATTATAATTCTTAATTGAATGGAAAAGAACGTGTTGTGATTTAACTAAAAAAAATATAAAATATTTCTAAATATGTTTGAAGAACATTTTCAAAAGTTGGCATTTCAAAAGGATCTAATTTCGAGGTCGTCAATGACTCGAATTTATAGTGATATACTCTGTGATTAAATTTCGAAAATAGACGTTTTCCAAATTGTTATCCTGCGGCTGTTCGGCTCAAACCTGAAGACAATGATATATGGCCCAGGCCAGGTTTTGAATTTGACTCCCCTATTCTAGATTGATATTGGGAGTATTTTTTCAACAGCACTATACGGTGTAATTTTCATACAAATGCTAACCTGAAGCCTAGATAACATCTAGGTTAGCATTTCAACCCCGATTAGCAATCCATAGAGTTTTAAGAGCTTTTAAAATTTTTTAACTTTTTCCTAAATGTTTGCTATCAATCACTGCCATTTTTTTCAATGACTAGTTAAAATTAAATTTTTCTTTTAAGCATAGTTTTCACGTTGTATATGCAAGTGTGTACACAAAATATATGAGAAATGCAGTGGCGGCTCGTGGTGGAAAATACCGGGGGTTCACAAGGAAATATACAAATGTATTGACTTCGGGAAAAAAAACTAATCTACAAAAAAGCCAAAAATTCAACAGAAATTATTGTTAATATAAATATACATATTATTCTTCCACAGACTGTTT
The DNA here is from genome assembly GCA_949715475.1 of Microchrysa polita. Classification (NCBI taxonomy): domain Eukaryota; kingdom Metazoa; phylum Arthropoda; class Insecta; order Diptera; family Stratiomyidae; genus Microchrysa; species Microchrysa polita. Next base: position 63,640,138 of record OX454420.1, read on the forward strand.
CAGACTTTCGTCAGCTGGAATGTTTGTTTTCACTCCCGCACAACAAACAGGGAAAACAAAATCCAAATCGGCCTGGGGATAAGTACATTGGATAGAAAGAAAATCCATTAAAATCCATGGATTCCACATGTTCCCATAAATCTACTTGTTTTTTTTTTCGCGAAAATTGCCGCTTTAAATAAATTGACCGCTGCAATTTCATTCATCGCGATTTGAAAAGAACAGACGCATGCGACACAACCTCTCTTCTTCTAGAATTTAGCTCATACGATTTACAAGACGCTGTGCACAACAACTTTGTGCACAAGCTCTAGTGTAAATTTTGCACTACCCCCTTGGCCCGAAAACCGCTAAGATATCCAAAACTAGAGCGTGTGCTCCTCTTCCTAGATTGTGCACCCATCGTGATTGCAGGTTGTTGGTCGCAGTGCCGTGACCATGTCTTATGTGCTCTTCTTCTAGAATTTAGCTCATACGATTTACAAGACGCTGTGCACAACAACTTTGTGCACAAGCTCTAGTGTAAATTTTGCACTACCCCCTTGGCCCGAAAACCGCTAAGATATCCAAAACTAGAGCGTGTGCTCCTCTTCCTAGATTGTGCACCCATCGTGATTGCAGGTTGTTGGTCGCAGTGCCGTGACCATGTCTTATGTGCAGTGAGCAGTCGGCAGTGTATGTACATGCATTTGTATATGGGCATAGATTCAGTAGATGGAATGTAGGTAAGGTATATCTATAAATCGAATCGATACGGGCTAGATGTGCGATTTGAGATACACATATTTGAAGAAGTGAATTACGTACTCTTACGATTTTTTTCTCAGGGGGTGCACGTGCACCTGTGCACATATGGGCGAGCCGCCACTGGAGGAATGACAAAGTTATGTACTACGAGTATATAAATGCTCAGCGTCGGTTTTCGATTCATGTCTGTCTGTCAGTCCGTGTATCTATCTGTTCGCACGATAGGTAAAGGTACGTTGTGCTCGACACGACTGCATCGGCTCTAGCGACAGCGACTCGCTCATTTCATATAAAAACTCATTTTTCTCTCGTTCTAAAAACGAGTTTTTATATGAAATGAGCGAGTCGCTGTCGCTAGAGCCAATGCAGTCGTGTCGAGCACAACGTACTTTAAAGGTTATAAATTTGGAAAAATTATAGTCAAAGTATTAAAATATGTTTTAGTGAAAAAAAGCATTTAAACTTTTGCTTTTGAAACGGGAAACAGAACTTAAATGTAAAATTCAATGTTTTGAAATTACTTGCAATGTCATGGGACAGTTTTAAACTTAACTTGGATGCTGCCTTCTAGGATTTTTTTGCGAATCATTGTCAGCTAACCTGCCCCTAACTTAAAAAAAAACACATCAATTGAAATTTTGTAACTTTACTACACTGCAAATAGACGGTATAACAATTCCACAATTTGCTCCCATAAATTCAATAACGGCTTACTCTAAAAAAAAGTATATTACAAACATATCAAACATCTTCTTCAATCCGATGCGTAGGAACACATTTTCCGATTACACTCTTCAATATCCATTGAGAATAAGGACATGAACTTCATTTTTTGATGTATCACAGTCGTTTGTTTTTAGCTGTCGCAAATCTATACTTGCGTATTTGACACGCACATACATAATCTCTTCGCATCCCTTAAGGATATATTATGCGTAAAGCTTTTAGCGGTTCTGCCTTAGGAAAAAAGAAAGAGATCACGACGAAAGAAAACCATACGCACAAGAAAGGATAAAGATGAAGGGAAGTCAGTCGGTTGTAGTATGTAATTCTGCTTAGTGTTAAATTTCTTCTTTTTCCCTCTTCTCGAGATCATATTATTTTTCAGGGATTTGACATCTATTTCTTTCTGTCAGACATAACGTTCAGTTCTTTTTTACATTAAGACATTTCGTTCATCTTTTACCCATTTGCATTTTGTTTTGAGTGAAATGCTCTGAATGTTTTGCATAACATTACATTTCACATGTCTTGGTGACGTAATTTGATACAGAAAGGATTGGTTATTAAAAATGAAATGAGGCTGAATCGTGTTTTTGAGATGTATACATATACGTGAATTTATAGCAGACATTCACAAATTGGATGTTCTGGGAAAAATGGTTGGGACTCAGGCCACTTATAAAATATAACAAGGTTAACTTTGTGTATCACATCCTTCATGTGTGTCGTATCTAACTCCCGTACAATTGACTTAAAGAAACTGCTTTTTATGCAAATCTATTACACTTCAATTTGTTTCTTGCGCTCCTTTTGACCTATCTGACCTTAGTTTTGCAACTCATTGCATTGTTTGCCAGAATTTTCTCATTTCAAGTCCTTATACAAGGCCTCCTTGGGGCTGACTCTCGTTCTATTTAATGTACACCAGTTTTATGGTTGAACTGCTACGCTTTTGCTTTTGCCTCGACAACTTCTAAGTATTTAAGACAATTAGTTAGGTTTAAGAAAGGCAACGGAGAAAATCGTTATAGCAATTTCCAGTGGCAGGACGCTGTTTGTATAGTGTCGCGTGTAGTTGTGGATGTGACAGAGTATACATAGTTTGTGTGAGTAATCCTGAGTCAACATATTATTACGTTAACGTCAGCTCTCAAGAAGCGGAACGTGTTAAGTAAGATTTACGCGAATGGGCTATGTTCTAATCAAAGGAAAACTTAAGTTGAAGTATAGTTGCTTTGGAGTGCGTGGTTTGTATGGAGCGCTTTAAGTACTGTAGCCTGTAGGATAAGATTTTTTGTTTGTTATTAAAGCTCTTGTTAGGAGCTTAACCGCGCCAATTAATGTTTTCATGGAAAGACACAATAATACCTGTTGTATATAGTGTTATTATATCAACAAAATTATCGAAAATTCCCTATTTCAAAAAGTTTGGTTAGTTTTGTCATATTTACAATAATAATGAACGTAAAATTTTGAATTTCGATTTAAATCACTTTCTCTTCTCTGTTTGCCCTTCCTAACCCAAAAATACATATTAAGGTGCAATGCGTATGACTTCATATTTAAATTCAGCTGATGTCACGGGACGTGCCTTTTTTTCTAAATTGTAGAGTAGACTCCCCAGATAGATTGCTCTCTCTATTTTCAGTATCTACTGATTAGCTATCGTCTGCTAAGAATCCATAGTCCTCTTATCCCATAAAGAGCTGACGGTGCTTAATATTTTTTTTTCTGCAGAATTCCAACACAATGATCTGATAAGTTCTTAAAACGAACCTCCCTTTGTTATAGACAGAAAGGCAGTGCCTGTGTTTAAGACGTGAAATGAAAAGTTAATTAAATGCAATGCAGAGTCTATCTGACTGGTGTCAAAACGTATTCGTGTAGAATAGATTGTGAGAGTTACATATATATAAAGAAACAGTGGCACAACCAGGACTTTGTTATGGAAGTGAGCTAAGTTCATCCATATTACTGGATATTTGATGTAGCTGTCAAGTTGGGGAATGGTGCTTTTTTCATAATGCTATACAGCAGGGTAGTGTTTTTTCGGTTTACATCTTAAAGTTGTTAGCCTATATTGAAAAAAATATAGCCGGTTTTCCGGCTAAATTTAGCCGTTTTCTGAATTTCCAGTTGGCATCACTGGTCCTGAAATACAAACTATATTTAAAATTTTGTATTTGAACGAATTAGTGAAATTATAAAATGTCGTGGTCATTGCCCCCATTTCTACTACGCCTCCACTACAAAGTTGCAGCAATAAGCTGCGCATGTGCATAAATTTGTTTACAATTAATTTTTCATATAAAATTCGTATTTACGCATATATGAGAAATGCCAAAAAAACTACAAAATCATAGTTACCATAGAAAATATTTTTGTTCCGTAGCAAAGTCGCATATACACTGTATTATGCAGTTAATTGCGGTTCCTTTTTATATCTCCTTATTCATTGGCTGATTGATATAAAATAGATATTAAAATTGAGAAGATTTTACTATTTATGAGTCCATTTTTTATATTTTTCGGAATTTCGTATTAAAGCGAAAGTGATACTTTTTGACGACAGTCATGGGCGCCCTAGATGATCATTAAAAAACAGCGAATGTCGCCTGTCGCCCAAGGGTCGTAAGCTGTCTCTTTCATACACACGTGACATCTCATTACTATAGCGGATTACATAATCGCCTGTCACCATGATTCCAAATGGCGAGGCGATTAGTTTCAATTATCGCCATTGGCGATGACGATTTTCCCCTTACAAAATGCACGCTTTAATTCTCATATTATGTGTTGTGCTGATTTCGGGAAAAATCATGAAAAAATCCATTACGTATACAGTCAAAAATCCAAATTAAAGAAAATGGCAACTTTCACGTTTTCATCATTATTTCATAAAACGGAATAATTACATTTTTCGAAGATGACTTTTTTCTAAAAGCATATTGTGCAAATACCAAAAACATTATGTAAATTTTGCTATTTGCGTATAAAATTAAATAATAATAAATATATCTAAAAAACAAAAATTGTAAAATTAAAAGAAAAATTAGGAACAAAAATCAATTAAAAAATTTGCATTTTTGAGCCTTGTTTCTTCATATGTATGTTTATAAATTTCGGAAAAACGCGACGCGATAAAAATAAATGGTTTTCGCTTTTTGACTAAGTAATACGAAATACACGCAGAGTAAAAGGTGTAATAAAACCTAAAAGCCTCTATGTATAACCATTTATTAAGTAAAATGTAACCCGCATCAGTGAATCTATGAAATATTTTTTTCAACTCAAAGAATTTATTTCATAGAATATAATAATAATTTCGTATTGACAGTATTCCCCATCTGGTGCCATGGCAATGTGAACGGACTGCCACGCAGGTGGACCGGCTTCGAATCCAAGTTTCGGCATAAGGTTTTTTTTTTAAATATAAAAATTTGAAATGACATTAAATCACAATGTTTATATTGTAAGAGACTAAAACTTTACTTTGATATATAATTATAAAATTTTTTTTTTTTTTAATGAACATGGCGTACTGGACATTTGTATGCATAAAATACGATACTCACCTGATCTATACCGCCTGATACCATCTGTAATGAGAAAAAGACAACCAATGAGCCTGCAGTTACATGCACTGAAGATACCAAGTTATTTGAAACGTAAACGAATTATAATTCAAATATCTATGTTGGCCCGGCCAACAAACAGGAAGAAGCGGAGAGCGAAGGAGAACCACTTGTCGGCGTCGTCGTCTCAGCATCGGTCATCGGCTTCTCGTTATATCGGTTGATTCTGGCTCAGGTACTCAAACGGCAATGCGAGGTAGACGCAGGATGGATGTATCGGTTGATTCGGCTGCTTCTCCTTGGTTCAATCCCACTTCACTACCATCCTCATTCTTCTATATCCAGAAGTAAAGCCTTTCTACCTAAGGCACACAACTTCTGGCGAAAACATTCTCATTAGGTATTCTATGGTAGACTGCGGAGGGGGAAACCACAACCTCCTAGCTATTACAGAGGGGGATCAACTCCGGAGCGGAGCACCGCGCCTCTACTCACATTTCAGAGAGGGGAACACCACAACCTCTCAAACATACAACACGAAGAGGGGAGACACCACAACCTCTTCAAACATTAACTCAACGAGGAGAGGGGAGACACCACAACCTCTCCAACACGTAAACTCTGTGCAAAGAGGGGGAACACCACACCCTCTCGAGTTTATCACAAGTAGAAAGGGGAGACACCACAACCTTTCTACGAACGTCAACTCAACATGGAGAGGGGAAACACCACAACCTCTCCAAAACGTAAACTCTGTGCAAAGAGGGGGAACACCACACCCTCTCGAGTTTATCACAAGTAGAAAGGGGAGACACCACAACCTTTCTACAAACACAACGCTGAGAGCGGGACGACCACAACCTCTCAACGACTCAATCGGAGGGGACCAACTCCGAGGTGAAGCCCACACGGCTCTAAACATCTCACTGAGAGGGGAGACACCACAACCTCTCAAACTATCATATCTTTCCGGAAAGGGGGAAACCACAACCTTTCCATACAACACTCACTCAATACTGAATCTTAGAATACCTGTAAGTAATTTTCGGTGCTGTACACACAGCAAAACCTAGCCCGCCATAAATCAGATCTCACACAATTAGCATAACAACAATACAAGCAACTACAAGCTCAGTGTACTCACCTATGCACAACGTCTTTTCCTACCGACACCTTAGCAACAGCCAACAACCATCGAATGTGTCGTGATATCTTGAAATGGATTTTCTCGCGTCACACCTCACAAACACCCCGAAAAAACACTTGACGCGAACCACGGTCGTGTGGAATAAACCTAATTCTAAATGTCGATGATTAGTCGCGTAATTTGACCACGGGAATATAACAAAACCAAACCAGGAACATAAAAGCGTTTGACGTACCACTAGAAAAAATGACCGATTTTATTTTATTTTTCAATTGTCATTTAATTTCATGGCCTACTATGAAAATACAATCCTTCAAAAACACCAAGCATCCTACAATATACATAATTCAATGCAATTTTAACATACAATCTAAGAGAAATTTAATTGTCATAATTGAATATTGACTTTATATTTTCAATGATATTTCCATCATTGTCCCAAAAATCATCTGCTCCAAATAACCAGAATTTCATAAAAATAACAGGCGCGACAATATAGCATTGAACTAAGGCCGCAAATATGTACATATATTAATGACATCCAATTTCCAAGATCTTGACTGCTTTTTTGTAGAGGTGTTGAGATCAACAGCACGCTCAGCAGTGTTATTTTTCCCCCTAAATGGGTACTTCTTTAACATCTGAGTGAGATCATAGTTCGTCACATGGGTCGTGATCGTGAGTACGAAAAATACCATAAACAGAATTCGTTCACGGTGAGTCTCTCACTCTGCTACATCAACCAGACAGAATTTCATACAGCCTATTTTTCTTTAATAAAAGTCATTATTTTTCTGGGTGTACTAACACATAGTCAGCATCTACAGCAAGCGAATATCTCTCTTAGCCGGACAACATAACTAAAACCATCAGTGTGCGGATGCTCGCAAGGTTATAATATTCATTGGTTGTATGTATTGTAAGAAAATGTATATTTTTATGTTTGCAATATAGAAATCCTACTACACTCAGCAAACCTTCTAGGAATAATTTATGTTTTTGCTTATTTTTAATATTATGTACCAACATACATACCTTACCCTAAGCTGACCAGACGTACAGCATTTTGCTGTACAGTACAGCATCCTGACCTGTCATACAGCATTGGGAAGTGTACAGCAAAATGTACAGCATTTTTCATGCCACATAATGAAACCTAATTCACTACATAATAAGCTCCTCGATTAGGCCTGTGACTGTGATCAGTCTTGTCTGCTTTTAAGGTCTAAATTTGGACTATACTATACCCTGTGCGATCGATATTTAGCGAGATTATCGCACTTTAATGTTTGGTAATCGTTCATTTTCGATAACTCGGGAACCCTTCTCGATCTTTCTGAAATTGTAGAGATAGTTAGCACTCACATTTTCTCAAAATTACACAGTCCTACCTATCAGGAGGTTCCGAAGTTATAACTGCCCAAATCGCAATTTTGAATTTTCTAATTGAAAATTGTCCATAGCTCAGAAATTCGTAAGCGAGAAAGTATGAAATTTAGATTATCGGTACCGTACTGTTCATATTTGAGGAACATTTCAAAGTTCTAGTTGTCAAGCGAGATAATCGCACTTTTATGTTTGCCAATCTTTCATTTTCCATAACTAAGAACCGACAGACATTTCTGAAATTTTGCACACTTTTAGAGATACTTGACGCTAATTTCCTCCAAGTTACAAGGTCCTACCTATCTGCGTTCGGAAATCTGAAATTTCTGAAACCTATCTTTTATTTTACGTGGTTAATCTTATTTCGAGTACTCTTACTTGTTATAGCTGTAAAAAATACGTTTATGCTTCACATGCTGATGATTTATTGGTAAGGAGAACCAGTGACGTAGATAGCTTTTCGAAGGGGGGGATCAGTGAGCAGGATCATTTTTTCAGCACAGGGGAAATAAAAAATGGGCTGTCGCTTGAAGGTTTTGAAATTGTTTTAATTCTGCTTGTTTAGCTGCGATTCAGGAGGAATAGGTTTGACACAGCGAAGCAAATATTGCACGTCGAACAACGTGGCACTAGAGATCAGATGTAGAGTTTCCTAATCCCCACCTTAATATTGGTATACCATATACCTCACAATAAGTCTTTCTCAACTAGATTACAGTAATTCACAACTAGATTTAAGCTCCTAGATTTTCTAGTTGTTAATCTAGTGAAAAAAAATTACTGGAAATCCAGTAAACTTTTCTAATAGAAATCTAGTGAAAATAAATGATTTCTAGTGCCTAATTGCTAGAATTCTATTGAAAAATTTATTGGAAATCCAATGAAAATCCGGTTATACTAGGATATTTCACTAGATTTTCTCCCTAATGAAATTAATGCAATCTAGTAAATTCTACCAGATTTAATTGAAATTCAATACAAAATCTAGATAATTCGAAAAAATATTTTCTTGTGGATTTTTCTTTGTATATTTGATTTTTGGACGAACATTTATCTAAAAATTGAACGAAAATAAGACAGCCTTGTCTGGTAAAATAATTGTTTATTTTATCAAATGCGTTATAATAAAATATCGTGTAACGAGATTCAATGTAAACCATTTCCGGCCGTCTTTTCCATATAAGCTAAATATTTTGTGGTCCACTTTTATCAGTGCACTGAAGAAAAAAAATAAATAAAAGTTCATTGAAGCATTCATTACATATTTTAAACAAATTTTCACTCTTGCGTTCGGAAACTTACCTAAGAATTCACAAAATTTCAGACACTAATTGCTTGCTCCGTGTATAAAAATCAACTAATGAATTAGAGGGTGAGACGAAAATGAAAGGAGAATTACATTCACTTATTTTCTAGCGAAATTTAATAGTCTTTCATTAATATTTACTTTTTATCTAGGGGCAATTTGTCAGAAATCTAGTGAAATTAAATGGATATCTAGTTTTAGGAGAAGATTCGGTCCTTTTCACAGCCATTCTAGCTAAAATCACTAGATAGCAGCTATAATTTTCCACAATTACTAGAAAACTAGTGATTTAACGTACTAGAATGTGTCTAGTAAAAATTTACTGGAAAAAGACTTACAGAGTACTTAATGGAAGTTGGACTAGAGACTCCTGAATAATATGAGGGAGGTTAAACGCGTAATGGTCTGACTGGTCTAGCGGTTAGTGCGCGCACCTTCGGTGCACAGGGTCATGAGCTCACCGTGTTCCATGGTGTTTTTCGAACTCACGAGCTTGTGACGGACTATGATCTCACTCCGATGTTAAACGAGTACCCATTTATGGGGATAAATAACACTGTTGAGCGTGATGCTGATCTCATTACATCAACAAAAAGCAGATAAGATCTTGTCACTAACACATCCTGCGGCCTTAGTCCAATGTTGGATTGTCGCGCCTGTTATTTATTTAAACGCGTTAGGCGAAAACGCACCTTAGGAAGAACTTAGAAGATTATAGAATCGCCTAAAGATTATGATTAAGCAGAATACGCTCTGGACCTTGAAAGTTCGTCTGCAATACCAAGCACAAATGCTAATAGCCGTTCCCGCATCGTTGGAAATGGATGCCGTAAAAATAGGCCTCGGTATGTGGCTTGTCTGCACCATACAATAATGGTTTGCAGAGCGAGGAAAGAGGACGTAAATACGTTGAGGCCCCACAGAGGGGCTGGGAAGTAATACTGAAAGATCGTCCGGCGTATGAGCGGACGATATGGTTGTGATTTTATTCGAGAAAAATCGGGTAGCATGATGCAGTATTGTTCAAGCAAGTCAGTCAGTGCCGTAATGCCGCTCAATCGGAACCCTTTGTATCACTAGATATCCCACAATACTGATTTTCGCTAAAATGCCAAATTTTCATAGTAACTTCCACCTGATTTGTCCCAGTGGCTGTCTCCAAATCTGGAAAACACTTGAAGAAATACAAATCTTATGTACGCCAGTACAAAATTCTAGCCAAGGTCTTACCAAGGTTCACATATTTCCTTAAATATCGGCTATTCTTTCTTAGAAGCGCCACAGACCCTCCGATCGATTGGCGATATTTTTGGATTGCGAGATAAATTAGAAGGTGTATGTGACCATCGGATTCAATTTTTTCATTTGACGTGTGGAACGTATTGCCATGCAATTTTCCGTACAAGCTGTCACGACTGTCATGTGTTCTCAATTGCCGATTTTTTTTTTACATAAACCTGTGGTCGGTCTTCATGCTGTAGTTGTGGCGGTCATTCTTCATCAACAGTAACAATGGATGTCTTCAATCGCCAAAAATGGTATAATTTTCGCTATTTTGCGTTGTGTCTTGTGGACCGTGAGACTGCCAATCTCAAATTGCCCGATAAATTGCCTAGTGTGTGTGCTGTACGAGCGGCAGATCGATTCTGGGCAATCGATTGGGCAATCGATTCACCAATAAATCGCTAGGTATGTGGCGCACTTTAGTATTCTTCACAAAGATATCACTTATGAAAGGAAGAATAATATGAGTGGCATGCATGATGGTGGTAGCCTCATAAGATATTATTCATTCTCTTAATCGGTGTCAAGGAAAGGGGGAGTAGTATGGCTAGTTTGCCTGAAACCCGAATTCCGTAACTATGTACAGCATTGGGTCTTCGGGAGTCTGGTCACCTTACCTTACCCTGACATTTCGGTGGAAGCTATTATCGTATGTCAACGTGTATCAGTTTTTCATGAATAAATTGTTATATGCAGAATAACGAATACTCCCAGGAATTTACCAGCCACACGCAGGCCTGTGGAGAGGGGGGGAGGAACGGTACGATTCCCCCCGGGCCCGGGATTTCATAGGGGGCCCGGATTTTGACACAAAAGTTGTGCTTTAGTGTTTTTTTTACATACAAATTGCTATTTTGAGGTCTTTAACTAAGAACCCTTATACATATGTACTGCTTTTAGCGTTTTAACAACAATTCATAACATACTGTGCACTAGGCTTGTGGCCCCTAATCTATTTTTGAATTTTGAGAACTAGGGCCCGAATCAGCATATTCAATCAACATGATAGTTTCGTTGCTAAATTTCAATTAAGAAATTTCGACTTTTTCATCCAGTAGCGTACAGTTTTTCGGAATATTTGTGTTTAAAGTAAAAATAGGAGTACAGCGTCATTTTTTTCAAGGAGGACTTTTCCGAGCGATTTTTATTTTGTGTACATACTGCTGCTGCTTACGAAATTGTTTTCAAGGTACCAGCACACAGATGTTGATCACTTAAATTGTCGAATCTTAATTTAAATCTATCTATGTACCAGTACTCGCCAACTCGGTAACAAAAAATTTAAGGTTTTTTGGAATAGGTAAAATAGGAAGAAATAAAAATCCTTTATAAATTCGTAGCGGTGCGCATTTCGAAAGTCAATTTTATAGAGTGAAGACCAACATTCTGGGCCACTGCGAGTGTGCTAATAAATTACAGATTTGAGCTCCCCCAGCATTTGTTAGAACTGTACCCGCCTTGTTTTTTCTAAAAGCTTTGTAACGGTTGAGGTACAGAATATATCACAGCTGTTTCCTTCGAAAAAACTTCAACCAGAAAAAAAAATAGTAAATTTGCCCAGTTTATTGCATTATACACTTTCTATTTTGTGTGTAGTACAGCCTTTATTATTCATCTGTAAAATGAACACTTGAGCCAATTTCACCCGTATAGTCTTCAAATCGAATTAAAAAATATGAATGATCCTATCTTATCGAGAATGACTGTCGAAAATTTCAAGGCTTTCTTCATATCAAAGTTCGAATATAGGTTGGAATCTTACTTCACCAATAGAATAGACATTTTCTAAATAATTTTGTTTGGACAAGGGAATCAATAATTTTTCAATATTTTTTCTTGGGAGAACTAAATGCTAGAAGATTACCAGGCTACCAGTTTCGCTTTATGCGTATCTTGTGTAAGGGGCACGACCATTAAACAATAAACTTATTTTCATCACGGGCAGATTTTAGTAAAGAAACTTCATACTAGAAAGTTAACCCTTTAAGCAGTAGCTTTTTATAAAGATTCGTTACCCAAAAATGCACGTAAAACGAAGAAACCATATTCTAGAATGATTTTGGCTTCTGTATTTCCTTAAAATTCGCCACTCAACTCTCGAATCGTCTTCAAAATATACTTGAAACGGGACCGAGGCTAATTTCGGGCGCAGCGGAAATTGAAATGAAACTTAACTTGACTATTACTAGGAACATATTTGGGTGAAGTTTGGTTTAGATTGGTTCATAAACAAAAAGTTTTTCTTAGAAGAACCTTATTTTCACCCATGGCCCGATTTCATTCGTTATACACAGCGTACACTAAAAAAATCTCGTCACACTGATCAATAATATACATATATACTTTATATAGTAGGAAGTGCCTCCTTCTGTGCGTTGCAAACTTCATGACAAAGTTAATATACCCTTTCATATAGTGACGGATATGAAAAAAATACCGGCGTACAGAGGGCTGCGCCCGCAATACGAGGGTTTTATAGAATTTTGATGCATAGTGAATATTTTTTGTACATATATTTTATAAGTAATAGATAAGAATTGTGCAAAACATTAATGAAATGCTTCCTGTAAATCTATTTTTATCTAATAGCAAAAGTCAACAGTCTTAATATTTAACGATTATAAGGCCATACTGGCCAATCTTTGTTCAAAGTTTCATATCGATCCCTATAACGGTTTAGACAAACGGAGCTCGAAAAGGAAGTTTAACTTTAAACGCCAATAACTTTTTTACCGTTACTCGAAACTGGAAAATTTTAACTGATATGAGATGTACTCGTCTAGATCTTTGATTTAAATACCCATACGTTAATCTCCGATAAAAACTAAAAAAGTCGACTTTTTTCAAACGTTCGGGACACCCTGTTATCTTCTTCCTACCAACTTCTAAGGTATTTGTGCCAAAGACTGTAACCATTCTACACATTCATACCGAATTTCATGACAATCGGTTGAGCCGTTCGCAAGTTATTTAGTGAACAGACGGACGGACGGACAAAATCGATTTCATAAGGGTTTTTTGATAAAATTCTAAAAAACCCTAAAAACACACACACACACAAACTGTTAAACTATCCAGTCAACCCCGTTTTTTGTGAGTTTAGTATGTAAAAATGCATCACGAATGAATTCAGTTGCTGTCAGTTTTTTGGAAAGTGGTTTATCCTGTATGGTTATTTTTTATTATTTCTATTTTTCTATAATTCATATTTTTCTGAAAACCCATCATTTTACCTCAGAACTTAAATATCAAAATGCACCTGAATGCGCAGAAGGCCGCTTTAAAACATTCTTCAAATATCTATCGTACTGATGCCGGATGCCGGACTATATTAGATTAGAAAACATCCGGATTACTGAGACTGAGCCGATTCAGTGTGGACGCTGGATTATGAGGTGTTCCGGATTGAATGGAGGCTGGATTATAGAGATAATTGTACAATTTGTTTGAGGACCGATATGTAAAAAAAAAGTTTCTTCGATTCATAATTTTTTATCGTATGGAAGAGGTGGGCCCGGAATCATTGTCCCCCCGGGCCCGGATTTTCTCTCCACGGCCCTGGCCACACGCACAAAGGATTCCTTTTTTTCTGTGACGAAAATACGCAATATGATCGACAAGGAGTCTGTACGACACAGGCCCGGTATCGTTTTCATTCTTTACCGATCGTTACCGGAAAGGTTACCAAAAGTATGCACATGATTTAATACAATCCTCTATACTATAAAAAAATTCTTTTATAAAGAATATGTACTCAGATGACATTCACATAAAACCGAAATTGTTCAATGACAATACCATCACAATACGCCATTTTCAATGATAGGGTATTGTAACTGATACATTCATCCATATAGTATCGAGCAACATCCAATGCTGCCAGGACGAAATCGAACACCCTCACACATTCTTAATTTATACAAAATAAACACAAAGCCACCTGAATCATAATCGTCTCGTTTTCAGAATATTATCGTCACTACTTGGGAATGGAAGAAGAGTTTTCACATTTTATTCTCGATTATTACGTATTCAATGATGGTATTCAATTATTCTCGAAATATCTACATTTTCATTCTGGTCATAGTTGAAATCGAACAATAAATTGTCAAATTGGGAGATTTATTCTTCTTATGGTGTTTCTAAAATAACTAAGTGTCTACCATTAGGCTTTTTAAAAGAGTTTCGACTATAATATTTTAAAAACACCAAATGGGCATATAGGCCAGTCAATTACCGATTTTAGGTCGCAAAAAATTGCTCGGGTCTGGTTTTTTGGGATATTGTTAGGATAGATACCAGAAGCGTACCACTAACTTTGCAACTTCGAAAAACCTGTGCTAACCCCGTGACCCTCAAAAAACCTCAAAATTTTCGGACTTCTTTCTTATTTTTGTTTGTAATTTCTAAAAGGTGCTTCCTACAAGTAAGTCGTCCACTGCACTTTTAAAGATAAGAAAATCTTCTTTAATTTGAGTGTAACTCCAGCTTTGTAGGTGCAAAGGATCCCAAGATACAGCACTTTAAAAAATGTGCTTTTTTTTTGTAAAAAAGTCCGAAATTGTATTTTAGGAGGTTTGTATGACAGCCCTATGACGTAATGTTCCGATTCCATCCATTCCTAGATATGTTTTGAGGCTTTACTAGCAACACATTTGGGTGAGGTTTGGTTAAGATTGGTTCATAAAGAAATAAGTTTTTCTTAGAAGAACCTGATTATCAGGGGTTGGTTTGTATGACAGCCTTATGACCTAGTTTTCCGATTTCATCCGTTTCTAGATATGTTTTGAAGCTTTACTAAAAAACACATTTGGGGGAAGGGTGGTTAAGATTGGTCCACAAAGAAAAAAGTTTTTCTTAGAAGAACCTAATTTCCAGAGGTTGGTTTGTATGACAGCCCTATAACGTAGTGTTCCGATTTCATCCGTTCCTAGATATTTTTTTATGCTTAACCAGCAACATAATTGGGTGAAGTTTGGTTAATATTGGTACATAAAGAAAAAAGTTTTTCTTAGAAGAACCTAATTTTCAGGGGCAGCCCTATGACCCCATTGTCTGATTCCGTTCGTTCCGACATATATACAGCTAAGGAACTGGTTTATAACTTCATGTCACATGACTTTCTCTGTAAAATGCGCATTTAAGCCGATATTCAGCTCGGAACATGACTGCAATTACAATTTCGAACTTTTTTTCAAAAAACAATGTTTAAAGTGCTGTATCTTCGGATCCTTTGCGCCTACAAAGCTGGGGTTACACTCAAATTAAAGAAGATTTTCTTAGCTTTAACAGTGCAGTGGACAACTTACTTGTAGGAATCACCTTTTAGAAATTACAAACAAAAATATGAAAAAAGTCCGAAAATTTTGAGGTTTTTTGAGGGTCATGGGGTTAGCACAGGTTTTTCGAAGTTGCAAACTTGGTGGTACACTTCTGGTATCTATCCTAACAATATCCCAAAAAACCAGAGCCGAGCAATTTTTTGCGGCCTAACGCCTTATTTTTCGGTTTATTGACTGGCCTAATAGTGTTTCGACTCTTATGCTGTCGATCTACCATTTTCGTTATATTCTTAATTCCTAAATGAAGTGTTTGTATATTCACGGGCGTCACCAGGACTTCGATCAACGGGGGTAAAACCAAATATTATTCCAACGCAATGGATAATGGAGTGTAACTCAACTCTACGACAACAATTAAGATTTCCTGTCAGTTTGTCGGTCTAAAAAATATTTTTTAGACGCATTTCAACGAACTTAGCCGCTTCCTGTCATTTTCGGAGTAACAGCCGTTGTTGTTCTTCTTCTTCTCAGTACCGTATAGCCCCGTGTGTGCCATGGTGCGTTAAACTCAGCCGTTTACAGGCAATTTCGAGTCAACATTACATTGCATATCCTTTCGGAGTATATAATGTTGCAAATTTCGTATCCGCACATGAAATTTAAATTTTGGACCACGCCGAGAATCGATCTCCGGACCTCTAGATTACTAGCATCGTAGAGTGCGACTCTACCAAGTGAGCCACAGAGCGTGATTAACTGTTCTTACAAAATATAAATGATGAATAATGGGGGATTCAGGCAACGAATGCTTATACAGGGTGTCCGGAAACTGCCTTATATACGCAACGGATTGTAATTCCTCGTGTGATTTCCAGTAAAAAAGTTTTA
Source organism: Microchrysa polita (assembly GCA_949715475.1). Lineage (NCBI taxonomy): Eukaryota > Metazoa > Arthropoda > Insecta > Diptera > Stratiomyidae > Microchrysa > Microchrysa polita. The sequence continues at coordinate 63,656,476 of OX454420.1, forward strand.
CAGAACATACCCCTAATTCTTAACCCTTTAGCAGCCACAGGCATTTGAAGATTTTTGAAAAAATAATTTTCTTGCAAGACTTAAAGCCCAATATCCACAAAGTTGAACTAGCTAGAGCAGCGAAATAAGATGATTATTACAGCCAACAAATTTACTTAAAAAATAAAACTAAGCTCACTAGAATCGGATAAGAGGTTTAGTTTTTACAGAGCATCGAAGTCAAATTTGTGTGATTTGACCCAAAAACAATCTATTTTTGCATCTCAATTTTCTCTAACTGCTGCCAAGGAGAGGTGCTTGGGCGATTCTTTTAAAAATTGGCGCATAGTCTTACGATCATATCTTTCTTACATTATTTTATTCTAGCTCCATTATTTCTAACAGTTTTAATACCTTATGTGCAGAAAACTAGGGTTAATTTTGGCTTGATTTCAACATAATTTGAATAGATTTTACCAAATTGCGGGACAGTAGGGAGCAGTTTGGATTGAATTTAATTCAATTCGAGCTAAAATTAACACTAGTTTTCTACACTTAAAGTATAAAAATTGATAGAAATAATGGATCTTGGATCATTATGCATTATGGAGTTACGCAGTCAAAAACAAAAACACCCATTTTTTCCTCTATCACAAAATCTTGCAGGAAATGGTCAAAGTATTGTATACATATAATTTTACGTACATATGTGCGAGTAGTTTTTAGGGATTCTTAAAAAACCGTATTAAAATCTACACTCGGCTTCACGAAAATCGGGCTACTCGCCACTTTCGAATTCAAATTCAATTTTCTTTAAAAGTATGAAACTTACAACTATGGAAGTTATATCTACAGAAAGTGCATTTATGTAATGGCAATTCAAATCACTATGATTTTTATCTGAAGTACCGTTAACTCAAGCAACAAACAAAATGCTTGTTTTGATTAGAGTTCGGTTTCACTGAAGTTCAGTGTATTTGTGTCCGTCCGTTTGGCACGAACACCTTAAAAGTTGGTAGTTCAAAGACAACAGGATGTCCGCGAAGGGGTAAAAAAACACTTTTTACGACGAATATATTTCATATCAGTAACTTTTGTCCAATTTTGAGTAACGGTAACGGAGTTATGGATCGTTACCGTTGAGTTTACGGTATCCGCCTCCGTTTTTTTTTCAAAAAAAAAAACTTTCCACAAACATTAGTATTTGTTACGAATAGTTTTAAATCAGCCGGGCCTGATGGTATTATCCCTGCTGATTTGCAAAAGTGTATAGACATCACGTACCCTTGGATACGCTTGTGGAGAGAAGTGAAAGTCACCTTTATTCCCAAAACGGGTAGAAGTTCGCATGCAAGGCCAAAGGATCTCCGGCCTATTAGCCTTTCATCCACCATGTTGAAATCACTAGAACGGCTAATCGACATTCATGTTAGAGCGACGATCCCACAAAACCTATTATCCATGTCACAACATGCATATTGCAAAGGGAGATCTGTCGATACAGCTCTACATTCGTTAGTCAGTTTTATAGAAACATCTATTCATCACAAAGAATACACGATGGTGGTTTTCTTGGATATTGAGGGTGCTTTTAACAATATCAAGCCCACGGCGATTACGGATGCTCTTCGGAATCTACATGTTGACGATTCTATATGTACCCTCGTGAATATGCTACTTACCACGAGACGCATTCAGAGTAGTCTGGGTGCCTCCTCTGTCTGAAGATATGTTTGTAGGGGCACCCCACAAGGAGGCATCCTATCTCCTTTACTCTGGAATATAGCGATTAACCAATTGCTTCTTAACCTGGAAAGTATCGGATGCAAAGTCACAGCATATGCTGATGACGTTGCTATAGCTGTTAGGGGCAAGTTTCCTGACACTCTTAGCGGGTTAATAGAGAACGCTCTGACTATCTGGGCTAACCTCAGTGGCGTGGGAATTAACCCAGCAAAAACGGACTTAGTCCTCTTTACTAGGAGGCGCACGATTCCTACACGGTTGAAAATCCAGGGGTTTTTGAGTATTTTTTTAATAAATTATTTTTTATACTTGTTTTTTACTCCAATATTCGTATCAATTTAACTAAATATTATTGAGTCAATCATATTAATATGTACCCTATGCCCCATAAGGAGTCAAAATGAATCGGAGTGAGAATTACGTTAAGCATTAGTTAGTATAGATTGTACTCCCAATGATAACTAAAATAAGATTTTATTTTTATTTATATATACAATTTAATAAATTTAATAGTCAAAATTAGCACTCTACCAAAATTGATTATTAAATATATGCAGGCCATAGGTACTTTTATAAATACATTACCCGCAATTACACTATTCTTGGATACAACATAAACTTCTGATGAATAATTTCGTATTATATAGACACATCGTTCAACATTTATAAAAATTATTGTATAGATTCTTTGAGTTATACCCTGGAAGATAAATTCAATACAGGAAATGTGTAAGTTGTACTACGACTTACTCCCGTTTTGGTGTAAACGGATAGACAGAATAGGATAAAATGATCGATGTGCAAATCAAGTTTTAAATATTTGAGTGGAGAATACTGTTATTTGCACCATTTTGGACTTTGGACCTTTTCAAATTTCTTCCTATTCAATATACACTTATACAGACGGTCATAAAATCAGTATCATTAATAAATTAGAGAGTTAAGTCGATACAATCGTTGTATGAATGCAACTGCGCGTCATCTATATTACTCCCGGGATGTTTTAAAACTACACCGTGTTCCTAGATAAAAGTCGGAATACGATCGGAATTTAGTTTCGTTTGTTTTTTTTACTATAACAGTCAGTGTGCCAAAGTGAAGATGTGCAGAGTGTTTCTTTTACTAGAATTAGTTTTTTTTTTGCGAAAGTGAAACCCCAGTTAAGTATAGCAAGTGTAATATTTAACTATATGTATATTCTATACTAATAATAGTGCATAATCAATAATGTTTTATTCGGGGCTTTACGTTTCGGTTGAGTATATGAAACAAACACATGCGGTTTGCATACACAAGACTACTGCGTCACATAGTAATGATAATGTGTTGAGTTACATGGACTTTGTTGATTCGATTGTGAAAGAGCTGGAGATTAAAGACTTCGACTGCTTTTTAAATACCGTGGACGCTCAATTAAAGCCGGAAATATTTTTAGACTACCTGTGCCAGTACTACGCCCATCCGTTGTTTGTGTTAAAAATTAAAACAAAAAATGAAAATGCAACTAGTTTTGTGAAAAACATCCAGGCTGGACCCAGTGTACCTACAACTTCCGCAGACTTGGCGGCATTTATAAACAAACAATTGTGTGGTGAGGAAATACTAGAAAGTTTCAATAAAAATAAAGTTTTAACACAAAAAGAAAGACGCAGTATTGTGAAATATGTCGCTCAATATGTAGAGCAAACATTCGGGTTTAATCCGTCTAAATCCGAACAATTAACAGTAGCTACGGTGTGCTCTCAGCTATTCCCGTGCCTTCCACCCGAGTTGTTATACAATTCTAACTTTAATGGCTTTCTACAAATAAAGTTGAAAAATGATAGAAAAAAAAAGAGAAAGTTAGAACACGGAAAAGAACGTATCGACGATGAAAATAAAGAAAACGACAGGGAAGAGAACCACATCGAAATAAAAAAAGACTTTGAAATTCTTTTGACGGCAAATTTGCCAGAAGAGATTCCATTGGTGGAAAAAAAATTAAAAAGCACCTTGGCATATCGAAGGGAATTAGCGAAAAGAACATCGCAGCTATCAGTTGATTTTAAATACTACTTCTTATGCCCTGATTTGGTAAGTAAATTCTTCACTAGATATCATAATAAAATAGCATGAAATTTAAATACATTCGGCAGTAAATAAAGCAAGCCACTTGCCACCTTCGAAATCTAATCCAATTTGCTCAATAAGTGAGAAACATACAACTTTGATAGAAAGTGCGTTTCGTGATAATAAAAACTATATCAATTTAATATAAAGACCTGCAAACTCACATTGCAATCATACAACAAACATAATGCTTACGGTTGGCTCTGTTTTTTTTTGTTTTTCACCTGGTGATCTGAAAAACGTCTTTTATATGAAAAATAATTGACGAACACTAATTAAATTAATAAATGCCAATGGTTTTTTATTCGTCTTAAATGTCACAAAATCCACTTTCTGTAGACATAACTTTGATCGTTCTAGCCTTTATAATTTTCGAAAAAATTGGATAAGAGTTCGATAGTGACGGTTGATGGTTGAAACCGAATAGGGCAGCGACAGCAGGAGCATGGTGTTGCATATGAGAAGGCAGCAATACCGTAGTAACGCCATCTACTGACTGTGCACATTTGGAAAAAATTTTAATTTTATTTCGTGAGAGTTTTATAAACTATAGCTTTACCGTAATTTATGGTCGAACAAATTATGCTCATACGAATTTTAATGTAATATAATACATATGATGTAATATAAATGCAATACAAAATACGATAATTTGGCTTTCAAACGGACAAAATTCGGATGTGTATAATTTTTTCGTCCATAAATTAAATTATGCATATTTTTTTAAAGTCAAAATCAACTAAAGTTTCATCAATGTTAACCATATGTATCTCCCAGATTGGCTTCGATTACCGCTTAACATATCCCATCCTTAAGTTTATTGAAAAATGGAACGGACATTTTAAAAACAATATATTTACGATAATCAGATCTAGTGGAAAAAAAATTTTATACACGGAAGTGGATAGAGAAAAAGGTATGTACAAGTAAATCTCTAAACAGCGAAATATTCGACTATAAATATAATTTTTCATTGTTTTCAGAGTGGAATGTTGACACCCTCTCCATATTAAATTTATTGCGCCTTTTGCCACCTACAGCAACCGGATCGAAAAAAATCAGCCGACTAACAGACGAAAAAGCTGTGGATCGAATTATCGTATTCAAAAAGGTAAGCATTCTTTCTTTGGCTATAATATAGACAACATTGCATTGCGTTCTATTAATTTCGATAACTTCTTAACACACTGAATATTTTCCGAAAAAATAACACCAAATCTCGATATATGTACATATATCTCTCTCTCTCTCTGTGTATACCGCAACCCCTGGTGTATTGACCCAACCATGTTAGTGGCTATTTCGAGTCGTCGTTTCATTGCATATAAACTCGGATTTTATATAATGTTGCAAGCAATACACATTTCCCATCCACACTAACTCGATCTCGTATCACTAGATTAAAAGCATTATAGAGTGTGACTCAAACAACTGAGCCACGGAGCGCGATTCTCGAAATTTAAGCGCCGTTTACATAAGTCGAATAAACGGTAGAGTAGACTGGAATTTTTCCACTGTTTTGCAGCATTAAACGTCAAATTCCTAAAATTTTTCGTTTGACATTGGAAAAATTTCACTCTACTCTACCGTTTACTCATGTAAACGGCGCCATAGTACCTACTCAAAAATGTAGTATTAACAAATTTCAAATTTATTTGCAGGGAAATTTAACCAACTCGCAGTATTTGGAAAATGCCGCTGGAAGAGCACCGTACCTCATTGCTTGTGGAAATACAAAAGGAGCCATCGAGCAATATTTTATTGTCTTGGATGGTGGCTTAATACCATTATCCAAGCAATATGGTTTTCTGGAAAGCTTCGAATTAGTATTTATGCTGCATTATCTATGTAACATCGAATATGATATCAATTTAAAGGCATTTTACTTATATTTACAAAATTATGTATTTGATATCCCTTCCGATAGAATTACTTCAGTGTTAAGAGAAGTAAATTTGAAGTTTCAAAACATACAATCAGATAATTGATAAACATTTGCATGTGCTCCAAAAATAATCCATTTATAAAGACCTATTTACTCAACTTATTCAAGAAACAATGTCCGCTTTTAATTGCTATTTGTGCGAAAGTAGTTTCAGTGAATTATCTAAAATTATACAACATTTGAAATTAGTTCATTTTTTATATGATTCAAAATTTTTAGTTCTTAAGTGCATTTCTAACAAATCATGTAAGCTAACTTTTAATACATATAGTGGTCTTCGAAAGCATGCTGTCAAATGTAAGAATGTGGATAATGTTGATTTTCTTGAATTAAGCAGCATTAATCAAAATTCCAATCAATATCAGATAAATGAATTGCAAAGTTCTTCACATTATAATTTATACTCAGAAATGTCACATATTAATCCATTTGAAAAATGTGTCATTGAATTTGTAAGAAACATAAATGCATTAGGAATATCAAATTTAGCCATTGATAAAATTATCTCGAATTCCAAAGGTCTTATTGAAACTATTTCCGAAAACTTTCTAGATTTAATTAGAAATAACGAAAATGCGTTTTTACAAGACAAAGCCGAAAATGTTAAAACTTTGACAGACAACGTCTTCCGCCAATTCGACTCCAAATTCAAAAGGCAGAAGTATTTTTCTAAATCAGAATTCTTTGTTAATCAAAAAGAGATCCCATTAAATACCAGATATGATAGAAAATATTGCAGGAAAACTGGGAAATACAAAAAAGTACTAGTTCAAAACACTTTCTCTTATATTTCAATTCTTGATACAATCAAAGCTATGTTCAAAAATGAAGATTTTTACCATATGTATTTTAACAGAAATCACACATGTTGTACTGGAATCTACGCAGAATTCTGTTGCTCTTCCATTTTTAAGAATTCGAACTTTTTCAATACAAATTCAAATGCAATTCAAATACAGATCTATTACGACGACTTTGAATGTACCAACCCGCTTGGAAGTCGTAAGACGATTCATAAGATCGGTGCCATTTACTTCGTTATAAGAAACATACCAGCCAAATATTTGTCGAAAGTTAATATGATAAATTTGGTTGCTCTATTTAATGTTAATGATATTAAGGGCAGTAATGTAGGTCTGAATTCGATTTTGAAGCCTATTATAACAGATTTGAAAATTTTGGAAGGCGAAGGAATTGAGATTGGAAATTCACAAATACGATTAAAAGGAACATTAACAGGCATTTGTCATGATAACTTGGCAGCAAATTTACTGTTGGGATTACCAGGCAGTTTTAATGCAAATCATTTCTGCAGGTTTTGCACTATACACAAACAGGATATCCAAAACACATTCAGAGAAAACAAAAACCTTTTGCGTAGTTCTGAAAATTATAGCGTTTCACAATTTCAAATCCGAGAGATCTCTAATTTGACTCAACTAAAATATTACAATATTTTCCAAAACTGCACAGTAGATATAATGCACGACTTACTGGAAGGTGTGGTTCCATTCATCATTTCAGCTTTTTTTGAATATCTTGTTCAGCAAAAGGTTGTCAGTTATGAGGAAATAAATGATAAAATTCATTCCTTTGAGTTTGGATACCTATTCAGGAAAGATATTCCTACAGCATCAGTAACCAAGGATGGATATAGCTACTCCGCTGCCCAGACGTGGTGCCTAATTATTCACTTTCCTTTTATATTTGGATATCTGGTTAAATCAGCTTCAACTCTTAAAAAATGGGAGGGGATAACAACGATTATCAAAATTTTGCATTTGGTTTTTTCTTTGGAATTTAAATCGAGAAATATTAATGTATTGGCTCAACTAATTGAGAAGCATTTAAGTATAATTGTTTATGAATATAAAATTAAATTAATTCCAAAGCATCATATTTTGACACATTACCCTGGAGTTATTTCCAGAATAGGACCCTTAAGCCAATATTCGTGCATGCGATATGAAAGTAAACACCAATTTTTTAAAAACGCGTGCCATCAAACAAAAAACTTCATAAATCTAACAAAAACACTTGCTCGAAAACACCAGGAAAATTTTTCCTTGTATTGGGAAAATTTCTATACCAGTGCACAGATTTTCACCGGAAAACATACTCTAATAAAACCTCATGAAAAAGAAAATCATAGACATGTATTTCAATTATTAGACGAGTTTGATGAAATGGTCGAATGCTACTTAGTATCATATATCGAAGAAGGCTATCATTTCCGCCCAGGATTGTTTATAATGAGTCAGGATAAAAGTAAAATTTTTTCGATTTCCAATATATACTATTACAAAGCAAAGTATATTTTCGCCTGCTATAGATACTTCATCGTTAAATTTGATACATTTCGCCAGCAATATCAAGTTAAAAAACGGGAGGGAAACACCACACACATAATTAATTTTGCGGATTTGAATATTTATACGGTTCATGAAGCTATGTCTTGTAATGAAAACGATTTCTTATATATTATCGTAAAATAAGTAATAACAGTCAATCTTAAGTATATTTTTGATTTTTTCTACAAGGATTTACTATTTTTTTATGAAAATGAATTTTTAGTTTATTATGAGAGTTAATGTCTGTTAAAAAACATTCGGAGCACACATGCAAGCCCTATTAAATCAGACGGATACGTTTTTTTTAATTAATGAGAAAGACTGAGAACATTTAAGTTTGTTACTTACTGTACGCCTTTTTTGATTTTACGTTTATGTTTTTGTATTTGATAAGGAATAAAAACTGATATTCTATAAAAACGAATGTTATTTAACCAAAATGGCCCTTCGTTATGTAGAGAAAAATAAAAAAGGTAAGTAATATATTAATTTGTAGATATTTATTATTAGATATTTATATATACGAGTATCTTAAATTAAATTATTTAAAAAAATAGTTAATTTCACTCAATAAAGTGTAAAACAATATTACACCACTAATGTATTTATTTAATACCTTAATATGTATAGAGGGAAAGTATAAAATCATTGATATGCTTTATACCCAAAATTGGATGAAAATATTGTAAACATAGTAGGGGTAGACTTGATAACGAATGTTTATTAAATGAAATAACTCAATAAGTTTCTTATTTTTATTCTTTTGTGTGTAAAAATATTAAACGCATTCAATGGATTACTTTTACACTATTAATGTATAAAACGAAATTTTATACATTCGCTTTCGATCAATTCCATACAGTATTTTGCATGGACCTATATGTATATATTTTTTTATCAGATTTACTCCGAAACTTTCAACCGTGATACTATTACCTTGCCTAGACTAGGGGGCATACAACTAGAGTTGTCCGACACGGACTAATTTTAGACAAGAAATTAAAATGGAAACCCAACATTGAAGAAAGGGTGAACAAAGTTACTGTGGCACTTTACTCATGCAAGAAAGCAATCGGGAAAACGTGGGGCCTGCAACCAAAAGTTGTGTATTGGTTGTATACAGCTATTGTGCGGCCTATTCTACTTTATGGAGTTAGCGTGTGGTGGACAGCACTAAGTAGCGCCACCTATTATAACTTGCTCACCAAAGTTCAAAGGCTGGCTTCTCTTCTCATAACTGGAGCTTTTCATACAACACCTTCATTGGGACTAGAGATAGTCCTGGGACTACTGCCACTGGACGTCTTCGGTCAACGAATGGCGGCATGCACGGCGTTGCGTCTTCGTGAAACTGACCTGTGGCGAGCGCTGGACTATGGGCACTCAACGATTCTTCGCAACTTCAACCTGCCCCCAGCAACTGACTACACTGTTCCCAAATACCTATTTGGAAGAAACCATTGTAGCCTGATCCCGTCAAGGGAAGCGTGGGATAATAGGATATCCCTCCCTAGTGCATCCATTGCAATTTATACTGATGGTTCGAAGACGGACGCAGGAGTGGGTATCGGAATATACTCTGAGGAACTGAACATTAACTTGTCTCTCAGTCTTCCTAACTTCTCTAGTGTTCTACAAGCAGAGGTCTCAGCGATTTTGGAGGCCCTAAATTGGTTGGGTAGGTACGTCGTCACAGGAAGGAACGTTATACTCTTCACCGATAGTCAGCCTGCTATTAGATCACTTGAATCAGTGCTAACCACATCAAAAATCATCGAGAAGTGCCGGTTAGTACTGAGAGAGATGGGTCGTTTCTTCGATATTACGCTATGCTGGATACCGGGTCATAGTGGCTTCGAAGGTAATCGACGCGCAGACGACTTGGCGCGACTTGCCTCAGCTAGTGCCGCTGAAGGCGATCGTTACAACATAAAAACGCCATCTGCTGCTTGTGCAATGGTAATAAAAACCGCTGTGGAACGCAGGGCCAATGCAAGATGGACCTATGGTTGTACTTGCAATACGACGAGGTTGATATGGCCAAAGCTAGATTTTGTTCGATAAACCATATTACCGTCTTTGGACAGAAAGCATATTCGGAATGTAGTGGGGGTTATAACGGGGCATTGTCCTATTGGAAATCTTGCTAGAAGGCTCCGAATTCCCCACAATGACTTCTGTAGAAGCTGTGATGACGAGGAGGAGGAAGAGAGCGTACATCACTTACTCTGTCAATGTCCTGCGTTGGCCGAGAAACGAAACCGTTATCTTGGTTCCAGGTATTTTTATGATACGGACGATCTTCGTGATGTGAGCCCAATACTGCTCAACAAATTCATTGTTAGCACGGGGTGGTTCTCAGCTTAATAGGTTATTAGATTCGAATTCTACAGAGGTATCACAACGGACCAAGTCTGGTCTAAGTGCGCTGGGGATAAACTCAGCAGCCCCTTCACCTAACCTAACCTACGAATAGTTTTAAAGTTTGTAGGACCAAGACCGGTTGTCTCGGAATGATGATAATGATATACATTCCCAATCAATGGGATAGTTCCACTTGAAAAATGGCTGTATATCGGAAAAGGATAACGGTACTTTCTCTCAAACCCGGAGTCCCGTTAGAATTTTCTTAATTTTCTTTTTTTTAAAACAGAACAAATGTGAAAGTCATTAAGATAGTTCAAGAGGAAATAACACATCCAATAACAGTACATAATGATAATTTGATTCTGGAAAATGTACCTAGTAATAAGTATAATTTCCTTTAATTAATTTGAGCTCCAAAAGTAAATCTGGGAAAGCATTTATATATTTTACCTGTAATTTAATCTAATTGCTTCAAGAGGCACTTCAGTGTTCTTAAGCTATCGTCTAAGGGTATAGATCTTCCTTGTCATCCATATCTCCAAACATTTTTGATAATACATATTTAGTTCTAGGGAGTACGGTAGTGACTTCATAACATCGATGGGTTGGTCGGTCTTAAACCCAATTTTTAATCAGCCTTGCTTTTTGAATGCGGGCAATATTTTGTTGAAATCTTATAGGAGTTGCATGGAAAATATCGGTAATCTTAGGCAAGAATATTTTCATAAGCCTCGACGCTCTGAATACCGCTCATTTCCATTAGCTCAATAGTCCCTTTACAAGATATTCAACCCCAAATAAGAAATTGTATGGATTGGACAAATGAGTGGAAGTGCTTTATTTCCACTAAAAAAATCAATCTTATCGATCCAGATGAATAAGGTTATTTATACGATTTGAGCAAGAAGGAATTAATTTTGTCGAAGCATCACTCAAGACTAAAAAGTTTGGTGGTGTGGGGTCCAATATTTTGGTGTGGAACTATTGAGCTTGTTGAAGTGAGGGGTATTCAGAACGCCCAGGCTTATGAAAATATTTTGTCTAATGTAATACCTAAGATTACCGACATTCTACATGCAATTCCTATTAGATTTCAACAAGATAATGCCCCCATTCATAAAGCAATGCTGATAAAAAAAATTGGTTTCAAGACCAATCCATCAACGTTATGGAATGACCCTAGATCTAAATATCACCAAAAATGTTTGGAGAGAGATGACAAAGAAGATCTGTATCGGTCGATGATAGGTTGACAACACTGAAGAGCTTCTGCAAGTGATCAGGGGACCTTGGGACGAAATTAACTTAAATTGCCGTTAAAATCTATAAAACTCTATACAAGATTGACTTTTTAAGCTAGAATCACTTAGAGGATGTTCTGGTTATTACTAGCCACATTTTCTAGGATAATTTTTTATACCGTTATTTGGTGTTTTATTTCCTCTGGAACTACCCTAATGACTTTCACGTTTGTACTTTTTTAAGAATACTCGTAAGAAAATCCTATCAAAGTCATTTCTAAAGTGGAACTATGCCTACTATTGATTGGGTGTGTATCTACAAACATTCGTGCTGCGTGGTAATTTTTGAAACCACGAAAAAAGGTTTTAGGAACCATAAATTTAGCATAATTATTTTGAATTCGGAAAAAGTTTCACTTCTTATCTACAAAATTAGTTTTTTTTATATTTTCTTGAAATCTTATGGAAGTTGCATGGAAAATATCGGTAATCTTAGGCAAGAAAATTTTCATAAGCCTGGACGCTCTGAATACCGCTCATTTCCATTAGCTCAATAGTCCCTTTACAAGATATTGAACCCCAAATAAGAAATTGTGAATTATAGTAACGGAATTTCAACCATGAGTTTTAATCACTTCTGTTCAAAATCATGGTAAATTTTGGGGTCTGTTAAAGCAAGTGCAAATTATATTTGTAACATGTGTAAATGTTCAGACTAAAGGTTCGTGTTCGTAGAGACGACTCATGGGATGATTTATGTATACTTTATATACAGAAATGTTCCTTTAGGTCATAGTCGATACAAGGAATGTAGCCTCATTAAAAAAAAATATTCAAATTGGGTTCGGATTTCGACGATGAACTACTATCGCATGAGTCGTTTCGACAAACACGAACCTTAAGAGGCCGTCTACCAACGCTATCGGGTTTCATCTGTATAACAAAGTGTATTTCAGCAGTAGGCGTGGTCAGTGGCGTAGATAGCTTTTCAGAGAATTTTGCAAGATTACTTATACTTTTACGGTTATTAAATGTTGAATTTCAGAATAACGATTTGTGTATTTATTAAAGTTCAAATTAGCAGCTAGCAAATTTTGGTGAAAAATAGATAGCAATTTTGCCGTACAAAAAAAATGAGTCCTGAAAATATTGCATCGATAACGCATCATTGGAGTAACAGAGCTTTATATTGGGTTAGATCAGTGGTTCCAAAACATTCCGGGGTCACGGAACAGCTAGCATCTCCGCTTTTCTGGCCGGAACACATCAAAACAGGGATTAAAATAAATTCCCGTTGGGAATGGCCAGTGCATGTGGATAAAGTACAGCTTTTGTGTTTTTGAATCGAAATTCTCCGATAACTCCGAAATTCGTGAGTAGATATTTCTAAAATTTTCAAACTTGGGGGATACCTTCGTTGCTATATATATTTGCTTTAAATTTCCAGACTCTAGCTATCAGCCAACTGTTTGAAAAGAGTAACAAAAATGTGACTTTAAATGTGGACTGTTAAACATTCGTTTAAAAAAAAATCATAGAAAAATTACGATTAACTCAAATTTAATTTATTTTCGCCTTAATTTAAATCTCAAGAACCTCGCCACAAACACTGTGGACATGCTTTATTTTCTGGTACACACTTCTTTTTGCTGAGATATTATCGCCAAAACGGGCGATGTGCCTACACTGCAGGTCGAGCAACGCGAAACCATGGAGCGGTATAAAGAACGAGGCAAGGAAGAAGAAGAAGACACACTACTTACTTTTCCATTTCATATAGTAGAAAGTTGTAAAAGAAAATCGGTCGAGTCTCTGATGCTGGTCAAATACTTTCCAGTTAAGTTGATTTCCAGTACAGTATAGGAGACTAAGCTTCGGAATTTTGAAACTTACAAGCATTTTCTTGTATGAATCGTTTGCTTTCATTTCTACATTTATCCTATTTTTGGATATCTTCGCGAAACCCCTGAAAGTGAAAGGGTATATTAACTTTGTCATGAAGTTTGTAACGCATTGAAGGAAGCATCTCCAACCATATAAAAAGTATACATATATGATCAGCATGACGAGATGAATCGATTGGGCGATGTCCGTCTGTCTGTCTGTCTGTCTGTTCGTCTGTCCGTCTGTTGCAGCGCGTTTTTCTCGGCCACAATAAAAGCTACGGAGCTGAAATTTTGCACACGTGCTTCTTATTGTTGCAGGCTGTTTGTATGTTTGATTCACCCAAATTGGATCACTGGGTCATGGAGCTGCCATACAAACCTAGCTCCCCAATTTGAGTTCTTCTAAGAAAAACTTTTTTATTTGTGTACCAATTTCAACGAAATTTCACACAAATGTGTTTCTTTAGATAACACAAAATATATCCAAGAATGGATAAAATCGGAGCATGCGGTCATGGGGCTGCCATACAAATCCAACCCCCCAAATTAGTTTCTTCTAAGAAAAACTTTTTTATTTGTGCACCAATTTCCACAAAATAACACACAAACGTGCTTCTCTTGATGACACAAAACATATCTAAGAATTGATCAAATCTGACCACATTTGTTGCACCAATTTCACAAAACCTTGAATTAATGTGTCTTTACCAAAGCAACAAAAAAGTTAAAAACGAAAGGAATAGTACTGTGGGGTCATGCTCCCGCAACCCCAATAAAATTTTCGAGTAAATATTTTTATTTGCCCACTTATTTCAACCAAGCCCAAAACTTTTGTCGAGACGGAAGAAAAAGAATGAGGAGGGGGATTAAAATCTAGTCACAGTCACGCCCGAAAAAACTTTAAGCCCAAGCGAAGGTTATCCAAATTTCGGCCGCGCCCGAAATTATCATCGGCCCCGGGGGTTGGCGAGCGAAGCCCCCTAGTTTTTTTTAGTTTAACCTTCGGGCGGGCGCAATCCATCTGACAGATTAAGTGACCAGTTTTTGTTGCGCCATTCAGCGATATGAAAAGGGAGCGAACTGAAACTCACAGTAGCTTAATCTTTATCGAAGAATATAGTAGCAAAGCAGTTTTCAGTTTCTATCTAGCATATGTCTGAGAGGCGGGAGGGGATGAAATAATCTCTCAGATGTATTGCGCCCGATTGTGTTATTTTCTCCTTTTCTATGAAAATGCTCACTTGTTATACTATTCACATGGCGTAATAAGGTTGTGTTGAACTTCTAGGCTCAGCAAAACGTTCCAAAGGGTGTTTTTAGTATAATACGCTCACATTTTTTAAGCGGTCGAGTTGTTGGAGGTTTTTTAAATATTGAAGCGATTGAAATCGGAATATTCTTAGAAAGTTCAAAATGTGAAGGGTATCAAACTTTGTGAGCCAGAATTAGTCTCTAAAATTTTGTAGAATTCTTTCAAAAAGACAATGCAACAATAAATAAGAGTGTAAAATATATAGAAATTTAGTTTCATCCTATTTTCTGTATTTAATCTGTCAGATGCATTGTACCCGATCGTGTAAGGATTAGTATTGCACCCGCCGGAAGGTTAAAAAAATCCTGGTTATAGCTTTGAGAGTTCTTTGTATTAAATTCCATAAAGCAACATTCCATGCGAACAACTAGAGAAAGTCAGGACTTGCTTTGCCCTGCTATAAAAGATAAAACCTTTCGTCAAATTTTAACATAAAAAAAGAAAAAAGAATGTTGATAAACTCAAACAATAAAGGATGCTCAAAAATTGAAAGCAATATTGCAGCGTTTTCTCTTCATTCGCATTAGCTTTCCACTCTCCTGAAGAAATCTTTAAAATCGTATGTACTGTATTTCCCCATTGGAAATTGCGCTTCTGTGGAAGAGCACTCCGTGATCCACATTATTTTTAAATTTTTGAACCGAAACATAAATATTTTCCAGCAAAAAATGTTCACTCATTGTTTACATTTAGTTTTTCTACCATTACTTCTAGATTACTTCAGGAGTGCGAAACTCCAGATCCAATGTGAAAAAGTAGGATGAACTGTGCTGTAGTCTATTCTATCGATACGATTCTTAGATGCAATTGAAATTTGAGGAAGTGCTAAATTTTCTATTTCAGTTCTCACAGTGGTTTCACGTTTTATCAAACACTACACACTTTGAATAAATTGTTTTACGTACCTAAAGTAACAATAAAAAATGTGTGACCGAAGGGGGGGATTGACCCCCTTGATGCCCCCCTTATCTACGCCACTGGGCGTGCCACATACCTACTTTGTTATTGTTTATCGATTGAAATCAGCATGATCGATTCTTTTCCGTCATATTTTGGGTCACTCTCATACTGACAGTATAGGATTGACATTTTTGATTTTCGGATCATAAATGCCAGGTCGATGGTGCAAACAGGACGATCGCAATATCAAATTTGGGTTATCCCAGACTCCGGGATATGCTGCAAAATGTAATATTATATGACCGAACGAGTGAGATCCGTAGATAGTTGCGGGGAGAAAAATATTTGACGCGAATGAATTTCCTAGACATAAACCTAGGCCTGTTCGGTACCGAGATTTCAGTACCGGGTTTCGGTTTTTTTCAATACCCGGTACCACAAGCGGTTTCCCTGACTCAGGTTTTTTTTTCAGTAGCGACGGTTTTTTTAACCATAAGCCGGTTTTTTTGAGTACCGGGTTAAAAACCGACTCAGGTTTTTTTTTCAGTACCGACGGTTTTTTTTAACCATTAGCCGGTTTTTTTGAGTACCGGGTTAAAACCGGTACCAAAAAACATGAAAAAACCGGCTCATGGTTGAAATGAATCGTTCTTTTTAACTCGGTACCAAAAAACCGACTCGTCGGTCGGTTTTTTTAATTTGGTACCAAAAAACCGGGATATCGGTACTTTAGAATACCGGGTCCGGTACTAAGTGAACACCGGTTTTGTACCGGGATCCCGGTTTTTGGAACAGGCCTACATAAACCCATTGTGTGGCCTTTTCCACATAATGAAATATTTGGAAAAATTCCGAACCGTTTGCGTTTTATTCAACGCCCAGGTCCCGCACGTCTTAATGACACACTCTTGATATGAAACTTTATTTAATTCCTGAAATATAATTTGTGTATGTACGTGTAATCTGCGTTCATTATTATCTGCAAAATTTACTCTAAACTTCGCCCCCTGCTCGCTACGCTCGCCAACCCCCGGGGGCCGAGGCTAATTTCGGGCGCGGCCGAAATTCGGATACCCTTCGCCCTCCTTGGGCTAAAAGTTTTTTCGGGCGTACCTATGACTTGTATTTAATCCCCCTCCTCATTATTTTTCTTTCGTCTTGACGAAAGTTTTGGGCTTGGTTGAAATAAGTGGGCAAATAAAAATATTTACTCGGAAAATTTTATTGGGGTTGCGGGAGCATGACTCCACAGTACGATTCCATTCGTTTTTAACTTTCTTGTTGCTTTGGTAAAGACACATTAATTCAAGGTTTTAGGAAGTTGGTGCTAAAATTGTTTCTTAGAAGAACCAAAATGGGGGTTGGGTTTGTATGGCCACCCCATGGTCAGATTTGATCAATTCCTAGATATGTTCTGTGTCATCAAAAGAAACACGTTTGAGTGTAATTTTGTTGAAATTGGTGCACAAATGAAAAAGTTTTTCTTAGAAGAACCTAATTTGGGGGGTTAGGTTTGTATGGCAGCCCCATGACCCCATTATCCGATTTGATCCATTCTTCACATTCTGCTATGTGTCATCAAGAGAAACACATTTGTGTGAAATTTGGTTGAAATTCGTGCACAAATAAAAGAGTTTTTCTCAGAAGAACCTAATTTGGCGTGTTAGGTTTGTATGGCAGCCCCATGACCCCATTATCCAATTTGATCAATTCTTAGGTATGCTTTGTGTCATCAAGAGAAAAACGTTTGTGTGAAATTCGGTTGAAAGCGATCCATAAACCAAAAAGTTTTTCTCAGAAGAACCTAATTTGGGGGGTTAGGTTTGTATGGCAGCCCCATGACCCCATGGTCCGATTTTACCGATTCAAACATACAAACTGCCTGCAGCAAAAAGAAGCATTTGTGCAAAATTTCAGCTTCATAGCTTTTAAATTGGCCGAGTAAAACGCGTAGCAACAGACGGACAGACGGGCAGACAGACAGACGGACATCGCCCAATCGACTCCCCATGTTATGCTGATCATATATGTATACTTATTATATGGTCGGAGATGCTTCCTTCAATGCCTTACAAACTTCATGACAAAGTTAATATACCCTTCGTTGACTCTACGAGGGAAGGGTAGAAAAATTAGCAGAATTAATCAAAATCAGATGGAATCGCCATTCGAAATAATTTGATCTCTAATAGGATTTATTGTATTCAAAGTTTCTGCTTTACTGGTATTGGCCGCCGTCGTCGCTTTGCTAATTTGTCCACTGCTTCAATAATAATCGGATCCATTTAACATTTTGACTATCCAATTAAGGAGTATCGTGACCAGACAATCACATCGGCATGAATTTAATCTCTATCTGGGCGAAAATATCTATTGGAAATTATCCTCTCGAACAACATTGGCTTTGGCGCTCTGGCTTCTGAGCCAAGCCAACCACACTTGGAGTCAACACTCAAAACACTATACTATGTTCATGTATGGACTGTAATTGGAAATATCCAATGACAGTTATCTGCAGGAAATGTATTTGTGTAGGGCAATGGAATAGAGCCGATTTGTTCGTTGAACTTTTCCCAAAAACTCCACAACAGTGTCCACCAATAATTGCTACAATTTATATATATCGACATTTGGAAAATAGAAGTATCCTGTGAGCCGTAGTAGTATTGAATATGTGTGTCCCGTAGATATACAAGAATACATAGCTAATTTGGACCAAATGAACCATATAGTCCGGGATGGTTGTTGCTGTATTTATATCATCGCCAATGCAGAAATCCTCTTAATATTCCGAACGACAAATAAGACATAAACAGCTATCAGAGACGTGCTATCAGGTGGTAACAACCTTATTACGATATCGGAAGATACAGCATTTCGTATAGGATGTGCTGATAGACGTTTTGGGGGTCTCATGAAGGAGTAACATGTATACTGTGCAGCTTTGTGGTAGTCTAGATTTTCCCAATAGATTTTAAACGTTCTATCTGGATATAATCGCTAAGAAATGGGAATTTTAATAGACTATTATAATTCGATTGGTATTCGGTTTTACTATGTTTAATCGTTAGAAAGGGAAGTTAAACAATGATAAAATTAAGGCTATAACTTGACGTTGAATTAATATTACAATATGCACCGATTGATCGATTTTTAATGGAATAAGCACCAAAATTGTTCTGGTCATGTCTTACTCAATTTGATTATGTTATAAATATATTTCTCTTTTAAATTATCCTTCAACTTAACCTACTAATAATATCTACGAATGTAATCACTCATCTTTATAAAAAATAAGTTATGTAAATTTTAAGGAAAAAGTTCTTTATTTTGCTTTATATTTTTCATCTATTCCCTCTAGCGTCGATACTAAAAACATGCAATTTACCACGACAATACAATAACTCTCCAATCATTTTTCGAACAAAATCCATCAGTTTAAAACGATGGAGCATTAGTAATTCCGGAAATGACTTTACCAGACACAACTGCTAGACCCCAGCTGTTTTAAACGCCTTCAATTTTCACAAATGCGAGAAAAAAGAGCCGCTCACAATCCATATCTATCTCATTTGAATAAAGTTTTTTGTCGAGCATCCTATGAATTTCAGAAATCGGACGGTGCCAATATCCTTGCTGAAAGCGCCTCATCTACAACTTTTCTCAACATTTTCCGCAGAACTATATGTATATGCACAGAAGTCAGTATGCGGGTATACATCTCTGAATCTACTCGTACAATGATTCGTTTGAACTTTTGACTTATTCGTCGTTCGGCAACCACACCCAAAAGTGACATCATGTTCAATCAGCCAACATTACAATTTATATTGGCACATAGCCGCAGTTGAGTTGGCACATAAAAGTCCGGCTTGGAAAAGGCGGTAGCCGATTAAAGTTTAAGAATATTGTTTTGGTCCTGTGATTCGTTTTTTTTGTGCTTGAATATCAATACTTTTTTAGAATTTTACCAAGAGTCCTGATATTTTTTCCGTCAGATTGATTAACGAGGCGAAAACGAACTTGAATTTGCGCAGCAAAGTTCAATATTTTAACTTGAATAGAATTAGGGTTTGTGGTTCACTGCATATCCTTGCGAGCCAATTTATTGATTCTGGATGGAAAGTCCCAATTATTTCACTTCATTTATCACATTTCTATGTTATTTTTGTCAAGTTCTTGTATTAATTGCTTTAAAATTACAGAGCACTTCAAGGATGTTTTCGTTGGCCAAACAGATGAGTTGTTGAGACTGAATGGTGTTTATGATATTTCCGAAAGAGAGATGACTAGCAGACGTTTTCGCTCTTGTAAACATTTTTAAGCATGCGGTAATAATGGGAGCAATTAAGTGGAAGTACAGACTTGCTGCGGAAGCCTCAATTGAAAAGAAACATTGAATAATGAGTTCATCGAAAATTTCTGTCTATTTCCAAATGGAAAAGCACAAACGATGTTAAATCGTCAGTTTAATTGCTTTCTACTTGGAACGGAAAAGTGATAAATATTTCGTGCCATCAAATGGTGTTTGAATTGAAGGACTTGTCAACAAGTTGAATTCCTTTATAAAACTCTTTTGTGTTGATGATTCGCATATTTTATTGACTTTTGAATTAGGGATGTCAAATACGATCCAAGAAACCGATTCTCGGTTTTCCGGTTATTTTTTCTTAGCAGTCTCGTTAAAACTGGACAGACAATAAGTACCTAGGTACTGGTTGTTCCGTTACCCGAGTACTTTCATCTTGTGGCTAAATTGTGTCGTTAAAAAAGGGTTAAGTCAACGAAAATCTGACTTTTAGGGGGGGGGGGGATGATTGTTTGTTGCTCAAGATGTTGCTACTATGACACTTAATTTGGGATATTAAAAATTTCTCACATTAGCAAAATTTCAAACTTTTTAGAGCTTTCGAACAATATTACAATTTTAAAACTTTACGGTCGTGAAATCGATTACTTCACGATTTTTAACCGCCCGTGGTGTGGTTAGTGCCGGTTTGCTGCGGAACGGGCCGTGGGCGCCACGCGCTTTCAAATTTATGATCAACACTTTATTCAATGAAATTTGTCTAAAACTAAATTTACGTTAACTTCGGCCGAGATTAAAAAAAAAGAGAAAGAAAAACCTAACACTTAACTTATCTTCAAACTATTACTCATTATAACAGTTTTTGTATAAAAATTTGTCAAAATGTTGCTAATTTGATGCATTCTCTGCGCGTTCTATTGTAGACGTGCTTTCAGAGTGTGTTGTGCCTGCCGCACCGCATTATATGAAGCAGCGTATGTCGTAGCCGGAATGTTACCTTTACGGATCCTAGTCGATAACATTAGAAGGCTGTATAGTGGTCATTAAGGCGTACCACCGGTGATGCTCCTGGTGCGAAGTACTATTGATAGGTTGGAAGGTATGAGAAGGTGGTAGCTGGCAGGTCCGATAGGCTGATACCTCTATTGGCCGATGGACACATCCCAGACATAGTCATGTGGGTTGACCGAAAACATGGGGATGTGAATTTTCACGTGACCCAATTTTGAACAGGCCACGGAGGGAACCGTCAATATTTGCACCGATTTGCCAGGATGCCCGAGATGCAAGGGAGTTGCGGAGAATGCGAAGCATATCATCTTTCATTGTCCCAGATTTGGAGATATCCACAGTCAACTAGAAGCGGAATTGGTAGAGAAGATAAGGTCAAAAAACCTAGTGGCTCTGATGCTGTTATCAGCAGATAATTATGGGATTCAGTAAGCAGGGCATTTTCAGCCGTTCACATGGAGCTAAGAATGAGAAGCATAGACGCAAGTCTGGCTACCCGTGGTGATGGCTTATTAGCGGAAAGTGGGTCCGCAGGATGAAACTGTCAGAAAGAGGTGTTAGGTTTAGTCGGTAAGAATCCGATATAACTGCGTGCTGGCGGTCTCTGCTACACGACACGCAATATACAGGCTGTTCGGAAACTGCCGCATAAATGCACCAGATTCCTCATATGATTTCTAGCAAAAAAGTTGCACGGAATATACTCTCAATTCTTAGCCCTTTAGCTGCCACAGGAATTTGAATATTTTTGAAGAAATAATTTTCTTTTACGACTAAAACTTCAATATCTGAAAAGCTAGACAAGCTAGAATAGCAAAATGGGATGATTATTACAGCCAACAAATTTACGTAGAAAATAAAATTAACCGCGCTAAAATCGGAAAAGAGGTTTGATTTTTACAGAACTTTAAAATATTAAGTAATTGTTGAAATCTTGACTTATCGTTCCATTCTATACACCAACTGTGGTGCATGTCTGTAGTATACCAAAAATTGAGGAAATTGAGGGAAAAAAGTTTCGTCCCAATTGGGATTCGAAGCTCTGACCTTCTGTCAGCAACTCTACCTACTGAGCTGTAGACGCTTAGAGGTCTCAATGCAAAGATTCTAATATGAAATTTCCGAAATTAAATAACTCGATATTTCTCCCGCAGGGGGCTCTTCTCCTCCAACAGACAAAGTTCCGCGTAGTTCCCATAGAGCTGGTAACCCAACTAACAAACTCTCAAGAGTTAGGATTTCATCGACCACTGCTGGTTCTCAAAAAGCTTTAATAACGCTTTTTGAGACTCTCGTAACCAATGTTTTCTACCAAAACTCAAAAAGATACTGGTAGCATTATTGATATGAATGTTTTAATTTTGTAGTGCTTGTGAGAGATATATTCTTTTAATGGGATTATCTCGTCACTCTTATTAAACCTTTTTTTATAAGACTTTGCATCTGAAGAATGCCACTCGCATTAATTGCCGCTTATAAGAATAAGAGTGTATAATGGATCATACTAATACCTTAACTAGAATCAAAATGGTTAAATAGTCATTGGAAAACTTTTATAAGTAGCAATGCTCATTAGTCGACAGTTGTAAGAATATGAAGAGTGTACGTGTTAAACTGATTTCTTAAAATACATTTATAAGATAAACTGTGAGTGATTATCATTTGACGTTTGCCAATTTGTAAAATCAAGGATTGTGAATATGTAGTGTGCAAGAAAAAATGGAAAAACAGCTGTGGCACAAAGTTAAAAGATCAACTAGTTTTCGTAGGAAGATAAATAAAGTTTATCAGGATCTTAAAGGCAAGACTTTGAAACGCACAAGAATCCGGAACCAGCTACATTAAATGGCGATACATTTTTGCAACAGTTCCGTAGATAATATTGCAACAGGCCGGGCTGAAGTACGAGTAAGTTGAATTTTTTTGGGGGTGTCTCAAGGATTTTAGTAAATTTAAATGTTTTTTTTTTTTCAGATACATAGTTATAATCTTGTCGCAAGAACGCATTGGTCTCGGCGATGAAACGATCCAAGATAGAGCTGCCTGTAGAAATATGCTGAGATATTACCGCCAAAACGGGCGTTGTGGTCGCAGGTCGAGCATCGCGAAACCATGGTATAAAGAACGAGGCAAGGAAGAAGAAGAAGATATAGTTATAATGTGTAATCGGAAGGCAGCGGCAACAATAGTGAGAGTGAAAATATGTATTGCGGAGCCCAATTTTAAATTAAATGAAATATATAATACGCACTAGAAAACAGAGCATTGTTTTTGTATGGAAATTAATAGTATCTTACGAAAAATAGCATGTTTACAGTGGGGTCTTTAATTTTGTAAGAAAACTATATTCAACTTTAAATTTTCATAAAGAAAGTAAAGTTTTCAAAGTGAAATTTATATTTTCATTAAAAGTATTTCAAGTTAGCGGCCATATTTTTCCTGATTATTGGAAATTTTCGACTACACTAAGAATTAAAAAATTGTCAAAGAAATGTATTTTTGTGTTAAAAAGGCAATAGTTATGATCCCGTATAATCGTAAACTTCCGTAGCTTTTGCACAAAAATTTGTAAGTTTTTAAGGCGACACAATTTTTCTGGTTATGAAAATTTAACCCATATCATTTTTAAATATCGATTATTATGAAAGGGCTTTGATTTTTTTTGAAGTACAAAGGCCATTATTATCGATAAAATTTTAATCGCATACAGCTTTGCGCCAGTGTTCCAGAAAAAGGTTTTTTTTTTTTTTTGTTTTTTTTTTTCAAATTCAAATTTAAATTTATTGCAAAAATAATATAAATAGTTAATTACATAATTTGTTATAATTATTGCAGCCCTCCACCAAAGTACATTTAATATTAATTTTGGTATTAGCAGCCATATGGTTGTTAGATAATGCTTGCTCTGTCTATCAACAATCAACAAAGTGTAAGAGTGTATTCACAAGTTGACAATGAGCCTGCACGGTTCTATGGAAAGAGTTAAATTCTTAGGAGAAGTAGCATTTATGTATTAACAGAATGAGATTCTGCTTTTGTAAGAAGACCTATATTTTCCCTTCAAAACTTTTATATCTCTTATAAGCAGATATAAATTGTTGTTATAGGATAATTTTAGTTTTCATAAATGCGCCATTTAACGCTCCTAAGAATATAGTTACATTCTTCAAGCACTCTATCAGGATGATATTAACAGAATGTTAATCTCACAGACATTCAGTTTTTACTCTCACAACCCACTGTGAGTGCCTTTTAATAATCAAAATGTTAGTTGGGAAGTTGCCATGCCAAAAATACTACAGAAATGCACCGCAGTTGGTGTATAGAATGGAACGATAAGTCAAGATTTTAACAATTAGTTATAACTCGCATCCACGAAATTTGGGAACCAGAATTAATACAATAATTGTTCAAAATATTTTTTTTTTGTGATTTGATCCAAAAACAATTTTCCCTCTCAATTTTCTCCAGCTTCTGCCAAGGTGAGGTGCTTGTACGATTCTCTTAAAAATTTGCGCATAGTCTAACGTTCATTTCTCTCTTACATGATTTGATTCCAGCTTTGTTATTTCTAAAAGCGCCCGCTCTAAGGGGGGGGCAAGCCGGGCGGTCGCCCGGGGCGCCAAATTTTAGGGGCGGCTTTTTGGGCAAAACACTAATAAAAAAATCGAAAAACAAAAAGGAAGAACTTGATATCAACTTAGATTTAGTGTAAAGCAAGCCATGGCAACTACAGATGAAGTAAAAAGGGGTGAAACAAAATAAGGAATAAGGCTTTGTTTAAGTAAAGAAGCACAACAATTGCTTCTTTAGGAAACGCGTTACTTTTTAAATTTATCAACTGTATCATTAGTTCTCTTTTGAAAGTTGTGTTTTAAAGATGCAAGGTTCTTGCTAGGCTTTGAAGTGCCCATACAATTGATATACGAAGTACTGCATTTAGAATCTTAAAATGTTTAGTGAGATTTGCCTAAGTTTTAAGTCTGTGATGCTTGCAAAGTTATTTGCTAATTAAGTTCTTCTTAAAAAAAAACTTATTGGAGAATAGTGTGCTGATTTCATCCTCCAATTGAAAATTAGTTTCTCTTCTTTTCATCAGAATTAAGGATTTGCTTGCATTATCCCTAATTATTGTCAAAGGGAAGGGCTTCCTGATTTTGAAATGGCTTGGACTGCTATCCATTCTCATAAGGATAACTTTTGTATTTCTGATATTTTTCGCTACATGTTCGTTAAATGGTGCAGAAAGTGTCGCTGGTGGCGATAAAAAGAAAGAAAAAATCTCTTTCGAGAGCTGATAGCATAAATATATCAGTTGACCAAACCGAACAAATTACAAAATTGATCTCCCCAAAGTCTCTCTAACACTCCCGGCGTGTGTTGTCCACAATTTTCATGTTTTGTTCGCGGTCTTGCAAACCCCGATCAGTGTGGTTACGTCCTAATATTTTTATTCAGTCTGTTGCGTCAGATCTCGTCCACTAAGTAAATATTGAACCTCCGGAGAAACCATAAGAAATTAGAAATAAGTAGTGCATATACGCTCAGCACATAAAAGCGTTAAAAAAAATCTTCTATGAGAAATTTCTTGCCCAAATGCACCGTTTTCAACACAATTTCTTTTCGGATTTGGCAGCAATTCAACTTTATTTCATGATTCATCAAGAATTGGGTGGTCAAAATTAGGACAAGGTAGTATGGATTCCAGCAAAATGAGGGATGTACACATTGCCAGAGCCGCAATAGCAGTCCTCCCTAATATGTTTCCGTACATGCTAATATCAGGATTTGGCTAGGCTCCGCCGATTTAGCTAGCTCTAACCTTATTCTCTATAACAACTAGCGAAATGATGCCATTATGAAAACAAGCCACCCATGTTTAAACCACTGAAGAAACTCGTCCACGAAGAGACCCGGCTAATTTATGTTTATCCGCTCCACCATTTTTTTGGCATACCATTTTCGAGAGCGGAGTTTTCTAAAATGTGTTGTCGTGTTGAGTGTTTTCGAGGAAAAGAAATGCTCCCATTAATTTTCAATTTCTTACGTCATTCCAAATTCCGCAAGGCTTACCATCCCTGTATTTTTTCCCGGTGGTGAATAGCATGTGCTCGGGAAATTCAATACTTAGCTTTAATTTTGGAATTTCAAATAAACTCTCTAGAAGGCCTTGCTGAACTGAACTGAATTACGCTTAAGAGTATGAATGATGGCGGAACTGGTTTCTACTACATACTATCTGGGCTTTCTCAGTGGATATTCTCTGAATTACTATAGCGTTGGTTCGAATCCCACTGTGACTATGAATTTTTGTGTTGATATGTGATACTACGGCAGCCATTGTGGAACCGATGTGTTACAACGACCAAGAGTTGCCAAAATCACTAGATTCAAGAATAAAAAGTCTCTTAAATCGCTTCTACAACAACAACGATAACATGTGCTATCTACTACTACTATCAATCTGCCTGGTACTTCACATAAGGGGCGGCAATTTGTCCTCTTGCCCGGGGCGGCGTAAGTGCTAGAGCGGGCGCTGTTTCTAACCAAACAAAATTTTCGCGGGTATTTTGTCCGGTGCGACTGCCTTTCCGCGTTTCATCTGATACATTGCTTCTATCACATCTTCCTCTGAGAAGTCTTCGATAGGTGTGGTATTCGGCTCAACATCTTGAAAAGCTGTTGCAGTTCATCAAAATACACTCGTATCCTGCTACAGACTGCCGTATCGTCAACCAGCAGCAATCCTTACGAGTCCTCTACACACTTTGGCGTCTGTATTTCTCGAGTGTTCCTTCGTCTTTGGGCTGCGATCCTAAATATCCTGGCGTCGTCCTTAGGCCTCTCGCCCAATGACGATCCTTCGGTTGCAATCTGAGATTCGAATTCTTGGTGGAATTTATCAGCTGTCTTCGCGTTTGCTTGTGCTACCAAGCGCTTTACTTTCTTCTGGCATTACATGTAACCAAAAAAACAATGTCCGGTAAAGCGAACTGTTTACAAGTGGTGCATATCACCGGGCGTAGCCTGAGACTTACGAACTATAGGTCCAAACTCTGCCGAAGTCCCATCCTAAAATGTAAGTTTGCACACAGTTTCCAATAAAGTCCTTTTTTAGTTACGAAGAACCTGAGTGATATGAATCTTTAACATAATAAAGGTATTGTCAAAATTTTATGAATTGTCGTTTATTATCCCAGCTTTATTGTGCACATTAATATGACAACCAAAACGTCAGTCATTTTGATTTTATCAAGGGTTTTCCGTTTTTTCATCTGAACGCCACTTGAGCGCGAATTACTTTATTCGCTCCTACGAACGTGTATCTCCTGCACAAAAAAGCAACTTGATATCCGCGTACATTTTTCATACTTTTATCTGTACGAGTAAAATAAGCTTCAACAGCATAATTCACGGATTGTATCTCTTTTTTCAACGTACATCCCAGCCGAATGCCGCCTACCTTATGTGTGTGATGCAATATTATATTTTTTTTTCCTTCCTATCATCATCACAAATAAAACAATCTGCAGACAAGTCATTTGCCAGGTGTAAAACCACCCAGAGTAATAAATTTTCGGCTTGGTAAAACTAAATTTTCGTGCAGCCCACCATATGGAATGATAACGAAAACATACAGGCATATTTTAATAACCATAACTCTACATATTATATGAAAGCATACAGAGAATTTTATAAATAAATATGTACATACGAGTACATGTAGGGGATCTTTCCGTCTACGTTACAAAAGAAGGACTCATGTGGCAATGAAATCCACGATTTTATTGTGAAAAATGTTTGCGACATCCGTTATATCCGGTTCACCTTTCGTTATTCGGGCATGTCATGAAATATACACAGCTTTAATATATCTTTCGAAAGATATGATTTCCTTCTTCGAGTTGGGGCAATTATCCTTCAGTACGTATGAAATTCATATCCTCACTGACGAACGTACAAAGGTACATTCGACTGAGAACTGGCGAGATTTAAGGTAGTATTGGGTAAAAAGAAATACGTCTATAACAGCTGCAGCTGCCTTTAGCTTTAGAAATCTTCTAGTCTCTTTGATTTGTAATTATTTACAAATGTGTTGGCCATGGCCATACTGCACCTTTTATTGACATTTGTAACAAAAAAGTGACTATGTACATAGTTCCATTTTTCATTTTATCATGCTTTTTTTCTGGTTTACCGAATGCCTTTTAGTACCCATTAACTCGGCTACTACGCGAATAATCCTTCACCGTAATGTGTACTTTTTCGCTGATGGCAATCATTTGCTTTTGACACACCCTTGAAACCCGAGCAAAAAAAAATTACCAACTTTTCCCATTGTACCCTGGCAACATTCTTTCCCTTTTTTGATACATTTTCACCTGCCATCCGTGCGAGTAATTGAAAGCACCATGGTATGTGGAGGGCACTCCTTTGTTTGAGAAATTTGTGGTAATTTGTAATGCCTGTGCAAGTTCAACTCGGCACTTCATTCGCTGGGGATTTGTCGAGTCCGTGGTGATCTAAGATGAGTTGCTGGAAGTCCTGTATAGCGCGAACTCAGCTCTCCTTACCCATCACGAGAATTGAAAACTTTTAAAGTTGTCATGCGGCAAAGACAAATCCGTTCGTGTATTTGAATTAGAAATGTGTCGATAGAGTGGATTTTAGGCGGTTTAAATAGGAACGATTTAGGAAACGTGTTAGTAAAAGGAAATTAAATTAGCTGGGATTTACCAGTACGTGTTCATCGAGGGAGAGTATCTTATTATATTGCTGTGTCTCGTTTACATTTCATTTCTGTTGGCATGTCGTGTTACAGAGCGCGTCTGATTACTCGACATATTATAGCGTTTAACTTCAAACGCCCGGAAAATAAGCAACATAAGTTCCTCGAAAATGTTCAGGTGTCAAGGATACGATACGAGGGCTCCTCCGCAACAATGAACATTGTAACGTTAATTTTCCGTTCTGACTGTCAATCTAAGTATGTCAGTGGAACATGTGATTTGATGGTGCCTTCTATACATCGAATTGAATGGAATGTATTAAATTTCATTGAGTTGACGGGAAAGGGCAAATACGTACAAGGATGAAATCCGTGGTGGGAATGGGAGGCTTTCAAACATGGAATAAAATTCGAGTATGCACATAATGGGTGGGGTTCCAAAACGGAACAGTTGCGTATGTTCCGCAAACACGTTTACAATTCTGATCCCCTAATTGCCATTTTGCGGATCAGAAATCATCTCCAGTTATTTTCGCTAACATATTTCACAAAGGCAGACAAAGAAAATGAACCGGAGATTATTCCTGATCCGCAAAATGGCAGTTAGAGGATCAGAATGGCAAACTGATTGCGGAACATACGCAACTGCTCCGTTTTAGAACCCCACCCAATGTATGCAATAAAATCTTTGCGAACGATGTTAGGGAAAATAGGAAGTCGACTTGCGTCACTTGGCTTACATTGGGTCATTACAGTACAGACTACATATATACGAAAACGACCGTACGGCTAACAATCGTACGGCGAGAGCTTTTGTAGTTGTTGTCAGACAAGCATTGTGCATTTCACATTGTGAGAATGCGTCCTAAAAACCGTACGTACGACTATCCATGCTGCTTGTTGTTGTAGAGTTTTATCGTATGGTCATTCGTCGTTTTCGTATGGCCCATTTTCCCATTACAACAAAGTTTTTTTTTTAGACTTGTGCATTTTTCTTTCTGGCATCCTTCAGTATTTACACATTCTAAAAAAATAAATTCTTAATAAAATAGCTATTCTGGGATATTAGCGTTGTTATGGTCTTGCCCCGGCGCGGTTATTAGCACTTCCATGAGCAATAACCCAGTGCCCAAGTAACAATTTCATCCCTATAATACTTCGTAAAATATTCTCTTCTAACGACAATAGGGGCACTTTACAGGGTATAAAATAAACACTGAATAATAGTCCAATAATGGCATTTGGCGCCGTTTTTTGATCCAATAAAACCTCATTGTAGCACTGAATTACGCTTCGAGAAAGACATACATCATGTGTTATGTCATCATTTTCTGTCATTTTCTCGCGATTGCAAAAAAAAAAGAGAAAAAAAAATAATTCCCGCAGCCAGCGTCGAACCAGCGACTGTCGTACGCCAGTCTGACGCCCTAACCATTCGGCCAACCTCACATATAGATAACATTGCTCGTAAACACTACAAGTGCTCGACACTTCTTTATCGACTCTTCTCCTATGCACCTTCTTCTTTATATGTCAATCAGTTGAAGCTAATTAAATTCACACATTCTTCAATAAAATACAGACATTTTCTGCGCTGAGATTAGCTTAATTTATTCATAAGCTAATGGTTTCAGGCAATATTTCAATGAATTCAATTCAAGAAACGTGGTATTCCAGAGCACTTCATAAGTGTCAATTCAGTAAATCACAAAGTCCATCCTTCTTTAAAACTACGGTGAACAATTTATTGGATGACCATATACGAATGTCACACTATAAAAATGACACCGACTGTGCTATAGAAGAATATAATGCATGTGTGTGAGTGAACTTAGAGAAACCATTGCATGTGTGTGCTGTATCATCCAATAAACACAAGAGTGGAATATTTAAAGGAGTATGTTTTCAGGTTAACGTTTAGAGACAGTTTTATCGAAGTTTTATACCACCATCTTTAAATTTATTCCATAATGATGATATAAGTTTTCCGGAAAATACTTTAAGGATGTTTTATCGGATCGAAATATTACTTTAAGCGATGTCACACGATAAATGAATTTCGTGGTACTATATGTTGCTTGGGTGAGTCTCTGCCTTACGAAGGAAACCTCGTCAAGAGCTTCCTCGCAAGACTGCATCTTAGTCCATGGTTGTGGTTAAGCCACGATCCAGTCGAAATAACGTCACCCCATAAAAGAGTGACGCGCGAGCGATTAATAACGCTTTTCGTGTTCGCGACTTTATCTCCAACATTGGGGAGTAGCTGAGGACAGAGAAGCTGGAAGAGTCGCACTCGTGGGCTTTTCGTGTGATTGCGAATCTTTCCAAAGCTAAGCAGGTCGTTAAACGACAACATTCCACGTCTCAACCGTCTCCATTCTTCCATGAATCCGGAACGGATGAGGAACAGAATGTCACGGTGTTGGAGAGAAGGCTTGTTCTGCTATCCGTTCTCATAGGGGAACTTTTGTGTTTCCAATATTTTCCGCTATGTGTCCGCTATATGGTGGACGGTAAGATAAGTGTCGCTAGTGTCGGTAACAAGAACAAGAAAAATTTTCTTGCTAGAGCTGATAGCGTAATGTTCCGGAGAGAACATAATGGTGAAGTTTTTAAATATCAACCTTC
Organism: Microchrysa polita; assembly: GCA_949715475.1. NCBI lineage: Eukaryota > Metazoa > Arthropoda > Insecta > Diptera > Stratiomyidae > Microchrysa > Microchrysa polita. The sequence continues at coordinate 63,687,989 of OX454420.1, forward strand.
ACCATTCAAAGGCAGCTTCAGCTGCTCCCATCATGCATCGTCTATCCCAGAGTAATGACGATATGGTTTTTGTTGAAGAACCCTTAGTGGCAAAAGATCTGTTCAGAGGTCTAGGGTGTTCCGATTTTACTATTTTTAACACCTTGGCTGCCAATGTGATACCAGTGAACACACACAAATGATTCACCACAGGCCATGTATCACCGGTGAATACAGAAAAAGACATTCTGTACATGCCAATGTGTCACCGATGACACATTTGTAGTTTTCTTTTTAATTTACATTTTACTCAAAAATATTATTATTTTTAGTTTCTGAATAACTGAATAAGATTTGTAATAAATTGTATTATAATAAACCTCTAGGTCTCATTCGAAGGAGGGTTTACAAACTTTATTAATATAGGATTAAAGTTGGAAAACGTAATTTCGTCGTTCTTACTTCGATTTACAGAGTAGAAAGCACTCTAGCACTCTTAGTTTTTCTTTCATAATAGAACTGTAGATTGACGTTTTCTATGCGATTTATGATTACTGATTAATTAATTGAAGTCAGTAATATCTAAAATCGTTTGTAAGAAAAGAAAATTCAATTTGTGTTCGCCGGTGAACACGATATACGCCATTGTATCATCAGTAAACACCCCAAAAAATATTCCATTAAAATCCGCCGAAAACCTGAAAAAATTGCTTGGCCTGGGAGGAATAATTGTGTGGTGTTCACCGGTGATACATTGGCCTGTGAGGAATCGAGTTTAGTTTGTTCACCGGTGATAGATGGCACGCAAGGTGTTAAGTGTCAGTACAGAGTACACCGCGGTCCCGCGTTCTTGAAAACCCTTAAGGCTTTTATGTTGCCTAATTATAGTGATAAAGATTTTGTTTTAGTGTGCCTGGAGCTACAAGGTAAGGTATATTGGGTTGCTTCGGTATACATGGCTTATGATGGTACTCTACCTTCTCCCAACTTAAAGGAAGCCATTGCGGCAGCAAAGGCTTCATAAACTAGTGTAATCCCCGGGTGCGACTCTAATGCACATCACATAGTCTGGGGCAGCTCGGATACTATTGAGCGAGGTGAATTGCTACTCGAATACCTTCCGGGTACCTATCTTTTTATTTGCAATGTGGGTTGTTAGCCTACTTTTATTACAAAAAAAAGGCACGAGGCTTTGGACATCACTCTAGCATCAGAGGATGTAATTCACTTCATCAAAGATTGGAGAGTCTCGTCAGAGCACTCTTTCTCGGATCATGGGTATTTACAATTCAGCCTAGTAGAGTGTCCCGAAGCGACTCCGCACACAGTGAATCGCAGAAGGATCGCCTGTTCAGGGTTTCGAACTGCTCTCGCTGAAGGGTTGTCATCCTTACCTAATCTGCCAAACGAAGAACAACAGCTGGATGAGATGGTAAACACTTCTACGGTACTGCCACTTCTTTTTCTGGCAAGCGAAAACCAGCATGGTGGAGTAGCAAGATCTCCGAGCTAAGAGTCGTGAAAGTTTCGACGATGGAGTCAGACTGGATCTCTTACAAAAAACAACCCATCTCTTTCAAAAAAGAGGTAAGATCAGCTAAACGTAATGCTAATGCAAAATATTGAAGGGTCCTTAGATACCTTTAGATTTAGGAAAATTATAGCATCAAATCAATCTATGCCCAGCTTCCTTCAAAAGGAAGATCGATCGTTGACGTCCTCTAGCATTGAAACTATCGACTGTCTATTTTACGCGCATTTCCCGAGAAGTTCAGTAACTTTCCCACCTGAAGGTCGCACGAGTCCCACAAAACCATGTGACAGCGAATCTATTCTATCTCATGAGAAGATATTATGGGCTATTTCCAGCTTCGAACCGTTTAACCCTTCTGTCGGCACCTACTACAATATGCATATTCTATACCCAATAGGTCTGGCTGGACCTACTGAGAAAAAAAATTTATTTTTTAGAAAAAGTGAAATTTTTATCGGTATAATCATTCTACCCATTCTTTACAGCCATTTATAAACAATAAAAGCATTAAAATCGTTTTTGGAGATATACTAGAGGCGTTTTTAAGAAGACATATTTTGAGGTGGTATTTGTTCTCTCTTATTTGTTTCTCTCTTTTTTTCTTCTATTTTTGCTTCTCTTTTTTAATTTAATTTTAATTTAATTTAATTTAATTTATTGATTCTCAAATATTTACAATACACCATTAATTCATTAATTCATATTCGATTTTAAAATACATAATTACAACTAGTACCATATCAAAAAATTAATATTTTGTATTAGATATGGTTTGAGAGAAAATTTTACTTTATATTTTATTGCAAAATTCATCTTGTTTTTGAAATCCGAAAAAAATCAATATCTCAATATGTGAGTACAGATAAACAGCAAAAAGTTAAATTATTATTAGTCAGTGAATAACAGTAATTAATGAAATCTTCTTTTTAAATAATAGTGCTTCTTTAATCTTTTGTTAAAAATTATTTTGTTCGGTGCGTTGATGACGTCGTGCGGTAGCGCGTTGTACAGTTGTAGTCCGCTAATTGCAGTTGTATTCATCCTTCTGTTTGTCCTTGGTGTTTTGAAAGTATACTTCTCCTTATTCCTAGTATTGTAGTCGTGTTTGTCCATGTTTTTCGTTAATCTACACTCTATGTTTATGTCTTTGTTTTTTATTTTATGTATTATTTTAATTTTTTCCATATCCAGTAATTCGTTAATATTAAATTTATTCGTGAACTTATAAATATCTTCCGTAGGTGTCATTCGATGGTAACCAAATAATATTTTAATCGATCGGGTTAATAACTTTCCAGCATCGTCCAAAAGTCCCTTTGTGCATTGTCCCCAGGTCGTCATATTATATTTGATTTTAGACAATATGTATGCGTTATATATAAGATTGGCAATTTTTGCATCTATGCGTCCATGTTGCTTTATAGCGAGTAATAAGCCATAAGTTTTTTGGTTTAGTGTTTGAATATGTAGATTCCATTTAAGTTCGTCGTCAATGATTAACCCTAAATACTTTGTAGACTGCGTCCGCTTAATAATACATCGATTTGTTGTAACGTTGATATTGTAGTCATTGCTTTTACTGGAGTTTTTGAAAATCATATACATTGTTTTGTCCAAATTCATAATCAACCCTCTTTCTGTCGTCCAATCATAATAATTTTGCAAGTCAGTGTTGATTTTGGCTTCTAACTCAGCTTCAGTTTTTGCTTCATAAATTAAATATTTGAAAGTCCTCTTAATCCTCATTCTTCCAGAGTCTCAAGCAATACTTCGTGGTTTACTGTGTCAAATGCTTTTTTAAGGTCAATGAAAACTGCCGCAACAATCGAGCCTTGGTCCATCGATTCAGTAATCTCGTCTATCATTTTGTAAATTGCTGAGTCTGTACTTCCTTTGTTAATAAAGCCATGCTGCTGTTTGTCAAAACCAATCGTGTCCGTAATAAATTTCGTTATTCTGTTATCAATGACCTTTTCGTACACCTTGCTAATAGAACTAAGAATAGATATTGGTCTGTAGTTGTTGACTTCGTCTTTTGATCCTTGTTTAAATAGTGGTATCACAATTGCTTTTTTTAGGCAGTCAGGGAAAATTCCAGAAGTAAGCATTTTATTGATGTCTCTCGCAAGTACGTCCTTAATTTCGTTTGATATCGTCTGAAGGTCCTTAACTGTTATTCCATCATATCCAGCTGCAGCATTCTTGTTCAGTGAATTTATAATACTAACTACCTCTTCAGGGCTCGTCGGATTGAGAAACATGGTCTTTCTATTATGATGGTTAGTTATAAATCGTGTTGTTCTAGTAATATTTTTTGTCAGTTGTTTCGCAATATTGGCGAAGTGCTTGTTAAAAAAATTTTCAGTATCGTCGACTTTAACACCGTTTGACTTTAGGTTTATCGTTGTTTCCTTTTCCATAGCAGATTTGTCAGTAATAGTTTCTCTTAAGTGTTTCCATAATTTCTTCGCATTGTTTCCAGCATGTTCAATCCCAGCATTAAAAAGCCTTTTTTTAGCTTCTGAGACCAGTAGGGATACGTCTTTCTTTTTTGTTAAGTATTCATTTCTTTTTAACTTGTCATGAGGGTTGTTTTGCATTCTTTTGTAGAGAATTCGTCTTTTTTTCATTTCAGTAATTATTTCACTTGTAATCCATGAGTTTTGTCGTGTCCTAATTGTTTTCAAATCGATATTGTTGGCTTTGCTCGTCTGTATAATTTCAATGAGTTTCTTCACGTCTGCATCCGGGTTCAATGTTAAGGTACTTTTTAGGTCTTCTTTAAATTTGTTTTGGTTTAACTTTTTTATTATCATGTTAGTCATTTTTGTTTTAGGTTTTTCTGTTATGGTAGCGTTTATATATAATATTTTATGGTCAGATATATCTGTATCAGTTGTTATAATTTTATAATTATGCTTGTCGTAGTTACTTATGATTATATGGTCAATGCATGTCTTGGTAGTATCCGTGTCTCTGGTTGATAGATTTCGATTTAACACGTCATATAAATTCGCTTTAATTACGTCATAATATTTATCAGTTATTGAGTTATTGTTTAATAAATTTATATTAGCGTCTCCTATCATTACTATATCTTTATACTTGTCAAGCTTATCATCAATAAATTCAATAAACGATCTGGTACAGTCAGTTGGTGCCTTGTAGAATATCCCGAGTGTCATTCTAGGTTTAATATTATCAATTTTAATTACTAAAAAATTGTAGTTATTATCTGATTCAATTATGTTAAAATTTAGTCCATTTCTTACAAATATACACGTCCCTCCTCCAACTTTGTGGTCTCGACAATTATAAGCAGCTTGATAATTTTTTAAGTGTATCGCTCTGGTTTCATACGAAGAAAGCCATGTTTCAGTCAATGCAATGATGTCAATATGGTTATTTGTTGTCAGTAATTCGATTTCGTCCATTTTGTATTTAACACTACGGATATTCAAGTAAATCATTTTTAAACTTTTTGTAGAGTTGTCAAGTAAATTCTTCATATTTCATCATAATTTGTCCGACTGTGAATTTCGTCCAATTTTTTTCTATGGATTGGGCAGTCTATTGATCCGGCTCTGTGATCAACTTGGACTTTGATTCCATGTTCGTTCATACGGATGCAGTTGATGCATTTAAAGTTTTCTATTCTTGTACAAGTCCTAGATGCGTGATTTTCAGCACATTTCGAACATTTCTCTTCATTGGTTGTGCATTTGTCAGCTTTGTGATGGTAACGTTGACATCTATAACAGCGCAAAACGCTATGGTCGTCTCTAACTGTATACATGTCCCAGTCCAGACAAACTTCCTTGTTTATAATCTTCTTATAAGTTTTACCAGTCACTTGAAGCACATATAGAAACTTATTGCTTTTGGGTAACAACCTTGTATATAAAAGTTTAAAGTCATCTTTTTCGTCGAAAATATGATTAAGATTTAATAACTCTTCCTTTAGTGTTTGTTCATCATACTTTTTACGTACTCCATTTAGGACAACTTTCGGTAATATAGGTTTCGGAACAGTTATTTCATATTCCGCGCTTAATTTTTCTTTTGCTTGTTTAAAAAAAGCCTCACATCCAGTTTCTTCAGTAGTATGCACTACAATTCCTCCCTTTCCTATTTGCTTAACTCCGGCAATTCCAGATCTGGCTTCAACAATGTTAATTTTTGTTTTAACTTCCTTTTTCGTTTCTTCAGAAGTCTTTTCTACTCTCGGTTTGATTATAATTGCATTCCTGGCTTTTGTTTTTTCTTGACCGGTTTTAACAACTTCGGAGTATTTCAAGTTATTATTCATTTTCTTTTCTGGTTTTTGCTCCAATTCGTTGGTAATAATTTTCGCTGCTTCCTTAATCGCCTTACTCGCTTCGAGAATTTCAACATAATGAGATTCTCCTTTTTTGAATTTATTCCATTTCTTTTTATCAGCTTCGCAAACCCACAGGATATTTCTTTTGTTTTTCGACATTTTCAAAATTTCATATTCACCCTGTGTTAGGTTACTGCACTCAAAATGAAACCATGAGTTGCAGAATCCATCGCAGCATACATTCCTTTGATCGTCTTCAATTTTCTTTTTACATTTCGCACAATCATGATCTTCGTCATCATTCCCCATTGTTAATTTAGTTTTGAAGTTGAGAAAATAAACCCGCAAGATTTACCTCCAGGTCGACCCTTCGGAGAGATAATTCTTATTGAAAAACCGCGCGAACGGAAAATACGATTTGCAATTTGTGCTAGGTTCAAAAATTAGTACTTACTTGACTTTAAAAAATCGATGTTAGTACTTTGCTTAAATTGTTCTTATTTAGACGGACTCGACTGTAGCGCGAGAGTGGTATATGTCCAAGCTAAAGTCACTTTGAGCAACAGAATTGCGCACTAGCTTTTATCATCGGCGCTTTAATCCAATTTGCGCTCACTTCACCAGTATGTATTTCTCAAATACACCAACACAGAGACACTATGGGAAGACGCTCTTTGTTTGAAGTAAACTTGAGAATAAGATGTGTATAAGAGCACACACAAGCGGCACTTCACTTGACACTATTCACTATTCTTAGTTATACAGATTTAAGTCACTCTTATATCAAATTGACATTTGTTTTCAATAAACTTTGCAAATTAAAAGGCACTACTATAATCACTTGTTATCGCATTGACATTTGACATCAGTTTGCGTATCCGCACAGAAAGTTTGATAAAATTTTCCAATTCCAATATCTTTAAGGAAATATTTGGCACTTTGTTGGTAGATTTTACCACGATATTAGTCTGCAGATTTGGGAAAATAGAAAGAAAGAAATAGAGAATTTTCAACCCCAAAAATCATTAAATTCTAAATTTTCCGTAAATATCTCAATTAAATCTATTAATAAACACCATCGTAAGTCACTTATATTTAGTTCATACTATTACAAAGGAAATAAAACTCTTTTGATTTTCCTAGAATCAAATCTTAGTTGATTAGGTGATGTTATAAGACGGGATAAAATTAGGCGTACCCAATTTGCGAACTTCACGGCTTTTTAAAGCAAAATCTCAGAAAATCTTATCGTTTATCGTACAAATTGAATCTTAATGACTTTATTACATTATAAATAGGAGATTTTTAAGAGAATTTAATATTTTCACTTTTTACCTCAAGACGAAAATGGGGGGAAAAACTATAGGTCTGGCCAGACCTATTGGGTATCAAAAAGCACTATAAATTGAAAATCATCAAAAACATGCTCAAAACTTCAACCGATTTTTTTAAATTTTTGCAAAATGCTTCTAAACATATTATTCTAGGATATCATGAAATATGAAGTCGCTGCGATTTCATCTTCTATACTTTTTTGACCAAAATATAGTGCCAAAGGTCTGGCCAGACCTATGTGCCGACAGAAGGGTTAAATCTGCGGGACCTGATGGAAATATTCCTGCAGCAATGCTTGGAGATTACTTATCCATGGATAGAGAACATACTAATAGCCTGCCTTGGTCTAGTATATATTCCTCGCATATGGAGAGAGGTGCGGGTTACGTTTATCCCGATGGCATGCAGAAGCTCGTACGCACGAGCTAACGATCTTAGGCCAATTAGTCTCCCTTCAACTATCCTTAAATTACTGGAGCGACTTGTTGATATTCATGTACGAGCTATCATCCCACCACATTTGCTTTCAACATTTCAAAATGCTTACTGGAAAGTCCAGTAAGTATTTTGTCAAAGAAAGTCAGCTCTACACTAGTTAGTCAGTTACATCGAAAAGGCAACTCAATTTTGCTGGAAAGGTTAAATTCCTTGGACTGTCGCTCGATAGGAAGCTTAGCTGGAAACCTAACATTCAAGAGAGGGTGAATAAAGCAACTATAGTACTTTATTCGTGCAGGAAAGCAATAGAAAAGAGCTGGTGCCTGCAACCAAAAGCACTGTATTGAATCAACACTGCTATCGTACGACCCATTCTACTGTACGGTGTATGCGAATGGTGGTCGGCATCGGCACTCAGTAAAACAACTTATTATAACTTGCTGGCGAAAGTACAAAGAATGGCTTCCATTGTCATAACTGGAGCCTTTCGTTCGTACTACACCTTCGGCTGGATTTGACACTGTGCTCAATCTGCTACCGTTGGATCTATTCGGGAAACAACTGGCTGCTAACACCGCATTACGCTTACGTGAAATTAGTCAGTCGCAAACGCTAGAGTACGGCCACTCAACGATACTACGAAATTTCAACCTCCGCTTGCAGACTGATTACACTAGTCCCAGGTATGCTTTTGATAGAAACCACGAAATTTTCTGATTCCATCAAGAGATCACTGAGATATCAATGCATCCTGACTACAGAGTCTTTGGCATTCTACACAGATGACTCTAAGATAGGTGAAGGAATTGGTATTGGAGTCCACTCGGATGGACTAGACATATACTTGAGAAAGAGGAGTGTAGATCATTTTCACTGCCATTGTCCGGCCCTTGTCGAGAAACGGAGACGTTTTCTTGGCTCAATGTATTTTTACGATACAGATGATCTACGTGGTGTGAATCCACTATGGCTCAACAAATGGTGGCAATAGCACGGGCTGGTTTTCAGCTTAGGTTTTTAAAGTACGTTTCACTCGGTGGTATCACAATGGACCTACTTTTGGTCTGAAAGCGCTAAATGCTTATCACTTGGCGGCCCCTGTACCTAACCTAACCTATGGGCTTGAAAACATAAAAATTGAAGATATAGGAATAGGATACTAAAAATTGGTATTTTTACCAAATTTACCCAGAATTTGGTGAGAAACACCGTTAAATTTTTTATTTAAAATTATATCTTTAGTGCAGTATAAACCATTAATTATTGCCTTTTCTTGCTTTATTTTATTATACCTATGCCTATGTGATGTCGATCCCTTAGTTTCAGAAATCAGAACAGGCTAAGACGGAACTTCTAAGACTGAACTACTCACTATTTCATGTGCGACCACCATATCCACTTGATAATTACCACAATCTCTCTTACTTGTCTACAATTACTCTGCATAAGTTTAAGTTATGTAAGGATATGTAAAATAGAAGTGGCTACTCACATCCCTATAAGCTTATAACCTCATTCCAAATTGTTTGCATTAATAAATTGAAGTGGCATACCGGTAGGATGCTCCCTATCCTTCGTCTACTTACGTCTAGCCGTATACAATACACACATGTCAACGGTTGAGCTCATTTATGTACCTTATAATTAGAACGAGATGCTTGTGAAATAGAACAGTTGCTATTCAACGGAAACCTTGAATGACTCCGGCTCAAGAGTAGGTATTTATCCTGCCCGTAAGATGTCGTGTCTTTACCGTAAACAATATATTTATTTTTCACCAAAACGACGAGAGCGCAGTGATGCAAAAAATTAAGTGTCGGAAATTTACGGCTCAAATATTTCTTCCGTAATAGAGGGAGTTTTTTTTTGCTCGCGTTTATAGTATAGCATATCCTATGGCTAACCATCGTTGGCGTTGCTATATGTATATGCGGATGATTGTGCGTTTAATCCTTCGCGACGTATCGGGTGTCGTGAGAGGTGTAAAAAGACGAAGAATTTCGTTTCATAAATTCAAGTCACTTTATACGTATATACGTCGACGAAGTGCGGCCACTTAAGAATAATTATGCTATTTACATTTTAGTCGACACACTTAAGAAATGAAAAATAACGATGGTAGTTGCTTGGCTACTCGTACTTCATTTATCACTTCAAAATCAGCTCGTGATAGCAAGATTTTTATTTTCTTAGCAAAGTCGGTACGTTGAACCAGTTTTAAGGAACTTGTTCAGTTAATTATAATGCTTATAAAACAATCATGTACTTTACCTTTTCGTCAAGTGGTTTGTAAGTTATGCTTTGATGCACCGCAAAAAAAATTAAAAAATTGTTGGAAAGATAAGAGACGAAATTTGAATACCCGTCACATTTAAATGAAACTTAAGCTTCTTTTGTGTTAATATAGATAATAGTAATGATTTCTACCGCAGACCTATGACAAGTTCCGATATCATTATGTTCCTGGTCTTCTTAATAGAGAAAAAAGTTTTTCTTAGAAGAACCTAATTTTGGGGGACTGTTGTGTATGACAGACCTATGACATAGTGTCCCGATTCCATCCTTTCCTGGATATGTTTTGAGGCTTTACTAGGAACACATTTGGATGGGTTGGTTAGGACTGGTTAATAAAGAAAAATGGTTTTCAGGACCATAACGATATCGTCCGATTCCATTCGTTCCGGCATTATGCAGCGTACAATAAACGAAAGTTGATTAAAAATGTCAGAACGATAGCTTCAAAACTGAGGGACTACATTGCATAGAAACAGACGGACATCGCTCAGTCGATTTCTCGCGTCAGACTGAGCCATAATGGCCGGGTTTCTGATAGCTCTTATTCAGTACCTGTCGGCTGATTAGTCTTATCGCGTAGAGAAGACACACACCATATTTAGAAAGCTTTTCCATTGTATTGAATGGAATTTTTGTTTATTTTGCATAGCTACGCCTACGCCTCATCTTAGATTGAGAAAATCATTGCGCACTTTCATCCAACAGCGCAAATAAGCAAAAGATAACATAACTATGCAAAATTAACAAAAAATCAATTCAATATAATGGAGAAGCTTTTTGAATATTGTGTGTGTCTTCTCTGGGCGATAAGACTAACCATTCTATAAGATCTACGAGAGAATGGGCCAATATATACAGTGTAATCAGGGGTGAACCCAGGAATTTATTTCGGGGGGTGATTTGTATTTGCAAAGTGGCTCATGAAATCCAACGCTTTAAATGTTCTTAGACCTTAGGCTTAAGAGTAAGTAACACTTCGTATCCTGGCGACTGGAAACTCATACAGAGATTTGGCATACTATTTTTGGATTCATCATTCAACCATTTCAAAGATTGTTTCAGAAATATGTAAAGCCATTTATGAAGTTTTGGCTGAATGTATTCAGGTTATTGAGTGTCCTGAAAATGCCGGCAGCGAATATTTTAATTGCAAAGGATCTCATAGCATCGTTTTGCTTGCATTGGTTGATGCTAATTACAAATTCATTTATATTGATGTGGGTTGCCGAGGAAGAGTCTCGGTTGGTGGCGTTTCCTCTCACTCTACTCTATCTACAGCTTTGAACGAAAATTTATTGGATATTCCACAACCTACGCCACTACCGGGACGAGAAAAACCAATGCCTTACGTTGCCCTCGCTGATGATGCATTTCCTTTAAAGGAGTACATTCTGAAACCATATCCTTACAAAGATCTTGCTTTGTCCAAAAGAATTTTTAACTATCGTTTATAGCTCGACGATTGGTTGAAAGTACATTTGGAATACTCACATCACGTTTTAGAATCCTCAGGCGACCAATAATGCTGAGTCCAGATAAAACAACTGACGTCGTTAAATGTACATATGTGCGCTCTACATAATTTTCTGTTATCGACAAGCTCTTCGTCTGTATATTTTGCGAATGGAGATGTGGGAGAAACAGTTGCAGATGACGTTCTTTTTCCAATATTCAAAATAAGCCACAACCATATTCATGTGCAGCGAAATATGTTCGTGAAGAGTTCGAGGAGTATTTTTGCCATAAAGGTGAAGTCAGTTGGCAATTAAATCATGTTCATGTCCTACAAGATTCGAAATATGTAATAATACAAATAAAGCTTACCAAATTTGTTTGTATTTCATTTACAGAAAGCACAGAATCCAAAAAAGGAGTGCTCCGTATTTCTAACTGGTCCGTGGCTTCTGATCAGCGTCGAGCTGTGCAGTCGGCTATCGAGCTACGACGACACACTAGCCCCAACTCGTATCAGACGCCAATATTGCACGCAAATGTGTTGCACATTTCCTTTTCTTCTTCCTTGCCTCGTTCTCTATACCGCTCCATGGCTTCGCGTTGCTCGACCCGCGGTGTGGGCACGTCGCCCCTTTTGGCGATAATATCGTTGTTTTGCACACAATAAGCAACAATGTGCAATTAGCAATTGTACAACAAATGCGTTTACACTACACGCAAGACATCATCAGCAATTTATTGCGCAACACCAGTGTGCAACTGCGCAAAAATAATAGGTGTTTACATTGCAAGATGCAAGCAACAATTTCTATTGCTCCTGTTGCTTGCCTAGTATATTCGCGCAACATATTGCACGTAGTGTAAAACCCCTCTCAGATGTTGTGCAAGTAGCTTGCCCAGTAAAAATTAATTTCGGAGGAACTTACTCCCTTCTTCAGCACTTTTGTGCTTTTTTGCTGAAGAAGGGGGTAAGTTGCCCCCGAAATATATACACACTTAAAACAAGTTTTGAACACTTCAAAGTTCCGGCGATATTATCAATATCTATGAAAAATTGTACTTAATCTGGCATGATTACGTTAACTGTGGTAAAGAATTGACACTTTGAAAAATGGAAAAATGTGCAGGTACCCCCATGCTCCGAGAATTGTTCAACAAAGAATTTTATCGAAGAAACTGTCTTCCATCTTGCAAATTATTCAGCATATTGGTGGTTAGTAAATTACATGCTTAGACTAGGTACAAATATCGTCAGTTTACGTGAAACCGATTACCCTAAATTGATTGAAAAAAGGCAAGTCTCCGGGGCACATTTTTCCTAGGAGAAATAAATGCAAATTTTCCTCTAGGTGGACATAATAGGTACTTACCCTAATACACGATAATAAGTGCATGTAGAAATAATTTCACGGCGATTAATTATTTTGTTTGTGAATATTGAAAAATTGATTCCAGTTTCAAATTAAAAAAAAATTCATAAAATAATTTTAGCCGGAAAAACGGCCGAAGAAAATCATTTCCGGCTAAAAATCCGGCCGGCCGGAGTTATCAATTTCTTCCGGCTAAACAGGACGGTTTCCGGCACGTCCAATAAAAAAAATGGATTAGATTGTCACATGCACCTTCCAATTTATCGGGTAATCAAAAAATTGCTTCAATCGGTTGGAAGGTCTATGGGCACTCTAAAACGATAGTCTGACGTCGGGCATAGTGAAAATCATCACTTAGGTATTTGATTTATCAATAAAGATATTTTGTGTGAATTTTATTCATACCTATAATTTTCATTATAAAATTTCGGGGGGTGTTTCATCCCCCAAATCCCCCCTTGGGTTCGCCCCTGCAGTGTATCCCTCGACTTAGGACGCTTCGACTTACAACGCGTGAACAATTTAAACCACGAATCTAGTTACAACCATTTTTGTTTCGGCTTACAACGAGATTTAAAAAAAATTAAGATTCATATCAAAATACACGTAAGTATTTAGATAGAAGTTTCTTTTCGGGTATTACTTAATTTCTTTCCTGGAGCAAGTCAGGCGGATTTCCAGGATTAATGCAACGAAGAAAAGTGACATCAACGTGTTAGACTGTTGTGTAATTTTTTACGTCAACATTCAGTAGCCGATAGACATTTTTGATTCGGTTCAGGTTAAAAGCAACTTTTTTGCCAATAATTTTGTTTTTTTTTTTTTTACGTTCAGAATTCAATTTTAGTAAAACAAACAAGCCACTATGCTAGTATCCTGTAGCCTTAACTAGTTCCAAAAAACTTCAGCTAAGCAATCGGCCTGTATTTAACAATACATATTTGGTTTACTCTTTGGTTTACTGCTTGGCATAGCCTAGCCTTGCATTTGGGGATAACAAATTATAACTGGTTTAAGGAGACGTAATTCAATCAAGGACGAATTTTGCGAAGGTAGTCCAAAAACAGCCATTGTGCCGGAAAACGTTGATGCCGTGAATGAAATGATTACGCAAGACCGGCATGTGACATACCGTGAGATAGAGCCATCCTTGGGCTTTTCTCCCCCGGCCATACATTCGATGCTGCATGGACACTTGGCCGTAAAAAAGGTTTACCGGTGACGAATCAGGGATCTATGCCTATGTTGTTCCAAGACGAGCCCAATCCATGAAAAAGTGTTCGCGCACGAAGCACTGCGAGGCAAATGGTGGCCTGTTTCTTCGGCCGATGGGTCCTGTGGCCATTATTCCACTTGAGGAATGTAGAACGGTAAATTCCGAGTCGTACACGACCATTTGCTTGCCCGAAATCTCCGGGGAAATGCGCAATACGAACAAGAGAAGACGAATCATTTTTTCATCATGACCATATCGAGCTCTTACACATCAGCTCAAACTAGCGCCTATTTAACCGGTAAAACATTGAATTGACGGGTCATCCGCCTTACAGCCCCGACTTAATTATAATTTTGTTTGTTTCCATTTATTAAAAATAAATTACGTGGTAAACGGGTTTCTTCGCCCGAAACAACTGTTGAAGCGTTCAGAAGCCATGTTTTGGATGTGTCTCCATCGGAGTGGACAAAATGCTTCGAAAATTGGTTTGAGTGCATGAATATTTTGAAAAATAATAAAACAATTTTCGAAAAAAAAAATCGTTTTCATTTATTTTCTAGAAACCTTTTTAGTAACCCTCATATAAGCGAAATATTTAAAGTAGAGAAAATAAACATCCTACAGCTACTATTACAAAAACCTTCAATTAAAAATTTCACATCCTGAGCATAGGCTTAATATATGTATGTATAGGTAGTGCATCCATTTGCCTTTCAAAACAAATACAAAACGTCAGCTTTACAAACTAAAATTTAGCTCCCTACTAATGCATTCAACAAAAATATTTAAACATAATGCAGCTTTTTCGCAACATTCGAATGGATTATTTCTATATGCAGACAAGGCCGTTTTTACATCAGTTAAAGTGCTTGAACTCAACAACCTTCAGTCCCATAATTTTGAGCAGAAATTATACATATTTTAAATCTATTCAATTGCATGTTAATATGAGTGTTTTCAGAGCTTCAATTGCTAGGTCATGGCTAGTGCAAAAGTTTAATACTCATATTTCGAACCATAGCTCCGTATAATAACACCAACCACCCTCTACAGTTTACAGTAGTATACAACACATATCCTTACGTTTGAATTAGACAGCATAATCCGGCCATGCTCTAACATCAAAATTACATAGGAACGCAGTCTAAGCTGTGAATGAACATGCTCCTATTTTATTGGGACGTTACAACAGTTTTAAATACACAACGAGAATAAAAAATTAACTGAACTTCATCGGCAAGCTTGTCTGTTGAAACTTTTCCCACAACACCCCTCCGAACTAAACGGATATAATATCTTTGCTCCTCGCAGACATATAGATGTCCCTTTTCGTTGAATACAAAAATTACGCTAGCCTCCTACTTGTGTGCTTTCACCTTTTCGAGGGAAACTTCCTTCCACACTCAAGCTTCGCCGTAGAATATCCTTTCTGGACCACGACCGTGCTTCGAATCTAGACGGAACACAGATTGCAGTTGCTTATCAACCACCCGCCTGTAATGATAGCATTATCACAGTGAGTGAGATCCGGTGCTGTTCATTCAAGCGCGTTGCGTCTCGTGTCCTTGTACGTAGTATACGCACATTCTTCATGAATAGTGTCATTGGCGTGTCGATTGTCTGTCGAAGTGGTGTGATGTCATGCTATGCCGAGTAGAGCCATGGCGCTGTGTGGCATGACAGTGTAATGAATTCAAATTACCCAATTAACTTCGCGTTTTAACGGTTCGAATCCAGTGAATTCGCAGTGTTGTTGATTGTTGGCCCAACAAACAAAACTTGGTGCGGGTTTTATTGTTCGTGGGAATGTGTAACGCAACGTCCTTGTTCAAGTGAATCCTAGTGTGTTGTATACTATATGTATTGAGTGGGGGTGGTTATGTGTGATGAGTCCTTCGACTACAGTTTGTTGAACAATGGTATATCAGTGATTTGAATACACTCCAGTGGCAATTATTCATTGATCAAATGAGAAGGGAAGTCAAAGAGAGAGAAGTTAATGCATAAGTGAGAGTGGTGACAAGTGAGAAGCTTGTTTTTATATTAACGGAATAGTGGATAATCTGTTATAAAAATAAAAGGATTTAAATCGTTTGAATAATGGAAACGGTACTACGTAAAGGATCAGGCATAGAGATGCGTCTCTTTCTGGTACTAATTTTGAATGCAGGATTTATTGAGTGTGGCGAAAAATTAGGTAATGTTGAAAAGTGTTTTTACAGATATTTTTTTATTTCGTACTATGCCAACCAATCTATCACAATAAATCAAAGTCCTTACACCGATTTTGAATTGATATTTCTTGAGTGATGTAATATTTTATTATTTGGGAAAAGATATTCCCTCTTGAAATTCAGTTACTTCAATTTCAATTTATCATGAAGAGCACTTAATTTGAGATACTTTATAGGATATGACAGGTCTTTCTGTGGATTTTTTGGAGGTTTATTACAGCGCAGTCAACGATGGTTGAATCATCATCCATCACTTTTGAGTGAAACAGTCAAATTTGCTGTGTGCCAATATTAACGTACACACCAATCAATCGTGGTTTTTGTTAATTTGTGATATCGAGAGAAATCCTTGGAAATGTGATCTCCTTTGAAATGTAAGCGTTGTATACTGAATTAGAATTTATTTTATTTTGATTTGGTTCGGAATGAAATAAAGTGGAGTTGTCACTATGTAATTGCATGTTTATTGATCTACATTGAGCAAGTGCTGCACGCCAATTTTTGCGTTAGGTGCAACAAGGGATTCCCATTAAATACATCATAAATGGACTTGAATTTGTTTGCTTATTTTTTACTGGAAAACTACGGACAAAAATTTAATTTCAGTTGTCAGAATTGCTATTCGATACAAAACCCCACTCAGTATACTTAACGATCCACTATAAAAGTAAGTCAACCAGTGGCGGAACAACTTGACTTGGGGCCCTTCCGCCAGCTTCTTGAATGCCTCCCTTCTGACATATTAAAGCAGGTACTAGTTTTTTTTTCGGATTAAAAAAAAATCTCGCCCTTTGCTGGGAAGATTGTTATTGCTATGCTTTTTAGTAATTTGGAAATACAAAACTTCAATTCTTCTAAGAGAAATTAATATATCCTCTTTATCGTTGGAATCTCAGTTTCGTACAACTTCTTTTTCAATCACCACATCCATCAAGCTTGGTGACTCAGGCTACAGACCCAGGTCACTATTTTACTCAACGTGGTAATTTTTCATACTTTGAAAACAGGTGCTGTGACTATAAAGCAGAAATTTAGCAAAATTATGTTATAAATTATGTTTAAACATAATTATACATAACTGGGCCAAATGGGGATAAAAGAGATCAACTATCATTCAAACGAAACACAAAATGCTCGTTTACGGGCTAAAGTTTTGAGTAGGGATGAGCATCGAACATCGATGTTTCGAAAACATCGATGTTTTTGGTCCGATGGTTACTATCGATGGTTTTGTGTCGATGTTTTTCACCATCGATGGCTTACGTTTCGATGGTCGATGGTTTTCACCATCGATGGTTTTCAACCATCGATGTTTCTTTCCTCACCATATTTTTTTTTTACAACTGAACTTTGCCTTTATACGAGTAAGTGTATGCGAGTACCGTATAACAGCCCAATCAGAAACAAGAAGTGGAACGTGCAATCCATCTATCGTGAACACTGTACACACAAACAGAATGTCTTTGTTTATACTCCCGGTGGTTTGTTCTGAAATAGTTTCAACCTTTCCTCACTGTTTATGCAAAAATTTGAAATTTAAAGAGTTGCGGTAGGTGTGCTACGTATAATTTCGTCGCGCATCTTTTTTTTCATGCACCGTAAAGATACAACGTACGACGGACGGCCGAAGTAAGTCCGATTATAGTCTAAAAAGAATACGATATTTGGTCGGCAAAAATCAAACACCTTTGCATTTTTTGCAGGATGGTTGGGGGTGGCCTCTAATTATGAAAAAAAGTCCTCATCGATTTGAGGCATGCAACCTTGAAAAAAGAGGGGAAAGGGGGCATTTTTTGAGTTTTTAGCGTCTGTGTCTCTTCCCGTTTTTTAAATAATCGCTAAAACACTCAAACCCCTTTTGAAGGTTGCGGACCTCCAATCAGTGAACATGTTTTCCCCACAATCAGGGGACCATCCCCAACCATCCTGTAAAAATCCAAAGATGCTTGGTTTTTGCCGCTCGATGGTCATATTTTGGGTTATTTTGCTTCGGCTATTGTCGTTTTTTTTCTCCCTTAGTTTTCAGAGACTATAGAGAAAGGGGAACTGTCATCCCGTCGCGTACTTTACCAATCCGTCACACGGCCAGATTCCCGCTGGTACCGCTGGTTGCTCTATGCGGTGGGTTGTGGGTACGATACGAATGCATATTATGCAAAAAAAAACGCAAGGATTAGAGTTCCATTCTGGTGAGTGGAGGAGGCAATGAATGAAAACCATAAACTAAACCATATATCTATTCAATCAGCTTAATTTTTGCTATTAAGGTGATTATTTTTTATGAGTACTCAAAAAACCCAAAATATCGATGTTTTTGGTCCGATGTTTTCTTACCATCGATGGTTTCGTCTCGATGTTTTTTCGATGGTAACCATCGATGTTTTTCTTTCGATGCTCATCTCTAGTTTTGAGTACATCGTACATCGATGGGCAATATTTTTCCGTCGAGCCACTACAGTGTCGCTCCTGAGCAGCTACAAAGAAAATAAAAGAGTCTTTCCGCCTCACCAAGCCAGCAGCTTCTATAGAGGTCGTTATACCAAAGGTTAAGCCTCCTCCCGTGATAATGCATACAAGAGGTCCTACTCCAAATTAAGTCTTGAAACCATACAACCGTACAGAAGTGGGCCCCGAGTTTGGATCCAAACAGATACCATAGTTACGTTCGAGATAGTATCAAGCTTTTGAAGTTCTTGCAAAAAAATTCTCGGATAACATAACATCTTTTGTCACAATGAATTCCACATTTATTCGAAATTATTATCAAAAGCTTCACAACGAATTTTCCACCTTTGCATCGTCTAAAATCATCGAATCATTCGATAAAATGCAAAACTTTGAATTTTTCGACTTTTTTCCTGAATTTTCCGAGTCTTCCACTAAGAATTTTATAGTTTTTCATTCGAAAAGCTATTGTGGAAAAATTGCTCACAAAATTGCAAGCAGAAGAATTAATTTTCGAATTTTCCGGAAGGTTCTCCCAAAATTTTCTTTCGTAAAAACCTTCTCCTAGCAATTGCAAACAACTGAAAAAAAAATTGAACTAAATCGGCCCCGTCGTTCTCAATTGATGAATTACTTCGATTTTCCCAATTTTCCGACTTTTCCGGAGGGTTTTCCCCAAATTTTCATTCGTAAAAACCTTCTCCTGGTAATTGCGAACAACTGAAAAAAAAAATTTGAACCAAATCGGCCCAGCCGTTCTCAATTGATGAATTACTATACATTTTTTTCGCTCCATTTTTATATAATTTATATTATAGAAGATAGAAGATTTACGACAGAAATGCCCCTTGGCATACTTCGATCCCTTATTTATATTATTTTTGCCAGGGTGGCTTTGTTTTAGGCAATGGTTACACTCTGGATTGAGTTCTTACGATTGCGCCGGATCTCACCAGTGGCGTAGAAACTTTTTTCGGTTATCTGGTGTTTGAACTAATTTTTCCCAGATACACTGCTCGTCATCAGATTAGCACACCCCTTCCCATGAATAGTTTCGGCTGATTTCCAACGAAACTAAAAGAGCTAAAATTTCAAAATTATAACTGTTAATAGTCTATTCAATTCTAAATTAATTAAATCAAAAAGTATTGGGTTTTAATTTTTTAATATTGTTTTATAATTGTTTTTCGAAAAAGAACACACAAAATAACCATTTAAAATTTGTCATCAGGATAGCACATGCAATTTCATTTTTGTCTATCTTCCACAATTAAAGACGTAGGAAGCCTAATTTTTTGTGGTTGTTTGAGTAAGATATTAACTTTAATATGAATAATAGAAAATCATTATCTGCGGAAGAGGGATCAAAATTTAAGGCTTACAAGGAGTCAAGGCGGTCGAAAAGTGAAATTTCGAGAAAAAATTTATAAAAGTCGCTTAGTTGAATCCGAACTCGTGTGCAACATGTAGCGTTAAGGTAAAAATAATAGAGGCGATAAAAATTTAGTACTTGTCAATCCTTATGGAAGAGTAATTTTGAGAGAGGCATCGAGCGCTCATGACTCGGTCGCATGAACACATGAAGGCGAGGCTATTGTTCAAAGAGTGATACAAAAATGCTCCATATCTAAAGAAACTAAAACTAAAGGAAAATGCGCGTAAATTAAACTCGAGAGCACTTGACATGTAATAAAGAATGGCGCTTTGTTGTCTTTCCGAATAAAAAGAAGTATCATCTCAGAGTATCACTTGGCCCTCGAGACCATTACACAATCTGTCCGACAATGAATGCGATCATAATGGTGTCCTTCCAATCAAAGATCCTGGAAGTAGACATTATAACTGTGTTACTCTTCTAGAGTGAACTTCTTTTTATTCGAAAAGATAACATACCGCCATTCTTTGTTCCATATCAAATGTTCTCATGATTAATTTTAACGTATCTTCCTTCGGGGAAAGTTAAGTTGGAGTTGATTCTTTAGTTTTAGTTTCTTGGAATGTGGAGTCTCATTATCACTGAACAAAAGATAGGCTCGCCTTAATATCAAAATTTACCCTAATCCTTGCGACCGAGTCATGAGGGCCAGATGTTTCTCTCAAAATTACTCTCTCATAAGGATTGACATGTACTCAATTGTTATCGCCTCTATTATTTTTACCTTAACGCTACTTATTACACATGAATTCGGATTCAACTTATCAACTTTTATTAATTTTTTCTCGAAATTTCACTTTTTGACCGCCTTGACTCCTTGTATGCCTTAAATTTTGGTCCCTCTTCCGCAGATAATGATTTTTCCTTATTCATATTAAAGTCAATATTTTACTGAAACAACCACAAAAAATTGGGGGTCCTACGTCTTTAATTGTGGAAGATAGACAAAAAAGAAATTACATGTGCTATCCTGAAGACAAATTTTAAATGACTATTTTGTGTGTTCTTTTTCGAAAAACTATTATAAATCAATATTAAAAAATGTGAACACAATTCTTTTTGTGTTAATTAACTCAGAATTGAATAGACTATCAATAGTTATAATTTTGAAATTTTAGCTCTTTTAGTTTGGTTGGAAATCAGCCGAAACTATTCATGCGAAGGGGTGTGCTAATCTGATGACAAGCACTGTATATAGGTATAACATTCAACAGACTGCATGTGAAATCGGATTATATAATGTTGCAAGCACTATATTGCCTATAACCACGCTGCAGCTATTATTTTTTCATCTATGGAAACTTTCTCAAGCATCTTTATTAAAAGCACATAGAGCAGGGGTGTCAAATTCAAAACCTGGCCCGGGCCACAAATCACTGTCTTCAAGTTTGAGCGGGCCACAGGATAAAATATGCCCATAGAATTTTTTTTTTCAAATTTAATGACAGAAAAAAATCTTTTAAAATACGATTATACGTCAGAGTCACTAACCTCGAGATTATATCATTTAGAAATGCTTTTAAAATGTTCTTCCATTTAAAAACTGTACACAAAAAGCCAGTAAGATCAGTAAACACTATTTGTGAATTAATTTCCACCAAAATTTGGACAGAAATGGTGTAACTAACACGACTTTCTTTTATATATATAGATATATAGATTAAAGATTAATACGATCAGATGTGCTTCCTTTAATATGTTACAAACTGACAACGTTTATATACCCTTTCACTCATAGAGCGAAGGTTATAAAAATGTTATACTTCTGTAGGTGTGTGTGGCGAATATTTGCCGTCAAATTTCAGGATAACTTATAATGTAGGATGACTTCGGAAAATTCGGGACTGTTCCACACTATCCTACACTGTTGGTCACCTTATTTTTGGGTGGATGAAAACAATAACGAAGTGGACGTCTATTAGTTTTGGTTGAATCAGCACAAAGGAACTAGTCGAACTGCAACGATATTTTTAGAAGCCGAATCCAAATTAAGAAGAAGAAGAATTATTCGTTTTTAATTTTTTGATAAGACACCTATAAATCCTTCAGAAAATCACGATAACTCGTTACTTTTATCCAAAACATGTTTGATGTCGTTTCTATTTAGTTCCTATGCCCAATCCAATATCGGAACACTTAAAAACTGCTTTAGAACTCAGAATTCACATTCCGAGAAATTTAAAATATGGGCAAAACTGGATTAATCAGCTCCGATTTAAATGTGGCTTACTCATGGGAAGTGGCTTGCTTAATATTTTACATGGCGTTAAGGCGTTTTGAATTCAATTAAATCAATTAACAAACACAGCAAAAACAAAATTAATCTTTCTTGCCTGTGTGTCAATTTCTGTCCTCTTTGTTTTTTTTTTTAGACCGTTCCGATGAATATTTTCTTAGACAAAAATGTACAATCGTCACTTACTATTGATTGTAAAAAGTTATGTAAGTAGTTTGGCAGCAATGCGTTCTTTAAAAAAAAAAAACAGAGCTAAATTATTAGAGACACTAAAATTGTTCATTAAAAAAATATTTCCATAGAAAATCCAAAAAAATGTCTAATCAAACCTACATACGTAAATATTCGCTAATAAATTACTGTCACTCTTTGATCCTCCTTCCAAAGGTTACCCAAATACATACTGTAGAAATAAAGACTTGACAACATCCTCTGAAACCCCCTAATGTCAAGATAAAACTATTACGCCAATTAATGTCAACATTCTTAGCCAAAGGTGTTTTTCTCCATAAAGCAAACAAATGTGATTCTTAACCTTAACCTTTGCCGAATCAGCATTACTGCTATACAAGATATTTCTCATCTCTATACGCATAGGGCATAGCTACTCTGTAATGCAAAGAGGTAACGATAAATAGACGTTGATAAAGGAATAAAAGGTTGGTTGGGCGCACATGTGAGCTTTTATTCGAAGAATGTTCTCAAAGAATAACACCCACCTTTTTACCTCGCTCCTTGTGGCTTAATTATTATTATTTTCGATGTGGTACCGAAATACGAAAGGTGTATCCTATTAAGATCGTAGACATACACAATACGATTGTCCAGTGCTACCATAAGCGACATATAAAGAATTTGTGGGTATTAAGATACATCTGTGGAGGGGTGAGAAGCAATATTTCATTGTCCTATTATTATTAGTTATACAAAGTCGTATTTAAGAAACAGTTTGGATTTTATAAGTACTGCTTAGTAAATTAATTTAGCAACGTATAAGGATTAAAAAACTGAAAAACTTATATACATATTATGATGTAAATAAGTAGAATTTCAAATTTTCGACATAAATTTTTGTACGGGCGTGAAAACCGTTATGCTAAACAACAGGCAGTGTGCTTCTTTAAATAGGTACTGATAAAATTATGAATTCTTTTTGCATTAAATTATTCTGCCTTAAATTGGGCAAAACACGAGTATTTAACTATTACCTAATATGTATTTTGTATTATAAATGATTATACCTGTATAAATTTATTAATTATTATTCATTTTTTAAAGTAAGTTTTTTCCATGCTATTTAGCATATTTTTTTTGACTTAGCAATCCTGATAATATAGAGTAAAAATTAAGTGCTATAGTCAAAGTCAGGTAAATAAAAAGATTTCAAGTTTTTCTGCAAACAGTCATACTAGCAGATTTTCACAATCATGGAAAATCCATTTAATCTTCTTATTATTATTGTTGTTGACACACACTCACGCTCAAAACGCTAAGTTCCTACTACATACAATTTACTCGCTTACCTTTATTTTATCCTGGGGAAATTTTTCATTATATTTCAAAAGCAAAGGCAGAAAACGTTCAATATTTGTTTATGACAAACACTGAGTCTGCAGGGATTCTCTCTGGACGACATAAATTTCAAGCATATTATCTGAAATGTTGAGAATAAATATTTACTTTTGACTGATTTCTTCAGGTCATTTTCAATGTACAATAAATAAACACATACATATTATGGTTGTTTGTGGTTTTTGTGATGGCTTTTGATAGGGCGGATTTATTAATTAAATTCGAACGTGACTGTAGATAATGTACATATTTTAAAATGAAAACTTGATGCAATGTGTTTTGAATATAAATAAATAAATGACTACTTTTTGTTAAGGAGAGAATAGATAAGACAATCATGTGGCTGCAAAAAATTGTGTTTGGAAAGCTGGAGGCCCTAGAATCTAGGATGGCAAAGCTCGAATAGTCAGTATCATTCCACTACGATTCAAGTCAATGGTATAGTTCCCGTATATGCCCAACGCCCCATTTTTCAAATGCTGCACTTTTTAAATTTTTAAATTAAACTGGTAACATTTTTTGAACGGGTTTTTACTTATATCCTTTAAAAAGATATTGGCAAACTGGAAATAAAACGTGGTAACTGTATCTTGGCTAATTTTGTTGCATTTCCGGTTTGAAGTAGAGGGTTTTCGACAGATGCAAACTATCCGAAAACAATTTAAAATAATTCAATTTATTTTTATAAAACGAATCTACTATTAGCAATTTTATTGTCAAAAGAGATGCAAGAAACGAAATTTACCCATAAATATGAAATCTTTTAGCAACCGACGAAAATATGGATCGATTTTGTTGATGCCCCGGAAATGGGGCGTTGGGCGTCTATGGCTACATAAGCATTCTAAAAGAAATTGTAATGATAAATCGGTTTACCGTTATTTATTGTACCCTAGAATTAAACTTATTAATAGCTCTTAAAAATTTGTTATTGAAATCTAACAGAAAATCGATTTTTATCGGAATAATTATAAAGTAAGCCGCAAAAATACAAAACAAACATTTATATTTTGAGCCCATTAGATAGTACCCTAGTTAACGGTAAAAATAGTTTTTTGACAAATGTCATCCAGAAAACATGTTAGGTAATAATTTGGTTTTGTCGCTGAAGAAGCTAGTATTCCCTACTGAAATTAAATTGCTTTCGTATCAGAAATCTCATCCGACAGATTCTGCGAAAAATTCCTTATGGATATAAGTCTGCTTACAATCCAGCCTTGAATAAATAATTTCTTCTAAATCTTTGTTCTAATGTATATGAAAACGACAACCTCTAGATACAAATATTGATGTTAGACAAGGATTAACGAAATTATTTTGTGTACTTTGTCACCTTTCATCATCATCAATGTGAAACGACAGCCCGACACCGGGCTTTCGCCGTCTTTATCGTTGATCTCCAATTGTCGCGGTTACGCGACCTTGTCCTCCAGTTACGGATGTCCAACAGCTGGTGGACATCCTCACCTACGGAGTACATCTGTCGTCCAGGCAATCTGGCTACGTCTCGTTACGCTACACGTTGTGCGTTCTTCGTCTTTACTGTGTGCTGAAAATTTGGAATTAGGGATGTTCCTTCAAGTCCTGACATTCGCCCGTCGCAGGCATCCATTGCACCCACGGGAGCCACCTGACCTCAATAGGGGCAGTTGACTATATACCTAATGTAATGTAGTATCTAAGTTAAGGTGACCGGACTCCCGCAGGCCCAATGCTGTACACATTGCGGAATTCGGTTTTCAAGGAAAACCTCAATCATACTATTTCTTCTGTATTTCTTCCTTTTTTCTATTTCTTCTGTAATTCAAATCTACGACAAATTAAGGCTTATATTATGATCAGAGTGGACGAAAACGGATTGATTTCGCCGTACGTTTTCATTTGTAATTTCATATGAAAAAAATCAAGGTTTTATAGAAAACACGCGAATTAGCGTATTTTCAATGTGTCAATTTGTATGGGAATTGAAATGTTTTCGGGCTGTTTTCATACGAAAACATGAAAGTAGCCCCAAATTACATGATTTCCCTCACTGTGAACATATTATTAAGTCAGTTTACATTTCCGGTTACATATTGTAAGAAAAGATGACATTTTAAAACCACATTTTAAGAAAGGACAATTGAGAATGGCCCTTGTTATTATTTCAATAAATGACCCTTGTTATATTTTAAAGATACATAAATGGACTCTGGCACGTGTTTTGCCTTTACCTCTTGATTTTTTTCCACTTTTTAGGCAGTCAGTGGCTTTTCAACTGGTGAATGTCATTGTTCGTGACTGCAGTCTCAGCAGCAGTGTGGATGATGATGACTCTTTCCTTGTCTCTGACAATCGGATATTCTGCGCGAGATATCATTATACGAGTACATAGTTGTTTATTTGAAGTATGGAAATTCAAGCTCTCTAAGGCTGCACACACACGGTCTATCTATGGATTGCAATCCATGAAATTCACATTGATTTTATTGGATGAGAATCCAAATACGCGCGTGTATGGGTTCATTTGCAATAACGAAAAACAATTTATTTTTGGATTGCAATCCATAAAATGAATTTTCGTTCTAACAAATGAACGCATTTGACAGAACATCCATTTTATGGACTGCAGTCCAAGGATTGTCCATGTGTGTGCGGCCTAACGGTTCACATACATACATATTATATATCCACATACTCGGATTGACCGTGTGTGTGCGTCATAATAGTAGCGCAGATATTTTTAAATGGTACAGCCAGTGGTAAAACACCCCTCCTTGTACGTACTTATTAAAAATCTTCGGTTCCTAAGCGGTTGGTGGATTTCCTGGCGCATCTACAGAATGGAATCCGAGGAGAACCTCTAGAGCGATGGATTGTAACGTTTCCTAACTGCGATATTTTTGGAGGAAACCATGCATTCCTCCCGGGTTATATTAGTGATGCCATGCCTATCCTCTGGGCTTTTAGCGCCATTTTATTGGATTTGATGGATATTGTGGAAAAAAAAACCTGTATATTGAAACCGTTGCAAAGTCCTTTAGTATGCATTTTCCTATATGTATATTGATAGGGAAATCAGATAAACAACAGTTATTTTTCCATCGTTTTGTGAAAAATTAAAATCGCATCTCTCCACAGCTGTAACTTCTGAGCTTTGGCCGCAATAGAGGCTTGAAATTTTAACCTAATATGGGCTTTATCTATACAGGGTGTCCCGCATTGGGTGGTCAGTACTGTTAGGGTTGATAGCGCAACTTGTTTCAGCAAGAAAATGACCAATACAATCGGAATTTTTTTTACCGTTACCTTGCTATCGCTCTTTTTGTGAAAGTCATCGAAAATCGTGACTTTTCACGCAAAATCGTAATTTGCAGCACTCCTGATGACTAAATCCAGGATTTGATTTCAGTTTCAGAAACTACATAAAATTTCATAAAAACTGAAGTTTTTCCTGTTGCCAACATTATCGGTACTTTCAAGATACAGTTACTCAAACTTAACCGAAATTTTAAAAACGATTTTTCATCGAAAATTCAAACAGTAATTGCATAACGGTGCTTTATACGTACAATTCTGCAAAGTTGATAAAAGTTGCTTCAACATGTTGGCTTTCCAACGGTATATCACTATTCTTATTTACATTGCAGAATTTTAGGTAAACACGCATTGAATGGTAAAAATCATGGCTTCAGTGGAATCGTTAACAATTTTCCCTTGACTCGAAAAAAGACATACAAAAGTAATTATAATTCGGGATAGAATCTCGCTACATTATTTTGACCAGAACTGTAAGATATTTGAAATTTGGTACATTGTTTGGCAAATGCAACGGTAGTTATAACAGTTAAAATTTAATATTTGCTATTTATGGCAGATAGACGGGTGCCCGCTCATAATGCGAGACCTATCAAAGAATATTTGGAAAACGAATTTCCCGGAAAGTGGATTGGCAGATTTGGGACAGTTGCGTGGCCTGCGACAAGTCCCGACCTTACTCCCCCAGATTTTTATTTATGGGGTAACTTAAAAAGCAATGTCTATTCCGAGCCGATTGCCTCCCGGGAACAGCTGCTGCAGCGAATTAATGATGCTTTTGACAACATAAAGGAAACCCCTCCTGAAATCCTTCGGGACGTTTCTTCCATGCGCCGAAGGTGTCGAGTCTGCATACAAAATGGAGGAGGCCAATTCCAGCAGCATTATTCCAATTCATCAAACAGACCCATTTAATCATTAGTTAATATTTTTAGGTTATTGGTTCTTTCTCATATTCAAAACTTTATTTTCATTTGTATTTAACAAATTTTCAAAATTGCGATAGTATACGTACAATATAAAAAATATATGAATAAAATTTCAGTTTAAATAATCCGATGACAAAATAATTACCTCGTTTTTTTACATTCAATATGTGTAATTCCAAAATCCCGTAATCTAAATATGAAAAGTGATATACCGTTGCAAAGCCAACATGTTGGAGCAACTTTTATCAACTTTGCAGAGTTGTACGTATAAAGCACCGTTATGAAATTACTGTTTGAATTTTCGTTGAAAAATCTATTTTAAAATTTCTATTAAGTTTGAGTAACTGTATCTTGAAAGTGCCGATAATGTTGGCAACAGGAAAAACTTCAGTTTTTGCGAAATTTTATGTAGGTTCTGAAACTGAAATCAAATCTTGGATTAAGTCATCAAGAGTGCTGCAAATTACGATTTTGCGTGACAAGTCACGATTTTCGATGACTTTCACAAAAAAAGCGATAACAAGGTAACGGTAAAAAAATTCCGATGGTATTGGTAATTTTCTTGCTGAAACAAGTTGCGCTATCAACCCTTACAGTATTGACCACCCAATGCGGGACACCCTGTATACAAGTTTGCCACATTTCAATATTTTTCACTAAGGAATTTTCGAGCTCTAGACAATTTTTGATTAGAAACACAAAAGTGCGATTTGGGTAGCTTTGACTCTCGAACGCGGATAGATAGGAGGGCCTTGACATTTTGAGGAAATGTAAGCGGCAAGTAGCTTCATACAAACTACAAGTGTGCCGATTTAGAAAGATCGGTCAAAGTGTTCCGTAATTATCGAAAACATAAAAGTGTGATTATCTGCCAAATTACATTTTTGTTTATTGGATAAATTTTATGGACAATTTTTGATTGGAAAAAAATATAAAATATGGAGGAAATGTGAGCGCTAAGTAGCTCTTCAAGTGTGTTATATTTCAGAACGTTCGAAGTTATCGAAAATGAACGTTTACCAAATGAAAGTGCGATTTATCTTGCTAAACACACCTTTTAAAATTATTTAGGTTCCTGTACGTGGCATTTGAAATATGAAACGTCAAAAGTTGACTCGGAGAGATAGCTATTTGTGACTATGGGCTCTCGTCCACTGGAAGCGTAAACTTGAGCGACGCGGCGCTCCAGCGGCAAAGCTTTCACAAAATGTGCGAAAAAAAGCTTTTACTAGTAAAAGGTATAAGCACACACAATATTCAGAAAGCTTTTCCATTGTATTGAATGGAATTTTTGTTTATTTTGCATAGTTACGCCATATTTTGCTTGGTTACGCCATTCAAATTCGGAAAAGCTTTACGCCTGCCGTCCATTACCTGCTTCGAGCGGCGCGGCGCTCCCGCGTTTAAAGCTTTTCCGAATTGTAATGGCGTAACCAAGCAAAATATGGCGTAACTATGCAAAATAAACAAAAATTCCATTCAATACAATGGAAAAGCTTTCTGAATATTGTGTGTGCTTATACATTTTACTAGAAAAAGCTATTTTTCGCACATTTTGCCGCTGGAGCGCCGCGCCGCTCAAGTTTACGCTTGCAGTGGACGAGAGCCCTTAAACGCGGGAGCGCCGCTCCGCTCGAAGCAGGTACTGGACGGCAGGCGTATTGGTGTTTTGGAACAACGGAAAGGCAATGTTAGTAACTATTTAGATCATATAAATGGAACGTACTCTGGATATTCTATGCGAACTGAAAATGCAATTGGAATAAGGCTTTTCCCTTTCGATAATTGAATTGACGTTCGATTCGTTTTGAAATGTAGTATTGCCAGAACAATTGTTAATTGTCAATGTTTGTTGCTACTATTTGACGCGAGAAGGCATACTGGCGCTATGTGCAATTAATCGATATTTACTGCATGTATTTTGCCATTAAAATACAGAAATATTGTTGCAGTTAAAAGAGTTTGGGAGCATTACGCTATCAGCTCCCACAAGAAGAATTTTCTTGTTCTTGTTACCTACACCAGCGACACTTATCTTAACGTCCGCCATATAGCGGACGCATAGCGGAAAATATCGGAAACACAAAAGTTCCCCCCTATGAGAACGGATAGCAGAATAAGCCAGAGTTTGCATTTATCCAAGGTTACCGTTAACAAGGCATTTTAATATGAAAAGTTTGCTAATGTATGGTAATTATTGAAAATAAACGGGTTTTGCAATTAATAGAGTCGCATATAACGGAGTTTTACTGAACGCAGGCGCGTACGCAGTAGGGGGTTTTGGGGGTTTAAACCCCCCCCCCCCCCCCCCCGAAATGTTGACAAAAAATTCCAAGTGCATATTATTGAAAAAAAATTATATGCATACTTACGTTCGGAAGCAGCACAAGTGAAAAAATACACATTGCCAGTTTTTGATGAAAACAGGAGACACAAACTAGAAAGAATCTATGGTTTGTTTCTCAAGTTTATGTAGAACCCATAACTTTCTCGGAAAGACGCAGTCATCAGACACGAAACTTTTCGCAATGATTCGTTATTCGAAGGTATTCATCCGCAATCGAGAAATGGAGCATAATGTACGATGCGGTGTTCGCTTACGCATTTATTTGATGTGATGAAAAATAACATTTACTGCTAAATGGATGGACATGCACGTACGTGAATGCATTTGTGTCTAGGTAGGAAATAAACTCCGTTATCGAACGAAATACATATTTGTAATTTGTGCTGTAGATTTCTGAAGTTGAAGACGTATGCACCGCGATATTTTTTTCTGTGAATTGTGTAATTAGTGAACAATAATGATCCCGAACAAAATAACGACATTTTTTAAACCAGTGGCATCTTGTTCAAGTAATGTTTCCGAAAAGCAATCTGTAGAAAGTCCTCCGAAGAAAAGAATTCATGTGGATACGCAAACTTCACAGGTGAGTTACTGAAAAATCGTTAAGAATTTATAAAATAATTTATCGCCGGCAACAGGTTCCCCGTAACGAAATTAGTAGCTTCTGTCGGCGGCAGCTGGACGACAGCGAAAAAAGGGACCTCCTTGAGAATCTATGGGTTCCAGACGAAAGTTTCAAGTTTCCTGTTTCAGGCGAGCGAAATTTGAAATTTCAGCATGCATGGCTTCGGTCGTATCCGTGGTTGTGCTACTCTGCAGCAGAAGATGGAGCATATTGCCGGTGTTGCGTCCTTTTCGCACAGAAGCCTGTTGGAAAAGGCCAAAATCAAAAAACAAACCAGCTAGTCATAACCCAATTTAGAAATTGGAAAAAAGCATTAGACACTTTCCGAAACCACCAGGAAACAATTTACCATAAAGATGCTTGCATTGATGCGCATAATTTAGAATTGATTTTCAAAAACAAAACCCAAGATATTGTGGAAGAACTTGACAAAAGTATGAATAAAATCCAGAATGCTAATCGGCAAAAATTGGGTCCAATCATTCGTGCCGTTATTTTGTGCGGCCGGCAAGGACTAGCTTTAAGGGGTCATCAAGATAATGGTCCACTTTCACTTAAATTGCCGGTAGAAAATGATGGTAACTTTAGAGCATTACTCCGATTCGCGTATGAGAGCGGTGATAATGATTTGAAATTTCATTTGGAGACTGCTGGGCGGAACGCAACTTACTTCAGTCCGCGAATCCAAAATGAAATAATTGAAACTGCTGGGAAAATAATAACATATAAATTAGTGAAGCGCATTAATGAGTGTCGATGTTTTGCTGTCCTCGCCGATGAAACTACAGACGTTAGTGGAATTGAGCAATTTTCGCTTTGTGTGCGGTACGTTGGAAAAGTTGGAAATGAATACTCGATTCAAGAGGATTTTTTAAAATTTGTTCCTGTTGAGGATATGACTGGTAAAGGCCTTGCAAATACCATACTTAGCACCTTGTCAGACCTTGGGATTGATGTTTTGGACTTATGCGGCCAAGGTACATACTTACACAAATTTTTTTATCTAATAATTTTAGTCAATTTTTGTTTTTCCAAATTAATTTTGCATTACGTTGTATTTTTAATAGGATACGACGGAGCAAGTTCCATGAGTGGAAAATTTAAAGGATGTGCAGCTGAAGTTAGGAAGATACACCCCCAAGCTATTTACGTCCATTGTGCAAACCACAGCCTAAATTTGGCAATCACGCATGCTTGCGACATTGCACCTATCCGAAATTGTATTGCAACAATTAAGTCGGTCGTTAATTTTTTTCGCCGATCTACAAAAGCTGGTGGCATTTTGACAACCAAAATTAAGGAAGCTCGACCAAATACAAATCAAACTCGTTTACTGAAGTTTTGCGAAACGCGGTGGGTGGAACATCTCGACTCTTTGCAACTATTTTCGGACGTATATGGAAGTATTTGCTTGGCGCTTGAAGAATGCGATAAGCAAACTAAAAAGGTCGAAGGAGTTCAACCGCATGCATTACTGGCAGCAATTACAACACCTGAGTTTGTAATTGCGTTAGGAGTTTTGAAACCCGTCTTCAGTTTGACCAAACCACTTAGCCAGCAATTGCAGAGGGAAGACTGCGATTTAAGCCTTTGCGTCAAATACGCAAACGACTTAAAAGAGGAAATAAACGAAATGAGACGAAACTCAGACGAATTATTTCACAATATTTTTGAGGGCGTTGCGAAAACAGCTGAAGAGGTCGGATTCGAAATCAAAATCCCCCGAGCTGCTAAAATACAAATATTTCGGGAAAATTCTGAAAGTCCTGAAAAATATTATCGGCAATTTGTGTTGATTCCTTTCTTGGACCACTATCTAAGCGAATTGGACTCTAGATTCCTTAGGCATCAAGATATTTTATTAAAGATTCAAGATCTGCTACCAGTAAACTCGGAGAAGTTGACATCAGAAGGAATAAAAGCGAGTGTAAGAAATTTCGAGACTCAGTGGCCCAACAGTATCACTTCTAGCGAAGAGTTTGAAGCTGAGCTGACAATGTGGAAACGGTATGAAAACTTGACTTATTGAGACTAAATATTGGAATTCTCAAAAAAAAAAAAACAAAATAATTTCAGATATTGTTCAAAAATATCGGCGGAAGCTCAACCGAAAAGTTTAATCGAAACATTAAACATTTGCAATGGGAAGTTCTATCCAACGATTCATAGATATCTTCAAATAGCAGCCACTCTACCAGTTTCTGCTGCACCCACTGAAAGATCGTTTTCGACTCTTCGAAGACTGAAGACGTATTTAAGAAACTCTACTCAGCAGGACAGACTAAATGGTTTGGCTCTATTAAATATTCATAGAGATATAGAGGTAACCAGTGAACAAATTTTGGACCACATGGCAAGCATGCCAAGGAGACTGAATATTCTTCTCCAATAGATCTACCATAAATACAAAATATACGTGTGAATTTCAGTTTTTTTTTTCGGACAACTCGATGAAAAGTTAGATCAAAACCCCCCCCGAAAATTTTTCCTGCGTACGCGCCTGACTGAACGCGAGCATATATACCAAAAAAAAAACTTAAATATTCGAGAAAAAAATTATTTGGGCATATACGGGTAAGGTAACCTGTTTTGCAATCACAGTCACAATTCAGTGTAAACTAAGCGTTAATGGTAAATCAAAGAAATTATAAATATCTAAATACGTGAATGTTTCCACTACGTATTCGCTAAATGCAACAAAAAAGGAAGGAAGGAAGGAAAGAACAGTAGTAGCCAAAAGTTGATTAAATACTCATGCATATCCCGAAATCACAACTGATTGGTTTGATTGCACTATAATAGGTATAGTAAATTTCCAGAATACATATGTAGTATTCCACATTCCATGATTGCAACGCTCTACCTACTAATGAGCAAATTAAACCAGGCACACATATCAACATGTTTCCAATATTCTCAATTATCATTAGTCGTCTGCGTTAGTATGCTATTGAAAATTAGCAAGGGATTTTGTGCAACAACATTAATGTAGCTAGCTGCCAGGCCCTTTGACTTTGAGTGCCATCTATAGATAATTTGTTGTCATGAAGAGATTAAACGTTACAAATTGCATTGATTATGTACGATTTTTGCATGGTACAGGTACTGGAGTGTTCTGACTAATATATTTATCGTTTAATTAGACAGTTTGATATGAACACATACATAATATGTACACTCCCAATCAATAGAATAGTTCCACTTGAAAAATGGCTGTATCTCGGTAAGTGGTAACGGTATTTTCTTCAAACTTGGTGACTATATTTTCTGTAACCTGCTTGTTCTTTCAATAATAGAAAGTCTCAAATCCGGAGTCCCGTTAGGATTTTCTTACGAGAATTCTTAAAAACAGTACAAACGGTTAAGTCAATAGGATAGTTCCAGTGGAAATAAAACATCAAATAACGGTACGAAAGGATAATTTTACTTCGAAAAATGTAGCTGGTAATAAGTAGAACTTTATTTAAGTAATTTGAGCTCAATAAGTTAATCTGGGATAGAATTGTATAGGTTTTAACGGCAAATTAAGCTGATTTCGTCCAAAGCGCCTCTCAACGTCCGCCAAAGAGCTTCTTAAACTATCGTCTAACGGTATAGATCTTCCTTGTCATTCATTCCCACACATTTTGGTGATATTTAGACTTAGGAAGTATGAAGGTCTTTCCATAACCTTGATTAGTTGGTCTTGAAATCAATCTTTTATCAGCCTTGCATCATAATTGGTGTTAAAATCTTATAGGAATGGCATGGAACATGTCGGAAGTTTTAGGCAACACATAAGGAAGAATATCTTTAAAAGCCTGGGTACTCTCAATACCTCTAATTTAAAAAAGCTCAATAGTTCCATACCAAGATATTCAACCCCAATATAGAAACTGTATGGATTAGTCGTTATTTTTACTGACGGAAAAGATTAAATCTCATTGGTTCAGATGGATCTAGATATTATTTCCATGATTTGAGCAAAAATAAATTAATTTTGTAGACATATCACTCAGAGTAAGAAATGTCGATGTATGGGGTTGACTATCTCGGTGTGGAACTATTAAACTTGTGGAAATTAGGGATATTCACAACGTCCATTCTTACAAAAATATTCTGGGTAATATAATTCTTAAAATTACCAACATTTTCCATGCAACATCTTTGAGATTTTAACAAGATAATTGCGTCAATCATGGAGCAAGAGTGATAAAAGATTGGTTTCAAGACGAATTAATCAAGGTTTTGGAAAGACCTCCCATACTTACTAGATCTAAATACCATCAAAAATGTGTGGGGATGAATGACAAGGAAGCTCTATACCGTTAGACGATAGTCTAAGTACACTCAAGATCTTGTGATAACGTTTCGAGGAGCTTGGGGCGAAACTAATTTAATTTACCGTTAAAACCTATACAATTCTATCACAAATTAACTTTTTGAGCTTAAATTACTTAAATAAAGTTCTGCTTATAACCAGCTACATTTGTTAAAGTAAAATTATCCTTTCGAACCGTTATTTGATGTTTTATTTCCACTGGAACTATCCTATTCACTTCACTATTTGTACTGATTTAAGAGTTATCATAAGAAAATCCTAATGGGACTCTGGATTTGAGACCTTATGTTATGCAAAGAACAAGCAGGATACTGGAACCGTTATCACTTACCAAGATACAGCTATTTTACAAGTGAAACTATCCTATTGATTGGGAGTGTATGTAATATGCTAGCTATTAGAAAGATATGTACTCTATTATTGTTGCTGTTTATCAGTAAATGCGAAATGTGAATGGATTTGTTGATGGGGAAATACTTATGGTTCTAGTATATAATACCTAGAATTAAATTGATTATCCTGATGAAGTCGATAAGTGTGATTGGTAAATGCACTGATATTCTTAGAAATTTTTTTTTGTTTATTAATTTTAATTTTTTTTAATCATTTAAACTTGAGTTTGTGAGTAGAAGCCCTTTTCTAGAAGCGCAATTGCGAATAAAGAGACAGTTCTTTCTTAGGTAAGGGCACTTCATTTCTTGTATTGCACATCTTTAAAAAATGCTGCCCCACTCGGGGGTGGAATAGTTTTTTTTTTCTTTTTCTGCACTTATACGTATACCTTGCTTCGGATGAAAATTCTATGCTGTATTCATTTCAACTCCTTGAAGACTTCTGGATTCCGTCTTTTATCCTTACCTGCTGAGACATTCAAAGCATGTCACGGATGAATAATTAAATGTCAACTTAAATACCGACAATACTGTTTGATGGTCTTTTCTCTTGAACTTTAATTAATTTTTTTCATCTCTCACCGGTATTTCACGCCACCGCTATCACTCGCCCAGCTCTTTATCGTGTCCCTTTCATATTATTTTCCCCGAGTTGACATTCCTGAAATTTTTATCTTGTGGCTTTCTATACATATTCTCCATTCATTGGACTGTGGCATTCGCAGTGATAAAACCGCATACGAAATTCCTCCTGTACTATCATCTGTAGATATTTTCGTAGATTTGTAGAGGATATAGAAAGGTGTTGTGTCCCTTCCGTTTTGGCCAACAACGGTGAGCCGTTTCCGCTCCAAGCTCCAACAAACATTTTGCCCAAACACCTGCTCGCTTGTCATCCTATTTGAAGCATAGCAAAAGTTCACCATTAGTGAGTGTACGTACAGCGGCAGCGGTTTGAGTGAGAATGTTATTGAGGTGTCGTTAGGCGAAGAAGAACAATGCTTATCTCTCAAAAGTATTTTTCAAGGTGCTGATATCTCGGTATTCAACTAGATGGGATGACAGAGAGTTTGAATTTCAGGAACATCTGCCAGGATTGTCAAAAGGTTGCTGAATGTAATGTTGCGGTAGGAAAAACTTTATTGTTACGATCGATCGAAAGGCGAACTCATTCGATTACTTTTATATTAATTGTCCTGAATGCTGAATCGAATAATGTGATTCGAGATGGATTTCAGGATAGAAAATATTATCAAAAATTGTGTGCGAATGGCAGTTTGTTTGATGAATTGCTGGTTTGCGTAAATTAAATAATTCGTATATAGGATAAAAATAATTGTTACTCTCACCTAACATAAAAAAATACAATATAAGTTGGCAAAAACTATTAAGGGTATGTGGTTTTGATCAAGATTGATCAACAGTAAATAAAATTTAAAAATATACAAGTCTTAATCACAATAACTTCTAATTCTAATTAACTCGTACTGCGCGGAAAAACACTAAGTTATTTTCGGTCGCTGATTCCCAATATAAATTAAGAAAAAAAAAACAAGGAAAAAAAGATGTTGGGGTGGC
Organism: Microchrysa polita; assembly: GCA_949715475.1. NCBI lineage: Eukaryota > Metazoa > Arthropoda > Insecta > Diptera > Stratiomyidae > Microchrysa > Microchrysa polita. The sequence goes on from OX454420.1 coordinate 63,725,343, forward strand.
CCACCCCAAAATTGTTTTCCGCCAAATGGTACCCCATTTTTTGGGGTAAAGACTTTAGAAATTCCTCGATAAAGATTCTTTTTACATAAATGGCACCTTGAACGTAGCCCCCTCCAAAATGAAATCCTTGTTACGTCACTGGCCCGCATAGTAACGCATTGAGGAAGGATCTTCGTTTGGCGTGTTCCTGATACCAACATCAGTTTTACACCTGTATTTATTTAACCAACCAATATCCGTATGTACCGATATCCCGGTTTTTCCTACGATTTTTCTTTTATCAGCTTTTTTTATAACCTGCCCAGTACCGATTTTCTTCCGGTTTCTTAGCAATTGCTCAGTACCGTTTTTATCAGGTTCGTTCGGTTTCAAGCGTCAAAAACCATCAAAAATAGTTTTTTCACTATATCTCGATAACAGTACCGGTCTTATAACATCTGTTAAGTAGCGGCTTTGTTGAGGCTTTTTTTTAGAACCTGTCCGGTACCGATTTTCTTCAGGTTTCTTAGCAACTGTTTAGTACCGTTTTTATCAGGTGCGTTCGGTTTCGGTCGAGATTCATATAATACCGCAAGAAATTTAGCAATTCACTTCGGAAAAATTAGGGCAAAGCTGGATTTTCGCATGTGCCTTGTTTTCAAGGTCCAAAGCAGGACCACAAAAATCCCCGTCTGTACGAGTGCCGCCAGCGGTGCTACAGAGGGTCAAAAACCACCAAAAACAGGTTTCCCACAATATCTCGATAACGGTAATATGCACTAAAAATTGTCGGATGACAAATGTATGGCTCTTATGGTTTCAATAATAAACTGGCACAAGTCGAAATTGAATCGCGCACCTCTAATGATGCCAGGAGGCAAAACTGTATTTTTGACAATGTTTCATGGAACATACTTTTTGGTCTTGTGTTGTCGAAAGGAAGGGTCGTCCGAAAATCCAGCTTTCCCGTATTTTTTCCGATGTTTGGCCCAATTTTTGTTTACTTTTCCTGGGGAAAAGGGCGATTATCGTGACGCGATAATGAAGGTGAATTTGCATATGTGTTATGGGTTTCTTGTTATCCGAAGAAATATTATTTAAATTAATTTGGTGTGCCTGCTCTAGAGTTATACTCCCGTTTTCTGGGAAAATAAATAGTTGTCGAATTGGCGCGGAAAACACTAAGTTCATTTTCGGTCGCTGATTCTCAATTTGAGGTAAAAACGAGACCGAGGCTAATTTCAGGCGCGGCCGAGATTTGAATACCCTTCACTCTCCTCGGGCTAAAAGTTTTTTCAGGCCAACCTATGACTTGTGTTTAATCCTCCCCGCCCATCCTTTTCCTTCCGTTTTCACATAGGTTCCGTGGCGTCGATAAAGCAATATTTGTGTAAAGTTTGGATGGATTAAGTGGAAAATTAAAAAAAATCTCAGAAAACTTTATTGGGGGGGGATGCGGCAGCATGACCCCGTAGCACGATTCCATTTGTTTTGACCTTTTTTGCTGCTTGATAAAGACACATTAATTCAAGGTTTTGTGAAATTGGATGTAAAAAACGTTTCTTAGAAGAAACAAAATGGGGGAAAGGTTTTGTATGATAGCCCCATGACCCCATGGTCCGATTTGATTTATTCGTACATATGTTTTGTGTCATCAATGGAAACACATTTGTGTGAAATTCGGTTGAAATTGGTACACAAATAAAACAGTTTTTCTTAGAAGAACCTTATCTGGGGAGTTGGGTTTGTATGGCAGCCCCATGACCCCATGGTCCGATTTGATACATTCTTACAAATGTTTTGTGTCATCAATAGAAACATATTTGAGCGAAATTTGGTTGAAATTGGTGAGCAAATAAAACAGAAGAACCTAATCCGGGGGGTTGGGTTTGTATGACAGCCCCATGACCCCATTGTCCGATTCCATTCATTTTTACATATGTTTTGTGACATCAATATAAATACATTTGTGTAGAGTTTGGTTGAAATTGATGCACAAATAAAAAAGTTTTTCTTAGAAAAACTAAATTGGGGGGATTGGGTTTGTACGGCAGCCCCATGACCCCACGGTCCGATTTTAGCGATTCAAACATACAAACTGCCTGCAATAAAAAGAAGCATGTGTGCAAAATTTCAGCTCGATAGCTTTTAAACTGGCCGAGTAAAACGCGTAGCAACAGACGGTCATACGGACAGACGGACAGACGGACAGACAGACAGACGGACATCGCCCAATCGACTCAGCTCGTCATGCTGATCGTATATATATCGTATATTTTATATGGTCGGAGATGCTTCCTTCAATGCGTTACAAACTTCATGACAAAGTTAATATACCCTTTACTCTACGAGCCTTCACTCGTAGAGTAAAGGGTATAAAAAACAAAGAAAAAAAAGATGATTGGCCTACCCCAAAATTGTTTTCCGCCAAATTATACCCCATTTTTTCGGGCAAATACGCGTCCAAACGACGTTGTTACACTAAAATAATTTTAGACCGCTAATTCGGATTTTAATGCAAAATTAAAAGCAATTTGTTTTTATGATTTCCCCAGAAGGATAGTCCCCCCGCCCCCGTTTACTTGTGTGTGGTTTGCTATACCGTAGAAACACTGAGGCCATTTAGGCCATTAAGGATTAAATAAATAATTGCTTTTCTAGTTTCTTTTAACCCCTAGTCTGGCAAAGCTTCATCTTCGGCTTGATATACGTTTTGCTTGTTAACCTTTAAGCAATTTGTGACATAACCAGGCGCGCGGCGGTAATTTACTGCCCTCGTCTTTTCCCCTCCATTTGCACTCAACCGTATAACTTCCATTCTCATAATCATGGTAAATTTAAAGAAGAGCATGTCCCAAATAAGCTATCATCATAAAAACATATTGGTGAACAATAAAACAAGTTCTGCAGTTTTAGCGAAGCACGTCACTTCAGTGATATTACACAGAGCACACACATTTTGAACACAAATACCAAAATATACCATCCCCGAACGTTTGATGACCGCTGGAAAGGTATGGAAGGTAAAATTTACCCAACATTTTATTGTATCGTATGTATAACAGTATGACTTAAGAATACATACTTCTCCCACGTCGATCCGGCCAACGGGAGAAAAGCTATGCGTGTTTATATGATCAGGCCGGTAAATTACCGCCCGCGCGCCCGCTTGAAGGTTAAATTGCTCTCAATGGGTGAGGTTATAAAACACAACGTTGCGCAACGTTTCGCGCAACGTTTCAAATCAACCGGCCGTTACGGATCAGAAACTTCTCCCTACAAACAGATCCTCTAAGCGCCCCCTTGCGAGGCATAGCTTGATTGATTGACAGAAATTTACAATCTGCCGTCGAACCGTGCATTTCCGCCCTCATTTATTTATTAAACTATTTATAATCAAAATAAAATGTATCTGCATCTCGTTTAAAACTGGAAATTTTAATTTTCGAGCAAAACGTATCAGCTGTGATGTGTCAGTTGTCACATTTGTCACTTTCCGAGAGATGGCGATGGGAACACCAAGTCTGATCCGGATCTATGCGTTTACAGAACACAATAGGAAACGTTTCGGAAAACGCGAAACGTTACGCGAACGTTGTGTTTTATAACCTCACCCAATCTCGACAGACGTGGAGATGGAGAAGCCACGCGGTTTTTGATCTCACTCGACGAGACCGAAGGAGGATCATGCCTGCATGGAGAAGTCTTTAGCGAATAGTGCAACTTGGAGATAGATACGACCAGGAGACCTTAGTCCCTTCCCATCATTGGTCTTAGACTCGAGGTGGCATCAGTGGCGTGCACAGCCTTTTCATACAGAGTAGGCAGTTATATGATTTTCAGTTAGTGAGGTTTGAATCTTTTTCAAAATGGGGAAAAAAAATCTTGTAGAAATTATTGGAAGAAAATATATCAAATCCTTCAAATTTGCTGCTCCGAAGCCATACCAACAATCTGTGATCGTTAATCTAATACGCATGTTAAAACGAATTACATTAGAGGCCGGTTATTAGAATAACTGCTTAATAGAATCAACCGTTTATTAGAATCAAATTATAAAGGCCGATTGAAATGTATGGGAATCGGATCTATGGTCATTATAGTCAGCAAGTGGTTAGGAACTTTTTTGATTTCTCATTTTAATCTAATTTTTCTTACTCATGAAAGCAGTAAAAAACGCAAGCGAAACAAAGCCTTAAATGAAAATACCTTATAATTATTCAGGGGCGAACCCAGGAATTTATTTCGGGGGGAGATTTGTTTATGCAAGTGACCTTAACCTTAAAATAATCGTTTTTATATATTCCAATTTCACAAATATTTAATTCAAAATATTTAAAGTTGATTTTCATCAAATAAATTTAAGTTCCTATTTTTAAAATACTCCCTTTAGGAAAGAACTGGTTTTGGTAACCGATTGTTACGAAAATTTTTAGACGGAATTACCTTATTGCAAATTAATTTAGTTTTTTTTACATCCATTTAGGTCATACAAAATGAAGACATGTTTAACCCATTTTTCAACGGTCACTATGTATCATATTCTTTTCAATTACTTTATTTTGCATTAATTAAAAAAAAAAATAATAATATCAAAACTAATAAAATTAATTAATTAATTATTTTTGTTATTACACTTAAACGTAATTTTGAATGTCATATTTTTTATTAGTAGTATAGTAAACAGGTGATAAACCTAGTACATGAGATTACAAAATGTGGTGAAGAATTTTTTGTTTTTGTTTCTTATGTTTTTTGGGGTGCTGAGCACCAATTCGGAGCTTCCCACCAAAACTTCGATGCGGAACAGGGTCGAAATCGCGAAAAACCCAAAATATTCGCTGTTTTTCCGTTTTTTGCCTCCTCATTTTGAGACTATTCATGTCTGCGAAATGTTAGAGAGAACATGATTACGCGTCTAAACAGACATAAATATTATAAATCCGTCACAAAAACCGCAAAAAAATAACTATTGCGATACCGCATTTTAAAGATGAATATCGCGTTGGACCCGCAATCATGTTTTCTCTTTTTTCTCTACCATGGTTATGAACAGGTTTTCGGATAAATGTACAGTTTTGAAGTTTTAAGCCAAAAAACGGAAAACTTCGAAAGTTTTCGTTTTTTTTTTTGCGGTTTTGGCCGTTTTGCAACGAAATTTTGGCGAGAAGCTCCAAATTCAAACTCAGCACCCTAACAAACAGACAAACCAAAAAAAAATGTTTCTCCACCACATTTTGCAATCTGAAATCACATAGTCACTACACTATTGATCCTCAGTTTGAAAATCATCACTTTTTTATTATGTCCATATTAGTTATGGTGTGTCAATTTTGTTTAAAGTAATACTTTTGAAAGATCAGTTTCATAATTTCGGGGGTTTTTTCATCCCCCTAATCCCCCGCTTGGGTTCGCCCCTGTAATTATTATTAGTTATACCTAAAGGAGAGATTCTGTGCAACAAAAAAAAGTTACCGAAAAGGGTACGGATCCCATAACTTATGTGTGTATTTATATCAATTCAATTCATTATAGATACTATCCTCCAGAAGTGCAAATTTATTATACATATTCGTTTAATAGAGTCGCCGCCCCCGGAATCAAAAATTGGAGAACCGATGTGATTCTGATATCTGGCGCCTGCTGTAATTTAATTTTTCTAGACGATTTCTTAGTTGATTAAAACTCAAAATTTCCTATACAAATCCTTTCTCCATGTAATTATACATTCGAAAACTGCACTAAAAAAAAATTTCGATCATTTATTACGACAAGAGTATAATCTCATCCACCCCATAAAATGCCACCGTGGCATGCACTTCCGAAATGCACTGGACGAAGAAATTCCCATTGGATCCTGTCAATCAAATGCCGAAGGTCCAAACAGTCCGATCGAACTGAAGGTAAGAGCGTAAAGCATCGGCCCTTCCCTGACGGTATGGTCCCGGCAGATGATGATGTTTCGTGATGATTTTCCTGATACGAAAAAAAAGTGAAATTAGAAAAGTCGGACCATGGAGTTGCCGTAGTAAACCAAATGTAATTTTGCTACAAATATTTTATTGGAATTCTTCTTAGTCAAACCTCACCTAAATATGTTCCTCTCTAAATCACTAGATAGATATTGAAACGGATAGAATCAAAACACTACTAACCATAATAAACTAGTTACTAGCCCGAAAGAAAAAGAAAGTTATCCAAATTGCGCTCGAAAATTGTGTAGATCTCGTTTACTCTTTAAATTCTCCTTCAATTAAATTGTGACGATTCATTTTTCCCCTAGACTAGACTAAAAAAAAATAAACTGCTACAGTTTCCAACTCTTTAGGAACAATCGAGGCCCTCATTTAGCTTATTTTCCTAATTGTGTAAATTCTCTCATTCTTCAAAACATCAAACCTGAATTTCAACCGACTTTTGTTCATATTTTTTCAACTCCCGTAAAACATCGTTGACGGTCCGATAAGCCAACCAAATAACAACGAATAGGGTCAGTTAAACTTTTTTTTCTGCAAGTACGAAAAAAAAACATCCCGAAAACTTTGATAAAAGGCATAACGAACGATGACGGACGGCTATAGAAAAAGGACGATGAACGACGACGTCGTATGCAGCACGAAAAAAAAAGATAATTTTCGAGGTTTATTTTCAGATTGAACGTAATTGGTTCGATTTAAAATTCCATCTGCTCTGTTAAAGTTTTAATGAGAAAAGACGGTTAAAGCCATACCTAGAGCGATGTCGACTGGTCTGGTTGCGGGAGCGAAAAACGTGCTGATTTTGGTGAAGGGCGTTAAAGAGATTTGCACAAGAAAAGCAAAAAAAAGTTTTAATCCTCTTAGGAGCGTTGGTGGTTTCCAAGAACACGAAGATGTCTGTTTCGACTGAGTGCTAAATAGTTTAATGCACTGGTGGAAAGTGTATTTTGTCAAATGTCAAAGAGAGATTTCAATCGTTTACATGAAAGCTGTGCGGTTGTGCCGCATTCGGAATGCTCGGGAGTATTGCGTACGCATTTTTGATTTATTATACATATTAACGTTTGGTTACGATTTTCAACTATTCAATTATGTACTTGATCCTTGTGAAGCTAAATTTATCACTTCACATACTTGGATCACTTCCTCAAGAACATCTTGAATTTTTATAAACACATCTTCAACATCCACCCCATAGTCATGTTTTGAAAAATATCCATACACCACACAAAATTCCAATAATAACCGAAACATTTTTTCCGTGTCAAGATATTCAGTTTGCCGACATTTATAGCATATTGAAATAATACCAGCTCGACCAAATATGTAATATATGTACATACGAGTCCATATACAAAACGTATGATAGCAATAAATCCTCCCCGGGGGCCAAAATAGGTTACATAAAACATTTACCTCATTCTCATATTGACACTTGTCGCTTTCATGTCGCATTCACCAAGAGAGGATATAACATTTCACTTTCATATTTTTTCCATGTCATGCCGATAATGTATTCCCCGGAAAATAAATTGAAGCGCTTTCTCTTTGCGTCTCATGTTCCTGAAACAACACATTCATACTTTCGGGAAGTGAATTGCGCTTCCAAGGATATTATGATAGATAGATGGATGCTTTGAGAAAGGATACGAGTATAATGTAGCTGCAGATGGCTGAAGTTAATCTTTTTTAGATTGGTTATCCGGAAAGACGCCACCGATTATCGTAAATTTATTTTAAAAAACGTTAAACGATGCAATGCGCAATATGGAGTATTAATATATTCAAATAAATGACTACAGATAGGTTTCAATATGAATAATCGGATAATTTACTTCATAAATTAATAATTTGTCAGCTGAACACAAGACGAAATGTTACATATATGAATAAATGCAATGCATTCGGTCATTTAATTTATTTAATTGAGGTTTTCGTTTCAAAATGATTCTCACCGATGTTACAGGTTCAGAGCTTTGTAAAGGGACTATGGCAAAAGCTCGCGCAATCCCATATCTTCCCCATCCTTGCATTGACAGTTCATAATACCAAATGGCTGTTTTGATCGCATTTACACGCGCAGCCATTTGACTGACTGTCAAGTTTTGAAATTCAATATATACACTCCCAATCAATAGGATATTTCCACTTAAAAAATGGCTGCATTTCGGAAAGTAATAACGGTATTTTCTTCAAACTTCAAAGTTCTACTCATTACTAGCTACATTTTCCAGAATAAAATTATCCTTCTGCACCGTTATTTGATGTTTTATTTCCTCTAAAACTATCCTAATGACTTCCACATTTGTACTTGTTTTTTAAGAATTCTCGTAAGAAAATCCTAACAGGACTCCGGTTTAAGACCTTGTGCTATTAAAAGAACAAGCAGGCTACTGAAAATATTGCCACCAAGTTATTACTTTCCGAAATCCAGCCATTTTTAAAGTTGAACTACCTATTGATTGGGAGTGTTCTAATGGAATGCCTATTTAGTCCTTTGTAAACTTTTCAATGCCAAAAAAAAATTAGCAGGGATAAATGTGAGAAAGATATTATCGTAAGACAATGTGCCAATTAAACAAATCGTACAACTACCTCATCTTGACACAAGTTTGAGAAGAAAAAGAAAACTAGGGGGCTTCGCTCGCCAACCGCCGGAGCCGATGCTAATTTCGGGCGCGGCCGAAATTTGGATACCCTTCGCTTGGGCTAAAAGTTTTTTCGGGCGTACCTATGACTTGTATTTAATCCCCCTCCTCATTCTTTTTCTTCCGACAAAAGTTTTGGGCTTGGTTGAAATAAGTGGGCAAATAAAAATATTTACTCGGAAATTTTATTGGGGTTGTGGGAGCATGACCCCACAGTACGATTCCATTCGTTTTTAACTTTTTTGTTGCTTTGGTAAAGACACATTAATTCAAGGTTTTGTGAAATTGGTGCAACAAATGTTTCTTAGAAGATCCATTCAATCTTACATATCTTTTGTGTCATCAAGAGAAACACGTTTGTGTGTAATTTTGTGGAAATTGGTGCACAAATAAAAAAGTTTTTCTTAGAAGAACCTAATTTGGGGGGTTGGATTTGTATGGCAGCCCCATGACGCCATGCTCCGATTTTATCCATTCTTACATATGTTTTGTGTCAGCAATAGAAATACATTTGTGTGAAATTTGGTTGAAATTGGTGAACAAATAAAAAAGTTTTTCTTAGAAGAACCTATTTTGGGGGGTTAACTTTGTATGGCAGCCCCATAACCCCATAGTCCGATTTGATCCATTCTCGCATATATTTTGTGTTATCTATAGAAACACATTTGTGTGAAATTTGGTTGAAATTGGTACACAAATAAAAAAGTTTTTCTTAGAAGAACTCAAATTGTTGCTAGGTTGCTAGGTTATGGCAGCCCCATGACCCAGTGATCCAATTTGAGTGAATCAAACATACAAACAGCCTGCAACAATAAGAAGCACGCGTGCAAAATTTCAGCTCCGTAGCTTTTATAGTGGCCGAGAAAAACGCGCTGATACAGACGGACAGACGGACAGACGAACAGACGGACAGACAGACAGACAGACATGCAGACGGACATCGCCCAATCGATTCATCTTGTCATGCTGATCATATATGTATACTTTTTATATGGTCGGAGATGCTTCCTTCAATGCGTTACAAACTTCATGACAAAGTTAATATACCCTTTCACTCTATGAGCGAAGGGTATAAAAAAGATAAAAAAACGAGATACACTTCACTCTCCTCGGTCAAAAGTTTTTGTCGGGCGTACCTACGACTTGTATTTAATGCCACCCTCCCTCTTTTCCTTCCGTCTTCACAAAAGTTCCGTTGCGTCGACAAAACAATATTTGTGTGGGGTTTGGCTGGAAAAAGTGGGCAAATAAAAATATTAACTCCAAAAATTTTATTGGGGGATGCGGGGGGATGTTTTGACCTTTTTTGTTGTTTTGATAAAGACACATTAATTCAAGTTTTATTTTTTAAATTGGTGTAAAAAAAATATGTCTTAGAAGAACCAAAATGGTGAGTTGGGTTTGTATGTAAGCCCCATCACCCCATGGTCCGATTTAATCCCAGTCTTGCATATGTTTTGTGTCATCAATAGGAACACATTTGTGTGATATTTAGTTGAAACTGGTGCACAAATAAACAAGTTTTTCTTAGAAGAACCTAATTTGGGGGGTTGGATTTGTATGGCAGCCATATGACCCCATTGTCCGATCTTACCGATTCAAACATCAAACTGCCTGCAGCAAAAAGTCTGCAAAATTTCAGCTGCGTAGCTTTTAACTTGGCTGAGTAAAACGCGTCGCGACAGACGAACAGACAGACAGACGGACAACGTATAATCGACTCATCTCGTCATGCAGATCAAATATAGTATACATATTTTATATTGTCGGTGATACTTCCTTCAATGCGTTACAAACTTCATGACCCTTACCCTTATACCCTCATATATACTCGTTCACTCTACGAGCAAAGGGTATAATAATTTGTTTTAGGTTGAAATCCCAAAAATTTCCCTGTGAAGCTCGGCAGAAACTAAAAGGTCAAAGGATGGATATTCCTCAACGCATTGTGGCATGGCATTTAAAAAATTTGGGGGAGGGGGGCACCTCTAAACCGAAAAAAGCCTCCGGACGAGCTAAGAAAACTGCGCCTTTGGAAAATCGCTTCATCATTTTACTAAGCTGTCGAAATCGATTTAACACATCGTCGGACATTAGGAATAATCTAGTTTGAGCAACTAGGAGTCGAATTTCGGCGAGGATGGTAAGTAACAGGCTCGTAAAAGCTACATTACTTGCGCTTAAACTTGTGCATAAACCAGAATTTCAATTAAAAGTCAAGCGAAAACGTTTACGATGGGCTGAGAAGCACATTCAATGGACTCAGGAGATATGGGATGGAGACATTTTTTTAGACGAGTCCAAATTTAAGCTTTATTTAGGCGACGGGAGAATTCTAGTTCAGCGGGATCCTCGGGAATAGTGATGAATACATGGAGGCGCTAACTGTTAAGTTAGAAGGAGTTATAATGTGGGGCTGTTTTTCGGGAGACAAGAGGGACCGAATATGCTTTATTCATTCAAAAATAACAGCTTCGGTCTACCTAAACGTCGTATAAGGCGAGCTGGAGCCTTGCGTGTAAAAGCTATTTGGTGATACCGAAAGATTTGTGTTCCAGCAGGATAATGCGCCATGTCCTACTGCTAAAGAAGTAAGTATTAAATACAAAAAAGTCAAAACTTTAATAACCATATCATAAAATATTACAAAATTTAATTTTTTATTTTTATATTTAAAGGTCAAGAGGTACTTCGAAGAAAGGAATGTTGACGTTTTAGATTGGCCCCGTGTAGCCCCGACTTGAATCTCACCGAAAATACGGGTCCAGCATAAAACTCGAAGTGGTCAAGAAGCGCCCGGACTCCATTCAGACCTTGAAAAGGCTAATAATAGGCACTTTGCAAGCGATTCTCAGAAAAAAACCTGGAAAAACTTATTGGAGTCGATGAATCGGAGATGGGAGCAGTAATCGACGCCAGAAGGGGTCCAACAAAATATTAATGTTAAACTATTATGTCTTAACCCTCGGATGGTTCAGTGGGGTCTGACAGACCCCAGAGAAATTTAATTCTTAAAATTTTCATAGAAAAACTTGTTGAATGGTATTTTGATGCATATATAATTTAAGTATGTATCACATACGTTCCTTTAAGCATGAATTTGTTTGAATTCGTGATTTTGTTAATAAGTTATAGCACTTTGAAAGTGCTCTGGGGTCTGTCAGACCCCACGTACCATTTACATATGTCTTTTTTACAAAAGTAATTTTTCGTTTTGTGGAAAATTTCCAAAGTATGTTATTCGGAAAACGAAAAAATGTAATAATAATAGTCGGGAAGTGTTGAAACTTTGTAATTAGAGTACATTTGGGAAATTAGATATGTTAATTTTGAAAGAAATGGAAAATTTAGGGTGTTTTGAATTAGGGTTTTTTTTAATTTTTTACTCAATTAATTCAAAATTATGCCTTTTTGCCTGGTTTTCATTTATGAGGATCTCCTTTCAATATTGTGTCATTACCTTATGTTTTTTAAGTCAAGACATATATTAATGACTTTTATGAGCGTAAGAATTAGATGGGTATTTTACATAATACAAAAAGCTTCCTCAGCAAACTTGGCTGTACACTTGTCGAACCTCTTCTAAGAAGGAGGAAATCATCGGGCAATATTCCCCGAACCACAGTGCAAAATATTGAAGAAGATTTTGTGCATTGTTCAGCTTGCCCCCCCTGGGTGTTGATGCCCCCGCTCCCCCAATGGGGTCTGATAGTCCCCCAAAGAGTGAAATATGTTTTCTATGCCCACGAACAAATGATCGGAAGACAAAATACAATTGCAACGAGTGCAAAAAGCCAATTTGCGAAGACCATCGAGGAAAAAGCTGTGAAGAAGACTGCTCTAAGTATTGACTAACTTTGGATCCCGATTTAAGAAAAAATACTAACTTTAGCTAAAAAATGTTGATGTACTTATCTTTGTTAATTAGTATCAAATACGGTTTGACTAATAAAAATAAAATTTAAGTTTTTATATTGATTTATTTGTGATAAGTTCAAATTACCCTCAGATTTGGCACCACCCAATTTTTCTTCTACATACTAGAAGCTACTGTCCGAATTCCACTTTTTTTATATACCACTTAATCAAAAGGCTTCACAGTTTCTTCTAGTTCAAACTAATGTCGCAAAAAAGCTAAAATTTAAGTTTTAGAGCAATTTTTGTCTTGGGGTCTGTCAGACCCCACTGAACCATTTACGTATGTAAAATTTACCTGAACCATCCGAGGGTTAAGAACCAATAAAAATATAAATAAACACAAAAAAAAATTTACTTTATTATTACGAAACAATCTTTTTATAGGTAAAAAAATCCCTATTTCTACTTTATCTAATTTCTCCCTCGGAATCACAAATATAATTATTTTTTAGTAAAAATTTGTCTTAATATAGTTTCAACTGACTCAATAACAATCAATCAAATAACAAAAATACCTACCAACTTTTATCATTAACTGTCTTTTATGGCTAAAAAAAGGCTTGAGCAACTTTTTTTTCCCAGCACTGTACATGCAAACTTCGACCTTCAACTTGCAATGTGCAAATATCGTCCTTATTCATAATATCCATACAACGAAACAGATGCAGGATCGGCAAATCCCAAATGCCAGAACCGCGAATTTCCAAAAAGTTTTTGTGACCAGATGCCAGAACCACGAAAGCCGACTGTAGCCTTCGTTTTTAGTGTTTATATAAATTAGTGTTCGGCTAGATAACTAAATATTTTGTTTCTTTTTTTAGAGCAAATTGAAATATAAATCGTTTTTCCTTAAAACTACGAAAATGTAGCCGGTTCTGGCATATTAGTGACTACATGTAATACGTTAGAGCTCATTTTGGAAAACTAGGCACTAGACTAAAAAACAAAAAGGGTCTTTTCTTCTTCCTTGCCTCGTTCTTTATACCGCTCCATGGTTTCGCGTTGTTCGACCTGCGGTGTAGACACATTGCCCGTTTTGGCGGTAATATCTCAGCATATTTCTACAGGTAGCTCTATCTTGGCTCGTGTCATCGCCCAGACCAGTGCGTTATTGTTGCTTTTTCATTTGACAAATCCAGGTGTTCTTCGGTCTGCCTCTGGTCTTGGGTCCATCAAGTCTCAAGTGGAACTTGATATCGCTTTCTTTGCGGGGTTCTCAGGTGGACTCCTTTGAACATGGCAATATCAATCCATTTGTCGGTCTTCGAGCTTTTCGGTGATTGGTTGGTCTATGGAGAAACTGCCTCGGATGTAGCTACTCTTGTTGTGGTCCCTTTTAGTTACACCAACTGACATGCGTAACATTTTCATTTCAGTCGCTGAAATTTATTCCGCGTAACTTTCATACATGGTCCAGCATTCTGATCCATTCATGAGTGCGGGACGTACAACCGTTTTGTACAAATTACCCTTTAGCTTCAGTGGCATTTTCTTATCGGAGAAAACTCCTGAGTTTTCTTAATGGAGTTGTGGTTTCAAAACGGCGTTTTATGCGCTAATTGGGCTTTGGCTAGCCTCTGCCTAGGCCGCCACTTTTACCAACCAACCAACCTGAGTTTTCTCGCCACGTCATCCACCCAATATTTGTGCGATGTTTGACGTCATCACCATGTATCTCCATTGTTTACCATCGAGCCAAGGTACTTGAACATGGTACAAGACTTAAGCTGCTCTCCTTTGACGTGCATATCTGGTATCGGTGCATCTGGGTCTGAGAATGGGAAGCATAAGAGCTCAGTCTTTGTTATACTTACCCTCAGTCCATGCTCATCCAGAATGTCACACCATTTTGTAAGTGCAGCTTGCAAGGCAACGATGTTTGGGCTACTGAGGACTATATCATCGGCAAAAAGAAGAGATATTTCTAGGCCGTCGAATGTACGTGTTAATAAGTAGCACATGATGATGTTGAAGAGTAACGGACTCAATACACTGCCCTGGTGTACTCCGACATTCACCGGGAATACTTCTGATTCACCGGCTGTGCATCTTACCTTAGTTTCTAGCTCCATCATACATGTCTCGTATCATCCTGACGATCAGGATCTCCATTATCCCCCCGCCCCCATTTGAATTTGGCAAAACGGCAAGCCCATAACTCTCTCCACAAATACAGCAGAAGTCTAAATTATGATTTATCGGCACTGGATTTTTGTCAAAAGCGGGATTATAAATGGGCGGGATTTTTTTCCGGATTATGTAGGTATCGCATCGGCAAGAAAGGGTGCCAGTATACTACCCACCAAAAATCAGCTCAATCAGATTCAAACTACGGGCACCTCCCATACAAAGTGACCAACCAGCAATTTCTTCTGCGAACTACTCGTTTGATTAATCGAACACAGTGTGGAAAAAGTTGTATTGGTATTATCGTATTATCATCAACTCTCCTGAAAGTCCAGAAACAAAAGATATGCTGTAATCAATAACAAACTAGAATCGCAATTAGCCTTTTTGACGATTTTTTCCTGTTACCCACGAAAAATAATTGTGCCTATCTTGGTCTGCAGAGGGCTTTAACCCTCGGATGGTTCAGGTAAATTTTACATACGTAAATGTCTGTCTCTGACAAACCCCAAGACAAAAATCACTCTAAAACTTAAATTTTTGCTTTTTGTGCACATTTGTTTGAACTAGAAGTAACTGTGAAGCCTTCTGATTAAGTGGTATATACAAAAGTGGAATTCGGACATTAGTTTTTAGTATGTGGAAGAAAAAATTAGGTGGTGTCAACTTTGAGGGTAATTTGAGCTTATCACAAATAAATCAATATAAAAACTAATGTCTTTACAACATTTTGTTTTTATTAGTCAAAACGTATTGAATACTAATTAACAAAGATAAGTACATCAACATTTTGTAGCTAATGTTAATATTTTTTCTTAAATTGCTATCCAAAGTTAGATACATAATATTTACAGCATTCTTCACAGCTTTTTCCTCAATGGACTTCGCAGATTGGCTTTTTGCAATCGTTGCAGTTGTATTTTGTCTTCCGATTATTTCCTCGTGGGCATAGAAAATATCTTTGCCACTTTGGCCATGTGACCCCTTTGGAGGGCCTGGGGCATGTGACCCTGTGTGGGGGGGGGGGCAAGGTGAAAATTGCCAAAAATGTCGTCAGTATCAAAACACCATTCAATAAGTTTTTCTATGAAAATTTTAAGATTTAAATTTCTCTGGGGTCTATCAGACTCCACTGAACCATCCGAGGGTTAAGACGCTTAGCACTTCCCGTGATTGCGTTAGTGTGTACATATTAATTTTTGCGTGAAATATGACTAAACCCTCCTCAGATATCCTATGTTAGAATGCTTTGAACAATTTCAACCTCCCAAGGCTAGCCTATTTTTTTTGAAACATTTCTCTTGTTGAATTAGTACCCTCACAGTAAAAACTTTGTTGAATTGAATTTCCCATTTAAAATGTAGTAGAACTTACAATTTAAAAAATTTAAAAATAAACAAGAGAGAGGATTTTACACGTTTCTATGATAATGAGCGAAAATTAAAGTTAAACACGAAAATTAGATAAAATATTGTAAAATCACATTGGTCTCGAAATTTCCCAAACAGAAAATGTAAAATCAAGTACAGTGCGTACTCGATAAACCGAAGCCTCGAAACCTCGAATTTCCAGTAATCCGGATCACCTCAAAGATTACATTGTACACTCTATCTGTAGTCCGAATTTCAAGAGCTTCTCTATTCCGAATCTGACTTTTTTATCATAATAACAGTGTCCGAAATAAAAACAACAATTTTCTTTGTTCTTGAAAAAAACAAAATCTAGAATAACAGAGTGAAATTCTTCGAAAATAGAAAACAGATTCTTCAAACAATTTGATTAAATTCGTCCATTTCCTCGAAATTTGGAGCAAATTAAGCACTAGTCCGAATTCCTCTGTAGTCCGGATCGACCCTGGTTTTCAATAGTCCGGATTATCGAGTACGCACTGTAGATTGAATGTAAATCGACAGAAAATGTGTAAAATTACCAAATTATGCGTGTCGGAAAATATTTCCAAAAGGGTTGTATTGAAGTATCCATCTTTGCTATCAAGTGCGACGGGAGTTTTTAGTCCGCTTTCTCGGAGCACAATTTGTAAGGTGAGCTTAGTTTAGTATAAGGGAAATGACAGTGACGATAGCTACTTTAGTTTACCTGAATGGAGGCGGAAACCGCGTATCTGTGACAAATGGATGCCCGACGTGTGTCAAGGGTTTTTTTTCTATTTTTTTTTAAACTATAAAATCTGTTTTCTCAGAACCATCCATAGAAAAATGTAACAAATTGACAAATGAAAATGTTACTTTGACAGGTGAATCATTTAGTTAACAATGTACATGAACCGTCGCATGTTAAAATTTATTTTTAATTAATCCGAATTCCATAATTGGCATAATCATGATAGGGAATGTCGATTGCCAAAAAAGGACTCCACGTTATTCAATTGAAATGAAATTTGTATGGGTATGTACCCAATACACACAGAATACTTTAGTAGAATAACGCCTACATACATGATTCTGGAACCCAATTAAAATGCTAATGCCTTAATGTTTGGTGAACATATAGACGCACGCACATACATACATACTATGAAATGAGTATGTTATGTTGTTGTTGTTGTATGTACTCTTGCACAAACGTACATTTATATTCTGATTTACACGCGACTAGGAACATCATAATCAGACATTTGGTTTAATGGCACAAATATACCATCCTTTTGCCAAACATGACAACATTTATAACAAGAGACTATATTTTCTTAATAGCATAAGTCAACATGATTATAACTTACTGCATAATGTTAGGATTTCTATGATATTAACATGACTATCAAAAGATGTTAATTGCAAACTCAATGCCGCACGTTCTTGTCATCGGGCTAAATAATTACGTTTTCAATTAACAGCAGGTATGAAGATGATACGAGATGATTGTCAACTCCTTCTGAAACTTATATGGTAGTTGTAGCACAGTAGCACAGATGAGATCTCCTCTGTGGTTGTAGGAGTTACTTGGGAAAGTTTTAATGATAGAAACGAGTATAGGTATAGTAAAACTTAGTTATAACGCTCCCGGATATAACGAAGATCCGCTGGAATTTACTAAGATTACTTAACATTATAGCAGAAATCAGTATTGTGAGATAGTCCAGTGATACAATAGGGTTCTCATTGAGCGGCATTACGGCATATGTTCATGTTGTACTAACTTGTGTGACCAATACTCCATCATGCTACCAGGTATGCAGTTATGTAAAAATGTCCTCGAATAAAATCATAACTATCTCGATCACTCATTCGTCGGACCATCTTCAGGTATTACTTCACAGGGGCGGTCTAAGCGTCTTTACGTCCTGCTTTCTTCCTCATTTTGCAGAACATTATTGAATGCTACAGACAAACCACTCACTGAGGCCTATTTTTACCGCATCCAACTCCAGTGCGGGAACGATTCTTAACATTTGCGCTCGGTATTGCAGACGAATCTTCAACTTTAAGTTCATTCACAACCTTTCAGGATCTAATTTTCAAAGTTTAGAGCATATTCTGCATACTGATAATATATACACTTCTCAGTTATTCCTAAGATGCTTTGTCGCCTGACGGGATCAAGCTCCCGCGTATCATTCAGGAGTCTCTAGTCCAATTAAGTCCAATCTAGTACCAACATTGTAGTCTGGCTGGTCTAGCGGTTAGTGCGCGCACCTTCGGTGCACAGGCTCATGAGTTCGAATCTCACCGTGTTCCATGGTGTTTTTCGAACTCACGAGCTTGTGACGGACTATGATCTCACTCAGATGTTAAACGAGTACCCATTTATGGGGATAAATAACACTGCTGAGCGTGATGCTGATCTCATTACCTCAACAAAAAGCAGATAAGATCTTGGAAATAGGATGTCACTAACACATCCTGCGGCCTTAGTCCAATGCTGGATTGTCGCGCCTGTTATTTATTTATTTATTTAGTACCAACATTAAGGTGGGGATTATGAAACATGATCTTTAGTGCCACGTTGTTCGACGTACAATATTTGCTTCACAGTGCCAAACCTATTCTTTCGGAATTTAAGATTAACAAGCAGAATTGAACCAATTTTAAAAACTTGAAGCCATGGCCTATCTTTCGATCTCGTCAGAAGACCTTAAAGGACATTTTTATTCGGTGGAAATGCATAGAAACAATATGGTGGTGACTATACCATAAATTCCTTATTTAGAACTTCTCAATTTAACCCATTTTGTACCGGTACCAGAAATAATTTTTTTATGACGATATCCTTGATATATATTGTCTATAAACACACTCTGATGACGATTCCGAAGAAAAAAAAATTTTCCGATTTGTTGTTTTTGTGTTCTGGGGTGGTTCGAAAACGAACCGTTGGTAAGTAAGCGACATGGTATGTGTTACATGCAATAAGGAAGGTGTGGCGTGGGTTTACATGAAAAAATACAGTTTTTATTAAATTTTATATTTATTTTGGGGTTTGAGGGTTTTTTTCAAAAAAAAAAAACACTTATAAAATCGATATGTTTCAGTCCGTCTGTCCGTTTGTCCGTCTGTCCGTGCGTTCGACTTTTTACTAAATATCTCGCGAACCTCTCAACCGATCGACATGAAATTTGAAAGGTATGTGTAGAATGATCGCAGTCTTAGTTTCGAATACCTTAAAACTTGGCAGGACGAAGATAACAGGGTGTCCCCGAAGGGATGAAAAAGTTGACTTTTTTATTTATTTTTATCGTAGATAGGCGAGTGTGTACTCAAATCAAAGGGTACGACGAGTCAATTTCAAATCAGCTTCTTTTTTCCGGTTTCGAGTAACAGTAACGGAGTTATTGGTCGTTAAAGTTGAGTAACGTAGCAACATTTAGATACACCATGTACCAGCGGTTCGTTTTCGAACCACCCAAATATAGAAGCTCATAAACTAAAAACTTCTTGTGATTCTTATCAAATTATAATTTTAATAGAAAAATACATGCTTTTACTTATTGAATGGAATCGTTTCAATAAATTTCATGGATTTTATATATACTTCTTTTAATTTTGAAAAATGGTCGAAAAAAGATGGTCACCCTATTTTCTAAAACTATAATATATTATTAATAACATATATACCTGCAAATGACCTAAATCGATAGACGACAGTCTAACAGTGCTGATAACATCAAAATAAAGTTAAAAATATAAATTATTCAATATAAAAAAAATTATTGAAAATGGTGGTTCGAAAACGAACCACCAGTACAAAATGGGTTAATGCTTTTCCCCTTTCCTTTCCTTTCCTTTCCTGGTACATTTTAAATGTAGCTATGGAGTGGAGCTATCCTGGTTGCGATATTTCTGGGGGAGAGTATGCAATTCTTCATGGTTAAGGACATATTGTCGAAAAGCAAAGCTTTATCAAAAAACCCCTGGCATAGTCCTTTCTTTAGTATGCTTTTACCTATGGAGGTTGATTTATCGTATTGTGGTAGGAAAAATACATTAAAATCGCATACTTCGACGTTGGCAACTTTTGAACCTTGGAAATTCTCACCAAATATCGACAGTGCAGTGCTCTACAAATCTGCCAAATTTTAAAATTCCGCTCAGGAACTTCCAGGGTATGGACAATTTTCGATTAGAAAACTCAAAATTTCGATTTGGGAAGCCGTAACTTCCGAACGCGGATAGGCAGGGCCGTGCCGTTTGGAGCAAATGTGAGTGCCAAGTAGCTCTACAAGTTTGCCGGATTTTAGAAGAATCGAAAAGGGTTCCCAAAATATCGAGAATGAACGATTGCCAAACACAAAATTGCAATGCTTTCGCTAAATATCGATCATACAGGGTACAGGAGTTAAACTTTACAGCTTAAAAGCAGACAAGACTGATCACACCGAAGCTCACCGAAGAGCTTATTTTTTCTGAGAAGTCGTTGTGTGGCATGGCGAATGCTGTACACTTTGCTGTACATTTCCCAATGCTGTACGGCAGATCGAAATGCTGCACTGTACAGCAAAATGCTGTACGTTTGGTCAGCTTATTATAATGTCACTATTTCCCGGTTACAACGCTCTTTTCCCAGTCTCATTTTCTTAAAACAATGTATATTGACAAATTCATTGAACACATAGTCTATCTTTACATTGTAATAATCACAAGCAAAACCATGATGCACAAGTTGTTCCGTAACTCACATCAAGGGAAAAATTGCCTGGAAAAGAGAAAGACAAAACAACAATTGAAAGTATAATTGAAGATCTCGTAATTGCATCAGCATCCGTGGACACCGAAGAGAACAAGAAAGAGGCGTCAAGTATGCCAAAAACATTTGCAGTCTTAGTTGTAATAAAGAAGATTCGAGCAATTTATGCGTATAGCATGGGCATAGGGGAAGGATCTTTCAATAAACTGAAAACCTCAGTATTACTGGAGTCTGTTGAAAGTCTAAAACAAAAACAAATATGTATCTGTTTTTTTTTTTTTAACGAGTAATCAATTGATTGCCATTTCCTTACTATTTCATTACATGTATCAATCGAATAATAAATTTTGTCACCTAAAAGGTCTAAAAGGCGTCTATGAATTATATTTTTTGAACTTCCCGGGTATAGCGTTTTCCCGGTTATAGCGTTTTCCCGGTTATAGCGCTTTTTTGGCTTAGACCCCATAGACGAGCGTTATAACGAAGTTTTACTGTATACATCTTAATGGGAGTGGAGACAAACTATTCGCTGAATTTTAAAATTTCATAAGAATATGGTATACGATAGTGGAAGGGAATTTTAAGTTTTTTTTATAAAACAGTTAAAATATGGACGTAAAGTCAAAACCTTTCGTCTCGTGCAAGAAAACATAATAATAATAGTAATATTTATACGTGTAGGTACATAGATACTTCTCTATGATTAAAATAGTTTGCTGAAATTCTTCACTATCCTAGTATTGCGTATACAGTGTACTGTATACATACACTGCGCGACAAATGCTTAGGTTCATGGATATTTTACTTTAAAATGATATAATTTTTATGTAATCTGATCGGAAATAATTTTTAAATAATGCTTTCTCAATCAACGGTTATTTTAATAAATATTGCAATTCTATCAAGCAACTCGCATAGCTAAGGGGATTTTTAAAAATGAAAATCGAAATTTCCACTGCGACAATTGTATAGGTTCACTTACCTTAAAGAGTTATCTCGTCGTGGTGAGAAGTGTTTATGGAAACACTTTTTTTCGCGTTGCACTCTGTGAGTAATATAGTGGATAATGTCAAAAGGAAAGCAACTTTCTGCGGAGGAAAAGGCGGCAATTTCCATACTAACGCAAGAAAGATATTCAAACCGACAAAAATGGCTATACGGATTCAGCGGAGCTCGAACATTGTTAATAATTTTAAACGAGATAGTGAAAATAATGGCCGATGATACGCAGGAGGCAAAAAAAGCGATTTCCGGTGCATCTCGGCGACGTCTCTTAACCCTTCTGTCGGCACGAAGGTCTGGCCAGACCTTTGGCACTATATATCGGTCAAAAAAGAATAGAAGATGAAATCGCAGCGACTTCATACTTTATGATATCCTAGCGTAATATGTTTAGAAATTCGAAAAAATCGTTTGAAGTTTTGAGCATGTTTCTGACGAATTTCAATTTATAATGCTTTTTGATACCCAATAGGTCTGGCCAGACCACCCCATTTTTTTCTGCAGGTCAAAAGTGCAAATATGAAATTCTTTTAAAATTCTCCTATTTATGATGTAATTATGTTATTAAAATTCAGTTTGAACTATAAACAATAAAATATCCTGAGATTTTTCCTTAGGAAGCCGTCAAGTTCGGAAAATATGTATGCCTAATTTTATTATGTTTTGTAACATCACCTAATCAACTGAGATTTGATTCTAGGAAATTCAAACCAGTTTTATTCCGATTGTAATAGTAAGCATACTAAGCTTGAGAGACTTGCGAAAGTCTTTCTAAAGAGATTTCATCAATAAATTTACAAAAAATTGAGGAGGAAATGATTTTTGCGCTTGAAAATTACCTATTTCTTCCACCCATTTCCCTAAATATGCAGACTAATTTTCGGGTAAAATCTACCAACAAAGCGCCAAATATTTTCACAACGATATTGGAATTGAATTATGCGATCAAACTTTCTACTAAATATACGCCATGAAATTAGAAAAGCAATAAAATAAGAAAATAAGGGAAAATCCATGTTTGCACTAATACCACCTCAAAGTATGTCCACTTAAAAACGTTTCCAGTATTGTTAAAAAATGATAGTAGAGAATTGTTAGAATGACTCTACCGATTAAAATTTCACTTTTTCTAAAAAATAAAAAATTTTTCTCAGTAGGTCCAGCCAGACCTATTCGGTATAGAATATGCATAGTGAAGTAGGTGCCGACCGAAGGGTTAAGATAAGCCTCGAATTCGCCCTTTACTGCGCGTAAGCTTGGGGAGAATTTGGGGTTATCAACAAGTGTGAGGACCATCCCACAAGTTCTTAGATCTGCTTCTTGTTGAAACATTTACGGTTAAAGAAAAAAACAGCCCTAACTCCGCAAAATCGCCTACAGCGCCTGGAAATCGCCTCAAGATTCATGAACTGGACATCGCAATGGAGACAAGTATACGGATGGAAAACAGTTTTGTGTGGACGGTCCAGATGGGTTCTCCTACTAAGCCTTCTCCTATGAACCTGTCACACCATCACTTCTGAATAGGTCCCGTTATGGTATGGGGATCCATATGATATCATGGAACTATCGACTTGGTCATCCTACGAGGTCGCCAAACGGGTTCATCTTATAACCCGCTCTTAGCCTTCCGGCGGGCGCAATACTAATCCTAACACGATCGGGCGCAATGCATCTGACAGATTAAGTGCAGAAAATAGGATGAAACTAAGTTTCTGTATATTTTATACTCTTATTTATTGCTGCATTGTCTTTTTTGAACAGTTCTACGAAATTTTAGAATTAAATACTCTCTCACAAAGTTTGATACCCTTCACATTTTCAATTTTCTAAGAAAATTCCGCTTTCAATCGCTTCAATATTTAAAAAACCCCCAACAACTCGACCGCTTAAAAAATGTGATCTTATTTTACCAAAAACACACTATTGAACGATTTGGTGAGCCTAAAAGTCAACACAACATTATTACGCAATGCGAAGAGTATAACGAGTTGAAATTTTCATAGAAAAGAAAAAATAACACCATCGGGCGCAATACATCTGAGAGATTATTTCACCCCCTCCTGCCCCTCAGACATTATGGTAGATAGAAACTAAAAACTGCTTTGGGTAGATGATCGATAAAGATTAAGCTACTGTGAGTTTCAGATCTCTCCCTTTTCATAGCGCTGATTGGCGCAACAAAAACTGGGCACTTAATCTGTCAGATGCATTCCGCCCGCCCGAAGGTTAGAAGAGGAAATCCCTAAGATAAATGTCATGGACGAAGGCGATCCTTGGATATTGCAACATGATCTTGTCCCAATTCATACAGCGAGGGTAGTTAAATCGTTTATTGAGGAGAAAAATGTGACTTTGTTAAACTGGGTGCCCAACTCCCCTGATATTAACATATTAGAAAGCATTTGGGGTGGCTTTTTCGGGAGGTTTACAGTAGTGGTATACAGTACAACCCTAAAGAAGAGTTAATTCATGGAATGAATACAGCTTGGTTTAAAATACCGATATCCGTGCTGCATTCTTTATACGATTCCCTGCTTCGAAGTTTTTATGAAATTATAAATAAAAATGGCGGAAATACACACTATTGAATAACAAAAACTGCTCTTGTTTTTTGTATTTAACCTCTTTGGTACTTTTCTGAAATATTTTTCAGTGAAAACATTATGTAAAACGGTAAAATCGTCCCTGAACCTAAGCAATTGGCGCACTGGAAATTGACTCTTTGAATGAAATAAATTACTGTAATTTAAGGAAAATGAACTGTGGGGACTCAGTCTATCCATTTTCTTTGTGATATGTAATAGTTTCGAAAATAACATTTCTTGAACCGGTAATCTTTTATTTTACCGTTTCCTGGAAGGAAATATGTGTGAACCTAAGCATTTGTCGCGCAGTGTACATTCATATATGTATTTAAGAGTTTTATTATTATATCAAAGTTACGAAATTGATGTTTCAAAGCTATGATTACGCCTCTTCGATTTTCAGAGTGAGTGAGAAATTAAACATTGAAGTTTCCTTCATCATAAATTTTCAAAATTCCATCTTCAACAGACGTAAACACCTAACCTCCACCTCCTATATTTTTTCTCTTATAATCATAATTTTTCACATTTCTTGGATCATCACTTCAAAAAGGAAATTGCATTAACTCATAGCATGACATACAAAATATGATTTTTTTCTAGTTACATATTGATTTTTATAAAGTTGTCGCAGTATACCTACTTCTGAAAGTGAGTGAGAAAATTTTATAAATTTCAGTTTGAAACATTCTGCTTTGCTTTACAAAACAGTAAGACCAGCCTTGCAACAAGGAGGTGGGCAATGTTGAAATGAAAAAACTTCCGCTACTGAAGCGAATGCGAATGTGTATGTTGTGTGCCGGGCTATACGGCAAAGTTTTCCTATTTGAATTATAGTATGCATTTCATTTTCGAAAAGTTGACAAAACTAAGCACCGGGGTCGTTGGTTTTTGGGTTTTTTTCTCCGAAAATTGTTCTTTGTGAATACATCATGATGAATTAGGGTGGAATAATTATCTCGCTAGTACCTAGGATAGTAGCCAGCTGCCTACTACATAGATCCTATAGGCTTACAAGCGGCAAAACCTATAAAAAAAGTAAACTTGTTATGTAGTTCTCGCACGCACAACAAAGATAATAGAGAGTTTTACATTGTCGTTGAAAATATAACGACATGCATATGTATGTAGTTTGACATTTCCATACAAAAATATCGCTTGCCGACAATACGCAACACAATTTTGCATGTCCAAAGTAGGCATGGGGTTATAATCACGACAAATAATATCCTCAATTTCGATTGTATGTCTTGACCACATCAAGAGTAACTACATCAGAGGTAGCTTGTCTTGTGATGACGGTGCACTACTGTACACCAGAGAGTAAACGCGCATCTTTGGAATGGAGGGTAAAAGATGAGGGACGTATGGACAAAAAAATAAGTACACCCTTCTTGTAGCATGCTATTCCTGATTTTGGTTGCATTTATTATATTGTATTACTCGAAATATCTAGTCATTTTATCAATTCGGATACAACAATGCGAAGAGACTCGAAAATGAAGATAACCCTTCCATATTTTATCAGTCCTTGTGACGGTATAAACTCTGAAGTGGAAAATGAGCTTGGCCAAAGTAATAAGCATTTTTCCACAACAGGTTCTGACTTTTCGTAAGGATTTGTTTTTTATTCCACTTCGCGTTCAACTAACGTCAAATTAATAACAACAAAAAAATACTTAAAGGCATTCCAGGCTCGTAGAAAGGCGTTTGGGTTCCAAACTTTGAAACGGCGGTCAATCACGAAATAAATCAGCTGACCATTCTATTTAGTACATATTTCGTTACGAACAAAAGAAATTCCATCCAAAGTACTATAAACTCCATATAAGGGCATCAAGGATAATTGATAACTTTCACTACGGTGAAAAAAATCTCTTGACATTATCGACACTGATCGTGGCAAGTATTGCAAATATCGCATCTCTCCGAAAAGTTAATCGAAGATCGAAGACTACAAGAAGTAAATTCATTTTGGCAAATAGCTTCGAACCGTAAAAAATATTAACGGCGCAACCAAATATTGAGAGGGATAGTCTTTCTTGCTCCAGACCAAACCATGAAAACTATAACGGAATATTTTGCTTTTGTGACGAGATCGTAATAAATTTGAATCTGAAGGACTCCTATCGAAGTATTCTTTCTCTGAGAGAAAAATAATTTGATCTGTGCTACATTAAAGGACCATTTACAATGGAAGCTAAAATATTGGCGTCATTAAAAAAAATCTAATAACCCTTAAATAACAGGCGCGACAATCCAGCATTGGACTAAGGCCGCAGGATGTGTTAGTGACATCCTATTTCCAAGATCTTATCTGCTTTTTGTTGAGGTAATGAGATCAGCATCACGCTCAGCAGTGTTATTTATCCCCATAAATGGGTACTCGTTTAACATCTGAGTGAGATCATAGTCCGTCACAACCTCGTGAGTTCGAAAAACACCATGGAACACGGTGAGATTCGAACTCATGAGCCTGTGCACCGAAGGTGCGCGCACTAACCACTAGACCAGCCAGACTACTACTAATAACCCTTACTGTGTGACAATTCCAGTGAAAGAAATGTTTGTTAAGAGATATATCGCATTATGCTAAAGAATATATACCAGTTATGTGGTAATTTCAGCAGGATAATCATTTCGCACCTGATAAGCTATTCAAGGATTAGCTTCATCAAAATAGAGTGTCATTATTTGCTTGGCGAAGTCGCGTTTGCTGAACGTGAATCCATTCGAAAATATGTGAGACAATTAAATCAATGAATTGGAAAAAGGTATGCCGCAAGGAAGACACAATTATAAGAGTTTTGTTTTTTAAATAACTTGGTATACGGTAACATGCCGCCAAATTATCCACAATAAATCCAGAAGACCGGATTTTTCTGAAAAATAATGGACAATCTGATTAGAAATAATAATGGAAATTATATTTTTGTCAAATCGGATTATATATTTAGTTTGAATTAAATCTTCTTCTTCTCAGTGCCGTTATAGCACCATGTAAAGCCATGGTGCGTTAAATCAGCCGTTTATAGGCAATTTCGAGTCAACGTTACACTGCATATCATATCGGAGTGTATTATACTGTTGCAAGCACTATATATTTCCTATCCACACATGTACGGACATTTTGGACCACTCCGAGATTCGATCTCTGCAACTCAACCAAGTGAGCCACAGAGCGTGTCGAGTTTAATCTAGTTTTAATTAAACTAGTTGAAATGTCCTTAATATTTTGTCCAGCTTCTTTTAGTCGTCTCATATTTGTTTAAGGAAATTTAAATCCATTTTTTTATTTTAAATGGTGATGTACATATTATTTAATTCCTATCCAATTTAGCATCAAAATATTAAAAAAACGATTTTATTTACTTTAAAACTACTTGGCTACAGGGCAGTGGCGATCCTATAGGTAGTGGTTTTAGGGGTTCAAACCCCCTCTGAAGTTAATTGACAATGTATATGGTTTTTGAGTTTGTTGTAAACAATGAGTAGCAGTTCTGGTATGAACGGTGTTTTGGCAATAAGGGTTTGTTTTTGCAGTGGCGGCTAAAGAATTTTTCCTTCGGTCAAAGGGGATTTAGGCAGTTTAAGACGGGCGTGGCGTCGTTCCATATGCAGAACTCGGTCTTGCAGAATTGTCGGGCTAGTTGCTATCGCCCCGTTCAGGATGACTTTTATCGTTTTGAAGACTTGTCATAAAACTAAAGCTAGGGTCACCAAATTGTGAAATCATAAATAATGATCGCTCAAGTTATCTAGAGTATCTAGGCTGTTTGTTGTCAGCTACTGTAGAACAAATACTTCAGATACATTCTTAATCCTTCTTTTATCAACACACAAAATATAAATGTTCAATTTAAATGAAATGCTTTTATTTTCGATGTCTGCCCGAAACCAGATAGTACGGGTTTCCATGTGTTTCAAACGAAGTTCAAAAAGAAACTTTTTTAAAGAATTTTAATTTCGGAGATAGATTTTAACTAAAGTATCATTTTTTAAGGATATAGAAAATATTACGAGCAACACACGATCATTATTATTTCTCTGTATTACGAGTAAGTTTCAGCGTTCAATTTTTGTTTCACCCATAAAATGGGGAAATAATGTTTTTTCGAAAAATTAGATGGCTGGATTTTTCAACCATAGAAAAGAACAAGTCTGAGTACCCATCACGGTACTTCTATTGACCTTTCGAGATTTGTTGATAACACAGCTATACATACAAGGTATTGCTCAATGATGTCATCTTCGAAGCTATTAACTTATTACTCAAATTACACTGGCGGATATCGTTTTACAAGGGCTAAGCTAGGAGCTTTACTTCCAGGCCAACACTGACTTCTAGAAAACCCCTCCCGAAATATTTTTCTGCGTACGTTCTGCTACAGGGTGTTGAGGGAAAATCGTGTGGGTGTACTAATTTTTTGTCCATATCACACATCACATATTTATTACAAATTATTAATTGTAATCATTTCTAAAAACCGTAAATGTTTTTTTTTTCTATTTCAGGTATGAATTTTTAATTAATTTACATGGCTTTGGAAATTCAGTAAGTATAGAATATTTTTATAATTTTTTTTATTTGAAACATCGATGGTTAAGCGCGCATAATGTGCTAACTGCAAAAAACTAAATTGTGCAGGAGAGCAGAAACAAAAAAATGTATGTAAATGAATAAGAAAAGACAAAAATTAAGCAAAAACTAGGGGGCTTCGCCCCCTGCACGCTTCGCTCGCCAACCCCCGGGGGCCGAGGCTAATTTCGGGCCTGGCCGAAATTTGGATACCCTTCGCTCTCTTCGGAAAACTTTATTGCGGTTGCGGGAGCATGACCCCACAGTACGATTCCATTCGTTTTTAATTTGTTTGTTGCTTTGGTAAAGTCACATTATTTCAAGGTTTTGTGAAATTGGTGCAAAAAATGTTTCTTAGAAGAACCAAAATGGTGGTTTGGTTTGTATGGCCACCCCATGATCCCATGGTCAGATTTGATCAATTCATAAATATGTATTGTGCCATTAAGAGAAACACGTTTGTGTATAATTTGGTTGAAATTGGTGCACAAATAAAACAGTTTTTCTTAGAAGAACCTAATATGGGGGGTTAGGTTTGTATGGCAGCCCCATGACCCAATTATCCGATTTGATCCATTCTTAGATATGTTTTGTGTCGTCAAGAGAAACACATTTGTGTGAAATTTGGTTGAAATTGGTGCACTAATAAAAAGTTTTTCTTAGAAGAACCTAATTTGGGGTGTTAGGTTTGTATGGCAGCCCCACGACCCCATGGTCCGATTTTACCGATTCAAACATACAAACTGCCTGCAGCAAAAAGAAGCACTTGTGCAAAGTTTCAGCTTCATAGCTTCTAAATTGGCTCAGTAAAACGCGTCGCAACAGACAGACAGACAGACAGACGGACAGACGGACATCGCCCAATCGACTCCCCAAGTCATGCTGATCATATATGTATGTATACTTTTTATATGGTCGGAGATGCTTCCTTCAATGCGTTACAAACTTCATGACAAAGTTAATATACCCTTTCACTCTATGAGCGAAGTGTATAAAAAATACAAATAAACAACACTAAGGCCGTGTCTTTTAATTAGCTAGCCTACACTATCCGGGGTAATTTTCATACAAACGCTAACCTGTGACTTTATTCAGGTTAGAAATGATATTGCTATCCAGATTTAATGAGCTTTCCAAAACTCGCCTAAATGTATGCAATCCCAATTATTTTCTAGTACGTTTTCCAATGACTAGCAAAAATTAAATTTTGAAATGAAAAGCTCTAAGGTATAGTTTACATGCAACACACAAGTGTGTGCAAAAAATATAGTTTTTGTTTGTAAATTCATGTTAAAAATGTTGTTCGTCGAATTCTTATTCTAACAAAATTATGATTCCTACAAAAAAATATGTTTTCATTAAAGAAAATTGCATGTTAACTTTTGCGTTTGTAAAGTGAAAACGGGGCTTTAATATTTTTGAGCAATGTTTTGAAATTAATGGCAATGCCTACGTGACAATTTGAAATTTAACCTGGATGCTACTCTCGATAGTTTTTTTTGCGCGTCTGGGTTAGCAAACCTGCCCCCGATGTAAAAAAACACGGCCTAAGTTCATCATGCAGTCCTTTAAGCGTTTATAGAAGTAGTAGGCAAATTTTCAGTAAATGTTTTGTAATCCAGCAGATATTTTTGAGTGAGCTGAAGTCATAAAAGTCATTGAAATGGAGGCATTTAAGATCATATGGTTTTGGATTTATTCTTGAAGAAGCGATCAAGAAAGCCCATCACGTGTTGCAAATATTTTTTTAGTTTTTTTTTGTGCGCATTCTATTGTTGCGTGAATGGAATCGGCATCTACATAGAAGTGTCCAGACTGCACGGTTTTAAATTTTTACAGCTTTCAGAGTAGGCAATTGGTTGCCAACTTTCAGAGTTGTAAATTTACAGCACGAAATTTACATTTAATAAAGCATTTAAAATTACATCAATATATTTAACCCATTTCCAACAAAGATTTAATTTTAAATTCTCAGAGGGAAACAAGTTCCATATCCATGTGTAAAATTAAATTTTTGATTTAAAATTAACTTACGTTAACTCAGCCGTTTATAGGCAATTTCGAGTCAACGTTGCATTGCATATCATTTCGGAGTGTATATAATGTTGCAAAGACTATATATTTCCTATGCGCACATGTACGAAAATTGTGGACCACGCCGAGATTCGATCGCCGGACCTCTAGATTACTAGCATCATATAGTGCGCCTCAACCAAGTGCGCCACAGAGCGTGGCAGAATACTATCGAAAAGATTTACGAAATGTAAAAATGAAATGATGCAAAATTACATTCACTTGATTTAATTTTACATTAAATAATGAAAAATCACATTCACTTGATTTAATTTTACATTTTTTGTTGTAAAATTACAGTAGCAATGTGATTTCACAATGTTTTACTTAAAATTTATATAGTTGTCATTTATTTTAGCCTTTTGCTAAAGAAATGTGTAAAATTAAATTTAAAATTTTTTTTTAGCTTTTTTTTGTAGTAATTTCTACTACACTTTGTGTGTAAAATTCAATAAACTTTTTACTGTGTGCATATACTTTAACTATTGCAAAGTTCACTTATCACATGTGGCGCTCACAAAATATATTTATATGCAATTAACACGGAAGTGCATCCAGCTTTGTGGCGTTCCTAATAGATAATCGCTTAAAACGTTTGTGCAGAAATATAATTATACCTAAGGTCGATGAATTAATTAATAAAGCCTAGTACTGACATCGAGAGTGAAATTTTTGTCCGCTGCGATTTTTTCAATGAAAATGTATACTTACTGTCGTGGAATATGTCGCAAACGGTGGGGAATTCCAGAAGCTACAATCCAAGAACGGTTCCATCACTCTTCTCGGCCATTTTATGTATTATTTTTCGATTCCCCGGTTATTTGACATTTCACGATGAAATGACCGGTGATTCGGAAAAAAATACATAAAATGACCGAGAAAAATTATGGAACCTGTTTTCGTATTGTAGCTTATGAAATTCCCCAGCATTCCCCGCATATTCCACGACAGTAAGAATACATTTTCGTTGAAAAAATGGCAGCAGACAAAAATATCAGTCTCGATGTCAATACTAGGCTTTAATATGAAATAAACTCATTTTCATTAGGCCAGTCAATAAACCGAAATATAAGGCGTTAGGTCGCAAAAAATTGCTCGGCTCTGGTTTTTTGGGATATTGTTAGGATAGATACCAGAAGTGTTTTTTGAAAAAAAGTTCGAAATTGTGGTATAATTTTGCGACTGTTAAAAGTACGATAATATGATAGACGCATCAGTTTGTTTTCAATTTTGAAAACGCCAAGTGTTTGTAAATAATTTAAATTGACCTTTTTTAAAAAAAAAACGCTATGCCATTGATAATAATTTCTTGTATTGAAAAAAAACTAGGAGGCTTCGCTCGCCAACCCCGGGGCCGAGGCTAATTTCGGCCGCGGCCGAAATTTGGAATACCCTTCGTTTGGGCTAAAAGTTTTTTTGGGCGTACCTATGACTTGTATTTAATCCCCCTCCTCACTCCCCAAGTAGCACAAACGAGTTGGAAAACGGTTATATAACCGAAATACAACCATGGTTATATGACAATATTGTTAGGAAAATGGTTGTAAAAACGTTTTAAAAACGTTTGCCAAACCGTAAAAAAGAGGTTTTTGCCTGGCTCTAAACGTAGCATTATTGTTGTAATATCGTTGTCTTTCAGACATTATTGTTGTAAAATCGTTGTGATTATAACCATAATTTCGTATGCTAAAAAATTAAAAATTTTAAACTTTTTCTTTTTCAGAATTGACAAGTTTATTTTTATCTTAGACACTTTTTTTTTGTCTCAG
The DNA here is from genome assembly GCA_949715475.1 of Microchrysa polita. NCBI lineage: Eukaryota > Metazoa > Arthropoda > Insecta > Diptera > Stratiomyidae > Microchrysa > Microchrysa polita. Next base: position 63,758,145 of record OX454420.1, read on the forward strand.
ACATATTATATTTTTTAACTTTTTATCCGAGACAATTACCTTTTTATCTATTTGCTTACAACTGGATTCGAACCTGGTCCACTTGCGTGCTAGTCTGTCACCATTGCCATTGCACCAGAAGGGAAATACTTCTCATGTTCACTAAATCTGAAGTACTTGACGCGCCATACATGGCGGTCGCAAGATTGATTCTCAGTCATGCCATATTTTATTTCTCTTTTTTTCTTATGTTAAAAATTCTCTTAACATAATACCTTTTATGATATTTGTTTCAGTTAGCGCTGGTAAGCTTTGTATCCAATATATTTGCAAATATAAAAAAGATACTTTCGGTTAAAATTCTAACAATTGTGTTATACTTTAAACCATGTTGTATTTGTGACAATTATGTTCATTTATGACAAAATGGTTCAAAGAGTAACAATTGAGTCAAATTATAAACAATAATGTTGCAAAGAAAACATTAAGGTTTTCGGGAGAAAAAAATGTCTCAAATGAAACCCAAACCATGTAGTTAATTTTCAAGCAAATATTTAAGTTTAGACTCCAACAAAATGCTCACTTTAGTAACAATAACCCATATCGTTGATTATTCAACTAAAATATAACCAAAAATCGGGTTGTATATCCAACCAAGGTTATTTTGTGCTGCCTGGGTCTTTTTCTTCCGTCTTGACAAAATTTTTGGGCTTGGTTGAAATAAGTGGGCAAATAAAAATATTTACTCGGAACATTTTATTAGGGTTGCCGGAGCATGACCCCACAGTACGATTCCATTCGTTTTGAACATTTTAGTTGCTTTGATAAAGACACATTAATTCAAGGTTCTGTGAAATTGGTGTAAAAAAATGTTTCTTAGAAGAACCAATATGGGGGGTTTGGTTGGTATGGCAGCCCCATGAACCCATGGTCCGATTTGATTCAATCTTACATATGATTTGTGTCATCAATAGAAATACATTTGTGTGAAATTTGGTTGAAATTGGTGCACAAATAAAAAAGTTTTTCTTAGAAGAACCTAATTTGGGGGGTTGGATTTGAATGGCAGCGCCATGACCCCATTATCCGATTTTATCCATTCTTACATATGTTTTGTGTCAACAATAGAAATACATTTGTGTGAAATTTGGTTGAAATTGGTGAACAAATAAAAAAGTTTTTCTTAGAAGAATCTAATTTGGGGGGTTAAGTTTGTATGGCAGCCCCATGACCCCATGGTCCGATTTAATCCATTCTTGCACTCTTGTTATCTATAGAAACACATTTGTGTGAAATTTGGTTGAAATTGGTGCACAAATAAAAAAGTTTTTCTTAGAAGAACTCAAATTGGGGAGCTAGGTTTGTATGGCAGCCCCATGACCCAGTGATCCAATTTGGGTCAATCAAACATACAAACAGCCTGCAACAATAAGAAGCACGTGTGCAAAATTTCAGCTTGCTAGCTTCAATAACCGCCGAGTAAAACGCGTCGCAACAGACAGACAGAGAGACAGACAGACAGACGGACATGCTCCAATGGACTCCCCAAGTCATGCTGATCATATATGTATACTTTTTATATGGTCGGAGATGCTTCCTTTAATGCGTTACAAACATCATGACAAAGTTAATATACTCTTTCACTCTATGAGCGAAGGGTATAAAAATGGGTCGAGGAAAACATTGACGAAGTAAGAGTTTGAGAAAATTGTCGCATTAAAATTAAATTAAATTGGTAGTTTTTTTTTTTAAATACGGAAATGTATGGAAAACCATAAAGAAGTTGTACGGAATAATGGAGGATATACTCAGTATTAATAATAAAAAAATGTATAAACCAATTAAAAGCATGATTTTTTGCAGATGGTTGGTGATGGCCCCCAGATTATGGGAAAAAGTCCCAACCGATTGAGGGTCCGTAACCTTAAAAAAAGGGAGAGGAGTGTAGTTTTATTTAGTTTTGAGCGATTAGTTTTAAAATGGAAAGAGAAACAGAAAAATGGTCTGAAGACGAAAAAACTACATGAAATTTCCTTAACAATGATATATAAGACATTAGAATTTTTTTTTGAAAAATTCGGTGCTAGACTAAAAAATAAATAAGAATATTTTAGACCTTTCTAAATAGCTCCATAATTTTTGAAAAAACCCAAGTTCAGCCAAGGAATTTTGTATTGAGTATTCACATTAAGTTGCACATAGATGATTTTTGATGAAAATTTAGTTGCTCCGATCAAAGCCCCCATTATCCTCTCATTTGAATTTGGCAAAATGGCGTGTCCGTAACTCCCCCAAAATTGGAGCAGAAAGCTAAATCTTGGTTTGTTGCCATTGGAGGGCATCCTCACTCCACCCAGCAAAAATCACCTTAATCGGATAAAAACTAAGGGTACATCCCATACAATTTTCACGACATTCTACCGAAAGATATGGCTAAATATAGCTTTGTAGGGGAGCTAGGGGAAGGAGTAGTCAAACCTACTCCACTTTCCATCAACTCAAAGTATATGTCATCATTAAGCATTCATCAAAATTTTACGTCGCTTGCGATATTTTGTCGGAAATTATGGCCAAATTAAACTATCATGAAGGGGTCATTTGTATGGGAGGTAGGGGACCCCTTGATTCGATTTGGCCTATTTTCAATACCGTTCAAAATTTTATCAAAATAAACATCTGTTCAAAATTTCAAAAGGCTAGCTTCATTTTTTCGGGACTTATCGTGCGACCTGACGAACACACGGATGGACAAACCAGGCAGACGGACATGGCTTATTCAAATCATATACATATACGCTTTGCCATACCTCCGGTGGCTCCATTGAGGTATTACATAATATCGGCATAACAAAAATAATATACCCTCTACCAAATTATTTAAAAGAGTAGTAACTGTTTCATTATTTTTAAAATTGTTTAACAAAAAAAAGGGAAACTTCTATGATACTCATTTTTTTCCGTTTTTAGGGTTTTTTAGAAAACTTTTTTCAAAAAACCCTTATGAAATCGATTTTGTCCGTCCGTCCGTCTGTCCGTCTGTCCGTCTGTTCACTAAATAACTCGCGAACGGCTCAACCGATTGTCATGAAATTTGGTAGGAATGTGTAGAATGGTTACAGTCTTTGGCACATATACCTTAGAAGTTGGTAGGAAGAAGACAACAGGGTGTCCCGAACGTTTGAAAAAAGTCGACTTTTTTAGTTTTCATCGGAGATTGACGTGTGGGTATTTAAATCGAAGATCTAAACGAGTACACCTCATATCAGTTAAAATTTTCCAGTTTCGAGTAACGGTAAAAAAATTATTGGCGTTTAAAGTTAAACTTCATTTTCGAGCTCCGTTTTTCTAAACCGTTATAGGGATCGATATGAAACTTTGCACAAAGATTGGTCAGTATGGCCTTATATACGTTAAATATTAAGACTGTTGACTTTTGCAAAGGAAAAGTAAATAACAGTAAATTTGTAAAATTTTAAATTGTTCGTGTGTAGCCCCTCTTAAGTTTCCAAATATGAAAATTCTGCTAAGGGTTTTTAGAAAATTACATATAGAATATGTCTACGAATTTTCATTCGAATAACTGTATCCAAAACGGAAATATAGCCAAATAAGAATTTAGTAAGGGCCTTTCACAATGCAAGCCTCTTAAGCATTTCTTCAATGCATATCTTTTAACTTGATGAAACAATGAACATGAAATTTGGTGGAAATGCATAGAATGGTAATAGTGTTTCCCACAAATATTATTGAATTTTGTAGGACAAGCTAACAGGGTGTCCCTGAATAGCTGCTAAAGTATACTTGTTCAATACTCATCAGAAATCTTAAATCGAAAAATGCATGTAGATTTGCCTTGGAGTACTTTTATACAAACTGGGTAAATAGTAAATCTATTTTTGGATTGGTCTAATTAAAGGTGGAACAGAATGAAAGGCGCTAGCCTTTCATTCTGGAACGCGTTTATTTAGACCAATCCAAAAATAGATTTACAGGAAGCATTTCATTAATGTTGTGCACAATACTTATTTATTGCTTATAAAATATATGTACAACAAAAAAATTCACTATGCATTAAAATTCTAAAAAACCCTCGTATTGCGGGCGCAGCCCTCTGTACGCCGGTATTTTTATAAATAGACATTTTTCGAAAATATTTACATATATCTTTCGCCGCCGGCGAAACTTAGTGGAACTTGTTTATTTTCATTAACTTTCTTACAGACAAATAAAAATTTATAGGCTTGCTGAATTATCTATGACTTATCACATCTATTTTCATTTTAAGTTTCTAATCGCTTCCCGTATGTCCTTCACATCGACTATGTGCTCTCCTATTTTAGTTGGAAAAATTGAAGACATTAGTTATGGATGGCAAAAAGAAACTCTCTCTCGTTATCTTCTGGACAACATTCACTTTATGGTCGAGAAGTTTGCGAATGAAAAGAAACTCGAGTCGTGTCGTCGTCGTCGCCTGTTTCGGCTTGCTTTTCTCCTGCCTTGACTTCACTTTGGCAATTGTTGGAAGTTTGCCAAACAATAATCCAAACACCCCAACAAGTCACTGTATAGAAGAAGGACATACACGAGTATCCTCATCGAAAGAAGTTTCGATATTGATTCTTTATAATATTTGGCGAAAACTTCTTCTGTGTATAGTAGGTATAGGTTCCACCTCCCTATATGCGGATTTTTAGGACGACGAATATATCTATAAAAAGAAATGTATTCTTTGAGTAGGTTTTATGGCCTCAATAAACTGCAAAATATATACATACATATGTATTCTCCTGTTTTATGCCAGTAAACTGCGAATGAAGTTGAAAATGTGCCGCAGACAATATTTTCCTTAAAATTTATCATTTTTGACGATAGTTCGACCAAGTGAAAAGTTTAGTTCATTGTCATATTTTCAACAAAAACGAGTGTGGGCAGGGATATATAATCGGATTTATTTCATTGTGTGGTCGGGCTAAGTAGGTCAATGTAGAAGAGTAATTGAGTGCCATTTTAGGAATTGAAAATTGCGCACTATCAGCAGAAGGTGATCAATAGCGTACATAGGGTATTTTATGGAAGGAAGAGATACATACATAGATTCAATATGAAATCGTTTTCAGCAAGTCCTCTAGTGGCCACAAAATATTTCTCTGACATCGTCTGAATCGCATCTTGCTTCCTGCAGTCAAATCATTTGTCTTCCCATCAATTTCCACTAACGGAAAACAGTAATTGCCATGCTGTGGCGCAACGCAAAATAAATGTGCGGGGCATTTATCCTGGAACGTAATATACGTGAAATGACTATGCCATACGAAAGTACCATGGTATGTAGATGTACAACACAATTTACCTCTGGATGTTCTTCGACGATACGTACATATGTATATTAGCCGCTGAAGAACTCATCATCAGCGTTCAGCATTTAGCACAAGGACACTTCAAAGAAATTAAGCATTGTGTGCTTTTGTTAAGTCAAGCACTCGGTCGTCCTACGTATACGGTATACGATGTTGTAGTTCGTACTAGCCTTGTTTTCATTCGTGAATGACATTGTACGTTGAGGAAAAATTAAATTTGTCGCTTACGCAATTTTGCAGTCCTGGCATATGTTGAAGTGCGCTTTCGGCGAATATGTTGAAATTAAAATTGTTACATATAGATTGCGGCCTTGGGAAGTTCAAGTGTGTACTACTTCGTATGGAAATAATATTATTCTCATTTGTAGTAAAATACAATAACTTAAAATTGTGGACTAATAAGATGAAAGTATTCAGCTGGCATTAATATAGAACCAGTGGCGTATTTACAGGGGAAAAGGGGGGCACGTGCTTTCGCCCTGATACTATATACATGAAACTTTTTTTACACATCATTTAAAAAACTACAGTACCTATTATATTGAACATTCAATGTTTCCATTACTTAACTTTTGGAATCTTTTTGAAAGCATTCGCATCTATTCAGTTTGCCCGATCCTTTCGCGAATGGACCCAATACAATACATATAGTGTTACGAGAGACATCCCAAGTAACAATTTCATCCCTATAATACTTCGTAAAATATTCTTTTCTAACATTAATACGGGTACTTTACAGGGTATAACCACTGAATAACAGTCCAATAATGGCATTTGGCGCCGTTTTTTAATCCAATTGAACCATATTGTAGCACTAAATTATGCTTCAAAAAAGACGTACGTCATTTGCTTTATATCATCATTTTCTGTCATTGAACGAATTTGAAAAAAAAAAAAATTGAAAAAAATTTCCGCACCTAGAATCGAACCAATGTCTGTTGATTGCCCGTCCTACAGCTAACCTCACATATGGTCGGCATTGCTCGGAAACACTACAAATGGGTGTTGCTACTATAGAAATGCTTGATAATTCTTTATCATACATTTATCAATAAAATAAAGTGAATTTCTGCGCATAGATCACCTTAATTAGTTTCGAAGATATCGATGAGTGCATACGTGTGGGTTTCATGCAAGATTTCAAGGATTTCTAATGCAGAAATTGTGTATTTCAGAAAACTTCAAAAGTGTCGATTCATTAAAAAATCACAAAGTCCATCCTTCTATAAAACTACGGTGAACAATTTATTGGATGACCATACGAATGTCACACTATAAAAATGACACCGACTGTACTATAGAAGAATATATGCATGTGTGTGAGTTAACTTAGAGAGACTATTGCATGTGTGTGCTGTATCATCCAATAAACACAAGAGTGGAGTATTTAAAGGAGTGTGTTTTTAGGTTAACGTTAAGAGACAGTTTTATCGAGGTTTTATACCACCATCTTTAAATTTATTCCATAATGATGATAGAAGCTTTCCGGAAAATACTTTATGGATGTTCTATCGGATCAAAATATTACTTTAAGCGCTGTCACACGATAAATGAATTTCGTGGTACTATATGATTGCTACAATGTGAAGTGCTTCTTTAAAGCAAACGAATTGTTGCTTGGGATGCAACCGTCCGATGCATAGTGAACAGCGAAATTATCACTGAATGATGTTAGATGATCCACTGTCTCTTGTTTAGTACTTAAATTATCAAATAAAGAAAAGCTTTCCAACCAAGAAATAGAATGCAAAGTGCTCCATTTTCCCTGCACTAAAATCGTTCGAGAATGGGAGTGGATCTGCTGCAAAGAATATATGTCATCCGAATTCAAAAGTTGAGTAAAGAAAAGGTGAGGTTTTTTTTGAAACACTTGACGCCTCAGAATTCTGTTCACTCAATGAAGACTCGCCGACTCGAGTCATGGGCACTTGCAGTAGTTCTCCTGACATAACCATTGTAAGTGCCAGCCTAATCGCTGCTACTCGATGGGAAGTACGTACTTCCCTCAAATCTGATCACCTCCCAATCGTTATAATAATTGACAAACCAGCGAACCCGACTTAGTCTGAGAAGCGAACGTTTGTCAATCACAAGAAAGCTGATTGGGATGGTTTCAAAGCATACTCGTCGGCGAAGTTCATCGAGCTACACCTACCAATGTACATAAGGCCGAAAAAAATATTAGGAACGTCATTGCCAAAGCTGCGGCACGTTTTATTCCAGCAGGACGTATCCCGAAAATTCGGCCCAACTTCCCTTCCAGTGCCGCCAGATTAGCCGATGAACGTGATAACATCAGAAGCGCTCACCCTGATGATCGCAGAATTCAGGAGGTTAACTCCGAAATCGACCGACAAGTTAACGACTATAGGAGGGCGAAATGGAATCAGCACCTCGATGACTGTAACCTCAATGAAGGTGTCAGCAAATTATGGTCTACGGTCCGCGCCCTTTCCAATCCTAAGAAAGAAAAGGGCAATAACGCCATTGAACTTGGCAGTAGAAAAACCTGCGATCCTCTTAAGTGTGCGAGCCTGTTCAATAAACAATTTATTGAACATCCCAAGTCTGACGGCCTTAAGCGCAAAATTAGAAGACGGATTCACAGCAGGAATGTTGACACCATACCATCATTTACCGCGGACCAGGTTAAAAAAGTCATCGAGAATGCTAAAAACCCCAAGGCCCTCGGACCAGATGGCATTTCGATGGCCATGTTGAAGCATCTCGACCTTCCAGCCATTGAGTATCTCACGGCTGCTTTTAACTTTTCGATCTCCACGCTTCCCATTCCTGAAATCTGGAAAACAGGTCGAATTGTTCCCTGTCTCAAGCCAGGGAAGAGCGCAAATCTCAGGGAATCCTACCAAAGACGCTGGAGGCACTTATTCACCCCACTCTTGTTGCACATGCGAAGCTAGAACCTCACCAGCATGGCTTCAGGAAAATTCATAGTACCACCACTGCCCTCGATGCGATCACTACATGCATTCGCGATGGGCTAAATCAACGTCGTCCTTGTCACAGAACTATTCTTGTGGCAATTGACCTATGAAATGCATTTGATAGGGTCAATCATTCAATGCTTCTCGCTAACTTGTTGAATATGCATATTCCTGCACAAGAGATTCGTTGGATTGCCAACTAGCTGGTCGGCACTCCTTCACTGAGTTTCGTGGCAATTGTTCTAAGCTTAGGGAAATCAAATTAAGTGTTCCACGGGGAGGGGTACTCTCCCCCACTCTGTTTAACATCTATATGTCCGGCCTTCCCTGAAGGAATCGAGGTGATTTCCTATGCTGACGATTGCACCGTTCTCGCCACAGGGGATGATAAGGATGAAATGCGCCTCCAAATTAATCGCTATCTAGGACGATTACAGGCATTTTTCCTTGCATTTTTTCTTTGCGTCCAAATCTTCTGCGACTTTTCTAACCACTTGGTGGGAGGACATTAGATGATTCTGTTCCTACTGTAGCAAATCCCAAAATTCTCGGGATTCACCTAGAGAACATGATGACGTCTGCGAATCACGCAGCTTCAGTTTGAGAGAAAATGCGCAGTAGGAATAAAATCCTAAATGCTCTAGCTGGTAGCACCTGGAGCAAAGATAAAGAAACCATGCTAGCTACTTATAAAGCGGTGGATCGAGCGGCCGCTGATTATGCAGCCCCAGTTTGGACGCATAGTTTATGTGACACAAACTGGTCCAAAATTCAGGTCTGCCAAAATGCCGCTCTACGCATCGCGACAGGTTGCCTTCTGATGTCTGCCCAGGATCACTTACATCAGGAGACAAAATTGATGCCAATACGTGACCACAATCTCCTACTCTCAAAACAATATCTTGTTGGTTGCTATCGTGAGGATCATCCCAATAATTATCTCATGGACCGAATTCCTCCACCACAACATGTCAGGCGTGGTTTACGAGACCTTGAGAGAGAGGTTCAGGGATACAAACGGGACCCCTACGATGAAGTTACATACCGAGCCGCCATCGCAGCGATCCAAACTGAAGAAGTGAATCGGTCTATTGCTAGCTTAAGTGCGAATAGAGTCCTCTCAGAGCGCCCACCACCAATTTCGCCTGAGGAAATTAGGCTCCCGAGAGCCACCAGAGTAACACTAACTCAACTTCGGTCGGTTTCCTCAAAAAATATACTGTCAGATGAAAAGATCATCTGGTCATCTGGTTTTGAGCCATTTAAATCGGCTGTTCCTGATGTAATAATTCCCGCAGATATACAGCACGATTCTGACATTTTATACCCGTGTATTGAAACAATTCTTAAGGCCTGCCTAGATTTGGTCTACATAGTATGGAGGGAGGTCAAAGTGGTGTTTGTTTCGAAAACGGGATGAGCATCGCACGCTCACCCTAAGGATCTTAGGTCTATCAGCCTGTCCTCGAACTTTTTCAAAATGCTAGAGAGGCTCATAGGTTCCCATCTACGAGAAGTATTCACGCGCCTCTTTTATCAAGTCCACAGCATGCTTACTGGAAGGAAAGAGTCCTTCACTTCACTGTAGGCTACATTGATAAAGCTCAAAGTTTTGGAGAGTATACCATGATCGCTAACGTGAAAAATAGTGCAATTACTGATACACTATCTCGCTCTGTAAGCTCATTAACAATATGCTGGAAAATTGGAGCTCCATCTACGCAAAAACATGTGAGCAGGATACTCCACAAAGTGATGTCCTCTCACCACTTCTTTGGAATACCGTGTTCAATAGGCTGCACATGGACCTGGAAGCATTGGGATGTAAAGTTATTACCTATGCGGATGATATTACTGTTGCTATCTCAAGTAAGTTCCCTACTAGCCTACCACCAAAACGCGCTCACCCTGCTATCCAGCTGGGTAACTAATTGTGGAGACGGACATTTTTTTAATCTTTTTACAATACAAGGAGAAATAGATGTAATATATACCCTGTTGTACTCGCGGTAATGGGTAGGTTTAAACTGGCTCTCTCAGACAGAGCCAAGTTCCTTGGGGCCATATTGGATAAACAGTTCAGATATTCAAGAGTGTGTAGAAAGGCTATGAATGCACTTTATTCATGCAGGAAAGCGATTAGGAAAACCTGGCAACTGCAACTTATACTTCTGCACGGCGTGATTCACCATAGACGATCATATGCACCACTAAAACTAAACATAATTTGATAGCGAAAGCTGTAAAGAACAGCTAATTTGGCAATCAGCAGAGCACTCAGGACGACTCCATCTGATATTTTGGATGCGCTCCTACATCTCATTCCTCTGGATATTTTCGCCTTCGCGAGACAGGCCATTGGATGATATTAACAGTGGCCAGAATTATATTCTTCCGAGGTTTTTGTTTGTCAAGAACTTAAAAAGCTTAATACCACCTCGAACGCAATGGAATGATGGCCTTCCTTTGGCTCCGGACTCGGCGCTCTTCTATACGGATGGTCCCACGACTGATTCTGGCGTAGGAGCTGGTGTTCTCGTGGTCGAACCTGACTTAAACCTTTCACTCCGATTACCTTCTCACTGTAGTGTTCTTCAGGCGGAATTCGTTGCGATCTAGGAAGTATTAATCTGGCTGCATCAGCACGTTATATCGGCAAGGAATGTCTTTAATTTCACGGACAGTCAGGCGGCGATAAACTCCCTTGAGTTCGCTCTCTCAACTTTAACAACAGTACTGGACTGTCATCCCGCACTTCTAGCAATGGGAAATTACTTTCACATTAGCCTTCGTAAAGCGGATGAACTAGCGCGGGGCATAGCAGGAACTGTACTAGGAAACCAACGACATATTGGTATACCCATGGATTCATGCGAACAGACCATCAAGCAAGGCAAACTTCAGATGGATTAATGGAAGTACGGCTTCCAGAACAAAGATATTGTGGCCTAATCTAGACCTTTATCGTTTCTCTAGATTATTAACATTGAAAAGGCAAGTTATTGGAGCTGTCGTTGGCGTTGTCACGGGACACTATCCTATCGGGTAGCACGCCAGGAGCCTTAATCTTCCGTATAACGATCTCTCTAGAAGCTGCGCGGACGAGGAGGAGAAGGAAAGTATCTTTCGTTTCTCGGTGGTTGCCCATTGGCTTATCAGAAAGAAGGAGATTTATTCAGGGGCATGCTTATTTGCCGATTTGGGGGACCTGGAGAACGGTAATATTGGACAACCCAGATGTGGTATAAGTGTCACGGCTACCATGACAGTCCCTATAACCTAACCTAATCGAATCGCCGAATGGGGTCATGGGGCTGTCATACAAAACACACCTAGCCCCAAATTAAGTTCTTCTAAGAAAAACTTTTTTGTTTATGATTGAGAACACAAAGACACGTAAAAATTGATGAAATTGAACGACGGGGTCATGGGGCCCATTCGACAAATTAGGTTCTTCTAAGAAGTGTCCTTTCTCTCAATCAAGTAACGCAAAAGCTCAAACAAAACCACATCATCGTTTAATCCAATTATTTTAATTCAATTTTTTTTTTGAAACAGTTGGACCGCATAACATACTCATCAAAAAGGATGCTATGTTGTACATTCATTTCGGCATATTATCCTGCTCTCCATTACGCTCGTATACTTCTAACGGAAATGTATAATAATATCCCACAGCGAGCACATTTAACACACATTCAGCATGTAACTCATATGTAAATATTTGGATTTTTCTTTCGTAATTTCATGCAAATGAATTTCTTTGGCGAGTCCCTTTTTATTCGCTCGCTTGAAATTTAATTAAACTTTAATTACATTTACATGGTAGCAGTTAGTGCAAAAGAAACCGCACACACTGCTCTTGCTTGTGTAAATACTGCACTAAGCGGGTTTTTTGCGGATTTTGCTCGACGAACATAATTCATTAGAGAATTAAGAACAAGTATGGCTCTTTTATGCATTTCGTTAATTTTACTAAGCAGCTGAATTGATTGAGTTTAAAAGGAAAAAAGTCAAAGATAAAAAGAGAAATGCTTAGTGCGGTTTGGCTATTCTGTCAGAATATTTTGGTGACCCCAGTGGGTTGTAAACAAATTTTAGTCTTTTAAATTCATGTATAGTTAAAAAAAAAAACATATTTCACGGCGAGTATCGATATCGCTTTAATAATTGAAATACCATTGAGAGCCAGTGGCGTGACGTACGGTGTTCCATGTGTTCGGTTGAACACGGGCCCCAAGCACCAGGGGCCCCCACGCGTATTGACAAGGAGTGGGAAATTTTGTACTGTGATTTGAAAATAATTATTTGTATCCGTAGATTTCTATGTCATCGCGCTTAGGAACTGCGTTACTGTTACCATATGGAGGATGGCCTGATATAAGTTAATGATTGTACCTTTTGTTCCATGTGTTGCTAATTTGTCCTAAGGATGGAGAGTATTTTCAAAAGCACGAAATTTTATATGAAATCGTAGAACCCCAGCCTACAAGCTGAGTTTTCACGGGTTCAATAAGAACCATTGAAGCCTATTAGAAGCACTCCTATTTTTAGTGCGAATTAGTTACTCCACTCAATAGTAAAAAGTGAGCCCATGAAAATGCATACTTTTCTAAAGGTTTGTGTTCGTAGAGATGACTCATGAGTACCTCTCTCAGCGATCGAAGTTAAATCACCGGTGTTGAGCATGGGTATATTTTCTATACAGACTTGATCCTTTAGTCCATAGTCGATACTAGGAAAGTAGAACCAAAAAAAATATTTAAATACCGCTCGAAATTGGATGCAAAACTACGAACGCCGAGCGATCATAACATGAATTGTCTCTACGAACACGTACCTTAACTGTTCCTGTGTATTCACATCAAAATTTTAGTTAAAGAGGTTGATTGAACTACTTTTAAAGAATTGCAATGATTTAGCCTACCATGGTGTTCTAGAAAATATTTTTTTCCCTTACGGTATTAAGTTTTGAAAGTTTCAGTTTTCTTTGTCATCTCAGTGTCGTGTCCTGGGCCCGCCCCGTTATAATTGGCATAAATATTAAAATAAAGATCCTTTTGGAAATTATTGAAATCTTAAGAAGAAATGGATATATCCATTAACACAAGTAATGGCTCAACAAACAACTCTGGTACTAAAGTTAAAATCGATTCAACCGAAAAAATCCATCATCTTTTCCGTAAAAAGTACATCGAATTACAACACATTTTCAATGATTTCTTAACGCGATTTCAACCAAAATTCCAAACCAAATCTATACGAAATCGTTGTAAAGTGTGGTGAACTCCGCCTGAGTTTATGCAATACACATCTTTGAAAACGTCACGTTTACAGTCTAGCCCACAAGCGGCTCGTTTATCCGATCTGTCCACGGTTGATAACGTAAGACCGATATTTTTCACTTTTTTATGAACACAAATCTTTGACGTAGATTTATAAGTTAGACTGTACTTCTTGCTTAAACTCGTTTACTTGATTGAATCGTGAGGTTTTAGTAAATCCTGTTGTCAGTCCGAATTCCCCTATAATAAATAAATAGTCCTCGATTTACTTAAAAGTTCAAAATTTGCAGCGTTTAGTAATCGGACAAAAATAGTGGTATTAAAAAGTATGGTTAATTATAAATTACATTGTGTGGGGCCCCCATTTAGATCTCGAACCCAAGATATTTTAAAAACGTTATGCCACTTTTGAGAGCATTTAACTAACGAGTTGGAATAGGTAAATGTTTGGAAAAAATACTCCGTTTACGTTTGGTCTCTCTTTACGCTTAACATATTTGCTGTTCGGTCCCATGCAAAACTGTCGCTAGCTCCCACTTTGCGATGCTTTTTTGTCTTTGGGTCGCATCTTAACGGCTGTAACTTTTGAACGCAGTAAGAACTCCGAAATTTCCAGCAAATGCGCGACGCAGTGTGCTCTACATCGGCCCTTTCGACGGTCTTTCCAACATTTTCAAAAAATGTACCTCGCGCTTTTTGGTTTTGGATCTCATTAAAAATTGATTTTGTGTGCGTTTAGTTCTCCCTTGGGTTTTGGGTCATCAAAAATTGACCTGTTTTGGTCCCTATATTTTGCGATTTCTTGTCTTTTGGTCGCATCGTTGAACGACTGTTACTTCTGAGCGCAGACAGTTATAGGGCTCTGAAATTTTTAGCAAATTTGCGTCGCAACATGCTCTACACAGCGACCCTTTGATCGCCCCACACTTTAAAATATTCGGAAGAATAACACCGTCTGCGGTTGGTCCCTCCTTTCCGATTTTTTTACTTTTTGTCTTTGGGTCGCATCTTTGTAACGGTAGGACTTGGCCATCCGAAGATGCCCAGGGGACGGAGCCAATGCTTCTTAGCCGTGCAGGTTAGGCAATGACGATAGGGCTCCTCAACGAGCGAGCAGCGGCATGCGCTTGCAGTAGCTCAGTATCGGTAGTTACGGGAGGGGTTTGCGCCACTCGTTGCCCCTGTCCTTTTACAAAAAAGAGGATATCGCATGCCAAAAGGAACTACAATACAACAATAGGGTTAAAATGGGGGAAGAAACCGTTTAAATAAGAGCCGACGCGCACAGGTACCATCTTATTGCTGCTCCGTAGACCCGGATGGCGTCGGGTCCCGGCCTAACTAAACCCACTAAATATTCAAAAAGAAAACCCGACCTGAGACGCCCGTGGCCGAACAAAGAAATGTAGGGCGCCTCCCTTTATACAAAAACCGGGGGTGAAGTTTAGGGCTTCACCCCATTATTCGCCCCTGGAATGGGGGGATGGGGGGGTTAACGGTACGGAGCACTACACGGCGTTATCGATATTTATGAGGGAGGAGGGAGATTGCCTAATTGGCCACATTTCACAAAAACAAGACGCCACTGACATCACAATAAACACTTAGGCACTTAGCTTCGATGTCGCAGTTTTTCTCCTTTTTTTTCCTCCACATTGCTAAAAAACTGCACTCCACTCCAAAACGCGTGTCGCCCGGGTGACATCTGTCTCCCAACTCCCTCATAAATATCGATAACGCCTTGTAGTGCTCCGTACCGTTAAAACTGCTTAACCTTCGGGCGGGCGCAATGCATCTGACAGATTAAGTGACCAGTTTTTGTTGCGCCAATCAGCGATATGAAAAGAGATAGATCTGAAACTCACAGTAGCTAAATCTTTATCGATCAACCACCCAAAGCAGTTTTCAGTTTCTATCTACTATATGTCTGAGAGGCGGGAGGGGATTAAATAATCTCTCAGATGTATTGCGCCCGATTGTGTTATTTTCTCCTTTTCTATGGAAATTTCCACTTGATATACTTTTCACATTGCGTAATAATGTTGTGTTGACTTTTAGGCTCAAACAATCGTCCAATATTGTGTTTTTAGTAAAATAAGCTCACATTTTTTAAGCGGTCGAGATGTTAGAGGTTTTTTAAATTTGAAGCGATTGAAAGCGGAATATTCTTAGAAAATTGAAAATGTGAAGGTTATCAAACTTTGTGATCCAGTTGTTGTTTCTAAAATTTCGTAGAACTGTTTCAAAAAGACAATGCAACAATAAATAAGAGTCTAAAATATACAGAAACTTAGTTTCCTCCTTTGTTATACACTTAATCTGTCAGATGCATTGCGCCCGATCGTGTTAGGATTAGTATTGCGCCCGCCGGAAGGTTAAGAGGCTTCCCTTGCATTGCGAAAGGCCCTTAAAATACTTACTTGGCTATATTTCCGGTTTGAATACAGTTATACGAATGCAAATTCGTAGACATATTCCCTATGTAATTTTCTAAAAACCCTTCGCAGAATTTTCATATTTGGAAACCTAAGAGGGGCTAAACATGAACAAATTGAAATTTTACCAATTAACTGTTATTTACTTTTCCTTCGCAAAAGTGAACAGTCTGAATATTGAACGTATATAAGGCCATGCTGACCAATCTTTGTGCAAAGTTTAATACCGATCTCTATAACGGTTTAGAAAAACGGAGGTCGAAAAGGATGTTTAACTTTAAACGCCAATAACTTTTTTACCGTTACTCAAAACTGGTAAATTTTAACTAAAATGAGATGTACTCGTTTAGATCTTTGATTTGAATACCCATACGTCAATCTCCGATAAAACCTAAAACAGTCGACTTTTTTCAAACGTTCGGGACACCGTGTTATCTTCTTCCTACCAACTTCTCAGGTATCTGTAACCTTTCTACACATTCCTACCAAATTTCATGACAATCGGTTGAGCTGTTCGCGAGTTATTTAGTTAACAGACGGACGGAAAAAATTCATAAGGGTTTTTTGAAAAAAAAATTCTAAAAAACCCTAAAAAAACGAGACCGAGGATAATTTCGGGCACGGCCGAAATTTGGATATCCTTCACTTTCTTTCGTGCTAATAGTTTCTTCGGCGACCCTATGACTTGTGCTTCGATTTCGTCCGTTCGTAAATAATTCTTGTTACTTGATTTTTGGTTGTGCGATTTCTGCGGCAGCTCCATATACCTCCCATCTGATTCCTTCCGTTTTACACGCGACGTAGATAGAACAACACTTGTGTAAGGGTTGTATAATGACCCCATGATCCGATTACTTCCATTTTTAGAAATATTATGTTTTGTGGCATCAACAGAAACACATTTGTGCGAGATTTGGTTGGAATGAATGTACATATAGAAAAGTTGTTCATATAAAAGAACTAAATTGGGGGCTGAGTTTGTATGGCAGCCCCATGACCCCATTGTCCGATTTCAGCGATTTAAACATACAAACTGCAGTAAAAAGAAGCATGTGTGCAAAATTTTAGCTTCATGGCTTTTAAACTGACCGAGTAAAACGCGTAACAACAGATGGGCAGACGGACAGACTGACGAACATTGCCCAATCGACTCCCCTCGTCATGCTGATCATATATATACATATTTTATATGGTAGTCTGGCTGTTCTAGCGGTTAGTGCGCGCACTTTCGGTGCACAGGGTCATGAGCTCGAGTCTCACCGTGAGCCATGGTGTTTTTCGAACTCACGAGCTTGTGACGGACTATGATCTCACTCAGATGTTAAACGAGTACCCATTTATGGGTATAAATAACACTGCTGAGCGTGATGCTGATCTCATTACCTCAACAAAAAAAGCAGGTAAGATCTTGGAAATAGGATGTCACTAACACATCCTGCGGCCTTAGTCCAATGCTGGATTGTCGCGCCTGTTATTTACTTTATATGGTTGGACATGCTTTCTTCAATGCGTTACAAACTTCATGACAAAGTTAATATACCCTTTTCGCTTAGAAACCGAAGGGTATACAAATCGCCATTATCCAATATGTCTTAATGCAGAAACCAAGTAATTGATTTCGTACAAACTAAATTGAGAAATGGTAAATCAATTCTCCGTAATGGAAAGCGATAATCAAACCATCTGAATGATTTCCCATCCCGGTTTTCGCTGTATAGGAGTATCATAAATTTCCAACGGCACGAAAAAGTGGCCAGGACGATATCAAGCCATCAGCACGTATAATTTATGCTATATGTATAGGTGTTCAGCATGATACTGTGATAATCATCAGAATCTTGTTAGTGTCTCATCCGAATGGACACAGCATCCTTTTGCCAACATACTAATACACAAACACCTAAATAGCATTCGAAGGATATACTAAATGGACACTTTCCATTAACGGATCGTATCTTGACAAGGATACCAATCCCACGATACTATCATCGTATATACATTCAAAGGACTAACAGAGAAAAGTGGACAAATTTGATTAGCAAATTTCGTGGGTGTTTCTGATGGTTTCAGGACATAAGACTGAAATTGGAAAATATGTTGACATGTCTCTATTACTAAATGTTTTGATCTAGAGAGAGTCTAATTGATGTTCTGAGAGCTATAGAGCTTATATATTGAATATCGGTCGTTTAACAAAAAAAAAAATTCTTTGTGATTTCCACTGAGATGACTCTACTAACGAGATTTTATCTGTTTACGTTTGAAAGATTTGACAACATGGACTATCAAAAAGAGTATGAAAAAGGACAACACGAAATTATGTATGATGAGCGCGCGCAAATGTAAAAGCTTTTAATATTATCATGACCTTCATGACAACCCAAAGATCCAACAAGTCGAATTAGAAACCCCTAAATGTTGCTTTCAATCGTCGGTTCACATCATTGGAAGGACACGAAATGCTTAGCATAAATGTCCCGGCTGATGTTTGATGAAATTCAATTTTCCACTCTATTTTTCGTCTCCATTTTTTATCACCTCACACTACTTTCGAAATCCTTCTTTTGGTCGACGGATCAGAACGACGCGATGTACGACAGCAAGGACGTTGCGGATATGTAACTCGCATTTAGTAAATTTCATTTGGATCTAATTTAGTTATTTTTTTTTTTTGCTCCGTTCTACTACTTATTATGGCTCATGAAGGAGAGTCGTGTTATCGTTGGATGACACGACAAATCCTTATCACGCAAACTGACAATGATAAATTCGTTGATGTAAATTGTGGACTGCCTGAACACCTACAACCTTGCGGAAGCACGACAAATGACAAAAATTATGTTTCAGTAACGAACGGTCATAAAAAAAAACGGTGAAGCAAGTTGAAGTACATATTATGTAGAGCAAAGTTATAGTTGGTTGAAAAAAGCTTTAGAAAGTGTTTGCTTTGCTTGAGGCAGTATTCGCCGTTTTTTTAGGTTATAGGTATGGGGGGAGTAATTTTTGTTAATAATTCCATATCGTATAAATTCATCACAAAATGGAGTATGTGTTCCGTATTCACATAATGTTTTCCTCGTGTATTTGATGGTATGGTAGATGGCAGACATTGGAACCGAATAAAATTAATGTGAAACGAGACCGAGGCTAATTTCGGGCGCGGACTAAATTTGGTTACCTTTCACTCTCCTCGGGTTAAAAGATTTTTCGGACGTACTTATGACTTGTGTTTGATCCTCCCCCCCTATTCTTTTCCTTCCGTTTTCACATTAGTGGCGTCGATAAAACAGTATTTGACTGAGGGTTCCTTGGAATAACTAGGCAAGGCCGAAATTTGGATACCCTTCGCTCCCCTCGGGCTAAAAGTTTTTTTTTCGGGCGTACCTATGACTTGTGTTTAATCTTCCATTCTTCCGTGGCGCCAAAAAAAATGAATATTATAATGCGGTTTTCTTGGAATAATTGGGCAGATGCACAAAATTCTCTTAGACAACTTTATTGGTGGCAGCGGGGGACATTACATTTACATTTTTTCTTGTTTCGATAAAGACAAATTAATAAAAGGTTTCGTGAAATTAGTGTAGCAAAAAATTATTCTTAGAAGAACCAACTTGGGGGAGGGTTTCTACGGTAGCCCCATGATGACCCCATGGAGCCTTTCCATTAATATTTACGTTTGTGTTTTGCCGTCAATAGAAATAAATTTGTGTGAAGTTTGGTTGAAATTGGTGAACAAATAAACAAGTTTTTCTTTGAAGAACCTAATTTGGGGGGGTTGGGTTTGTATGGCAGTCCTAGGACCCCCATGGTTCGATTTCATTCTTTTTTGCATATGTTTTGTGACATCAATAGAAATACAATTCCATGAGATTTGGTGTAAATTGGTGTCCACATAAACAAATTTTTCTTAGAAAAAACAAATTTGAGGAGTTGGGTTTGTATGGCAGCCCCATGACCCCATCGTTTGATTCCATCCATTTTCACATATTTTTTGTGACATTCATAGGGATCCTTTTATGCGAAGTTTGGTTAGGATTGCTTAAAAAAAAAGTTTTTCTTAGCAGAACTTAAAATTGGGGGTGGGCTAGGTTTGTATGGCAGCCTCATGACCCAGTGATCCAATCTCTGTAAATCAAACATACAAACAGCCTGCAACAATAATAAGCACGTGTGCAAAATTGCAGCTTCCTAGCTTCAAAACTCGCCGAGTAAAATGCGTCGCAACAGACAGACAGACAGACAGACGGACATCACCCAATCGACTCAGCTCGTCATGCTGATCATTATATGTATATATTTACATATTTTATATGGTCGGAGATGCTTCCTTCAATGCGTTACAAACTTCATGACAAAGTTATTATACCCTTTCACTCTATGATCGAAGGGTATAAAAAACAGCTGGCAGATGTAAAATATTTCATGTAATCCATTTAAAAATAATGAGCAGAGACATTTCCAATGAGGTGTGTATTAGGAGAAGAATGGGTTTGCACCATAGTAGGCTAAAGTGACGGATTAGCACAGCTGCATTCGTATGAAAGTTTGAAACTGATTCATTCCGACCCCGACTTTGATTCACTCAAAAGACCAATATTGTGGTCGAGTTCAGCGTTTTGTGGGGACTTTCACAAAACACATCCACCGCTGAAAAGACTAATCTCCATGACTTTACAATTCAAATTTTGTAGTATGATTATACCCTTCGCTCATAGAGTGAAAGGGTATATTGTTTTTGTTACGCCGATATTATGTAACACCTCAAAGGAGCCACCGGAGGTATGGCAAAGTATATATATAAATGATCAGGGTCGGTCCCTGAATCGAATAAGCCATGTCTGTCTGTCTGTCTGTCTGTCTGTCTGTCTGTCTGTCCGTGTGTCTGTCTGTTAGCACGATAACTCCCGAAATAATGAAGCTAGCGGTTTGAAATGTTGGTCAAATGTTTGTTTTGCTAAAATCTTGGACGGTATTGAAAATGGGCCAAATCGGACCACGGGTTCCCCTACCTCCCATACAAACTACCCCTCCTTGATATTTTAATTCGGTCATAACTTTCGGTAGAATATCGCTATCGACTTGAAATTTTGATCAATGTCTCATTCTGACATATACTTTGAGTTGATGGAAAGTGGATTAGGTCCGACTACCCCTACCCCTACTTCCCCTACAAAGTTATATTCAGTCATATCTTTTGATAGAATGTCACGAAAAACTTCAAATTAATATCAAATGGTAGCCGTTGGATGTCTTGACAAGGTAATAAAGATGTGTCAGGTCCGACCCATCTACCCCTCCCTCCCCAACAAAAAATATGAAATTGAATATTTTGGGTTTTGCGTGCCTTCTAGGTCTGTACATGGGTATAGGGTATACACTCATCGTGCTATTCGCACGATTAGAACTCGGTCTCGTAACTTTGTCATTAAGTTTGTAACGCATTAAAGGAAGCATCTCCGACCATACAAAAAGTATACATCATATATGATCAGCATGACTTGGGGAGTCGATTGGAGCATATCCGTCTGTCTGTCTGTCTGTTGCGACGCGTTTTACTCGGCGGGTATTGAAGCTAGCAAGCTGAAATTTTGCACACGTGCTTCTTATCGTTGCAGGCTGTTTGTATGTTTGATTCACTCAAATTGGATCACTGGGTCATGGGGCTGCCATACAAACCTAGCTCCCCAATTTGAGTTCTTCTAAGAAAAACTTTTTTATTTGTGTACCCATTTCAACCAAATTTCACACAAATATGTTTCTATAGATAACACAAAATATATGCAAGAATGGATCAAATCGGACCATGGGGTCATGGGGCTGCCATACAAACTTAACCCCGCAAATTAGGTTATTCTAAGAAAAACTTTTTTATTTGTACACTACTTTCAACCAAATTTCACACAAATGTATTTCTATTGATGACACAAAACATATGTAAGATTGAATCAAATCGGACCATGGGGTCATGGGGCTGCCATACAAACCAGACCCCCCATATTGGTTCTTCTAAGAAACATTTTTTACACCAATTTCACAAAACCTTGAATCAATGTGTCTTTAGCAAAGCAACTAAAAAGTTCAAAACGAATGGAATCGTACTGTGGGGTCATGCTCCGGCAACCCCAATAAAATTTTCCGAGTAAATATTTTTATTTGGTCACTAATTTCAACCAAGCCCAAAACTTTTGAAAAGACGGAAGAAAAAGAATGAGGAGGGGGATTAAATGCAAGTCATAGGTACGCCCGAAAGAACTTTTAGCCCAAGCGAAGGGTATCCAATAAGAGGCCAATAAGATGTAGGCCTCGGCCCCGGGGTTGGCGAGCGAAGCGAGCAGGGGGCGAAGCCCCCTAGTTTTTTTCTGGGTAGAGATTGGGAATTTCAGCTAATCAGCACGGGTAGCAGACTTCCGTCTACGCTCCTCCTGCTGTAGCTCCATATGAACGGCATACAAATTGCCTGCTTGCGGAATCCCAATTATTTGCTGATAGCAGCATCAGACCCACTAGGTTCTCGGGGCTTAGATATTCTCCCAGTCCCGCCTCTAGCTGACTGAGACAATCAACGAAGACATGTTTCGCATTCTCCGCAACGTCTAGCCTAAACCGTAGTAGTATGGTTGCGGTAGTCTTTTGCGCACTCGCTCTCGGAGCACAGAGTCTTGCTAGTAATAACCCCGTAGATTGGTAAATTACTTAAGAGACCGTTCCCTTTATAATTGAAAGGGTATATTAATTTGGTTATGAATTTTGTACCTCATTGAACAGCTGTCTTTAAACTATTAACCCTACAGGGAGTAAAGGGTGCCCAAATTTCGCCCTTCAAGAGGAATCAGCCTTTGCCTCGTTTTTATTTCATATTACATATTATTAATTATTCGGAAATGTAATTTTAACTAAAAATTCAACAAACTTCTTAACTCAACACTAGAAAATTGCATGCACCATTAATTTACAATAAACCAACGTCAGAACAAATGTGTCTTACAATGTTTCTCACCACGACAACATTACTCTGTCTCAATTTTATTTTAAAGCATATGATGCAGCTTAACTTTTGTTGACAGCTTCAGTCCATCACTCCTTGCATCTGCTACTTATACTATACGAGTAAGGAGGTCCGCGCGGGTTTCGACAAACATACATAGAACCATATCTTTCATGTCATATTAAAAGAAAAATCCCAACTCTTGGCGGTGACAGCAAGCATTTCAAGGCAGCTTCTCTAACAGCTCATAAAAACTATACAAAACAACGGCGAGCATACAAACTATCCACATCCATACAATAGACGAAATGGACATACCATACGTGTATGGAGAAAAGAAACCCTTTTATGCGGCGGTAATTCAGTATAGTTATAGTCCCGTCGCGTCGTCGTCATCTTCAACCACATAGCGTCTGAAATATTCCTCATATGGAATCCTGTTGTTATAGACTCGTTGGTATAAGCAACGAACGGTTACAATAACAGCAGCCGCTCCATTATACGTCAGCAAGGATCTCGTGCCAACCGCACACGTCAAAGGACAAATAAACCAGGCTATGCATTGTATTGTTTGCTATAAATCAGCAACTGTACTCCCGTTCTGTATAGGACTCTTTATTTTCTGAAAAATTACCGTCAACACGATGGTAAAGCAATTGTTCTTCTGGCTTCTTTGGGCGATGATGGTGAATTTTGAAACCTTGTTCGAGTCAATATATTCGTATTCTTGTTGTATGGACATAAAGATGAGGATATGACTTGAGATGTAAGTTTACGCTCAACATAAAAGTTGTACGATGTCCTGTAGCAAGTGTAGGGTATACGAAAGCTTAAAGATATGTTTGGAGCTGTGGGAATTTAGTCGGGACACAATAAAAAGCTTTTGAGAACAGTATGGACACTATTATTGACACATACCTGATTTCATCCTAGATTCAAACCGATACTGGGATATTTACAACTGAATTTCAGAACCGATGATTTTTAGCGAGTTTGTGGATTATGTGGATTGATTTTAATGTATCGAAATCAAGCAAGCAAGCACACCAAAAAATCAGTGTATACGTTAGCGTTTTTTTTTAAAGACCAATGTCTTCTTGTAGCGAATGGAACAAGCCATTTGTTACGAGCTAGTTGTATGGACACAGACTTATCGTCGAATCGACAATCAGCCATAAGAGATTCTGGAGTTCTGAAAGTGACACAAAGTTCATCTTTCGTCGTTTCGACGACGCCAATTTCCAAATCCAACTTACCCTGCTTACTTAAGTGCTGTACGAAAAATCAGCTTAAAATAATGAAAATTGTCAAGAATAACGGGATAAATTTGATGATGCGTCTTCGATTCGACGAATTATGACCTTCCAGGGTTAAGAGCAAACCTTTGACTCAAAACTAGGCATGGTTTAGTTGAAATAATTTATCCCTTGATTATCCAGACAGATAATAACCATTTCAGGTAGACCACCAATAGGTTTGACTAGGCCTGTTCCAAAAACCGGGATCCCGGTACAAAACCGGTGTTCACTTGGTACCGGACCCGATATTCTAAAGTACCGATATCCCGTTTTTTTGGTACCGAGTTAAAAAAAACCGACCGACGAGTTGGTACCGGTTTTGAACCCGGTACTCAAAAAAAAACCTGCTTATGGTTAAAAAAAAAACCGTCGGTACTGAAAAAAACCTGAGTCGGTTTTTAACCCGGTACTCAAAAAACCGGCTTATGGTTAAAAAAAACCGTAGGTACTGAAAAAAAAACCTGACTCAGGGAAACCGCTTGTGGTACCGGGTATTGAAAAAACCGAAACCCGGTACTGAAATCCCGGTACCGAACAGGCCTAGCGTTTGACATACTTATCATTTAGATATTTCGCCTCCGACATTAGATTAGATTGTGCGGGGGGGGGGGCGTGAACCCGAAGGAGGGCTAGCAGCACTGAAGCCAGTGGGCTTATTGTACTATCGCCCTAGTCACCTGTGGGCAGGACTATGCCTGACGATCAACGTAGATCGTGCTAAGAAATGAGTCGAGGTTGCTAATTGACATGGAAGCTATGTCGTCCGTGTCTGGATAGGCCACTCCAAATTGTATCCAGCGGCGTAGGGCCACAGCATCACATTCACAGAGGACGTGGAATGAGGCCTCGTCATCTTCTTCGTAGAATCGACAGCTCGCGTCCTGCAAGAGCCTCATTGTGCGCAGATGTGATCTCAGGCAGGAGTGGCCTGTGAGAATCCCACATATGGTGCGTACTTTATTTCTGCTTAGCTGAAGCAGCTCAGCCGCTCTTTTATGGGAGTATCCTGCTATGAACATTTTGGATTGCCTAAGCCCGGGTAGTTTGTCCCAGTGCTCAGAAGCCTTAAGTCGTTCCTGGTCTTTGATTAATCTTTTTACTAAACATGTAGATATGCTGCAAAATGGTTCTGATCCGTAGAAGTGGGTAGCTGCGGCCATTCGTGCCAACTCATCCGCCTGTTCGTTCCCTGTGATGCCTGTATGACCTGGGACCCAGAAGAGTGTTAACCTGTTATTTGCTCCTAGTTTGTTCAGATCATTCAGGCAACACTGAACGAGTCTTGACGTGATGGTGTGCTTAGTGAGTGTCTTAATAGCCGCTTGGCTGTCTGAGAAGATTGCTATTCTTTTGTTAACGTATTTCGACATGTAGAGTTTACTGTCGAAGATTGGGGGGGTGTAATAACGTCAAGCGAATTAACGTCAATTGATAATATTTCCCACCCAAATGCGAAATAATGTCAATTGACATTAATTCGTTTTTGAAAACGAAATACTGTCAACTACTAAAGCGAAATAAAGTCAATTCTTGATATTGGCTTGTAAATCAGTTGGGTTTGAAAATACGGTTCTATATTTTTGGATAACAGCTAATTCGGCACTTTATATCCATTTTTTTTTGGGTTCCATTAGATTTCCGCTTTACTTAATACGACCCGAAGAAGTCCAATACGGACAAGTACATACCTTGTTTTGTCTTTCTGGGCTCATTATCAAAGTAAAACAGAGATATTTAAGTGTTATTGCAAGAAAATGTCATTCAATGTTGTTGTTTCGTCGGAATCGATGATTTTCTTCGAGCTTTCGAGGCGAAACAACACTCACATCGAAGTAAAACAGAGATCTAATAGATTTCCGCTGATTTAAAGCGGAAATCCATAGGAACCTAAGAAGTCCAATGAAGACAAGTACATTGTTTCGGTTCGGTTCCTTCAAGCAGATTTCCATTTTAGTTCACATGAATCCAGGAATCATATCAACTAAAGCGAAAATTTTATTCGGAAATTTCAGAGCTTGAAAGCTTCATTTCGTGATGTGCTATCAAAATATATTTAATATATGCCTATCTACTGGGAGAGAACATTGTTTTTTCAAAAGCGAATTAATATCAATTGATTTTATTTCCCTTTGGCAAAAGGAATTAATGTCAATTGCCATTATTTCCTTTTTCCGACGAAATAACGTCAATTGACATTAATTCGCTTGACGTTATTGCACCCCCCCGTCGAAGATTACCCCGAGATATTTCACTTGATTCCCAATCGGTAGTAGGGTGATGTACATTATCGGACGCCTTATTTCAGCCAGATTTCTGTTCCTGGAGAATGGTATGATGAGCGCCTTGGATGGGCTTACTCGGAGCCCGTTCCCATCACACCATTCTTTAACTATTTTGAATGCTGGTTCGAGTAAGTCAGGTAATGTTTCCTCAAACAAACCCTTTACCACTATAACCATTTCGTCGGCATATCCCTGCACGGAGAAACCACTTGATGTGAGCTTCCACAAAAGTTCGTCAGCAATCAGGCACCACAGGAGGGGCGAAAGTACACCCCCTTGTGAGCAGCCTCTAGTAACCTCAGCACGGAGAGTCAGCTCGTTGATGTGGCAGACGACTTTTCTGGAGGAGAGCATGCTACTAATCCATCCTATATTCGTATTTCCTACCATCTTACTTCTCAGCGCTCTTTCAATTGCATCGAAGGCAGTATTGTCGAATGCCCCTTCAATATCCAAGAAAGCAGCTAGCGCAGTATTTTTGACCTCTAAGATCCTTTCGATCTCTCCTGCAAGGCTGTGGAGCGCGGATTCTGTGGATTTACCTGGTTGATAAGTGAAGTACCTTTTGTGTAGCGGGTTACTAGTCAGCGTGGTTTTTCTGATGTGCTCATCAATGATTTTTTTCCATTCATTCATGCTTTAATAAATTTTGAAGTTTTAGTGAGTAGGAGGGTGCAATGGTATGCATTGAAGTGTTAGCCTGCATGGAGCCGCCATTGGCACAGATCTTGGTGGTAGGTAGTACTCACTAAAACTTCAAAATTTATTAAAGCATGAATGAAGTAAGACTGATTGGTCTGTAAGATTTGGGATCGTCCTTGGGCTGGTTACCCATTTTAGGACTGAAGACTACTTTCGCAAGACTCAAGGAGCTCCAGACCCTTTCGAAGGAGACCCGGAAAAAACCCGTCGGTGCTGGCTGATTTAAAAGGTTCGAACGAGCCTATAGCCCATTTTATTTTATCTTGTGTAAAGATTAGTGTAGCTGTTCTCCAGTCTGAAGAATTAGCTCTGTGCAGACGGTCCTTATTTGAAGACCATTCACTCCACAGTATTTGGCATGCCGGAAAGTGGGCGCTAAGGAGTAACTCACCCGTTGTCAAGGCATCAGAGTGCTTTAAAGTAATGATGTATTCAGTGTCCATTTTAGCCATAACTCGATGAATTCTAGCAGCTGTGTTAGTGCATTCGACACCTTCACAGAATTTGCCCCACGAGTTCGATTTGGCTGACCTGATTTTCCTGTTGTATTCATTAAGATGGGAGCAATACATGTCCCACTCCCCTGTCCTTTTAGCTCTGTTAAAGAGTCGTCTTGTTAGCCTCCTTAATCTTGATAGCTTTGCAGTCCACCAGGATACTGCTTTGTTGCCCTTCGTCCTTCTGAGGGGGCAGTTTTCCTCGAAAGAGGTCACTATGGCCCCGGTCACGTTGCAGACCAAGTTATCCAGACTTAGCCAACTGGAGGCAGGCCTGTCAATGGTATAGATAGCCTTTCTCGTAGAGAGATTTCGTAGTTGGGCCACTCGGTGAGCTGTGGTATTCGCCTTTCTCGCAAACCTGGTGTGTGCACTGAAAGCTGAAGCCTGATGTGCTTGTGGTCTGACATCGATGTTTCGTCAGATAGTTTCTTACCCAGTTATCAGCCCGTTGGTTACCAAAGGTAAGATCGAGTACTTCCTGCCTTGATCTAGTGACAAAGGTAGGTTTGCTGCCTATATTGAAGATGCTAAAGTTTAACGTAGAGAATACCTCTAATAAGTACTCACCCCTTGTGTCGATGTCTGTACTTCCCAGATCGTGGGCCATTCTCTCAAAACTCTTATAGAATGGTTAGTCTTAGCGCATAGAGATAATTAAAAGATAACATAACTATGCAAAATTAACAAAAATTCAATTCAATATAATGGAAAAGCTTTCTGAAAATTGTGTGTGTCTACACACCCGCTTACCTTGAGTCCTTTTATTTCGCCTCGTATTTGCCAGGGTTCCTGGATTAAAGCTAATCCCAGGCCTTCCCTGACGAACCTGGCCACTAACGTATCCGAGGCTGTGATGGCGGGATGCAGGTTAGCTTGCAGCACGCCTAGTGATACGTTAGTCGTCGGGGTCATCGATGTCGTTTACGGGCTTGATCCGCCCCTCTTGCTTGCTCGGATCATCTACCTCGGTCTCCATATGGATAACAAGGGATCGGACATCATCGTCTTCTATGCATTCGAGATCGTCCTCGTTTGCTGGTGGTGCGACAATCTCTTGACAATCTCGGTGGGGGTGAAGGGTTGGCTCCTCGGTGCGGCTGAGCTCTCAGCAGCAACTATAGATTTCCCAGTTGTTTCACGCTTCCAAGTCTTCGGGTGGAGGGTGACTCTGCTGAATTGAAAGCTAAGGCTAAATTTAGCTTTTATGATTGCCCCGAAGGAGATCGGGTCAATCGAGAGCGTGGCTGAGATGCCCTCGCCCTCGCGTTGCACTCCGTGGTGCGCGGGAAGAAAACGTCCACGATTTGGTTTCGGGGAACTTCCCTGCCCAAAACTGCTTAATGACCCACTCCACTGTAGCTTCAATCTCATACTCAAACAAGATATGGCCTGGTCTGAATCGGATTCCAGCAAATTTCGGCTTGACCTGCCTCGCACTCTCCGCCAACAGTATATTCTGTACTTTTGTCTTTTGCTCTGGCGTGAGCAGCTCCGTCGGGTTGGTGGAAATTATGGCCACATTGGTGTTGGAGGCTACTTTGGCGTAAGAAGCCTTAGCTTTTCCTTTGCCTCCAGTGGGAGCAGAAAAGCGGCTTCTTTCGGCCGTGCCTGTCGTCGCCTTGGCTGTTGATGTTAGTGCGTCTTTCCTCTCGCCTCCTTTGATGCCGCCTACAATCGGGACGTCGCTACATTGGTCTTGGCCCACCCTTTGCCTCTTGCTGTCTAGCTTGAGGGTAGGTGAGACCTCGTCCACGGAGCTTTGTCGCTTTGATTGAGGTGGTATCTGGGGGGAGTTGCAAGCAAACCATCTACGAGGTATACCGTCAGGGGAGCACCTAGCCTTTCGGCCTTATCTCCCGGTCCCGCTAAATGTTTGGACCTTCGGCTTTTTACTGACAAGGTCTTATTGTCAGATGGGGATTTCTCCATCCGGCGAATGCACTCACCTTCAGGAACCCAACCCCGGGGTTGCATCACTAGCTGGATGACTTGGGTAACAACCTCCAGCCACTACGAAGCCAACTCCTTGATGGGAAAGGACCATGGTCCCCTGGGCACACCCATCCCCGTAGTTCACTATTCGCTATAGACTTCTCTATAGCAGGTGTGATCCTCCTTCGGCCCCTATTGGTTAAGCCTCACGTGAGAATTCAGATGTGCACATCCCAGGCTCGTTGGACCTGTGACTACGAGCCTGTGCAGACTCGTAGCGCTGCTTTTCACATCCAGGTGGCCTCTTCAGTTTACTGTACCAGGGGCCCCCTTACGCTGCTAGGTCCGTGGTTGCGCAACTCACCAAAGATCTTTGTCCCACTACATACAGCCATTTCTGGCTGATGTCACAAGGACACCGACCCCCCTGCGGGGGGGGAGTTGCAAGAGGGTATCGCCGCTAGCTCTCTTGCTTTTGCAGGCTCATGTCCCTGTGCGAGGAACTTCATATATCGCTTGCATCCCGTGCCGCTGAGTCCCTTTCTGAAGGGATCTTTGACGCCTCCTAGCTCAAAGAGTTAGATTTTTCTTTCGGATGTTCGATGGGCCTCCTCTGCGGGCTCGTCAATCTCCGAGAGGTAGAGCTCCTCTGGGACGTTTCGTTGGGTGGCTTTGTCGTTGCCATTCCGTGGCTGTTCGGAACTGCCGGCCTTCCCTTTTTCCATTGAGGAATCACTCGAAGCAGTGAGTGCAACCTTGGCTTCGGGGGTGCTGTGTGTTTTGGTATGTTTATTTTTGCTGTATTGTTACACAACATTATTTGGACAGTCAAGAAAATACACGGGCTATAAAGGAGTTGCGGTAGATATCTACCAATAATGGACTATTGTAAGATCCTGTTGAGTACATTACATTGGGCTATGAAACTCTTGAGAGTTTGCCTCAAAGAGTGACGACTTTTTATAGGAATTTATTGATAGCCTCCTTCCAAACCATAATTGAAGTGATATGAAAATGGTTCTTTAAATGGCATTCCCAAGGTATATTTATTTTTAAGGTGACCAACTTTTTCAGAATGTGGGACAAACAGCTAAACAAAAAAATAAAAATAAAAAAAACGCTACGTTCTACTAATATTCTAAATATTTGATTAAATTGGCCAAATCTTCTAGTTGCTGTGCAGCGTAGAATTTATGCAGGGAACTGCGATTTATACGTTCTAAGTTTACATTTGTTCAGACAATCAAATTCCAAAGGGGGGAAAACTGCACACGGGTCCATTTTCCAATAAATAAACCAATTTTCGAAAAATGCGGAACTTGCGAGATACTTTGAACGTTTTGTGGGAGGATTTTAGGCTTATTCTGCTATCCGTTCTCATAGGGAGATTTTTTGTGTTTCCGATGTTTACGCTATGTGTCCGCTATATGGCGGATTGTAAGATAAGTGTCGCTAGTGTCGATAACAAGAACAAGAAAATTCTTCTTGCAAGAGCTGATAGCGTAATGTTCCGGAGGCTGTAAATTACATAACCATACGTTCATTTTGGAGATTTTTTTTTAATTTAATTGCTAAAATCGAACTCTGCTCGTTTGAATTATTATTCTGACATTAAATAATTCAAATATTAACTTTCACACAAAAAAAGGAACAAAAGTTGCAAAATTGCAGCAAAATTGTCACTTCGAGTTCGACAAGCGGTTTTCAAAGTGTCAGCTGGCATATCATTGAGTTGCCATTTGAATATCAAAACTGGACGTACCACCCAATGGTGGTCAGTTTGGATGCAATGACAACTGGCGGTCAATCTGGATGGACCGTTACAGTTAGCAATGGAGAGGTTATAGGTTCTTATTACATTTTATCCCACAAATTAGTCAGTAACACTATAGTATCTCATAAATTTTGTTACAGTGTAGCAGGAATTGTTACAATTTCATGGGAAAAATGTTACACTAACAAATTTTGAAACGGCAACCCTGTCGTTTACACTGGCTATAGAATGATTTAAGCTTATTTATTGGATAAAATGAGCAACCGGTCCTGCAGGCCCGTGCAGGTTTGGGTAACGAAACTCTAAAAAAAATGCCAGCTGATCCACCTGTCATTTTTTTTATATGAAGTTTCGTTACCCAACCCTACACGGGATAGTCCTAAAAGTGGTAAGATATGAGTGTTCAGCAGCTGTGATGCTTCGCAGATTCTATTTGACAGGAAAAGAAAATGTCGTTGACGCACGCAACTAGTTTCACTTGATATTCAATAGTTGAAAAACATTTCGTTCAGGAGATAATGCAATTTATTGCATAGTTTTAAATTAAATAATTGCAACAATTCAGAATTCCTGAACGCAAGGAAGGAGATGGTAGTTTTTTTTAGCTGCTGCTACTGTGAAATGTTTAATTACATTCGTTTGTACAATGCCACAAAATTCAAATTTTTGCCAAAATCCCCCGCACACTTGTTTCAGTCCGAAAATATTGGGAGTCCATTCAAAATTTATCAAATCATTCGAAAAAAAAATTGGGAAGGGTTCAATATCTTGAAAACTCAGGTCCTTTTTTGCACAAAAATCTCCGCACACTTGCAAATTTTCGTACATAATTTCCTTTAGTTTAAAACTAAACTAACTTCGCTATCCCTAAAAAAAAGAGAGCCTATCACGGCAGATTTTGTGGTCTGGTTGGTAGAGTAGTTAGTGCGCACACCTCCGGTGTACAGTGTCGTGGGTGCCAATCTCACTGTGAACCAATTCAGTTTTTGGTGTTTTTCGAACTCACAAACCATGTGGCGGACTATGATTCCAGGACACACGGCCTAAATTCCAGGAAAAACTTGAAATAGTTTTCTGGACAGTAATATTTTCCCAAAGCAGTTTTTATCATCTTTACCATCAGGTGTGCCCAAATTCCGAAACACATAAATGAAAATGCTGCACTTCATTTCCCGCAAAATTTTTGATTCGAAAATATTCAATAACAGACGGAATTTAGGAAGCACACAATGTTCGCTAAAGGAACTAAACTATTTTCTGAATTTTCTACTTTTACCTATTTTGTCTCCAATTGGATAATTCGTGCCAGGGATCACTGTATGACGAAATATACGGCTATTCCTTCTATCATGATTTAAATTTTCCCATGAACTTCGGGATTTTCATATTTCATTAAAAGCCGTAACATCCTATCACAGTTAAAAGACTGCTGCAATAGGGTCTGGTACGCTTAAACCAAATTTAGAAACCACTTATACCGATACCCTTCCTATAATAGCAACATTAATTCGTTAATTACCCACAATCGTTGGCAAATATTGATGTAATAAATCAAATCAAAAGGTGCAATCGAATCTTTACCTTAAACAAATCACCGCAGTTAGACTAACATGCTTATTCTGCAATTGGCCCCATAGAGCATACATATAGGTTCACTGACTTTACAAGCAAAGCGCTCTGTTTCCTTTCGATATACTCGTGTGATGCCTACATACAATTGATGATTGATAGCTGACCATTGATCCCTTACTAACAATGAATGTAACCTATAATGAAAGTTCGTCGAGTGGTATGTGTTCTTCGATGCCTGCATAATAAATATTTCTCATACTTGGCGAATTGTTTATCGGCAACTTATGGGAAGCCATTTTTCAAAGAAGCCCTTCTATATGCTTTAGTCGGCCGAACTGGCATACAGAGTTTGATGGACAGATGCGGAAAAAAGTTGGGCTTTTTGCACAACGACGACGTACGGGTATCCCTTGCATGCTTGATTTAAAATTTTCCGTAACCTAATTTTTTTCTACGGATTTTCCATTTTTTTTTTAAGGTTGCTCACCAATCGATTTAGGTGCCCAGAGCCAATGTCTCGTGAAATCTACGTAGTCATTAGGGCTAGTTGTCGTTCTCTCTTTCTTGTATGACTTGTGCTATAATAGTGTATAGCCGTCAAGAAAAGATGAAAACGGATATCCAGGAAACTCATTTGCATAAAATTCAATATGATAAAAAGTGATAAGGTTGAAATGGATGAGGATGAGACGCAGCGCGGCACGGCACTATGGACCAACATGTCAAAAAGTTGAGTGAAATGGAATGGGATTTTCATCACAATCCCTTGGCGGCGTATATGCATTCCATTATTGAACAAACTCCATTTATCACGATTCGGGGGATATAAATGATCGTCGTACACCTTGTATCGCATAGCCCTATGTCATTGATATGACAGGCATTGATGCGGTTGGGTAAAAACGACAATAATTCATCAAGAAGCGACGAGAGAACAAAAAGTAGACAACAAACTCAATTCAATCTATTTATCTTCTCATTCTCAAAACGAAGAATACATGAGTTTATTTTTACGAAAAGCCGAAAAGTGAAAGTCGAGACTTTACCTTTCGCTTTCTTAGACAGAAAAAAATTGCAATGTATTGAAGTATCAGATGTAGACAGTTTTTCAAAATTGATTTCTTTTTATTATTTTCAAAAAGAAGCTCTATTTTTAAATGATCAGTGGAAGTACTTTATGTCCTTGGCAATATTTTCCAGTTCGGACCGACCCGAAATTAAATTCTAAAAAAAAAAAAAACACCCAAAAACACCGCAAGAAAGGCATGAAAAATTGAAGGACGGATTTTGACAATCATTTTATTTATGGCTCTGACAAAGAGGACAAATAAGGTGCTTCTCCCTCCAGTTTTGTTTCGTTTTTTTCTACGCGTCTTTTTTTATTCTATATTATTTGTCAGCATTCGGGCCCCTCTTCATAGACAAATGTCAAAATGAAAAATAATCAACTTGAAACAAAACAAAAGTGAAAACTTTCCTGACCCTCTGGAATGAAAGACTGCCAATTCTAATTCTACTTCGCGCAAATCCTAATGCCTATTGAGAATGAAAATTTTACACAGAAATTTATTATGGCCCGAACGAGACACATTCACACATATACACAGACTGCGAATAATCTCATTTTCATTCTTCGGCATGTCTTATCAGATTTATGAAGATGTTTATGGAAATTTGATAGGATTATATCAATTACAAAGTTGTTTATTGTTAGACGACGGAAGCTTCTGCGGAAACTTAGGTTGTTGGACGAGTGATGACAGTTTGAATGTGCGAGCTAGAACAATATTTTCTTAATTATAATGCGCGGAATGAGTTGGATTGGAATTGTGATATTTTAGTTTCCACGGAGCTTTATTTTTGTAGTATCTATGCAGATGATCCATGGTGTTAAGGATAATCTGTCAATTTTGATAGAATACTTAGTATCGAAGCTTAGAATGTGGCACGTGTTGAATTGTCCTTGAGGCAATTCTCTTAGGACGAAGCACGTAATCTATTTTTAATCGGTTCAAGTTAATATTCAAAAAGTTAAGGCAGAACTCACTCTACTTGTTCACCGGCTTCGTGGAAATCTATTGAACAATCGAGAGATTTGCGTTCTTTTAGTGGCAATTCTGTTTCGTAAAGCTATACTTGGTAACAGTTTAGATTCAAAATATCAAAATTTCCAAACATTATTAAAATTTAAAACATTTCAAAAATTGTAAATATTTCAATTATTTCGAAAATTTTAAAAATATTGAAAGCTTTATTAATTTTTTTTATATTTTTTCAAAGTTTAAAGGTTTTAAAATAAAAATTTTCAAAATTTAAATTTATTCTTCCGAACATTAACCGCTAGAACCATGCTAATATCCTCTCCTCTACAAGTTCGTTGAGTTAGAGAACTCAAAATTTAAAAATGGTAAGCTCACAAATCCTGAAAGGGCCATGCAAATATATTATGTAAACATGCATGTGTATCCGTAAATTAGGGTTAAGGTTACATTAACCTAATCAAGTGAACCAATAATAATTATTATTGTTTGCATGCCACCTACTTACGTATGTATGTATGTATATTGGAATTCGATTAGAGGATTTAGGTGCTTATAGATAATTAAATGATTAATTCTAAACGATTATTATGTAGCTGATATACATACATATTACTATAGCAGATAAATGAATAGCATGTCCCTTAAAATCATAACACATAAAAGCATCATGCTCAGCAATTTACTTCTAAATGTCGTAGCAAGGGTCATCACATCAATTCACTTTAATCAATCTAATTGAAATTATTGCAAACATTAACACGCATACGTAGACGCTATTTGCCATCTATTAATTTCTCTAATATTATTGTAATGGTAATGTATCGAGCTGTTTTGAGGTAAATTGCATTATCCTACAAGTAACACATGTCTAACCACGATGCGGTATCAATGCGTTAATAAGTGCGAACATGAAACCATAAGTAAAACAGTGAATAGCGACCATCGAAATATGTAATGTATACATTGTAGTACGTAGCATTAAAGTCGAAAATTAGTACCTCACTACACATATGTATGGGCACCTATATTACTTACTGTATAACCAATGTTCGGCGCATTCACTCAGAAAAAAATGTCCAATAATCTCTCAATAGGACTCTAATTAAATAAATTTCAAACAGTTAATAGGACACACATTTTAAATTCACAGGATAATCTAATTATATCACACAACTAAACAAAACCGGTTGCCTTCCCGTGACTCGGTAAGTTTAAATAATACTAGTGAATCGAATGTTCAATACTCGGTCTGGCGAAGCGTGAATGGTATAATAATATGGGACTAAACAAACGGATTTTTAATGATTTCTTGCAATGTGAAAAAACTATTCCATTAAAATGATATCATATAAAAATAATAATATGATACCACAATAACTTAATATTTTGACTGTATTAATTTTTATTTATGACGCTGTATCCCATTAGTTCCTGTTAGTCAAATAACCGGATTTTCCTATTGACTAAAAGTAATAGGAGAAAATGACCAATTCCTATTAATTTTATGCGATTTTTTCTCTGAGTGTAGCTTGCACAACTGTCACGACAGAGATATGGAACATTGTAACGGGATTTCATATCCGGGATGGGGAACTTTTCATTGATAAATGGAGATATTCGATGATTGATACATATCGAAATCGCCTTTGCCGAAAGTACCCCAAAGTCGAAGGTATCCCAGTCTCCCCTACTAATAAACACAAATAAATACATAGATTCAAAAACCTTTTTTGTATTACAAATCTCTATTTATTCAAGCATCACAGTGGGGGACCTTAGTATCGAGTATGTAGACAACTTCAACTATCTGGGTTGTAACTTATCAAAGGACGCCAACGAAACCGACGAAATTAAGCGACGGATACAACTAGCCAATAAGACATATTTCTCGGTCCTCCCTATAATTAATTCGAAACTTGCGCACAGGAATACGAAGCTCCGCGTGTACAAAACGTGCTATGTTATGGCTGCGAAACATGGACCCTCACCCAAGCCTCCGAAATTTTGCTAGACCGATTCAAACAAAAGGTCCTTCGGCGAATTTTCGGGGCCGTTCGCGAGCGAGACCAATGGCGTATCCGGTACAACCATGAGTTGTATCAATTGTACGATGAGCTGGAAGTATCGAAAATCGTGAAGCTTCAACGTTTGCAATGGGCGGGGCATTTACAACGGATGGACGATAATCGCATGCCAAAGAAAGTGATGAACGCACAACGAATTGACGGAGCGAGGTTGCGTGGACGACCGAGAGCTCGCTGGGAGAACTCCGTAGGTGAAGACGCCCACCAGCTGCTGGGCTTCCGAAACTGGAGGACAAGGTCACGTAATCGCGACAATTGGAGGTCAACGATTCAGGCGGCCAAGGCCCGACGTCGGGCTATCGTGCCACATTGATGATGATTTTCGATGGTGCGCCCTTCCCTAATTAGGGGAAAATCGTATTATTTATAATAAATTAATTAGATTTAAAACAATGTTTATAGATGGAGAATTGACTACACTCTATACAAATAAAATTGCAAAACTAAAAAATATAATGCGGGTTTGAATATGGAGCAGATTCACAGTGCGTCCCAACGTATATGTATTTGTTTGGTAATGAGTACGAGCAAATGGAGCAAATAAATAAAGGACTTTTGCAAATTAATGGGTTATATACAAAATCCAAAAATACAAAATCCAAAAAGAAAAAATCCAAAAAGACAAAATCCAAAAAAAATTAAAAATCCACAAAGACAACATTTACAAAGACAACATTCACAAAGTCAAAATCCATAAAGTCAAAATCCACAAAGTCAAAATACATAAAATTCATATTCACAGTAGAAGCAAGAATTTACATCAGTTTGCTTATCACAATTGACTATTGAGAATATTTATGTACGTTCACAGAGAGAAATAAATTTGCAATACCAACAAATCACAATTGTTTGATGCTGGTTTTGTTGCTTTGTAGCAATTCTTTTGTTACATTTGCAAATAAATTGGTACTACTAAACATCACGATTGTTTGATATGACAAACCAAATTTTGTCAAGGCAACTAAAAAATATTCTGTTAGAACGATTTAATTTTCTGGTTAAAATAACAAAAACTTTAGCTGCACTAAAATCTACAAATGATAAAGACAACAAGCACTATAACATTTGTTGAATATAACAAATCTTTTGGGCAGGGGAAATCAACAAAAAAAATTTCCAAATAATTTTACAATATAACATACAGTTTTGTAATATTAACAAAAACTTTTGTTATCCAACAGACAGTTTTTCTATGCAAGTATGAACAAGAATGTCCAGAACTAGATCTTTTGTTAGAAATACGAAATTTTTACCATATCTAACGGTACAGTTTTTATAGGCAGGACATAAAAAATAAATCTTTATGCAATCTAGCTATTCATTTATTTGGAACAGCAAAGATTTTCATTTTTAGTTGCTCTTTTGTACGGGCATATTTGTTTTCCGAGTGTTGTCAAAAAATGAGTGCGTACTAAAAATGGTGAAAAAGTGCAGATAAATGTCGGGCCTAATTTTTCGAGTGGCGTTTCCAAAAGGTAAGACTAATGTTTTCTTGTGCTATAAGATAATTTGATCTTTTTGTACCTTAGGTTTTACAAGACACATTTGCCGACACAGTTTGAACGGACAGGAAAAATTGGCATAAGCCGTACATGCTAGGATTATGGATTCAACTAAGGGCTGTGTTGATATGATACAGGCAATAATAAATAGTCACTCTTCAATCTTCATCGATTTCTGATGCCACAATTGTAAGTCCAATATTTATATACTATGTATTTTGCAATAAATTAACTTAAAACTTAACTTGTAACATTTTAAACTAAAAACTTCAAAATCAAATAACATAGATTTTTCATATAAAATTCTTATTATTTGTATATTCTTGTAGAAAAACTAAACTTGGCATGCATTACAAATTATTCGTTAGCGGCGATGGAGACCTGACTTCACGACCCTCTATATTGTAAGGTTATGTTTATATCTAATAATAAACTAGGTGTTACATTAAAACATATTGTCATAATTTTTCTAATTTTAATAAAAAAATTTATATTTCATTAAACAGGATTATGCGCAACTATCTTTTATTAAGACATTCAACGCTTGACATGAAAGATGACTCAAAGTATTTTTTGGCGTCGGCAAATGCAAATAAAAAGACAGACCCAATTGAGTTACAAATTTAATTAAAAATTTTATAAATTCGTGGTAATCAAATTTTCTCCTAACTTTGCTAATAGTGTTCTTATCAATCCCAAATTTCAATAGACGATATATTGAAATTAGACATTGATAAGGGCTATGTGAAGTTAGCCAGTCATGTTTTTGAAATTAGGTCCTTTTGCTCGGTGAACCGTTTGTTCTACAGCGGCTACGTTTGTTCTTGATTGTTAACCAATTAATATCGTTTGTGCTTCTCTAATTATTTAATTATAGCAACTTGAAAATTGTGAGTGTGAACTTAGCCAGTCATTTTTAAATATGGGTCGGAAAGGTATAGGTTTGGTATCAATCGAAAGCCAAACGTTTGTTCATTTTGTAGGGCGTTTGTTCATCCTGGAAACGGAAGGATACAGGAATTATAAAGGAAAAAGAGATTAGTTGTGACGTCATCTTCACTCAACCAACGCCATCTACTCAGCTCAGCTGTACGGGCAACCCGTGTCCCGCGAACAATTTATGCAAGATCCACACCATCATCGTACAGCTGAGCTGAGTAGATGGCGTTGGTTGAGTGAAGATGACGTCACAACTAATCTCTTTTTCCTTAATAATTCCTGTATCCTTCCGTTTCCAGGATGAACAAACGCCCTACAAAATGAACAAACGTCTGGCTTTCGATTGATACCAAACCTATACCTTTCCGACCCATATTTAAAAATGACTGGCTAAGTTCACACTCACAATTTTCAAGTTGCTATAATTAAATAATTAGAGAAGCACAAACGATATTAATTGGTTAACAATCAAGAACAAACGTAGCCGCTGTAGAACAAACGGTTCACCGAGCAAAAGGACCTAATTTCAAAAACATGACTGGCTAACTTCACACAGCCATTGATAAGAACACTATTAACAAAGTTAGGAGAAATTTTGATTATTACGAATTTATAAAATTCTTTAATTAATTATTTGGTATAATATTTTGATTGATACTACGAAAAGGTTTTGTATAAAACCACAAAACAGTTTTGTATAATTAATCAAAGAATTATACAATATTACCAACTGAAATTTGATTTTGACAACTAAAATATTGGTAAGATTGAGAAAAAATTTCATTAATGCGAATTCGGTTATTAGTACAAAGTTTTAATTGATATCACCAATGAAAACTTCTCACCGTAACCAAATATTTAGTATGAAATTTGTTGAAATCGCAAATTGAATTAATCAATTTTATTTAAACTTTTCGTTTATGTCAACACAATTTTTATATAATTTTTCAAAAGATGTTTTGCACAAACAAACAAAATTGTTTTGCAGTTTTAACAAAAATACACCTATGACCAGAAATGAATGAAAACTTTTGAAACTATTAACAAATGTTTTTCTTGTAATCGACTAATCATTTCTCTCTGTGATTATTACGTTAACTAGACAAGTACCAAATCCCGGAGCATATGCGCTTTAGCTGAAGAGACGGAAAAGGCAAACACGATTTAGCCGATGACACGGAGAGGAATGCACCCGGACCAAAAGCGCTTCAGGTAAAGGCAGCTAAAGCGCATATACTCTGGGTGCATCCTTCTCTGTGTCTTCAGGTAAAGCAAATCATATGCTCCGGGGTTTGGTAATTGTCTAGTTAACCCTAGTTTACTGTTTGGTGTACAAATGCACCCCAGCGGATGTTTCACTTAATATAACTTCGGAATTTTTCAAGTTTTCATTATCAATTTTTCAATAGCTTAACCAAATTTAGTTTTGTTTTAGTTTTTAATGTTTGTACAATTGTAACTACATCAATTTATTTTTTTACGATTTTTTGTGTGTAAAGAAGTCATTGGTTCTGTCGTGGTTGCATTTACTTACCAATTAATTTTTCTAAATTCAGAACTATTTATTTTAATGTTAAATTTATATTTATTTAGAAATAAGGATAATAATATCTTAACTTTCATCTGGGATGAGAAAAAAACTTTAGAAGTGTTAATAATAGTTCGGAATTTTGTATCTTCGGAATGACCTTTGGGACATCAAATGTGGCTGTGTTTGAGGACAAGATTTCCATTTGAATCTATTTCATATTTCTCTAAATTTCATAAATAAACAACAGAAACAGTCGAATGATCAGAGATACTATTTGGAGAAGAGTGTGCTAACTAAGATTTCGAAAAGTTTTGCAATTCGGAATTTGTGAACAAAATTCCTCTTCGAGCCCATTAGTTTCCGCCTGCTATTTTCATATATGCAAAGCGATTTCACTTTTATAACTGAGGTAATAAGTTCTGCTCAAAACGTCAAATGATGAGGAACCTGAAGAGATGCATAACTCTCGGAAAATCAGTGAATTGGATGCACACCATACGGAAGTCTCATGAACTTGACTCTTGTTTGAGTTTATCATGTTATTCATAGTATGAATCACAGACAATGGAAATAGAGGACAGAGTCATAGAACAAAAATGTGGGACCATTTTCTATTTCATTCATTCATTCAGCCAATATACTGAAATGACAGCCGTACTAAACGAGACTAACAATACATATAGTAGGATAGAAAGAGAAGGAGAACACCGAAATTGGTCCCCTTTTCGATAGTGCATCTTATTGCTCCGAACAAGATCTATATGCTCTAAAAAGTTGGTTTGACATTAACTACCTTCATTTAAACACGAAAAAAACAAAAGCCATAGCATTTTCGCTTAATAGTCGTGGAACCCCTGAACCAGATAAAATTAGAATACACAAAAACAACTGCCAATCAATAGCTCAAACCTCTTATGAATATCAATGCAACTGTGATCATATAGCTATTGAAGATAAAGTTAGATATCTCGGTGTATATATAGATAGATTTTTAAAATGGAACGATCATATTGTTCTTTTAGTAAATAAATTACGTAAACTAATTTATATATTTAAAACAATAAGGTCATTTCTAACAACAAATCAAATAAGGCAAATATATTTTGCTCTAGTGCAGTCGGTGCTACAGTATTCTATAGTTACATGGGGCAGCGCTTACAATACTCACCTGAACGCTCTAGTTATCACTCACAAGCTCATCTTAAAAATTGCTTTCAATCTTTCCTTAACTTTTTCATCTGAAATTCTATATAATACTGTTAATGTTTTACACATTAGAATGATTTACGTTAAAGCTATTTTATATCAATTAGCCAAGTATAGCAGCCTAAATTTTATCCCCCATTCACGTAATACAAGACACAACAATCTTAGACTAGTAGTCCCAATATTCAAAAAAACGTCTTCGCAAAGGTACCGCATCTATACGGGCCCATACTTTTTTAATCTATTACCCATGTACATCAGAACTGATATATCAACCCTAATATCATTTAAAATAAAGGTTAAATATTGGCTACTTAACTTAACGATTAATGAATTTTACCAAACTTTTGAAATATTTAGAAATTAATGGAATGCTTTATTTCGAATTATAACGATGATGATAATTAATTTATTTAAAAAGGATTAAAATTATTTTCAAGAATTTAAAATATGTCACTTAATTAATTTAGAAATATGTTTTATGATTTATTTTACTTCTCACACAAGCCTAGCTTAAGAGAAGTATTTGCAAAATTAGTTTCTAAGGTAATATGTATATGTTGTTATTACTGCAATAAACTTTATTATTATTATTATTATTAGAATACTTCCTTATCTTCTTCTTCATTGGTATGAATATAAGTGCCTGGCGTCCAACCAAACTTCACATGTATGCCTCCAGTATTTCTGAATTCGTACTCACTATCCCATTTTTGTTTTCCCTAGTTAATTAACATAACGCACGATCAAAATGAATCAAATTAAACAAATTTGGTAGTCAGTTAATGCAGAAATATGGGCATACACCCAGAGAAAAATATTGGTAAAAATGCAGCTTTTACTGTAGTTTTAATATCTTTAGTTAAAATCGACCCTACAACTGCTGAATTCAATTCTACAGTGATCTCGTTGTGGAATTTACAGTCCCTCATATTTTACAGTTTTTACTGTAAATCTCACGAAATTATATTGAAGTTGTTTCTTATTTACAATAATTGCTGTTGATTTAACAGCAGATTACCGTAAGATAAATTGTGAAATTGACTGAAATTTTCTATGCTCTTACCGGTGAGCCTGTTTTATTGAAATCATAATTCTGTCGTTTCTACAGTACAACACTGTTATTTCCAAATCTTGGTTGTAATGTATATTAAGATAATGGGGTAGGAATAAAATACGATTTTGTTTCATTTTTGAAATTTTTTCTTTATTTTAAACTTACTTTCACTCACTGGGATTTTCAATCGGAAGAAAATCACTTAAAATGAAAGCAGACACCACACATGATAATAGATAGACGGCATCTGATGGAATTGGTTGTCAATTTTACAACATAGAGTATAGAATTTAAAGAGAGGTACTGTGAATTTTACAAAATATTTTCAAAGTTTGTTGTTGAAATTACAACTATAAATGCTCTCATATTCCACTGCTAATTTGAACAAATTAACTGTTTAATTCACGAAAATTGTAAAGATAACAGTAGATAGCATTCAATTACGTAAAATTGACAATTAATTGTTGGCAATGAAAAAGTGATATTTTCCTGGGTGTACATACTGTGGGGTGCATTTGCA
Organism: Microchrysa polita; assembly: GCA_949715475.1. Classification (NCBI taxonomy): domain Eukaryota; kingdom Metazoa; phylum Arthropoda; class Insecta; order Diptera; family Stratiomyidae; genus Microchrysa; species Microchrysa polita. Next base: position 63,802,072 of record OX454420.1, read on the forward strand.
CCCCATAACATGAAACTAGTAAGAAAAAGGTTGCGGTAAACTAGGGTTAAGCGACTTTTCTGAAAATCAATCTAAAACTTTAGTTTTTTCTTAAAAGGTTCCTTGGAAAAATTCAGTGTTTATAGCCAAAAATTTTTTCAATATTTAGCTCCCCTGTTCTGCATGGAATGACTACATATTTTGAATCGTTTGTTTTTTTTGTTTGGCTAAATTGGTGGTATTTAAGTATAAAACTAATATTTCAAGTGTCCGGACCAGATTTTTCGCTGACCATTGATCAAACGCTTCAAATATACAGAAGAAGAATCTTAATCACCTTCAGGGAAACAAAAGTTTCAATCTCGCCATCACCACTTGCTCTCACCTCGGGTTTCAACTAAAAAAAACGCTAAACTTTCTCAAGCTCCGCCACTGGAAATTCACGTTTTGGACCATTTCATGATAATTTTTATAAAAAAAAACAAAACCCGCACTGACATCACCGAATCGGAGCCCACGCAATAAGCATTATGGCTCTCTTCATACAAAAATTTATGGATTTTGTCTTCATGGATTTTGACTTTATGGATTTTGTCTTTATGGATTTTGTCTTTATGGATTATGACTTTTGGATTTTGACTTGTGGATTTTGACTTTGTGGATTTTGCATAGAACCCAAATTAATATACTCTTACTGTATTCACTTAACATTAATGAGAATAAATCCGGAATTCCAAACTCTAAAATCTGAATACCACTTTATTTTATCCTAAATACATACATCCATCAGGCAGGAAAGGGTAAAAATAAAACATACGGCAGGTCTCAGCCCTCCACAAGCTATCTACACATAACTCATTTTTTAAGAAGTATGTACTGCATGCATATTCTTCATTCCTATATTGACATGCTTCTCCAGTCTATTCGTAGAATTTCAGTGTCATGTTCCAACCCGACCATACTTTTGAGCAACTTAAAATTCCATACACATTCTATAAAAGGGATACACAAAAGACATGTAATGTATGAATACATACCGCATACAATTCCATGTCATATCCATTACCACCAACATACATTATATCCAGCAAGCAGCCGTCTACGAGTATGAGATTGATCTTACATGACAATAATTATGACTTAATCGTTTCTGTGGTTTGTATCGGGACATCTATTAACTAAAAACCCCCCAATATGTACGTATTGCAGTTTGGATCATGTCACGCGCCATCTAACAAAGTCCCTAAGTTTTGGGGTGTGGGCGCAATCAAACTCTTTAAGTCGCGACGCGACGGATGATAAAGTCTGCCGACATGAGACTTGTGTGACAAGGAGCAAGCCGACCGCCAACAATTTGTGTCTGGAAAACAAATCGTTGCCTGCAGCAATTTATAACATGCGCTCCCCGTCATAGTGTTGTGGAAGCACATACGAGTACAGTTGAACTTCCCATAACCGGACACCATTGAAATTTTGTCCGCTTATTGGAAGTGTCCGCTTATGAGAATATTACACAAAGGTGTTATTTTATAAAACTAATTTGGACTGCGCTGCAAATCCATTCAAAACCACAATGTCTCAATGTTTTTCCAAAACAGTTTTTATTTCGAGATCGAGAGCACTATTTTTTCGTGAATTCTAAAATGACTTGTTTTTACACTTTTTCTTTAAAAGACAAATTTTTTTTCATATTTTAAAAGAATAGAAAACTGCACGATTAAAACTCCTGAATATCTAAGAAATTCCACCTACACGGAGAGATAAACAAGACTTGTACAGCGATTTCCGGAAAGTGAATTTTGCTTTAAGTTAAAGATCGATTTTCCGGTAATTTCAAAACTTCTTTGCTCGAAATACAATTCTGTAATGCAAGAATTTTATTTGTGGTACTGTCCGTTTACTAGAGACCTGATTGTTCAGAAAGGGTACAAAAGTACTGTCCGTGCCCGGTTATGAGAGTGTCCGGCTATTGAAGTTATTTTTCCAGTAAAATATAAAGAAAAACATTGGGGAAAATAAAAGTGTCTGTTTGTGAGAAATGTCGGGTTATTAGAAGTGTCCGTTTAGAGAAGTTCGACTGTACATACCTACATACATTATTTTCGGTGTTTTTTTTTGTATGATGCCGACGACACGGTTCAAGGAGCTTATTTTATAAATTCAATGCAGTATAGTCGATTATGAATGCATCCTGTGATTGATGGACAAATTTGAATTTGACTATTAAGGGTATGGTTTTATCGAGGATCATTAGAAAAGGTGTTATCTTAATGATATTATCAGTATTTAGCCAAGTGTTTCCGGAAAATCCATTATACAGTCGAACTTCCCTAAACGGACACTTCTAATAACCGAACATTTCTCATAAACGGACACTTTTATTATCCCCAACGTTTTTCCTTATATTTTACTAGAAAAATAACTTCCAATAGCCGGACACTCTCATAACCGGACACGGACAGTGCTTTTATACCCTTTTTGAACAAGCAAGTCTCTAATAAACGGACAGTTCCACAAATAAAATTCGAAATTCTTGCATTACAGAATTGTATTTCAAGCAAAGAAGTTTTGAAATTACCGGAAAATCGGTCTTTTGCGTAAAGCAAAATTCACTTTCCGAAAATCGCTGCACAAATCTTGTTTATCTCTCCGTGTAGGTGGAATTTCTTAGAGATTCAGTAGTTCAATTTATGTCGCGGCATGTAATCGTGCAGTTTTCTATTCTTTTAAAATATGAAAAAAATTTAAAAAAAAGTCTTTTGATGAAAAAGTGCAAGAACAAGTCATTTTAGAATTCACGAAAAAATAGTGTTGTCGATCTCGAAAAAAATTGAATTGGAAAAACACGGTTGAAATGAGACATCGTGGTTTTGAATGCATTCGCACCGCAGTCCAAATTAGTTTTATAAAATGTTATTCCTTTGTGAAATATTCTCATAAGCGGACACTTCCAATAAGCGGACAAAATATCGACTGTAATATTTTTCAAAGAGCAGAACCACAAACTGATTACACTTTACCCTCATTTTTTATATATGTACTACTCGTAATATAAGTACGGTCGAACTTCCCTAATCCGAAGCTCGCTAGATCAACTCTCCGAAAAATCCGACCCAATCCCAGCCAAAACAAATCGACTTAAAAAAATTCCGAGTGACTTTTTTAACCAAAATACGACACAAACCGCAAATCTAATATTTTTCTAGTCCAGGCTGGGACTGCCGCACCGTAGCCATTCATATGATTTAATTGTATATTCTTTTTCTTCAAGAATCTGATGTTATTTTACTAGTGATCAATGCACGGAAAAATTATGACGTATGTATATAAAACCAATAAAGAACATGAATATTTGATAAGGCGAATATAGTTGCTATAATGAATATTTGAAATATGAGTAATTGCCTTAATGTTGGTTGATTTTACTTATGAAACTGAAATATGATCACCATTTTTCAAATTGGAAATATTTCAAGTGGTCAAGAGAAATAATTCATTATAATTCATATGCTCTTGTTGACAAATAATGCTTCAAAATGCATACATATGTATGTTTTGAAAATGGAATAATTTTTTTCTCAAAGAGATTGTATTTCTCCAGCTGATAAGAATCAAGATATACACTAGTTGGCATATGTATTTTGACATCTGGTACTCTCGAGCCCAGACACTGATTTTGGTTAACTAGAGCGAATAACGGTAAATTTCTTAAAAGGAAATCAAAGTACATATCAACAGCGATAAATATGCTTAATATTTTTCCTGTCCCTTTTCGCACTCTCTTGCTATAAAGAAGAGAACAGAAAGGTGCGTAATTCTGGTGCGGCATAAGTACGAGTATTTTGACAATATTTTAATCCTTGATTGTACACCAATTTCTCTGGAAAAATATGGGCAAAACTTAATTTTATTAGGTAATATTTTATGTTTATATTTTGAATTGCAAGTAGAAAATGTGTCCAGTGGTTTGAAACATTGGAGGAAAATCAGAAATTCGAAGTTTGGTTTAAGCCTCCGTAGAGGCAAACTTCAACCCTGGTGTAAGGGTTGGAGGCGCTGCAATTGAATTTAATTTCATACGACAGACTTTTCATTATTAAGCACCAAAATTGAATGATAGAAAGGACATAGAAAACTATTCACTGCATCACCAGAAAGGGAATTTGAAATATTCACATCTAGTTCAATATGAATAATTACCGAAAAATCTTCCAAATATTTATGGAAAATTTCGTAATTGAACCAAATGATATTATGGATATGAAGAATGTACCATTTGAGCCACAAATAATAACGACCACTTTTGGCCTAGAACAAGCGTACGCAGATAAAATTAAACCAAAGAAACATTAAAAAGCCATCAAAAGCAAACCTCTTTTACCAAGGAAAAGTTCAAGCCACTGCAACTTTGTGAAAAAATTTGTTTTCAGCTAATATTCGTTATTTTAGTACATTTTTACAAAAAAAATCAATATTTAAAGAAGATGCCCGGTTTATGTAGAAAAACGGATACCTGGTTATCAAAATAATACAACAGTGGAGGCTCTTTCATGATGCAGGGAGATATTGCTTACAATGGCCTAGGCTGCTTAAGTTCAAATCACTGTTTCCATGGCCAAAGCTTCCCTTGGTCGTCATTGAATCGTCGGAAGTCATATTCGAAATTTCCACGGCACAATTTGGTTCAAATTTCACTTCTTTCTTAGGGTTCTTCCTCGTGGCTCATTCATCACTCGGAGTAGACATTCGCTTTCTTTCACACAGCGCTAATATTTGTCTTTGTTTTGTTTTATAACATTTTTGTGTTTGATAATAAACAGTTTACCGTATGAAGTAAAATTCAATAGTAGCATATTCAATGTGTAAACCAGGACTAAGACTGCCTCTATCGATGCTCAAACCAATCTTCTAAATTCTGATTTTTGCTTATGTTTCGAGTCACTGGTGATATTTTTTTATTTGAAAATTAAAATGGGAAACTCAAAAATTAATAAGAATATGTTTTGTGTATCAGTCCCTGCGAAAAAATGGGTGCGATCAAAGAATTAACCTTCCGGCGGGCGCAAAACTAATCCTAACAGGATCGGGCGCAATGCATCTGACAGATTAAGTGCAGAAAAAAGGATGAAATTAAGTTTCTGTATATTTTAGACTCTTATTTTTTTTGCATTGTCTTTTCGAAACAGTTCTACGAAATTTTAGAAGCAAATACTGGCTCACAAAGCTTGATACACTTCACATTTTCAATTTTCTAAAAATATTCCACTTTCAATCGCTTCAATATTCAAAAAACCTACAACAACTTGACCGCTTAAAAAGTGTGAGCTTATTTTACTAAAAACACACTATCGAATGATTTTGTGAGCCTAAAAGTCAACACAACGTTATTACGCAATGTGAAGAGTATCAAAAGGGAAAATTTTCATAGAAAAGGCGAAAAAAACTCAATCGGGCGCAATACATCTGAGAGATTATTTCATCCCCTCCCGCCCCTCAGACATATGGTAGATAGAAACTGAAAACTGCTTTGGGTAGTTGATCGATAAAGATTAAGCTATTGTGAGTTTCAGATCTCTCCCTTTTCATATCGCTGATTGGCGCAACAAAAACTGGTCACTTAATCTGTCAGATGCATTGCGCCCGCCCGAAGGTTAAATATTGTCAAAATACTTATGCCGCACCAGAATTACGACCACATCTTTTCTATAGTATGAGAGTCCGAAAGATGACAGGAAAAATATTGAGCATATTTATTGCTATGCTTATGTACTTTAATTTCCACAAAAGAAATTTACCGTTATTCGCTTCAGTTAAACAAAACCAGTGTCGGGGCTCGTGAGTATGAGATGTCAAAATACATATGCCGGCTAGTGTATATGTGTAAAGAAAAAAAAACATAATACTTACAGTGAGTGTATTCACGTACAAGTGAGCGGACTAAAATTTGGACACAAATTCTACATATATTTTCCACCACCAGAAGGCACACGCAAGTTAGCGGCGAACTTGGTTTGTGAATCCAATGTAACACTTACCTACATATGTCAAACGACATTCATTATTATGACAAAAATCACATAAAAATATGTAGATGAGCATAATAATCTGCGTTATATTATGTCCACAATATATTTCTTCATAATTTTCAAATTTGTTTTCCCGCCATCTACTCTGATATATCGTCGGGTTGCTGCAAAAACATGCTAAGTGCATTTTTATCATTTTTGAGTTAAGTGCATATTTGTGCATGAAAATTGACGTTCTATGTTCTGCCAAAACCGGATAACTATCCAATGATGCCAAGGGGGTGTTTTGGGGAGTCGCAAAACAGATAAGTCACTTTGCGCTGATTTTATTTCTACCAAAACAAGATAAGAGCACTTATATTTTATTGTAAAAATTCAACACCTCGAAAATGCAACAATGGATCTACGAAAACAAGCTAAGTGACACTTATAATATTTCGCTGTAATAACTCAAACATTACATGAATAGAACTATACTTACTGCCACTTGTCTCATTTCTGCAGTTTTAATAATGCTACATAATCGTAGAATGTTAAACACTTAGTATTAAGTATGTACGATTGGTGTAGCATTCAATGCAGCAAAAGTGATGTGCATGTTTTTTCCAGTCTACGATATGCAGTGAATTTCTGGGAATCGGGGTGTTTGTTTGCTCAATACGTAACGGGACTTTTTTCAAATGAAAATGTATTCGGTCAGTTGAATTGAGCAAGAGCTGGAATTCAGAAGTGGAGTCTAGTTTTGGTACGATAATTTAGTTTGTGCAAAAAAATTGTTAAGGAGTTTTATAGATTGAATGAATATGGTTTCCCGTGGTGCTTTAATGGTGGAAATGGCTCGGAAGAAGAACGATATTGATGGTAAGTTCCTGAGTAATTTTAAAAAATGTAACTGATCGCCGTTTCATGGTTGGATTTTAAGACGGTGAAGATAGAGGAAATGAAGGGTGTTCTTCATGGGTAACAAACACAACGGAAATGGAACCTTATCGAGCAGAAGTAGAAACTCTAGATTCAGGAAATGACTTCGACTCCGATTGCTCTGTTCGAGATAAGAATTACATTCCCTATCATGAATCTGAGTCTTCAGATGAAGGTAAAACTTTCTTGTGAAGAATTGCGTGTGTTACATAAAGATAATTTTGCATTTTTAGAAGATCTCAATGAAAACGGGAAAAGAACGCGTTGGAGAAAATCAAATCCGAAGAAATGGAAAAGGAGGTCAAGGAAATAAAGAAAAAAAACAAGGCACCAAACACAGTGGATTGCTCAAAATGTCGGTTTAAATGCTGTGAAAAAATTCTTCCGGATAGCAGGTCCATCTTGTGTAAAAATTTCTGGAGCTGTGACTTTTCACGGAGGAAGGACTATATTTTGCAGAATGTCGAATGTCGTGCTCCAATACGAAAAAAATCTAGTCCTAAGCGAAAAGCTCGCTCGGACTGCAAATTCTACTTCTTGGAATCAAATGGGATCAAACACCGTGTTTGCCAAAAGTTTTTTACCAGCACACTGGCAATAAGCAAAGCAGTGATAGTTCATGCTTTTGAACACGCGGGAGAAGGCAAAATTTTTATGAGCGAGGATCAACGAGGAAGAAAGGAACCACACAACGAAACTAAAAGTGAATCTGTTGAAAGGGTCAAACAGCACATTGAAAGTTTCCCGGTGACTGAATCCCATTATACGAGAAAGTCCACTATAAGAAAATATTTGGACCCGAAATTAAGCATCTCTAAAATGCATGCTTTGTTTGTGGAAGAATGTAAAAAAGAGGGTTCAACCCCGGTCTCAGCTATAACGTACAGAAGGATTTTTTGTAACAATTACAATTATGCTTTTTATAAGCCAAAAAAGGATCAATGCCAAATATGCATGCAGTACGTCGTTGCGACTACCGATCAAAAGGCCGAGCTTGAACATGTTTATAGTGCCCATATTGCTCGAAAAGAAGACTGTGTTTTGGCAAAAACAAGGGACAAGGAACGGGCGGATAAGGAAAAGAATTTTCTGTGCTGCTCGTTCAACTTAGAGTGCGTCCTTCAAATTCCTAGTAGCGATGTTAGTCCCATGTACTACAGCCGAAAGATCTGCGTCTATAACTTAACGATATACGAAATGGCCCTTCCGAATAATGCTTGCTGTTTTGCTTGGACGGAAATCAACGGAAAGCGTGGAAGCTTGGAAATCGGCACCTGCCTATACAAGTACATTACCCAACTATCAGATAGTATTGATCATATTGTTTTATATTCCGATACCTGTAGCGGTCAAAACAGGAATAAGAATATAACTGTAATGCTGCTCTATCTTGTGCAATTACTTCCACATCTAAAACGCATTGAGCAAAAATTTTTGGAAAGTGGGCACAGCTATATGGAGGTGGACAGTATGCACAGTGCCATTGAAAAGGCCCAAAAGTATGTGCCAGTCTACACTATCCACGACTGGCTAGCAATTTTCCGAAGGGCACGAACAAGCCGATCAGGTAAGGCACCATACAAAGTCATGGAGCTCAAATATTCCGACTTCCTAAACCTGGAATTGTTAACTAGTCAACTGATGAAAAACAGAATAAAAAGCACCGAAGGAGAAAAGGTGAATTGGTTAAAAGTTAAATGTTTCAGGTATAGCAAAGAAAAAAGGTGGATTTTAGAGTATAGATACGATCACCAGTCTGACTACAAAGAAATAAACATTAGGGGATTAGGAAGACCAATAGCTACTCAAGACATCAAAATCGAAAAGGCATACAAAAAACCATTGCCTATAAGCATTATGAAAAAGCAAGATTTGCTAAAACTGTGCAAAAATAACGTAATCCCTTCAGAATTTCATGGGTATTACAAAACATTGCCCACAACGAAACAAGCTACAGACACGATTACCGAGGCAAGCGAGAGTGAGGGTAGCAATGAAGATTAAATTAAAACATTGTTTCTTTTGGTCTTTTCTTTTTTGAATTTGAATTTTTTTTTCCTGTATTGAACTGAATAAAAATGAATTGTTATTGGATTTAAACTTGGTTTTTAAATTTCCGAATCTTTATCCAAAGATTATTATTATATTACAGCGAAAACAAATTCACAGCTAACTCAAGCGTCATAATCGATGTTGGGGGCCATAATACCTACTAGCATACGAATTGTACTGCCAAAAAATGCTAAGTGCAAATAGAGCTCATGTTTTCCACTATAACATCTTTTGTTAACATTTTTCCGTTCTATGCTAATGGGTATAGATAGTTAAGTGGCGTTCCAATGATATCTTAATAAATTCATTTGATTTTCTTAAAAAATGTATTTTTCATTTCATTCCGAATCTTTAAATGCGATTATCTCAAAACTAACAAAATGTAAGTTAGCATGTTTTTGCAGCAACCCGACGATATGGCTACTTCATTGCGAAGCGTAGAAATTTTGCGCTAGGTAGAGGACACTGCGCTACGTTTCACATACACTGGTGGAGAGTAATATAAGTAGAATTCGTGTCAAAATTTTGGTCCGCTCAGTTGTGCGTGAATACACTCACAGTGAAAATGTTAATTTCTATTTGTCAAGTTTCCATTTCGATAAATTTGCAGCCTTTTCGGCAATACTATGTATATTTGATGTTTTTACATCGATTCTCTGTGGCCACTCAATATTCCAGATGACAAAGGATTAGGTATCTTTGAAATAAAATTGCTGTCTCCTGAGAAAAATTATTAAAAGCTAAGGAAAAAAATGTTATGATTAAAATATATTACTAGTGGAAGCAGAAAAAAAAACTCATGAATGACTATCGTTTGAAAATTTGATAATTTCGCCGAAGATAGCTCTTTGTAGTGAATGATCAATCAATATTATTGATGAAGCTCGTTTGTTGATTTTTGTAGAAATATTAATTAATCGGAATTGTAAAGAAAGGGAAAAGTGGTATAGTATGGTACAATTGCTCGCCAAAGAAGTTTAATTTCAAATTAGAGACTTTTAGTAAGTTCAAGTCGTACAAAAAAGTACGACATAGTCTTGGAAATTCTAAATGAAAAAATCAGTATACCACAATTTTGCATATCCCATCATGGGTTTATTTCGTTGTAATTGACATTCTTTAGGGCTCCATTACACAGTCATATTTATATTATAATATGTATGTCATATGCCTAAGCCTACTCGATTCATTCAGTATAAATTTTTAGACGTGCAATAACCGAAATCAAGTAGGCTTAAGCATATTATAATATAAATATTACCAAATATGATTGTGTACTAGAGCCCTTAAGCAGTCGAAATTGTTGTGTCGTAATTTCGATTTGCCGTGATTATCTGTTCAAAACTGACGTAAAAACTTTATTTAGGAGATGCGCGCGAGTTTTTATACCCGTCACTATGTGAAAGGGTATATTAACTTTGTCAAGCAGTTTGCAACGAACAGAACGAAGCACCTCCGACTATATAAAGTATATATATTATTGATCAGTGTGACAAGAGAAATTGATTGAGCGATGTCTGTCTGTCTGTTACAACGCAAACTAGTCCCTCAGTTTGGAAGCTATCGGGCTTAAATTTTGTATACAAGTTTCTTTTTAGTGTACGCTGTATATATGTCTGAACGAAAGGCATCGGACCATGGGGTCATGGGGCTGCCCCTAAAAATTAGGTTCTTCTAAGAAAAACTTTTTTCTTTATGTACCAATCTTACACAAAATTTCACCCAAGTGTGTTCCTAATAAAGCCTCAAAACATATCTAGGAACCGATGGAATCGGAACATAGGGCTGCCATACAAACAACCCGTGAAAATTAAGTTCTTCTAAGCAAAACTTTTTCTATTTTAATCCGACCTTAACGAATCTTTACCCAAATGTGTTCTTAGTAAAGCCTCAAAAGATATCTAGGAACGGCTGAAATCGGAACATTATGTCATGTGGCTGTCATACAAATAAATCCGTGCAAATTAGGTTCTTCTAAGAAAAATTTTTTTCTTTATGAACCAATCTTAACCAAACTTCACCCAAATACGTTCATGGTAAACCCTCAAAACATATATGTATAGGAATGCATGGAATCGGAACATTACGTCATAGGGCTGTCATACGAACGAACCCCCAAATATTAGGTTCTTGTAAGAAAAACTTTTTTTCTTTTTGAATCTTAACCAAAATTCATCCAAGTGTTGTCCTGGATTAGCCTCAATGCAGCCAGGAACAGATGGAGTCGGAACACGTCATAGGGCTGCGGTAGAAATTGTTAATGAAAAAGAAGCTCAACCCTCAACTCAAATGCATGGGGTCTGAACCCATTATCGTAACAGGCCATACGTTGTAAAGGAAAGACGTTTTTCAAATATTTTTTAATCTGCCTCTTACTTTAACAGGAACAATGCAAAAACGGAAGGATAATGATTATTGAGAGTTTTGATCAAAATTATAGTGGAAACTCAATATAATTCATTCAAGGCAAGATGGTAATTTCTATGGAAAATCGCGAATATTCAGTTTTTTAAAAGGGATCTCGGGTAGGTGCGTGATTATTTTCCTATTCCTTATTGAAATTTGTATCGATGCCTATTTGTGACATATGCTGAAAGTGGAGTAGGTCTTACTACCCCTACATTCCCTACAAACCTAAATTTAGCCATATCTTTTGAAAGAATGTCACGAAAAACTTCAGATGTATGTTAAATGGTAGCTGTTAGATGTCCTTATAAAATATTAAAAGTGCGCCAGATGCGACTCATATACCCCATAGAATTGATTATTTTGGGCTTTGCGTGTCGTCTAGCTCTGTACATGGGTATAGGAGGGTATGCACTAATCATACTATTAGCGCAATTTGAACTCGGTCTCGTTATAAAATAAATCTTCTATATAATAGTCCGTTATAAACATGTTCCAATGTTAAACGTATATTTCGAGACTTCTTTTGACTTATTATAGCTCATGCGACTACTTTCTTGAAAAGTATATGGATTGGATTGACTTTGCTAGGATATGAATATGCAAATAAACTACTGCCTGCTTTATAACCCAAACTTGTACAGGTGCCAGAACATGTCCACAAGAATCACATCCATGTAATATGGTACTCCATATGAGGCGGTGCGCGGCAAAATTCGCTTCTTCCACGTTTTTACGAAATTGAGTTATAAATATTAGGTGTGTTTTTTTTGGTTATCCCGTGTAGGTTTGGGTAACGAAACTCCATATAAAAAATGCCAGCTGACCCACATGTGATTTTTTTTTATATGAAGTTTCGTTACCCAAACCTACACGGGATAACCAAAAAACACACCTATTATTGTTCAGTGTGACGAGTGAAATCGATTCAGCGATGTCCGTCTGTCTGTCTGTCCGTCTGTTGCAACGCAAACTAGTCCCTCAGTTGTGAAGCTGTCAGGCTGAAATTTTGTATACAATTTTTTTTAGTATTCGCTGTTTATATGTCGGAACGAATGGAATCGGATCATGGGGTCAGGGGCTGTCCCTGAAAAATAGGTTCTTCTAAGAAAAACCTTTTTCTTTAGTAATCAATCTTAACCAAACTTCAACCAAATGTGTTCATGGCAAAGCCTCAAAACATATCTAGGAATGGATGGAATCGGAACATTACGTCATAGGGCTGTCATACAAACCAACGCCTTAATATTAAGTTCTTGTAAGAAAAACTTTTTTTCTTTTTGAATCTTAACAAAAATTCATTTAAGTGTTGTTCTAGATTAGCCTCAACGCAGCCAGGAACAGATGGAATCGGAACACGTCATAGGGCTGCGGTAGAAATTAGTATGTGACGGGTATTCAAATTTCGGCTGCGCCAGAAATTAGCCTCGGTCTCGTTTTTTCGTACTATTAATACAGACCCATCCAAGCCAAAATATGTAACGCAAAAAAGGATAGAAAACTTAATTATGTATGAAAAGTTTCAATTCAATTCCCATGTAAATCAACCCTAACCAACATGTCCGAACGGACACTCTTGAACTTTATACGAGTAAAACGGAGCTAGTATTCTCCTTTATGCCTGAATATTCAACCTACATATAATTTAATCAACCATGAAAAATCATTGAAGAGCATTTCTAATACGGTTTCTTTCACTTCCTGCCCGGGAACTAGGGTTTTTCGCCCTCGGGGAGCCACAACCCCCCAATATTTCGAGAGCATTGCCAATCTCTATAGGTAACGTATTTAGTACGTACATACATTATTATGAATGTTTACAATCACGGCTATTTCATACTCACATATCAATATTCATATGGGAGCTGCGGAGAGTTAGCCCTGCCATCGGTTACTCATGTGAATAAATATTATGGAGGCATACGTTCAATTTTGCTATGTATGTAGATATGTATGTAAGTAGAGGATCGTACAGAGGCAATACCGGAACGAATAAGGAAGTGCTTAATATGCATGGCACATATACCTGAGAGGTAATATGAACCGTGCCGCTTACTGGAGTCTTATATGCTTCGCTTCGACTTTATCGATTTGGATATTACCCAGGTGTATTAAATGTTCAATTAAATTTTCACTTTGATGAAAATATGCACGTGCACTGTCAGGAAGTAAGCAATGTTTGTATCTGTCGCTCTAAGGACACATTGATGTAGAAAGATGTTGCTGTATGTACATTATTTGATCTTGAGAATGACGCAAGTAATTTAAAAACTTTAAACGCTAAATTACTGGCACTAACAATGTTGAGAAACCGGTGTGAAAAATGACACCTTTCGGTGTCTCATGGAGTCCAGCCTTTTTCGTTGTCATGAATACCCTGAAAACGGATTTTATTAAAAATATCTTTAGAATAACATATATTTAGTTACTGTCTTCACAAATTTGCTAGTGTTGCTAATTCTGCAATAACTTTTAAATACCGTAATTCTAACCAATCATACTATTAATCGCAATAGCTAACTTAAGTGCACATATTGTTGGTTTATTAAAAAAGTGAAGTTTGTATAAATAGTGTTCAAAAAAATGTCTGCTAAATTTTACAAGGCATATCTTAACAAAAACGACCGAGGCTAACTTCGGTTGCGGCCAAATTTGGATACCCTTCACTCTCCTAGGGCTTATAGTTTTTTTCCGGCGTACCTATGGCTTGCGTACACCAATAAAAAATGTTTTCTTGGAAGAACTCAATTTGGAGGGGGGGACTGATTTAAATGGCAGCCCCATGACCCCATATTGTCTGATTCCATCTCTTCATACATATGTTTAGTGTCATCAATAGAAAGACATTTGTGTGAAGTTTCGTTGAAAGTATGGTGCACAAATAAAAAAGTTTTTCTTAGAAGAACTCAATTTGAGGGGATGGTTTTGTATGGCAGCCCCATGACCCCCTTGTCTTATTTTAGCGATTCATACATAGAAACTGCCAAATTTCAGCTCCATAGCTTTAAAACTGGCGAATAAAGCGCGTCGCAACAGACGGACAAACGGACAGACATCGCCCAATCGACTCATCTCGTCATGCTGATCATATACATATATACTTATTTTTTATGGTCGGAGATGCTTCCTTCAATGCGTTACAAACTTCATTACAAAGATAATATGAAAGGTTACGAGCGAAGGGTATGAAAAGATGATTATTTGAATTTACACAATTTATACGGCTGGCACGTGGAAAACCCGAATTTGATTCGAAATGGTTGTTCCCGGTATCAAATTAGCGTCAATATGTGCGCCGGAATATTAAACGGAAAAGTTAGCGGACCATTTGAGTTAACTGTAAACTTAACTTTCCTTCAAAACGGTTTGAAGGATCTATTGTAGGATGTACCTTCAAATTTTTATCAAGAAATTTGATTTCAAAAAGATGTTTATCCAGCGCATATGCCCGTTCTGGTAGAGACTATTTAAATAGAGAGTCTCCTGAAAGGGGAATTGGTCGCCTTGGTACGATTTTGTGGCCGCCTCATTATTCTGATTTGAATCCAATTGTTTTTTTTCTACCGGAGCTCGTTGCCTAAAAAAAAAGTGTACTCGAAACTAATTCAAAATATTGGCGAGTTCCGCCTCAGAATCACTGAAGCTGCGGAGAAATCGGGCGCCAGTGGAATCACTCGACTGGTTCAAGATCTTTCTAAGTGCTGGAAGGAAATATTAGTATTTCCTTTAATTTCATCTATATATATAAAAATGGACGTGTATTTGTGTCTGTTGCCAGTAAACTTCTAAACCACTGGACCGATTTGGATGATTCTTTTTTTGTTTTATCCGTCTTACATTGGAGAAGGTTTGTGGATCAAATTTTTTTTTTAAATATCAAAGGAAGTGGTGGTAAATATCGAAATTCCATTTTGTGTGAGAGTAAGTGATTAAACCTACTCGATTCATACGCTTTAAATTTTTATACGTGTACTAAATTAAATCGAACCGGCTTAAGGATATGATATGAAACGGCTGGACTGATTTTTATGAAATTTTGTATATATCCTTGCTAGGTATGGTAATCGGTCGTAAACTATATTTCATGCCCCGAAGTGCCCTCCTCTTCTTTTTATCGTTATTTTACTATTTTGTACAGTAAGGGATTAAACCTACTCGATTCACACGCTTTAAATTTTTATACGTGTACTAAATGAAATCGAACCGGCTTAAGGATATGATTTTTTCGAAACGGCTGGACCGATTTTTATGAAATTTTGTATATATGCTTTCTAGGTATGGTAATCGGTCGTAAACTATATTTCATGCCCCGAAGTGCACTCCTCTTCTTTTTATCGTTATTTTACTATTTTGTACAGTAAGTGATTAAACCTACTCGATTCATACGCTTTAAATTTTTAAACGTGTACTAAATAAAATCGAACAGGCTTAAGGATATGATTTTTTCGAAACGGCTGGACCGATTTTTATGAAATTTTGTATATATGCCTTCTAGGTATGGTAATCGGTCGTAAACTATATTTCATGCCCCGAAGTGCCCTCCTCTTCTTTTTATCGTTATTTTACTATTTTGTACAGTAAGGGATTAAACCTACTCGATTCATTCGCTTTAAATTTTTATACGTGTACTAAATGAAATCGAACCGGCTTAATGATATGATGATATGACGTAGTGTAATGGAGCCATAATTATCCAGAGAAGTTTTAACTGTATTAGAGGTGGGTACATCAACTGTTAAACACTGCTTAACACTATTGAGCAACTCTGTCGAAAATTTGTAGTAGGGTAGGCTACCATGGAACACTTGATAACGTCACTTCCAGTATAGGAAAAACTCTTAGGATTATCCTGACGATAAACTGCTTCGTTTTATACAGAAGATAGGACACATAACGGATTTTTGTTTGTTTGTTTAATCCATCTTACGCTGAAGAAAGTTTACAGACCGAGAAAATTTTGAAATATGTAATATTTAGTTGTCATTGGGTCAACTACAGTGTAACTTAGATAAATGTGACTACGTTTTTGCGAACATTTATCCTGGATCCTGGATGGTCACAGCATTTTCATAATCAGCTACTACTTCGGAAATCCGTTGATACGAGTATATCCGCAATTTTTTAGCGGAGCGACACGGTTGAGGTGTTGCCGAACTCACGACAAAATTACCTAAAAGGTCATCGGACCCTCTTCCCGATTCCCCTCTTACGTCGATCCCAATAAATTCAAAATCGCTCATAAAGTTAAATAAGTGTAAAGTTGTGAGCCAAGCGAACAACGCGAGCGCAGCGAGCACTAGATAAGAGAGCGAGCGAAGCGAGCTCTCTTAGCTAGTTAAAAATAAAAAAAATCAAGAACCTACTAAAATATTTTTCTTTCGCTTCGTCTTCATTAAGTTCGATATTAGATGTGATTTTATAAAATGGGTCTTTTACAAAAATAGCAAGCTAATTTGTGTTAATTGCAAAAGTTATAAGCGACGTACCTTTTCCCAATCTCTACTAACTGGGCCTATTTGAAAAGGAACTTCCATGGAGTGTTATTATACTTTTTTTTCTTAAAATATGAATTATCAAAGAGGCAATAATTTTTGGAAAGATATTCTTATATAAAAAAAAACAATATTAATTCTTGCGACTAACACCTCAATGAGATATAGGAAGCGAAATCCTTGTGAGAATCGGCTTAAGAAACAGGCAACAGGCGATAATCGTTTCGAAATCCAAACGGCTAAGGAATGCATAAAATCAACCATATCAATCAAACTACTGACTACACACTATTTTACGAAGATTCCCTTAAAAGGTTAAGGTTACTGTTATTCGGGGTCGCTCACGCGATAACCGATTATTATTGTTCTCTTACGAGTCCTGAGCAATACATATTTGCATATTTTATACGTTCCGAGTATATATATATATATAAATATATATATATATATGTATAATATATATATATGGAACTATGTATGCATTACTACAATTGACTATTGCTTGGATGAATGCAGCTAAATAATCCAAATAGGTATACAAATAATAATCCAAAGGAAAATTCACCGGTAAAAGTAAAAACATCACCAATCGCCTTAGCCAGGGCCTTCCGAATCTCTCATTTCGTGTTAAAGTTTCACTTTGACTCGAGTTTTTATTTTTTTTCCTATTGTTTTATGAGTCACCTATGACTCATACGTGAACGGCGCGGAACGCTGTGTGCACATGTGGCTCATATACCATGAACGCGTGTTAATTCACCGAATTTCATTAAACTTTTTAAGAATTTCTATGCAGTTGTACTGTAATAAATGGAGAACATGCCTCGGTTGCCCAATGTTGCTTATAAGCAACTTCACTAATTAAAAAATTACAGCTTCCTTACAAAAATAAGTTTTACCAAAATTTCGTAATGGTAATATTCTTCCACTTGTTACGAATCAATCTGTGCACCTAATCGTTAAAATTTGTTCACAAAAGTATTTTAAATATTTTTTTCTTTTTAAGCAAAAAATCACTGCTTTTCCATTTACGTGACCTCACCTTAAAGAAAGTATCCTAACTTAGACTAAGCAAGCAAACTGCCAGGTATTTTGAGGTTTTCCCCTTCTGCAGACTTCAACTAATCTGATCTATTTCAATTTTAATAAAAAAAAACTGTTAATGGTTTTTAATCGATGCCAATAATGAAAGTTGATTATAAGCAACATTATGGGGACAAAAGGGTTAAAAAAATATTCTGACTAAAATTAGGAATAATGAAGCAAACGGTATACCGTTTTGAAATCTATACAAAATGTGCAAACTTTTAAAATTACTCTCAAACCGGTGTTAGGAATAGGCCTAGCTGCAATACCTCCCGATGCTGCCTATTTCTTTGATGAGTCACATTGCGAGTTTGTACGTAAGTGAGTTGGTGACAACTAATTTTTCTCGCACCTCGTTGTCTGGCGTATGGATTTCCTGTTGGACTCGTAACTGTCGCAAGGATGGATTCGGCATTCTTAGTTTAGCGATGTTTCCAAGAACAGGAACATCGCATCGCATATAATAAAGTACAGAATCATCTGCCCTAAATGTCCCATGATATGCATCGATCAAACTAAAAGATTTGTCACAACGAGCTTCGATGAGCATTACCAAGAATACGAAAAAGGGAAAAGGATGACATAAGACACGGCCAGACACATACTCGGCGAAAAGCAAGAAATCGGCTTCGACAACCTGGAGGTAATAGAACAAGTCAGGAAAAACTACCTGCTAGATGCGGCGAAGAGCCTCCAGATCCAGATAATTAAACAAGATAAAATCTTCTAAGCCACCACGAAGGGAATTTTCCAATATATAACTAGGTTGTAAGATTTAACCAATTAGGTAGCACTGAACAAGGGAGTACGTTGCTCCCGAAACGGCTAAAAAAGCTAGGAAACTTGAAACAATGATTCTGCCAATATATTACTCTAAAATTTAAATCAAACTTAATTTTTAATTTGTTTACCGACATTCAAAGTAAACCTGTTTAAATTTTTAATTTTTTTAATTTTCTCAAACTTCACCCGAGGTTTATAAATAAATAAATAACAGGCGCGACAATCCAACATTGGACCAAGGCCGCAGGATGTGTTAGTGACATCCTATTTCCAAGTTAAAATATAATAAAAATCATTCGTGCTTCTGGCGTTTTTTGGTTTGGATTTTTTGGAGATTAATACTGTAGTATGTACATATCTGTTTGGTTTCACTGAGTTGAGTTTCGTGACTCTGTTTGGTTTGTATGGAAATTTGTAATTCTGGTATCTGTACTGTGGACATTTTCTAGAATTCGCAAAAACATATTTTCATTATTTTCAATGAAGGAAGTGGGTTTATTTTTGCTTAATTATCGATTATTGCAAAAGAAGGTTTTCATCTCAAAATCGCTAATTTAGTAGATTCGCGGTTCTGGCAAATTAGAGAAGATAGGATATCTAGAATAGATAATAGAACAAAAATGACAAAACTACTGTCACGTAACACCTTCAAGAACCCAACTTCCATTTCAAAAATGTTATTTCTTACTGTCCAAGAAATGTCCTTTGTAATACACATCATATTAAAATAATTTTTCTTTACCAAACCAGTTTTTTTTTCTTTAAAATAACATTTCTGTATCCCGAATTTACATAATCCAATTAAAACAATTTCAAGGTATTTGTGTGCAACATTTCCAGGACTCATCGTTTTTTTCCAGAAAACTTCCAAAAAAAGTCATTTGTCTCGCGGCGATAGTCATAATTAAAAGCATTTTAATCGTCCCCTTTTTTGCCCCGCGTCCTTTGCACCGTTATTCTTATTGCTGTAGTGCATTGTGGGAAGTGTACGTTTTGATGTAGAGTATATGTAGCTTACTTACACTCTCGAATCCCGACTGTGCGCTTTCGATATGCACCCCGTACTGTACGTAATTATTTCATGTTCTAATTAATTTTAGTTGAAGAGCGGATCCATTATTATGAAACACGCCGACCGCGACGAGCTGAAGCAGAAAAATAAAAAGAGCGCGGAGGTGTGAAAAATATGAAATGGAACATTTTTCCCTAATGGTCGCGTATTCTCTTTTGTTTGATTCAATTGTGTTGAAATTCCCGGAAGGAATGTTTCGCGAAGAGTATGATCTTGAAAAGGTAGCTGTATCAAAGGAAACGTAAACGGAACGAAGAAATGGAATTAATGGCGTTGGCGTAAGGGTGTAGAGAGATTTAATCCAACATCGTGGGATTTCGTTGATTCGCTTCTATTTATATAATCCCTTTTAAGCAAATAGTTTATTTATTCACGTGTAATGTATGCATGTTGCACGGTACTTTACTCATTCAACGTCGCGTGAAGCTTCAATAAAATTTGCATCTACCCACTTGTTCAATTTTCTGGTAAACAAATTTTCACTTTCGCTATACAACATACACTGCTCGTCATCAGATTAGCACACCCATTCGCATGAAAAGCTTTGGCTGATTTCCAACCAAACTAAAAGAGCTAAAATTTCATAATTATAACAGTTAATAGTCTATTAAATTCTAAGTTAATTAAAAGAAAAAGTATTGTGTTTTCATTTTTTAATTATGTTTTATACTTGTTTTTCCAAAAAGAACACACAAAATAGCCATTTAAAATTTGTCATCAGGATAGCACATGTAAATTCTTTTTTGTCGATCTTCCACAATTGAGGACGTAGAACCCCCAATTTTTAGTTGTTGTTTAAGTAATATATTAGCCTTAATATGGATAAGAGAAAATCATTATCTGCGGAAGAGGGATCAAAAATTAAGGCTTGCAAGAAGTCAAGGCGGTCAAAAAGTGAAATTTCGGGAAAAAATTAATAAAATTCGATAAGTTGAATCCGAATTCGTGTGTAATAAGTAGCATTAAGGTAAAAATAATAGAGGCGATAAAAATTGAGTACTTGTCAATCCTTATGAGAGAGTAATTTTGAGAGAAGCATCTAGCCCTCATGACTCGGTCGCAAGGATTAGGGTAAATTTTCACATTAAGGCGAGCCTACATTGTTCAAACAGTGATAAGAAATGCTCCACATTTGAAGAAACTTAAACTGAAGAACAAACCCCAACTGTGAAAATTTACCCTAATCCGAGTCGTGAGGGCTCGATGCTTCTTTCAAAATTACTCTCTCATAAGGATTGACAAGTACTCAATTTTTATCGCCTCTATTAATTTTACCTTAACGCTACTTATTACACACGAATTCGGATTCACCTTATCGACTTTTATTAATTTTTTTCCGAAATTTCACTTTTTGACCGCCTTGACTCCTTGCAAGCCTTAATTTTTGATCCCTCTTCCGCAGATAAATGATTTTCTCTTATCCATATTAAAGCTAATATATTACTTAAACAACAACAAAAAATTGGGGGCTCTACGTCCTCAATTGTGGAAGATCGACAAAAAAGAAATTACATGTGCTATCCTGATGACAAATTTTAAATGGCTATTTTGTGTGATCTTTTTCGAAAAACAAGTATAAAACATAATTAAAAAATGAAAACACAATACTTTTTCTTTTAATTAACTTAGAATTGAATAGACTATTAACAGTTATAATTATGAAATTTTAGCTCTTTTAGTTTGGTTGGAAATCAGCTGAAGCTATTCATGCGAAGGGGTGTGCTAATCTTATGACGAGCAGTGTACTTACACAGAAGTGCATCACACTACATACTGTATGCCTAGTTGCATTGCTAGTATAGTGCATATTTCAGTACTATTTTTGGATTATGTTTTTGTGGTAATCTCCCTCTCTTTTTCCCGCTTGCCTCGAAGCTATGTGAAGTTGCTAAAGTGAAGAGTGATATTTCATAAACCAACATAATAGTCTGAAGGCTGCTTATTCTCGTATGGAGCCGGGTATTCCGGCAAAAAGCACCACAGCCGCACATCAGCTCAGATGACGATAGTAATTAGAAATGCAAATTAGTGTGTACGATGTGAGGAATGTGTTAAAATCTTAAATATGCCCAAGGGGCTTATACTACATTGAAAATGTGCCAAGCACTCTGAATCTTATTGTCTCTCGCGTATCATGTACTTTTCGTCTAGCGCTCATATTGCTGCCGCTTCGTCGTCTCCGCATCCTGGGCGTATCCATGCACCATCATATTGGCACATTCTCTGCACGCACACTATGTCATCAGGACTGACGCGGGCTTAGCATCTCGAACGAAAGGATCATTTCGACTGGAAATTCCCACCTATATTTTTCATACATAGTTACATGCTAGAGTTTCTTTTAATGATGGGATAACCCGAGTAACAAGAAACGAGAGGATTCCTTGTGATAGTGTAGTAGGATCTACTCGAAAATGTACACACTCGGATGTGGTATATCAGAATTTGTGCTTTCCGAAATGTACATGCACTCATCATCGCCCATATGGTATACATATTCTTTTGCTCTTCTCAACTATTCATACAATACTTCTGCAAAGAACGTGTGTCGCACTGTGTGCCAAGCCTTGAATTTGACATGGCAACATAAGACATGCAAGTGTGTCTTGTGCCATGCATACATGTTGGCATATGGATCGAGAAAAAGATTTGAAAAATGCCATGGAAAGAACAGTACAATTTCTAATTGAAGTGACGAATAGAAAAAAGAAAATGCTTGCTTTCATCACTCATCGTGCTAGAATGAAAATCAAAAGATTTGTTCGGAATTATGTCGCAATTAACCCTTGTGAAGAGAGTTCTTTCAAAGAGCCTGTGCATACATGTGCATTATGTTGCAAGATTGAGGATGTGCCAATAGGTATAATGTATTGGATTCAAGGTGAATTGCCAAAGGATATTTCTTTGGAAGACCGCAAATCAGAATGATTGAGTTATAATGACATGTATGTTGTTTTAATGAAACAATGACTTCAGATTCAGCTGCGCATACCATGATTTACTCTCAATCTCTCTCGCTCTTTAATAGTATTGTAAGGAGTGTCGATTCGATATTTACATTATCATGAGAAATAATTACCTTCTTGTGAGTTGTGGTCGGTTACAGTTCCGACTATTGCGACTGACAGATGACAGTATTTCACTGCACTATTTTAGTATATGAATAAATTGGTAATTGCTGTCCAGTTAGGATACCAGGTAGATTCATGTGACAAAGCCAACCATTTAAGACCATTTCAAACTGAACGAGAGCTAGGCTAATTTCGGGCGCGGCCGAAATTTGGATACCCTTCGCTCTCCCCGGGCTAAAAGTTTTTTCGGGCGTTGACAAAAGTTCCGTTGCGTCGACAAAACAACATTTGTGTGAGGTTTGGTTGAAATAAGCGAGCAAATAAAAATATTTACTCAGAAAATTTTATTGGGGGATGCGGGAGCATGGCTCCATAGTACTATTCAATTTGTTTTGACCTTTTTTGTTGCTTTAATAAAGACACATTAATTCATGGTTTTGTGGAATTGGTGTAAAAAATGTTTCTTAGAAGAACCCAAATGGGGGGTTGGGTTTGTATGGCAGCCCCATGACCCCATGGTCCGATTTGATCCATTCTTACATATGGTTTGTGTCATCAATAGAAACACATTTGTGTGAAATTTCGTTGCAATTGGTGCACAAATAAACACAGATTTTTTAGAAGAACCTAATTTGGGGGGTTGGATTTGTATGGCAGCCCATGGTCCGATTTGATCCATTCTTATATATGTTTGGTTGAAATTGGTGCACAAATAGAAAAGTTTTTCTTGGAAAAACCTAATCTGGGCGGTTGGGTTTGTATGGCAGCCCCATGATCCCATTGTCTGATTTTACCGATTCAAACATACAAACGGCCTGCAGCAAAAATAAGCATTTGTGCAAAATTTCAGCTTCATAGCTGTTAAATTGGCCGAGTAAAAGGCGTTGCAATAGACGGACAGACGGACATCACCCAAACGACTCCCTAAGTTGATGATAATATATGTATACTTTTTATATGGTCGGAGATGCTTCCTTCAATGCGTTACATCAGTCACAGTCACTGGTATTTTTCATACAAATTAACAAACATCGCCCTTATTCATAAAATGTGTATAAAAAATCCCGTTGGTTGTGACTGCAAAATGGGAATTGACCTTAATAATTTAAAATTAAAATTAGCTGAGATCAAAATAAGACGATTATTACAGCAAAAAAAATACCTAAAAACTAAAACTAACGGCACCAAAATCGGATAAGAGTTTTGGTTTTTACAGAACTTCAAAGTCAAATTTTTGTTATTTGATCCAAAAATAAAATATTTTTTCAACTCAATTTTCTCCAACTTCTGCCAAGGTTAGGTGATCGTACCATTCTTTTAAAACTTGGCGCATAGTCTAAAGATCGCTTTTTGTTACATCATTTATTCTACCTTCATTATTTCTAATAGTTTTAATGCCTTAAGTGTAGAAAACTAGGGTTAATTTTACCTCGATTTCAATTCATTTCAATTCAAACTGCCACTAAAAATCTACAATTTGGTATAATTTATTCAAATTATATCAAAATCGATCCAAAATTAATTTTGGTTAGCCCTAGTTTTATGCACTTAAAGCATTAAAACTGTTAGAAATTACGAAGCTAGAATAAAGTGATGTAAGCAAGAAATGATCGTTAGACCATGCGCAATTTTTTTTAATGAATCGTACAAGCACCTCACCTTGGCAGAAGTTGGAGAAAATTGAGATGGAAAAATATTTTGTTTTTAGGCCAAATCACAAAAATTTGACTTTGAAGTTCTGTAAAAACCAAATATGCCAGTCAATAAACCGAAATATAAGGAGTTAGGTCGCAAAAAAATGCTGGGCTCTGGTTTTTTGGGATATTGTTAGGATAGATACCAGAAGTGCACCACCAAGTTTGCAACTTCGAAAAACCTGTGCTAACCCCAGGACCCTCAAAAAACGTCAAACATTTGCGGACTTTTTTCATATTTTTGTTTGTAATTTCTAAAAGGCGCTTCCTACAAGTAAGTTGTCCACTGCACTGTTAAAGCTAAGAAAATCTTCTTTAATTTGAGTGCAACCCCAGCTTTGTAGGCGCAAAGGATCCCAAGACACAGCACTTGAAACAATGTTTTTTGAAAAAAAGTTAGAAATTGTAATTTCAGTCATGTTTCGAGCTGAATATCGGCTTAAATGCGCATTTTACGGAGAAAGTCATGTGACAAGAAGTTATAAACCAGTTCCTTAGCTGTATATATATCGGAACGAATGGAATCAGACCATGGGGTCATAGGGCTGCCCCTGAAAATTAGGTTCCTCTAATAAAAACTTTTTTCTTTATGTACCAATATTAACCAAACTTCACCCAAGTATGTTTCTGGTTAAGCCTCAAAAAATATCTAGGAACGGATGAATTCGGAACATTACGTTATAGGGCTGTCATACAAACCAACCTCTGGAAATTAGGTTCTTCTAAGAAGAACTTTTTTCTTTATGAACCAATCTTAACCACCCTTCCCCCAAATGTGGTTTTCAGTAAAGCTTCAAAACATATCTAGAAACGGATCAAATCGCAACACAAGGTCATAGGGCTGTCGTACAAACCAACCCCTAATAATTAGGTTCTTATAGGAAAAACTTTTTTCTTTATGAACCAATCTTAACCAAACCTCACCCAAATGTGTTCCTAGTAAAGCCTCAAAACATATCTAGGAATGGATGGAATCGGAACATTACGTCATAGGGCTGTCATACAAACCTCCTAAAATACAATTTCGGACTTTTTACAAAAAAAAAACACATTTTTTAAAGTGCTGTATCTTGGGATCCTCTGCACCTACAAACCTGGAGTTACAATCAAATTAAAGAAGATTTTCTTAGCTTTAAAAGTGCACTGAGAAAAAAAATCCCATTAAACCAATAGGAATTGGCCATTTTATCCCATTAGATTTAGTCAATGTGAAAATCCCATTATTGGGTTAATAGGATACCATTAATTCAATGGGATGGAACCTCATTAAAATAATTAGATCGAACTATTAAATCAATGTGATATTATACTATTAATGTTATACGATATCCTATTAATGCAATCGTGTTATCCTATTGCTTCAATAAAAGGACATCCCATTAAATTAATATGATTTTCTTACTGAAATTATACACCGAAAAAAATGGTTTAGACTTTTTATCTAAAGTGAAGTAGTTGACTTAAATTTAGATAGTTTTACCAAAGAAATTGCTGATTTCTCTAATCTTCGCAGCTGAAAATACTATTAAATTCGTTCATTTAACCACGCAAGATTAGAAGAAAAAGTTTAGTCAATTCTTCCACAAAAGTTGTTGATTGTACTATTCAAATATAAAATTTAACTACAAACAATCGTTCTTTTTTCTTCAGCACAATTTAGCTATCCAACATTTAACAATTTATAGATAATGAATAGCTGTCTTTACAAATGAATTAATTGAATTTGCAAATATAATTGGGGCAATAGTTATTTCCTATAAATTTTATAGGATGACCCTTTGAAAATACCGTCACCTCAATAACAGGACAGGAGAGATGTTGATTATTCATTTCAGTGAAGAAATGGGTTTAAATAGGAAAAGGTTGAACGTTAGTAAAAACAAGTTGGAATCCAGTGTTCAAAAATAGGCCATTATTAGATAAGTAAAATAAAAAAAATCACTACATGTGTGAATTGAACTAATAAGCCATTTAAAAAAAATCGTACGCCATTTTAAAATAGTTTACGCGGTCTTTTGAAATAAAATTTAGGTTACCAATATTTTTTTCCATCACTGTACATATAAAATTGTATATAAATACACGGGTGTATGAATATAAAAATCATAATTAAGTCCCGAATTCGCATCTATTTCAAATTTACGAAATAGATTTCGACGAAAATTGCTGTTTTAACAAATAAATGCAAAATCCACCCATTTGTACTTTTTCCACGAAAAAGTTAATTTTCTTTCAAAAAATCAGTTAAGACTGATAAGAGAAAATATTTTTCCATCTCAGATTGATTTTTGCATTTGAATTGAATTTTTGCATAATTTCCAATATTAAGAAATTTTTATGCGAAATTTCATTTTTTTGGGAAATATCCGTTTCTAATCATAATGCAAAAGCATACGTTTTAAAATATTGGCAACTAACAATGTAAATCTGAATCAATCTTATTAGATAATCCCATTAGTCTAAAGTGTACGTCCTATTAGAAATTCAATGGTTTATAATCTCATTAAACTAATAGGATAAAACTATTAACTTGTTTAAAATAGCCGAGGCGAAAAGTTAATAGGAGTCCCATTAACAGGTTATGGGATGTTTTTCTCTGGGTGTGCAGTGGACGACTTACTTGTAGGAATCACCTTTTAGAAAGACCGAAAAATTTGAGGTTTTTTAGGGTTACGGGGTTAGCACAGGTTTTTCGAAGTTGCAAACTTGGTGGTACACTTCTGGTATCTATCCTAACAATATCCCAAAACAACAGAGCCGAGCAAATCTTAGCCGATTTTAGTGCCGTTAGATTTATTTTGTATACATTTGGCTGTAATAATCATTTTATTTTGGTATTCTAGCTAGTCTAGCTTTTGAGATATTGAACTTTTAGTCGTGCATGAAAATCATTTTTTCAAAAATCTTCAAATGCCTGTGGCGGCTAAAGGGTTAAGCTAAGGGGTTATGTTCCGCACAACTTTTTTGCTGGAAATCACACGAGGAATCATAGTCCGGTGCGTTTATGCGGCAGTTTCCGGACACCCTGTATACTTTGCCATACCTCCGGTGGCTCCTTTGAGGTGTAACATAACTCGTCGTAACAAAAACAATATGGATATAGGGTATAAATATCACGCTAAAGTTTAACATGATGAAAACTATACCGTCACGTCATTGAAATTAAGTTGGACACCCCTGATCTAACATATATTTTTTAGGAAGAAATCAACAGTATAAGGTTAAACCTTAGAGAAAGCATGCGTTAGTCCAGAGTGGACATCAGAAAATAAAAATGGCACCGTTTTCACACTATTGCAGTTCATAGTATGTGTGACAATTTTATTCAAAAGTCAATTTTTTGTTTACAATTGAGAATATAAAATCCGCGTAATATTTATTGCTCTCTCAAAATGCCAACGTGATAATTAACGCTTCGGTTGGCACATAGACCTACACTCAGAAAAATGGACCCCGTAAATTTAAAAGTTTTTGTACCATTATTTTAACTGGACGGCAATTTATCAGATTTCTTCACAAAAGTAAACAGATGCAATAATTAATATAACTGGAAGAATCCTATTGAGATATTTTGTATGGAATGAAATGTGTCCCGTAAATCCAATAGGACATCAGATTATATTTCAATCAGTTTGTCTCATTAAATTTACAAGATCTGATATGATTAACTAATAATAAGATGGATCTCATTTGTTTTATATGACGTCCTATTGCATTAATGGGATAGGCCTTTTAGTTGAATTGCAAGCATATGTATTTTGCAAGAAAACGAATATCATGCTCCGTAGCCGAGGTCGTTCGGTTGCCTACCCGTGACTTGGTAAGTTTTAAAGAGTACTAGCAAATCGGATGTTCAATACTCGGCCTGGCCAAATATCGTGATTCTTAAAAAATCCACAATGACGTAGCGTGGAAGGTATAATAATATGCGACTTATAAAAAATATAGTTCGATAAGATTACGAGTGAAACAATTTTTTTTATTACATAGGATTGATCCTATTAATTCAATAAGATATATCCTATTGGAAAATAACTAGACCATGTGTTTATTTTAAGATGAGTTAACTATTAAAACAAACGGATATTTATCGAGTTAAAGTAATGGTTCCTATATTTTTAAAGTAATCTGATTTTTCCTATTGACTAAAAATAATGGGACAAAATGATTAGTTTAATGGGGTTTCCCATTGAAATTTTTCTGAGTGTAGACAGACCATTGTTTCTATATCTTGATGAAAACTATCGTTCAACAATATTTTCCAGCCCTTACCATATATATTTTAATGGAACTGCGGCCACAAATGCGATCAAACGTTCCGCGAAATATAAACTATGTCTAAGGAAACGAAAAAACGGCGCGCGTATCATCGTAAGACATAGTATGTACACTGTTTCTAGAACCAAAATTAGACCTCCTCAAAAAATAAGATTGATTTCACAGAAGATTCAGCTACACCTAAGACATAATAGCTCGTAGGCGGCGACAGAAGGGTTAATAATTGCATGGACAATATTTTGACGTTTAAATTATTTTGTGGAGTGTAGTGTAATAAATTTGGAGTCAAACACATATGGGTTGTGTGATCACATAGCCACTCTGGACTAACGCATGGCATGGGTAGCTATGCTTTCTCTATGGGTTAAACAAATTGAATTTTATACGCAGTTTATTTCGTTCTCAGAACATTTTGTAATAGTTGTGCTCCTTTTCCAAATTTCCCGACCATCTACCAGTGAGGTCTACTTTCTTTCTCATAATCATGCTGCAATCCTGCCAAAAATTAAATATACACGTTTTATGCTGGTATATAGATAATGTAGTTCTATTTTAGCTTACATATTTTAGTCAAGCAAGCTCAGAAAAGTCATTGATTTAATTCAAACATTTTTAAGCGCTTTGCATTTTCCATCATTTTAAACATCCAAACGATCCTGTTTGGATGTTTGGAACTACAACGTGTGGTCAAAAAAGTGGGGGAATCGCAACCGTCATTGACGTTCACATCCAGTGCTTTTGTGGTAATTTCTATTTAGTAAAA
The DNA here is from genome assembly GCA_949715475.1 of Microchrysa polita. Lineage (NCBI taxonomy): Eukaryota > Metazoa > Arthropoda > Insecta > Diptera > Stratiomyidae > Microchrysa > Microchrysa polita. Next base: position 63,831,695 of record OX454420.1, read on the forward strand.
ATGTATTGTACTTTATTGCATTAAATACAATATTATGTATTTAACTGATTCTATACCTAGATACTCTTTGTTTTGCAGGTGAGTAATATGTGCGCTTAATTACTGAAAAAATTCATACAGGTTGTGTTCGCGAATTGCAGGTAAGTCAACCGGTTGCGAAGATAGCTTTTCACAAAAATCGTAAAGGGTACGATCATTTAAAAATAGGTAAAATGCTATACACAAGGACCTGATGATTTTTAAAATGTCGGAAAAAATCGAAAATTCATGCTACAAAGCTTTTTTTGTTCCTAAGCTACTCAGCGCTATTGATGAATTTAGATGGCGCCCCTGTAAAAAATCTCCGTCAAAGAATGGTGCCTGTTTTTGAGTCGTTTTTAGTAGCTTCCTATACCACATTCTCCGGCAGATCAACTTCAATATTTAAACGACTTCTTCGCAGATGGACTCCTTCAGCTGTTTCAACTGGTTCGTGGTTTAGAAAAACCCCAAGAGAGCTAGCTGGTTAAAAAGGGGACGGACTGGAATGTCGCCAAATATCGATATGCCTCTGTCGGGAATCAGTTTGCGAAGAAATGCCTATTGTAGTCCCGTCTTGCTGAAACCATATTTTTAACGTCCGTCCCCACCGTAAAGGTTTACCGGCCGGCCCCAAATAGGCGAACGGATTGATTTTTTAGACGTCAATCAGCGCCCCATAAAGGTAACAGTTTTTCTTATCAAATTATAAGGCGTTTACAGACTGCTAGATGTGAGGCCTTTCAACTACCTCTGCCGTTTTATGCGTCCCGGCACCCGGTTGTAGCACAACTCCACGCCGGCCGTTGTAAAAACATAGGTTCCTAGACCGGTTTTAACCGTTTCAAAGTATTGAAAATACTTTCGTAAAAAATGTATTTTTAATCATACCTGATTAGGTAACCAGGCTGGATTTGTATTCAAATGGTAGATCTCAATTCGCCCTTATCGAGAGTAATGGTCAGCCCAGACCAAACCGGTTCCTTGACGCATTCTTACTGATTCAAAATAAGCAAAAATACGCCAAGTACACAATGTAAACAGCGTAATTTTGCAAAGATTTGGAAAATTCACCCAATTAAATTTACGTTCGTATGATAGATACCAATGCGCCAGTGTCGAAATTACCGGTCAGCTCAGCCCAGACTAAACCGGTTTCTTGACTCATTTTTACCGATTCGAAATATGCGAAAATACAGCAAGTACACAATACAAACTGCGTAATTTTGGCAAAATTTAGGCCCGATTTCTCAAAACTCTTATCGAATGGTTAGTCTTTAGAGAAGACACATACAATTTTCAGAAAGCTTTTCCATTATATTGAATTGATTTTTTTTTTTTTTTTGCATAGTTATACCATATTTTGCTTGGTTACGCCATAATCTTAGATTGAAAACATCATTTCACAATTCCATACAACGGCCTAAATAAGCAAAAGATAACATAACTATGCCAAATTAACGAAAATTCTATTCAATATACATAATCGAAAAGCTTTCTGAAAATTATCTATACGATAAGACTAACCATTCGATAAGAGTTCTGAGAAATCGGGCCTTAACCCTCGGATGGTTCAGGTAAATTTTACATACGTAAATGGTTCAGTGGGGTCTGACAGACCCCAAGGCAAAAATCGCTCTAAAACGTAAATTTTTGCTTTTTTTGCGACATTAGTTTGGACTAGAAGTAACTGTAAAGCCTTTTGATTAAGTGGTATATAAAAAAAGTGGAATTCGGACAATGGCTTTTAGTATGTGGAAGAAAAAATTAGGTGGTGTCAAATTTGAGGAAAATTTGAACTTATCACAAATAAATCAATATAAAAACTAAAATTTTAACAAAATTTTAATTTTATTAGTCAAAACGTATTTAATACTAATTAACAAAGATAAGTGCATCAACATTTTTTAGCTAAGGTTAATATTTTTTCTTAAATCGGGATCCAAAGTTAGTCAATATTTGGAGCATTCTTCTTCACAGCTTTTTCCTCGATGGTCTTCGCAAATTGGCTTTTCGCACTCGTTGCAATTGTATTTTGTCTTCCGATCATTTGCTTGTGGGCATAGAAAACATCTTTCCCTCTTTTGGGGACCATCTGACCCCATTGGGGGACCTTGGGCATCAGCCCCAGGGGGGGGGCAAGCTGAACAATGCACAAAATGTCTTCAATATTTTGCACTGTGCTTGGGGAAATATTGCCCGATGATTTTCTCCTTCTTAGGAGAGAGAGAGAGAGGTTCGACAAGTGTACAGCGAAGTTCGCTGAGGAAGCTTTATGTATTATGTAAAAATACCCACCTAATTCTTACGCTCAAAAAGTCATTTATTTATGTCTTGACTTAAAAAACCATAACGTAAAGACACAATATTGAAAAGAGATCCTCATAAATGAAAACCAGGTAAAAAACAGCATAGTTTCGAATTAATTGAGTAAAAAATTAAAAAACCCCTAATTCAAAACACCCTAAATTTTCCATTTCTTTCAAAATTAACATATCTAATTTCCCAAATGTACTCTAATTACAAAGTTTCAACACTTCCCGACTATTATTATTACATTTTATCGTTTGCCAAATAACATACTTTGAAAATTTCCCACAAAACGAAAAATGTGCTTTTGTAAAAAAGACATTCGTAAATGGTTCGTGGGGTCTGACAGACCCCAGAGCACTTTCAAAGTGCTATAATTATTAACAAAATCACAAGTTCAAACAAATTCAGGCTTAAATGAACGTATGTGACACATACTTAAATTACACATGCATCAAAATACCATTCAACAAGTTTTTCTATGAAAATTTTAAGATTTAAATTTCTCTGGGGTCTGTCAGACCCCACTGAACCATCCGAGGGTTAAAACATTCACCCAATTGAATTTATGTTTATGTTGCACTGCGAGTATTTCTGTATCGCGCATTTCGTTTCTCCTCTTATAGTAATTCCTTATTACAAATTTATGTAAGGCTTTGCCTCCGCTACATGCCTTTACGGGTAGCGACTACACTGCGGCATTCTATAGGAAGGGAAAAATCGGACCCTGTATTTTCATCACTTTCGATCCAGTCTGACGTGGATGATGAAGACAAAATGAGTGGCATTCAAGAGTTTACCGCGTTAATGTACACCGTTAGGAATTGCGATAGCGTATGGATAAGGCTCGCGTAGAAATTTTTGAGAAAATGTATGCTAGCAAAAAAAATCAGAGCAATTTCTAAAAAAATAAGGGGCTTTGATTCAACTTTTATTCCTCCTTGCTGCAAATCATTGAATCAAAAAAATATTGAGGACAATATAGGTTTCAACAATGTGGCGAAGTCCCACTAAGGTAACATGTACAGTTTTACCTCCTACAAGGTACGGAAGAAAAACCACTACTGCGAATGATTCGGTAAGGCTGGAACTCTATTGGTTTGACGGGGAACAACCTCCTTTGAAAATAGCCGACATCTTAGAATTAACACCACACGACGATATTGACGACGATGACGATATTGCTAGTAATGTTTATACCTCCAACTCTGACAGTGATTAGTCACTTTAACATAACAATGTAATATAATCAATAGAGCTGAATTAATTGTTTATTTTATAATTTAATTTGATTTAAACATTATATTATTAACATTATCATTATCATAGATAGATCCCAATGCGCCAGTGTCGAAGGTACCCGTCAGCTTAGACCAAACCCGTTTCTTGACGCAGTTTTACCCATTCAAAGTAGGCAAAAATTCATTAAGTACGGATATAAATATATTTAATGTTTAAATCAAATTAAATTATAAAATAAACAATTAATTCAGCTCTATTGATTATATTACATTGTTATGTTAAAGTGACTAATCACTGTCAGAGTTGGAGGTATAAACATTACTAGCAATATCGTCATCGTCGTCAATATCGTCGTGTGGTGTTAATTCTAAGATGTCGGCTATTTTCAATTTTATAAATTTAATTCGGTGAATTTTCCAAATCTTAGCAAAATTACGCTGTTTAAATTGTGTACTTGGTGTAAGTTGGCCTATTTCGAATCGGTAAAAACGCGTCAAAGAACCGGTTTAGTCTGCGTTGACCGGCACTTTCGACACTGGCGCATTATGATCTGTCATACTAACATAAATTTAATCCGTTGAATGCTTCATATCCCCCAACATTAAGTAGATTATATTGTGTACTTAGCGTATTTTTGCTTATTTTGAATCGGTAAAAATGCGTCAAGGAACCGGTTTGGTCTGGGTTGACCAGTACTCTCGATAAGGGCGAATTGATATCTACCATTTGAATACAAATCCAGCCTGGTTACCTAATCCGGTATGATTAAAAATACATTTTTTACGAAGGTATTTTCAATGCTTTGAACCGGTTAAAACCGGTCTAGGAACCGGTTCAGAGCGGTCAGCCCACTATGTTTCGATACGGTTAAGCGAGATCTATCGTTTGAACATAAATTCAGCCGGTTACCTTATGAGGAAGGAAGGGGTCATTTTTTTGCAGCTTTGAGGCGGTCAGCATAAGTGAAGGAACCGCTAAAAATTGGGCTGACCGGCACTTTCGGCATCTGGAGGTCGAGATCTAACACATGTACATGAATTCAGGCGGTTGCCTTATGAGGAAGATTGAACCTCAAAATAAGCACGCAAATTGCGTAATTTCCCTAACAAGGAACCGCTAAATTTTGGGCTGACCAGCAGTTTTGAACAGAAGCGGTGATGAACTACCACCTGTACACATTTTCAGCCGGTTACCTTATGAGGAAGGTACCTGGATCCCGTACTAACGCGATTATAGGTTGAGTCTGTAAGTGTAGTTGGGCATATTTTTAAGAATTTCCGCTTTTTTGGGTTCCATCCCGCATCTTTTTGGGATGTATATGGTATAACATCTTCCTATAAAGATTCGGTAATTAATTGCGGAAATTTTCAAAATGTTAAGAACTATCTCTATTGAACTGATTTTTTTTTCAAAGCACTCATGTGGAAACTGCCTCTTTCTCCTTTTTAAAAAATACAACAAAAACATCTAAATTTATGCTTCATATTAAATTAATTCATAATTAACTGTTACTCTTATTTCCTCTTACTTTTTCCACTTTGTCTTAATACATTTATTTGATTCATATAATTTTAACAATTAATTACATAAAAACACACTAACGCGAATCATTCTGAAATCCTTCTTTTACCACACTAAATCCATTTTTATTATCCCAATTTATTGGATATCTGATCTTCTGCTAGCACTATTCACATTCGTCACAATTAAAAGTATATTGAATGCTTATTATCCAGCCGAACGGCCGAACTTAACTCCCATAAACTTCCTATCCGATAAGGGACAATAAATTTATCAGAGAAGCCAAATTCTTCAGTAAATTCCCGTTGATTGCCTTTCGCAACAACACAGCTCAATTGCTCAAATGCTATATCAAGGACTTTCCAAGCAAATTTGAATTTACATCAAACAAGATTTATTGCATTTGTTACATCGTCATTTGGAAATTGATGCCTTAACCAGACTGTAGAACGATACAGATACAAGACACTTTAGAGTACACTACGTCCGTCGTGCGTCGCGTCGTCCCTAACCTCGTCTAACAACATTCAAATAAGCTACTTCGACGTCGAAATGATATTAAACTGTTACACACATAAAACGACCAATTAATCATCTATTGCTCCCCACGAGGATATCACAGTCGACACAGTTCGCATTGATTCCGGAAAGACAAGCATGTAATCAAGAGGCTTTGTTTCGAAACATCGAAAAGATACAGAGAAAACATAGCATAAAACGAGTATTCTGACGATAGTGTGGCTCTCGGCGTGGATATCATAATGCTCACAACCGCTAAAGGACCCAAAAGAAAAATCCTTAATGTCGGGTACAAGCTCATTAAATATTCTGTAAGATGTGGAAAAGCATGGCACCTTTATACAAATATCAGTTGCTCGGAATGCTGTTTGTAGTATGCCTAGTGACTAGCATCGCCAGTTATCATGCGTCCCAGTTAGCCTGAAACAGTATCCACACATTAAAATTTTCTCCAATGTCATAGATACGAAAAACGCGTGCGCGACCCAAATTCCATCCACACACCCACTGTTCTCCGAAAATGTATCTCTAGTCCCGGAAAATCGGAAAATTAGGAGAATGGTTCTAGTTCAAGGCTATCCACACAGCATCCACTGTTCTCAGGTCCATCGATGACGAGATTCAGGATAGGATATCCACAAACAGTACGGCCGACACAAAAACCATCCAGATTGCTCATATAGTATCTGAGTAGAGAATAGCGAGCCACCAGACGGAGTTCGTATGCGTATAACAGATGGAATATTTAAGAGAATATTCGTCGTATCTGAAACTCTCATTGAAGGGATGCTGCCAAGCAGCTGGACCAAAATAAACGAACCGTACGAATCCTTTAGTCAGTTCAGTGCAATCTGTGCAGTCGAGGGCTCGTGAGTTGTGTCATCGTCGCGCAGAAAACATACAACAGCATGACTTAAAATTGTTCCTGGCCAGATCAAGCATAAGTTCGACAGTTGTGTTACATGTGCGACTCATGTGCCGCGTATGAGGATTTCAGTGGCACGTTTCGTACGTTATTTGCAATTGTCCTTTTGAAAAGTGAAGTGCTATGCGGCTAAAGTGACCCATGTGTATTCATAGTGATTTGAATGTTCTAATCAGTGAAATTACAAATGATTCAGTATAAAGAGTGCACAAAGTGCAGAAAATAGTCCAAAGGATTAAATTCGTGTCGAAATTAGCTATGCAACCGCCAACGAGTGGTCCTTGTTAATTGCTTAAGCCCAATTATTGTCGCGGGAATTTTCGAACGTATCTTTCGCGTCGCAACTAATTAATGCTAATCGAATTCGATTACGACAACTGTGTTTGATTCTTTTGCCGGGAGACTACCATACAGACCGGAGTTACCTCGTACGTATGTCATCCTTTCAAACGTGCTTACACAGTGGCAATTCGTGATGCAAGAACAGTGACCAGAGTTACTGAGTGTCGACAAGGAGCGCCGCGTGTCATGTCGTCTTGTGAACGTCATTTGCATCGCTAATTAGATTCTCTATCGAATGCATATTGATCGTCATCAGGGTGAAAACGAGGTTCACTTTAACCAACAGTAGTAGCAGCCATCGAATTTATATTGGATATTGGAGATCAGTCGTCACTTAGTGCGGATTAGAGTTAAATCGTTTTCTACGGATTGTTCTGAAATCCATTTTTCTCAACGAGTAAGTGAATTAGTCTTTTGAAAAGTGTGAGCACAAAAACCGATAATACCTAAAAAGTGGTCCGTTGCATATTCAATAGTGGCCTTAGTGATTTTCTCGGCAATACCTTTGTCTCCGTTTGTAGGGATTGTTTCGAATTTAGCTTGTTATCAAAAGTTTTACATTTTCGAGTTGTACGATTCCGTTGTCATTTTTATGAATATACCTATATGTATACAATTATTTTATATATGTACATACAAGTCAACGTTCCTAGATGCGACCAAGATCAAAGGATTACCAACGGATAAACTTTTCTCAATTTAGGCATTATTGCTCAGTGAACTGGATTAAATGAGAGAGCGGACTCTATCCGTTTTGCTATTGAACTGGATGGCAATGCTTTAAGTAGACTCATTAGTTACCACAAAATTTGAAACTTTATGGGAAATCCTTTACGCAATTAACTCTGCAATTTTAGTAGTAAAGTACTGTCAAATTGTCCGATTTACAGTCGAGTTGTAGATTAGAAAGGGGGTTGTGTAACGAAATAATTAATTAATTAATTTTTTCTTTCAATCCAATAAAGTTTATGCTTCCATTGCTTAGGGCATAAATGCCGTAATAGATAAATGTAAAATCAAAATTGATTACAAGGAACAATGTCAAAGTTCAAAGAAATATCGTGGGACAATTTTACTGAAAGCTCTGCTCGTGATTCATGAAATTGCTTTGAGGGAAATTATTATAATAGCGTCGCACTTATTCCTGGAAATATTTTTAATTAGCTATTGCCTGATATTGACATGCAAGTGGAAATAAAGTTTGTAAAGTTAATTCAAATGAAATTGTGTGAGGTCTTTGAACCCTATAGCAAGTTTTATTGGAATAAGATTGGAATAAGACTCTTATGAGCTAAATATGTAGGAACTATAACGTAAAGCTAGTGTAGTGGTTAGTGTGCGCACCTTTGTTGCACAGGGTCCTGGGTTCGAGACTCACCGTGAACGAATTCAGTTTATGGTGTTTTTCGAAAGACCCATGTGACGGACTATGATCTCACTCAGATGTTAAACGAATACCCATTCATAGAGAGATAAATAACACTGCTGAGCGTGCAATTGATCTCAAGACCTCAACAAAAAAGCAGTTAAGATCTTGGAAATTGGTTGTCACTAACACATCTGATATTTATTAATTTTGGGTATCAAAAAGCACTATAAATTAAATTTCGTCAAAAACATGCTCAAAACTTCAAACGATTTTTTAAAATGTTTGCAAAATGCTTATAAACATATTATTTTAGGATATCATCAAGTATGAATTCGCTGCGATTCCATCTTTTATACTTTTTTGACCGAAATAAACTGCCAAATGTCTGGCCAGACCTTTGTGCCGACTGAAGGGTTAAGCCGATAGTAAATATCGGCTCGGAAGATGACTAAAATTACACTCTAAGACACTTTAGTTGAATTTTACACGCAAAATACTAGGAAACTAGTTTCCTATTTTTATAACCGTAAATTTACACAAAAGTCGGAACGCAGTATTTTACACATTTTGGTCGTAAGAAAATACGCATAGGAATTGTCTAATTTTAAGCAACAGTTTGTGTAAATTTGGCATTGTTTTGAAGTGGTTTCTAATCAATGGTGTGTTTTTAGACATTTTGGACGAATTAATGCGTCTTTGGATGAGGTATCTATAGAGTAATTCTGTCGTTAATATACTACATTGAAGTGTGTAATTTTCAACTAGAATATGTATTATTCAATCTTTCATTTCCATAACCACAGGAAAGATGTAGATAAGTTCGAAAAAAATAATAAATAATAAAAAATTTGAGGCTTCCTTTCCACAAAATTGTGTATTACACTTTTAGACGGAAACTACGAATGCACGTTTTCTATATTCCTCAAAGTGGTTGGCCTGAAAAATTATCATTTTCGACTTACCCACTTTTCCTGTGGTCACCAATTTACTCCTGAAAAGTGTGAGAAACAAAAAATTTTCAATTATCAATCTATTCCATGCAAATCTGAAAAGGAAAATGATAAGATATCTGAAAATGTATTTATTGAATAAAACGAAGCGATGTCCATTTTCAAAATATTTTATTGTATCGCTATTTTTTGTTAAGAGTACTTATGCTAAATACATAATATATTATTACAACTAAACTTAACTCTACACTTTCTTCACCAATCACCAACTGAACTGTATCACTTCACACTCAAAATGGAAATGAGATACAATAGAAATTATTGCAAGTCTCTATAAATCAAGTAAAATATTACACACAAAATGCCTATAAAACTCTTAATTACACTATTCCTGCGTAAATTGAGTAAAACCCGACATCACTGTTAAAATTTAATTTTGGGCAAATTTCTGTGTATTTTTACGTAGAAAGGTGAAAAATATTAGATTGCGCCATTTGAAAGGGTGTAAATACGCCACCAAAATAATTCCACGTCGAAAATTGTGTATTTGTAAAATATTAGTAAGTGTAAAATGGGTTTAAATTTACAATGCTGTTTTAGAGTGTACATTTTCGAACTTTAAAAAAAAAAAAATGTTTAAAAAGCTGTACCTATCTTGCGATCCTTTGCACCTACAAAGCTGGATGTGCAATCAAATTAAGGAAGGTTTTGTTAGCTTTAAAAAACCAGTGGACAACTTTCTTTAAGGAAGCACCTTTTGGAAATTACAAACCAAAGTATGAAAAAGTCCGAAAATTTTTAGGTTTTTTTAGGGTCACGGGGTTAGCACAGGTTTCTCGAAGTTCCAAACTTAATGGGACATTTCTGGTATCTATCGTTACAATATCCCAAAAAACCAGAGCCGAGCTATCTAAAATCATTAGATGACTGGCCTAATAATAATACAATTAAAAGCCTTCTCTTGCACTTGCTCCGAAATTATCTTTTTCAGAATTGAGCAATATTGTGCAAGCTATTTACCTTCCAGCGTATAGCGATATAAAACAACAGTTATATTCCTTTTTAATGATCTGAGTTTAGAAAATTTTAAAAACTTGGATGAAAACGTGAAATTGATTTTTTTTATACCCGTCACTATGTGAAAGGGTATATTAACTTTGTCATGAAGTTTGCAACGCACAGAAGGAAGCACTTCCGACTATATAAAGTATATATATTATTGATCAGTGTGACGAGAGAAATCCATTGAGCGACGTCCGTCTGTCTGTCTGTTTCAATACAAACTAGTCCCTCAGTTTTGAAGCTATCGGGCTGAAATTTTGTATACAAGTTTCTTTTCAGTGTACGCTGTATATATGTCGGAACGAATGGAATCGGACCATGGGGTCATGGGGCTGCCATATAAATCAACCTCCGAAAATTAGGTTCTTCTTAGAAAAACTTTTTTCTTTATGAACCAATCTTAACTAAACTCCACCCAAATGTGCTCCTAGTAAAGCCTCAAAACATATATAGGAACGGATGAAATCGGAACACTACGACGTAGGGCTGTCATACAGACCAACCAATAGAAATTAGGTTCTTTTAAGAAAAGATTTTTTCTTTATGAACCAATCTTAACCAAACTTCATCCAAATGTGTTTCTAGTAAAGCCTCGAAACATATTTAGGAACGGATGGAATCCGAACTTTACGTCATAGGGCTGTCATATAAACCAACCCCTGAAGAAAATCTTTTTCCTTTTTAATGGAAATAGGTTTAGTTTATACTAAAACTGACCAGACGTACAGCATTTTGACCTGTCGTACAGCATTGGGGTACATTCCCAGCAAAACGTACAGCATTTTCCATGCCACAAAATGAAACCTAGATCACTCCTCGGTGACACCTGTGATCAGTCTTGCCTGCTCTTACGGTGCCAAATTGGGCCCCTGTATGGTCGATATTTAGCGAGATAATCGCATTTTAATGTTTGGCAATCGCTCATTTTCGACAGCTCGGGAACCGTTCCCGATCTTTTTGAAATTTGGCTCACTCTACAAATTACACGGTTCAACCTATCTGCAATCGAATGTTATGGCTGCCCAAATCGCCGTTTTGAGTTTTCTATTTGAAAATTGTCCATCACTCGAAAATTTGGAAAACTTTGAAATTCAGAAAACTTGTAAAACACCGTACACTATTTGGTGAAAATTTTAAGGCTCCAGCTGTCAAGGTTCAGACCTTACAGTTGTCGAAAGTTGCGATTTAAAGTGTAAAGTTTCACTCATACACGATAACACTTCAATTGTTCACTTTCGATAACTCGGGAACCAACGGAAATTTCTGAAATTGGCACATTTGTAGAGCTACTTGGCGTACATTTCCTCCATAAGTTTCAAGGTCCTACCTATCTGAGTTCGGAAGTTACAGCTGCCCAAATTGCACTTTTGTGGTTTTAATTGAAATTTTATCCATAACTTGAGCGAAATTTTGAAATTTCGCAGACTTGTAGAACATTGCACTGTCCATATTTGGTGAACATTTCACGGCTTGATAACCTGTCGTCCTGCGAAAACGCTAAAAGTCCTGATTTCGTCCGGCTTTGTCCTGTTTTTGGACGTCGAAATGACATCTCACCAAATGACGAATATGATTTAGTTTAATGAAGACTACATTTAAATGCTAAAGAATTTCACAAATAAAAAAATTGGCTTTTACGACAGTCGGTTGTTTTATGTAAATCTTCACTGTTTAAAGGGCCAAGCGCCGTGAAATCCCCCTTCGCATCGCCATGCGATTTTACTTAGTCCAGGAGCATTCTTGGCAAATACTAGTTATGGAAGAGGATATTGAAGACATGGTAAGGATATGCAGTTGCCTAAGATTAATGCCCAAACATGTATGAGTATTAAATAGAAATCTCCTCTAATGAAACTACACCAAACAAGCCTTTCAGTTTCCAAAAAATCTACACTGAATGCTGAAAAAATCTAAAGTTACGCAAATATTACGGACGCATTTATGTTTCTGGTTGTCCTGCCAAACGACGACTTTTGATGCGCTAGTCCTGATTTTATCGAAAAAAATATACGAGCCTTAGGCATGCATCATGACCTCGTTAGATGTTATTATTTCTCCAAATAGGCGCGAATAAGGGGGCGAGAATATGGCTAAGTATTTTCCTGAAAACCGAAATCTGCACGAACATAATGTGTACAGCATTGGGCTTTCGGAGGTCTGGTCACCTTATCCTAGTAAATCCCTAAAACATATCTCGGAACGGATGGAATCGGAACATTACGTCATATGGCTGTAATACAAACCAGCCCCTTCAAGTGTCTTCCTGGACTAGCATCCAGGAACAGATGAAATCAAAACACGTCATAGAGCTGTGATAGAAATTGTTAGCACAAAAGGAGCTTAAGTTTCATTCAAATGTGACGGGTATTCAAATTTCGGCCGCGCCCGAAGTTAGCCACGGTCTCGTTTTATTTGAATTTGTGGAGTAATGGATTTTTTTCATTATTTTTCTCGAAATCATCAGACCCCGCGAATTTTTTTCATTACAGACCTGTGTTATTCAGACGAAATTTCTGGCTCAAACTACATCCTAAAAAATAATTTATAATTTTAGCCTAAAAACCTCTATACTAAAAAAAAAATCATGTTCCCACAAATGTGTTATAAAATATTCAAAACACTCATCTAACTTATAATAGACTCGTCAACAACAAAATCAAAGAATTATCCCAAAAACCGCGCTCTCACAACTCTACCATATATCCTTAGAAACATAAAGTGCGTCACATAAATATGCTTATAATATGGATCGGATTTCCATTGCATATCTACCTGCTTACGTAGCAGATTGTCCCAGTATAGACGGAGGCGCCATGCTACGATATCTTATTTTAATGACTCGTGACTTGAAATCGAAATTACTAAGAGCCTTATTGCCGTCACAACGTGTGTAGGAAAAAGAGATACGATAAATATCTTTATCTACTTACACCAAACATCCACATATGCTCATAATATGATGACTATGTATAGTTGACATGCATTTCACATTTTCTTCCACATTTTTCCACTTTCTTCAAATAAGTCACATTGTTTTCTATTACAAAGGCGGACAACATGACCTATTTGGTAAAATGGACGTAAAGTCATTGAGATGTTATATTGCGGACATATGAAATATGACAAAGAGGATCCTCTTTTAGAGTAGATCTTCGATCGTCACGTCCTTGATGACCATAACAACTGCAAAATTAAAATGTTGTGTGTTTTCGAAACTGAAATTTATTTTTGAACTCCTTTAATGATGGTTGCTTTTTTTTTTGAAGGTGATATTCGAAATTTTCAAAGCTATTGATAAATAAAATTATTCTTCAAAATTCATCAGTTTTTTTCTCGCTTAAAATTTTAAGTGACTAAACATTTCTTTAGATTTTGTGTCAACATATTTTAAGAGTTTAATTTCTTGCACTCCGAAATCAAACAGTAGTAGTATTCGTTTGGTTGGTATAGTGGTTAGTGCGATCACCTTCGGTGCCCAGGGTCGTGACGTGCGTTCGTGTCACTCCGTGAGCGAATTCAGTTAATGATGTTTTTCGACCCATGTGATAGACTTGACCTTGGTTCAGTGTTGAACTGTCGCACCAGTTATTTATTTATTTCATCTAAGAACTCCTCCCTCATGGTTATACACATATGGCCAAAAAAATAAGTACACCCTTACGAATCTTCTTATCACCCTGCAGCCAAGTAGTTATTTGAGTAAATAAAATCATATGTTGATATTTAAATATTTAATTGGTGAGGAATCAAATAAATTGTAAATAAGCCAATTATAATAAGTAACAGCTTTTAGAATTATATTCTGATTCGACAAGAATTTGATTTCTTTTATTTTATAGCTAAATTGTCCATTATTTTGAAAAAAAAAACTTTTGTTGGTCCTCTGGAGATAATTCTTACGGCATGCTCCCATCCTTATGCAGTTACTTCCAGGAAATTCCCTAACTGGTCCGTTTTGTGGAAACTTTGTTTCTAATTCATTGATTCAAGTTTCCCTAAACATTCCCGGACTCATTTTAACTCTAGTAACAACGTGAAAAGCCACTCGATTTGGTTGAAGCGGATCCTTGACCAGTTTCTGAGGTATGGTCAAAGTTAATATACTGCTGAAATCCCCATTTAAAATGTATGGGTTCATCAGGAAAATATTCTAGGACTCTCAACTAACATTTCATATACGGAAATTGCCCCATAGTAACGGTTATTAGGTATATTTGAACGAAACCAAACTATGCAAAATAAACCATAGATCATGTTTTTTTCGCCTCCATGGGAAATAGTAAATGATGAAGCGTATACCATAAATTCTTTAATTCTGTTTCCCGAATGAAGAATATTACGATAAGAGTCGTTTTCAATAAAATTTATTACGATCTCACAAATAAAACAGAATGTTCTGTGTGTTTTCATTGTTCGTTCTGGAACAAGAAGAACTATCCCTCCCAAATATTCTTGAACCGTCAACACTTTATAAAGTCGCCATGGGAAGTCCTAAACTTTATGTCAAAGCTGCTTTACTTCTTGTATTCTTCGATTAACTTTTCAAAGGTATTGTATATTTTCAATATTTGACGCAAAAATCATCAGTCATGCCAAAGGAACTTTTCTCGCCATAGTCATAATGAGATCAACAGTTATCCTTCTTAAGGCCCTTATATGGACTTAACCGCATTTGAGACTACTTTTATTTAGTTTTTAATGAATTACACAGTAAATACAATGTTTAGCTGGATTATTCCGTTATTGAGAGAATAATTTTTCTTCCATTTTAAAGTTTCGAACTTTAACGTCTTTTTTCGTACCTACCATATGTTTTTGCACCCCTTAAGTATTTTTGTTTGCTTTTAATTTAACGCTTGTTGCAAACACACATGAATAAAGTCCTTACGAAAAATAGCAAGTTGTTATCAAAAACTTAAAAAAAAAACGATCGTGTACTTATTATTTTGACCAAGCTGAATACCCACTTCAAAGCTTATTTCGGGAGGGACTAAGATAATAGGGGGATGCCGTTTAGTTTTTCGGTTTCGTTGGCAGTGTTGTATCCTAATTGTTATAATGGCTATCTATTTGGAGTAAAACAATTTTAAAAAGCCTATGAAAATTTGGCATGAAATGGTACATAAGGGGTGTACTTATTTTTTTGTCCATATGTGTATATATGGACCCTTAAATTCATAAATGGGACAGTATCTTCCAGCCTGAATTTCTAATAATTAATGATAATAAGTGGAAATATCAAAGTCCATTTACAGATATTTCTCGAAGGAATAGGACTTTTTAGTTTGTTTGAGCTGAACCTTTTACTGTTGAAGACTCGAAAGTCTCGAAATGTTCTATATAGTTGGTTATTATTTTGAAATTTGAAAATAAAGGTTCAACGTCGAAATAATTTATTTCACATCTTACAATGTCTATCTACTGACATTATTACCAAACAAAAATTCCGTTGCAATAACTTCAACTTTTGTCGTTATCGTAAAAACAAAATCAATCTATTCTCTTCATCGACAGAACAGCAAAATGTAAGCAAAATTCAAAAACTGTCATAACAATTTCTAACTAGGTGAACACGGCTTTTGAAAAAATAAACACAATACGAAAGTTAAACACAAAATTTCATATCCTTCTCGGCCACTAAACACAAAACAAAAACGAACCCAATCGAATGTTTTACGAAAACTAGCCGGAACCATCGGGCTGAAGTTTTACCTATTGCAAAATGCTGAGTCGACAAAATAACCCGATAAAGTTTTACACGTGTTCTTGTATGGATAGAAGTACATATCCGTAGTTCATACGGGAACCTGCATCCGCCTACATGCTACAATGCGAATGCTCTTAGACTGGGCTACAAAATACAGTTCCGTCATTGTACAATCGTTATCGTCATCAAAAACTTGCCTTACACCACACACACTCAAACACACCTACTTCCTTACCTTCGATCGAGCTATCGTTCTATGTCGGAAAACAAGGAACAGAAAACCGAAAATTCTTCATATGCAGATGCCGCCAGGTCGTTTTTCCGGCCAGGATATGCGCAAATATAGTACGATACGTATACGAGATGATCTAAATTAATTCACTGATTTATGGTGGCAATGAATTAGTTTTGGGTCTTTTGCCGGTGTGTTCTTTAGGTAGGAGAAAGATTATGACATTTTTGAAAGATGTTCTTTGTTTTTGCCGTAGAAATACGATAATCTTTTATATATGAAACATAATTTTATTATCAATCTTAAAGATACATTTTTCTCGACATGACCACAGCGGTCCTAGCGACTCCACCGGCTCTAGCCATTGACTATCACCTAGTGGTGTTTTCCTCGATGCGGCTGCAGCGATCGTGGCTTATTTACACTGCAACTACCCTACCCCAAGCAGCCGTCGCCCGAAGCCTACAAACAAGCGAGTGCATTACGTTCACCACTCATGCGGACCTTATTTCAACATGAGTCGCGCGATACAATCGGCGATAATCTTTATTGTTAACCTATGCTAAGCGATTATCATCTAAAAACGAGTTTTTATATGGAATGTCGCTAGAGCCGCTGGGGTCCTGCCGAGGAAAATGAACCTTAAGCTAACTTATATGATTCGTCCTTTTGCATTTTGCGGCTTCTTTGTAAATGCTCAGCAAATCATTATCGAAAAGTGAAATAAACATTTTGGTCCGCCTTCAAAAGCTACCAACGTTCGTTGACATCATCTTCCTATTGCGTCGGTTTACAATTAGTCCAGTCATATTAACATTTCAAAAAGAAAAAAAATAGAGTAAGGCTAATTTTTGTTGTTTTTGAATCAGTGAGCTCACAAGAATCTAAAACTAATTTTTCTGAAAAAAATTTGGATCGGAAAGGTCCCAAAAGGACATTAAACGATACTATTTAATTCTTCACCGGAGGTCGGCACGCGGGGTATCATTTAAAAGGGGACATCGAGTACATTACACATCCAGTGTTTGTTTCCTGTTTCAACGGCTCTAAACGGAATAAATCGAGCTGAAATGGATAATTTTCGTGTTTCCCGTGTATTTTTTTAAAGCCATAACTACGAGAATTATTCAAGTTGTCACCACTTTTCTCACTTATCAGAATCTATAATAGCTGAATCATTGAATTTCGTAAGAAAAAAAATGATCGGAAAGCTCTGAAAAAGGACATAAAAAGACACTAATTACACACACACCTTGATCGAACGTGGGCATGCGGAGTTTCATAATAAAGAAGATGTCGAGTACATTCCATATCAGGCGTTTCTTACTTGTTTCAAGGACTCTCAAAGGAGAAAATTGGGCTCTTTCAGTTTCCCGTATCTGTATCTTTCCCGTATCTGTGTCGCCCGAATTATTCTATTCAATATCCTTAAAACAGAAAATAAGCAACGGATATGCAATGCACTCGACGTCCTTTTTGATATGAGCCTCGCATGCCCACGTTCGATCAAGCTATGTAAATAGTGTCCTTTTTCAGAGCTTACCGATCAATTTTTTTTCTTAGCAAATTTAATGGTAGAATCTTCAGCTATTATAGATTCTGAAAAGTGAGAATAGTGAGAAAAGTAGTGTCAACTTGAATTAGTCTCGTAAGTTAGTAGTTAGTAAGTTAGTTTTCTGCGATCCATAAAGGGATTTAACGCACAAGACTGAAATTAACATGATCGCGGACGTGGTTAATAAGTGTGAGATAAATACACATAATCCTCAATGTTCCATTTAAGCTCGATTTATTCCGTTGAGGGTCCTTGAAACAGGAAACAAATACCGGATTTGTAATGTGCTCGGTGTCCCCTTAGATATGGCACCCCGCATGCCCACCTCTGCTTAAGGATTAATTAGTGTCCTTTTTTGTCCTTTTTGTCCTTTCCGATTAATTTTTTTAGCAATGAGTTCTAGAATCGAAAGCAACCAAAATTAGCCTTACTCTATTTTTTCTATTTGGAAGCCTGAATTGGGATATTTTGACTGGACTAAATAGCATTCTTCCGGTACAACATTTCGATATTGAAAACAATTTTACGAGGCTTGTATCACCGAACCTCTCCCTGAATATATCGAGGGCCATGACTGGCATGTCGTGATGGATAAAATGCTTTGGATTATCCCCTCGACAGCATTCGACTATAACTGCGATACTATTAATTGTGATCACTTGTTTTGAACAAATGTGTCTCCTCGTTTAGGTGCCTCCAGATGACATGCCTCAATTTTCCTGCATAATCAGGCGCTGTTCGACCGGTCGCTCTATAGTTTGGATCTTTACCCCAGTTGCTGCCGGCCAACGTTCTTTAAAATATAGGGCCTACTATGCGTTTTCTTTCTAAACAGCAGCTGCCTCATAGACTATGTTAGCCGAGTGTTTCTTGTAACATAAACTATGGAACAGTACCGCCAGGATGTACATAGTGGCATGGCAACACAGTGGCGGAACAACTTCACTCGGGGCCCTCCCGCCAACTTCTTGAGTCTTCTTTAGGCCCCTACACCCAGAAAAAAAACGACTGTTATTAAAGAAAAGTTACATAGACCGTATGAAATTCTGGCTATGATTTGGAGCTGATGGGACAATGATAGAAATTTCATTGAAAATATGAAGTGAATATTCAATTATGACAATGAAATTTTTAATCGAAAGTGTATTTGACCCATGGCATTTTAATTAATTATATTCAAACTTCATACTTTAAAAAAAAATTTATGTTTATTAGAAGTAAAGAAAAAACTTAATTGGCTTTACACGTTTCTTTCTGGGTGCACACTGAGAGAAAAGCATAGTGCAATCAATCGAAAAAATGCTTAAATCAATGACTTTGTCTGTCTATACGAAAATTAAGAACGTCGTACTTGAAATAACTTAGCTTAGAGTTAGAGCTACTTTAAATAATTGTGGTAATCTTGACTTATCGTTCCATTCTATACACCAACTATGGTGCATGTCTGTAGTATTTTTGGCATGGCAACTTACCAGCTCTATGGGAACTACGCGGAACTTTGTCTGTGTGAGGAGAAGAGCCCCCTGCGGGAGAAATATCGAGTTATTCAATTTCTTTTTTGGAGCTACTTTAAACGTTTGCATTCTTTTATTGAGAATGGCTTTCTTGTTGTAACGTTTAATAAATTAATCATTTCATCAATCATGGTGATATTGTTTAAAAATGATCAGGGTCGGTCACTGATTCTAATAAGCCATGTTCGTCTGTCTGTTCGTCCGTAAAATAAAAAAAAAAGTCACGAAGCCTAGCATAGGTGTTGGCGATATTTAATTTACCTCATTACGCTCCGAAAAGAATAATAAATTAATTTTCTATAGTGGCATTCAATTCCGGGACTCCATTCAAACCAAATGTGGCCTCAGCACTACAACCGTAATGACCGTGTAAATGCCGCAACCAAGATAAAATATTTAAGTCAACATATACAGACCGTACTAACTAGTGTGAACTAAGTTTAGTACCCTTTGCAAGAAGTCTATTTGTGCCGAACCGAAGCAGGACTTCTTATTTTAGATAAATTAAGAGTAAATGAAGCAGAGAAATTTTAAAAGTTTAACTATCTTTTCACAAAATGTTTTGATTTTATGGATTTATTTATGGAAAATGCACTGATTTCGAGCTATTTTCATGTGAATTATGAATGAAGGTCAAGGTTTTCTTGCACTGTGAATGATTATAAAAATATAGAGCATTTTTTTTTTTGGGAAAAATTGTCTGATGAACCTTCAAACATGTTAGGACAATATAAAACTTTTTAAGCGTAGAGGGACCTGGCGAAAGGGGCACATTAAATTTAGCATTTGTTTTGATTTCGGAAAATGTATATCTCTTCTTGTCTACAAAAAACATCTACATCAAAGTACTGCTTTCCCAGTCGTCCTGCTTTTATGGTTCGAGAAATATTTCATGTGGCTACTAAACCCCTAAGTCTCGTGCCCATAAAAAAAATTTTCTTAGAAGAACTTTTATTTTAGGAGTTGGGTTTGTATGGCAGCCCCATGACCCCATGGTCCGATTTTATCCATTCTTACATATGTTTTGTGTTATGAATAGAAATACATTTGCGTGAAATTTGGTTAAAATTGGTACAAAAAAAAGTTTTTTTCTGGGGAGCTGTGTTTGTATGGCAGCCCCATGATCCCATTGTCCGATCTTACCGATTCAAACATACAAACTGCCTGCAGCAAAGGAAGCATTTGTGCAAAATTTCAGGTTTATAGCTCTTAAATTGGCTTTTGTCTGGTTATACCCTATACCCATAAGATGGTATAGGGTATATTGTTTTTGTTACGCCGATATTATGTAACACCTCAAAGGAGCCACCGGAGGTATGGCAAAGTATATAAATGATCAGGGTCGGTCCCTGAATCGAATAAGCCATGTCTGTCTGTCTGTTAGCACGATAACCCCCGAAATAATGAAGCTAGCTGTTTGAAATTTTGGTCAAATGTTTGTTTTGCTAAAATCTTGGACGGTATTGAAAATGGGCCAAATCGGACCACGGGTTCATCTACCTCCCATACAAACTACCCCTCTTTGATATTTTAATTCAGCCATAACTTTCGGTAGGATATCGCTATCGACTTGAAATTTTGATCAATGTCTCATTCTGACATATACTTTGAGTTGGTGGAAAGTGGAGTAGGTCCGACTGCCCCTACCCCTAATTCCCCTACAAAGTTATATTCAGCCATATTTTTTGATAGAATGTAACGAAAAACTTCAAATTAGTATCACATGGTAGCCGTTGGATGCCTTGACAAGGTAATAAAGATGTGTCAAGTCCGACCCATCTACCCCTCCCTCCCCCACAAAAAAATATGAAATTGAATATTTTGGGTTTTGCGTGCCTTCTAGGTCTGTACATGGGTATATACACTCATCGTGCTATTCGCACGATTAGAACTCGGTCTGGTTTTTTTGGTATTGGTTTATAAAAAACCGGTACCAAAATCAGTAATTTATTGTCTGGTTTTGTAGAAAAAGCCAATATAGCTTCTCATTCTAACTAATGCAAAATAATAGCCATAACAAGCAATTGTCGCTATATTCTCGCTATTGCAAGAGAGAGACCATGGACAATGTTCTCTTCTCAACTGCTCTCTTCGTACTCATGTAAAATTGTATATCACGAGAGGCTGACTAACACATAAATGCAATTCTAGCTCCCGGTAAGGATAGTTTTGATTTGTAGCTTGACAAGCTTATAGGTGCAGTCATCTGCGAATAACGACATTTTCTTCAATATATTGACAAGTGGGTCCCTCACTCTCTTCCTTTTTGGTATTTCCAAGCATGAAACGTGACGAATATTTCTTGAAAAGAAAAAATGCAAAAATATGGCTCACTTTCACTGATTTTGCGGAATCTCATCAAACCCATAGTTTTTTTTTATACCCTCGCTCATAGCGTGAAAGGGTATATTAACTTTATCATGAAGTTTGTAATGCATTGAAGGAAGCATCATCGACCATATAAAAAGTGTACATATATGATCAGCATGACTTGGGGAGTCGATTGGAGCATGTCCGTCTGTTGCGACGCGTTTTGCTCGGCGGGTATTGAAGCTAGCAAGCTGAACTTTCGCACACGTGCTTCTTATTGTTGCAGGCTGTTTGTATGTTTGATTCACCCAAATTGGATCACTGGGTCATGGGGCTGCCATACAAACCTAGCCCCATTTTGGTTCTTCTAAGAAAATTTTTTTTTATTTGTGCACCAATTTCAACCAAATTTCACACAAATGTATTTCTATTGATGAAACAAAACATATGTGAGAATGGATTAAGTGGGGCCTTGGAGTCATGGGTCATACAAACCAAACCCCCCATTTTGGTTCTTCTAAGAAACATTTTCACACCAATTTCACAAAGCCTTGAATAAATATGTCTTTATCAAAGCAACTTAAAAGGTCAAAACAAATGGAATCGTACTATGGGGCCATGCTCCCGCATCCCCCAATAAAATTTTCTGAGTAAATATTTGTATTTGCCCACTTCATCCAACTAAAGGTGCACAGGGTCATGAGTCATGAGTTCGAATCTCACCGTGGATCATGGTGTTTTTCGAATTCACGAGCTTGTTACGGACTATGATCTCACTCAGATGTTAAACGAGTACCCATTTATTGGGATAAATAACACTGCTGAGCGCGATGCTGATCTCATTACCTCAACAAAAAGCAGATAAGATCTTGGAAATAGGATGTCACTAACACATCCTGCGGCCTTAGTCCAATGCTGGATTGTCACGCCTGTTATTTATTTTATTTACTCCACCTAAACCCCACACAAATATTGTTTTGCCGACGCAACGGAACTTTTGTGAAGACAGAAGGAAAATAATGGGGAGGGGGATTAAATACAAGTCGTAGGTCCGCCCGAAACAACTTTTAGCCCGACGGGAGCGAAGGGTATCCAAATTTCGGCCGCACCCGAAATTAGCCTCGGTCTCGTTTTTAGTTATATTTAATTTATGAAATGAATTATTTTTCTCATCACTTTTATATTTGCTTTCATCTCTGTAACAATATAAATGGATTTGGCTACCTTATGGGCATATCCTTATACACATAGACAGGTATAATATCCTTAAAATATCAAAAGTTGTGGATGGATATCCTAAGGATATAACCTGCCCGTATATTTGCTTTGAACAAGTCAAACTGACCTTGATTCTCAACAAGGAAAAAAACGAAAATTTCAAAGATTATTCCTATGTCTGATTAAGCCCTGGAAACTTCGTTTCAATATTAAATCCTGTAAAATCCGTAACCCATATGTCGGCCATATACTATATATCTGTGAAGCCAGATGTTTGAGATTATGTTTAACATATTCTTTCTCAAAGAAGTCGACCCCCCATTTTCGAAAAATTCTACTCGAAATGTAATTTTGCGCTGTGAAACTGCGTGACCTTTGCGGAAACATTGGGGTACAATGTACAAAACCTTCGCCGAAGCCAGGCCTTTTGGGCTCACATTCACAGTCCCTGGCATTTTCCAAAATGCTTTTTATTCACATCTCCTCAAAGATATACGGGATATATTGTCGTAGATATATTAGATATATTAGTCGACATATATGTAAATTAACAAGATAATCAGTTACTTGTCGAGCTTTAATACAAAGTATGTATTTACATACAGTATACGCACACATGTTGTGTAGCGTAGCCAAAAGGATTTCAAGGATTCTTTATGTCCTGCGTTTGTGTACAAATTTCAATTTATTTATATATGAAAACATCTTAAATCCTTTTCAAAATCTACTCGGATTACATAGCAAGATGCCTTAATATATTGTTTGTCAGTTATAAAGCAACCCTGAAATGTGTGGGAGGTTTTTCTTTCGTATTGCGCCCTAATATGTATAAATTCTACAATATACAGACGAAACAAGAACTTCAACTTTGGTTTTCGGTAAAGTTCGGATACTTTACACATAGAATGTTTGTTGCAAATTTCACTGCTACTTTTGTAATTTACATTGGAGTGGATGGTTTTTAATTGTTTATGAGATTTTCAGGTTGGAGATTATTTAATCAGTAAGATCGCCCCAAGAGTGTTTCTTGTTCCAGTTTCTTGTTTCGAGTTGTTTCAGTTGTTAGTTTAGGGAGCAATTTCTTTTTTTTTTTGTTTCAAGCTACTTCAGAAACTGCAACAACTATGTACATATATTTAGAATACAGCGTATAAACTTAGACCTTTGAAATGGACTTGTAATACTTATTCGAGTTGAAATATAAATTTCGGTAAAAACTTGTTCGTAAAAAAAAATGTATTATCGTTTTTGTGCTCACCAATGATTTGTTCCACCTTACAGTATTTAAAGAAATATATTCTGTACTTTAAATAGATGAACGAGATCGACAAGCAACGAGTCTCACAAGCATCCTTTTCAACTCAATTATAATTGCTGTAAAGTGCACGTTCCCGGTAGCGTTGAATGAAAAGCCAACATTTAGAATACGTTCCAGTCCAGCCAATTTACATATGATGCATTCTAGGACAACTCCCATTCCTTCATCATAATGACTATAGTGCATACTATACGCTGATTCAGAATACAGAAAATCCAATGCTGCCACTTGCTCCGGCACTGCAATCCTAAAACAAAAGACAACCAACAAAATAGATAAACAAAAATTGCTGGACAGGAACAAAGCGCAATCCTGATTCATAACGTGGAACGTAGTCCTGGTCGTGGTCGTGGAACGAGAACTATTTTAGAATACCAAGCCGACTATAGAACGGGTTTCCAATTTAATTTTTATTTTTGTGCAAATACGTCGAGTAGTTTTGTGGTGTTTGTGTTTATATTTTTCGTATACATTTCTTTTTTCGTATATGTACGCGCCGGTATATTGTCGTTGGCATACTCGCGAGAGTCAACAAAATTGCAACGAGCTTCAAGTGAATTTTCGGTTAGTCCCAGTAGAAACAATTCTATTACATATTCGGTGACTGGATAATACTACTCGTACATACTACACTCACGAACGTTTAGCTGAATTACGATATCTGGAGTACGCTAGGACCTTCACACATACATACATCGTTTTCTACGCTAGCGTCGAAGTGGATTGAACGACTAGAAAAAAAATGAAGCAGCACAGCAGCGGAAGCAGATGGAAATCCTCATGTTATCCACTCGGTACAATAGCAAAAATAAACATCATTGTATGGATTATATGCATTTTGTGCAATGGAAAGCTGTCGGCTGAAATAATTTTTCGCGTGGATCCTTTAGGTAACTTGTTGTTTTGAATACGGTAGAAGAGATATGCATGTGTATACACATACAGAACATTTCATTTTGGAATTACTCTACTTTTTATTTTATTTTTTAGAAATATTTGCATGTCCTTTATAAGGTTAGACATAAGGTTATTTATAATCCTTGACCCTCGCATTCAAATGCCTCTTTTTAAGAGGGCCAATTTAAAATGTTGGCCATTGGGTTCTGCCTTTTTGATGTTCCGAAAACCGCTAGAGATGAAGCTGAGTTAATTATTTAATAAAGATATGCATTGGTCCTGTGACTGGTAAGTACACTAGTGACGCTACAGAGGTTCAAACAGTTTCAAAAACTGATGAGATTCTTTATAACAGTCGGGGAATTAAAAGTAGTAGTGTATACATATGACAAACTGAAGCCCAGCGCGCCATATTGGCGAGTATTTCGTAGAACAAATAATAACTCCAGAAACAAACCAATGGGTTGTTGGAAAAACTGCAGCTAGCAAAGGACTGCAATAAGTTCCACGGCTATATACACCCAAAAATATCATTGCCAAAGCATTCTAAATGCACCGAAATATGTTTTTATTTAACCCATATTAAGCCCGCACCACCTAGCGCTTCAAAAATTAAAATCCTTATTACTATTGGTCTAATTAAAAAAATACCGGCGTACAGAGGGCTGCGCCCGCAATACGAGGGTTTTTTTAGAATTTTGATGCATAGTGAATATTTTTTGTACATATATTTTATAAGCAATAGATAAGAATTGTGCACAGCATTAATGGAATGCTTCCTGTAAATCTATTTTTGGATTGGTCTAATTAAAGGTGGAACAGAATGAAACGCGTTTATTTACTATTTACCCAGTTTGTATAAAAGTAGGTACTCCAAGGCAAATCTACAGGGATTTTTCGATTTAAGATTTCTGATGGCCTTTGAGCAAAAAGAAACTCAGGCAAACGTAAGGCCGGCTTGGCTTTATATATGAACTGAATTATTGGCTGTAAAACTACTGTTACTCTTTTTTTAATCAAGGAAAAGCAACTTATAGGAAATGATTCCATTGTGTCCCCTGACATAAGAGCCCATGCAAGCTTTCCTATGAGTATTGAACAAGTATACTTTTGCAGCTATTCAGGGACACCCTGTTAACTTGGTCCTACAAACTTCAAAAATATTTGTGGCAAACACTAATACCATTCTATGCATATCCACCAAATTTCATGTTCATTGTTACATCAAGTTAAAAGATATGCATTGAAGAAATGCTTAAGAGGCTTCCCTTGCATTGTGAAAAGTCCTTACTAAATACTAACTTGGCTATATTTCCGGTTTGGATACAGATATTCGAATGAATGATATTCGAATGAATTCGTAGACATATTCCCTATGTAATTTTCTAAAAAACCCTAACAGGATTTTCATATTTGGAAACCTAAAAGGGGCTACACACGATCAAATTCAAATTTTACAAATTTACTGTTATTTACTTTTCCTTAGCAAAAGTCAACAGTCTTAATATTTAACGTATATAAAGCCATACTGACCAATCTTTGTGCAAAGTTTCATATCGATCCCTATAACGGTTTAGAAAAACGGAGGTCGAAAAGGAAGTTTAACTTTGAACGCCAATAGCTTTTTTACCGTTACTCGAAACTGGAAAATTTTAACTGATGTGAGATGTACTCGTTTAGTTCTTTGATTTAAATACCCATATGTCAATCTCCGCTAAAAACTAAAAAACCAACTTCTAAGGTATATGTGCCAAAGACTGTAACCATTCTACACATTCCTACCAAATTTGATGACAATCGGTTGAGCCGTTCGCGAGTTATTTAGTGAACAGACGGACGGACAGACGGACGGACAGACAAAATCGATTTCATAAGCGTTTTTTGAAAAAAAAAATTTCTAAAAAACCCTAAAAAACCGAGACCGAGGCTAATTTCGGGCGCGGCCGAAATTTGGATACCCTTCGCTCCCCTCGGGCTAAAAGTTTTTTCGGGCGTACCTACGACTTGTATTTAATCCCTCCCCCATTATTTTCCTTCTGTCTTCACAAAAGTTCCGTTGCGTCGGCAAAACAATATTTGTGTGGGGTTTGTTTGGAATAAGTGGGCAAATAAAAATATTTACTCAGAAAATTTTATTCGGGGATGCAGGAGCATGGCCCCATAGTACGATTCCATTTGTTTGGACCTTTTTAGTTGCTTTGATAAAGACATATTAATTCAAGGTTTTGTGAAATTGGTGTAAAAAATGTTTCTTAGAAGAACTAAAATCGGGGGGTTGGGTTTGTATGGCAGCCCCATGACCCCTTGGTCCGACTTGATCCATTCTTACATATGCTTTGTGTCATGAATAGAAATACATTTGCGTGAAATGTGGTTGAAATTGGTGCACAAATAAAAAAGTTTTTCTTATAAGAACCTAATTTGGGGGGTTGGGTTTGTACAGCAGCCCCATGACCCCATGGTCCGATTCGATCCATTCTTCCATATGTTTTGTGTATCAATAGAAACACATTTGTGTGAAATTTGGTTAGAATTGGTACACAAATAAAAAGGGTTTTTCTTAGAAGAACCTAATTTGGGCAGTTGGGTTTATACGGCAGCCCCATGACCCTATTGTCCGGTTTAACCGATTCAAATATACAAACTGCCTGCAGCAAAAAGAAGCATTTGTGCAAAATTTCCGCTTCATAGCTTGTAAATTGGCCGTGTAAAACGCGTCGCAACAGACAGACAGACGGACATCGCCCAATCGACTCCCCAAGTCATGTTGATTATATACGTATACTTTTTATATGGTCGGAGATGATTCAATGCGTTACAAACTTCATGACAAAGTTAATATATCCTTTCACTCTATGAGCGAAGGGTATAAAAATAATAATTTATTTTTAGTTAATCCTTGAAAAGGCCGGAGGAGGGAGGACATGTTGGATTCCATTTATTGAAACATTTTTGTCTGATATTACATTCCGGCACCCTGAAAATCAACGTAAATAACAGAATTGAGTACCCTACAAAAACATTTCGATTAGATAATTTTGTTAAATTCAGGAATTGCTAACATTTGAAAGCTTGCTCTTCATATTTTGAGCTGTGGGAAGGAAGGAGTAACACGTTGCGTTTTCGTAACATTGGGTCTTAAAGGGTTAAGGAAAGGCTCGTTATTCAATTCCGAACTCTTTCCAAAAATGTAACATTGGCCTATTGGTTTCGGGTCTGGCTGGTCTAGCGGTTAGTGCGCGCACCTTCGGTGCACTGGGTCACAAGTTCGAATTTCACCGTGGCTCGTGGTGTTTTTCGAAATCACGAGCTTGTGACGGACTATGATCTCACTCAGATGTCAAACGAGTACCCATTTATGGGGATAAATAACACTGCTGAACGTGATGCTGATCTCATTACCTCAACAAAAAGCAGATAAGATCTTGGAAATATTATGTCATTAACACATCCTGCGACCTTAATCCAATATTGGATTGTTACGCTTGTTATTTGTATTGGTTTCGGGACAAAATTGATATGTTTATACCAATGGCTTTACAAAATTGTGATTAATGGGAACATAATAAGTCCGAAATTCAAAAATGGTTGTCGTGGCTTAGTAAACCATGTATAAAGCGCCCAAATAGAGTCATTTTGTTCAGTGTAATTGTGTCATATCCTTAACTAATCCCAAAGAACCTCTGCAAACCAGATGAATTCCTAACAAACCGGAGTCTGGATTGGGCAATCGCCCAACATTCACCAATAACGTGTTTGTTTTATTTAGAGTCTGCTTGACATAGTTTAGTTTGAGGGATATTTCCAAAAGGTGAATCTGAATTATCTCACTCCCTATGCATAGGTACTATATGAGGTGTGTCCGGCCCAGACTGGCATCTCCTAGACCCTACGGACTTATTCCATAGTAATGCAGTATTTCACCGGCAGAATATTTTTTACAACTCTGACCGGAGTTAAATCTACTCGAAAAAAACTGTATTAATGAGTTTTACAGTAAAATTATTGACAAAAGTAATTTTAAAAACCATTATCATTATAATAACAATTTTTTAAATTTCTTGCAGTGGCGTAACGTACGGTGTTTCATGTGTACGAGTACAGTGGAACACGGGCCCCCAGCCAAAGAAGCCCCTAAATCCGAAGTCATAAAAAAAAATTCTTTGATAGATCCTTGAGTAACTGCTCTTTTGAAAGGCATTAATTTGAATAGAAAAATAAGCAAGTCAGTTACAGAATCTTGGATAGTGGCAAAACATTTAATTTGGGGTGCAGAGAAGCTAAACTTTTCGATTGGTTTCATTTTGCATTCAAACAATCATCAGAACAATTTACTAATTATTAAGGCGTTTGCTCAAAAAAATATTGAAAAGAAATAAGGATTCAACTTCAGGCGATGTGCCTCTCTTGATGGTTTTTGTGTAAAATTGGACCAGTGAGCCAACTGTTGGATTAGTTAAATCTTAAAGTGATTGCTACGCCAGGGATTATTTTGAAAATAGGATAAAGGATGGTTAACGACAGATGCCTGCCGCTAAAATAGTGAATTCAGGGGCCCTATCATGTAATTCGATTCAAAAGGAATCACTTTCGAAATGACTAAATTGGTATCATGTAACTCGAAAACGAATTGACTTTCGAATTCAGCCATCCGAAAACGAAATTACCCTATCTTATAAATCGAAAACGTTTGAGAATATGAACGATTGCATCGACAATTTATTCGAGAGATAGGCTACTCTCGAGAATCTATCGTTATGTGTTTGTTAGTTGCAAAGAAACTTTTTCAGATGTTAAGGAATAGAATTGCTTCGTATTTGTAGTAACTGGCTCGTGGGAATGAAATAAACATTTAATTTCTTGGAGAATTTATCAGAAACTGCAAAACCTTTAAGAAAAATGGATATTAAAACAATAGTTTTTGTTTATAAAGAGTAAAATTTTATTCATAAATTTTTAAAGATAAATCAATTGGATCTTACAACATGGGAGGAACACTAATAGCGGTTCTTCTAATGAGATTTTCATCATAAATTTACCGTTGGTTTGGGTGTGTTCTTTACTTTATTTGCCGTCGTTGAAGGAAGGTTTTCCTGCATCTTCGAATACGACCGTGAGTTAAAATCCCATTCGAAACTCGCACTGTTCATTGTTACACTTTTCACTTTTTTCACGATTTTATTTAACACAACTATAAAATCTCGGGACTTTTGATTTAAATTGATGTTCGTCCTTTAGTTGATGCCGAAACAAAAATATTTTTCATTTGACATTTGACCGTCGATTTAATCTAGCACACTAAGGGAAATTTTCTACATTCACGTGGCAATACCAATTACTCGAAACGAACGAATTACATGATACCAAATTGCTTTCGAATCGAATACGAAAGTGTCGGCACTTTCGTTTTCGTTTCCAGTTACATGATAGGGCCCCAGACAATGCATCCCTAGTTTCCCCAACGTAAAGCATTTATCTATGAAGGATCTCTGAATTTTATTTCAGTCGATTTAGTTTTCCTTGGACATGGATGTGATTGTCAAATCTAGGGTAACTAATTTTAGTCTAGAATCAACAACTTCAGCATACAATGCATTTAGCCTTCTGGGAAGATCCCCGCCCTCTGCATTTCCGCTTGCTGAATTTTCGGCCCCCTTCCTTTTAGATCTAATCTGACAAACCATCATCAACATCAGCCTGATGAAATACAATCGAAGTATCACTTAACCTTTAAAAAAAATCTTAGGACGGAAATTTGTCACCGTTCCTGGGGCGGCATATGTGCGAGGGTGGGCGCTGCGTAGGGGTAGCTACAAATTACACGGGTTGTAGGTACCCCCTTTGGTCGTTCGATCATACACACCCACTCTATAGGGCGAGTACGTTGCAAACTTTGCAAAACTCAAATGACAACCCATTGCAGCATGCTTGTATGCATGCAACTCCATCCTACTAAGAAGTTATCGAGCCGGTGATGTGCGGCATAAGGGTGGCAGTACCCTATTGGCCAAACCTTATGATAACAACGTAAAAACAAACCCGTCAAATTTAAGTTGGAACACACCGAAGATGCATAGCTTACATGTCCACCCTATCGTTTTTCAGATTTGTTCCAGAGTCGTCAGGCATTGGCAAAATCCAATAAAAAACATTTTAGAAAGAAATCACATGTATAGAAATGCGACAGTAGTCCTAAAGTCACAACAACAACACTTCTTTATAGGATCACTAACTATAGTAAGATATATAGGCGACATATACGAAAATTCTGTTTCTGGACTACGGTATTTCTCCCAAAATCCCTACCAAATTTCAGCCATTATGTATTTTTTTTTTAAAGTTTGTTGTACTAAAACTTCAACGGGAAATATATTTTGTCCATAACATTTTTCGCGTCAGTGAGCAAACGAACATTTTTCCTCTTTAATGTCTCCCGTGAAAACGGTGCCGTCGAGACTTGCTTTTTATTCACTCAATGTAAGATGTTCACGCGTTCTGATTGATTGTCGATGACATCTTTTCAAAAACCGGTTTGGAGACTTTCATGTGAACTGAGTAGCGAATTCGATTTCACGATCATCAAAATTTTGAACTGACGATGTTAGTACCTACTTTTAGCTAACGAGCTAAGTTAAAAAAAAATCGCAACTGACGTTGCCTACTGCACAACAAACTGTTTGGCAATAACTTTTTGGGAGGTTGGGCAAACGGATATTTTGGGGAAACGATATGATGGGACGCGAACTATCCAAAAAAAAATCCAAAAATCTAACGGGACATTGTTAAATTTCCTAAAACAAAATTGCTTTTTAATGAAACTTCTGAATGGAAAATATATTTGGTGAATAACATTTTTGCCGAAATGAGCAAACGATGATTTTTCCCTAGCCTGCTACTGGGTACCCAATTTTCATCCGTCCTCCACTTGAACTCCATGAATTTGACTCTTCTGAAACTGACCGTTGGATCGGATAAAAAAAATAGAAAGGACATAATGAACTGGTAGAGTGTATACTGATTGTTCGGGCTGAAAACCATACCAGGCACAATCTGCTTTAACTCTATATAGCAGTGAAGTTTTCAATCAACATTGAGACTTCTTCTTTACTTATAAAAAATATTGGATGACTTTCTGTTCTTGATTGGTTGGTTTGTACACCTATGGCCACTCCAGGATTTTGTCACCTTACCTTATGGAAAGTTGTCTGATGAATTTGCAACAACTGACCCCACTACAATATGTTGAAAATCGCCAGAAATTTTCACCAAAAGTGCCTCACAATACATCGGCCTCTCATTGTTTTTTTTTTAAATGCAGCTGCATAAAGGCTACTATTCACAACTAAAAAATTCGGTTTTTAGCTCTGCCTAAGCTCTGATTAAGAAGAGAGAGAAGAAGTTTGGGACTAGCACAGATACATGGTACCCTAAAGTACGTAATACTCTATTTCTATAAAATATGACCACATCGAACAAAAGAGCACACAGATACCATTATGCAAAGGCAATTAAGCACAATAACTATATATTCACGATTATATTCTTTCTCACCAGAACGTACTACGTAAAAAATACGCAATATGGCTACAAAGTTATTTCCTTCGTTGGGTGGATTAGAAAACGTGGTGGCTGGGACGAAACGTGCCATAGCCCAATTAGTGAAAAAAAAAACGCCGCTCCGTTTTGAAACCACAATCTCAACAAGAAGATGGAATGGAATTTCAAGTCCCGAGGGCTGTCTAGGACTACCAAATCAAATTAAGGAAGTAAAGCAACTCCCAAACTTTCGCCTCAGCTGGGTCCTGCAGGTTAACAGAAAAATATCTAAAATAACTATTTTTTGATGACAGGTTCTGTCAAAATTGGGCAATTGAATTTGTGGGAAATACCCGCCCGGCAGCTCACATTTTGGCGAACCCATTGCACTCTATGTTCAGGCATGGGTGCCAAAAAAATTTGTGTCTATCCAGAAAAGAGGAGTTTAGTCCAAGTTCAATTTTATCACATAATTGTCGTTTTAATAGATTTTTTTATAATGGTACACGTACCTGAATGATTCTTAATCATCATTATGAATATCATAAAGCTGTCTTAACTAAGGTTTAATTAGCAGCAGTGTTCGTATTTTATGTATACATTCCTTCATTTGATTTGTTCAGCAAATTCCTCTTTTGTCACTGGCCAGTAACTAACTAACAAACGACTGAACTTTATCACAAAAAAAAGCAATAATTAATTCTGTGAAAAAGAAAATACGTTTCCTGACCATTGAATATTGAAACAGTGTTTCCGTTCCATCATAGTTAT
The DNA here is from genome assembly GCA_949715475.1 of Microchrysa polita. Classification (NCBI taxonomy): domain Eukaryota; kingdom Metazoa; phylum Arthropoda; class Insecta; order Diptera; family Stratiomyidae; genus Microchrysa; species Microchrysa polita. The sequence continues at coordinate 63,865,011 of OX454420.1, forward strand.
ACTTTGGCACTAATTTGTAAACTACGAAAAACAAGTTAGTCATCCGTGAGATTTTACACTCGAAAAATTAGGACAACCAAGCAATTTCATCCAAAAAAACATCCCTGAAAACAAATACTTAAGCGGGCCAAAGAACCAGAACTGGTAACGAGCTAAACAGAAAATTAGTTCGTCCATCATCAGACAAGTGTTTATACTACCCCCGCGACGACGACGGCGACAACCACTACGTCAGAAGAAAGAAGCCAACAATTCTGAAGAAAGAAGGCTCATCTCGTTGCGGAACAATCAAAGTAGTAAAAGAGCCGTAACATTTCGTAAACTTCATTATAATTTTATCGCAAATTGCGGAAGACACACAAGACGCAGAGCATATTATTACAATGTTTTCTTTTTCCCCGAAATCCAATTTCCTTTTGTCGTAGTTAGTATATGCACATGCATAGATATAGGGCACTTTCACTTACATTCAGTCGGCTTTTCGAGGTTTCACTTCCCTTGTTGTAATACACGATGTATCGACAAGACGACAAGTGGTAGTGGAACTGTCTTAAATATTCTGTTGTATTCTGTGTACATGACATTGTCGGTATATTGTCATTGTCGTCACCGTTTGTTATATTAACCGTCAACATGAGTAGCCTAAATTTTTATATGTCCCAGCAGAGATCGGGGTGTTGTAACTTTTTGTTATTTTGGCCGAACGAAGAAGCAAAATATTCGACTGACGATATTCAATTTTCATCTCATGCAGTTATTGCTGTTGATATCTAATTTGATTCGATTGACGAAACAAAACAAAGAACAAAAAATGTAATGGCAAATAAACATTTCCATTTCTTATGTTATTGGGAATACACATAAGCAGCCTAAATGTCGTCGAATACATCCCTACTCATCTCATCCCTTTCCGGTATAGCTTACCGTGGCGCGTGGCATTGAAATTTCAGAAGGAGCCAATATACGCATACGAATGGGAATGCTTGAATACAATTGTACAGTAAAGGTAAAAGCAAATCGAATTGAAAAGAAAACACACCGGAAAAAGGCCCCAAAAGAATCAGGAGTAAAGTGGTTCTTCCTTCGTACGTCATGTCGCGAAAAAAAAGGAGTTCATATAACACAACGGTATGCATGTATACTTGTTGTCGTTACATGCAGAATAACATACAACGAATGGCAAGATTTGAACGACTATTGTAGCTACGTGGCGGTTTATTCCTTAAAGAGGTCTTTGTATGTATTTTCATATGAAAAGAAGAAAAAAACTGTTTCGGGGAAAACATCACATTGATAACGATATCAGTTTTCTTTCAATTGGCAGTATATTGAATGGAAATGTTTATCGCGACCGCCTACAAGCAAATCATATTTTGCAGAAAAGCGTGTTCGTTCCCAAGCGTTCGGATTTCCAAATAGTCATAGTACCTACATGTTCGAATATACAGGGTTATTGGTTAAGTCGACCTATTCCCTGCAACACGTCATAATAGGGTCAAAATGCAACAAAATGAGGCCATAAATGTTAGGCCGTCTTTCAATGGTCACTGAGATATGTACATGAATTTTTAGGTTTTTTTGAAATAACCTAGAATTTTGCCATTTAAAGTAAGAATTTAAAAAAAACTACTAAGGTAATGGGCTTAAACTTATTTTTGGATTTTAGTCAACACTATAGCAGACATTTCTTAATCATTTAAAATTTCAAAAACCCATCACAATTCAAAATTTTTAATTTTAAATAAAAAAAAAATTTCTTAAATTTTTTTAAATATTTTTTTGAATGTAGTATTACTAAAAAAAATTATATGACATGGAGTCTGCAGACCACTGGAAAAACTTACGCGTGTTGTCAGCTTTCCAAAAAGGTGTCAATGTCAATACAAATATTTGAAATAATTGAAACAGCTAGCTGCAACTTGTTCGGGGACCATCATTTCGTGTGATAAAAAATGGAATAAATGTCATTAAATTCAAAATGCATCGTACGAGTACGTATAATGTTCTGCTTTATTTCATTTTTTATCAAACGAAATGATAGTCCCCGAACAAGTTGCAGCTAGCAATTATTTCAAATATTTGTATTGACATTGACACCTTTTTGGAAAGCTGACAACACGCGTAAGTTTTTCCAGTGGTCTGCAGACTCCATGTCATATAATTTTTTTTAGTAATACTACATTAAAAAATATCTTTAAAACAATTTAAGAAATTTTTTTTTATTTAAAATTAAAAATTTCGAATTGTGATGGGTTTTTGAAATTTTAAATTATTAAGAAATGTCTGCTATAGTGTTGACTAAAATCCAAAAATAAGTTTAAGCCCATTACCTTAGTAGTTTTTTTAAATTCTTACTTTAAATGGCAAAATTCTAGGTTATTTCAAAAAAACCTAAAAATTAATATATCTCAGTGACCATTGAAAATCGGCCTAACATTTATGGCCTCATTTTGTTGCATTTTGACCCTATTATAACGTGTTGCAGGGAATAGGTCGACTTAACCAATAACCCTATACAGAAACCAGAAGCTTTTCCAACAGATGGCTTGCTAGGATAACTTGAGTCCGTCCTCTCCCGTTCTCATCTTTTGCCTAATCTCTTCCGATAGTAAAGTTGGTTGAGTGAAGTTTATTTTTTTTATTTTATATATATATATATATATATATAGATATATATATATACATACATGCATACATATTTTTTTGTTAATAAATTACAATTTCTCATTGAACCAGAGAGATAGAGAGAAAGAAAGAGCTCGGCCTTTTAAAGTCGACTTTCGGTTGTTCCCTTTTAAGACTTTGGGTGGCATCTCTCAGAAAAGATACATAGTTATCTGATGCTAATGCGAAATTTCAAATGGAAATAAATAATACAATACCCAGCATGACATAAAGAAAAATGATGGATGGAAAAAAGATGAAGTCTTCTTATTTCTTTTTCGATGTTAATAGTATACGAAGTCCTGCCGGAAGCTTTTAACTAAATTTCTTTGTGTTCAGCTTATGTTTGAGGCAATGTTTTAGTGAATGTTGATATTTGAACCATTGAAGCAAAAAGCAAAGATTTGTTTCATACTCGTACATACATATTCACTGTAATAATGTGGAGACTTTGAATAAAGCTTCTCAAGAGAATTTAATTTCAGACATGTAGTTTGTTCGAAGAAGTTACATTTATTTGGCTTTTTAGCAATTTAATCTTGTGCTCAGAGCAAGTAAATGGTAACCAAAGTATACAAGGCGGAGCCCAGGTGTGACATGGGGTACATGGTCGAACATAAAACTGGAACTGAAGCGGGGCTGGGGCTTTTAGTACTTAGATTTCGATCGCCATGATGTTTTGGTTCAGCGTCATGCAACTGGGATTGCATGCCACCAAACCTGGCGCGCAACAAAACATGTATCGTCATATTGCCATATTTCGTCTTCGTTCATTGCCGAATGACCTGTCTAGAGAGAACTTTTCCTCACCATTTTACAATCCAGGACCTATTTGCAGTGACGGAAGAACCTGGTTCGGGGCCCTCCCGCCAAATTTCTGAATGGCCCCCCTGATATAAGTAGCATAAGTAAATTGATTGCTATGATTGCTTACTAGTTACGATAACCAGATCCTTGAGTGACCAATGCTGTAGAGACCAAGGAACATAGCACTATCTTGCCTTTTAAGAAAGGAAGTGGAGTAAATGTTATCTTCGTTTTTGCTACTGGCTGATTCACTATTAAGCAAGACAATAAGCAAATCGGGTTCTGAAATCACTTCAATTAATTGTCTTTAGATAAATTTATTGCAAATTTCATTCGATTTTATGGATCTCGTCCCTGTCATAGCTTACATAAATTCAATGCACTCACCGCTTTCTGTAACACTCGCACCTAGTGCTTAGAGCCGTGATAAAACGCTTTGTAACATTTTTGAGGATGGTTACTCTGAAGCTTGCAGCGTCCGCCAAAGGAAGACCATTTTAAAGCATTTATTAGAGTTGGCGAAGATGGCCTCTCTGAGGTACATATTCAGAGAGCCTGCTAGGGGAAACTTAGGATAATCCTATACATATAATTTTTGAAAGTTTTAGTGCAAAATGCAATTTATGGAACATACAGGCTCAGCTTAGGAGAAGCTATCCAAAGAGGGACCATAAAAAGTATTTGTTTTGACTTCGCACTTCCCTTGTCTACAAAAATTACCTATAAATTTTTTAGTAGTGATTTTTCATGGTTTAATAATTTTTTCTTTTGGCTTTTGGGCCCCTAATCCTCGTGGGCTCTCCCGCACTGCAGGGCCCGGCGGTCCCTTATGCGCCGCCCATGCCTTTTTGTGATTTGGATTGGCCCGCAAAATAAATTAACACGTTCGCTTCCAAATAAAATGGTAAACTTTTCCAATTTTTTTTTTCAAAAATTTAAAGACAAAAGGTCAGATTTTCAATTTTTCGAAAGAAAAAACCGGGCCAGTTTTTCAATTTTCTACTTTTTTCTCAAAAGCAATGTCAGTTTTTGAATCTTTCGAAATGTTTCCATTAACGGTCAATATTTCAAGTGTTCAAATTTTTTCCACAAACATTGTAAATTTTTCGAAATTTTTTGAAAGTTTTCTATTCTGTTCAGCCGTTCAAAGATGCGACCCAGCAAGAAAAAACAGGGTAGATTTTTCAAATACTGGTAATGTGAGGCCCATATTTTTAAACGTCCCTTGAAACTTTTTTTAACTTAAGGTACCCTCATCTAATTTCGTACCACACTTAAGCCCAGATTTATAAATGATCCTTGAAATCTTACTTGACGGTCTTCTTAACTCTTTAATTGTTTTTGGTCAGAAAGCGGTTTATAAACCCAAATTTTGAAGTTAAAAATTGTTTTAAAGTTTGCCTTAACTTAAGCATTACTTAAGGTACGTTTATAAATAGGAACGTAAGTTCTTAACCCTTCGCCAGGCACGTCCCGGGATCAACGCGAACGGGCACGTGGGGTCTTTAAGGACCCCAAAGTTGATTGAACTTACATATCCTTGAACATGTCTCAAATTGTAAAAAACACACATTTATAAGTACTTTGTTATGTTCTTGAATATGCTTAATATAATTATTGACAATATTCAATGTTCTTATGGCAGCTGTAAACATTTCAAGCGATTGTAGCCATCAATGTTTTTACTTTTTTGTCCCTCTGCCTTGGATTCAAGGAAAACTTAGTTCCTGAAATAGTGAGGATAACTTACTACTAACAAATTATTGAAGTATGAATTAGCAGTGCCCGTTAACTTGTCTTTAACCCTTTGTAGATGCCTCTGCGACTTTAATTGACGTAGAATAAGCTATGGTGAGAATTAGTGGAGGCTAAAATTTGACCTGTATTGTTTGAGATTCGCTAAAGTGAAGGTGTGTTTTCCGCCCTATATCAGAAGAAGCTATCGCAGCAATTGAAGAAAACAGTTAGAAGTTGTTTTCATGAATTTCTCAAGCCAGGATAATTTCTGGGAAATCGATCCATGGTACATATAATCTCTTCCTTTACTTTCATTGTAGCCAAGAATGATATGAGGCTTACCTAGGTCTTGAGTTCAGGTGAAAAGACGCAATAAAACTACAGGGGAAGACTAGTAAATATATCGAGATAGTCTAAATAAAAAGGCCTCGACATAGAGTATGGCTCCGATTTTAGTATCCTACATATTCAGGACAATTGAGGCCTTGGAACTCATGGGGTCTTTGAAGACCCCACGTGCCCGTTCCCGTAAATTTTTACTTTTGGTTATCAAAACTTTTTTTCTGAAAATATTTGTGATTTTTTTCAAGCATATTCCTGAGCAGAATTTATGTCGCTTAGATGTCCTACAAGTTCCCCTGGATGGGCGAATCCCTCTAAAATTAATATATAAAAAATACCCTCTGGGGTCCCAAAAGACCCCACGTGCTCGGCGGAGGGTTAAGTGTTGAGATATTCAACTACTATGTAAATGAAATATACAAAAATATCATATCATCATGTAAAATAAAATATATAAAAAGTCAGTTAATAAAATATCATTATACAAAATAGATTAAAATAAAAATCTTTATAATTAAAATTCAATACTAATTAAATGATATAAAATACACAACATTTTTGGCGACGAGGATTACGGTCAACATATCAACATTTAAGAATTGTCATCAATATCAAGCAATTTAAAAAAATGGCCACATCGAAGAAAAATAATCAAGATCAAGACCTCAGAGTTCTAAATGAACTGGTGAAGGAAATTAAACGTTCAAGAGAGGAAGACCATAAAGTTCTCCTAGAACTAATTTCGAAAATCAAGCAATCGTCAAATGAATCGCAGAACGATGAATTCATAATTGAATCATTATCGAAAGTCATCAGCGAATTTCATTTCGACCCAGAAGATAGTCATACATTCAAGAATTGGTACAGCAAATATCAGGACTTATTCCAATATGATGCTAAGCGATTGGATAATGCAGCGAAAGTACGATTGTTAATGCGAAAGTTAAGCACAGATGTACATGCCAGGTATGTAAATTATATATTACCCAAGCAAACAAAAGACTTCGATTTTAATGAGACAATCGAAACATTGTCAAATATTTTCGGAGAAACCAAATCGATTGTAAACATCAGATTCAACTGTTTGCAACTCGAGAAACCATCAAGCATGGACTATATTACATATCACGGAATTGTCAATAAACAATGTGAGGAGTTTAATCTCAAAAAGCTCACAGAAAATCAATTTAAATGTCTGATTTACATTATGGGATTGAAATCATCAACGGATTTAGACATAAGGATGAAATTACTTACGAAGTTAGAAAGTGAAGCTGATACAATCACTCTACAAGCTTTGTCTCAAGAAACACTTCGCCTCATCAATCTGAAACATGATACGGTAATGTTGGAAAAATCATTTCCTCATTATGAACCAAGTGTCAGAAAACTTTTCAAGAACAAAAATTGTCCTACCGTAACAGATGAAAAGAACAAAAACCCGATTTCACCCAAACCACACAAATCATCAATTCCAAGTACCCCATGCTGGTTTTGTGGATCATTACATTTTGCTAAATTTTGTACTTTCAAAAGTCATAAATGTACAAAATGCAAAAATGTTGGGCACAAAGATGATTATTGCAAAAATCCATTACAACGCAAGAATCAAAAAATTCACTCATCACGAACAAATAATGTGAATTCAGTTTTCGTCAAAAGTATCAATGTGGAAGAACGAAGGAAGTATGTAACGGTTGAAATTAACAATAAAGCGGTTACACTTCAGTTCGACACAGCAGCTGACATTTCAATAATTTCCAAAAATGTTTTCGATAAATTGAATATAACAAACATCCGACCTTCAACAAATCAAGTAAGTACAGCATCAGGAGACAATTTGAAATTAATTGGTGAATTTGACTGCAGTGTGTCTTTTGAAGACAAAACTGTTCAAGCTGTCATCAATGTTTCAAAATTCAATCATCTCAATGTTTTTGGTTCCGATTTAATGGAAAAATTCAATTTGTACGATAAACCAATGAGGGCATTTTGTAATAACTTAAAAATGGAAGGAGAAGGAAGTTCTAAAAGGAATCTGCAAGATTTTCTAAAAAAATATCGATCTACTCCAAGCCAATCATGTGATGGCAAATCACCAGCTGAACTAATGTTTGGTCGAAACATCAAGACAGAACTGGATTTGTTAAAGAGTCCGATTATTGGTCCTACTAATCGAAATACAAATCAAGAAAGCCAGTATAATAAACGAAATGGTTGTAAACTCAGAGAGTTCGATATTGGTGATCCAGTTTATATTCAGATTCATCACAAAAATAAATGGAATTGGATTCCTGGAATCATTTTGTCTAAACAAGGAAATGTCATGTATAAAGTATCTATTGAAACCGGGATCGTAACTGCACACACAAATCAACTTAAAAAAAGGAAGGTGTTGAGATATTCAACTACTATGTAAATGAAATATACAAAAATATCATATCATCATGTAAAATAAAATATATAAAAAGTCAGTTAATAAAATATCATTATACAAAATAGATTAAAATAAAAATCTTTATAATTAAAATTCAATACTAATTAAATGATATAAAATACACAACATTAAGTCAATTCAGTTTTTCGGACCTTTAACAAATTAGAGGAGATGTCGAGCCTAATTTTAGTGATTTTCGGTTGAATAGATCCACAAAACACTTTTGTTCATTACTAAAAAGTTGTGAAATTTAATAGCGAAAACTCGAGTCTGCAAATACTAAGAGCACTACTGTAATTTAGAAGATTTCGGAACATGGATTTCTGTTTTCTCTGCCTAGTAGCGAATATGCGAATTGGGTTGATCAGAAATTATTTGGAATTTGATTGCGCTTATCAGCTCTAGAATATACACTCGCGCTGGACTCCTTGATCCTTTGCTAAAATCCCTCCCGAAATACGTACGCCCCTGTCTCCAGATGTTCAAATGTTCTCTTTTTAGTGCAAGAAGTTGTTATTAAGTTATGTAAATTTCATCAGGATACAAAGAATTTACGTATGCAAGCCTTTCAAAATGATTCAGAACGCCTATGTCCGATTGTGGATGGAAATGATGGGCGTGTATTTCTTGAGCAGATAAGAGCTTTGAAATCTCCTACGTGCATTCAATTCACGACAGCCGTAGCACTTTGTCCCGAAATTAAGGAATTTAGTCCCTTCGTTCATTCCCCTTACTAAGCGACCTTTTTATACCCTTCGCATATAGAGTGAAAGGGTATATTAACTTTGTCATGAAGTTTGTAACGCATTGAAGTAAGCATATCCGAGTACACCAGGGCAGTGTATTGAGTCCGTTGCTCTTCAACATCATCATGTGCTACTTATTAACACGTGTCTCCGACGGCCTAGAAATATCTCTTCTTTTTGCTGATGATATAGTCCTCAGTAGCCCAAACATCGTTGCCTTGCAAGCTGCGCTTACAAAATGGTGTGACATTCTGGAGGAGCATGGACTGAGGGTAAGTATAACAAAGACTGAGTTCTTATGCTGCCAATTCTCAGACCCAAATGAACCGATACCAGAAATGTACGTCAAAGGAGAGCAGCTTAAGTCTTGTACCAAGTTCAAGTACCTTGGCTCGATGGTGAACAGCGGAGCTACATGCGATGATGACATCAAACATCGCACAAAGGTTGGGTGGATGAGGTGGCGAGAAAACTCTGGAGTTTTCTGCGATAAGAAAATGCCACTGAAGCTAAAGGGCAAGTTGTACAAAACGGTTGTACGTCCCGCACTCATGTATGGATCAGAATGCTGGACCATGTATGAAGGTTACGCGAAAGAAATGACAGCGACTGAAATGAAAATGTTACGTATGTCAGTTGGTGTAACCAAAAGGGACCACATCAAGAGTAGCTACATCCGAGCCAGCTTGTCTATAGACCAACCAATCACCGAAAAGCTCGAAGACCGACGAATGGATTGGTATTGCCATGTTCAAAGGCGTCCGCCTGAGAACCCCGCAAAGAGAGCGATATCAATGGAAGTTCCACTTGATGGACCCAAGGCCAGAGGCAGACCGAAGAACACCTGGATGTGTCAAATGAAAAAGCAACAACAACGCATTGGTCTCGGCGATGACACGATCCAAGATAGAGCTGCCTGTAGAAATATGCTGAGAAATTATCGCCAAAACGGGCGATGTGCCTACGCCGCAGGTCGAGCAACGCGGAACCATGGAGCGGTATAAAGAACGAGGCAAGGAAGAAGAAAGAAGTAAGCATATCCGACCATATAAAAAGCATACATATATGTTCAGCATGACTCGGGGAGTCGATTGGGCGATATCCGTCTGTCCGTCTGTTGCGACGCGTTTTACTCGGCTAATTTAAAAGCGATGAAGCTGAAATTTTGCACAAATGCTTCTTTTTGCTGCAGGCAGCTTGTATGTTTGAATCGGTAAAATCGGACAATGGGGTCATGGGGCTGCCATACAAACCTAACTTCCCAAATAGAAGAAGAAAAACTTTTTTATTTCAACCAAATTTCACACAAATGTATTTCTATCGATGACACAAAACATATGTAAGAATGGATCAAATCGGACCATGGCGTCATGGGGCAGCCATACAAACGCACCCCCCCCCCCTTTTTGTTCTTCTAGGAAACATTTTTTACACAAATTTCACAAGACCTTGGATTAATGTGTCTTTATCAAAGCAACAAAAAAGGCCAAAACAAATGGAATTGTACTATAAAATTTTCAGAGTACATAAATATTTTTTCACTCATTCCAACCAAACCCCACAAAAATATTGTTTTGTCGACGCAACGGATCATTTGTGAAGACGGAAGGAAAAGAATGGGGGGGGGGGCATTTAATACAATTCGTAGGTATGCCCGAAAAGACTTTTAGCCCGAGGAGAGCGAAGAGTATCCAAATTTCGGCCGCACCCAAAATTAGCTTCGGTCTCGTTTATCTTTGGTTTTACACCTTCTGAGAGGGTTTTTGTTGTTCGCAGCATTGACGAGAAACTTTGAAAAAAGTATACATAGTTCTAAAATCTTATTTAGTTTTCGGCTTAATCTGGAAAGACTAGTCAATGATTCCACCAGGGTAATTATCTATAATACTAATACTATGAAAAAACTATCTTATAAAAACAAAACAGACAAAGGAGTTTGCTATATGGTAGAACACGTCTAATGTATGAGTGAGGGAGTTGTTTCACAGAACTAAGCCCAACACTGACCTGACTCTTACGGACTTCAACAAAATGATTAGAGGCGCTAAAAGCCCAGCCCGTTTAGAAAACAATCGAAAAGGTACTGGGTGCTCATATTGGGAGCTTGAATAGGACAAATCAATGAAATCACTCTACAAAGCTTGCTGGAAGAAATCGAAGAGACCCACTAAAGACACCGAATGGTGCACATGGCTAGACAGTGAAGGACGATACTTCATAGGTATACTGCCTGATTGCATCGAATTCTGTCGTGTAGAATCACTTTCTCTAGTATGTATAGCCAAGACTACAACCTCTCTGTTCTCTGCCCTCAAGGTAGATTACTATCTCAGTTAGTTGTTGATTTATGATGTCGAGATTGGCGGACGACTACTTAATCAAGGCAAGTCTTATAAAGTCACGCGGAACCGTCTCGCTTCCCGAACAAAAAACCAGTGGGAACAAGTGTAAGATCACCGGGCAAAAAAAGACGGAATACCACATACCACATAGCCTACTAAGTAATGTTATTTTTGCATAAAACTTTTCTGATTTAAAAAGAGCACTTTTTTTGCCAGGGCAACAGTCTTCAAATTAATTTTACAAAAACAATTATTTTAAAACGTTAAGAACATCGATAGACTGCAATTCTACCGTCGTTGAAATACTTGCTTCCACTGCCTCTTTCCGTGGTGGGATTATTATGAAATTTGGCACTCTTGATCCTCTACTCTCCAATCGGCCTTACAAAGAATCAAGGAGCGCCATTTCGATCAGTGGTTCGAATGAAGGAATATTAATAGTGTAGTCTTGACGTGATTTGAGATTGGAAAAACTTTTTTTTTTGTTTTTTTAGGTTTTTCGGGGTGCTAAGCTAAAATCCGAACCTTTCCCCAACATTTTCGGAGTTTTTACATTGTGTGTCTTACAACTGTACATTTCTGCGAAATTAACATGTTAGAGAAAACATGATTCCCGGTCCAACGTGACATAAATCTTCAGAATGTGTTAAGCGCTACAATTGATATACTCTTTTTTTTACATTTTTTGCGATTTTGACCCTGTTTCACACAAAAAACAACAAAAATACAACTTTTCCACCAAAAATGTAAGACCGTTTAATCTCAAAATGTAATACCGCTCAACCGATTTATCATATTCACGTCTCTTTGATCGCGCAATCATGTGCTCTCTAGCATATTCATATGAAGAGATTTTCACAGAAATGACCAGTTCCAGAGTTAAGGTAATTACTATGTTCACCGAGCGAAAAACTTGCATATAATTCTCCCGCGAAAAATGTACCATGGAGATCTGTTATCCACTCAATTTATGATAAATGTTCAATCGCGCTCTGAATGATTTTCGATGACACCTTTTCCCTATGAAATAAAGTGCAACTGCATTATTTTCACTGGCGAAATATCAAAAACCGATGTGGAGACTTTCGCGTGAAGTGAGTTCCATCAAGCGGATTCGATTGCACGACCATCAAAATTTTGAGGTTTTGACAGTATTTGCATTCATTTCATGTGAAATGGCGATGTACATACCTAAGGGGCCAAAAAATTAAAAAACAGAAAATTTTAGTTTTTTTTTCGCGATTTCCGCCCTGATCCGCAACGAAGCTCCGGATAAGATAAGAAACAAAAAAAAATTCTCCAACATATCTTGCGATCTCATGTCTTAGGTTTTTCACCTGTTTTCTATACTAGGTATAATGTATAAACTAAATGAGGCTTTCCATTAAGACCCGTTTTTTACTCCAGGACAGTTTCCTAGTATTTTCAAGGCGAAAACACTACTATGTGCTGAAGATTCTTTTGACTTAATATTGGAGAGGAAGGAATAGATAGCTGGACTTAACTTTAGCACAAGGATCGACACAGATTCTGATGGAAAACTCAGTCTCTCCAGTATCGCTTTGTTCAATCCAACGGAAAAACAACAGAGACAGTTACAAAAAATCACTAGATAGACACGAAAACCACAAGATATTGTTAAAGCGCTGAATTGGTTAGTATCTCTTAGCAGCCTTAACCTCTTCTGGATACCTGAATAAACCGGGCAACGAACTGGCAAAAGAGCTTCCGGCAGCTCTTTCCTTGCGCACAGAATCCTCCTCCTGAATGGCAATCTTGGAAATAATATGCTCATTGTCACATACGGCGCGAGTTGTCATCTCGTGAGATGACTGACAAAGAAGTAGCTTTCCCTATTGTTTGTGATTGAGACTTGCAATGCGCCAATATTAAAGGTTTCGTAGTACATATTAATCAAATATATTCTAAAGGGTACTGTAAAATGCTAAAAGGCTTCAAGACTGAAGTAATACTATCAATTGTGTCAATACGGCTTAAAGAAAAAAAGGATTGTTTCACTTTGAGTTCTCAGAAAATTTATTTACTAACCAAAGCCTAGGTAATCCTAACGTCCTTCGATAGTCACTTGCTGAAAGGCTCGAAACACATAAAATAGTAAATTTACAGGTAAATATTGAATAAATTCGACTCATTTATCGTCTTTATGGGTTCCTTTTTTGCCACTAAACAAGTAACTGCTGGTTGATTTAATGGAAAATAAATGTCAGCGTTTATCACGGATAAATTGAAATACATAGCATACTTCAGTTCCGCTTCATTTCTATCAGCCTTCTATAACCACTAAGCGCCACAATGACAATATCCACTCATTTTCGACAAACGCTCTAAAAAATGAGGAGTCTTAAGCGCTGTACCAGAACCATCACTGTGGTGTATACTCGTATAGATTGGAGTCATTATTTTCACTCTTTCAAATAAATAACGTATAAAATGGCAAAAAGATTACAAGGAAAAATCGATAGGACTCTCACTGGCGGAAAGATTCCTCGTACCGTTCCGCAAAAAAAAAACGTCCCGATGGAAATTTTTAGCTGTTCTAAAAATGAGTTCGGTACTGTTTCGAATTATTTGAGCTTATGCCTCGTCATAAATTGCACACGGTTAAATGCGCAAGGGATTCATTATTTTACATTAGGTCCATGTAGGTTCAGAAATATGTTATGTGCGTTGGTATAGAAAAGTCGAGTGACAGGGGTTGAGCCCGATATAGCTTTATCCGCACGCACATAAGCCCGAGCGACCTATGTTGGGACATATGTGTCATCAAAGTGACCCAAAAAGATGACATACTAAGAAGAAATGGTGTGAAACATACATTTTCAATGTTGTTCGTCTCTCGCATATGAAACGTAATACTACAGGATATGGGACGGACGACATATATGAACATAAATATTATTACGGGCAGAGAAGCCATCTGATACGTTATTGTCCTATATGTGTGCGTATCTGAATTTTGCGGGAGGAACATATTTTTGGTGATCCCTATCTTGTATCTGTACATACAGCATTTTACGAATGTCCCTGATACCGTAAACTTTCGTAAGGAAAATGTAAATTTAACGATTACGACACGTCGAGAAGTAAGAACGGCTGCAAGGAAGTCATACTATAAGATTCGGTACGCAATACGTACGTACGAATATAGCATGACACGACAAAGTACAGATTGGCGTACTTTCAGGATTATAGCATGTTCTGTTTGCGTCCTCTCGTCGTACGACGAGCGATGGGGTGTGAGAACGAAACGGTACAAGTTGAAAGCTTGCAGGTTTTTGGAAAATTATATGCTGATGTAGCGCACCGGGGAGCAATTAGCAGCTAGGATGAGGTTTTCACTCTTATTAGAAGATTGTTCATTAAACCGTGTCAAAATGGCGTTTCACTATCTGCATGCGGAGCTATTTAGACGACGGCGATACACAGCTCCCAGTGGAAGCATTCGCTTAGAAAATGGTTTCTAAAGTCTTAGCCTAATCCTAGAATCCTTTTGCTTTCACTCATACTTACGGATTCATGTGTATCATTCTTCTCTTTTTGTGTTTATCCGCAATGAGATTGACTACTTTCTGCCTATACATATATAGTTGGATCCTGCAAATACTCTGCTAAATCTTTCCCTAAGTGGCTGTACCCATTTGCCAAAGTTGATGTCGACCGAAACGAAACGTTGAAAGCATAAACCTAGAGACAACGTGAAGACGCATACACCCCATCGTCCGTTCAGTAATGCTGGAAGGAATCTTCTTTTTTGGCTTTATTTTATGACTAAGCCGTATTTCAGAGAAACATGAAAATCACTAAAATGAGACCGACCCAAACCCAGTTTTGGTCCTAAATATTTTGTAACTCTAATTTATGCATATTCATGAAAGCCACTACATAGTGTACCTGAACAAAGTGTTAGGTATTCATATATAGGAAGAAGTTGGTGTAGTATATTCTAGTCCGACACTTTACTCTCTGTAGTAGAGTGAAGATACTGCATTTTGTACGCACTAGATACTTACGTATTGATAACTCACAGCAAAGGATGTAGCAGGCAGAATAGAGTAGATATACGAACTTAGTCGAAAGCTTTTTAGCATTCCTTCGACGGATCCATCTAACACAGCCGTCCTATCAGTTATTCATGAGATACGGATGTATAGATAGATGCTACACCATCATTGACAGTGAAATTGTGAAAGTCGGCCGACACCAACGATCGAATAGGTAGCCGTGGCAGGCAGCTCTCATTGAACGACTACGACAACCGACAAGGATGCAATGATAAATTCAGCACCAAATGCGCGATATGAGAAACGACTGCAAATTGAACTTTTGATATAGTCTCCATGACTAGGATAAATCAGGCGAAGCTATATTTTCCCCAAAATGTTCTACATATTATATGTGTATGCTCACATATGTATCTGCATACCTACGAGTATGAATCCGGTGGGTATAGAAAATATAAACACTTTGATTTGGTATGGTGCACATTTGCTCTGGTAGAATGACAAAAATCACCACACAAAAAGGATACATTTATGTATACGCTTTTGTACTATATGTATCGGTTTGAACGGTTTGTTGTATGGCGAAACTTTTTTGTTGAAAATTTATGGATTGGTGGGCAATGTTTAGGGCAGATTAACATGGAAAGTGCGGACGAAAATTGGATCTCAATATGTGTCGTATATCCGGGTCTCAATTGCACTCAGTCTGTGTATAGAGATGACGGAAAGAGGTTACGAAAAGGACATCGAAATTTATTTTCTGCATTTGCATTCAAGTGACCTATTGCAATTGAAATTTGTTTTCGATAGAGTCAGATGGTCGAACAATCACAATATGTTTGTATGAGTATTCTACAAAAATCAGTTTTAACGAAAAATCACAAATATTTTATTTTCAATTTATTGCTTGGGATTGAATGTCCATTATACGGAATTTGGAAATCAAGGAGAAATTTTGTATTTCATATGTGTATGTATTATAATACACATTTATCCAAAAATCAAATAAATTGATGGGGGGACATAAATAAAATAATTTTTGCAGAAACGTATTCGTAAATGTTTTCATAAGATTTCTGCAGTCTTTTATGATACCCATGTATGGTCACTCCTGCACGGACTAAACTAATTTGCATAAAAGAGAACTAGATGCAATATCAAGTTTGGCTTGCAATATTTGAAAACAGAGTTTCAGCATCGTTATTTTCAGGAATTGAAAGTTTGCAAAGTTGCATAAGAATTAAATTCCAGAAAACTTAATATCGTTGGTAACGAAAGACTACCTCAGCATTTCAAACCCATAGACGGGTTTGGATGGTCAATTATAATAATAGGAGGGATAACCAAATAAATACATATACAGTGCTGGAAAAAAAAAGTTGCTCAAGTCCTTTTTTAGCCATAAAAGACTGTTAATGATAAAAGTTTGTAGGTGCTTTTTGATTTATTGTGTTAGTTGAAACAATATTAAGACAAATTTTTGTAAAAAATTTTTTAAATTTCTGATTCCGAGGGACAAGTTAGATAAAGTGGGAAAAGGATTTTTTTACCTGTGAAAAGATTATTACGAAACAATAAAATAAAAAATGTTTTGGTTTGTTTTTATATTTTTATTAGTTCTTAAAACATCATAGTTTAACATTAATATTTTGTTGGCCCCCCTCTGGCGTCAATTACGGCCTTACACCTTCGATTCATCGACTCCGATAAGTTTTTCCAGGTTGTTGTGGGAATCGATTGCCAAGTGTCTATTATTAACCTTTTCAAGGTCTGAATTGATTCCGGGTGCTTTTTGGCTACTTCAAGTTTAATGATGAACCAGATATTTTCGATTGGATTTAAGTTAAGATTTAAGGGCTATACGGGGGCCAATCCAAAACGTCAAATTTCCTTTCCTCGAAGTACCGCTTGACCTTTAAATATAAAAAAAATATAAAAAAAATATTAAAAAAATCATGAAATGATTTGTGGTATTGACTTTGTACTGATTACTTACTTCTTTAGCAGTGTGACATGGCGCATTTTCCTGTTGGAACACAAATCTTCCGGTATCACCAAATAGCTGTAACACGCAAGGCTCGAACTCGCTTTCTAGGACGTGCAGGTACACCGAAGCTGTTACTTTTGAGTCAATGAAGCTTATTCGGCCCCTTTCGTCTCCAGAAAAACAGCCCCACACCATAACTCCTTCTGACTTTGGAGGAAGTCTTCGCAGGCATTCGTCACTAAGCCTTTCTCGAGGCTCCCGCCGAACTAAAATTATTCCGTCGCCTAGATGCAACTTAAATTTCGACTCGTCTGAAAAAATGACGCTATCCCACATCTCCTGAGTCCATTGAATGCAGTCTTGAGCCTACTTCACACGTTTTTGTCTCACTTTTAAAGGCAATTCCGGCGTGTGGACAGGTTTCAGCGCATGCAATCCTGCTTTTATGGGCCTAATTCTTACAAGTCTGGCCGAAATTTTCTTTTCCAGTTGCTCGAACTAGATCGTTCTTAATGTCCGACGACGTTTTAAATCTATTTCGACGGCTTTGTAGAACGATAAAGCGATCTTCCAAAGGCGTAGTTTTCCTCGGTCTACCAGAGCCTTTTTTCCGTTCGATGGTGCCTCTTTCTCGAAATTTTTTCAAATGCCATGCCACAATGCGTTGAGGAATATCCAGCCTTTGTCCAATTTCACGAGTGGTTAAATTGTCTCGCGCCGTTTTGGCGCTTTATATTACTTTTTAGTTCTGCACTAACCTGTCTCATTTTTTCGTTTTTCTTCGGCCTCCAAGTCAAAACACTAATTTCACCTAGTGAATGAGCTTCATTCATAAAATTCTAACTATTTATAGATCGTTCATTATGTCCTTTGTTTTTACCTGCCCCATTTAAAAGTTGTGATCCTAATAACTTTTAAGATTATTAGGTTAAAACGCCATAAAAAGTTCTGAGCAACTTTTTTTTACCAGCACTGTATATCCATAAGATTTGAGGGTTTTCGCATGCATATTTTTGCGTAACTTTATGCGTACGCTATTTAGAACAAATTAAATCGAATAAATCAATGAACCGTATAGAGTCTACGGTGCCTTTTCGGTACTTAGATTTCAGTGCCGGTTTTCGTCAACCCTGCACCAAACTCGGTGCACAGGCACTCTCAGCGGTTTTTCCAATACGAACCCTAGTTTTTCAGTACGTTTCTGTCAAACATGAGTCCATTTTTTCAAGCACCGATTTTTTCCGGTTTTTTTAACACCTGTTCAGTACCGGTTTTTCAAAACTGGATCTTCCGCTGTTTTCGCAGGATTTTGTCCATACTTGTTCCTTGAGAAAATCGAAATCAAACAGGTACTTTAGTATATTTAACGGGTGTATCATTCATGTTTTTAGTTGTAGCCTCAAACTGTGAGTATTACTACGTTCATTGGTCATGGATTTCCCTGGAGAAAAAAATCGCGGTATCGGTATAAGGCGGGCAATTCAAAAATTTATTTTTCTTCTTTTTCTTACCTCAATTTTGGAATCAGAGATCCAATAATACCACAGTCTCTAGTGGTGGTTTTACGTAGCGGTTTTGACAATTCAATCCCTTCTGAAATTAATTGAGGATACATTGATTAAGAATGCGGGTTGTGGTGCACGATATGGGAAAAGACGTCTCGCTACAGAGGCGGCGTGGCGGGGGGGCCCACAAGATTTAAGGGCCCAAAACCCACATGAAAAATTCCTGGAACCATAAAAACGAACAATATTCCGACGTATATATTTTTTGTAGACTAGATGAGAATAACACTTTTCGAAGTGAAAACAAATGCTAAATTTATTGTACCTGTTACACCACAGGTCCCTTAGATAAGCCTCTACGCTTAAAACATTTCATTTTGCCCTAACGTTTTTGAAAGTCCATCAGACAATCCGGGATCCTCAGATTTTTACAAAAAAAAAAGAATCTTCTAGGGCTGAAAAAGTTTCTTTATATTTTTATAATCATTCAGGAAAATGTTGGCCTTCTTTCATAATTCACTTGAAAATAGCTCGAAATCAGTACATTTTCCAATGTACAATGAAAACACATAATTTTTTGTGAAAAGATAAGTTAATCTTTCAAAATTGTTCTGCTTAATTTACTCTAAATTTATCTATAATTTATAAATTATTAAAAATTATTGAATTAAATTTATTATTAAGAAGTCGGGTTTCGTCTCTATAAACACCTTATAAGCCTGCATGGCGGAATAAATCCTGCTGGCATTTGCTGTAACTGTAGGTGCATAGTTTGTAGTCAGTTTTTGCAGTCTCCATTCAAAGTCTTGTAAGTACCATATGGCCAAAACCATTCTTTAGGTCGCTCTGCAAATGGACTATCTTAAAACATTTTTTAAGATATTACCTTCTCTATAGGGTGTTTATACCGGTCTGAATTCCATTCCTTTCTGTCATGAACGGTTAAACACGAACAAAATAGTTCGCGTTTGAACTTAGTTGAAACTAATTAGTACAGCGTGTACATATATGTCGTTGAAGACTAAAATATTTTATCTTGCTAGTGGTATATACACGGTCATTAGCGCTGTGGTGCTGAGGCGACGCTTGCATTGAATGGAGTCTTGCTAGGAGTTCAGGCTGTGCTACGGCGTCCCACATCTGGAATGAGACCCACTAGTATCGTGGAGAAATTTTTGAAATGGCTGGCCCTACGAACGTTATGTACTAATAGTTCAACCAAAAATTGTAGCATAGTTAGCAATCTTATGTCAGTGAATAGTAACAGACACTTTTGTAAAATCACAGAAAAACTACGTCTTATTCACTGAGACAAAATACACGTTCTGTAATCAAGAATATGATCCCGTCAAGGGAATCTTGGGATACTGACAGGCAGCTGGTCAGTGGATCTAATACAATCTATACTGATGCCTCCAAGACGGATGCGGGAGTTGGTATGGGAATTCACTCGGATGAATTGGATATCAATTTGTCTTACCGCCTTCCCAATTTCTGTAGCATTCTCCAAGCGGAGGTAACAGCGATATTCGAAGCCCTAACCTGGTTGGGCTGCCACGTCGTCACTGGTAAAGACGTCGTTGTATTCACCGATAGTCAGCCTGCAATTCGATCACTTGATTCAGTGCTAACCACATCAAGAACTATTGAGAATTGCCGCGCATTACTTAGAGAGATGGGTCGCTTCTTCAACATTACTCTATGCTGGATACCGGGCCATAGTGGCTTTGTAGGCAATCGCTACGCAGATGACTTGGCACGATATGCGTCAGCAGGTAACGCTGAATATAGCCGCGCCAACTTGAAAATACCTATTATCAACTGTGCAGTGATAATAGATGATGCTGCAGAGCACAGGACCAACGCAAGGTGGATTAATGGCTGGACTTGCGCAACGACAAGAATGATCTGGCCAAAACGGGACAACGTCCGTTCTAAGATGCTACTGTCGCTGGATAGAAAGCATATTCGCAACGTGGTATGGGTAGTAACGGGGCATTGCCCTATTGGAGAGCACGCAAGAAGGCTCCGAATTCCCCACAACGACTTTTGCAGAAGTTGTGATGACGAAGAAGAGGAAGAGAGTGTGCACCACCTACTTTGTCACTGTCCCGCCCTGTCCGAGAAACGGAGGCGTTTTCTGGGCGCTAGGTATTTTTATGATACCGACGACCTTCGTGATGTGAGCCCGATACTGCTCAATAGATATATTGTTAGTACGGGCTGGTTTCCTGTCATAAGCGGTTAGTAGAGGCACGATTCTCTCGGTGGTATCACAATGGACCAAATTCTGGTCTAAGTGCGCTGGGTGCAGACCTAGCGGCCCCTGAACCTAACCTAACCTAATCAAGAATATTTTTTCTTAATAGTAGAACGTTCACAATCTTAAAACAATTCTGTTTCGGTTTAATTTGAGTAAAAAAAAACTGTTATATTCTTATTTAAAGATAAAATGTTCTTACTTCAAGTACGCCCAGAAATAAAACAGAATAGATTGCTGTATTGAATTAAACACCTAATAAGGAACAAACATTCTTAAATTTGAAGGATTTCGTCTTCGTCGGGTCAATGCTGGGCAGTGTGAGCTTGTTTCATTTTAAAATAAAAAATACGATTGATGTAATCAATAATTTAATAAACGGTACAAGAAGAACGCCATTCTGAATTTATAAGAATGCAAAAAGTCAAAATAACTCTTAGCAAAGTTATTTTAAGTACGACGTTCTTAATTTTAGTAGAAATACTGTAACGTCAAACATGTTTAAAAAGAGTTGATTTAAGCGTGTTTTCGATTAATTGCACTCTGCTTTTCTTTCAGTGTCGGGGGGCCCACTCAAGAAATTGGCGGGAGGTCCCCGAGTGAAGTTGTTCCGCCACTGTCTCGCTAGTTGTGACAGCGGCAAAGAAAAAATGAAAAAGGACACGATTTTTCGATTAACTCATTCCAAAAATTGTAATGGCGACTGTATCAGTGTACACCAATTGTCCATACTTCCGGGCAACATGTCCCAAGCCCCCTTCCTGAAATATTTTTCTGCGTACGCCCCTGTTGGTGTTTCTTCCGCGAGCCGGCTGATTCGACAAGTGTTTCCGGAGAAAACGGTGGTATCATTCTGGTGGAGTCACCACAAAAAATGATTTTGTTGTAGCATCAAATTCTATTCTAATTTTTCAAATAGCGTACTAAGGTTTGTGTCCGTAGAGACGACTCAAGTGATTATCGGTCATCGATCGCAGTTAAACCACCAGTTTTGAGCACTATATCTACACAGACATGTTCCTTCCGATCATATCCGATACAAGGAATGTAGCAAAATTAAAAAAACAGGCTCTGAATTGGATGCTGAACTACGATCGCGATCATCGCATGTGTCATCTCTAGCAAAACAAACCTTAAGAAAGTATTTTTCCAAAAAAAATACCGGTACTAAACAGGTGCTAAAAACCATAGTGAACAGGTGCAAGAAACCAGGATATCGGTAGATACTTTAAAATATTGGTACCGGTCTTGATTAAACACCGGTTCAAACCCGATGAACCACGGTGTTTGGCCTAGAGATTTGAAGGAGCGGTAAAATTACTGGAAAAAATTAAAGCCTAATTGGGCCAGTTTAGCTTAAACAATTTTTAAGCCGAATAGTGTGGTATAATTGTTTTTTTTTTTTTCGAGCTTCGCAGTTCCCCAAAAAATAGTTTCCATAGCTAGTTATTATTTTCAGCAGGTTGTACTAAATGCGACTCTAAATATAGTGGCAGGATTATTTCTATGAATTTGACATGCCCCATTGAACTGAAGATTTGTTCATTGCGTAGCTCTGCCGAACTACTCCAGTACGAGTTATAAAGCTAGACAACGAGATGTACTTAAGTAAAGACTCAATGTGACTCAGGTGATGATGTCTAAGCGTTTTTTGCAACTAGTGCTTTCTGGAGAGCTAGTTGAGTACATTTTGTATAAAATAGTTTTTGCTAGAATCATCTGGAATCTAACCATCGGGGTCCTCGGTCCTAAAAACATTTACAATTAATACTCAGTACAGGCAACCAACGCGATGATCGCCAAACCAATATTGCTCTTATTCCTACTGACTGGTGCCCTGACAAATATTATTTTGCGTTGTGTGTTCCTATTTTTCCACTAAATCTTGAAGAAATAAAGCTCCATTCATATAGGCAATAGTGCTTCGCGTTTTTTAAAAGAACAATAATTGCTCAGCGATCATCGCATGGGTTGCCTCCAGGAACACAAACCTTAACCAACTGAAATAGTTATGAAGAAATCATTGCATTTTATATAATTTTCTGTGAGTCAGCTAGTCAAAATCCGGATTAAACACCGTTGGCAAAATTACTTATTTGTGAAAAAATGCTCATTACTCGCAATGTCTCCTAATTTGACCTCAGTTTTTCAGTTGAACATTATTCATTCAAAGATCTAGCGTGACATTTTTTCGGCCTGTTTGCGTCGACCAGTAATGTAGGTACGTAATGAATGATCCAATGTCTGTTTCGATTGCGATTTAACTCGCTAGCTTAACTGAGTCTAGACGATTGTTTGCTGCTTTTCTGTAGTTACAGCTTTCCAAGTATGTACTGCTCCCTTACAACAGCTTTGGTTTCTATAATCTACCGCCATCAACGGCAACAATTTTGTCTAAATAGATAAATTAATATTTATGGGGGAGTTGAGTTTCCACTCAGACTAAGCACTTTGGTTGTTTAATTTTTTCTTTAACCCGATTGAATGTGACTTCTTCTCGAGATCCAGACCTATATAGCTCAGATCATTGATTTTGTCCGAGAGTACTACTTAAATGTTGAAACTTCATCATACGAGTTCTACGGCGCGCGTCCCGGCAAAGAAAGTCAAATCCGCAAAAATATCATCGCAAATAGGATACAATCCTGCCCAACTTCGTTCTGCGATTTCCAACTCGTTCTGGGGAGGGTTAGCTAGAACTCCCGATGTCATTGTAGATGCATAGAGGAGCAGCTGGGTTGGGCAACTAAAGAGATTGGACTCTCGGTTGAATAAAGAGGATAAGGAGCATCTGAATCGCTTAGGCTCTTATTTGGAAGAAGAAGAACATCTTAAGAGCTTAGGCTCCTATTTTAAGTAAGAGGAAAATCATCTATCCCTAAATGTCTCCAGCCGACTGTGGGATAATGTTTCTTTCTATGATTGGATGGTGTGGATGTAAGATAAGAGGCTTCTTGGTATGTTTCGATCCTGTAGAACCAAGCAAAGCCAGAATTTAAAACCGACATTGATCTCGCAAGTGGAATATGCAGTCCAAAATCCAGAAATAGCACTGAATATAGACGAGCTTATATCTAAAAAGTAGAATCGGAAGCCAGTTGAATGTAATCAGAATCACCAGTAAAAGTCTAAACACGTTCAGATGCCACTTTTCGTTAAACGGTGTAGAAAATCATTCTCAACTGTCCTTTCCTAAAATTTAACTCTCAAATTAATAAATCAAATCAGGCGCGACAGTTCAACATTGGACTAAGGCCGCAGATGCGTTAGTGACATCCAATTTCCATGATCTTACCTGCTTTTTTGTTGAGGTGTTGAGATTAACAGCATGCTCGGTAGTGTTATTTATCCCCATAAATGGGTACTCGCTTAACATCTTTGAGTGAGATCTGAGATTATTGTTCGAAAAGCACCATAAACTGAGTTCGCTCACAGTGAGTCTCGCACCCATGGCCCTGTGCACCGAAGGTGCGTGCACTTACCACTCCACCAACCCGACTACTCTAAAATTTGCCGAACACGACCGACGATTTCACCTCCTAAGAAAATCTTGATGTTGAAAAAATTTCGTGCTTGTCCCTCCCTAACTGAGATCCTGGCTACGCCCATGAATAACATCTTAACAAAAGCACCTACAAATAGTAAAATAAAAAATATTTTGAGCAGTGGCGCAACCACGGGAGGGGGTAAGGGGCTAAAGCCCCTCCCAGACCAAGAAATTGGAAAGGAAAAATTGCAAAACTAATTACGAATTACGTTTCGTTGCATATTTTACGAAAGTGGGAATTCTTGTTCTAGGAGCATAGGTTTCTATCATCTCTGTATATTATCATCATCATCATCAATGTGGCACGATAGCCCGACGTCGGGCCTTGGCCGCCTGAATCGTTGACCTCCAATTGTCGCGGTTACGTGACCTTGTCCTCCAGTTTCGGAAGCCCAGCAGCTGGTGGGCGTCTTCACCTACGGAGTTCTCCCAGCGAGCTCTCGGTCGTCCACGCAGCCTCGCTCCGTCAATTCGTTGTGCGTTCATAACTTTCTTTGACATGCGATTGTCGTCCATCCGTTGTACATGCCCCGCCCATTGCAGACGTTGAAGCTTCACGATTTTCGATACTTCCAGCTCATCGTACAATTGATACAACTCATGGTTGTATCGGATACGCCATTGGTCTCGCTCGCGAACGACCCCGAAAATTCGCCGAAGGACCTTTCGTTCGAATCGGTCAAGCAAAATTTCGGAGGCTTGGGTGAGGGTCCATGTTTCGCAGCCATAACATAGCACGGGTCGGATGATCGTTTTGTACACGCGGAGCTTCGTGTTCCTGTGCGCAAGTTTCGAATTAATTATAGGGAGGACCGAGAAATATGTCTTATTGGCTAGTTGTATCCGTCGCTTAATTTCGTCGGTTTCGTTGGCGTCCTTTGATAAGTTACAACCCAGATAGTTGAAGTTGTCTACATACTCGATATTAAGGTCCCCCACTGTGATGCTTGAATTTGCTGGCGTCCTTGTTTTCGATTGCATCATGGCCTTTGTTTTGCTTTCGTTGATATGTAGTCCAACTTCCTTTGCGGCGTTATTGAGGTTATGCAGAAGGCTTTCTGCATCACCCAACCTTCGATACATGATGTTGATATCGTCGGCGTACGCTACTAATTGAGTCGACTTGATGAGTAGCGTTCCGCTGCTGTCCATATTCATGGCTCGAATTACATACTCCAAAGCAAGGTTAAAGAGCGTCGGCGCCAGCCCGTCGCCCTGCTTGAGTCCAGTACGAGTTTCAAATAGGTCAGTGAGTCGATATATTATATATATATTACCAGATTTTTGAAATATCTTTGTGCAAACATGCAGAATACAAACGCGTAAGTAGTGACGTGAAGTTTTAGTAAAAAAAAATCTTCAAAATACATGCTTTGAAATTTCCAAATTGGAAAAAAAGCCGCCTGTATGGTTCTACAATACATCGAACCATAGGGACATAGGGCTGCCCCTGAAAATTAGGTTCTTCTAAGAAAATTTTTTTTCTTTATGTACCAATATTAACCAAACTTCACCCAAGTTCCTGGTTAAGCCTCAAAAAATATCTAGGAACGGATGAAATCGGAACACTACGTCATAGGGCTGTCATACAAACCAACCCCTGGAATTTAGGTTGTTATAAGAAAAACTTTTTTCTTTATGAACCAATCTTAACCAAACCCCATCCAAATGTATTCCTATTAAAGCCTCAAAACATATCTAGGAATGGATGGAACCGGAACATTACGTCATAGGGCTGTCATACAAAGCAACCCCTAAATACTAGGTTTTTGTAAGAAAAACTTTTTTTCTTTTTAAATCTTAACCAAAATTCATCTAAGAGTGCCTGGATTAGCCTCAACGCATGCAGGAACAGATGGAATCAGAACACGTCATAGACTACGTCGTATTACAATTTTGGACTTTTTTACAAAAAAAAATCTTTTAAAATGCTGTATCTTGGGATTCTTTGTACCTACAAAGCTTTAAAAGTGGTGGGGTAGTGGACGACTTTTTTGTAAGAAGCATCTTTTAAAAATTACAAACCAAAATATGAAAAAGTTCGAAAATGTTGAGGGTTTTTGAGGGTCACGGGGTTAGCACAGGTTTTTCGGAGTTGCAAACTTGGTGGTACACTGTTGGTATCTATCCTAGCAATATCCCAAAAAACCAGAGCCGAGCTATTTTTTGCGACCTAACGCCTTATATTTCGGTTTATTGACTGGCCTACTACGGGATTTACAAACAAGTTCAAAAAAACATATTTCATATCCAAGACGAACCAATCCGATTTGATTCGATTAAACGGTTTATAAGCTTACCAATTGCAATGGTAGTGAAGGCCCTTCCAGAAGATGCAAGAGTTATACTGAAAATTTTAATTGTTGTTGGCTTACGTCGTCCAACAAAAATTTTCTATATTGAGCTTAAACAGTAGTCGGTACAACATTCTGACTATGAGTATTGCGGTCGCACCCTAACGACCCTAAGCTGCGAAAGAAAATATAATGTAAAAAGTGCTGTAATGGGAGTTTAAAACACCACCGTTACTGGACACCATAATACAACATGTGGGACAAATTCAAATTTCCACTAATGTAGATGGCCATAGCCCCCTCCAGAGATAGATCCTGGTTGCGCCACTGATTTTGAGCATCAAAAATTGCCATTATAATGCCATATGCCATATAATTTATTAAAAGCCTCCTAAAAAACGGTTTGGCCGATGGAAATACTTGTTTATCCCAATATTAGCGTATTTGGTCACAGGAGAAGACTTCGACCTTATGACAACTATTGTTTGTACTATGCTTAGAAAAAGCAAACGGTGCCATTTTTATTTTCTGATGGCCACTCTGGACTAACGAATGGCATGGGTTACTATGCTTTTTCTAAGGTACTATGTACCTACATAGTACATATTCAAGATTAAAGCATGTCACAATAGCATTCAATTAGATGTCGGCTTATTCTTCCTTCATTACACTTAGTTTATTTCTACTAAGTTCCACCCCAGTCCAGAGTGTATTTATGTACACATTTCAGAAATCCATTTTAGGGCATCTGTTACATTCGGAGTCATATTACCTTACCTCCTCCGTTCATATTACTCCGATCTCTATCCACACAGCATTATACTCGCATGTCGTATGCTTCTTCTACAATATCCTTCATGTTTGCTCAAAATCCCATTTTCATCCATGAAAACATGAGCCTCTCTATACACAACATCACAGTAACTAAATCACATTTTGACTTCTCTACTGTCTGACCTTGTGTTAAAACATCTCTAAAAGCTTTTATCAGTAGAGTAGTACGTATTTAATCTAGGATATATGAGGAAGAGGATGGAACAATTTGCCCATATCCTAATATGTTCGTTGTTGTCCTTTCGATATTGCCTTTATGTATGGTATGGTCGTCTTCTCCACTTGCCATTGAAATTTTTTTCGGTTTTTGTTTATGTGAACATTTTGTCCTTGTTGTCTATATTGGAGAGTGATAAGAATTAGTATAGTTCTTTTGCCAAGGATCCGGTCGACTAAAAACGAATCAGATGAAAGATAGGCTCGCGCGGTCGGTCACAAAGCAAGCACACACAATGTTCTCTGTTAAGTTGCGGTTACATGCGGCCATGATTTATGAAAATTCAGAATGTCTATGAATGGGGTGTTTTGTGGCTTTTGGTCATATTCACTTCCTATATTTGCGTCTCATATGGGAATATGTACATAAATACATTATACAGCATGTGATAATGGGATATCAAATAGGACATTTTCAGATCAATATCCAGTGATTATTATCGACGGAAGCCGGAAAGTCATTTGTCAATTCATTATCGACTAATGATATACTAACTGTTTTGTTTATGTCTTCTTAAGCGGAAATTGTGTAGAGACGGGTCATTGGCTTTGTACGTCCTTGTATTATGCATATACGAGTAAATATGTATATGAGAAGATGCAATGGAGGGACAAAAGAAATATTTATTTGCATTATTGAGAATGTAATTGATTGTATTCGTTTGCATGTCTTTTTGGTTTCGTGAAACAAAAGATAATAATGACATCAAGTACCACGGAATACAATGTCATCACGTATTTCGCGCATATTACATCTACATCTTGCAGACTCCTACTGAAGTTTACGATACGATAAAATCTTTCACTTTATCTTCTACTGTCATCCTCGTGTAAGTGTATCGCGAAACGGAATAGTCTTTCTTTACGCTATTTCATTTTCTATCTTGCTGCCTTTCATTCTACAGAACATAGTGCTTACTCGCTGGATTTCTGACAACATCCTCGGCTGATGCTCTACTGATTGGGAATGCATGCCGCGACTACGTTGAAATATCCCGACAGGCTTTTTCACGTTACATCAAATCCTTTTCAGTCATTTTTCTTTGATACGGCAATGTCTTTCGTTTTTAGACCTTATCTGATGCGCTAACAACATCATTGCGTGATGACATAATTCTCGTATATATTTTTTCTTCAACTGTGTCGCCTTTCAAGACGCTACTGCGGCATAAAGTAGCAGCACTTTTTCCATTGGAGGTTTTCTATTGAAGTAAAAAGTGCCGAGAACTTTAGTGAATGGCATAGAACGACTACATGGTCTTTTATGACATTTTCACTTTCTCTTTGCTAGGTGAAAGGTGTTCTTTATTTAAGAAGATTTGTATTGACATTTATTCAAATTTGTTTTTTTTTCTGTCTTCCGTAAACGAAATTGTGTTAAATTATGTCAAAGGGTCGATTGAAGTTTAGTCATGATTGTTTCATTTGGATTTTACAAGAGAAGGAATAGAAATCATTGCAGAGTATACAGGGTGTCCCATTCATGGTGGAGAATATTTTCATGGTAGGTAGTGTGGCTCATTTGGAGAAAATTAATGTAGAACGGGACCCCTCTATTTTTAACCGTTACAATGTTATAGCATTTTTTGTCAAAATGCACGACTTGCTGAACTAAATCAAAATTTGCCACGCCACCAATCATTTCATCCGAGATATGACTTCACTTTCTGAAACAACATAAAATTTCCAATAAAACGACACCTCGCACGTTACGAAGTTGCTCGTATCTTCCGAGATCCACCCGTTCAAACTTTACAGAAATTTTAAAATTGCATACGATTTTATTATTTGAATTTTTTATGAAAAAACCAATTTTACAATTTCTTTAACGGATGTATCTCGGAAGATACGAGCAACTTCGTAACGGGCGAGGTGTCGTTTTATTGGAAATTTTATGTAGTTTCAGAAAGTGAAGTCATATCTCGGATGAAATGATTGGTGGCGTGGCAAATTTTGATTTAGTTCAGCAAGTCGTGCATTTTGACAAAAAATGCTATAACATTGTAACGGTTAAAAATAGAGGGGTCCCGTTCTACATTAATTTTCTCCAAATGAGCCACACTACCTACCATGAAAATATTCTCCACCATGAATGGGACACCCTGTATAGGTAACGTCCAAGGAGTGATCTCTTGGACTTGCCGATAGCTGGTCATTCATACAGTATGCGAATGGAGGTTTTGTCGTTGTCTTCCTCCAAGCAAAAGGCAAAAGGCGCTTTTTTCCTTGGTAAGATAGTAGCGGAGTCCAAAGTATATTGCAGCCCTCCAGCTTAGTCCAAACGTATGGACGATGAGCTCTCTCTCGTGCTAAATCTCGGATGGAGGACATATCATATGCCCATTGCAATTGAAATCCTGGTATTAGATCCAAAGACTTCTATAGCACGTACATCGTGTAATGTCATAGAGCCGTCATTAAACCAAACGATGCTTCTTAGATCGATAGCTGCCATTTGCCCTTTCCATTCGATCCGAGATATCAAAAGTGAATTTCCTACTGAAGCTCAGCTCCATGATCATTATGATGATGATCTGATATCCAACACAAACTGATAGGCCCGTAACCTGTTGCAGGATGTGCATATATCGGACGATAATCGGATTTTGAGAATGCTGAAGCTTCCCGTATGAAAATATGCAGTGGCGTATTACTCTGCGTATTGCCAATGAATGAATTAGTTCTAGTGTGGTATTGAGCTTCCTTGTAAATGGCACCTGAGATGGTTTGTGTTATTTAATACTAAGTCCATTTTTGGTGCGCTTAAAATGAAGGCCGAGGTCATTATACCCTTCGCTCATAGAGTGAAAGGGTATATTGTTTTTGTTACGCCGATATTATGTAACACCCCAAAGGAGCCACCGGAGGTATGGCAAAGTATATATATAAATGATCAGGGTCGGTCCCTGAATCGAATAAGCCATGTCTGTCTGTCTGTCTGTCTGTCTGTCCATGGGCGTAGCCAGGATTTCGGTCAGGGGGGGGCAAGCCCGAAATTTTTTCAATATCAAGATTTTCTTAGGATTTGAAATCGTTGGTCGCGAAAATATTGTTAGGCAAAATTTAGAGTATTTTAGCTGGTGTAATGGTTAGTGGCCGCACCTTCTTTGCACACGGGTTCGAGACTCACCGTGAACGAGTTCAGTTAATTTGTTTTTCGAACTCACGCCCCTTGTGACGAACTATGAACTCACTCAAGATGTTAAACGAGTACCCATTCATGATTGTTTTTTTTTTTTTAATTTTAGGAAAGGACAGTCGAGAATGATTTTCAAGACCATTTAAAGAAAAATTGCCCCTGAAAGTGTTTAGACTTTTACTGGTTATTCTGATTACATTCAACTGGCCTCCGTTTCTGCTTTTTAAAACGTAACTCGTTTATATTCAGTGCTATTTTTGGCTTTTGGGCAGCATATTCCACTTGCGACATCAATGTCCGTTTTGAAATCTGGCTTTTCTTGGTTCTACAGGATCGCATCTTCTGCTGAAACATACCGAGAAGCCCCTTATCTCACATCCACAGCATCCATAGAAAAAAACATTATCCGACAGTCGGCTGGAGACATTTAGGGGTACATGCTTTTCCACTTCCTTAAAATAGGAGCCCAATGGAGCTCTTAAGCTGTTTTTCCTTTTCCAAATAGGAGCCCAAGCGCCTAGTTATTCCACTGAGAGCCCTCTTTAGCTGCTCAACTCAGCTGCTCCTCTACACTTCTACAATAACATCGGGAGTCCTAGCTAACCCTCCCCAGAACGGAATCCCACAGTAAAGTTTAAACCGAAGTTGGGCAGGATTCCATTCTGATGGTAGTTTTTTGCTCATTCGACTTAAGTTGCCGGGACGCCGTATAGCTTGCATGATGAAGTTTTGACAATTAAGTACTCTCGCACAAAATCATCGATCTGATCGTTATAGCTCTGGATCTCGAGAAGAAATCAAATGCAGTCGACTTAAAGAAAAAATTAAACAAGACCAAAGTGCTAAATTTGAGTCCAGCTTACGTACGTTGTCCTCGACGCGGCCGCACGACAGCGACTCGCTCATTCCATAAAAACTCGTTTCTCTCTCATTTTAAAAACGAGTTTTCATATGGAATGAGCGAGTCGCTGTCGTGCGGCCGCGTCGAGGACAACGTACCTTTAGTCTGAAAGAGAATTTAACTCCCCCATAAATATTAATTCATCTATTTAGACAATATCGTTGCCGCGGATGGCGGTATCAAGAGCATTCCACAGTCAAGTTCTTGTCCAAAATTTTGCAAACCAAATTGTGAAAACCAAAGCTGTTGAAAGGGAGCAGTACTTGGAGAGCGTATCTAAATTACTGGTCGATGCAAACAGGCCGACAAAAATTTCACGCTAGTTCTCTGAATGCATAGAGTTCGACTGAAAAACTGTGGTCAAATTAGGAGGCATTGCGAGAAACCGTATACGTTATGGGACGTAAGTGCAGTCGATTCTCTATTTTCCACAAGTGGTTTACAGCCCTTATACACCTGCAACTTGGTTGCCAACCTAAGTTGGTAACACGCAAAAAAAAAACGGAAAATAAGTGATTTGTAGGCATGGTGCAGGTTGCAGTACCAGGTTGCCAGAACGTGAATGGCGTGGTTGCCGGAATGTTGCAAGTGTGTAATTAGGTACCTGCAACCTAGGTTGGCAACGAAGTTGCAGATGTAGAAGGCCTGTAAGGTACAAGAAAGTCGTCCACTGCACTTTTAAAGCTAACAAAATTTTCTTTAGTTTGAGTGCAACGCCAGCCTTGTAGGTACAAAGGATCCCAAGATACAGCATTTCGAACTTTTTTACAAAAAAAAAAAACAATGTTTAAAGTGCTGTACGAGTATTTTGAGATCCTTTGCACCTACAAAGCTGGACTCAAATTAAAGAAGGTTTTATTAGCTTTGAGAATCAAACAGACGACTTTTGGAAATCACAAACCAAAATATGAAAAACCTTCGAAATTTTTTAGGTTTTTTGAGGGTTACGGGGTTAGGATAGGTTTTCGAAGTTGCAAAATTGGTGGTACACTTCTGGTATCTACCCTAACAGTATCCCAAAAAAACAGAGCCGAGCTATTTTTTGCGACCTAAAATCATAAATTGACTGACCTTATAAGGGAATCCTTATAAATTTTACAGTTCATAGTCGCTCGTATTTGAAAAATAAATTTAAATTTTGCAGCTACTAGATACTTCTTTATATTTTATTTGTCAGTTACTTTAATTAGGCTTCCGAATTAAATTATTTTATTGAATGAGGTAATGCATTTAAAAGTGACGCTTTGTCCCAATAAGCATTCCATTATAATTATTCCTTAAGGGAATCCGTATTCCTTAAGTGAGGACTATGAATTCCTCCCTTAATGTTCATTTTTTAGGGCTTTCAAGACTTTTTCACGTTTCAGAGTAGTAGCTCACATAAAATTGTTCACCTTCACGTTTGGCGAAGTACACGTTTACCCGAGTCTACTGTATAGACATGAAAAGAGCTATCCATAGCGCTCAGGATTGCTGTAAATCTGGACGAAATAGAAAAGAATTAGGTATGTCTATATGTATCTATGTAGATGACTATGTAAGGAAGAAGAACGGCTTGTAATAAATTGATATGGAAATGTTTGTGTGGTTTTCGGAACATGGAAACTGCAAACGAAAATGCGAAAAAGTGAATCTGAAAAAAATTATCCCTGAAATATTTTTTTTTCTTTCAGTATTATTAATATTCAATTCAATAAAAAAAAGTTTCACCAGCCAGGGAGGGGCGGTCGCCCCCCCTGCCCCCCCCTGGCTACGCCCATGTGTCTGTCTGTCTGTCTGTCTGTCTGTCTGTCTGTCCGTGTGTCTGTCTGTTAGCACGATAACTCCCGAAATAATGAAGCTAGCGGTTTGAAATTTTGGTCAAATGTTTGTTTTGCTAAAATCTTGGACGGTATTGAAAATGGGCCAAATCGGACCACGGGTTCCCCTACCTCCCATACAAACTACCCCTCCTTGATATTTTAATTCGGTCATAACTTTCGGTAGAATATCGCTATCGACTTGAAATTTTGATCAATGTCTCATTCTGACATATACTTTGAGTTGATGGAAAGTGGATTAGGTCCGACTACCCCTACCCCTACTTCCCCTACAAAGTTATATTCAGTCATATCTTTTGATATAATGTCACGAAAAACTTCAAATTAATATCAAATGGTAGCCGTTGGATGTCTTGACAAGGTAATAAAGATGTGTCAGGTCCGACCCATCTACCCCTCCCTCCCCAACAAAAAATATGAAATTGAATATTTTGGGTTTTGCGTGCCTTCTAGGTCTGTACATGGGTATAGGGTATATACACTCATCGTGCTATTCGCACGATTAGAACTCGGTCTCGTAACTTTGTCATTAAGTTTGTAACGCATTAAAGGAAGCATCTCCGACCATACAAAAAGTATACATATATGATCAGCATGACTTGGGGAGTCGATTGGAGCATATCCATATCCAATATTGCGACGCGTTTTACTCGGCGGGTATTGAAGCTAGCAAGCTGAAATTTTGCACACGTGCTTCTTATCGTTGCAGGCTGTTTGTATGTTTGATTCACTCAAATTGGGTCATGGGGCTGCCATACAAACCTAGCTCCCCAATTTGAGTTCTTCTAAGAAAAACTTTTTTATTTGTGTACCAATTTCAACCAAATTTCACACAAATATGTTTCTATAGATAACACAAAATATATGCAAGAATGGATCAAATCGCACCATGGGGTCATGGGGCTGCCGTACAAACTTAACCCCGCAAATTAGGTTATTCTAAGAAAAACTTTTTTATTTGTACACCAATTTCAACCAAATTTCACACAAATGTATTTCTATTGATGACACAAAACATATGTAAGATTGAATCAAATCGGACCATGGGGTCATGGGGCTGCCATACAAACCAGACCCCTCATATTGGTTCTTCTAAGAAAATTTTTTTAAACCAATTTCACAAAACCTTGAATTAATGTGTCTTTAGCAAAGCAACTAACAAGTTCAAAACGAATGGAATCGTTCTGTGCGGTCATGCTCCCGCAACCCCAATAAAATTTTCCGAGTAAATATTTTTATTTGGCCACTAATTTCAACCAAGCCCAAAACTTTTGTCAAGACGGAAGAAAAAGAATGAGGAGGGGGATTAAATGCAAGTCATAGGTACGCCCGAAAGAACTTTTAGCCCAAGCGAAGGGTATCCAAATTTCGGCCGCGCCCGAAATTAGCCTCGGCCCCGGGGTTGGCGAGCGAAGCGAGCAGGGGGCGAAGCCCCCTAGTTTAATCAATAGTTACGGGCCCCGACTACAAAAGTGAATTCTCCAACGTAGATAATTGTGAGCAATCACCGCACTGTGAGCAATCCTTAATGGCATTTATGTCAATGGTGGTGTCACCTAGCGAGTAATGAATCTAACTACCATTCAGCATGGTGTGAGCTACATTTTGGTGAAACAACCAGGTTCCTACCTATCACCGTTTCCGAGACACGGCCGCCTAAAGGTGACCCCAATTTAATGCCAAGTTTGATTGCGTTAGGGTCAATATTTACGGAGATATGGGCATTTTTGTGTTTCCAAGTGAACATATTCGAAAATGGGTTTTGAAAAAGTCTATTGATAACGGGGGCTTTGGCTAAGGCATTGTAGCCTGTGCTATCAAAGGCAGCTCTTATGTCTAAGAAGACGAATATACACTGGATTTTCAGTAGTGCTGATGAGCGTGTTAATGCCCGTTATCGTCGATGTCCCTTAACATAGATAAATAAGATATGACGTAAAGGCATGTCAGGTAGTCTGGCTGGTCTAGCGGTTAGTGCGCGCACCTTCGGTACACAGGTCATGAGTTCGAATCTCACCGTGATGCATGGTGTTTTTCGAGCTCATGGGCTTGTGACGGACTATGATCTCACTCAGATGTAAAACGAGTACCCATTTATGGGGATAAATAAGAGTGCTGAGCGTGATCCTGATCTCATTACCTCAACAAAAAGCAGATAAGATCTTGGAAATAGGATATCACTAACACATCCTGCGGCCTTAGTCCAATGTTGGATTGTCGCGCCTGTTATTTATTTTTATTTTTGAAGGCAGGTTCCTTGTCGCACTGCTGTTTGAATTATTATTGGAGATGGCCTTGTAAACGCAAGCGTATTCGGACAGCGACTGAATTTCCTCAATACATTCTCCAGCGATTGCTTTTAAATTGTATGACCTGGGACCTGAGTTCTGCATTCCACCAGTTCTCTTGATAGGCGGAAGTGATTATAATGTTTTTTTTTTCTGATGCACCAAGACCTCGACTGAGAGATGGTGTTTCGCCAAGGACTAACGTTTGCTTTATCCTAGAGGAACCTCACTACCGTATTTTAGGCAGAAGTGCATACAATTTAACCTTCCAATGCTCGCGCGTATGTGAGACATGCGGTCTGCTTTTTGCGTGCTCATAACTCACATATAATACCAAACTGCCTGGGAGTCCCGTCTATAACGCTGAAAAAAAGCTTCCAGTCGCTTTTTGGGTGCCGTAGGATCCTCGTCCTCCGAAGGACGAGCAAATTGTATGTCTCACATACGCGCGATCTTTCTCGTAAATTTTTCGATTTTATAGATTTATTACTAATACTAGGTATTCCAAAAGTACAAAAAACATCGCAAATTGAAAAACTTGAACCAGACGACCAAAACACAATAGAATTACAGATTAGGCCAGTCAATTACCGATTTTAGGTCGCAAAAAATTGCTCGGGTCTGGTTTTTTGGGATATTGTTAGGATAGATACCAGAAGTTTACCACTAAGTTTGCAACTTCGAAAAACCTGTGCTAACCCCGTGACCCTTAAAAAACCTCAAAATTTTCGGACTTTTTTCATATTTTTGTTTGTAATTTCTAAAAGGTGCTTCCTACAAGTAAGTCGTCCACTGCACTTTTAAAGCTAAGAAAATCTTCTTTAATTTGAGCGTAATTCCAGCTTTGTAGGTGCAAAGGATCCCAAGATACAGCACTTTAAAAATTGTGCTTTTTTTGTAAAAAAGTCCGAAATTGTATTTTAGGAGGTTTGTATGACAGCCCTATGACGTAACGTTCCGATTCCATCCATTCCTACATATGTTTTGAGGCTTTACTAGGAACACATTTGGGTGAGGTTTGGTTAGGATTGGTTCATAAAGAAAAAAGTTTTTCTTAGAAGAACCTGAAATTCAGGGGTTGGTTTGTATGACAGCCCTATGACCTAGTGTTCCGATTTCATCCGTTCCTAGATATTTTTTTAGGCTTAACCAGCAACATACTTGGGTGAAGTTTGGTTAATATTGGTACATAAAGAAAAAAGTTTTTCTTAGAAGAACCTAATTTTCAGGGGCAGCCCTATGACCCCATGGTCTGATTCCATTCGTTCGTGGTTTATAACTTCATGTCACATGACTTTCTGTGTAAAATGCGCATTTAAGCCGATATTCAGCTCGGAACATGACTGAAATTACAATTTCGAACTTTTTTTCAAAAAACAATGTTTAAAGTGCTGTATCTTGGGATCCTTTGCGCCTACAAAGCTGGCGTTACACTCAAATTAAAGAAGATTTTCTTAGCTTTAACAGTGCAGTGGACAACTTACTTGTAGGAAGCACCTTTTAGAAATTACAAACAAAAATATGAAAAAAGTCAGAAAATTTTGAGGTTTTTTGAGGGTCATGGGGTTAGCACAGGTTTTTCGAAGTTGCAAACTTGGTGGTACACTTCTGGTATCTATCCTAACAATATCCCAAAAAACCAAAACCGAGCAATTTTTTGCGACCTAACGCCTTATTTTTCGGTTTATTGACTGGCCTAAGATTATCTATTTTTGTAAACGTCAAGATAATAATGTAACAGATAATTGTCTTGAATGTTGGAACTGCTACAAGAGGCATTCGCACTCAACATCCAAATCAAATTTACTTTGATTGTACCAACTCCTAAGTACATAACTTTTCATAAAACTTTATTGGAATAAATGCCTGAGTAATTTTCTGCATTTGCCTGAAGAGTCCTTGATTTTATTCTTGGCAAATCACATTGAACAGAGTATGCGTATGTGAGACATACGCGCGATCATTCTTGTCACGATAGAGATAGAGCATCGGAAGGTTACATCTGTGCAGGTTTATTTCTCAGCTACCTTAATTAAAGTATAGTACCTAATCTTCATCGAAAGTCAAAACATTTACAAAGTACACTATTACGTTGGTTTTGTGGTTCACCACTCACCTATATTTACCCTGCAATGTAATATATTTGGGTTAATACTGAGATCTAGATAAATAATTCTACTGAGCTCCGTTTCTTACTTAGGCGGTGCCGTGTCGGCTGGTTAATGGAACCGAGCTCCTTCTGGTAGAACTTGGCACCCGACATGTACCTTCACGGGATTTGCCTTGGTTGGCTTTCTGAACTTACGATAGAGAACAAGATTGTGAGTTGGTATTCCCTGGGACTATACTCCGATTGGTTAGCCTTCTGAATGTCGGTCATCTGGTGGCTCATAGGCGCGCCTATGTACTCCTTGTCCCAATTCGCAGAGCCGGAGACAAAGAATTGCTCCATTAAAAATATACACTTAAAAAAAAAATTAAACCAATCGTCTAAAAAATAGTTGATATCGATTGAAGACCGTCTTTGATTTACAGCTTATATGATTCTCTAACAGAAGGAGCTACGAAAATACGGTCAGTTTATAGTGTATAAATTGAACAATGTTAAATAGCTGAATTGTTTTGAAGAAAAGTTTTACTACATCACGGAAATATATCAACGATTGTTTGTAGTTAAATTTTATATTCGAATAATACAGTCAACAACTTTAGTGGGAGAATTAACTTAACTTTTTTCTCAAATCTTGCATGGTTAATTGCACGAATTTAATAGTTTTTTTTTTGTGCTGCGAAGATTAGAAAGATTGACCATTTCTTTAGTAGAACTATCTAAATTTAAATTGATTATTTCACTTTAGATATAAAGTTTAAATCATTTTTCTCAGTGTATAGAGGCTTATGCACCTTAGTTTTGAAAATCTGGACGCCATGAAACATAAAGATGTTTTGCTTGAAAGCACAATGTACCACTAAACCGTGTATAGAACTCCTCCTACTTTGCCACGTTAACAGAAAGAAATCATAAAATACTCCTTTACACAAGAGTAAATCGATAAAGTCCTATGAATGCTCATTTCGATTAAAAAGACATCTTCTCTTATAATGCAACACTACCACGGCCTTCGCATTGTTGCAAAGATACAAACGCCAGAAGAAACTCTTTCCCATAGCTTTAAGCTCCCCATTGAGCTCAAGTGATTAACAATAACCCCCTCCCTTGGGTGTATTCAACAATCCATAACGTGATGAAAAACTCAATCTCCATTTTCCCAAAGTCATCGCTTGTCATCGCTTCTTCATTATTCTTTCAGAACATAATGGATCCCAAAAGTAGGTCAACTTCGCCGAGTTTCATAAAAACATACGGATTTGCCCCTATAGAACCGTACATACGTACTCATCAAAACATACTCACATACAATCCTTAGTGATTGTACTATCCCCGGGTCGCTTTCAGCATTGATTTTGTCTTAGGGAGGATAGGAGAATGCATCTCGTCTCACCTACACGCAATATTTCCATCGCTTGCGATATCCTCTCGGTCTCGGGTCGAAGTAGATCGTTTCAATTGAAAGTCAATTAAAACACCATTACGGATTTTTATGGCTGACCACGTTCCAACAGGATTTCATACTAAAGTAATGCGGCTTACACAAGGGATTTATTGAGGTTAGACGGTTTAACCGCGCAAATACGCACTTTATATTCCACACGCCACGAGCTTGTACAGAGAAAGTCTGCAAACGTTTTTAATGCTTGTTTCCATTTTTAATGAAAACGACCGGAAGAAGAAGAATTGATGAAAGGTATATAGAAACCTATTTTTCGGGAAACAAAAAAAAATATATTTTCACCCAAAGATTATCTTTCAAATTTCAGTATCCTTTGGCGAACGATTGAATTGTTAAAAAAGAAAACATTTGGATTCTATCGCCGAATTATTGCGTTCAGCGGTGCATTCGTTGTTATTTTTTTTTTATTTTGATTTCCATTAAGCAAAAAGTCCTTTCATAAATTCTAAGATATCATTATAAATTCCTCGAGGGTTTTTCGTATACGCTTTCACGGAATAATTCAAAGGAAAACATTTGCATCATGTTTTGAATTCAGCAAAACACAGTTTGAATCATATGAATATATGTATATAGAATCTGTTTATATCCTAATTACAAGGACAACATTTTGTTCCTTCATTTAAATCAAATTAATTTATTTGAACATGCGGAATACCTCATCCGAATATTCGATAATCTTAAAATAAACGTCGCGAGCACGCAATGATTTACCAATGGATCTTAATTACGATTAATTTAATGGAAATTATTAAAATTGCAAAATATAATTATTATTGTTCTCTCTAAACGTACGCTTTGTCCTTGTAACCTTGTAATTTTCGTCAGATAAGTTAAAAAGTCCCCCGCGCCGTTTTCAGCCTAAAATATAAAATGCTAAAAAACCACCAAAGTATCATTTTGATGGCATACCATTTAAATGTATTTACTACGACCGTAATGTGCGAAAGTTCTTCGCTAAGTACGTGCCAAGGAAATATCCGGGGGGAGAAATTCAAAGTGAAACAACAAACGCCATTGGCGGCACTACGTCATGGGCGGCTTCGGGGGATCATATGAGCAATTAATTCAGGAAACGTTGTCGCATAGATTAAGTCGACTTTACAAACTTTTCCCATAGCGTGTCTTTAGCACGCGAAACGACTTTTGACTTCGAAATAAGCGTAAATCAAAATAAGACTACTATCATGATATCACGTAGTTTTAGCATCAACTTTTAGCTGATGAAGTCAAAGCGAAGGCCATTTGGAGCAGCACTCGTATGAGGTAGAAATTGTCGGTGGGTATGACGCGACAGTGTGTGTATAAAAAATTTTTTTTTTATTCTTTAGTTTACAAGTAATCACTTATCAGTGGAATATTGATGTATGTACGCATAATTTGCGCCATCTACTTTTCACCCCATTGGGTTTCGCATTGTTAAATCTTTTGCTTTGCAAACGGACAATATGTCGCGTTGATTATTTTTTTTTTGTCGTCTATACCATAACGATAACTGATAACATGCAGGTTTATCCACTGTATCCAAACATTACTTAAATCCAGAAAACATCAACGTTAAAAGCATTGCACAACACATCACTCTGTTCAACATTCAATGACCGACTTTCAATTTTGACTTTCAGCTTTAAATTTTAAATTTTTATACTAACTTTGCCATGAAGCTTACAACGCACAGAAGGAAGCACCTCCGACCATATAAAGTATATTTATTATTGATCAGTGTGACGAGAGAAATCGATTTAGCGATGTCCGTCTGTCTGTCTGTCCGTCTGTTGCAAGACAAACTAGTCCCTCAGTTTTG
The DNA here is from genome assembly GCA_949715475.1 of Microchrysa polita. NCBI lineage: Eukaryota > Metazoa > Arthropoda > Insecta > Diptera > Stratiomyidae > Microchrysa > Microchrysa polita. Next base: position 63,906,275 of record OX454420.1, read on the forward strand.
AAGCTATCGGGCTGAAATTTTGTGCACAAGTTTTTAGTGCACGCTGTATATATGTCGGAACGAATGGAATGGGACCATGGGGTCATGTGGCTGCCCCTGAAAATTCGGTTCTTCTAAGAAAAACTTTTTTTTATGTACCCATCTTAACCAAACTTCACCCAAGTGTGTTCCTAGTAAAGCCCCAAAACATATCTAGGAACGAATGGAATCGGAATATCACGTCATACAAACCAATCCCTGAAAATTAAGCTCTTATAAGAAAAACTTTTTCCTTTTTAATCCGACCTTAACCAAACTTTACCCAAATGTGTTTCCAGTAAAGCCTCAAAAAATATACAGGAACGCATGAAATCAGAACACTACGTCATAGGGCTGTCATACAAACCAACGCCTGCAAATTAGGTTCTTCTAAGAAAAATTTTTGTCTTTATGAATAAATCTTAACCAATCTTCACCCAAATGTGGTCCTAGTAAAGGCTCTCATACACAACAACCCCCACATATTAGGTTCTTGTAAGAAAAACTTTTACTTTTTGAATCTTAACAAAAATTCATCCAAGTGTGTTCCTGGATTAGACTCAACGCATCCAGGAACAGATGGAATCGGATCACGTCGTAGGACTGCGGTAGAAATTGTTAACGCAAGGGAAGCTTAAGTTTCATTCAAATGTGACGGGTATTCAAATTTCGACCGCTACCGAAATTAGCCTCGGTCTTGTTTCATTTTCAATAGTAAATTTTCAACTTTCAGTTTTACATTTTTTCATCTTCCATTTTCAATTTTAAATTATCCATTTCTCATTTTCAATTTTCCATTTTTTTCATTTTCCATTTTCTATATTCTATCTCAATTTTTTTCCGTTTTTAGGTTTTTAATTTTCTACTACAGTAGATATCGTTTATAACGACATCGAAGGGACCGACTAATTTACGTTGTTATAGCCGATCGTCGTTATATCCGCTCATATTGTTTATAACGACCGCCGTCGTTGTATACGATCATATTGTTTGTAGCGTCCTGTCGTCGTAATAAGCGATCATAGCAATATAAAGTCAAAGCCCATTTCAGACCACGAACTTTCGGTGGTCCTCTTTTAGAGTGTATGTATACGTTTGGCGACAAGGGTAGACACACTTGTGTGACACAGAAATGAATGAAGCTACTTCTCAATTGGTATTCTTAAAATAAGGATAAATGGAACAGCGGGCCTTTTCATTTAAAATTAGGAAAAGCTTCATTTTGTTCACGAAAATGGTCCAATCTGGAGACTTTGAATACATTATTGCATTTTCAAACATTGAAAAAAAAAAATACTACTCGGATACGCTTATGTTCTGCCTTTTTAGCATGGTGTTGTTTAAAGTATTTTTGGGGAAAAACAGTACAGGAGAACATTATAAATACAAATGAGGGCTTAAATGGAGAAGTTACACTGAAAAAATTATTTTTCCTATTATTAACGAATCACATTCGTTGACTTATTTTCATTGCCATAACGTAATTATTCGTTATGATAAGGTAGACGTTCATAAAGGTTTACGCCACATTTCGTCACATTAAAGAAATCTGATTCGTTTATATTTTGTTCGTCAATATCACGAATATTTACATTGACATGAAGAAAATATTCGTTCATTAGGTTAACAAAAACTTCTTTCATAAAATTAATGATTATTTTCCTTGTTGTAAATTTAATGTAAAATTTCGTTAAAATTGAGGAACATGTTGAAGAATCTTTACCTTACATTCAGGAAGTTTTCCTGGTTCAATGATACGTATATTTTTTATGATATCGATATTAACGAATTGTTCATAACATTAATGAAAGCTTTTCTTAACTCTGATAAATACATTACGTGTATCTTAGAAACCTTCAGCACGTATAGTCTGGTTGGTGTAGTAGGTAGGGTGCAGGTCTTCAAATCATAGGATCCCGGGATCGAATCCCACCGTAGGTGTAGGTCAGTTATGATGCTTTTCAGAGCAGAGCAGCAGTAAAAAAAATGTCGTCAACACTTATAGAGCTAGGTTTTCAATAATGGACTGCGTCAGTTTTTTTTTTAATAAAAAAAAGGTTCAATTCATATTTTCTATGTACATCAATACATAGCAGCAATGACCATAATAAAAAATGAAAATAATGAATGTTTCATATATACAATGAACTTTTTCATTGTATTTACGTCTTTTTTTCGTTCAGTGAAGTATAATGTTCTTCAATTTTAAGAAATCAAATCGTCAATCATACGAATTATTTAACGCAATACCAACGAAAGTTTTCATATAGAGTAAGAAATGTTTTCGTACTAGAAATTTTAACGAAACTAGTTTCATTGGCGTAACGAACTACTGTTTTGGAGGTTTTTTAATGTAGTTTTTCGTTAAATTGAAGTAGCTTTACATGCTATTTACGACGTCTTTTGTTTCAGTGTAGCGAATTGCCAAATTGTGTTTTTGTCTAAAGGTTTTTATTCCAACCTAATTGCAAGAACTTTTCTTAGACCCATCCTTAATCATTGTTTTAAACAAATCAACAAATTATCAACTAGGATTTGATTTCTCGTCGATAAAAAATTAAGCAGCGCCTGGATTTGTTGTAATCTCTACAGGGTTGCACTCGGGAACCAGACGAGTCTAAAAATGTTGTAAAAATTAAACAAATTTAAGTCTCAAAATATTTTATTAAGCATGCCAAAAAATTGTGCACTTTTCATCATTAAACTTTTAGAGTCATTTTCGGCAACTTCATTTTTCACCGCAATTCTTACGGTTTTACGGGCCTAAAAAATAAAGTCAGACCGGGTGAATCTTGTATCTCGATATATCCCTGTCGCAAAGCCATTTGCAAAAAACTAATTATGAGACGCTAATAGTGTGGAATGCTAACTGCTCCCTTATCTTGGACGATCGTTGGTATTGAATTGATGTGGATCCGCTAAGGTTAGGGCAGATTCCGAAAACGATGTTTAGTGATGAAACCGGGCAGGATTTTTTTTCATATGGGTGTTGTCTGATTATACTATTGCAAATAAAATTGCGTAACATGAATTTTCCATTTCTTACTACGTTTTAACAACCTTCATGTCAAGTGCGATTGCGATGTCGTGTCATTCCGACCTGCCAAAAACAAAAATTTTGGAACTTTTTTTTGCATATGTTCGCTCATATTCCGCATTGCATTTATTTTCAACTCAAACTTGATCAAGGCATGTCGGAACAGCTATCATTTCACATAAAAAAAACATGTGACGACCGTTCGTCGTTATATCCGATCATTTTGCCTCTCGGACTGAAAAAAATCAGTCATTATAACCGACTGGTCGCTATATCCATCAAAAATTGCACCGCACGAAGCTCTTAGGTCTCGGGACCTGGGATTTTCGTCGTTATAGCCGATGCGTCATTATACCCGATGTCGCTATAAACGATATCTACTGTACTTATCATTAGTTCATTTGAGGGTTTCGAAATCGGTTTACTCGCTTAAGTCTGACAGAGAAAAAAAAATCCTTCTATTGCATATATCTTTCCCGTTAATGCACCAATCGAAGATTTCGATCTGCTGAATATTTTGGTAAAAAAGGAAATTTTGGATAGTTACCTGGAACGCTGGAGCTCTGCGTCAATCGGTAAACCGTGTTTCGTCAAGTAATCTTACTTGTTCACGTCTCTTTATGTTTTGCAGTTGTTGATGATTTAATCCTATCCGCGGTTAAAAAATTTGAGTGCCTGATTTAAAATCGCATCTTAAAATACGATACTAAAGAAGGAACAAAGAAGAAGTACTTCTGTGTAGCATAATGTACAATTTCCTATCCTAGAGCTTCCATGTCTAAGAGAGTTGAGGTAGATACGTGCGACATCGCGCGTTGGTCGCCATCGCCAAAGACTCGAGTACGTTAATCTGTTCTGTACGTCAGAGTGGCGAAATCAACCATAAGACTGGATGAGCTTCCATTACATATCCGCAGAGGTAGGCGCTTCTCAAGAAGCAGTGCAGAAGTGTTTTTTTTTTTAATTGGTTTTCAAGGGCTTCCAGGGAATGATACGAAGTATTTCCACATTCCGGCTGGAAAGTTATTTGATGAGACCTTTGAGAGCGGTTAACAGTTTTCGAAAGATAATGGAATACTTCCACGAAAGCGCAATTATGAATGGGGAAGGACAGGAGCACTTGATTTTGCACCTTGTCACGTTGCCGGTACAGAGTATCCATTGCTCTCCAAAGCACAATCTTAATCATATACCCTAACTACTAAACGGGATTTTTAGGAATTATTCCATCGGGTTGGGTACTATACCTCGACTAGTTGAATCTGGTTTTTCAAAATCTCGACTAACAAATTCCCGACTTAGAACATATATATATGTATATGGACTGCATTATATATAATTTGTTGAAAAAATGACGAGGCTTTTAAAGTTAGTAGAGACAGATTGTTCCACGAACACTTGAGGAATTTAGGTGTTGTTGAGAAATTTAGGTGACACCCTTTTGAAAGAAATCATGATCGATTTGATCATCCATTCCATCAATAAACTTTGCCAAGATGGCAACTATCTTAAGTTTTTATGGCAGAAAAAAGTTGTGTAGCGTGGATTTCCAATTTTTAGGACGTTTTAAAAATAGTCAGGTTCCCGTGTATAACGGTGTTAGGTAATACATTGATACCATCAAAAGGACCTAAAGCAGGCGCCGGATATTAGAATCACATCGGTTCTTCGTATGTTATTTCTTTTAAGCGGCAGTTCTTTTAACTAATAACGATTCTAAATCAGCGGCTATTGTACTCTGTTTTAATTTCTTCTGGAAAAGGGCATTTGCACTCCTACGATAATTTTGGGATCTTTTTTTTGCATCAAACAAATCTAGTCCATGTTATTTGCAAGTTTATAATTTCTTATCAACAATTTTGTTGCACTTGTGTGCGATTTTAATTAAATTTTTGGGGGGGGGGGTGTGATAACGTCAAATGAATTAATGTCAACTGACGTAATTTCGTCGTAAAAAGGAAATAATGGCAATTAACATTAATTCCTTCCCAAGCAGCACAAAATAACCTTGGTTGGATATACAACCCGATTTTTGGTTATATTTTAGTTGAATATTCAACGATATGGGTTATTGTTACTAAAGTGAGCATTTTGTTGGAGTCTAAACTTAAATATTTGCTTCAAAATTAACTAGATGGTTTCATTTGAGACATTTTTTTCTCCCGAAAACCTTAATGTTTTCTTTGCAACATTATTGTTTATAATTTGACTCAATTGTTACACTTTGAACCATTTTGTCATAAAAGAACATAATTGTCACAAATACAACATGGTTTAAAGTATAACACAATTGTTAGAATTTGAACCGAAAGTATCTTTTTTATATTTGCAAATATATTGGATACAAAGCTTCCCAGCGCTAACTGAAACAAATGTCATAAAAGAGATTATCTTAAGAGAATTTTTGACATAAGAAAAAAAGAGAAATAAAATATGGCATGACTGAGAATCAATCTTGCGACCGCCATGTATGGCGCGTCAAGTACTTCAGATTTAGTGAACATGAGAAGTATTTCCCTTCTGGTGCAATGGTAATGGTGACAGACTAGCACGCAAGAGGACCAGGTTCGAATCCAGTTGTAAGCAAAAAGATAAAAAGGTAATTGTCTTGGATAAAAAGTTAAAAAATATAATATGTCTGAGACAAAAAGTGTCTAAGATTAAAATAAACTTGTCAATTCTGAAAAAGAAAAAGTGTAAATTTTTTTATTTTTTAGCATACGAAATTGTGGTTATATTCACAACGGTTTTACAACAATAATGTCTGAAAGACAACGATATTACAACAATAATGTTACGTTTAGAGCCAGGCAAAAACCTCTTTTTTACGGTTTGGCAAACGTTTTTAAAACGTTTTTACAACCATTATCCTAACAATATTGTCATATAACCATGGTTGTATTTCGGTTATATAACCGTTTTCCAACTCGTTTGTGCTACTTGGGTTTTGCCAAAGGGAATTAAAATCAGTTGACATTAATTCGCTTTTGAAAAACAAAATTCCCTCCCAGTGGATCGGCATATATTAAATATTTTCTGTTAGCACATCACGAAATGAACCTTTTAGGGCGTCTATGATGAATGGAGAATGCCTTATCCTTATAAAAAGCATGTTTCCTGTTGAATATTTTTTTTTTTTGAACAAAATGAAATTTCACAAAAATATTTTCATTGACGATTCAACTAGGTATTTGTCTACAAAAAGGACACAAAATGCTTGAGTTTGTTTCGGCTTCCTTTTGGTATATGCTCTCAAAATTTTCAATTTCAAGCAAGTTTTTAGATGGTTGCAGGGTTGCAACAATACTTCGCGCCCATTTTCCAAACAAATAATGCAACAATATTGTTTTCCACTATTTGATCAGGTTCTGAAACGTTCAAGGAAAGATCCCCTCCTCTTCGCCATCACAGTTATTTAGCTCCGTTTGTCCAGTATTCTCATTTAGCAAATTGTTTTGCCAAATAGAACGGAAACGGTTTCGTATTCGTTCTAAAATTGAAACTTAAAACTCAAAATTACCTTACAAGCCAATTTCAAAAATTGACTTTATTTCGCTTTGGGGGTTGACAGTATTTCGTTTTCAAAAACGAATTAATGTCAATTGACATTATTTCGCATTTCGGTGGGAAATAGTGGCAATTGACATTAATTCGCTTGACATTATCACCGCCCCCCCCCCCTCGAAATTTTTCATTAATTGGAATTCAATAAAAATAAGGCTAATGGTGAAAGGACTTTCTTTAAATTTAGCAAATACTAAGAAAATACAAATTTAAATTTATTTTCAATCAGTCGATTGTCGAGATTTCCGAAGTTATAATTGGTCGATATTGTCGAGATATTGTAAAGTCGAGGTTTTCAAAAATCGTGATTTAGAAATATTTTTTGGAAAGGGAAAAATCTCGACTTGGGCTTTCGAGATTTTAAAAGCCGAATTTGAGTACCCCTCTCGCACAATCAAAATTGGTTTTAGTCTATTTTTTCTATTTGCATCCCTGAATTAATATATTTTGACTGTTCTATTACTTGCGTGTATTTTAATAAACGCTTGCCGCGACTTTTATTTCGAATATGAAGCTATAACCTGCTCGGCTATCTATGAAAGGATACTGTCAAAGATGACCTCTGTGACTTATAACGCCATTATTTTCGAAGCCATTTATTCAGTTTCCAATTAGGACTACCAGAAAGATTGCCCGCGTTCTCAAAAGGCATAGAAAACTTATTTATATTCCAAATAGAAGCAAGAAACCAAAAAAAAAACATATCAATATTATCGCATACCAAGAGCAAAATCAAACAATCCTTGATATTTTTCTGTACACAAACTGCTCCTACCGTCCATTCTCCTTACAAACCTTGAACTTATAATGCAGAAGAGCGTAGAATGTTCCATGTATGTACATTGCCTAACGAATATGTTCTCTCAGTAAGGAACAAGAAAAAAATCGCCACGATCCTGTTGAACATAAAGCATGAATGCTAAATACAAATTCTGCAGGATAAATAAAAGCACACACGAGAGTGTATGTATAGGTACCTACATACTCGAGTAAGCAAAGGACCATACAGTAGACCAGCAACAGCAACGTGTTTATTCATTTCACTTCCCGTATCCCGGTCGATTTCATCTAATTCTATTCATTCTTCTTTTTACGTATAACCACGTGAGCTTCCACTCCTACAACCCATTCCTCAACTTTTACTGAAAGTTAACCACACATACGAGCCAAAGTGAATGAACAGAATTTTAAACATTCTCACCCCGGATGAAAGCGCAAGGCGTGTAGTAGTCAGTCGCCTTTAATGCGCGCTATTACTCTGCGGATTCGGGCATTAAATCCAGCATGGACATGGACATAGGATAGATCTATACATCAATGTTTTCCCCGGATTTAGCTCGTGGACACGGGTCAAAAAGAAGAACGATAGGCAGAGACATTAATCGCATCCCCGACTAGTTCATGTGAATATTTTCGGGCGGCTATTTTCGATGCTGAAATGACTAATTTCCTCAAAGGTATTCTCGGTTGAATGGTTCGAGGGTGGGTGCGATGATATTCTTATGGATGCCTCTGGGTTGATCGATATTAGCATATTCTGCCCGCAAGAATCGTTCTTCGTATATACTGAACGTACATATAGTCAGGCTTGTAGATCCACACTGAACCCTTTTTTATGTCCAGTTTTTGCCCTGGCCATTGAGAATTTATCTCGATAGAAAGTTTCTCGGTGTAGGTGTAGGTACAAAAGGATTTTCCGTTCACTATGCCAACTCGGTATAAATTGCAAACAATGAACTGATGTTCTTGCGAAATAAGCAAAGATAACATTATTGGTTTTCTCGAAATATTGTAGTTTATTGTCTCACAATGAAATTCAAAGCTCCATATCATTTCATTACGCAAAATGGCAAGGAATTGACTGAATATTATGTTCGGTAAATTGAAAGCAATCGGTTTTGAAGACGTTTTCATTAATAAATAGATTATTCCCGGGTATTGAGGGATTGATATGAATTTTGGTAGCGATTAACAAGGCATGTTTGATATTTTCATATCTGATCAGTAAGTTATTACGACGTATTCTATAGAATAAATTTCATATGAGTGAGGTTAAGGATAAAAACCTTGGAATTTCATATTATTTTCAATTGGATGCATTGTAAACTGGTATTGGAATGCTTTATTGACATCAAATGAGTACATCTATACTAATTTATCAAATAGCTTATTGCGAATGTTTGTGTTTATCTATCTATCTATTTATCGGTTTGGCTCAGAAACTACTGGACCGATCTTAAAAATTCTGTTTTCCAATGACTGCATCTGTAACGGAGACGAGAATAGGATAATTAGTTTTTCCACTTTCGACGTAGAAATACAGTAAATTTTGTTATGCTTAAAATTTTAGATACTCGCTTAAGTCTTTTCGGATTTTGCTTAATGACGCATTTTAGGTGGTTCGATTTTGACCAAATTAGGTGTACAGCTTAGTTGAGGCATGTGGATGTCATCCTTATACCACACCGTTATATATAGGTCCTGCTACAAGTGTGAAAATGGCAAAAGGACTCTTTCAATCATAAGGTGAAAGGAAGTCAAAAATTTATAGAAACGGATATCTTTGGATTTATAGTGAAGATATCAATACATATACTGGAATATCACTGAAGAAATTTGGTATCCTTTCACAATCGTTCCTTTAGGATATAAAGGATATTTTTAACAATCAAGTGGTTATCTAGGTAACTTGGGTGTCATATGACTGGAAATGTTGAGGCGTACGCAATAGAATAAATTTGCACGCAGTTCAAGTCGTTTAAAAACAGTTTGAACTCTTTCGAGAGACCAAGGGCGTTGATAGTAAGGAAGTAATATGTAAGTGAGATGGGTGTCATATGACTGGAAATGAAGGAATCGATCATTTTTAAATGAAATTGGATTCTTTAGAATGCATATCGGATCCGTTAAGGTGAGGAAAGGAAAACGCAATAATAATTAGGTTTTATGGTGTTGGTGGGGTATGTTGAAGCGTACACAGTAGACTATTTATGAGTTCTTTGGAAACAATTTGATTCCTTTTGAATGAGTGTAGCTACACGGGGAACAACATTTCGAGAACTAAACCGGTTTTTATATGAAAATTGAATCTTTTCTTGCCTTGCTCCTCACGAATCTCTTCTAAAAAAAACCGGTTTTCATCTTGTTCTTGTTCCGCGTGTAGACAGGCCCAACACGGGAGCAGAGAGATATTCTCAACGAAGAAGTGGTATCAAGTTGGCGTTAAGCTCGCCCTAGACTGTCTAATAGATTGTACAATCGTTTTGAATTTGAAGGTGTATGCGACAATCCAATCCAATTTTTTTATTGGGCGTGTAGAATATATGTATTGCCATGCAATTTTTCATACAATCTGTCTCTCTCGAATAAAAAAATATTAAAAAATCCGAAAGAAAAAAAATCAATATCAATTTTGATCTAGTGGAAAGGTCTGCGGTTTCATTTCTACAGATGAGGGGGGGGGGCACCAGGATAAGCAGACCTTGTAAGGGGAGCACGAACTGAAAAAAATTGGGATATAGATAGTGTGGTATCTACTATCAATCTGTTGGGTACAGTACCTAAGGGGCGGCAATTTTCGCTCTTGCTCGTGGTGGCAAAAGTCCTAGAGCGGGCGCTGGTTTTCAGTTGCTGATTTTTTCAGATAAACCGGTGGTCATTCTTCATGTTGTGGCTCTGGCGGGCATTCTCCATCGAAAGTAGCAGTTGATGCCCATCTTCCATCGCCACAAAATATATAATTTTCGCTATGTTGTGTTGTGTGGATCGTGAGACTGTAATTTGAGATTGTATGGGCGTCAGATCGATTGTATGCAATCGATTACAGTCTGTGTGTGACCATAAACTCCTATAAGCTATTAACCTTTTTACCCTTTTTAATAAAAAAGTTCGGTAAGTACTATTTCATATGCTTTTTCAAATATGTCTGGGAATTTACTCTATTCACTTTTAGCTATTTAGAAATGCCAAAAGCAAAGAAAAGCGTATACTGTCCAGATCTTCCTTGAAATGACGGCAAATTACATTAAAAGAAGCGAGACACCTGAAGAACACGCAAACCGTGTAGAAAATGTGAGGTTAAGGAGTTTGCAAGCTCCACAAACTGCGCTTGGGCATAACTTAGCATTCAACTACCGCCCGGTTTTTAACTATAAGAAACATCCACTATTTTCTATGGGTTCCATGGACGCAATTTGTAATCATTGCAATACGAAGAAGTGGTCGAACGAGGCGAAAGGAATGTACTGCAACATGTGCTGCATGTGGACATGGGTGAACCTCCATAAATCATTAGAGAATTGTTGACTTGGTGTACATCAGGCGTAAAACCACTTCATAAAAAACGTAACGAAATACAACGGCTGAATTGCTATGACGTTGTTCGGAGGTAATTTCATGTCAACTAAGCGAACAACGCGAGCTGTCAGAGTCAGTACAAATTAGAAAAATTTATATAATTGGTCTGAACAAATAAAATAAATAATTGTTTTTGTAATATACATAAATATGAAATATGAAATTATCAGGTTCGCACCCTGATTCATTGAGACATGCCTATATACATATACCTTTTTTCCTTCAAGTTAACACATTTACGGACCGAATGGACAAATTTGCGAGTGAAATTGACGATTTTACGAATCAAGTTAACAAATTTGCGAAACAAATGAACATTTTTTCGAGTCAAATAAATAATTTTGTCGATGGAAAAAATGCTTTATTGAATGATTTTAACAATTTTGCGAATCAAGATAACAAATTTACGGATCAAATGAAAATATTTTCGGAACAATTAAGCACATATGCGAATGAAGGAAACATATTGTTTTGAATGTAGTTAGCAACTTTACAGACCAAATTGACAAATTCGCGAATTAAATTAATAATGTTTCGAACCTAGTAAGTATAATCGTTAATCATCATATTTTTAATTCATCAATCAAACTTCGATTAATGAAACTCGCTTCCGGCTGCGGCAACTGGCAGTTGCATCATTATATCTAGTACAAAGTTTGTACAATCCGTAGAAGTTACTGTTTGCACTCCTTGAGCAATCAAGTCAGTTAAAACATGATCTCGTGTAAGATAACCAAGTTCTAGACGTACAAATCTTTTACTTTAGCGAACACTTTTTCAATAGGGTTGAGCATCCGCGAATACGGCGGGAGATTTATTTATTTATTTATTCAAGATACCCAAACAGGAAAATATAATCCATAAACGGTAGAATTTAACAAATACACGAGCTCGAGTCGTAGTGCTTATTATTCGCGGAAGAAATGTAAGCCTTGTTGCTGCAATGTCTAATGAAGAAGTTTTCCATATTCTTGCACACTCAACATGCAATGCACAAAAATTCTGCACATTTTTAACCCTTCTGTCGGCACAAAGGTCTGGCCAGACCTTTGGCACTATATTTTGGTCAGAAAAGTATAGAAGATTAAATCGCAGGGACTTCATATTTCCTGATATCCTGGAATAATTGTTTAAGAGCATTTTGCAAAAATTTAAAAAAATCGGTTGAAGTTTTAAGTATGTTTTTGATGATTTTCAATTTATAGTGCTTTTTGATACCCCATAGGTCTGGCCAGACCTATAGTTTTCCCCCCATTCTTCTTTTGAGGTAAAAAGTGCAAATATGAAATTCTCCAAAAATGATCCTATTTATGATGTAACAATGTTATTAAAATTCAATTTGTATACTATAAACGATAAAAATTTCTCAGATTTTTCTTTGAAAAGCCGTTAAGTTCGGGAAATAAGTATGCCTAATTTCATCACGTTTCATGACATCACCTAATCAACTGAGATTTGATTCAATGAAATTCAAGCCAATTTGATTTCCTTTGTAATAGTTAGGACTAAGTATGAGAGACTTACGAACGTCTTTCTAAATAGATATGATCAAGAAATTTGCGAAAAATTTAGAATTAAATGATTTTCGCGCTTGAAAATTCCCTATTTCTTTCCATCTGCTTCCCTAAATCTGCAGGCTAATATCGAGGTAAAATCTACTAACAAAGCGCCAAATTATTGCCCAAAGATATTGGTATTGAAAAATGCGAACAAACTTTCTACTACGCCATGAAAATAGAGAAGCAAAAAAAGATGAAAATAAGGGAAAACATGTTTACAATAATACCACCCCAAAATATGTCCCACTTAAAAACGTTACTAGTGTATCTACAAAAATTATTTTAATACTTTTATTGTTTAAAAATGGAATTGGCCATTTTATCCCATTAGATTTAGTCAATGGGAAAATCCCATTATTGGGTTAATAGGATACCATTAATTCAATGGGATGGAACATCATTAAAATAATTAGATCGAACTATTAAATCAATGTGATATTATACTATTAATGTTATACGATATCCTATTAATGCAATCATGTTATCCTATTGCCTCAATAAAAGGACATCCCATTAAATTAATATGATTTTCCCATTGAAATTATAGTTTATCCTATATTAATAATGGGGCATCCTATTAAAACAATATTTTTTTCTTATTGGGACAATAGTTATTTCCTATAAATTTTATAGGATGTCCCTTTGAAAATACCGTTACCTCAATAACAGGACATATTTTTGTCCATCACTACAAAATACAAAATTGTATATAAATACACGGGAGTATGAATATGAAAATCATAATTAAGTCCCGAATTCGTATCTATTTCAAATTTCCGAAATAGTTGCGAATTTCAGCGAAAATTGCTGTTTTAAAAAATAAATGCGAAATCCACCCATTTGTACTTTTTCCACGAAAAAGTTAATTTTCTTTCAAAAAATCAGTTAAGACTGATAAGAGAAAATAAATTCAATCTCAGATTGATTTTTGCATTATTTTTGCAAAATTTCCAATATTCAGAATTTTTTTATGAGAAATTTCATTATTTTGCGAATTATCCGTACCTCTAATCATAATGCATAAGCATACGTTTTAAAATATTGGCAACTAACAATGTAAATCTGAATCATTCTTATTAGATAATCCCATTAGTCTAAAATGTACGTCCTATTAGAAATTCAATGGTTTATAATCTCATTAAACTAATAGGATAAAACTATTAACTTGTTTAAAATAGCCGAGGCGAAAAGTTAATAGGAGTCCCATTAACAGGTTATGGGATGTTTTTCTCTGGGTGTTGCTACTACATATTCGACAAGTGCGGGGGAATGGTAAGGCTTCGGTACCAGACTTTGCTACTACATAGTGAGCAACTCTAAAATAATATTTTTAAGTAACAAAACCGTAGCCGTGTAATTTCATTGTACTTTTGAAGGATTTGCTACTTTATAGTGAAATTTAAAACAATGCAGTAGCTACTCTTACTTCAAAGTCCTATTGGCAACTTTAAAGTACCATTTGGAGCTGTCAAATGCTTGTCACCATATTTTCCAAGGTTTTACAAACTCACTTTTTACATAGGTTCGAAACATTGTTAATTTGATTCGCGAATTTGTCAATTTGGTCTGTAAAGTTGCTAACTACATTCAAAACAATGTTTACTTCATTCGCATATGTGCTTAATTGTTCCGAAAATATTTTCATTTGATCCGTAAATTTGTTAAATCGATTCGCAAAATTGTTAAAATCATCCAATAAAGCATTTTTTTCATCGACAAAATTAGTTATTTGACTCGAAAAAAAGTTCATTTGTTTCGCAAATCAGTTAACTTGATTCGTAAAATCGTCAATTTCTCTCTCAAATTTGTCCATTGGGTCCGTAAATGTGTTAACTTGAAGGAAAAAAGGTATATGTATATTGTTCATTCGCTCAATAACTCCCGAAAAAAGGAGGCAAGCGCTTTGAAATTTGTGTCGAATGTTTGTACATATTGGTATGTATAAATTTGGATAGTATACGTATTGAAAAGGGATCAAATCGGGCCACAGCTTCTCTTGCCCCTAAACCCTCCTCTTTACTAAAGAAATCCTCTTAGTACCTTAATTTGGCCTTACTTGCGACAGTTGTGACATATTCTTAATGTTGATGAAAGTTCGAGAATGTCTGATCAAAATATCACCTCCCTTACAAAGGTGTAATCAGCAATTTTTATGTTTTCGGATAAACGGTTTTGTTTAATACTGGAAAGTAAAGAGATCGACGATTAATTATCGACCCCCTGTCTCTCCTTTAAATATTTTAGAATGAATTGAAATCTCCTTCTCCTTTAAATAGATTATTTCGAATTACATCATCGGTATGGGTATATTAGAACTCGATCTGTTTTTTTCTGAAGACCGTTTTCGGTATTTTACGCAATCACGCACACGCATGACTATATGCCAAACTTGGTCAACTACGAAAAAGAAACCGATCGAATTCAAATTTGTCAATTGGATTTCCACAAGTGCTATACGACAATAATCCACTTCGATACGAAGTGTCTGCTCTTTAAAATTGATTTTCCATTCTATAGAGTTGAAAATGGACTTGAAAACTTATCGTTGCATAGTTGATAAATGTGTTAATCCAACATTCAATCCGTCTTTTTAGTGGTGGCTCTCATCCGATGGTACATACATATATGCAATCAAGTATCGTTGTGAATAATACATAATTTGTATGTGTAACTGTAGGCACGCTGTTCAATATTAATAAAGAGATCGACTCTCTGCAGCTTTTCCATGGAATTTTGAACTTCCCATTATTATTGTCGTTTTGTCGTTGTCACTGCTGCAACATGCTGACCGAAGCTGACAAAGTTGAGAGGGACACAGATCCTTTTTGCGGTCAAAAATGATAGATTGGAATTAATTCTGCATCTGGTTTTATATATGCTCGTATCGTTGTGATTCACTACATATGAAAATGATGTTGCCATAACATTTTGTGCACAATTTTAATTATGTAGTTGTATTTCTCTCGAAGGGGTTTTGTATTATGTATTTTTTTTTAATATGAGGATCCTGTTTATCGTGTATTTGTATTCGACAAATTGATTTCACAACGACAGCATGCGAGTGAAGGCTTTTATTCCCTGATTTTAAATGAAATAATTAAAAATTTATTAACTCTTTTCGAAACTGTGAGGAGTAATTACAATTGGAAAATTCGACGAACTCGAAAATAATAAATATTTGGTTTTATTTAATATTACATAGTTATAAGTAGTGGCTGCGTTCCACCATGTTTACACGTGTTTCAATATTTGGTTCTGAATTTTCCTTTGATAATTTACAAATATTAAAAATATTGGATGTCCTCCATACACCAACAAACATATTTTTAGCACCCGCAGTAACCAACTTAAAATTTAGGGAAATCTTAAATTTAAGTTTAAATCGCAAGGACAACTTTTGGAGTTTTAAACAAAATATTAAAACATCCACATAAAACTCTGTCAATGACAATTTACTTATTTTGGTTCAATTTTTAACGCTGGATTTGTTTTGGTTTTGCTTGGACTTCTATGGCTTATCCCTATGCCATCCATTCCTAGGTATGTTTGGAGGCTTTACTAGGAACACACTTGGTTAAAGTTTGGCTAGAATTGGTACATATAATGATGAAGTTTTTCTTAGAAGAACCTACCTTTCAGGGGCAGCCCCATGACCCCATGATCCGATTATATTCGACATATAATACAGCGTACACTAAAAAGAACCTTGAGTACAAAATTTCAGCCCGTTATCTTTAAAACTAAGGGACTAGTTTGCGTTGCAACAGACGGACAGACAGACAGACGGACATCGCTCAATTGATTTCTCTCATCACACTGATCAATAATATATATACTTTACATAGTCAGAGGTGCTTCCTTCTGTGCGTTGGAAACTTCATGACAAAGTTAATATACCCTTTCACATAGTTACGGGTAAAAAAATATCCTATACCCTCACTGTAGGAGAAAAAAGCATTGTGTTTGTTGTTTGATTGCTATATGAGTTTACGGTACTTTAGATAAAGTTGATAGTCATGTAAATTGCCATTAAATGCACTTTCTGTAGATATAACTTTAATAGTTGTAAGTTTCATACTTTTTGGGAAAATTGGGTTAGAGTTCGAAAGTTGCGGGTGGCCCGTTACTTTTGCCGCCGAGTGTAGATTCTGCCAGCTTTTAAATACTAGGATTGCAGAAATTTAAAACATATTTTTCAACTGGGAAGTCATCAGCGATCGAATAAGGCTAAAATAATTGACGAACACTTTTAACAGAAATTCAAAAAATCCATAGGAATCGCAAAATCTCGCACATTTTCGTCATTCTTTCTCAATGTATATATTTCATAATTTAATTATTTATTTGGAAAAATATTGCATGATTGCAAGGCGGTGCCGGATTATCCTAAAGGCACATAAGGTACGTACCTAGAGTCCCCGCACTCACAGAGACCCCGCTCTAAAACTGACAGTGACCCCGTGAGATTTTTTTTATATAATAAATAAAAGTCTTTTGTTCCCTGATAAACTCTCGCAAGGAAAAAGGAAAGTAAAACATACTAAACCGATAAGGTATGATACCCTTTTCGTGATAGTGGCATAATTTTATCCTTTCTGCATTGCCACCTTGAGAATAGTAAAAAATTTCTGTCCAAGTGTATAGCAAGTTGTAAACTGATTTTAGCTACATAAAATTGGGTATGTGTAGGTATACTTGAATGTGAAATAGTTTCTACGACAACTATACATATGATATAGATGTCCAATTAAGCCCAAAATATTTTCAACATCATGATTTTCACAAGGAGCGTTTAATTTAAATCTACAACAATAATTGAGATTTTTCGGCAATTTAAATTGGTAATCGCGAAAATATTGTTTGGAAAATTTTACATTTGAATTTTAATGAAGTACCATTGAGGATGATCCTTTTCGCCTTTTAACGATAAGTGGCACCTGCCCCTGTTTTCGCCTTTACTCGTTATTATATCTAACTCTTTTTAGACCCATGGCTCGTCTATAATTAGTGCCAGAAAGGGTCAAATTTCTCACCAAATTAAATGAATGATGTTAAGTTCCGTAATCTTCTCAGAGACACCTTTGTGTTACATTCCTTTATTTTAACTGTTAGGCATTCCGTTCGACAAAAATCTTATAAATGTTACATT
This sequence comes from Microchrysa polita, assembly GCA_949715475.1. Taxonomy (NCBI): domain Eukaryota; kingdom Metazoa; phylum Arthropoda; class Insecta; order Diptera; family Stratiomyidae; genus Microchrysa; species Microchrysa polita. The sequence goes on from OX454420.1 coordinate 63,923,958, forward strand.
TAAGTCATGAAATAACTAAAAACAGACAATAGAGAGGATTAAAAACGAAAAACGTCCTGTAATGAAGCAAAGTCGACTAAACGCCATAAGTTTAATTAATATTGGAAGTGACATTGCCATTCAGGCGGCGGCCAAGGCCAGACGTCGGGCTATCGTGCCACATTGATGATGATGACATTGCCATACCATTAAATTTCAGAGATGTAATTTCCAAGTGTTAAACTAAAAAAAAACAAGAAAATTCAATGTTTCATTTAATGAATTTTTGTACTACAATATATACTTTAAATATTTTGGGTAGGATACCATATCCCGCCCATCATATTCCCGTTTTTCAAAATCCCGACATTCATAAAAATCCGGCTCAATTTAAATCCCGCCTAATTAAAATGCCGCCAACTTAATACCCTGCTATTTCAATAACCTTTAGTTCAAAATATCGCTTTTTAATATCCCGTCATAGGGGTAAGTACACCATGAAAAATCGCAATTGCGATTTATGAAAGAATACTTACCCTCTATGACGGGATATTAAAAAGCGCCACCGCATGTACCGTTAAAAAAATGAGTCTCCTCGCATGGGCATACTTAAATCTCGGAAACCCACGAGCCAGATGACTTAATTTAAAAATTGGTGGTCTGGTCTTTCGGTAGTCGAGTCTTAAATGACACTGTATGACCGACAGTCTTGTTCAGTAGGTGCTCAATTATCATCTTGATCGAAAAAATAAACAAATATTCCGACGCAAAGTTTAAGAGTTTTATTAGAAGACAGTTCACAAAAAAGGGGCCCTCAATTGTCTTATGCCTAGAGGCCCCAAAGAGTCTTAATCCGGCACTTTGCAAGGCCATGTCTCGCGATTAAATTACAGCTCTTAGGAATTCTCGTCCGCTTTATCAGACGCTGAGTATTTCATTTTAATTAAGTTCCTTCAAAACTTATTCACATTTTGATCACCAAAACGAAATTGAAATGGAACCAAATATCAAACTGAGCTCATTCCTTTCCGGGTATAAGCGAATCTCTCCTTCAGCATCCTGTTAACAAACATCATTGCCATATAAAAACCTCAATGGTCGATTGTTGATGTTCAACCTTAATTGCTAGCAAATATTTATGTCTTCATCTTATAAAATGGTCGTAACACAAATAAATCGACAAAACGAAATGAGAATACAAATGTCTTCGACATCATCAAATGGACTTATTTTCCATTCATTCAAACTCCATTTGTTGCATTAAATGGGAACCATACTGTGTAATGGAATTGGCCAAGAGTCTCGTCCAATTCTCTTTAGTTCAGTGGAATTTTATGTTTATGAGGTCCAAGATATGAGACCAACAACTCCCTCTGGCATATACTCATATACGTTCAACGAAATCTCTCTGGACGCGGTATTATACCCGTATACCGCACCACACTCCACATCATGCTCTGAATAGTTTATATGCATATAAATGTTGGCCACTATTAACATCAGCCGCAATGTTTTGGCATAATGTTCATATACTGATTATTATCCACACATTATTCTTGTCCGTTTTCCATATTATACTACTGAAACCCTTACATTCATTTACATACGAAATTTAATGAGTTTCGGGCTTGTTTTTGGGGCTTTCTTGGTATATAGTTAATCAACTTTTTTTTGGTCCTTTTTGAAGGAAAATTAATCCAGTTACATATACATATATAATATTTTTGTAAATATATATATTAATAAGTTTTAGTTGTAAAAAGGGTTTTCACTCCAGAGAATTTTACCTCTCGGTGGTATACACCTTTTTACCGTCCAGTAATTGCATTCGCCCACACTGGCATCGTACATCACATCATCCAACACGGATCGCGCAACCTAAAAGAAATTATTATCCCCACTAGAGGTCATGGTAACACAAGCCACCACCATCAAGCTTATTTTCTTTCTAATCTAATAATACTGGCATCCGGGCACTCTAGAAGGCATCACTTTGAAATTTATAGTGGAATAACGTCTTTAATTTGATAAAAGCGGGATTATTATAATTTAAAAAAATTGTTGCTAATTGCTAATATCCCTTTTCAGATTATCTACTTCATGGAAAATATGCTTGAATAAAATTGTGTCCCTTGAATCAAAAATCGTACCTATAGAAATTTAGCGTTTCCTTCCCTATTATAATAAGATTTTATTGTCTTTTGATATAAGATGGTATTAGGACATTTCAAGGACGACTTATTTCCGACTTTATAACAAATGTATATATATTTCTGATTTTTAATATCTTTTCTTTTCTAATATGTTTAGTATTGTTAACGAACTTGACATTTACTGTCCAGGACTTTAGTGCACAACAAATGTCATTGAATAAACTCGCTTTCTTATTAAAATGGCAAATCTGAAGGCAGATGGTCTTTTCGTTGGGTGGCAATTTATTCAATGTACTTTTATTTGGATTCTCCTTAATTGTAATTTGATAACTCTGTCTGGTTTTTAACGTTAAATAAAAATAAGCAGAAACCAACACCGCGCCGGCCGTAACCTGATAGATAAAATAGGCTTTACCTATGGCCCATGAGTAGCTACAATTTGTAGAAGAATATGCCTCCTATAAATAACTTACCACGCTACAGAGCAAGTATGTATGTAGATTTGCAGTTTTCTGCATTTTATTTTTACAAACTTTTCCCTTTTTTCCCTTATTAAAATTTTTCTCTTTATACGAAAAACTCAATCTAAAAATTATACACGAAAACTTTTTTTTTGTTCAGATTCCATTGAATTTTCATTTGACCATTCAGAAAAGCATAATAAAAATCGAAGACAGCTCACTACAAAAAGAAGTCTCCTTTGTTCCAAATAGTTTTCCCACTTTTTTCTCTTTTACACACACATAACGAAGTCATTTTGATTTGCATCTACGTGCTAAGCATATCTAAATTCACTCCGTTGCTTGACAGTGTTCCATATAAGTACATTACACGTTCAGTATAGGATCAAATGCTAGAAAAATGAATTTATTGTTGAGGAAAAGTTGTCCTTTCCTCAGGATATTTTAAAATTCTGTAAAATAGCACAGTAGATGGGATAAAAGTGAATTTCCGGATGGGTTAGTGACATTGTTCAGCTTAAAAGTATAATGGCTATGAGATTGCACATACAAAAAAAAGCAACGAGAATACCACCGTTACTAGGATTAGGAAATGGATATGGTCGTTTACCACGTGTGTATATTTAGCAATTCAAGGTGTTTTTTCAACGCTCGAGAGACGGTATGGATAACGATCCCAGCTCCAGAAAGAGCCATTAGTGTCTGTCTATACGTTTTACGATTATAGAGTCATTTGTGAACATATTCATGTCGATGAAGGGATTTATTGAATTGGGTTTAAGGACTTTCCGTTTAGACTTGATTACGTGAAAGCAATTACTTATTGTATTTATTGAAAGAAGAGTTAACTTATTTGGGTTGAGATTACCTTACTTTGTTATTATCATCCATTAAAGATTTAAGTCCGTTTGCCTATGGGTGGGATCCTATTTAACGGATAGGACTCAGTTGGTGAAGTTAAATGGCTATATATCCCGCTCTTTTATAAAGTGTTCGTTAGTTCAGAGTCAGTCAGAGTTCCGCAAGGAAGCCATTTAGGACCACTTCGTAAATGATATCATCCACAATTTTAAATTCGTACGTGTATGGCAGTATGCCGATGATATGAAAATCGGTATTAGAAAACGCAACATAAATGACTGTCTTAATGTAATGTTATATTGTGTGGAATCCGTTCTACATATGGCTCACTTCGAGCGTATAAAAAGAAATCAACACAATTTTACACAGTTCGCTATGTATCAAATTGGCTGGCGCTTCAAGCCAGAAAATACAATGTTCCTTATTGAGTTTACAAGCTTTATATTAAAGAAGAACATTCTATTTTTAAGAGACCTGTTTTGCTCTCATCTTGTTTGTGAAGATACATTAAACAACTTTCAAGTCAGAAATATTCTATTCCTCCCAATTTACGGCGGAACAATCTTCTTGTCCAGCCTTATCATAGAGTAAACTATGAATTCTTCAGATTGACTGGCTGTGCATCTAACCTTAGTCGTAGCTCTGTAACGGTTTACTTGCTGGATGACTTGCAAGATCCAAGGGTATTTCTAGGGGGTGGAGAGTATTGCCGTACAGGCTTGCGGATCCAATTCTCCTCAGCTCTGACTACGACGCGTGCTGGTGCCCTAGCTCAGCTACCGGGAATGTGGGTGGTGTAATTGGTAGGTGTAGTCAAGCTGCCCCGCAACCGTTGAAAAATTATGACGCGTCATTCGATCCTGAAAGGAAAAAAAAAGAGAAGAATTCTAAAGAAAAGAAAATTGCCTGCCATCCGACAACACCGAACACACCTGAAAAGAAAACATAGGCCTTTATACGCCTTTTTCCGTCGTTTTGTAGAACAGGACGGGCCAGGAAAGAGGACGGGAAGCAAACGATTTTGAATTAAAGCTTCATCATTTTATTACCGAGAATTATAAACTCAACTTACACAACTCACAAGTGAATCCAAACATATGGATGTGTAGTTTCAAAAAGAAAACTTATCTGTAACTTTATTACTCTTACGAATAATGAATTGACGGAGCTTAAACCGAACGAAAGTAGAATTCGTTTTTTTTTTATGTTGTTAACTGATTTTTCACCACTTTGTCACCCCTTTCCCCTTAACCCATTACGCAATTAAGTGTAACTTTTTACTGCGTATATTTGGCAGAGTATTCAATAATTTGGCATCAAACATTTCTTTTTCTGTATGTTTGGGTTTTAAGCTATCTGTACTATACTATTATGTACGTTTTACACTAAGACTCTTCACAGAAAGCATTTCTCACTCCGCACCGGCGCGACAGCGGATTATAATTCGCACCGAATTTTCTGCCGCGGCAAAATTGTAACAAACTCCGTTGTCTAGAGATGTTAACAGTATCGCAAATATTCGCCAGTTTAGTAGCGTCTATTTCATAGCGAATATTCGTTGCTTAATGTCATTTTACTCCAAAATTTTTTCAACATCAAGAATTTCTTAAAAGTTGAAATCGTTGTTCGCGAAAATACCCCGCAGGGGGGTCGGTGTCCCTGCGAATTCAGCCAAAAAGGCTGTATGTAGTGGGACAACGATCTTTGGTGAACTGTGACACCACGTACCTGAGCAGCGCAGGGAGGCCCCTGGTACAGTTGATACGCCATGGCGAGGATCTGTACAAAGACCATTCGGGCGATGACGTTCCCGAGCTCCCTAGTCATGTACGGGTGGCTCTTGGCATGACCTACCTCCTCCCACAACTTACGGGAGGGAAGTCACTAAAGGCCGAGCACGTAAACGGTGTTCCCTGCTGGGGGGTTCACCGTTACGGTTAATCGTGTGAGCCTCGGAGCTGGCGGCTTCGCATAACCCGAGCCTCGAAGGGGCTAGTCAGGGAGAATGGCGTTGGTGGAAGATGCATTCGCGCCTATATCTGACTAGTTTGTGGATTGATGACCACACCGCCCGAATCGCATTGCTGACTAGTAAACTGAAGGGGCCGCCCGGATGTGAAAAGCAGCCCTACGAGTCTGCACAGGCTCGTAGTCACAGGTTCAACGAGCCTGGGAGATGCACATCTGAATATGTACGTGAGGCTTAACCAATAGGGGGCCGAAGGAAGATCACACCTGCTATATAGAGAAGTCTTTAGCGAATAGTGTACCACGGGGATGGGTGTGCCCAGGGGACCATGGTCCTTGCTCATCAAGGTGTTGGACTCGGCTGTAGGTTGTTACCCGAGAGATCGAGCTGGTGATGCAACCCCGGGGTTGGGTTCCTGAAGGTGAGTGCATTCGCCGGATGGAGAAATCCCCCTCTGACAAAACGACCTTGTCAGTAAACACCGAAGGCTCAAACAGTGTGAAGGACCGGGAGATAAGGCCAAAAGGCTAGGTGCTCCCCTGACGGTATACCCGTAGATGGTAAACTTGTTCGCGAAAATATTGTTTGGCAAAATTTAGAGTAGTCTGGCTGCTGTAATGGTTAGTGCGTGCACCTTCAGTGCACAGGGTCATGGGTTCGGGACTCACCGTGAACGAATTCAGTTTATGGTGTTTTTCGAACTCACCCCACCCCGAACTATGATTTCACTCAGATGTTAAACGAGTACCGTTTTAAATTCTGTTTTTGCTTGATTCTACAGGATCGCATCTCCTACCGAAACATGCCGAGAAGCCTCTTATCTCACATCCACAGCCTCCATAGAAAGAAACATTATCCGACAGTCGCCTGGAGACATTTAGTGATACATGCTTTTCCACTTCCTTAAAATAGGAGCCCAAGCTCTTAAGATGTTTTCCTCTCCCAAATAGGAGCCCAAGCGCTTCAGATGCTCCTCTATTCTCTTTATTCAACTGATAGTCCGATCTCTTTAGATGCCCAAACCAGCTACTTCTCTACGCTTCTACCAGAATATTATAGAATATAACGAAATCTCACAGTAAAGCTTATAATGTCTTAAGTAAGATATTATGATCTATTCTAGCCATGGAGAAATCGGTATATACCTATACCACATCAACCTGCATTCCCTGCTCTATACCATCAGCAATAAATTTAGTGAAAGATACCAAATTTGTTGTACATAGTTGATTTTCATAAAAAAAGTATTTTTTAGAAGAACCTAATTTTGGGGGGTTAAGTTTGTATTGCATCCCCACGACCCCATAATCCCATTTCATTTATTTTCACGTTTGTTATGTGGCATCAATAGAAATATAATTTTTAATTAAACGTCTTTCTGAGAAGAGCTTAATGTGGGGAGTTAGATTTGTATGACAGCCCCATGACCCCATGGTCCGATTTGGTACATTTTTACATATATTTTGTGATATCACTAGAAACATATTTGTGCGAAATTTGATTGAAATCGATTAGAAAATAAAAAAGTTTTTCTTAGAAGAACCTAACTTGTGGGACTAGGTTTGTATGGCAGCCCCACGACCCCCTTGTCGGATTTTAGCGATTCAAACATACAAACTTCCTGTAACAAAAAGAAGCATGTGTGCAAAATTTCAGCTCCATAGCTTTCAAACTGGCCGAGCAAAACGCGTCGCAACAGACGGACAGGCAGACAGACGGACATCGCCCAATCGACTCCTCTCGTCATGCTGATCATATAACCATATACTTATTTTATATGGTCGGAGATGCTTCCTTCAATGCGTTACAAACTTCATGACAAAGTTAATATACCCTTTTTGCTTAATAAGCAAAGGGTATAACGTGACCGTGGCTAATTTCGGGCGCAGCCGAAATTTGAATGCCCGTCACATTTTAATGAAACTTAACCTTTTTTTTGCGTTAACAATTTCTACCGCACCCCTATGACGTCTTCCAATTCCATCTGTTCCTGGATGCGTTGAAGCTAATCCAGGAACACACTTGGATGAATGTTGGATAAGATACAAAAAGGAAAAAAAGTACATAATGGAAAAAGTTTTTCTTAGAAGAACCTAATTCTCAATGGCAGCCCCATGACCCCCTGGTCCGATTCCATTCGTCAAAATGCCAAACGTCGAGAATGAGCCGCATGATTGTCGACCCTGAACCAGCATCACACCAGACCATCATTCGCCGCGTAGAACAACTAGTTTTGGAGGACATAAGCATGAATGTTCGAGATATTTCGGCTGAACACGGTATTGGTAGTGTCGAGTCTCTTATCCACGAACACCTTCAATATCGCAAAATAGCGGCGCGATGGGTTCCCAAACTGTTTATGTTCTTCTTTAGCTTCTCCAGGATAATGCGCATCATCATACCGCGCGAGTCCAGCTCGCTACAATATCGGAATTGGGGTGGGAGGTACTGGAACACTCCCCCAACAGTCCGGATATATTACTCTGAGACTACCATATGTTTGGACCACTGAAAGAAGCCCTCGGTGGTTACAAATTCAACAACGACTACGAGGTAGAGGAGTTTGTGCTCATATATGTGTTCGAGTTGCCCAAGAAATTTTTCGATACCGGCATCAAAAAGCTCCCGGAGAAATGGAAAAAAAATATATAACTAATGAGGGGGAGTACCTAGAAAAACAGTAAATTTTTCTAATTTATTTCTATAATAAATAAACGTGTCAGAGCATTTGTCTCGATCATATTTGAGCCGCCTGCGTATATGTACTTTTCAGATAGTTGGAGATGCTTCCTTTAATGCGTTATTGAAGGGTATAAAAACTTTACAAAAATAAAATTTTGATTTTTCATACATTTCCAGTTCAGAAGACACATGCGACAATATTTTCTAAAATCATATTCGTGACAATTAACAAAAACTATTAGCAAATGATTCAAAAACATAATTCGTTTTCGATCCGTAATCTAGGGGGTTGGGCTTTACGAACCGTTCACGAGCTCAATAACGGATGGCTCTTCGTCAAAAATCGTATACGAAAGAATCCCGAACTTCATATTTCTCTCTCTCTCTCTCTAGTTCCTGTCAACCCCTTGTGGGGCATAGGGCATTAACTACGCCTACTCTCCATCTCGTTCTGTTTTGCGCCAACGGCGCTAGCTGCGACCATGTAAGATTTAGCGTTTTCGCCTCGCTTGTTACCGCTCTTCTTCATGTGTTCCTTGGCCGTCCAACACGGCGGCGTCTTGCTCCGGAATCCTGTAGATTCCAGTTCAGGGCCTTTTTTGCGATGTTATTGGGCCCTCTTCGGAAGGTGTGACCTATCCATTGCCACTTAAGTCTTTTGATCGAAGTGCCTATCCATTCTTGGCCAGTTATAGTGAGGAGATCCTCGTTCGAAATGATCTCCGGCCAACGAATATGTAGGATGCGCCGTAGACACTGATTTACAAAAGTTTGCAACTTACCAGTAATCTCTTTAGTCACCTTCCAGGTTGAACAGCCATATAGCAGCACGGATTTCACATTGGAATTGAAGACTCGAAGTTTGGTGCGTCTATGGAAATATTGTTGTTTAACCAGAAAGGAGTCAAATTGAAGAAAGCCGCCGCCTTATCCGTGATTTTACATCAGCATCCGCTCCACCATCTGCTATAACTACGCTCCCGAGATAGCAAAATTCATCAACTTTTTCCACTGCCTGTCCCGAAATACAAATTTTGCTTTGCCCCCTGGATATGTGCTCAAGAACTTAGTCTTGGCAGCATTGATTTTCAGCCCCGCATTACGACTTGCGCAATTTAGAGCTTCTGGCATTTGAGCGACATCATCCGTATTAGTTGATAGAAGGCAAATGTCGTCAGCGTAGTCAAGATGTTGAAGGTGATCAAACAATTTCCATCTGATACCTTTGTTACGATGTAATTGAAGTGCGGAACCGATTACATCACTAATGACAATAAGGAAGAGAATAGGTGACAAAATGCAGCCTTGTCTCACTCCACTGTGCACCTCAAAAGGATCTGAAAGCTTACCCTTATGCAGGACGTGACATTGGGCTCCATTGTAGGATTCCTTAATGATTGAGATTATCTTATCTGGGATATTTCGTCATCGTAAGGCATCCCAGATGTACTGACGATCAACACTATCGAAAGCTTTTTCAAAGTCGATGAACATGAGATGTAATGGGGATCTCCACTCCGCGGATTGCTCGATAATAATACGGAGGGTGTTAATGTGGTCGCTTCAGGAAAACCCTTCGCGAAAGCCAGCCTGTTCATCGTTCAATGTGCTGTCGACTTTTTACTTGATTCGTCCTAAAACAATCTTAGCCATCAACTTGGAAATAGCAGGAAGTAGACAGATACCACGCCAATTATTACAATTCTTCAGGTCACCTTTCTTCGGAATTTTAATAATTAGGCCCTTTTTCCACTCACTGGGAAGAGTTTCAGTTTCCCAACACTCTCGGATTAAGGGAAGAAGAATATCCGCTGTAACGTTAATATTCGCTTTTAAAAATTCTGTCGGAATTCCATCAATCCCCGGGGCTTTACCGGCGTCCATTGATTTGATAGCGTCTGTTAGTTCCTTTTTGGATGGTGGACCGGAACTAATGCCGTCTATTCGAGGGACGTCTTCTGCTGGCAATGAAGATGCACTTGCTGGCCCGAAGGTGTTATTAAGGACCTCTAAAAAGTGTTCTCTCCATCTTTGCAGCTGTTGTTCTTTGGTAACGAGCAGAACACCTTCCTTATCTTTCACAGGATGTTCCGTTAGTAGAGATCTGCCAGTTAATGGCTTGATAAGCTTGAAGAGTGTTCCACTGACACCGCGGAGCGCATCCTCTGTCTCCTTCGCAAGTGCGTTGATATTGTTACGCTTATCGCGTCTTACACTCCTCTGAACGCCTTTTCGGAGCGAACAGTAGTCAGCTCTGTATCGTTCTTTAGCTGAATCTTCAGCAGATGAGTTAATCTGCTCCTTAACTCTCTTGCGTGCTGAGATAAGAGACCAAGTGGAGTCGCTAATAAATGGGGTCCTACCGCGATCTAATCGTCCTAAAATTTCTTCGCCACATGAAATAAATGAATTCTTAGCGACTTTCCATCTATCTTCAATTGTCGGATTCTCATTTGGTGGTGGTGCATTAGCTTTTTCGTGCAAAGCGGTGGAGAACGCACGCTTGGTTGATGGAGTTTTGAGCTTCTGCACATTATATACCTAGGGCAAATATTTGCACGGTTAGGACGCTGGATTGCTGCCGTTCGTAAGCGCATTTTCGCGATGACAAGAAGGTGGTCACTGCCAATATCAGCACCACGTTATACTTCATTATTCCCTTTTTTATCTCATTTGACATAACGAAAATCTATTTTATGGATTCGAATTCGTGTGTGTTCGATCTAACAATTTCTTTTCAATGGCCCTCTCTGAAACCTAAGACTGGATTTTGCGCGATTCGATATAGACGACAACGCAGCCAGTTCTATTTATTCATTGTCCCTAGATTATTTCTATTAAATGGAATTCCATTTATTATTCTGACTCTTTCTATTGTATGTATTATCCTTTTGCCATTGATGTCTAACTTGCATTTCACAAACACAACCAACAACTTTTGACTCCACCTGACACTCTCTATACGTGTTTCCAATGTAATTATTCCATTGTTACACCACTTTTACCTCGTACAAAAATTACAATAAATTTCTATTTTATACCGAAACAAAGACAGAAACGAACACATAGCATATCCCCAAAGAGTAACATAATTTTCCATTTTCATAAAACACAACTTATACAAAATCATCGCTGGAACAAAAAAATGCATAGTGAAAAAGTTCCGCGCTCAGAGACTTTTCACTTTGAATATAATAGCCAACAACAAAACCACATACAATTCTACAAATTTAACAGCGAATTCTTTTTTCAACAATCCCAGGATAAAATTCGAAAAGTATGTATAGCACAGCAAAGGCAACGAGGTAGAGCCAGTGGCGTAGATAAGGGGGGATCAATCCTTCCCCCTTCGGTCACACATTTTTCATTATTACTTAAGGTAGAAAAAAACAAAACAAAAGTAAACTTTTTGCTGAAATTACGAGTATTCAACGTGTGTAGTATATCATAAAAATTGGCGAATCCATTTTCAGAACTGCAATAGAAAATATATATATAAAAGCGTGCCGATGGAATAGAAACACTACAGTACAGGGCTTTACTTTCATCTACTTTTTCACATTGGATCTGGAGTTTCGCACAGGCAAGCCCTACTGAAGTAATCTAGATTCGCTGCTAGAAAATTTAAATGTAAGCACTGATTAAAAATTCGTTGCTGGAAAATCTTAATTTTCGGTTAGAAAATTTTAAAATATCGAGGAACACGGAGTGCTCTTCCACAGAAGCAGAATTTCCAATGTGGAAATATGCAGTACATAAGATTATAAATTGCTAATGCGATGAAAAGAAAATGCTGCCAATTTGCGCATCCTTTATTGTTTCAGTTTATCAACACTTTTCCCCTTTTTTAAGTTTAAATTTGACGAAAGGTTTTAACGTATATGGCAGGGTAAAGCAAATGTTTTAACCTTCTCTAGTTGTTCGCAATTTTATTCAATTTAATACAAATAATTCTCAAATATAGTCTTATGCCGGTAGTAATTCGAAGACAAAGTAACAAACAAACAAACTGAGTTCTGCGGTGCACTAGGGTTCCATGAAGATTTCTCAGGGGTTCCCCGAAAATATCCAAAATAGAAAATAATGTAGAAAGAGTTTTTGACAACAAAAACTAAAACCATCCACATGAAAAAATGTTTGCAAATTTTAAAATTCCGAAGCTTGATCTGCTACACTGTTTCTAAAATCAGCTTAACAATAAATTTGACCAGCATCAGTGACTTGACTGATTTTCTTTTACAACTTTCTACTATATGAATTGGAAAAAAAGTTGAATGTACATACCAGATAATAAAGAATGTCCACAGTATTTGAGACGAGGTTTCTGAGATGTAAATTATGGCGCAAATAAATGAAAGGATTGCATTTGTGTTAAAAACCACTTTAGAAAATCAAAACTTTTCTACAATTTTTTCTAACGAATGTTCAACAGTCCGAATTTTTAGTTCTATTGACATTTTTGGTATCCTTTGCAAACAATTGGCTGATAGCTAGGGCCTCAAAATTTGTAACAAATACCTATATGCTGCGGTGCAGGAAGTTCCGATAGTTATCGGAAAATTTCGATTTAAAAACACAGAAGCCATACTTTATCCACATATACTGGACATTCCCAACCAGCTCTCGTCCTTAAAAATTCACAATTTTTGCGGAGATTTCAATATTTTCAGGACGCAGTTTTCTTCGTATGCGAAAATGGCTTTTTTAAAAAAAGTGCACAAATCACTACTAAATTGAAGTGTAATAAATGAAGAAATTATTCTGAAATTCAAAATGTTGATAACCGTAAAAGTATAAGCAATCTTGTAAAATGATCCCCTCCCTCTCCGAAAAGCTATCTACGTCACTGGGTAGAGCATAGAATAATATTCTGACTTATGCAAAAAAAAAAAAAAGGGCGATCCTCAACGTATTGCATATACAATTGAATGAGAATATGTACAACATAGTACAAAATGAAAATCCCTACGTACAACGCAGAATATACATAGAGAAACAATTTAAGTAAGCATAAGGCTAGCAAAAAGCGACAAAGTAAGATAGAGGAACCTGAGTTGTACACCTCCTCATGTAAACTCTTCTCTTGTTAAGACCAACTTTATACAGGAATGGTACACACAATAAGCCCGAGAAAGTGGAAATTCAATTGGAAATTGAAATTAATTTTCAAATGAGTCCTGAGAATCACAAAGCTGTTTTGCTAGAAATGAGTTTATTTGTAGTATAATTCGATGAAAATGTGTATTGTTGATTTAATCAGAAAAGAGAGAAAACAAAAAAGGATTTTACTTTGGATTTTATGTTCATTAAATTCCTGGAAAATTCTTGGCAAATACTCGTATATATATGTATCGTTTTTGCATAGAATTTAATACAATTTAAATATATATATTATATATATATATTCGTTTAAAAATTAGTACAATTTACATAATTTTTATCCTTCTCTACTAGCATGAACTAACATCAATTTTCTTTTTGTCTATTTTCATGTACTCCATCACGACTTGAAATCTGAAATCCTTCAATTTCACCAATGCCTGCACACATCGACTCTGCATTTGGTAACATCGCTCTGAAATGGATTTTGGGAATTTTCATCGAATATCCCTTGCGGATATTTTCACCATCACCATATTATGCCGTCATTGGATCTCTTTCGACATCCCATAACATCCGGGCCTTGGGGATACTCAAAATTGACCCGACTTCACACCTATGTCGACAATATATGCACGGGAAAAAATCGACAAACGCACAAACAACTTCGGACTACTCTCACCCTGTTTCTGTCGACCGGATCACACAACGGCTGCCGTATATATAAAATTGCAAAATACTCTCTAATACCGGGTTCATATCGTCCCGCTGTCACCACCGCCCGTATGTATGTGAATTGAAAATCAAAGCTTTACTATCGGCCACACTGAGAACATATCAAAAGTTGGGATGTGACACGGATCAAGTGTCATTATCATGTCCTCGAGGCACCAGCATTTCCATAGAGGTGGCACAGTTTGGAAAATCCATAGCAAACGGTAAGTTTGACTTTTGTGTGCGTCTTTGATATTTCAACTAAATTCAAGATAAATGCTAAATGTACTCGCGCTTATACGTTTGCCCCGACAACAAACTTATTTGAATATTATATTACAGCGACACAATAGGCTTTTATCGCGTAAACTCGGGTTTTTTTTTTCATTTGATTTTGTTGTTATGAAAAACAGCCTCTAGCACGTGGAAGCCGAACAAATACACTCAAAAGACGTTCAGATTGAATTTTCTGGGAATATTTGCAAGTCAACCTTCAATATACCTTGGGTAAAAAAAATTAGAAAAGAATTGTCAACTTACGCATCCATCCCTTGTTGATGTTTTTCTATAAAACATGCTCTGTGTCAATAAAAGGGCTTCTCGGATGACAATCCTACCATTGCCTTGACACCATTAGCGAAATCAAATTTGGGACAACATCATATAAAAATGCGTTTGTAATAGGCTATAAAAAGAAGCTTCTTGTCTATACGATTTCTATATGCTTATATGAGCACAAATCATTCCGGTAATAGATCCCATTTCCGACCATTGTCAATTTGACCTAACCGCATTTCTTCGGTATGGATCCTTCACGTACAGCACACTCGTTGGCATCGTCTAAGTAGACATGTTTCGAGGTCAGCTGTCAATACAGCAGACCCACAAATTCAATTCGTTCCATATTTCTTGATTAATAATTTTCATAATGTCGAACACAGTTGGGATTTGACTCGTATATCTAAATCTATTCAGAAAATGGAGTGTTTTAAAGTTGTAGTTTGATTTAATACTAAACACCTCGATGAAATATGTTACATACTTATACAAAACATCAATTTATTCGCATCAAGCCGTAGGCGAAAGGGCCCAATTTTCTTAATTAAGGCCAAAGTAGCGATCCTAAACAATGATTGGCAGTGTTTATTTCTATGCGAGTATTTTAAAGAAATTAAATCAAGGAAGGTCCGCTCTACGGCCTGAGGTGTATAAACAAGATGCTTACTTAATTTTGTTTGCAGACTCTGCGAGCATGCTATCTGATTTACGAAAAAAATGTTTTGCGTGCTTATGTCCACAATCCCTCCCATTGACTCTGTTAATTCATTAAGTTTACCTTTTGTCTGTTTTGTTATCGTCCACCTGTTTTGAAGAAATCACGAAATTTGTGCTGGAGGTAATTTTAGTCGTAGTCAAATTCATGACTCTTCTATGTTTATATTTTTTTATATTTTCGACTACATCCTTACTGAAATATAGGTACATAAAGCCGGCCCCACACCGACCGGAGTGTGGCAAACACCGCACAAAAGATTGATACGAAAAATCGTGCAGCAGTGTGGTTGGGCGACTCCAAGGAATCATTCTTGGAACCGGTCTTTTGTGCGGTGTGTGACACACTCCGGTCGGTGTGGGGCCGGCTTAATGTACACACATGAAAACATTCATTCAGTTTTACTATTAGTCCAGTCAAGGTATCCAAACTCAGGTCTCCAAATAGAAAAAAATATAGTAAGGCTAATTTTGCTTGTTTTCGATTCAGTAGGTAGTTCAGACATATTAGAATTTCAAATAGAAAAAAATAGAGTAGGACCATTTTTTGTTGTTTTTAAATCAGTGGGCTGCCAGGAATCTAAAACTGATTTTGCTAAAAAAAAATGTTGATCGGAAAGGTCCCAAAAAGGATACTCCTTGACCGGACGTCCGCATGCGGGGTGTCATATGAAAGATAATGTCAAGTACATTTCATATCGGGCGTTTGTTACTTGTTCCAAGGACCTTCAAAGGAGAAAATTGGGCTCAAATGAAAAATGTTCGTAATTTTCCATTTAAGCCCGAATTATTCCATTTAGTGTCCTTGAAACAGTAAACAATGCAATGCAGAATGCACTCGACGTCCTCTTTGATATGACACCCCACATGCCACGTTCGATCAAGGTGTGTAATTAGTGTCCTTTTATGTCCTTTTTCAGAGCTTTCCGATCAACTTTTTTTCATAGCAAATTTAATCGTAGAAGTTTCTGTTCTGATTTATGTTCGATTTATTCCGTTGAGGGTCCTTAAAACAGGAAACAATCACCGGATATTCAATGTAATCGACGTCCCCTTTGATATGATATCCCGCATGCCGACCTCCGGTTAAGGATTAAAGAGTATCCTTTTTTGTCCTTTTTGGGACATTTCCGATCAACATTTTTTTTAGCAAAATCAGTTTTAGATTCCTGACAGCCCACGGATTTAAAAACAACAAAAATTAGCCTTACTCTATTTTTTTCTATTTGGAGGCCTGAATTGGGATATTTTGACTGGAGGGAGCCTAAAACCCATTTTGCTGAAAACAATTGATCAGATAGGTCACAAAAAGGACGAAAAAGTACACTATTTAATCCGTGATTCCGTTTCCTGTTTCAAGGACCCTCAACGGAATAAATCGCGTTTGAATGTAACATTTTTGTGTTTCCCGTAACTTATCATCTCTATCTTCCCAAAGCCATAACTACGCGAATAATTCAAGTTGTCTTTACCTTTTTCATTTTTTATACCCTATACCCATAAGATGGTATAATGTATATTGTTTTTGTTGCGCCGATATTATGTAACACCTCAAAGGAGCCACCGGAGGTATGGCAAAGTATATATATAAATGATCAGGGTCGGTCGCTGAATCGAATAAGCCATGTCTGTCTGTCTGTCTGTCCGTGTGTCTGTCTGTTAGCACGATAACTCCCGAAATAATGAAGCTAGCGGTTTCAAATTTTTGGTCAAATGTTTGCTTTGCTAAAATCTTGGGCGGTATTGAAAATGGGCCAAATCGGGCCACGGGTTCCCCTACCTCGCATACAAACTACCCCTCCTTGATATTTTAATTCGGCCATAACTTTCGGTAGAATATCAATGTTTCATTCTGACATATACTTTGAGGTGATGGAAAGCGGATTAAGTCTGACTATCCCTACCCCTACCTCCCCTACAAAGTTATATTCAGCCATATCTTTTGATAGAATTTCGCGAAAAACTTCAAATTAGTATCAAATGGTAGCCGTTGGATGCGTTGATAAGATAATAAAGATGTGCCAGGTCCAACCCATCTACCCTCCCTCCCCTACAAAAAATATGAAATTGAATATTTTGGGTTTTGCGTACACGGAGAGAAAAATGTGCAATGAATTCAACAAAATCATCACTGTTGTAAATTTTGGTGTAAACCGGGTGTAAATTTTATAAATAAAATAATATAACTCCTATCTATTCCAAAATTTGAATAAAATTTGACCCTCTTCAACTTATAATTTTAGTTTATTCGAAAATTATATTAATTATATCCGCTACAGAATAAAACTATCCAAATACCCTTTTCATATTATACATTTTACACCATTGGGGATAGAATAAATTTTTTTGAATGTTGTTATAACATAAAAGGGTAGAATCAATCCTACTATGTTATCAAATCTACACTATCAACGCAAGAAACCCATTCAACCTAGAAGTCTATTGATTTGTAGTCTGTCTGGTTCAGCGAGCAGCGCGCTTGGCTACAAATCACAGGATTGTGGATTCGAAGCCGACTGCACTCGTATTACATTTTTTATTTTTTCGAACGGTTTGTATAAATTTGCTTATCAATTTTATACTATTGAAGAGTAAAATTTTTACCCAGAATACTTATATTTTTAATATAGTTCACTTATACTTTTTATAAGGTCCGTTGGTGTAGATTTGATAAAGTTTTTATATGGAAATGTATGAATATATGTTTATATAAAAATTACACCAAAATTTTCGGCCGTGACAATGAAATTCACAACATACAATTTAACTAAATTTGTAGTGAAAGTTATTAAAATGTAGTGAAATTGATTACAAGGCAGTTGCTTTTACTGGTGCTGGTTTATTGTAAAAACGATTGCAGTGTAATGACAAAAATCATTGCATGTTATTTGTATGGATAGTAACATTTATTGTGTTTATGGTAATTTTCACCACTGTCTGTAATAATAATTATTGCATGGTGTAATAGATTTCATCCTTTCGTACATGAAATTAACAAGAGCGCGTAATAATTATGAAACTGTCAAAAAATAAGACGACTAATTTATTCGCATAACTTGTAATCTTAAATAGCTTAGGTGTAGGACGTAAGACTACGAAACGATAGGTCCCTGGTTCAATTCCCAGTAGAAGCAAATTGTAAAATGGTAAAGTTAAAATAGGGAAAAAGAAGTTAAGGTTAAAATAAAAGTAAAGAATAAAAAAAAGGAAAAAATAAAAAAAAATCACTTTTTGTATTTTTTTCTATTATCGCCAAATTATCTTCCTAGCAAATTTTATTATCAACCAGTTGTTAATTTTATTTCAGCGCAATGACATTTTTCATTACAGATGTAATAACTTTTACATCAGTTGCAGTAGGATGAAAAATAATTACAAATGCAATAGTTTTTATACCTTTCACTACATTTTTTCTCTCCGTGTGCTTTCTACGTCTGTACATGGGTATAGGGTATACATATAGATTGGTCTCGTTAGAATCTATAATAGCTGAAGATTCTACCATTAAATTTAAGAAAAAAAATGTTTGCAAAGCTTGGTAAAAGGACATAAAAGGAACTATTTAAGTCCGTTTGCTAGAATACCTTCAAAGAATTGATAATACCATATTTAAATCCGCCTTGGAGTCTCGAAAAATGGCGAAGCCAATGGATACCTAAATTTCAGGGCCCAAAGCAAAAGCAAGTCGGAAGCACTGTGGATTAAATATGTGAGATGAAAAGGCAAAACTAGCTCGTATGTCTCGGCGATGACACAACCCACTAGCTACATGCACAGTGGAGCCGAGTAATTTTCGCCAAAATATGGGACGCGCCAACACGAGCTGTATAATACGGAAAGTCTTCAGAAGATCGCGCTAATTTTATACATTGGATTGTTCTAAAAAATCATAGAAACTTATTCACATGTTTAATTGTTTGCAGAACAAAGCTTTAATGCCTAACATTCTATAAAATAGATCCGGCTGAATTAGAAGTTGGTTGAAGGCCGTTACGGACAAAGGTGATAGTTGCCTTTCAAGCGTCCAGGGTCAAAAAGACCATATATAATATGCGGGGTGTCATATCAAAGGGGACGTCGAGTACATTCCATATCCATATCCATAACTTGAATTATGAATTGCCAAAAGAAAATGTTCGAGTAAGGGAGAGTTCGAAAAATGAAATTAAACTGGGAACCCACCAAGTATGAACTTTGTGTTATGTATCACGCCACCTGCGGCGAACACTTGAATTTAGTTTATTGAATAATTGTTACCAACTTAACTTGACAACCTGTACCGTTCTACCTTCTGTATCCGGTACTCGTCTTGTCAACATCGTTTGTACTGTTCAAAGTATATTTTAATAAATCTGGTATTTATCACCCACATCGTTGTATCGAATACACAACAATTTTTGGTGTCAGAAGTGGGATACTCCCAAAATGCCAGATATACCCGACGATTTTCTTAAAGACCTGACGGCAGCAATCGCCGCTGCATTCCAGACGAATTCCGAAGTTAACATGGAAGCCAAACCGCCAGCATTTTCGATGCAGGAGTACCGCGCTGCAGACGCAACGACCGTTTTGGACTATTTCCAAAGATTCGATTGGGCTTTGGAGCTATCGAAAATCCCGAAAAATCTTCATGCAAACTACGCACGTGTCCACATGGGATCAGAGCTCAACAACGCACTCAAATTCCTTCTATCGCCACAGCAACCGAAAGAGGCCTCGTACGATGTTATCAAAAAGACGCTAGCTGATCATTTCGACAGTCGACGAAATAAGTACGCAGAAAGTATCCGATTTCGCACTATTCGTCAATCACCAGGTGAGCCCATTTCAAAATTCGCTATTCGATTAAAACAAGGCGCCGCACATTGCGAGTACGGAGATTTTCTCGACCGCATGCTGATCGAGCAAATGCTCCACGGACTCGAATCTAGTAATATGTGCGACGAGATAATTTCGAAATCTCCAACCAGCTTCCAAGCCGCTTTCGACATCGCGAACACCCTGGAGGCGACAAGGAACACAGCTACCGGAATCAAAGTCCCATCAACGATACCGATGCCGGAGACCACAAACAAATTGGGTTATGCTCCACCACGGACGAAACGTAGAAGCAATAAATCGCCGCCACATAGTCACGGTGGCCAAGGACAATCATCACCACCCAGTAACACCACACGGAAGTGTTATTGCAATGGTTGTGGAGGCAATCATTCTCGCCGGGATTGCAAATTCCTCGAATCCAGATGTCACACCTGCAATAAAAAGGGCCATATCGCTAAAGTATGTCGCGCCGCCAAGCAAACAACGAAGAAAACGAATTCTTCAGAGCCGCTCGATGCAGTTTACTCGTTTAACATGGTTAATGATGTAGGTACCAACACATCGACAAACAAGCAGTATCTTTGTGTCAAAATCGACAACCAACCGGTTCAAATGGAGTTGGATACCGGTGCCCCTTGCGGTATCGTCAGTATGGAAACATTGCGCTCTCTCAAACACAATTTCGTGCTCGAAAATACGGACCGTCAATTCAAAAGCTATACGGGTCATGCCATTAAATGTGTCGGTCGGATTCCCGTAAACGTGACATTAAGTGACAAGACAAAGCGTCTCAACCTTTATATAGTCAAAGGTGATTTTGAGCCACTATTCGGTCGCGAGTGGATTTCTGAATTCGTGCCACAAATTAGATTCGAAGAAATGTTTGTAAACAATGTTGAAAAGTCGTGCAAGACCGAAGTGCCGCGTATAACAGCCGTCCAAATGCAAACTTTGGAACAACTTTTGTTGCGTCATAATAACATTTTTAGTGACAAACCGGGCTTGCTAAAAGGACCGCCGGTTAGTGTACATTTAAAAAACGGGGCGAATCCAATTTTTGCACGTGCTCGTGAAATCCCCTACGCATTACGTGATAAATACGCGAAAGAAATCGAATCAAAACTCGTTTCGGGATTATACGAAAAAGTTGATTTTTCGGAATGGGCGTCCACGACCCATGTAGTGGTTAAAAAGAATGGTGGTTTACGAATTACGGGCAACTACAAGCCAACATTGAACCCACAAATCGTTATCGACGAACATCCTATACCGAAAGTAGAACATATTTTCAATGGCATGAAAAACGCTCGTCTTTTCTGCCATCTTGATATTGTTGACGCATACACTCATTTGCCAGTCGACGACGAATTCAGTCACGCTTTAACGCTGAATACACCGACCCACGGTTTAATTAGACCAAGGAGGGCAGTATACGGTGCAGCAAACATTCCCGCTGTCTGGCAACGAAGAATCGAGGAGGTGGTACGAGGCCTGCAAAAGGTACGGGTGTTCTTCGACGACATCGTAGCCTTTGGCGAAGATTTCGATGACATGTTAGCTGTTTTGGAAGAACTGCTGAAGCGCCTCGAATTCCATGGCCTTCGTTTGAACCGCGGTAAGTGCACTTTTGCATCTCCGTCTATTGAATTTCTTGGACATCGGATTGACGGCAACGGTGTTCATAAATCCGATAAACATATTGAAGCAATTCGCGATGCTCCCAAACCAAGAACTTTCGACGAACTACAATTATTCCTAGGAAAAGCCGTCTACTACAATTCGTTCATGCCGAATCTTTCAACACTGGCCCGGCCCCTACGTGACATGCTGCAAAAGGACGTATTTGAGTGGAACCCCGAGGCCGACAAAGCACACGAAATCATTAAGAGCACACTCGTCTCAGAAAAGGTACTTATGCCCTATGATCCCGCCTTACCCCTGTTGCTAGCAACCGATGCAAGCAAAATAGGACTTGGAGCGGTTTTATCGCATCGTCTCCCAGATGGACGCGAACGACCGATTGCCTACGCAAGTCGCACAATGTCAACGACAGAACAGCGCTATCCTCAGATCGATAAAGAGGCTTTAGCCATTGTATGGGCTGTTAACAAGTTCTTTTACTATGTCTACGCTCGTCATTTCATACTAATCACCGACCATAAGCCACTATCGCAAATACTCCATCCATCTAAATCTTTACCCGTCTTGTGTATAAGCCGAATGGCAAACTATGCCGACTATCTCTCGCATTTCGACTACGAAGTCATATTCAGGCCTACAAAAGAAAACGCTAACGCTGACTACTGCTCTCGTGCACCTATCGTTTCCGAATCCGTCCATAGGATTACAGCCTCGAGCAAGCAAGAAGGGAAGAGCAACGATGATTTTGATGGGTTTGTCTTACATCAGATCAGTCAGCTACCAGTTCGTGCCGATAGGATTGCCAAAGAAACACGGAGAGATGCATACCTGGGTAAGATTGTTCAACACCTGGAATCAGGACAAAATCTGCAGAGATTTGGATACAAAGCACCCGAGTCCAAGTATGCCTTAGCAGGAAGTTGCTTACTATTCGAACACCGTGTAGTAATTCCGAAAATATTACGGAGTCACGTACTACAAGATTTACATGCAGCCCATTTAGGTGTCGTCAAAATGAAAGGTATCGCCCGATCGTTTGTCTATTGGCCAGGAATCGATGCAGATATTGAGCAAACCGCGAAATCATGTCCGCAATGCGCAAAAACCGCACACGCACCTGCCAAATTTCGGACTCATCATTGGGAGTACCCGAAGTCTCCATGGGAACGCATTCATCTGGATTATGCGGGACCCGTCGCCGGTCATATGCTGCTCATAATAGTCGACGCGTATAGTAAATGGCTTGAGGTAGCCATTACCAAGTCAACGACATCCGCTGCTACGATCGATATCCTCGACAAATTATTTTCGACTTACGGTGTCCCCATCACCGTGGTTACGGACAACGGTACTCAATTCGCTTCGGATGAATTTCGATCTTATCTGGAGGCATCAGGTGTCAAATACCATAAGTTGACAGCACCTTATCATCCCTCGACTAATGGCCAGGCCGAGCGCAACGTAGGCACGGTCAAAAACGCTTTGCAGTCTCTAGGAACAACGTCAGCCACACTTAAATTCGACCTCAACATATTCTTGCAGCACTACCGTAGAGCACCACATTCTACCACGAATGAATCGCCATCAAAACTTTTTCTGGGTCGAAATATCCGGACCAAATTCGACCTCTTGCTCCCAGACAATACATACACAAAAGTATCTGAAAAACAACGAGCTCTCTTTAATTCAACATTTCGAGAGTTTGCGGAAAATCAAGCTGTTTACTTTATGTCCAACAATCCGAAGGCAGACAAATGGATCCCTGGTAAAATCGTAAGTAGACTTGGTGATTTACATTATCTAATTTCTCATCAAGACAGACAGCACAAACGTCATGTGGACCAAATACGAGCCGGTTTTTCAAATTTCGACATCGAATCAAAGGACATTCTTCCTCCTTCTCCAAAGATACGCTATCATGATCCTCAACAAGCATCAGCACCAGGATCTCAATGTGTTACTCCGAGTTCGACAACTTCGCCGCCTGTATCAACCGTGTCTCCAAAAGATTTGCATCAAAGTCGAAATGAACAGCCTCTAATATCCGCAAAGCCAGCACATGATGTGACCTCAACGCCTCGTAGATCAGCCAGGACCCATCGACCACCCGAGAGGTACAAACCTTAAACGCAGGAGGAAATGTTATGTATCACGCCACCTGCGGCGAACACTTGAATTTAGTTTATTGAATAATTGTTACCAACTTAACTTGACAACCTGTACCGTTCTACCTTCTGTATCCGGTACTCGTCTTGTCAACATCGTTTGTACTGTTCAAAGTATATTTTAATAAATCTGGTATTTATCACCCACATCGTTGTATCGAATACACAACACTTTGTATCCAACCATTTCATAAAAAAAAAAACGAGACCGAGGCTAATTTCAGACAGACAGACGGAAATTACTCAATCGATTTCTCTCGTCACACTGATCAATATAAAATATACAGGGTGTCCGGAAACTGCAGCATAAATGCACTGGATTGTGATTTCTCATGTGATTTCCAGCAAACAATTTGTACAGAACAATTCTTAACCCTTTAGCTGCCACAGTAATTTGAACATTTTTGAAAAAATAATTTTCTTGTACGACTAAAGCCTGAATGTCTCCAAAGCTAGACTAGCTAAAATAGCGGAATGAGATGATTATTACAGCCAACAAATTTACCTAAATAATAAAACTAACCGCACTAAAATCGGATAAGAGGTTTGAATTTTACGGAGCTTCAAAATAAAATTTGTTATTTGACCCTCCAGCTGGCTGAGTCTGGACAGTTTGGTCTCCAACGTGACCAGGGCTATAGTGACCTCATTTGAGGAAAACTGCCCCCCTCAGAAGAACGAACGATAACAAAGGAGTACCCTGGTGGACTCCGGAGCTATCGAGACTAAGGAGGTCAACAAGAAGACTCTTTAATAGAGCTAAAAGGACAGAAGAGTGAGAAACGTACCGCTGCAAACTGCATGAGTACAACAAAAAGATCAGTTTTGCCAAAATGAACTCATGGGTCAAATTCTGCGAAGGTGTTGAATGCACCAACACAGCTGCCAGACTCCATAAAGTTTAGGCTGAATATGACACCGAGTACCTAAGTACCATACAGCATCCTGGTGGGCGCCACACAACTGATGCCCTACCGACGGGCGAACTATTCCTCAGCACTCACTTTCCGGGATGCCAAATACTGAGGAACGGAGTTCCCCGAAAACGATAACAGTCTGCACAGAACTAATTCTTCAGACTGGATAACAGCAAGAATAATCTTTACTCAAGATAAAATAAGATGGGCCATATGCTCATGATGATGATGGGATTTTTCCAGCTTTGCTACAAAAGACTCCATACCTCGTAAGTACCTTCAGAAGCAGCTTTGCGCAAGGCTACATTCCGCAGCCATGGAGACTTGCGCGAGTTGTATTTATTCCTAAACTAGGAAACCGAACTAAAGAGGATCCCAAATCACACAGACCAATCAGTCTTACCTCATTCACGCTCAAATCAATGGACAAAAAACATCGATGAGCACATTACAAATATCACGCTGATCAGAAACCCACTTCTCAAAATACAGTTTGCCTACCAACCATGTTAATCAACAGAATCGGCGCTTCATAGCCTAGCAGTAGAAATTTAGGCCTTTGAGGATAAAAACACCGTGCTCACTGCTTTCCTGAACATCGAAGTGGCATTCGGCAATACTACCTTCGATGCAATTCAAAGAGCGCTAAGACATAGGATGGTATAGAAACTACGACTGTTGGCTGGATCATTAGCATTCTCTTCTCAAGAAAAGTCGTCTGCCAAATAACTTGCTAAGGTCACATCAGGATTCCCACAAGGAGGTGTATGTACTCTCGCCACTCCTGTGGTGCCCGGTTGCTGACGATCTTTTGTGCAAGCTCTCATCTCTCTTCAGTACAGGGATACGCCGACGATGTGGTCATAGTGGTTAAGGGTTTGTTTGAGGAAATACTACCAGATTTACTGGAACCAGCACTTAATGTAGTGCAAGAATGGTGTGATGGAAATGGGCTCCGAGCGAACCCATCCAGAGCGATCATCAGACCCTTCTCCAGAAACAGGAATCCGGCTTAGGTCAGAAGCCCGATTATGTACAACACCCCTCTACCAATTGGGAGTCAAGTCAAATATCTTGGAGTAATCCTTGACAGCAAACTTTACTGGAATAAGCATGTCGAGGCGGTGGCGGAAAAAGCCACCAGAGCCATTTGGATATGCAAAACCTGGGGTTTGAAACCATCCATTATGATCTGGATATACAAAGCAATAGTTAGACCAACTTTAAACTATGGTGCTGTGATCTGGTGGAAGAGAGACCTGACTACGGAGGGTAAGTCCACTCTAGGTAAGGTACAGAGACTAGCATGTCTCATTATCACCGGTGCACTCCGATGAAGTTCTACTTGATCTACACCCAATTGAAATCCACCTCGAGACCGAGGAAAAACTAGCAATGGTACGACTCATTGCAAATGATGCCAGTCTAGAGCTTACTAAGGGCAGCTCAGATACCTCAACAACAATACTATCGCGATTATGCCCTCCGACCACTTTGCAAAGGAGCTTTCATTCGGCCGCTGCTTCCAGGCTGTAACATGGAGCAGGGAGGAGTGGCACCCTAACTTCGCTAGGCTGCATCCACAGACCATCAAATGGTTTACTGACGGCCCCAAGACAATTGAAGGCTCAGGAGCGGGTGTGGTTGGCCCAGCACATAGGTTATCTGTACCTATGGGCCTTCACACCACTGTTTTTCAGGCAGAAATGATCGCAATAGAAACCTGCGCTTATCTCTGCCTACGAGAAAACTACGTAAATAAACAGCTTCGATAGGTGTCAACTTAATGATAAGAATGATTTTGCGACCTAAAATCGTTAGGTGACTGGCCTATTATACTGAGTTTTCCAATTCAAAATTCTACTATGAAAATTCCAAAGTTTTAAAAATAAAAAAACTCAATATTTTGAAATTAAAAAAAAATAAAAAGTTAGAAGAACAAAAAGTAAAAAAAAATAAATTTTGAAAATTAAAAAAATTAATTTATTTTACATCTGCATCTGCGTTAATAAAAATGAAACACTAAACATATGGTCCTACTGGCGACCATTCCCGATGGCAGCCTCGCTGGCACCCGGGAGTTACAAGCCTCTTTGGGGCGGAGCACACCCTTTCCTCAAAAGAAACGGCCAAGAGTTGCCAAAATATCGTCATTGGCAAGAGCTTTGAGGGGTTGTGTATGTGTGTGCATGTGTTCTACGTGTTTTTTCGTCAAATTGGGAGCATTTCATCTCAGCGCGGTTGCTCTCAATTATCCTAATCCGCGCCGTCATCGAAACCAATCCAGGTCCCGAAATTTACATTTCATGTGTAGGCAACCGTATCGCATCTTCGGAAAGCCAGGTCTTTGAGGTGTACCTGTTGCGGAGTTTGTTGTCCTTTTTTCTGCTCAGGCTTTAAAATTCAGAATTCTGATAGCGGCAATACAGGAGACTAAGCTCCAACCAACAACATCTGCGATGATTATATACTTTAGAGGCGCAATAGAGTCGGCAAGCAAGTCGGCAAGACCTAATCCAGGAGTAGGGGTTGCATGCCTAATACACAAAATCGTGCAATACATTATATTAGACCTATATTTCAATGACGGCACGGCAAAAATGCAAGCTATTCCGTTAAATCCGGCAATACCAATACCAATAACTTATAAACTTATATATTCCACCAGCATCCAGCTGTGGTTCCGTTGTCCTGTGAGGACACCATAGAATCCTACTTGTCGACTTTTACGCCCGTCCCGAACTCCGGCACTCTCCTATCGGCAACGATGCCAGGCGTATAGACATCGCGTCCAAAGCAGGCCCATCCGATTTTTGCCCCCTCAATGGAATTTCGTCGCTGGCGCCTACCATAGTTCACCTGACATAACTATAACGAGCGCTAGTTTGATAAGTGAAACTGGTTGGGAGACTACTATACGACCTTACTCCTCGATAATCTTCCAATTATAATAAATATTGGTAAACCAGCCGAACTGACGAGTTCAACCACAAAAAGGCGAATTTCAAGGGTTTCACTGCGTTCAGTACGACGAAGTTTGTCGCACTACCTACTAAAACAAACGCTAGGGAAGTCGAAAAGAATGTAAGAAACGTCATTGCCAAAACGGCAGACCTTATCCCTGAAGTTCGGCAATATTTCCCAACCGCTGCCGCAGGATTAGCTGTCGAACGGGAAAACTTAAGACGCGCCAATCCTGCAGACTCCAGAACTCAGGAGAGGAGAAGACAAGGGTAGTTTAGCCATCAGATTCAGTAAGAAAACCACTGCAAATCCTAAACTTTGCGCAAGCTTGTTCAATAAGCAATTTATTAAACACCAGAAGCCTAAAATGCTCAATTGCAAAATTAAAAGAATGATTCGAAACCGAACGGTTGACATCATTCCCATACAAATACCGTGGACCGCAAGTTTCAGCAGCAATCACGAACAGTTCTTAGCGTTCATGGCCATTGGACCAGATGGCATTTCAATTGCCATGTTGAAACATTTAGATCTTCCGGCCATCAAATATCTCACGATGGTTTTCAACTTCATCCCTGAATTTTGGAAAAAAAACACTAAAAACCCAAAACTCGCCGAATCCTACACTCAGAGAAAAAATTACATAAAATTAATAGGAATTGGTCATTTTCTCCTATTAATTTTAGTCAATAGGAAAATCCGGTTATTTGACTAATAGGACCATTATGAAACTAATGAGATACAGCATCATTAAATTAATATGGTCAAAATATTAAGTTAATGTGGTATCATATTATTATTTTTATATGATATCATTTTAATGTAATAGTCCCACCAGCATGGCTTCAGAAAGATGCATAGTACCACCACAGCTCTGGTCACCCATCACCTTCACAATGGCCTCAACCAGAAAAAGCTCTGTGACAGAACCGTCCTAGTGGGTGTCGACCTATCGAAAGCCTTCGACACGGTCATTCACTCTGAGCTGTTGGCTGATCTCTTTAATATGCATATTCCTGCACAAGAGGTAAGATGAATTGCCGACTATCTAGCTGGGAGGCAACCTTATACAGAGTTTCCGGGCAGTTGTTCAAAGCATAGGAAAATTAAGCAGAGAGTCCCACATGGTATATAGTGTATTCTCTCCTACATTGTTTAACATCTACCTGGTACACCCCCTGAGGGTATCGAACTAATTTCCTATACGGACAATTGCACCGTACTCACCACGGGGAATGATTTAAAATGTATGTGTGCCCGACTACACTGAAAAACTGGCGCTTACTTACAAGAAGAAGCTTACTATCCGTACTGGTAAGCATGATGATTGATGACATTGTTGTTCCTACTGTAACAAATCCTGTGATCCTTGGGGTCTACTTAAAAACCACGATGAAGTCGAACCGTCCTGTCGACGACGAAATGCACAGTAGGAAAAACGTTGTAAAGGCACTAGCTGGGCAGCACCGTTCATGACACAAACTGAAATAAGATCCTTGCATGCCAGAATGCTGTTCTACGTATCGCTACAGGTTGCCACTCGATGTCGTCCCAAAATCATCTTCACCAGGAAACCAGCTTACCAGTCCGTGATCATCATGTTCTCCTATCTCTTCAATATCTGGTCGGTTGTTATCGAGAGGATCACCCAAGCCATCATCTCATGGACAATACTCTCCCTGCACCACATACTCGTATCAGGAGTGGGCTCAGAGATTTCGAGAGAGATGTCCAGAGATACAAACGAGTACCTCCCGACATATTTGATGACCTAGCATACCATGCGGCCATCGCAGATCTTCACACAACCTTTAGGCAGATTAGGTAGTCCTCTCAGTGCTCCCACTATCCATATCGCCTGAGGAAACTAGGATCCCGAGAGCCACAAGAGCGATACTAGCTTATTTCAGGCTGGTGTCTGCGCCTTAATTCTTACCTATCTCGAATAGACCCGGGCATCCAGAGAATTTGTAGGAGCTGCGGTGGTGCGCCTCATGATGTGGACCACCTGTTTCGATTCCCCGCTACACCCACTAACGTCACTCCGAGGGGTTAATGGGACAACCCTATTGCAACTGCTACGTTCTTGGCGCTTGAGACAATAGACGAGAACGACGACGAAACCTAGAACACATCCACAGACATGCACAGCGGTTCACGCCTTTCTGCACCGCTACAACAACAACAAAAACAAAACATTAATTGCTAATCTCATGTCCCCTCTTGCTTACCGGTAGGGGAATATTTTGTAAAAAAGAAAATCTATTAAGTTCGCAAATATGGTATTGCAGAACAATGCACAATTGTGTGCTGGAAACACCTCATTACCTTTGAACTTTTAACTGTAATTCAGTCGTGTAATTAAATTTTTACAGACCCGCAAACTTCAATAAACTTTTCATGTCATCAACTTTTGAGTAATTCTTTAACTTTTCTTTCCCATTTCAGGTGGCATAACAATCGAAGAATTATGCCCAGCAACGGATTCGACAAACACTAATGATAAATTGTTACCCTCATCATCATCGTCATCAACATCACTAAATGGAGATTCAACACATTCTAATGGAAATTCAAACAAGCAAATTTCCATTATTTCGCCAAACAACACAACATCAAACAATATCCTTTCAGCTCAAGACGAACAAATACCATCGAACTGCTTG
Source organism: Microchrysa polita (assembly GCA_949715475.1). NCBI lineage: Eukaryota > Metazoa > Arthropoda > Insecta > Diptera > Stratiomyidae > Microchrysa > Microchrysa polita. Next base: position 63,954,323 of record OX454420.1, read on the forward strand.
TGGCCAAATGCATTGCAGGTTTGTTTTCCAAACACTTTAGCCTTTATCCCATACGCTTGACTGTAGCTGAGCATCCCGTTTCTAATGGAAGTCTCCTTACTGTCTGTCTACCATCGTATAGAACACAAAGTATATATGCAAAATTAACGATCATGCTATACCCGTACCGACTTTGAAAATTTAATTAGATATAATGTCACAAATTCAACTATAGAACTCTTTCAATTTGCTTCGTTCACTTTATTGTTTGAAGCATGCCGGAGAAAGATTAAACTTGATCTGATACCTAACATGACCCAAGCGTATCCCTTATCATCACGACCATCATTGTCGAAAGCGTAACGTTTATCACTATAGGATAGGATTCGGGAACAACGAAGGACATCCATTATCCATATACACTCAATGTAGGTATATAGAGCGCACAGTGGGTACGTGGAGAATAACGTGGTCCATTAGATTGTCTTCAAGGAATACTCCTGGAGCGCACATTACCTTGGCGTATAGTTGCCGGTTAATTAACTTAGTAGCAGCATGCAGGTTACTTGTAGAAGTGAACTGTAGGCTCCTCGACTGGAAACCACCGATGGTAATTTTATCATTTTCTACGACCTGCGGTTCCATTTCTTGCTGTGATATATATTTCTTGGAGCACACACACTTTCCACCCAATCCGTACAGTATCACTGCAACTAAAATACAATTCATATAGAGATAGACCTACTAGTCGCCGTCGCCTGACTGTTATCCTTCGGTTTCTATGGATCTCTCTTGCTAGCTATAACTATGGTATAAGAAGCAAAAGTTATTCAAACTTGATTCGGTGCCAGTACCGCATGGAGAGTGGAAGCCATTTAGCTGGAATTTAAAGGCCAATTAATGCTTGAGAATTGGAAAACTTTATTCATTTTGTTCATTACCTCTGCTTGCAACAAGAATGCGTGTGTATGTGTGTTTGCTACATATTTTTACATGTGTATTCATATGTGCGACTGTCTGTCGCCGCTTAACGAATAAAATTAAGTCAATGTTAAAGTCCTTTCTATATAATATTCTCGTACAGGAGGCAACTCACAAAGTTTGACATTATACTAAAAGTTTCTCTGTGGTCTCTCTGCCGGCTCATCTGCTAAGGATTACATATATGTATCCTCTCTCTGCCACTAATGAGCATATTAAAGTTAAATCTATAAACATCGAGATAAATGCAAAACTCGGATCGAGAACTACGTACTATTGCATGCTATGTATTACAATAGGAGATAGAAGATTCGTTAGCAATGATTAATTTTTTTCGGAATGATTAATTTTTCGTCGTTAGATGAATCATTAATCCATCTAATGATGGATGATACATCAACAGGAATAAATCGCCATGTACTGTCCTGTCGTTAAAGTGAGAGAAAAAGAACGCTTATTCTTTATCCGGCTACGGAGCTGCAGAGCCGGATACAAGCTTATTGAACTGAATGAGCTTGTATAGTCATTATAGAACAGTCAGGCTCCTGAAAAGTAGTAAGGATCAACTTTTCTAATGATTGCGAAAAGAAAAAATAATTATTATTTATATTTACGCCCACCATAGACTTAATAAATACATTCATATATTTTTAATATATAAAAGAAAGTCGTGTTAGTTACACCATTTATAACTCATGAACGGCTGGAACGATTTCCACGATTTTAGTTTTGTTGGATTAAGCTCCAGCCGGAATAGCATAATAACTTTTAAAACATGCAAAAAACTCCCAATCAGCAAACATTCACAATTAGTTCCTTTTTAGCCTACTTCTTCCTGTATTTGTTGAAAGTCTTAGTGTATTATTAACCCTTCTGTCGGCACAAAGGTCTGGCCAGACCTTTGCCACTATATTTTGGTCATAAAAGTATAGAAGATGAAATCGCAGTGACTTCATATTTCATGATATCCTAGAATAATATGTTTAGAAGCATTTTGCAAAAATGTGAAAAAATCGGTTGAAATTTTGAGTATGTTTTTGGTGATTTTCAATTTATAGTGCTTTTTGATACCCAATAGGTCTGGCCAGACCTACAGTTTTTCCCCCCATTCTTCTCTTGAGGTAAAAGCTGCAAATATGAAATTCTCATAAAATTCTCCTATTTATGATGTAAGAATGTCATTAAAATTCAATTTGTACTACAAACGATAAAAATTTCTGAGATTTTTCTTTGAAAAGCCGTGAAGCTCGGGAAATAAGTTTGCCTAATTTCATCACGTTTTATAACATCACCTAATCAACTGAGATTTGATTCAAGGAAATTCAAACCCGTTTTTTTCCATTGTAATAGTCAGGACTAAGTATGAGAGACTTACGAACGTCTTTCTAAATAGATTTGCTTAAGAAATTTACGAAAAATTTTGAATGAAATGATTTTCGTGCTTGAAAATTCCCTATTTCTTTCCACCTACTTCCCTAAATCTGCAGTCTAACATCGAGGTAAAATCTACTAACAAAGCGCCAAATATTTGCCCAAAGATATTGGTATTGAAAAAAGCAAACAAACTTTCTACTAGATATATGCCATGAAAATAGAGAAGCAAAAAGAGATGAAAATAAGAGAAAAACATGTTTATAATAATACCACCTCAAAATATGTCCACTTAAAAACGTTGCTAGTGTATCTAGAAAACTGATTATAATACTTTTTTTGTTTAAAAATGGAAGTAGGGAATTGATAGAATGATTCTATCGATAAAAATTTCACTTTTTCTAAAAAATAAAAAAAAATTCTCAGTAGGGTCCAGCCAGACCTATTGGGTATATAATATGCATATTGTAGTAGGTGCCGACAGAAGGGTTAAATATGCTCCACACGATTGGTCTCCACCGCAAGTAGCAGAACAACTATTGAGAAATATGCAAAATGCACAAGGGGCACAATTATGAAGACAGTTCTTCAGTTTCACATATGTACTTCTTTCTGCATTTATTGAACGAATTGCCGAAATTCAGTAAGATTACCCCAACGGATTGGCTCTACGGGTTATTCTCCAATCAATAGAGACGAAATAATAGGGGTTAGCGTGCAAAAATTGGGGATGTCTCAAATTTTTGATATGTTATAAAGATATGTGGGGTAAGTTAAAATCCAAGTTTGCGTCACTTTCCTTCCTGTGCTCTCGCCACCATCTTGAAAAAAAACCATCTAAAATGGGCCCTTTCATCAGTTTTTGACCTGTAACTTCTTTACAGTCCATTTGAGCAGAAAATGTGCTAAGCGTATTTTGTAGAGCACAAAATTTCCTAAAAATTCAATCCAAAAAATTTGATTCAAATTCAGTTACAGCGCCAAGAAAATGGGGGTAATATTGAAAATTGTGCGAATTTCAGAGTCCATTTTATTAAATTTGTATATCAAATAGAAAAAATAGAGTAAGGCTAATTTTTGTTGTTTTTGGATAAGTGGGGTCACAAGAATCTTGCTAATCAAAATTTTGACCAGAAAGGTCCTAAAAAGGACAAAAAAGGACACTATTTATTTCTGAGCCGGAGGTCGGCATGCGGGGCATCATATGAAAAGGGACGTCGAGTACATTACATATCCGGTGTTTGTTTCCTATTTCAAGAAACCTCGACGAAATAAACCGGGTTTAAATGAAAAATGATCGTGTTTCCCGTGTATCTTTCCAAAGCCATAACTACGAAAATAATTCAATTAGCCACTGCCTTTTTCATTTTTTAGAATTCATAATAGCTGAACATTCTATCATTATATTTGCTAAGAAAAAAATCAAACATGGGGAATATATGACAAAAATTTCGTAGCATAGGAAGAGTAGAGAAGCGAGCCTAAACATGTGAAGACCCTGTCAAGTCGATAAAAGTCATTATATACTCTCTTTGAATTTACTCTCTTCCTGTGCATCTTAAAAAATAAATAACAGGCGCGACAATCCAACATTGGACTAAGGCCGCAGGATGCTTTTTGTTGAGGTAATGAGAACAGCATCACACTCAGCAGTGTTATTTATCCCCATAAATGGGTACTTATTTAACATCTGAGTGAGATCATAGTCCGTCACAAGCTCGTGAGTTCGAAAAACACCATGGGACACGGTTAGATTCGAACTCATGATCCTGTGCACTGAAGGCGCGCGCACTAACCGCTACACCACCCAGACTGTGCATCTTACAAAAACAATTTATGATGAAATTTTATGACAATCAATATTCCTATAAAACATACTTAGAAGACTTAAACCTACAATGCAGCGGTAATGAGTTATTGATATGTAAATGCAAAAAACTGCAAAATTCTCATGATTTTTGGAATTTCCCGCATTTTCTTGGTGCTATAACTCTGTCAGTTTTTATTGTAGAGTACAACTTTTTGGATTAAGTTTGTAGGAAATTTTGTCCTCTACAATTGTCTTGGCACGTTTTGTGTTCAAATAGACTGCAAAGAAGTTACAGGCCAAAAACTGATTAAAGGGCAGATTTTAGATGGTTTTTTCAAGATGGCGGCGGGAGCACAGGGGGGAAAGTGACGCAAACTTGGATTTTAACTTACCCCACCTGTCTTTATAACATATCAAAAATTTGAGACATCCCCAATTTTTGTAAGGTAAAATCTCCCCATTGATTGGAGTATTAAGACTCTGGTTGGAATAGCAGTATAAAACTATTCAAATATACAGAAAATTCATAATTCGCAACAATTCACAATGTTTTTTCGCATATACGTAAAATACACGGAAATATGTATATGTCCATGCCTCCTTAGGACATGTTAAATTATGATATACTGTTTCGTATACGGTAAGCAAGCGAATTTTTACATGGAATGTCAAATTATGTCGTATTATTTCCAACGACTTGCTAAAACTCTCTAATTTCTTCTTTAATAAAACGTAAGTCATGTTACTGTAGTAACTGTGGTCGTTTAGGGGTTAATCATTTTCTGATTTTTATTTGAATCGCTCTGCCTACCAAAACACACTTAGCAACATTCACAATGAGTCCTGTCTGTATTTTTTGAACGTGTTTGCGTATTTTCGATGATTTTCCCGAATTGGTCTAAGCCCCGAATAGCAGAATAAATATTAAAAACTTCGGAAAAAACACACTATGAGCCAAATTATGCAAACAGTTGTTTTTCACAATCTTCTCCCAGCATTTCTTTACTAATTTCAGTGATGGTAACCTACATCATTGGTCTTTTTCCAGAAAAGAATATAGATACCCAAGCTACCCATAGTAGAATAATTATCCGTGTTTCACATTCAAAAAAATACAATTGACGCTAATTGCAGTAGATAGTCTTCAGTCCATTTGAGTAAATAATAATAAGGTCAAATGTTCTCCGGTGTCTTTGAAGAGCCTTATCTGCTCAGGAATGCTGCTCTAAGTACACACCAAGACTTCGATTTTGCGACAAATACTTGTACAGGGTGGCGCAAAATTATCATCCAACTTTAATTTTTAATAACTTTTTTAAACGATGCACATCTTTATTTATTCTATTCCTCGGTTAAAAGCGTCTTAGCTTGTAGGATGGGCCAGTAGACAATTGAAACCAGTGTTTATGAATATGATTCGTTAAAAGGCAATAACCTTACTTACAGTGAGAGCAGGGGCGGCGCATAAGGGCCCACGAGTTTTAGGGGCCCAAAGCCACATGAAGAATTTGTCGAACCATAAAACGTCAGCGAAAAAACAATAATTCGACGTAGATATTTTTGGTAGACAAGGAAAGACCTACACTTTTCGAAGTCAAAACAAATGCTAAATTGATTGTTCCTCTCTCACCAGGTCCCTTAGATAAACAAATTCAATATTGTCCGAAAATATTTGAAAGTTAATGCGACACTCCGACACTGCTTTGCATGGCTGCGCTATTTGATGTACTGTAGCCGCGGTTTGTAATCCGACCCACCCTTTTCCTTGCCAGGCACGATATGCGCAAAAAGATTCTTTAGGTTGCTCTGCAAATAAACTACCTTAAAACATTTTTTGTGATAGTACCATTTATAAACTTTCAGAACTCGGTTCAGCAGAATTGCCGTTGTCGAAAGTTGTTATCGTCGCGTTAACGGTGACTTTTATCGTTTTGATGACTTGTCATAAAACTAAAGCTGTGAAATCATAAATAATGATCGCTAAGGTTAGATAATCTAATCTAAAACGCGCAAAGCACCAACATCGCATAGGCCATTTGATGTCAGATGCATTAGAAAAAATATTTCAGACATATTCCTAACCCTTCTTTTATCAACAAAATTTATATGGAGTTCTTTTGTTTTCGATGTCTGTCCGAAACCAGATAGTACATATATAGAAAAAGACGAACATATCACCAGCAACATACGAACATTATTATTTCCCTGTATTTCGGGTAAGATCCATCGTTCAATTTTTTGTTTCACCCATACAATGGAAAAGTAATGTCTTTTTCGAAAAATTAGAGGACTGGATTTTTGAACCGGGAAGGAACAAGTCTGAGTACCCATCACTGTACTTTTATTGACTTTTCGAGATTTGGTGATAACACAGCTATACATATAAGGTATTGCCCATTAATGCCATCTTCGAAGCTATCAACTTATTACTCAAATTACATTGCCGGGTATCGTTTTATAAGGACTAACCTAGGAGCTTTACTTGCAGACCAACACTGACTTCTCAAAAACCCCTCCCAAAATATTTTTCTGCGTACGCCCCTGTCATGAACTGTTAAACACGAGCAAAATAGTTTGAGAGTGGTACTAAACTTAGTTCAAGCTAGTTAGTACGGCCTGTATATGTCGTTGAAGACTAAAATATTTTATCTTGCTTGCGGTATATACACGGTCACTAGGGCTGTGGTGGGGAGGCCCTATTTGGTTTGAAAGGAGTCTTGCCAAGATTTCTGTATTGAATTTAATACTATTTTCAAACGTTCTTAAAATTGAAAGATTTAGAGGTCAATACTTCGCTGCGTGAGTGTTTTTATTTTAAAATAATAAATAAAAAAACAATTGACGAAATCATTAATTTAATAAACGTTAAAACAAGATCGCTATTCTCAATATAAGAATGCAAAGAGTAAAATTAGTTCTTAGCAAGCTATTTTAATTACGACGTTATAATTTTAGTAGCAATACTGTCACGTCAAAATCATGTTTCAAAAGAGTTATTTTTTAAGGTCGATAAACACTTTTTAGTCATCAGTCACAGTCATTTCCCATACAAATTGACCAGATAGTAAGTCAATAAATTAAGTCACAAACTGTCAGCTTGTATCGAAAATAACTGTGCTTGATGACTGAATAGTGTGGATCAACCTTCAAGAGTGCTTTCAATTGATTTTACTTTGCTTCTTTCTCAGTGTAGGGGCCAGGGGGGGCCACTCAAAAAGTTGGCGGTAGGGCCCCCAGTGAAGTTGTTCCGCCACTGAGTGAGAGTTTCGCCATCTCTTCAATATTCATCCGAATGCATCTGTCCCTAAAACTATTCTGTATTGACTGAAAATCTTCCAACATGGCGGTCTCAGCAAAATGAGACCAAGGTACACAATGTGACAGCGTCAATACCAGTCTTCTGCAAATATCATCCCGGCAGAGACTTTTCGACGAAGCCAATCAGTCCCTCAATTTAACCCGATGTGACTTTATTTGCTTTGGATTCCTGAAAATACGCATTTATGGGAAGAGAACAAAAAAAAACAATAAAACACCCGTGAATATATCGGGCGAATTAAAGTTGCTCTGCAGCAGAAAGGGAAAGAATATTTCCGAAAATAGCGCTTAAAGTTTAGTGATGAAAACGGAAACCATTTTGTCGCAAGAATTTAAAAAAAAGGGTGTCATATAAATTTTGAAACTGTCCTGAGTGTTTGGCAACTGGCAAAAGTTTTTTTTAGTATACATTTTTTACGATATGTCCCACTCTGTATTTTATAATTAATATTTCCGTACCAGACAAACTTCACTTTTAGGTGAAGCGACTGTAATTGTATACAACAACTGCAAATAAAATCGGTGGTCACTGATTTTCTATTAAGATCTCCGCTGCTTTAAACTGCGCAGTTTGGTACGTCCAAGGGAATGGATGTTCCTTTCGACGATTTGACGATCCCAATGCACCCAATATTTTTCGCTCCAAAATTCATTAGATATGTGCATCTGATTCGGATGATGCTATTTGAGTATGTACTCCCAAGGAAGGGCGAAGTCTTAAATAGTGTAAAGCTGCGATGTTGCGAAGGAACGAAGGATTCTGGCTTCACAAAACCCTTTATTATTTATATGTATAATGCTGACCTATTTAATGTGGTATATTCGTAACGGATACTTTTTCTACTTTGCGGGACTTAAAACGATTCTTTATGGAAAAATAAGCATCTTATTGTAAGTATGCTTCTTTAGTCGAATTGAAGCTTTTATTCGTCACTTAGGAAATCGGATATACCTACATACTTTACGCAGAACTCCATCGATGAACTTTACTAACTATTGTCGTAGTCAACCTACGTGATACTTGTCGACTTATATGTTTGTCAACGAAAAAGTTCTCAATTCTTAAAAATGTACGTATAAACAATTTTTAATATAAAACAAAATAAAGTCATTCTAGGAAGGTTCGTCGAATTTTTAGAAGACAAAAATAACCCAAAGGTCCCTCCGAATTTTTAATACCACTATTACGAAATACGAGCCCATATCTCTCTCTGGTTCCTTTTAACCCCTAGTGGGGCATAGGGCATTGACTACGCCTCTCTTCCACCTCTGTCTATTAGCAGCCATCGCCTTTAGCTGGTCCCACGATTTGCCTATAGATTTTCCCTCTGTCTCAACAGATCTTCTTCACGTATTTTTGGGTCTTCCCACACGACGCCTTGCATCTGTTCCCTGAGGATTCCAATCTAGAGCCTGTCTTGCAATGTTTTTTGGCTCTTTTCGAAGTGTGTGACCTATCCACTGCCACTTCCGCCTTTTGATGTCGATGCCTATCCTATTTTGACCAGTAATTTGGAGGAGGTCGTCGTTAGAGATTACCTCAGGCCAGCGAATTTGTAGGATGCGTCGAAGGCACTGATTCACGAAAGTTTGTAGTTTGGTTGTAATATCACTGGTCACCTTCCAAGTGGAACACCCATATAAAAGCACGGATTTTACATTGCTTTCGAAGATCCGGAGTTTGGTATTTCTGGAGATGTTTTTGTTTTGCCAGAGAGGAGTCAAACTGAAAAATACTGCTCGGGCTTTATTTATGCGCGACTCTACATCGGCATCAGCCACACCATCCGCTGTCACTACGCTCCCAAGGTAAGTAAAGTTCTCGACTTTTTCTATCTGCTGTCCGGAGATAGAAATGTTTCTTTGTGTGACATTGGGCTCCGTTATAGGACTCCTTTATGATGGCAATCAGTCTCTCTGGTATGCCTCTCCTACGTAAGGCTGTCCAGATATAAGCCCGGTCGACGCTGTCAAACGCCTTCTCGAAGTCAATGAACAATAGATGTAACGGGGATCTTCATTCAGCGGATTGTTCAATAATAATTCGGAGGGTGTTGATATGATCGCTACTTGAAAAACCCTCACCAAAACCAGCTTGTTCATTGTTCAAAGTGCGGTTGGTCGTTTTCTTGAACCGGTCCAAGATTATTTTGGCCATCAGTTTAGAGACTGCAGGGAGGAGACAGATTCCACGCCAATTATTGCAATCCTTGATACTTCCTTTTTTGAGGATTTTAATAATGACGCCCTTCTTCCATTCTTCAGGGAAAGTCTCGGTTGTCCAACACTCTTGGATGAGGGGAAGAAGAATATCCGCTGTAGCGTTGAAAAATTCCATCGGGATACCGTCTGCCCCCGGGGCCTTACCTGCTTCCAATGATTGAAGGGCCTTAATTATTTCCAGCTTGGATGGTACGCCGGTGTTAATTCTGGCCATTTGCGGAAGACTTACTGTCTCCGGCGAAGATGGGCTTGAAGGGTTAAAGTTGTTGTTAAGAACCTCCATGAACTGCTCTCTCCATCGGCGCAGTTGTTGTTCATCTGTGACTAGCAGAGACCCGTCTTTATCTTTCACAGGATGCTCATTGGTAAAAGATTTGCAGTCAGTGGCTTTATGAGCTTGTAAAGGGTTCCACTGTCACCACGGTAAGCCGCATCTTCTGCCTCCAAAGCTAACGCGTTGATGTTGTTGCGTTTATCACGTCTAACGAGCCCATATACCTACATACAATATACATTATAGGTGCAAACAAACATTGTTGTTCGGCAAAGTCGTTCAACTATACCTTTCACCATTTTCCAACATGTAGTTTACAAAACAACATTTTCTTCCATACATGATGTGATGAGATTAATACATATGTTATAAGATCTCTAAACATTTTCTAAATGAAAATTTCTTGATCCCTTTAAGCCACAAATTGCCATTTTGTTACGTTCGGAGCACAATATTGTAACGAGAGCAACAACGACGACGGCATCAAAACTAATGAGCATCCTTACTTAGTGTTGATTTTACAAGAAAACTTTTAATTGAACCTTTTCCGGCATGTCATCATCGTCTTTTTTCGTTTTTGTTCTCAAGAGGCCCAACCGCGCTACCATGACTACCTTTAATCTTGTTCTATAGTTCTTCTAAGACAAAAACAATTTCACTGAAAGTTTTCTATTAATTTTGGATTAATTAGATAATCCCATCGAAATTAGGAGAAAATTTAGACATCATATAGTTGCAGAATCCCTTTACGAATGAGGATTGATCACAGGAATTTTGTGTATGATGTTTTCCCTGCTTGTTCTTCATACATTCATATATGTACGTGTACATCGTGAATATTAAATAGAAATAAAAGAGAGAGAATTGTATCTGTTCTTTTTTTCTGAGCTCATTCATCTCTCTAGATCTCTAAAAGATCCTTTGCCAGCGGCAATTCGCTGGATATGAGAATAAGCTGATTAATTACGAGATGCCTTATTCATGACTGCGGGTTTGCCTGCATTTTTCGGAATCTGCGTACAGCACGGACGGGTGCTAGACGAAAAAGTTTGTTTGGATGTTGTTGTCGGTTTCCGTAAAAAAAAAATCTCATCACAAGTTGTATGGCGTCACGTCTGGTGTTTTTAATGTATACTCGATGGATTTATTAGTATTCAATCATTTTATCTTATTAGTAAGCTCTGAAGGTTTTTTGATCGAAATTTATTTTTATACTTTCGAATAAGTTAGATGGAGTTCACTCGTGTTTTGCTTCCTTTATCCAAAAAGTTTTTAGGACAGAAACATACGATTTTTGGCAAAATGAAAAATAGAGTCCGAATTCATTGTCCTTATACCTTCTTTGATATAGTGTTGCCTTAACCTGCCGATAGCCACAATTCGAAATGTAAAGCGAATAGGCGAAATGTATCATCCCATTTTTAATTAATAATTTAATTATTAAGTTTAAGACCTTAGGGAGCGATCTTTCTTCCTCAGAAGAACAAATCGTCTACATAACAAGGATTTTTTAATTTTAAATAGAACACTACAAAATTTTGAAAATTCATGAAATTGTTTTACGCAAACTCACACTGAAAGCTTCCGAAGTAGATTTTGTTAACCCATATTGTCCGAGGGTAAGAAGGAGTTGTGCTACGAACGAAATTACGAAATTTTACACAGTAGTTTGGCATAGGAAGAATATGCAAATTTCAAAGCAATGTATTTTTAATTTTTTGAATTTTGGGCTGTGGAGCACGTTGCAAAAACGCAACGCTAGGGCTTAACGTGTACTTTTTGGTCAAAGAAAAGTCTCTTCTATACACTGAAAACGTCTTATTTTTATAAATAATAGCCTAAAATTTAGAAACAAACGCTATTATTAGCATTATTATGGATCGCCCCACCAATTTAGTCGTCGCAAATAATCGCTAAGTATTCTGGTGGAGTCCGCATGGGGATGCGTAACCCCCCTCATTCTCTGTCCACCTTCGATTTTTACCCGTTTTTTTGGAGTACCGGTGCTAGATGCCATGCCCAAACCGGATCGCTCATATCAGGTGGAACCCCTCCTTAGAATGTTGTCTAAATATAAGGCTGGCGATCCTCCCTCCAGGAGTACTGCCCCTTCCCTTTCCATTTGTAGCAAGTGGTTCTATGGTAAACCTAACTTCCCAAGGACATATCTGGATTCTATTATACACAAAGTTTAAACTTCACACTCCATTTGAGGAATATTGGAAAGTTGAAGCGGGTGAAACTTGAAAATAATCATTTCGTTGATAATATGTAGTGGCCGCGTCATAAACCCAAATAAATTAAATGTTCTAAATCAACTTTTTCATTTACAAAGCCACTTTTTACTAATATTTCATAAATTTATCGACAACTTAAGTACAAACAATGTTCGCCCCGCTTTATCTCAAGAAGTTAAACAGAGTCAAACAATAAAAGCTAAAATGAAATAGCATCAAAACTTAATTATTAGTAAAAATAATGGAAAATATCTGCCCATAGGATAGGAAAAAGAGGATATCGTTATAGTCCAGCGTTGCGTTTTCGCAACCTTAAATTTTGAGCGTATGTTCTGCGCTCATAATACAACTTTTTGATGAACTATATATTTTCGCATCTGTTGTAGTCTTTCTTATGTTATTTCCGTAGATTTCAGGAAAATATTTGATCTAAGTATTTTTATACATAAATTAGCATCAGTACCTGAGAACACGGAATTTTCACAATTTTCAATCCCTAAAAAATCATAGAAAATGTCAAAATACAACTTTCAGCAAAAACAGGTCGATTAGATAATTCGAAAATGAACCTTTCTTCTTCGGGGATAAAGTTTATATTTTTTACCAGAAAAGCGTTAAACATTAAAATATAAAGCGTTGCGAAAACGCAAAAGTAGGACAAAATGGGTTAAGAAAATTAATTTTTCGGGTGTAATGAAGGTTGACCGTTAGTTTCAGCAATTAATAAATTTGATAGCTGAATATGTATGAGGTGTATTTCAAATCGACATAACTATAAGAAAAGGCCGATTTAAAAAAAAAAATTAAATTAAGAGGTAGCCGAGGAAAATAAAAGAAAAACTTTAATTTTTTAGAGTGGGACGTAAAGCATATTTGTTTTTACCTTTCCCACAACTCGACATATGGAATAAAGCTACACATTTTGGTTTTTAGTAATGTTTTGACACTTTCGGAATTATAAAAGTCTTTCCAAGCCAAAACCCTTTCAGATTTGAAGGGTATTTTGCGAAGTCCGTTTTGCGATTGGCTTAGCTTAGCCTTCAATCTTCAATATAAACTCCTTCCACCTTAAATCGTATTTGAGTTTTAAATTATCGGATTGAAAGTTGTGGCAGATCTCTTGATTCTGAAAAGCCTATTTTCCTGCTAATTTTAAGGACTTCGACAAGAAAGTCTACATACTCTGTGTTAATTCCCAATACAAAGAAAATCTCCCCACTACTCTGCACTGTATCCATTAGATATATTGTGTTGATTATTTCGTATTAAAAACTGCACTCGGAATACTGATAGATCCGCTAGTATAAGGTGACCAGACTCTCCAAGGTCCAATGCTGTACACATACTTGCTGAATCTGATTTTCAGGCAAATCCTCAGCCATACTACCATGGTACGGCAATTTTATTATTTACGCTTGATACTGGCACTTAGGTTTTCGTAGGAAAGGAACTTAACGTGAAAATCTACGTATTTATGTGCAGCTCACTACAGCATGTTTCATTAACTCGCAACTTGCAAGTAAACTAAGTGGGCATAGTTTGGCGAAAGTTTGACGATTTACTCTACTTGTTGTGCAGTATTTTTACAGAAACCCTAATACAAGCCGGAAATCTCTTTCTGATTGATGTTACTCATTGCTCGCATTTAGTCGTTTTTTGAAACCTTTTCAGGATATTTCTTAGCATTATTTAGGAAGTTACTTTCTTACTGCATTATTTTTGTTATACTTATTACGGAACATGCCAGATATATTAATTAAATTATTGGTAATAGTGGGGACTAAGGAAATTTCGAAAAACCTCCTTATTTTTTTATTTATCTTTCACCGAACTTGTTATAAAACCTTTTCTGTTAATATAAGGAATTATAACACAGTTTCCTAAGGCTATTTTTCTTATTTCGGAAACTATTGGATCGTAGGATTTGCAAACAAGTTTTCCTTTGAAATAAAGCTGTAGAGGACAAAAAGAGGCACTAATTGAACATTAATCGAAGATTAGAGGCATCAGATGAATTACAGTCGCTGATAGGTAGAACCTTCAAACTTGGAGGAAATGTGCTCCAAGTAGGTCTTCAAGTGTGCCAAATTTCAGAAATTTCGATCGGCTTCCGAGTTATCGGAATTGAACGATCGATCGCCCATGGGTTAAACCTTACAACTTGAATCACAAATTTCGACGGCTGTAACTGCTGAATTAAGACAATAAGAATTTTTCTTTTCTGCAATCCAGCCAGTTTATTGTACATTTACATCCGACGTTTCGGTCTTAGACCATTATCAAGGATCTATAATTACAAATTGTTACAAAATCATTACTTGGATCTACCTGTTTATTATTTACTTACCAAATAAAAGGTTTTTATTATCAAAACTACTATGTTCTTACTTATTGTTCTAAGCTACGCAATGTGGGAATATTATCTATTTGTCATTATTTAGGCGGGATGATAAGTATCACCTGAAGTTTGTCGTTTTCAATCATTTAGGCGGTATTTGTATTTGATTTTTGATTCTATTAGACATGAAAAATTGGCATATATTTATTAACTTTCATTTCCATTTCCGATCTAGAGTTTAGAGACATATTATAATTTTTATTTATGTATATAGCTTCTTTTATTAGTAATTTTCTATTATTATTCTCTCGGTCTACTATTTCCGTATTATTAAAGTCCATTAAATGTTTGTTGACTTTTTGATGCTGAGTTAATATGTTATTATAATTAGCTATCCTATTTTTATTTGAGTGTTCCGATATTCTTGTTTTTAAATGTCTTGTAGTAGAGCCATAGTAATGCTTTTCTATATTGTTGTTTTTGCAAGTTAGACATGGAATTTTATATATTATATTGCTCATTTGTTGATTACTAATTTTATCCTTTAGGTTAGTGTAAATTTTATCTTTTATTTTGTCGTTAGGTTTATAGGCTCTAACAAATTGTAATGTGTTACCATTAGTATCATTTATTTGGCGAGGTAGAATTTTATTTATAGTTTCTGATAACTTTGGTATATAAGTAATTTTTTGAAAAACCATTTGTCTCTTATTATTTGGATTAGAAGTTATTGAGGTGTTATTATCATTCAGTATTTTATATTTGTTTTTGTTAATTATTTTAGTTATCATTTTAATAGGGTATCCATGCTTTTTAAGTAATATTTTAATTTGGGCTATGTGTTTATTCCAATATCTCATGTCACTCAATTTTAACCTTCTATAAATGTAGTTATTTGCTATATTGGTTTTTACATAATTTGGGTGTTGAGATTTATAGTTAATAATATTATGAGAAGCATAATCTTTCATATTCCATTCTGTTATTATTTTATTTTGGATTTTATACAATGTCATATCAAGAAATGGTAGTTTATTATTTTTCTCCTCTTCAACCGTAAATTTAATATTATCCGCAATTTTATTTAATTTTTCTAAAATTTGTTCTTTTTAATCTTATTAATTATCGCTATTATGTCGTCCACATAAATTTTAATAAATTTTATATCATCATTAGAGAAACCTATTACAAATTTTTTGAGTGCATCTTGGATAAAAATGTCCGCTGCTATTACACTAAGGGATCCACCCATAGGAAGTCCCGTAGATTCATAGTATTTATCATTATATCTACAATAGTTATTATTCAGGCACAAGCTTAACATTTTAATCATTAATTCTTTAGGTATATCAGTTGATAACATGTTATAGTTCTTTTCTATTAATTCTAAAACTTTGTCCACTGGGATATTTGAGAACATGTCTTTAATGTCATATGATACCATTATATTATCTTCTTCTATCGTGATATTACATATTTCTTGTTTTAACTCAAATGAATTTTTAATATTGAATCCGTTAATGTTTTTAAGTTGGTTTAAGATTGTTAGCAAATATTTAGACAAATACGCGAACGGAGAGTTAATCGTATTAATTAAGGGTCTTAGTGGTATCCCAATCTTATGTGTTTTAGATTTGCCAGTAATTCTAGGGGCTATGGCTCTATAATTTAATATTTTGTTTTTCGTGTTTAAATCTATTAAATGTTTTTTATATAATAATCGTACGATATCATTATTTTTAGTTTGTAAAACGTTAGTAGGATCTTTATTTAATGCTTTATATTTATTATTATCACTCAGTAAAAGCTTGTGCCTGAATAATAACTATTGTAGATATAATGATAAATACTATGAATCTACGGGACTTCCTATGGGTGGATCCCTTAGTGTAATAGCAGCGGACATTTTTATCCAAGATGCACTCAAAAAATTTGTAATAGGTTTCTCTAATGATGATATAAAATTTATTAAAATTTAACAACAATATAGAAAAGCATTACTATGGCTCTACTACAAGACATTTAAAAACAAGAATATCGGAACACTCAAATAAAAATAGGATAGCTAATTATAATAACATATTAACTCAGCATCAAAAAGTCAACAAACATTTAATGGACTTTAATAATACGGAAATAGTAGACCGAGAGAATAATAATAGAAAATTACTAATAAAAGAAGCTATATACATAAATAAAAATTATAATATGTCTCTAAACTCTAGATCGGAAATGGAAATGAAAGTTAATAAATATATGCCAATTTTTCATGTCTAATAGAATCAAAAATCAAATACAAATACCGCCTAAATGATTGAAAACGACAAACTTCAGGTGATACTTATCATCCCGCCTAAATAATGACAAATAGATAATATTCCCACATTGCGTAGCTTAGAACAATAAGTAAGAACATAGTAGTTTTGATAATAAAAACCTTTTATTTGGTAAGTAAATAATAAACAGGTAGATCCAAGTAATGATTTTGTAACAATTTGTAATTATAGATCCTTGATAATGGTCTAAGACCGAAACGTCGGATGTAAATGTACAATAAACTGGCTGGATTGCAGAAAAGAAAAATTCTTATTGTCTTAATTCATGGATAACCAGCGAACAATAACTAATACAACAATGTAACTGCTGAACCTTGCGATAGTTAGAGCCTTTTCACCAAATGTGGACAGTACAGTGCTCTACAAGATTTTTAAATTTCAAAATTTTCGCTCACGAATTTGCCAGTGATGGACAATTTTCAATTAGAAAACTTAAAATTGCAATTTGGGCAGCCATAACTTCCAAACGCGGATAGGTTGGGACGGTTAGTACCATGTAATTTGGAGGTAATGACAGCGTACTTCGGGCTGTCGTAAGTACCACTTCCACTTTTTTTGCTCTTTTTAATTATACCCTTCGCTTATTAAGCGTAAAGGGTATATTAACTTTGTCATGAAGTTTGTAACGCATCGAAGGAAGCATCTCCGACCATATAAAATATGTATATATATGATCATCGTGACGAGCTGAGTCGATTGGACGATGTCCGTCTGTCCGTCTGTCCGTCTGTCTGTCTGTCTGTCTGTTGCGACGCGTTTTGCTCGGCCAGTTTAAAAGCTATGGAGCTGAAATTTTCCACAAATGCTTCTTTTTGTTGCAGGCAGTTTGTATGTTTGAATCGTTAAAATCCGATAAGGCGGTCGTGGGGCTGCCATACAAACCTACTCCCCAAAATTAGGTTCTTCTTAGAAAAACTTTTTCATTTATGCACAAATTTCAATCAAATTTCACACAAATGTGTTTTCATTGCAGACACATAACATATGTAAAAATCGACCAAATCGGACAATGGGGTCGTGGGGCTGCCATACAAACCTAGTCCCCCAAATTAGGTTCTTCTAAGAAAAACTTTTTTATTTGCTCATCGATTGCAATCAAATTTCGTGCAAATGTGTTTCTAATGATACCACAAAACATATGTAAAAATGGACCAAATCGGACTATGGGGTCATGGGGCTGTCATACAAACCTAGCTCCCCAAATTAAGTTCTTCTAAGAAGTTTTTTTTTATTTATACACCAATTTCAACCAAACTTCACACAAATGTGTTTCTATTGATGACATAAAATATATGTATGAATAGATGGAGTCGGACCATGTGGTCATGGGGCTACCATACAAACCTATCCCCCAAATAAAATTTTTCTAAGAAAAATGTTTTTATTTGCACACAAATTTCAACCAAACCTCATGGAAATGTATTTTTATTGATGTTACAAAACATACGCAAAAATGAATTAAATCGGACCATTGGGGCATGGAGCTGGCATATAAACCCAGCCCCCAAATTAGGTTTTAAGGTCTTTGAAGAAAAACTTTTTTATTTGTCCACCAATTTCAACCAAATCTCAAATGGAAATATGTTTTAATTGATGCCACAAACATACATACACTGCGTTTCACTTGAATAGCACATTCCGTTTTTTCATTGTAATTTGCTTACATATCAATATTCTTATGACTTTGCTAGTAGCTTTTTTTGTCTTGTTTGTGTGGGCTCCCCGAAAGAAAAATTGTCCTCTCGAAATTTACCGTTACCTTTTTTCACCAATTTGATTCAAAAGAGAGCAGATTTTTTGTTTCACTAGAATAGCACATTTGGGTTTAAGCTTGACATACGGGGTGCACGTGGTTACAATATCACAATCTAAAGTCATTTTGAGTATTTTAAATACGATTCGTTGATTTTAAAAAAATTTGGGTAGTGGTAAAGCCTTAACAAGCGAAGAACAAGTTAAAATAAAAACCTACAGGGATTGTGACTTTTCAGTGACTAAAATATCGAAAAAAATTAAAAAAAAACAGAAACTTGATTTCAAATTTTATTAAAAGTGATGAAAACTATGAAAAAATATGAAAGGTCGAGTAAGCAGTGTACTCTCTAATGCAGATAAGCGATCTATTTTGCGTGAAGCATCGAATTCACATGATTCTGTGGACAAAATTCGGTTAAAATGTTGTCTCAGTGCGAGTAAAATAACTGTATCGCGTGCTAATTCAAAAGCTAAACACCTTAAGCGTCTAAAATTAAAAAAAAAACACCACTTAACCCCGCTCATAAACAAGCTCGGTTGACTTTTTGTCGTACCAACATGTCATGGACCAAAGAGTGGTATGGCGTTGTTTTTTCTGATGAGAAGAAATTTAATTTGGAAGGGCCCGACGGATATAACTGTTATTTTTATGATTTAAGGAAGGAGACTCACCAGTTGGATCTTTTGCACAGTAGAGTTGGCGGCGGCGTTATGGTTTGGGGAGCCAAATCCTACTACGGCACTTGTGAACTCCAATTCTTAGACACCACTATGAATGCTAAGTCGTATCAAGGTGTTTTAGAAAAGGCTTTTCCGACATTCGAAAGTCTCTTTGGACCATTGCCGTGGACTTTCCAACCAGACAATGAACCAATACCGTAAAGTCGTTTATCGAGTCCAAAAATGTTACTCTTGAACTGGCCACCATACTCGCCGGATCTAAACATAATAGAAAATGTTTGGGGATGGCTGGTCAGAAAAGTTTATAAGTCTGGTAAACAGTTTTCAACAAAGACTGAACTAATTGAAGCCATTCAGCAATCATGGGCTACAATATCCCTTGCTTACATCAAAATTTTGTACGATTCTTTGCCTAATAGGACCTAGGAGGTTATTTCAAACGGGGGAGGCTCAACCCATTACTAAAATTGCTGATTTTAATTCAAATTGATCTTAACTTGTATTCTGAACAATAATAAGTTATCCTCACTGCATAATAAGTTAATTAAAATAAGTTTTAAAAAAAGTGTGCTATTCAAGTGAAACAGAATTTATGTGTTTTTTCATTGGTGTTTTACATTTTTTTTTCTCTAAGATTACATGTTGGAAAAATTCAAATTCTTTTTATTTCAAATTAAAGGTAATTAATCAAATGACAAATAAAAAATACAAAATATCTGTTGTCTTCATTTTTTTTAAAGATATTAAGAAAATAAATTTAATGTATAGAGTGTGCTATTCAAGTGAAACGCAGTGTACATGCCCCCTCCCTTTTGTTTCTTCCAAGAAACCCACGACCCCCGCTTCCCCCAATAAATCTTCACCGCGGCACTAATGTGAAAATTCAAGGAAAAGCATGAAAGCGGGGAGAATTGAACAAAAGTCATAGGAACGCCCGAAAAAACTTTCAGCCCCGAGGGCAGCGAAGGGTATCCAAATTTCGGCCGCGCCCGAAATTAGCCTCGGTCTCGTTTTTTATACCCTTCGCTCATAGAGTGAAAGGGTATATTAACTTTGTCATGAAGTTTGTAACGCATTGAAGGAAGCATCTCCGACCATATAAAAAGTATACATATATGATCAGCATGACTTGGGGAGTCGATTGGGCGATGTCCGTCTGTCCGTCTGTCTGTCTGTCTGTTGCGACACGTTTTACTCAACCAATTTAAAAGCTATGAAGCTGAAATTTTGCACAAGTGCTTCTTTTTGCTGCAGGCAGTTTGTATGTTTGAATCGGTAAAATCGGACAATGGGGTCATGGGGCTGCCATACAAACCCAACTACTCAAATTAGGTTCTTCTAAGAAAAACTTTTTTATTTGTGTACCAATTTCAACCAAATTTCACACAAATGTGTTTCTCTTAATGACACAAAACATATCTAAGAATGGATCAAATCGGATAATGGGGTCATGGGGCTGCCATACAAACCTAACCCCCATTTTGGTTCTTCTAAGAAACATTTATTGCGCCAATTTCACAAAACCTTGAACGCAATCAAGAAAAAAGGATTTGCATGAAATACATGCGAATTACTTAGTTGGCGTGACACAAGATTTGACAAAGTTCGCGGGAATTGCACCAAAAAATACACACTTGTTGTTACTTACTTGTCGTAAACTTTTTTTTTTGCTGGAAATCACATGAGGAATCATTTTTCGGTATCGGTGCGATTATGCGGTAGTTTCTGGATACTACGAGTATATGGTATACTTCATGTACATCGAAAATTGGAATATCTACGCAGATTGATTTAAATTTATACACTGAACACCTGGGCGATGTTTTAGATGCATTTTGGAAAGATAAAGTTGGCTAAAACTTCACATTACAGAAAAATTATAGAGCAAATCACGCCTGAAGGAGGCTTGGAAAACTTTTCTCCGGAAAAGATATCCCTGTTTTGTACTAGTCATCTTCTAAGCCTATAGCCTTAATCTTATAAAATACCTATGAGGAATGTTATGGAGCAAGGTTCATGCTTACGGATGCTGATTTGCATTTCGTTTTCGCGTTTTCGGTGCTTTTAATTAAAATTCACTGCCATGTCAATGTCATCACTATTTCAAGTGGCATACTATATCCAAGCAAGTAAAGGGTGTCCCAAGTAGAGCGCCGGATTTAAATTTTGTGCTATTGTTAGGTTTCACATGTGAAACTCAAGCATGCATAGCGGCTCGATCGTTGACAAGATGAGGTTATTAAAAATGGAGCGCTACACGAAAGAACACGCATTCTCATTGTTAATTTTTTTTATCAAAATAGTATTTCGCGTCTACATTTCGCAAACTGCGTTCAATTTGGGGTATTCTTAATGGCCTAAATGAAGCAACTGTGGGAAGATTACTTAAAAAATTCAATGAAAGTGGGTCCGTTTGTGATGTGAAACCATTATCGCGTGTTCGTCGAGGTCGTTCGAGGGATAATATCGCAGCTGTCCTGAAAGTCCAAACATCTCAATCCGACACCGAACACAGGAACTCTGTGTTTCCACATCCACTATGCAGCGAATTTTGACGAAAGATTTGCATTTTCATTCGTACAAAGTACAATTAGAGCCTTAAGACCATGCACAGCGAAGAGAAGAATTCATCAATTGGTTCATGGAAAAACAACAAGAAAATGCCGATTGATTGAAGATATTAATGTGGAGGACATCTAGTTTCGACAAGATGGTGCCACATGCCATACAGCACGAGAAACAGTTCAATCACTGCATCATTCATTTCCCGGTCGTGTGGTCTCGCGTTTTGGTGACCAGAACTGGCCGCCTAGATTTTGGTGATCTGACGCCTATGGACTTTTTTTCTTTGGGGTTTTTGAAGTCACAGGGGTATGCGAATAAGCCCACGACACTTCAAGCATTAAAAGAAGAAATTACACGTTTCGTAAATGAATACTACAACATTTATGCAAAACGGTTATATAAAATTTTACGAAAAGAGCGCGTACCTATATGCCAGCCAAGCCGATGCGGCCATTTACCCGATGTTATTCAGTACAGAATCCAGGGACGTAGTCAGGATTTTAATTCGGGAGGGGTCCAAATATTGCCAGCATACCAATTTTTCTTATCTATTTTTTTTTTTTTAAATTTAGTCGAAATGCGAATTTTTTGTTACAAATTTATTGGAAACATTTCCCTCAAAATATCGATAAGTTGCTCTGTGTTGGTAGATTAAATTAATTTAGCAGTCTGAATAGGCGGCAGTCCCTTCAATTTCCACAGCCATTACAGGTCCATTATTATCTTTCCAGGTTTAGCGTTAGAAAAAAAAATATTTTTAACTAAAATTATCCAGTATCTGGTGATGAAGGTGTTACATTCAAAAGAAAGGAAACAATTTTTTCGAGGTTTTGCTATGAAAAATTGTCTCTAAGATCTAGATAGCGTCTTTTTGGGAATATTATGCCTACGCTTGGGGTGCTTTGACTAGGGTAAATTGTCAGAATTTAAAACAAAAAAACGCCTAACGTGAATCATCGATTGCGGTTTCATGTTTTGTCCATTTGGATTAAATATTTCATACGCTGTTAGCTAGAAACCGATCCACACACGTGACTTCTTCAGTGGCGCAGCACGTCGATTGGATCATAATATGCCATCGTCAATATTTCATTGGTCACTAAATTCAGACTATGACGAGTGGTTCAGGGTGATCTCCCATCTGCACTTATTTGTCTGAAAGACTACCACGATGGGAGTCCAACTTTTACCTATCGCTGTGCTTTCAAACATCGTAGAGCGGCGATAAAGCATTTTAAGCCCAAGAACCGCGACTGGCATATCGAGGGCACCAACAGCTCAATTGGCTTCGCCAACATTTAAATTAATCAGTTGAAACTGAAATATTCTTCTTTGAAGTATAGTGAGGGATGGAGTGGGATGGGGGAGTAGAGTTTCGATCGCAATATTAAAACAGTAAAGGAATCACCTAAAGAAGGACACCTGTCTGGTCAATGGAATTTTTAATTATTTTTCTATGCAGGAGCCGTAAAGGCTAGTCTTAAGCGCCAGCTAGAGAGAGTAATAATTTATCGCATTCGGCTATTTCTTAGCAACATTCAGGGGCTTTTTAGCAGGCTCCGACTAAAGTACTTTCCGCAATAATTTCGTTGTAACACTCAGCATCTCTGCAGCGCAAAGTTTTGTCTGAGTAAGTATGTATTAATTTTTTACACAAAGTACTAAGAGTGCTCCCGGGGTCTCTTCTAGGGACTTCATTAGTTAGTGATACATATAATATAAATCGAAAATGGGACGTACATCAGTTAGTATCGATTTTCAGTATTACGACTTTAAACTAAAAATCGATTCAATTATTACATCGATTGCCATTTAAGCGAATGGGTAATGAAATTTTTATTTGTAATTTTATTTTAAATTCCATATTATCATCACCGACATTTTCATTATTTACGAAAACATTTCGGGAGGGGTCCGGACCCCATGGACCCCTCCCCTAGCTACGTCCCTGTCAGAATCTCATGATGCCTACTTTATATTTCAATAAAAGTTTCATGCATTTTCAACAATGAACAGTGTTTTATTTAAAAATAAAATCTGGCGCTTTACTTTACTACTTTGCTATCTTTTTGGATTAGGTCTATTAGAAACCGGTTTTTCTATGGTTCGTCTATGTCACTTAGAAAAAAAATCAATAGGAAATCCCATAAAACCAATCATTTTGTCCCATTATTTTTAGTCGATAGGAAAAATCTGATTAATTGAAAAATAAGGGGATCCTATTACTACTGTTACCAGATGAATATCCGTTTTGTTGAATTTATAACACAGAATTATTAACTTTACGGGAAACATTTTTCTGAGTGATATAGTTGATTTTATTAGTAGTTCTGTTTGCTGTTATTTTAATGGCAACCATCTTATTATTAGTTAATCATTTCAAATCTTGTAAATTTAGTGGGACAAACTGATTAAAATCGAATCTGATATCAAACATATGTATGTATATCTCAATAGGATTCGTCCAGTTATAATAATTTATTGAATCTGTTCTGTTTGTGAAAAAATCTGGTGAATTGCCATCCAATTAAAATAATGGGAGAAAAACTTTTATGTTTACTGCACCCGTTTTTCAAATTACTTTCCGCAACGTGACAGTAGTGATTGGAATGTTTCCATGTACGAAACTTCTGAAAAAAGTGTTTACCTGAAATACTCAATCTAATTCGGTGTGGCACAAGATTTGACACAGTTCTTGGGAGTCGCTTTATTTGGAAAATGTAAAAATACACACTTAGATACGATTCTCTTGAATTATTTTTATGTGGAATTACTTTATGATAATAACCTAATAATTGTAACAATATTCGTCATTCTCATGATATACTAGCACACTCATACTTAGCCAATTATTGACACAAAACACTCAACATTACATTATTCAGTTCCATGATATAATTTAAATCCTGTATGAAATGATGTTATGGATGCAATTTGTCCTTATTAAATTTCCAGAGTCCTCGATTTATATTCATGTGTACAGCTCCGCATATAAAAATCCACAATTTACCACGCAAATCATCTTCGTCTTTGAATGTAACCTAACGCCATTTGTCGTTCTGCTTAATATGCTTTAGCAAAAATTTCAGTCCCTACAAATTGTACGAGACTTGGTTGACATTTCACATCCTAACATATGTTTTCATAACATTAAATTGATGGATACATGTACATGTATATACATAAATATGGAGCATAAGTACATACATATATGAACAGAACATATTACTGTAGCTACCGTGTTGGCTGGCATCCTGGCTGTAAAAGAAACAAATTTATGAACGAAAAACCGAAAAAAAATGTCATGATAACGTTTTATATTTTTCTGCAACTTTGATCAATGAACTGGATGAGTCTGCATGAACGACGAGAGACATCATAGATAGAGAGAGAGAGAGAGAGGAAAGGACCAAGGATGGTCGAGCTCTATTTTATGTGACTTGTTAAAAAGATGAATTTTCGTCTTAGTTGACACGAATTCTCAATATTCTATAAGATCATTATATGGCCAATGCAACCATATCAATTTCAAAAGATGGCCGTCATAAGTCAAAGTCGTCGCACAAAAAAAATAGGTTCCCGAACCATGATGCTTGAAATGTTGTCTCCTAATCATTGCGTCAATGTGAGAGCAATTGACATTGAGAAAGTGAAATATGTATTTTCAAGAACATTTCGGTTGTATCCTTGAATATTTGCCAAGAGCTATTCATATTGGCCATAAGAATAAATTGGTAGTTACAATTTATGATCCTTATAGATGATTCCAAGCAAGGTGCTTTATTTGCAATATTGGCAAGCAATTGCAATAATAGCGAGAAGTAGTAGCGCACAGGCTTGATACTATATATCAAAGTGTATTGTTTTTCATGAGTCAATGACAAAAGATGAATGTAGGCTTCATGTTCATAGTCCTTGGTATCGTATACTTCCAAAATTTCTTGATAAATACCAGCCATTTCTACTTACATTTGTCAAATAATAAAATCGGCACTTTCCCTGAATGAAACCGACTTACTTTTATTTCATCAGCATGCCAGTGTCAAGGATATGAATGTTTTATTTAACTTGGCATAATTTCAAATTGGTGTATTCATTAATTTGATTAATAAAATCGGCATTTGTTTGTGTTCAAATTTAAAGGGGGGAGAGCTTTTCTTCATACAGTCTTTTTTTTGGTATCCATGTCGTTGACTGGAATCGGTTTTCTATGTTTCTCGGTAGTTACCTCGTTTATATAGCGGAAAAAATGCATTGTCATTCCGACCGAAAATTAAACTTTGCAACTTTGGGCATTCGTCAGATCAGTGGGTAGAGAAAAAAACCAAGACTCTGAATTGCCGGCGGATCTTTGTGTTATCTTTATAAAGAAAAGGTGAAAAATGATTTGAAAATTCAAAATTTAATTTGACATGGAATTTCGCAAATAAGAAACGGAAATTCATCAACAATTCAATTCGACAACATGTAATGGAAATTCGAAAACCAGAGCGCGCATTCTGTTAGGATAATCGCCAATAGCGATAATCGAAAGCGACCGCCTCGCCATTTGGAATCATGTAAAGTGACAGGCGATAATGTAACCCACTGTAGGTATTAATGATATGTTACGTGTGTGTGAAAGAGATAGCCTACGTCCCGTTGGCGATAGGCGACATTCGCTATTTTATTGGGATCATCTAAGGCGAAAATCGTCCATGAATGTCGCCAATAGCGATCAGTTTGTGGCGACAGCATCGTTGCTGTCGCTTTCATACAAAATTCCTAAAAAATATCAGAAATGGACCCACAAATAGTAAAATCTTCTCAATTTTAATATTGATATTGTGTATGAATCAACAAAATGGCGACATTGAAATAATATTGAAGATTCGGTAAGGTAAAAAAATGTAATATTTTGCAACATGTATTATATAAATCATAACGGTGCATCTAAATTGGCCTCTAAATGGACGCGCGTCCAAAAACTAACATCAAGAACTGCCATTTGGTTGCTACTTAGCATCTACACTAGCTACCACATGGAGACAGGAAATTACATAACCAAAATTTCATTTTTGAGATTTTTTTAAATTTAATTATCAAAATCGGACTCTGCGCGTTTGAATTTTTACACGGCCATTCAAGAATTATTCAATTTCACACAAAAGAATAAAAGTTGCAAAATTCTCACTTCGAATTTGACAAGCGGTGCTCAAAGCGGTTGGTTGAGTTGCCATATTGAATATCAAAACTGGACGCACACCCAAATGGAGATCAGTTTGTGTGCAATGACAACTGCCAGTTGGTTGCACGTGCAACCATTTGGCGATCAGTCTGGATGGACCTTAACGGTTGGCGATTACTATGAGTGCATTCAACCACACCGGTGAGTACATTTTGATGAAAACATGAAACATGTCATCGTAACATGTCACACTACTTCCTGATGACTCTCGGGGTGATTGTAGCGCTGACCGTTGTTCTGTTCAAAAAAGTGCATTAAAAAGAAACGCCCAACGGAAATTGACATTAATTTATCATAGATATGTAATACAATATAGTTTAAAACAAAATACAGAATTAAATTCAATTTATACCAGACAAGTCCACTCTCCTCCACGGAAACGGTGCCACCCACACTCGCGACAATTGAATCAAACCTACTGGACGTGATGATCACGAATTCTTCCTTCCGCACATTTGTTTTTCTTAAAATTTTCGGCAATCCAACATTGCTGCCCATTCTCGTCTGCTGTTGAGTATACAGGGTGTCCGCAAACTACCGCATAAACGCACCAGATTATGATTCCTCAGTTGATTTCCAGCAAAAAAGTTGTTGTGAACATACCCCCTCAGCTTAACCCATTAGCTGCCACAGGCATTTACAGATTTTTGAAAAAATCATTTTCTTGCACGACTTAAAGCCTAATATCTCCAAAGCTGGACCAGCTAGATTAGTGAAATATTATTATTATATATATTTATTACAGCCAACAAATTTACCTAAAAAATAAAACTAACCACACTAAAATCGGATAAGAGGTTTGGTTTTTACAGAGCGTCCAAGTCAAATTTGGGTGATTTGACCCAAAAACAATCTTTTTTCCATCTCAATTTTCTCCAACTTCTGCCAAGGTGAGGTGCTTGTACGATTCTTTTAAAAATTGGCGCATAGTCTTACAATTATATCTTTCTTACATCATTTTATTCTAGCTCCACTATTTCTAACAGTTTAAGCACCTTAAGTGCAGAAAACTAGGGTTAATTTTGGCTCGATTTCGACATACTTTGATTAGATTTTACCAATTACAGATTTTTAGGGGCAGTGTAAATTTAATTGTATTAAATTCGAGCTAAAATTAACCCTAGTTTTCTACACTTAATGTATAAAAACTGTTAGAAGTAATGATGTAAGAAAGATATGATCGTAAGACTATGCGCCAAATTCTAAAAGAATCGCACCTCACCTTGGCAGAAGTTGGAGTAAATTGAGATGGACAAAAATATTGTTTTTGGGTAAAATCACGCAAATTTGACTTTGAACCAAACCTCTTATACGATTTTAGTGTGGTTAGTTTTATTTTATAGGTAAATTTGTTGGCTGTAACAATCATTTTATTTCACTATTCTAGCTGGTCTAGCTTTGAAGATATTAGGCTTCAAGTTGCGCAAGAAAATGTTTTTTTTTTAATCTTTAAATGCCTGTGGCAGCTAAAAGGTTAAGCTGAGGGGGTATGTTCCGTACAACTTTTTTGCTGGAAATCACATGAGGAATCACAATCTGGTGCGTTTATGCGGTAGTTTCCGGACACCCTGTATAGATAAGATGGAATGGCAGGTAAACAAACCGATATTTGTATTGCATGGAAAAAACTGCAAAACTATTGAGCCATTTTGCAACTCGCGAACGTAGGTAGGTCAAGCTGGACGAAGTATCTATACACAAAAA
Organism: Microchrysa polita; assembly: GCA_949715475.1. Classification (NCBI taxonomy): domain Eukaryota; kingdom Metazoa; phylum Arthropoda; class Insecta; order Diptera; family Stratiomyidae; genus Microchrysa; species Microchrysa polita. The sequence goes on from OX454420.1 coordinate 63,983,122, forward strand.
AGGTTTAATTAGATTCAAAAAATAATAACAATTTTAGTACTTACAATTAAAATCCGCAAACAGCTTCGGAAAATTACCAAACTATATCCAAAAACCAAAACATTTTTATGCAAAACCTATGCGAACAAGACAAAAAACACACAAAAGACCGGCGAAATGACATTTGCGAAAAGAGTGTCATCAGCTAGTTAGCTAGGCAAGTGACGTTTATCGCATCGCCATTACAGTGGGTTACATTAAGTCCGTTTCTGTCGCCATACAAAGTAATGGCCTCACATGATTCCAAAGGGCGACACCTATCCAGGGCCGGCCTTAGCACTCTGGTGGCCCAGGGCCAAATGGATGATGGTGGCCCCTACTCCCTTACTAATACACAAACAAAACGCATCTGATCTTGATTCGCTGAATGTTTCCCCTTACGTTAGATCTACGACTGACGAGGGCTTAATCAAAACTCTTTAACGTTTTACACCAATATTGGGAGCTGCTGTCACTGGCAGTTAGCTGTTTTTTAAATTTTTTATTTAATTACCATTTCTTCCAATTGGAAACAACTGTGTAACTTTTCATTTGCAAAACATTCAAAATACCAAGCTTGAAATAGATTCGACGCATCAGCATCGGCATCAGCAGAAACATTTCAATTTAGAACACACGCATTTGCCATTTTTTCTGCTTCTGCTGCTGCTGTCAATGTGGGTCATCAAAGGCAAATGCGTGTGTTCTAAATTGAAAAGTTTCTGCTGATGCTGACGCGTCAAATCCATCCACTATCCATCTGACGGTTTTTAGGAGTTTCATAACTTTGCGTAAGTGTTAATTAATGGCATTCACTGGAGTGCTTAGTTGGCAGCCTAAACCTTAGAATTTTAATACTGTACAACATTTTGTGGAGATTTTCTATTCATTCCTTGAATTTTTCAATCAAAAGTAATTTCTACATTACTCATTTCCTATATTTGAGAAGTTGTAGCGGAATCCTAGTGTTCTATGAAACCCTGTTTGGGAAGCACTGCGTTAGACGATAATTTTGTACACGCAGTGCATCGTGTTCCTATACATAATACATCCGCCTGTTTTCAATGCAGAAAACTCCAATCCTCATTTATGGGTCTGACGTCGATAACGGGCGTGTAGTTAAGTTATTCATGATAAACACCAATTCAAACTTCTTGTAACCTAAAGGTGTCACGTCTTGTAAAGAAACAGTATGAGATTTCCAGTCACTAATCTCGATTTTAAGATTTTTGTATGGCAGCAATGCTCAGCTTTCCACGTGGTCTAAGAGAGCAAAAAATGAAGGATCCGAATATCGTAATTCGAAAATTTTGATCTACGTTTATTTTTCCTCTTTCTTCCCTTATTATACCAATCCGTGAAGTAGTGGCCTCTTGTGTCATCACTACCGACTTTTCATGGTATAATCTCAGGCTTATCCTGCCCCTTATCGAGCTTGGATATTGGTAAATTTTTTCGATAAGTTCTAAAAATCAAACTTCTTTCAAACCATGCTACCGTCACTGGAATTTTTAACAAACATCAAAGACATCAATGGTCACGTTGGAGAGCAGATATTGCAATATGTTTCAAAAGAGAGAGCTCTCTCTTTCGAAAGATGGTTGTCTTAACCCTATGCATGTTATAACAGATTTTTTATCAGTAAAATTACATCATCGCTATTTCACTTTATATTAAATTTAGAACTAACTTTAGAACTACTTTAGTTCGAGTACATATCTTTCGCGTGGATGTCCCTTTTGAGTGATCCTTTTTCCGAGTGGTGGCCCTTGAAAGTAAAGGTTTCTTGAGAGTGGTGGCCCCTTAAGTGACCGCCCAGTTCGCCCACCCCTAGGGCCGGACCTGCCTATCACTTTCATTGCACTGTCGCTTTGTTTATTTAAAATAAATTTACTTTTTAAAGAAAGGTTTTGGTAGTAATTATTGGTTCCGAAGTGTCCCATTGTTGTATTGGTACAGTATTGATGTTTCAACAACAGTTTGTATTGAACTTTTCGGGAATGGAAATTCAACAATTTGAGCTTGAAATACGTCAACATGATTTTCAAATTAGCCAATTTGACATGGAAATGCGAAAATATGATTTGGAAAATCGTCAATTCGGAACGTGTTGGTGTTAATTTTTTTACTTAAATCATCAGTTTTAACTTTAACTTAAGGAATAAATCGGCGGTATCAGGTCAGCTGATAGTCCGCATTGACTAAGTTTTTATGGTTTTATGACTAATGATGAAGATTTATATTTGAAACAAATATAAATGTTCATCATATTAGTCCCAACATGGAACACCTTACTTTACTCCCGTGTCTCTAACATATGAATGCGAAACTTTTCTAAGAAATGTGCAGTTTCTACGTTATATGCCAAAAAGGTGAAAAACAGCGAAAATTCTTAGGTTTTTATTTCGATTTTGAGCCTGTTCAGCAACGAAATTTTGTGGGAAGTTTCAAATGTGTGCCCAGCACATCAAAAGACCTAAGAAACAAGACAAAATTCTCAACCCCATTTTGCAATCTTGACGAATTCAAATGCTCACTACAAATTCCAAAAAATTTAGCATATTTCATATTTTCAGTCAGTTTATTGAAATTTGATTTGTTTTAAGAAAAATTGGCGAAATTGGCTAACGGGCCGGATTGGATACTTTAGCTGGCTGGCGACCGCTCTTACTTAGACTTTTTTCTAGTCGTAACGTAATCCAAACTGAAATTTCCTTTTATCACTTTTTTTCGTCTGTAGTACTTTGGCTGATGATGGTTTTTTCATTACAAAAAAATTGCTCTTTTACTTGTGTATATTTTTATATATTACATATTTATATTATTTTGTTTTTATTTCCTGGTGTTCACAAAAAAAAAAAAAACAAATTAGTTAGTGAAAATTAATTATATTGTAGTGTTTTTTTTTTTTTGTATTTATTGCATATTTAAAAAGAAACTCTAAAAGGCCTTGTACGTACTGTGTAAGCTATTCAAACAATAAAATGTTTAATTAATATTATAAATCAGCCCTTTTTTACGGCCTTCATATGAATATTCCAATAATAATTATCTTAACGTTTTTCTGGGTGTGAAGTTTAATAATGAACAACGACATGTAGTGCGTTAATTGATTTTACAAATTAAATATTTGCGTTCAACCAAAAAAATGTACATACATATATGTACATACATACGTCCTCATACTTAAATGTATAAAAGCTCCATCGCTTTTCATAATTCAATCTCAAATATTTGTTTCAGCTTTATCCGCGCGTATTGCCTGGCAACTTTGGTGAATTTTTCATCACACAAACCGCCAAAAATTTGTTTAATTTTTCACCACTCATGATTACACATATGCAGCGCCCGCTCTAAGGGGGGGGCAAGCCGGGCGGTCGCCCGGGGCGCCAAATTTTAGGGGCGGCTTTTTGGGTAGCACTTGAATAAAAAAATGTATGTATAAAAGCCGGAAGGAAAAATTCAATATCAATTTCCATTAAGTGGAACGAAACTACAGATGAAATAAAAAGTTGAAAGTTGTCTTTTGAAGAAGCATAATCCTTGGGAGGCTTTGAAGAGCCCACAATTGATAGAAGGTGCTGCATTTAGAATCCTAAAATGCTGAGTAAGAGTTGCGTAACTGTACGTCTGTGATGCTAGCCCCCGGCCTACTTCCGAAGTTATGCGTTATTCAACTTCTACTGTAAAACAGAAATTGGAGATTTATGTTCTAATGTCGTCGTCCAATTGAACATTTAGTACATCTTCTTTTGACCAGCATTAAGGATTATATTTGATCTTTCTATATATGATTCCTTGTTCTTACCAAAGGGGAGACCCACCTAATTTTTAAATAGAGGACGAAATTAGCTGGGACTGTTACGCTCCCTAATTTTTTCAGTGCTATTATATGGGAACAGCACTTGGAAAGTTACCGCTGCAGTTACCAAGAAATTGCAAAGTTTCGTAAATACTTGTCTTCGTCGAATATTAAGAAGTTTTTGGTCCGAAAGAATTTCAAATGAAGATTGGCAGTGGATTGGTCATCGTTGCGAAAGAGTCAGAACTGCATTGCTGGTCGCGCTACGAGATGGAACCCCTTCTCCCAAAGAGGCCGACAAAGGGGTCGCCCTAAAATCATGTGGCGCAGATCGGTGGAGAGAGTGTGCTTCATTAAGAAAGACCTGGGGTCAGCTTCGATACATGGCCAGAAAACGTACGCGATGGCGAGGCGAGTAGATGTAGTAGACGCGCTATGCCCCACAAGGGGTTAGGGCAAATTAGTAATCTTATTATTGAGTTTATTTGCGGAACGTCGCACTTTAATTTCCGGAAGTAAGGTCTAAAACTTTATTTTAGTTTATTGAATCGGAGGAGAGCACGTCCCCTAAAAAATATCGAACCTCCGGAGAAATTGATATTAGAGAGTTTTAGCTTGTCGTCCCAAGTAGGCTTGGGTGTATTTCCGTAGAGTTGATGTTCTGTAAACAGTCGAAATTGGCGAAATTATTTGTCGTGATATACACCTATACCTACTAATTACATGCAAAATTATGATACCTATACTTTTTCGCATACGGTAAGCAAGCGAATTTTTATATGGAATGTCAAATTATGTCGTTTTATTCCATACGATATACTAAAACTCTCTATTAAATGAGAAATAATGAGTTGTATAAACACTAAACACATAAAAGCGATTAAAACAAACTCTCCTGTGTGAAATTTCATACCCATGCAGGAGTTTTGGAAACTTCTATAAACCTTTGGCGGCAATTTGACTTCGATTCGCCCGATCTCCATTCTGCCACACATCTGCCATTTAAAGGGCAAATTTTGAACAAAGTTTTTAAGGTTTCAGCTAGGTGAGGGATGGAGTCACAGTACACATTACCAGAGCCGCAGTAGCAGTACTTCCTTTTTTTCGGACATACTAAGTCAGGGCTTGTCTTCCTCTGATTTACCTAGTTCTGACCATCATTTTTATAAAAATTCGCAGTATGGGCGAACGCTGGCTTTCCTCTAGACGTAAACATTTTTTCAACATCATGCCCCTAGCCCGGGTTTTTTTTAGTAGGTCGGAGGGTATGTCATTCTCATTAAACTATATGACAACAGAAATATTTTTAGAAAAAGGGTTAACAATTTGCGAAAAGTAAATCCAGAGTGGCCTTAGTCCTTTTAACAATAAATGGCGCCTACGTGAGTTTTAATCTTGAATACATCACATGACCTTTGACACAAAATGTATCCCTTTCAGACGAAATGTTTTTAAATCGATTTACTTCCCAAAGGAAACTTCGTGTGAGGAATCCTTTATTCTAACGGTAAAACATGGCGAACAGCAAAAACTTTATAAAGTATACATTTAAACCCAGAAGTCATGGAGTGATGAAACACGCACAATATGGGCTTTTTGGCTTCGAAATATTTTATTTGATCCTCACAAAGAGAACTTTGGATGTCACTTAGGGCATAATTTAAGTTTCGAAACTTGGATATGATGATGTTAATGACACCTACATGTGGTTGTTAAAGTTTCGGATAACAAATGCCTAAAACTGCAGTCTCAATAGAATTGTGCGGATGATATACTTTTGGTATCCCTGTCTCGGAATAAGCGAGACCACCAGACTGAAATCTTTCTTAAAATTTCGATTGAAACCAGGCGCCAACTGACACCACCAACACCCAGGTTTGTATAGTACTTAAATTTTTATACGTAGAGCATCGATTTTTTATGAGGTAATACAGCAGTAAAACAAAAAAGTATCCTTGATCAACCGTCAGGGGAGGGAGGATCAATCGCCACTCCCATGCCCTGCTTCCCCAACCTCCTGGGCTATGCCTATGCCTCAAGATGTCGCATTTATGAAAATAAACCACGGATGTTCCACACTGAAGAAATCAGGCTCATTGAAGTTTATCGGCTGCGCAGTCTGCAAGGATGTTATGGGAAACTACTCATCTTCTTTAACGACGTAAATATTATCTATCATCAATCTGCAGGGCATTCGGTGGGTCAGTGGTAGTGATGTCACTCTATCTCTGAGTTGACGGAGCATGGGTCAGACTCCCACTGTAACCATGGATGTTTGCGTTGTCCATAAAAATGCTTCTAGGAAGGCCGGTTCTTCGATGCAAATCGTTCCGGAGCTACCAGTTGTTAAAATGGCCAAAAGCTGTCAAAACCCCCTTCAATTTAAGAGAAAACGAGACCGAGGCTAATTTCGGGCGCGGCCGAAATTTGAATACCCTTCACTCTCCTCGGGCTAAAAGTTTTTTTTGGGCGAACATATGACTTGTGTTCAATCCTTCCCCATTCTTTTCCTTCTGTGGCGTCGATAAAACAATATTTGGGTGTTTTTGGTTAAGTGGGAAAATAAAAATATTTACTCAGAAAACTTTATTGGGGGGATGCGGGAGCATGGTCGCATAGTATGATTCCATTCGTTTTAATTTTTTTTGACAAGGACGCATTCAGTTTTTTTGAAATTGGTGTGGGAAAAATGTTTCTTAGAAGGTCTAAAATGGGGGGTTTGTATGGTATCCCCATGACCCCATAGACCGATTCCATTCATTTTTACACATGTCTTATGGCATCAATAGAGATGCACTTTTACGAGTTTTGGTTGAAAGTGATGTATAAAATAAAAATAAAATAAAATAAATAAAAAGTTTTTCGTAGAAGAACTCAATTTGGGGGGTTGGGTTTGTATGACAGCCCCATGACCCCATTGGCCGATTCCATTTATTCTTACATATGTTTTGTGGCATCAATTGAAATGCACTTTTATGAGGTTTGATTGAAATTGGTGCGCAAATCAAAAAGTTTTTCTTAGAAAAACTCAATATGGGGGGTTGGTTTTGTATGACAGCCCCATGACCCCACAGTCCTATTCCAACCATTCTTACATACGTTTTGTGGCATCAATAGAAACACATTTGTATAAAATTTGGTTGAAATTGGTGCACAAATGAAAAAGTTTTTCTTAGAAGAACCTAATTTGGGGGGTTAAGTTTGTATGCCAGCCCCATGACCCCATAGTCCGATTTGATCCATTCTTACATATGTTTGGTCTTATAAATAGAAACACATTTGTGTGAAATTTGGTTGAAATTGGTGCACGCATGAAAAAGTTTTTCTTAGAAAAACCAAATTGGGGGGGTTAGGTTTGTATGGCAGCCCCATGACCCCACGGTCCGATTTTAGCGATTCGAACATACAAACTGCCTGCAATAAAAAGAAGCATGTGTGCAAAATTTCAGCTCGATAGCTTTTAAACTGGCCGAGTAAAACGCGTAGCAACAGACGGACAGACGGACAGACGGACAGACAGACAGACGGACATCGCCCAATCGACTCAGCTCGTCATGCTGATCATATATATACATATTTGATATGGTCGGAGATGCTTCCTTCAATGCGTTACAAACTTCATGACAAAGTTAATATACCCTTTACTCTACGAGTGAAGGGTATAAAAATCCCATGAGGTGCTACAACAACAACAACTATCAATCTGCCTGGTATATCGCCTAAGGGGCGGCAATTTGTCATCTTGCCCGGGGCGGCGTAAGTGCTGGAGCGGGCGCTGCACATATGTATGTATGTACCTATGTATGTACATATACCTACATACTTCTATAAATATGTATTCAAGTACGTTGTTTCTACCGTTATCGCAATTGCGATATTGTTGTTCACATACAACTTTTAATTCCGCCCAGATTTATTCGCGATATGTATATTCAATACAATTTCTCTCGTCCCGCAGCCGCATTGATTTTTTTTATTGACGTTTTTGTTCCTGGTTGTTGCTAGGTTTTTCCCCCAAAACCTATATAATTCTCTGACACACATGTGAATATTCTGTATAATGCCATTTTTTCGTTTTATCCTTTCAGTATTCGTTGCTGCAAACTGTCGTGGAAGCCTGCCAGAAAAAGAAGCATTGTAAATTTAATGTACTACCGGACGGCTATGGTGTGGGACAGAGTGGAATTGGTGATAGTAGCGGCAGTTCTAGCTACGATAGTCCCAACGTCAAATTGAAACCATGTCCTCGTATTCGTAAATTTGTGGAAATTGCTTACAAATGTCGACCATGTAAGTATAGCGAATAAAAATTCGTGTTTTGTTGGTATTCTTTGAAATTCCTTTTTTTCGGGGCTCTGAATTAGATTTTTATTTAAATTTTCTTCAGTTCAGTATTCGCTGGAGATTGTGTAAAGATAATTTTTGATTATATGAGCATGTTGTTGTCGAACATGCTCGGATCGATAAAATCGAGGCTCGAAGTAGGATTTCATTATTTATTTTCTTGCTGAACAGTTGTACCGATGTAAGGCTTCCTCAAATTATAATAGATGGCCGTTTAGTATCCATTATACAAAAATTTGTATACATATTTCTATTATTCGTGCAGTTGCAAAAACATGTCAGGGAAAATATTCGCGGTTTAAACATTAGAAGGAGAACGGTATCTTTTGTTAAAGTAAAATTTTGTTAGATCTACTCGTATTTGAATGGTTACATGTGGCGACGTTTTTCTATTTTTCCCTGAAGCTTCAGTAGTTGAAGCTAAATTTTAGACTTTAATCTTCCTTCATTGAAACTAGGGATGTTGCGGATATCCGCATCCGCACCGCAACTGCGGATAATCCGCATCAAATTCTACATCCGCATCCGCATCCGCATCCTCATGTGGACAACCTCATCCGCATCCGCAATCCGCATTTTTGTATGCGGATATGATGCGGATATCAATAAAAAACAAATTTCCCATCTAATCATCTACATTCTAAACCACTCATAGAATAGAGAATTGATAGCGATTGCAAGAAACCAAATCTAATGCATGTAGAGATTAGTCTAAGAGAATTGGGCCAAAATATGGCCATCGAACGGCAAAAATCCTACATCGGAAATTTCTTTTTGATTATGGTTGGGGATGGTCCCCAGATTATGGTATTTAAAGTCCCAACCGATTGGGGGTCCGTAACCTTAAAAAAGGGGTGAAAGGGGGGCATTTTTTCGTTTTTTTGCGATTATTTCAAAAACGGCAAGAGATACAGAAAAATGGTCTGAGGACGAAAAAAACTACATCAAATTATTAGTGACCCAAGACAACTTTGTCTACAGATTATAAAATGAGTAGTACCTACGTAGAACAAACTGCTGTTGGGTTACTTTGTATGGGAGATACCCTTAGTTTTTATCCGAATGAGCTAATTTTTGGTGGGTGGGGTGACTATGACCTCCAATCGCAACAAACCAAAATTTAGCACTCTGCTCCAATTTTGGAAGAGTTACGGACATGCCGTTTTGACAAAGACAAATCGGCGGATAATGGGTGTCCTTGACCGGAGCGACTCAATGTTTACGTTAAAATGATCTTGAATTTATAGTGAATACGTGTACAAAATTTTACGGCTGAAATAGCATTCTTTACAAAGTTATGGAGCTTATTTAAAAAAGGTCCAAAATGAAAAAATGTAATGGAAAAGAAAGGCTTTCGACTATGACTCTGCATTTTAATGAAGCTAATGACTTTGTCCAGCACTCAAAAGGATTGCACATTTTCCTAAGCTGGCCCTTCCTTGTACTTTTACTTCTAACATGTCGAATATTCCTGAAAACTGAATAGTATCTGATTTTCGGTATTAGTAAAATTCATTTCATATATTTTTTTAAATAATCCGCATCCGCATTTGCAAATTTTATGACATCCGCATCCGCATTCGCATCCGCATCCGCAAATTTATATTATCATTGATCCGCATCCGCATCCGCTAAACCACATCCGTTACATCCCTAATTGAAACCCAAAACAGACAACCGTCAAAATAAACTCTAGTATGCAAACACAAAAAAAAACGAGGCTAATATCGGGCGCGGGCGAAATTTGAATAACCGTCACATTTGAATGAAACTTTAGCTTCTTGTGTGTTAACAATTTCTATACGTCAGCCCTATGACGTGTTCCAATTCCATCTGTTCCTAGATGCGTTGAGGCTAGTTCAGGATGAATTGGATAATTTTTGGTTAAGATTCAAAAAGAAAAAAGTTTCTCTTACATGAACCATATATCTAAGGGTTGGTTTGTACGACAACCCTATTGTTCCTAATGTTCCGATTCCATCCATTCCTAGAAATGTTTTAAGGCTTTACTAGAAACACATTTAGGTGAAGTTTGGTTAAGGTTGTTTCATAAAGAAAAAAGTTTTTCTTAGGAGAACCTATGTAATTTCCAGAAGTTTGTTTGTATGACAGCCCTATGACGTAGTGTTCCGATTTCATCCGTTCATAGATAGGCTTTGAAGCTTTGCTAGGAACACATTTGGGTAAAGTTTGGTTAAGGTCGGATTCAAAAGAAAAAAGTTTTTCTTAGCAGAGGTTGGTTCGTATGGCAGCCCTATGAGGTAATGTTCCGATTCCTTCCGTTCCTAGATATGTTTCGAGGCAATCCTAGGGACACATTTCGGGGAAGTTTGGTTGAGATTGGTACATAAAGAGAAAAGTTTTTCTTAGAAGAACCTAATTCACAGGGATTTTTTGTATGGCAGCCCCATGACCCCATGTTCCGATTCCATTCGTTCCGATATATACAGCGTACACTAAAAAGAAACTTGTATACAAAATATCAGCTCGATAGCTTCAAAACTAGACCAGTTTGCGTTGCAACAGACGGACAGACAGACGGAGAGACAGACAGACAGACAGAAAATCGAAAGACTTCACTATTCTTTTAAAAATAATAAAAGAACGAAAGTTAAGCGAGCCTTTCCACCTAATCTTGACATAATAATACTCATCGGCACAGCATTAAATGGGAACGCTGACTCAAAAGTTTTTTTCATCACTCATCACCCCATCACCATTGATACCACTCTATCCTATTTGCCCGACATAAACGATTATATTTTTGATGGACATATTTTTGTATATAATAATCCTTCATCCAACGCAAGAAGTCTATTCATTCATTACTAGTCTTCAAAACCTTCCTTGGCCATGCTTTTCAATATCGATCTTTCGAAACATTGTATATGTACATCATTCATAATAATCTTCAACGACATTCAAGGGTAAATGAATAAACTTTTGCTATCCTGCCTTTTTTATGATCCTTGCCTTCGTAGAACTATTAACTGAAAAAAAAACGAAAATCTCACAGTATATTGTGCGAAAAAGAAATAAGATAAGATAATTTTGCGAGTGAACTGTTTTCTATTCAAGAAAAAAGGACACATGCTTGAGAGTAAAATCGAGTGTCATACGTATATAAGCAATGACGTTTAAGTACATACTTCCGTAAAAATGTCATATCGATTTTATAAAAATATAAGATATATGACTGTGTATCCTCTTACACAAAAACGAATGTATGTACTGGAAACATGAAGAATTTTATGGACTTTCAGTTTCACGTTCCATATACGAGAACGTGCCTTCGAGTACACTAATGGGCCATTCATATGCATTAGGGCATTATGATCAATGCATGCATCATGTTGCAATGCACATGCACTCACTTATTACGTGCGGATATGCACTTATGTTTAGTTCACTTTTTAACAGATTTTATTTGGTAATTTGTAATACATACATATATTTTTGAACCATAAAAGGACGTTTTTTATAAATATATGTTATACAGGATGACGCATTAGAACCATCACTTTTTATCTTCCTTTTTTATGTAGAACCTTTTGAGGGGAGGAGTGGAGTTTCATATTGTCAAGTTAAGGTGCATGCTTAGTTAATTCGACAATAAGTGATGCGCGCTTTTGCATACATACACCCAAGATTAAGTTGTGGGGAAAGCCTAAGGCCAGTTAGCCAATTTAAGTGATGCCCAAACCAACGCGTCACGAAATTCGCGGCAGTACCCACACCGGCGCGGCGCGAATAATTCGCTGGGTACTGTCAGCTCACAGCTGATATCATGTTGCTGCCTTAGAAAAGGTATTAGATTTATGTAAGGAAAGGACTTATAGACACGATGGAGAATAACTGCAATAACTTTCCAGATACAATTATTTTGACAGTTATAATCTTGCTGCAATATTCGTGCACTATATCAAAATGTCGCGGCATCTTTACTTATTATGTAAAAGCGTAAACGGAAGAAATCAACGTGAAATTCAGCATATTACCTCTCCATGTCTATACTTATTCTAAGGATAAAATCATCGAGATGCGTAAATTGATAGAAATATGCAGTGCAGTACAACCTTGATGTACCGTACCCTGAAAAAGCTTGAATTGATAATCGCGTATACTCGAAAACTATTACATATGTCTTATCTTGTGCCCGTCGAATGGTTAGTCTTCAGTCCAGTCATGTTAGCATTTCAAATAGAACAAAAAATATAATAAGACTAATTTTTGTTGTTTTTGAATCAGTGGGCTCCTAGGAATCTAAAACTCATTTTGCTAAAAAAAAATGTTGATCTGAAAGGTCCCAAAAAGGACAAAAAAATATACTCTTTAATCCTTGACCGGAGGTCGGCACGCGGGGTATCAAATCAAAGGAAACGTCAAGTACATTACATATTTGGTATTTGTTTCCTGTTTCAAGGCCCCTCAACGGAATAAATCGAGCTCAAATAGAAAATTTTCGCGTTTCCCATGTATCTTTCCAAAGCCATAACTACGAGAATAATTCAAGTTGTCACTACTTTTATCACTTTTCATAATCTATAGTAGCTGATGATTCTACCATTAAATTTGCCAAGAAAAAAATTGATCGGAAAGCTCTGAAAAAGGACATAAAAGGACACTAATTACACACCTTGATCGAACGTGGGCATGTGGGGTGTCATATCAAAGAGGATGTGAAGTACATTTCATATCCGGCGTTTGTTACTTGTTCCAAGGATCCTCAAAGGAGAAAATTTGGCTCAAATGAAAAATGTTCGTGTTTCCCGTATCTATATCTTTCTAAACGTAAACGTAACTTTCCATTTAAGCCCGAATTATTCCATTTAGTGACCTTGAAACAGAAAACAAGCACCGGATATGCAATGAACTCGACGTCCTGATATGACACCCCACATGCCCACGTTCGATCAAAGTGTGTAATTAGTGTGCTTTTATGTCCTTTTTCAGAGCTTTCCGATCAACTTTCATCTGGGCAAATTTAATGGTAGGATCTTCAGCTATTATAGATTCTGAAAAGTTATAAAAGTAGTGACAACTTGAATTATTCTCGAAGTTATGGCTTTGGAATGATACACGGAAAACACGGAAATTTTCCATTTAAGCTCGATTTATTCCGTTAATGGTTCTTGAAACAGAAACAAACACCGTATATTTAATGTACTCGACGTCCCCTTTGATATAATAGCCCGCATGCCGACCTCCTGTTAAGGATTATAGAGTATCCTTTTTTGTCCTTTTTGGGACCTATCCGATCAAAATCACACCTTACTGTGTGGCGACACGATCGAGGTGTCGACGGGCTCACCAGAAAACTGCCTTAAGGGTCATCGGATGCTCTTTATTTTTCCGGTCAGTGCACAGGGTGGTCAGAGATAACCGTCAACCTGGATGTTTGCTACAGCATCTCGATAATTTGGAATACCAGTGACACAATAATGCAAATTATCAACACTTTTATAGAAATTGGCTCCATAAATAGTACAAAGAGTGAGACATTTGTAATAGAGCCAATCCATTAATAAATTCAGTTTCCGGTAAGACAAAAGGTACTTTTCCGCGCATCTGGTGCACCGGTAAATTGCATTTCGTCTTAGTTGGGACACACAAATTTCTATGTTTTTACCTTAAGACCTCGGGCGGACTGAAAATGAAATTTTTGTCCGCAGCGACAGACAGTTAGTATGCATTTTCATTGGTAAAATCGCTGCGAACAAAAATTGCATTTTCATTCCGCCCGAGGTTTATCCAGACCTTTAGAGAAAGCATAGCAACCCATGTGCACGCGTTAGTCCAGAGTGGGCATCAGAAAAAAATGGCACCGTTTTCACACTATTGCAGTTCATAGTATATGTGAAAATGTGATTCAAATGTATAATCGCAATGCATAGTATGTAAACTGTGCTTAGAACTAAAATTAGACCTCTTCACAAAATAAGATTGATTTCACTGAAGATTCAGCTATACCTCAGGCTTAATAGCTCGTACGCGGCGACAGAAGGGTTAATAATTGCATCGACAATATTTTGACATTTGAAATACATAATTCGTGGAGTGTAGTGTAATAAATTTGGAGTCAAACACATATGGGTTGTGTGATCACATAGCCACTCTGGACTAAAGCATGCAATGCTTGGCTATGCTTTCTCTATGGTTTTCACTTATATCGTAAGTTCAATTTATCGAGCAGTGAGGGCAAGTCATTTCAAATTGCAAAGCAATAAAGAGACGAATGTCGTGTTTGTTTATCAATGTATCGAGCTTTTTAAATTGTTAAGCAATTTAAAGAGAATTCTGGGTGAGAGTTCAAATTATCGAGCATTTCAATTTATTTAATTTGTAATTATCGAGAGTCGACTGTACCGTCAATTTGGTGAATAATATGCGAAATGAGGAACAGAAACTTCTTTGCTGAGTGAGTCCACTGGTATAAGGGGTTTTTTTTTTAAGTCATATTCTGCTTTACCAATTTATTTTTGAAGTTTAAATTGAAGGAAGAGATTATGAAATATGACAAGTTAAAGATTGGTAAAGCTGAACTTAATGGAAAAACTTGAATTACAAAGTTCGGAGTGCAATGTTGAGCCGTGGAATAATCGTAGGCAAAATTTCATTCGTTTTAAATGCAATTAAACGTCAAAGTAGTATATTAAATAACTCTTATAATGATGTATATCGTTAGAAGTTACAATCGAAATTTATCGAAAATTTCTTCATTTTTTTGGATGCTATTAGAATTATTATTAATTTTTAGAAATTTATTTAAAAACATGCATTTCGGAAGGCTTTCCGTTTCTGAAGATGCAACACGACTCTGAATGCGATTGAATGCGTCTTCGCGACGAACTTCCAGTTACCTCCAATTTTTTCCCCAATAAACACGTGTAAACTTCCAGCTTTAAGCTTTCTGGTTCGCCTTTCCTGAGATTTCTTCAACCTTTTTTAGAAAAATTATTTTTCATTTAAGGCGAGAGGCGTCCGCGAAATGTCAATGCATCAGCCGGCGAATAAACGGTAAAGAATGAGTTGATTGGAGTCTAAAGTCAGATTCCAACATGGAACAGTGCTTTTTGGTAGGAGCGAGTGGTTGAAGTCGATTTTGACATGGCATGCAAAGAGTACATGTCAAATGGGTTTAATATCCAAGTACTCTACCAGGAGGAATTTTACAGTGCTTCCTTTTCATTTGCAATTATATTACCAGGGAAGCGCTTCTTCTGTGAAGCACTCCATTATCTTTCGAAATGTAAAACTAGGTTTTTCGAAATATCTTTCCAGCTAAGTGGACCTTTCAAGCACGCCTTCAAAATCCCTTCTTTTCCTATTTGTTTGGTGAGCTTGATTTTATACAAACATTGTGAGAATTTACAAAATTTAATTTTAAAGTATAAATTGCAGGGTATGTGTAGCGATAAGTTTTCCTGAGCATTCCCCTCAAATAAATACATAGGCGAAGCGCTCACGAAACAATCAAAAGACCCTACAGCGCTTTTAATTACTTACGTAATAGTAAAATTCATACTTCATCATTTTGTTCATTGGTATGTACATATTATGGTGCAACCCTAATTGTAGAGTCTTTCAATTTGTGTCATGAATTAGATTGTTTGCGGAAAGAACATCTATATGAGTAAAATAAACAAGATACAGGAAGTCGTGATTCCTTACATTTCTAGAACAAGTTTGTGAGTTATATTAGGGCATATACGTACGTTTATGTACATCTTCTGAAATTGCACATGTCTAGAGATAATGTACATAATTTATTCTGTAAACCGTCACTGACAACCAAATGGTACCATTTTCGTCTACACCACATTGAATTTCATATTGAGCTTATTTTAGCAAATGCTAATTAACTCTGAAATCATTTCGCAGGTTAACATCAATCCTTCAAGAGTTTTCATTTACTTTTCTAATTGAAGAGAATTGTATGGCACACGAGGGTGAACATGATAGCATTCATCGTATGTAGCGTAATCCGGTAGAATAACAGAGCGACATGACATTTCGTACTTTCATATGAGTGTATGATAGGATATGAGCCGGAAGAAATATGGGGAGGCGTCGCTTCAAGATATGCTTATTGCTGGAAGTTGAAATCCTTCTACCGGTAACTACTCATTCAAAAAACAACCATGAAATTAAGCTTTTTCAGCATAAGTTGTTCTTTTCGGAGTAGCTTTATTGTCGTCGGTTCACTTACTTTTTGAATAATATGCGTGAACAAAGAAAGATCAAATCTTTTTCGAATAGGCACTTGTGCTAATTAACCAAATTTTAGTCAGCTCTTATCGTATGTTAAATTCATTAAACATTAAATTTCTTTAAAAAAAATACAAATCAGCCTCTATTATTACATTTCATTAGATATTCGGTAAGTTACTACCTCTAGTTAGATAACCTAGCCAACAACAAACTAAATCTAGAGTGAATCTGAGGTTTTCAACGGTATTTTGCACAAATCAAAATTTATCAAATTTTTGTTTGATTTACTGGTTGTGGTGTTACTTAAGGTCGCCATAGACAGTGCGATTAATTGAACAATCAAAGCTCATTTCTGTGGAGAAAGCACATTTTCTGTGGAGAAAGCTCTTTTTCTCCGGCGAATTCGGTAGTGGAACCTAAAAAATGAGTTTTCTAAACAGAAATGAGTTTTGATTGTCCAATCAATCGCACTGTCTATGGCGACCTTTATATCTACTGAAATCTGTTATTTGTTATACTAATTCCACTGATGGTATAAATGAAATTCGACTAGAGCATATTTAACCATTGTTTTGTAATGTGTAATGAGTACCTCCGCATACACTGCTGCTTATTTCAAAAAATTTCAATGCAACACATTGTACGACTGAACCAATCAAAGGATCACTGCACCACAAATATTTTCCCATTTCCTTCATTCATCCGTGTGTTTTGTGTTTTCTCTGTTAACAGTGTGTAATACGTTTTAGCGCGCATATGAATTTTTGTTTAGCGCACTGATGTAAATATTAGCTTTGTGTAATTGCCTGTAATAGAGGCAAATTTAATTACAACAGTTCACCTTTTGTTCGCTTTTGCACTATGCCTGCTGCTATGATTATAGATGATTATAGATAGCATTTTGGTCAGGGACGAATGCTTGGAAATATCCATGATTGCAAAATTTTCCACAATATCGCGCTGAATACGAGTTCAAATATCAATGGTGAGACTTTGTTGTACAATTTAGAGAGAATTTACGTGAGCCTATATGTCACAGTACTTTTACTACAATACGTACAAATAAATTAATTTTGTTGTTTTCTATTACGTACGTATGTACGTTGAGAGTTCCTACAAATAATAGCATCATCATTGACGAAAAAGGTTGCTGAAACCGATTTTATATAGTTCAGTTAGTTCGTAATTAGAGAGTTTTAGCATATCGGTTAAAATCTAACGATATTTTCTATGAAAATTCGCTTGCCTGCCGTACGCAAAACCGCAGTATACCACAATTTTGCATGTTCCAAGTAGACATAGCCGACAAATAAAATATAATGAATCCACAATTCCAGCTGTTTATAGTCAGTCAAATTCACGCCTACTATGCCTACTTGGAACATGAAAAATTGTGGTATACTGTTTTGCGTACGACAGGCAAGCGAATTTTTCATAGAAAATGTCAAGGCCTATTCGAACAATCGTTATATTTCCAACAACATACTAAAACTCTCTATTAACGAAATTTAGAGTACGTGCATAACGCTTGAATTTGGTTTCAGAAAGAGACTTACTATATTCGTTGGTGACAAGCGGTTACCACACAATATAGTGGATAGTGGTTTGGCAATTGTATAGAGTATTAGGAACCGACATTATGTGTAATTTCGTCGAATTTAAATATGTTTTGGAACATTTAATGTCCTTATTGACTGAACAATTTGATTCTCTGATGTTAACAAGTGTATTATTCGAAAATGATAATTAAAGTGTGTGTGCCTATTTTGCCGATTTCCATTTCAAATTAATGCTGCTAAAGGAAGAAGCTTATTACAATTGCCGCTTACGGGAAAGGAAACAAATACCTCCAAAAGTGCCCCTAGGATCGCGACTTAAATTCTTAGTTAAAGTCTTGTTCTCCAGTTTCAGAAGCCCAGCAGCTGGTCGACGTCCTCACCTGCTGAGTTCTCCCTGCGACCTCTCGTTCATCCACGCAATCTCGCTCCGTCAATTCGTTGTGCCTTCATCACCTTCTTTGGCATGCGATTTATCGTCCATTCTTTGTACATGCCCCATCCATTGCAATCGTTGAAGCTTCACGATTTTCAATACGTCCAGCTCATCGTATATAATTAATACAACTCGTGGTTGTACCGGATGTACCATTGATCTCGCTCGCGAACGGCCCCGAAAATTCGCGTAATATTCCCTCGAT
This sequence comes from Microchrysa polita, assembly GCA_949715475.1. NCBI lineage: Eukaryota > Metazoa > Arthropoda > Insecta > Diptera > Stratiomyidae > Microchrysa > Microchrysa polita. Next base: position 64,001,694 of record OX454420.1, read on the forward strand.
CGGATTAAAACGAAGGGTATACCTCTCATACAAAATGACCCGAAAATTTCCTACGAGCAAAACTTTAATTTTGGTTGACTTGTTCCCTTATTTCTTTAAACTAGTGGCATTGAATTTGAATAATTTGTATGGGAGGTACCCTTTGTTTTAATCCCATCGAAGTAATATATTTGGTGGAAGGTCTAATGGGACTTATCCTTAACGTTTGCCAAATTTTTTCGAGCCTACTGTGATTTGGAGATATGTCACAGGCATGTCTTTTTTAAAAATGTTAATAGGGAAATATAGGTATGCTTTGTAGGACCAGCCTGACTCTCCGTGTGGGCCAGCTATATATTGATAGGAATAGTTATCCCAATGACCATGGCTCCAATTAAATTATTTCAGGAGTTAGAGTGACAAATATAACTATATATATATATAATCGGAATTACTTCGGATGTTTCTAGGTCTAGTATACAGGGTGTCCCGCATTGGGTGGTCAATACTGTAAGGGTTAATAGCGCAACTTGTTTCAGCAAGAAAGTTACCAATACAATCGGATTTTTTTTACCGTTACCTTGTTATCGCTCTTTTTGTGAAAGTCATCGAAAATCGTGACTTGTCATACAAAATCATGATTTGCAGCCCTCCTGATGGCTTTATCCAAAATTTGATTTCAGTTTCAGAAACTACATAAAATTTTACAAAAACTGAAGTTTTTCCTGTTGCCAACATTATCGCCACTTTCAAGATACAGCTACTCAAACTTAATAGAAATTTTAAAATAGATTTTTCGTCGAAAATTCAAACAGTAATTTCATAACGGTGCTTTATACGTACAACTCTGCAAAGTTGATAAAAGTTGCTTCAACATGTTGGCTTTCCAACGGTATATCACTTTTCATATTTACATTGCAGAATTTTAGAGAAACACGCATTTAATGGTAAAAATCAAGGCTTCAGTGGAATCGCTAAAATTTTTCCCTTTACTCGAAAAAAGACAAACAAAGGCTATTATAATTCGGGATAGAATCTCGCTACATTATTTTGACCAGAACTGTGAGCTATTTGAAAATTGTACATTGTTTGGCAAATGCAACGAGTAGAGCAGGACTTCAGCTGGATATTCACCGGATGATGATCCAAAGGACTCTTCAGTCGGACAACCGGTATACGTACCACCTTACGCAAGTTCAGGAATTACTACCGAGCGACTGTCAGAGGAGGATAACATTTTGCAATTGGTTTCTTCAAAAAATCCGGGAAGACCGTGATTTTCAAACAAAAATAGTGTGGACGGATGAAGCCACGTTTACACGTAGTTGCGTTTTCAACACCCGGAATAATCACATCTGGGCTCAAAGCAATCCCCATGAAACTCGGCAATCTCGATTTCCATATGAGTTTCGTGTCAATGTTTGGGTAGGTATTGTGGGTGATAAACTTATTGGCCCTTTGATCCTTCCCCCTCGACTAAATTCCAGAAGCTTTCTCGAATTGTTACAAAACGAAATCTTGCCCATAATCAATCAGATGCCTCAGCGTGATGAAATCTGGTGGCTCAAAATGCGAGACCTATCAAAGAATGTTTAGAAAACGAATTTCCCGGAAAGTGGATTGGCAGATTTGAGGCAGTTGCGTGGCCTGCGAGAAACCCCGACCTTACTCCACTAGATTTTTATTTATGGGGTAACTTAAAAAACATTGTCCATTCCAAACCAATTGCCTCTCGGGAACACTTGCTGCAGCGAATTAACGATGCATGTGACAACATAAAGGAAAACTCTTCTGAAATCCTTCGGACCGTTTCTTCCATGAGCCGAAGGTGTCGAGGCTGCATACAAAATGGAGGAGCCGAATTCCAGCAGCATTATTCCAATTCATCAAACAGACCCATTTAATCAGTTTTTATATTTTTCTTTGGTTCTTTCTCATTTTTAAAACTTTATTTCCATTTTTATTTAACAAATTTTCAAAATTGCGATACTAAAATATAAAAAATAAATGAATAAAATTTCAGTTTGAATAATCCGATAAGAAAATAATTACCTTGATTTTTACCATTCAATGCGTGTTTCTCTAAAATTCTGCAATTTAAATATGAAAAGTGATATACCGTTGGAAAGCCAACATGTTGAAGCAACTTTTGTCAACTTTGCAGAGTTGTACGTTTAAAGCACCGTTATGAAATTACTGTTTGAATTTTCGATGAAAAATCTATTTTAAAATTTCTATTAAGTTTGAGTAACTGTATTTTGAAAGTGGCGATAATGTTGGCAACTGGAAAAACTTAAGTTTTTGTGAAATTTTATTTAGTTTCTGAAACTGAAATCAAATCTTGTATTAAGTTATCAGGGGGGCTGCAAATTATGATTTTGCATGACAAGTCACGATTTTCGATGACTTTCACAAAAAGAGCGATATCAAGGTAACGGTAAAAAAAATTCCGACTGTATTGGTAATTTTCTTGCTGAAACAAGTTGCGCTATTAACCCTTTCAGTATTGACCACCCAATGCGGGACACCCTGTATAATCTTCTAAGAGAAGGTATACGGTATTATATATCATTAGAAAGGGAATTTTGTGTAGTTTAAATTGTTTTCAGAACTTTTTGCTGTAAATATTACAGTTAACAAGATATTTGCAAAAAATCATAACTTCACCCCTTTGCCACCCCGTATCCCCCAAATGTGACGCGTAAAAGAGTGTAACTTTTTTCTGCGTAATGCGGTCAGACCATAGAACAATTTGGCATCAAAAGTCAGCTCTTTTTTGGATGTTTGGGTTTCATCATTTATTCAACTAAAATCACTATACTATATGTATCTATTTATCTCTTTAAGAATGAATGGAATACAATTAGGGTTTGAATAACTAACCTGGATATTGTTTCGGGTTACCATTAGTATGAAAATACGTGGTAGGTGGTGGTAGGAGCCGCTAAAAAAAACACGCCCAAAATAAGTTTTGTAAATTTCTTTATACGCCTATGACAGCTACGATCAGTGGCGTAACGTACGGTGTTTCATGTGTTCATTGGTACACGGGCCCCAAGGCAAAAGGCCCCCCAACGGCCGAGAACCATATTTGTTTCAAATATGAATGCTCATTAATCAAGTGCACAAAAACGTAGTCAACCCGCAGGATCAGAAGTACCCAACTTATGTCGCCGGTTCATGCCTAAAGATAAAATTAAAAGTTATGCTTGTTTTGATACTATCACGTTCAAATTGTCGATTTTCAAGATCATGTTGGCGATTTTCCATATCTAATTGTCCAATTTTATTTCAAATTGACGAATTTCAAAATCATGTTCACGAATTCCGAAAACACGTTGGCCAATTTCAAATCTACGAAACTCCATATCAAATCGATGAATTTCCAAATCACGTTGACGGATTTTTTATTTGCGAATTTCCCGATCAAATTGACGAATTTTTAAATCAATTGGTTAATTTCGTCAATTGGTTAATTCCATGCCAAACCACCGAATTTCCAAATAAAAAAAGGAATTTTCAAATTATCGTGGCAATTTCTCAAATTGACAAATTTCCATTACAAACTGATGAATTTCCAAATTATATTAACGCACTTCATTGAAATATGGCGAATTTAAAATCTACAGTCTACGAATTTTCGCTACAAATTGGCGAATTTCAAAAACAAGTTGTCAAATTTCCAATTCAAATAGACGAAATTTTATGCTCAATTGTCGAAATTTCATGTAGAATGGACGAATCTCAAAATTATGCTGACGAATTTACGTTTCAAATTGATGAATTAACATTTCTAAATTGAATTTTCTTGTCTAGTTAACACATTTATCAAATCATTTTGACGTGTTTCCGCAGAACAAATCGACGAATTTCCATTTCAATTAAATTAGTTTTCATTGGTCTGTTTCCCAATCAATTACTCTAGAAATTTATCAATTTCGGTTCACATATAGAGCGGCAAAATAAGAAAAATTTAATTAAAATTAAAAATCAAGTACCTACAGCTAGAAAAAGGCGATTAGAAAGTTCCTCGTCGTGATTCAACAAAGATTTTTCATTGCACTGAAACAAAAATACAACTTTGAGGATTGCTTACTAAAAATCGATTTGAGAATTATAATTTCGTTTCCAAAAAAAAAATTGAAAACGAAAAAACCAGAGAATAGCAATTCTGCTCAGCGAACACTGCCCTATGTAGGAATCAAATAAATCGAAAATTCGACTGTATAAAAAAGGGCCCCCGCTTTCGAACACAACCAATTTGAAAAATGCATTTCTCTATGAACAAATTTTTGATATGTTATAAAGACAGGTGGGGTAAGTTAAAATCCAAGTTTGCGTCACTTTCCCCCCCCCCCTGTACTTCCGCGCTATCTTGAAAAAAAAACATCTAAAATCGGCCCTTTCATTAGTTTTTGGCCTGTAACTTCTTTACAGTCCATTTGAGCACAAAAACTGCCGAGACTATTTTCCTACAAACTTAATATAAGATGTTGTACTCTACAATCAAAATTAACAGAGTTATAGCGCAAAGAAAATGGAGAAAATATCAAAAATCATGCCAATTTCAAATTCACAAAAACGCATTGTATACCAATAACTCATAGCCTGCTCTGCATTTCAGTATCGAGTTCTCCAAGTATGTTTTGAAATTTGTTGGTATGATTTTTGAAATTTTTAGCATATTCTTTACGCTATAACTCTGCCAATTTTGACTGTAGAGTAAAACTTGTCAGATGAAATTTATAGGAAATTCTGTGCTCTAAAAGATTGTCTCGGCACATTTTGTGCTCAAATGGACTGGGAAGGAGTTATAGACCGCAAACTGATAAAAGAGCCGATTTAAGATGGTTTTTTCAAGATAGCGGCGGGAGCACAGGGCGGAAAGTGACGCAAACTTGGATTTTAACTTACCCCACCTGTCTTTATAACATATCAAAAATTTGAGACATCCCCAATTTTTGCAAGGTAAAATCTCCCCGTTGATTGGAGTATACGTATTGTGCGTTGAATAATACGAATTATAATTATGCGCTCGCATATGTATGTATATGAAAATAGGTGGAATGTATTGTCGATAAATTTATTAATAATTAAATCCATTTACTTTTTTTCAATTCAATTCAGTTTTATTGCACTATACTATATATTACATATATATGTAAAGTACGAGTACAAAACCACCTTTTCGTATTTAAACGACAAATCACTTTCCGGTCAAATCTAAAATTTAAAATAGAAATCCAAATTTCCGAACTGTTGAACCCCAACTTTGATTCATCATAAAGGAAACCTCAATTGCAATATTGGAGGAAATTGTTTCTACGTTCACGATAACCGACAATGTAAATGACACACAATGCCAATCAATTATTCAAATGGAATTGTGACCTTTGACAGTGACAGGATATCTGACCTCACCGATAAGTACTCGTATACGTGAAATTAGACACCTAAAATCGAAATGGTGGGCGATAAATACGAGTAGTATATTTTTTTAGAACGCAATCCAACGCATATACACACGCATATAGGCATAGTAGAGACAGAGACGCAGACGTCGACACGGGGCGTTTGAAGTCCTTCGATTCGTGAAAGAATTTTGTTGATTTTCAAACTTTTTGATGCCATTTGCCATTAAGTCAAACGTCTTTCTTTACCGGGAGAGTATAGGTTTTTGTTTGTCCATCTTTATTTTTTTTATGGCGCGTTGATGGGGAAATTGAATTTACGCATGAATGCCTTGGGATGTTGTTTTCTCTTTATATTTTTTTAGTATTGTCCTATTTACATTCATTTAGATATATGTATAGAAAAAAACACATTTTATCACGTGAAACTTTTGATTGGTCTTGCGAAAGTTTTGGATTATGGATTTTACATTCCTTTTTCAAATTACAAAACATGTTAAAATGGCGTTGATGCTCAATTCAACGATTGAAGAAAACTATGTATTTTAGAGACGTTTTTAAAAATGTCTGATCAAAGTGGAACTGTATTCATTTGTTTAATTGTCCTTTCATTTCCCTTTCATTATCTACAATATTTTCCTCTCTCCGAACTGTACTCAAGAATCTTCTTGATGTATTAGCAAATGAAGGTATTGTTCATTAAGAAAGACGTTTTTTTTTTACAAATTGCTCTTTCTCGAAATAATATCCATGATGTGGATATATTCTTTCGCGTATATGACAATCTGAAACTCATAAACTTCCGAAGGATATTCATTTTATGTAGTCAGATACGAATCGAAAACTTGCGTACATTTTCATATATCAGCTAACGTTCAACTTATATCCTCCTCCCTACGGCATACCCTATTCATATATCGAGTGCCATTTTCTTATCCCGACAAAAGAAATCCACTCGACTATAAAGACACTCCTAATGGGGACCCTTGAAATCTCAACAAGTGCATACAACAAGGACTACTTATTGTAATGTGCAAAAAAATTGGAGCTTTTCCCTCCATAAATCCCATCTGGAATATGCAAGGATTCATTCAATCTGCTGGTGTTGTTCCATTTTCCGATATTACTCGTCCGTATGTGCTGTTTCTACGAATGAAGCGAATGGTTGCAAAATTGTCTGTGAACTTATAGACGAAGAGTGTTGTTAGGTACTCGTATGAACGATGTCGTTTTCCTTGAGCCCGTGCGTCGTCGCGTGAGCGTTAAAACCCGTGAGTGTTATGAAAGTGTCTTCAAGATATAGATTTAAGGATTCAAACAATATTTTTCGGTGAAAGAAATGTATGTACTTATACGTTGTTACAAATTGAATGGAAAATTGTGAAAATGGGAGAAAATGGAAGAGCAATGAAGACACGTAAATTGCCATTATAGAAAACGTTGATTATTGTGAAGTACGGTAAGTCGGAAGTAAAGAATTGGATGTTGATTGGATCGGAAGCAGGATTTGAGTTTGGTTGAGATAATCTCATGTCGAAAAATGTAGATCGTATTACCGTTATTGATAAATCATTTAAATGCAACATTGCTCTAATTCACAGCGTGACCTATTAGGTTAGGTTAGGTTAGGTAAAGGAGCCGCCTGACTAGCGCCAGGCGCACTTAGACCAAAAATCAGTCCATTTTGATACCACCGTAATTCCTACGTTCCGTTTAAAACCAGCCAGTGCTAACAATGTATTTGCTGAGCAATATAGGGCTTACATCCCGAAGATGATCTATATCGTAAAAATACCTCGAACCCAGTGCACGCCTCCTTTTCTCGGATAAGGCCGGACATTCACATTCTCTTCATCATCACAACTTCTGCAGAAGTCGTTGTGAGGAATTCGGAGTCTCCTGGCGTGCTCCCCAATAGGGCAGTGCCCCCTTATAACTCCCACTATGTTGCGTATATATTTCATATCTAGCGACAGTATTGTGGCGGAACGGGATATATCTTATAGGCCAGATCATCCTCGTCGTAGCACAAGTATTTCCGCAGGCCCATCTCGCGTTGGTCCTACGTTCAGAAGCGGCTTCAATTATTATCGATGCACAGACGGCAATAGGTGTTTTAATCTTCTCGTGGTCGCCTTCAACAATACTTGCCAACGCATTCCGAGCAAAATTGTCTGCGCAGCAATTACCTGCAAATCCATTATGACCCGGTATCTAGCATAGTGTAATGTTGAAGAAATGACCCATTTCTCTGAGTGCATAGCGGCACCCTTCAATTGGTTTAAGATGTTGTAAATGCTGATTCAAGTGATCGAATTGCAGCTTGACTATCAGTGTATCAGGGTGTCCCGCATTAGGTGGTCAATACTGTAAGGGTTGATAGCACAACTTGTTTCAGCAAGAAAATTACCAATACAATCGGAATTTGTTTTACCGTTACCTTGTTATCTTTCTTTTTGTGAAAGTCTTCGAAAATCGTGACTTGTCATGCAAAATCACAATTTGCAGCCCTAGTGATGACTTACTCCAAGATTTGATTTCAGTTTAAGAAACTACATGAAATTTCACAAAAACTGAAGTTTTTTCTGTTGCCAACATTATCGCCACTTCCAAGATACAGTTACTCAAACTTAATAGAAATTTTAAAATAGATTTTTCATCGAAAATTCAAACAGTAATTTCATAACGGTGCTTTATACGTACAACTCTGCAAAGTTGATAGAAGTTGCTTCAACATATTGGCTTTCCAACGGTATATCACTTTTTATATTTACATTGCAGAATTTTAGAGAAACACGAATTGAATGGTAAAATTCAAGGCTTCAGTGGAATCGGTAAAAAATGTTTCTTTACTCGAAAAAAGACAAACGAAGGCTATTATAATTCGGGATAGAATCTCGCTACATTATTTTGACCAGAACTGTAAGATATTTGAAATTTTGTATATTGTTTGGCAAATGCAACGGTACAACCGTACAACAGTTAAAATTTAATATTTGCTATTTATGGCAGATAGACGGGTGCCCCGCTCATAATGCGAGATCTATCAAAGAATATTTGGGTTAAGAATTTCCCGGAAAGTGGATTGGCAGATTTGGGACAGTTGCGTGGCCTGCAAGAAGTCCCGACCTTACTTCCCTAGATTTTTATTTATGGGGTAACTTAAAAAACAATGTCTATTCCGAGCCGATTACCTCCCGGGAACAGCTGCTGCAACGAATTAATGATGTTTGTGACAACATAAAGGAAAACCCTCCTGAAATCCTTGGACCGTTTCTGCCATGCGCCGAAGGTGTCGAGTCTGCATACAAAATGGAGGAGGCCAATTCCAGCAGCATTATTCCAATTCATCAAACAGACCTATTTAATCATTAGTTAATATTTTTAGTTTATTGGTTATTTCTCATATTCAAAACTTTATTTTCATTTTTATTTAACAAATTTTCAAAATTGCGATAGTCAACTACAAAAAATAAATGAATAAAATTTCAGTTTGAATAATCCGATAAGAAAATAATTACCTTGTTTTTTTTTACATCCAAAATCCAAAATCCCGCAATGTAAATATGACAAGTGATATACCGTTGGAGAGCCAACATGTTGAAGCAACTTTTATCAACTTTGCAGAGTTGTACGTATAAAGCACCGTTATGAAATTACTGTTTGAATTTTCAGTGAAAAATTCATTTTAAAATTTCTATTAAGTTTGAGTAACTGTATCTTGAAAGTGGCGATAATGTTGGTAACAGGAAAAACGAAATTTTATTTAGTTTCTGAAACTGAAATCAAATCTTGGATTAAGTCATCAGGAGGGATGCAAATTATGATTTTGCATGACAAGTCACGATTTTCGATGACTTTCACAAAAAGAGCGATAATAAGGTAACGGTAAAAAGAATTCCGATTGTATTGGTAATTTTCTTACTGAAACAAGTTGCGCTATCAACGCTTACAGTATTGACCACCTAATGCGGGACACCCTGTATAGTGACATCCTTACCAGTGACAACATAGAAGCGCTTCCGAAATTGCAGTGATTTCTGCTTGGAGGACGCTATCAAAATTAGGGGGGTAAAAAGACAAGCTGATGTCGAGTTCATCCGAGTAAATACCAATGCCGACTCCTGCGTCCGTCTTGAAAACATCAGTGTAGATGGAAAATGACCTGATCCTGATGGACTGGGTCGTTTCGTTGCTCCAGCTTCCCCTAGGCGGGATTAAGGTAGAATAGTTCCTACCAAAGAAGTATTTGGGAATAGTGTAGTCAGTCGCCAGCGGCAGGCTGAAATTACGAAGTATCGTTGAGTGACCATAATCCAGCGCTCGCACAGACCAGTTTCACGAAGGTGTCAGGCCGTGTAAGCTGCTGACCGTTGGCGTGTCCAATGCGTGTCCAGCCCCAAAACCATATCTTGTCCAAATGAAGGTGTTGTTCGAAGAGCTCCTGTAATCAGACGAGAAGCCAACCTTTCCACTTTAATAAGTGAATTATGATAGGCAGTTGTGCTAAGTGCACCACACACACTAACGCCATATAGCAGAATAGGCCGCACAATAACTGTATACATCCAATATACAACTTTTGGTTGAAGGCCCCAGGTTTTCCTGATAGCTTTCCTGCACGAGTACAGTGCCAGCGTAGCTTTGTTCACCCTTTCTTCGATGTTAGTTTTCCATCTTAATTTCTTGTCCAAGATAAGGCCAAGAAATTTGGCCTTGTCAGAGAAACCAAGTTGAATGCCGTCTAGTTTAGGGAGGTTAAAAGTGTGGATCACACGCCTTCTTATGAACAGGACTAACTCCGTTTTGGCTGGATTAATCCCTACCCCGCTGAGACTTGCCCAGTCTGTTAGGATAACCAGGGCGTTCTTCAAAAGTCCGCTAAGTGTGTCAGGAAACTTGCCTCTAGCGGCGATAGCAATATCATCAGCAAAAGCGATGACTTTACATCCGATTCTTTCCAAATTTAAGAGCAATTGATTAATCGCTACGTTCCAAAGTAGAGGAGAAAGAATACCTCCCTGTGGAGATCCCCTGAAAACATATCTACTATAGCAGAAGACGAACCCAACCTACTATGAATACGCCTAGAAGTGAGGAGCTTATTAACAAGGGTACAAATTAAACCTTCGACATGTAGGCTCATGAGAGTATCCGTTATTGCTCTGGGTTTAATATTGTTGAAGGCTCCCTCAATGTCAAGGAACGCCACCATAGTATATTCCGTATGTGAACATCAATTAGTCGTTCTAATAATTTTAGCATAGTCGATGAAAGGCTAATGGGCCGGAGGTCCTTTGGACTCGCATGCGAACTTCTACCCGTTTTAAGAATAAAAGTAACTCTCACCTCTCTTTAGCTGTGTGGAATATGTACCAACTTTAGGCACGATCGATGTAAGTATGCGCTCTATCCACGGATAAGTGATGTCTGCACATTGTTGGAGGTCCGCAGGAATAATGCCATCTGGCCAGTGGCGGCTCGTGGCTCCAAAAGTAGGTGAAGTGACCATTAAAAACAAGGATCGATAAAATGTAAATGATATTCTAAAACCTTTTGTTTTAAAAAGGCAAAATACTATCTTTGTCATTTGATTGACTTGCATAACTCAACCGAACATATTTGTACATCCAAAAGCCAAAACAATTTATCAATTTCCAAATTATCCACAAATGAAATTCTGCATCAAATAAAAACACAAGAGAAATCGCAAAGAATTACCTCATACGATAGGAAGTGAAGATGAGGTACATACCAGCCAAAAAGCTATTCACTTGCTAAGAAAATCCAGTGTACACATTTCGTGCTGAATACATTGTTGCAGTGGAATGGTGTATCTGAAGTGAAGAGGTGGAGCTGTGACGCGATTACCTCTTCACTTGTTAATCATTCTATGGATAGGAGAAATTTTGCTGTGCAAGGGCACAGAATTTGAAGTAGAAAAATTTCGGTTTGTGATATACAAAATATGCATTTTATGTACATTTTGATTGTGGTTTTTCATTGATGATTCATTGAGGAGTTGTTTATTGTTAGAAGCTACTTTTCAATATTTTTAAAATAATAGTATGTATTAGAGGAAATCTTCAATTATAGTTTGTAGTGAAGGGGCTCTTCACCTACTTCACCTGAAGAGCCGCCACTGCATCTGGCCCAGGCGATTTAAAGGGCCCAAAACTGTTTATGGCCCACATAACCTTCTCATGACTGAGTATGGATTCCGTGTCGCATGGCTCTATGCGAATTGTCTGTAGATCAGGTAAAGCAGCCGTTGAACTACCAGGGAAATGAGTGTCAAACAGATATTCGATGGTTTCAATGCTTGACGACGTCCAAGAGCCTTCTTTTTTTTTGAAGAAAGCTTGGAATAGATGGGTTAAACGCCAAGACTTTCCTGAATCTAGATGTTTCGGGATACCCTTCAATGTTTTCGCAAAAACTTCTCCAGGCTTTGCGCTTAGCTCCTTATAACTCTTTTTTGAAAGAGTTAAGATGCCTTTTATGAGTTCCAATCCGATTCGCGTGACCTATTACATTCAGGCATACATAAAAAATAATTATATTTTATTAGGATTACTATTTGTTTCTTTTATTGACCAAAATGTTACATATTTTTGACTTACTCCATATTAATATTGAACTGACCACAATCGAATTAAGGATATAACAAATACATATTTGATTTAGATATTTCCTATTTATTTTCCTGATCATGATGTCCTATTTGACACGTGATCCGGATGGAAATCTAAATGCGGAAATAATATTCAAACATTTGGCTATATGCAAAGTATTAGGTCAGCATGTGCGTTACAATGTGTGTATTGATGGATACAAGCAAAAGCATTAAATTCTATATTGATTGAATGATATATTCTAGAATGCAAAACGGACCATAAAAACTCAGTTTATCGGCACGGATGGACGAGAGTTCATAAAATTTTTCGGAAAATCAGCTTTTTGCCGGACAAAGGACACAGCAGGATATATACACAGCACACGTGTGTGTTCATATATATATACCTATATTTGTGTTCATATATACATTTTTTCCGCTAAACCTTCCATTTTGTATCTCGTAGATTCAAGCAATCGAATATTCTAATATTCTCATATTCGGCGTTTTATGTGACTGCATTCCATTTCCATTGTTTAGTATGTACGTAGGGTGTCCCAAATATCAATATCATGCCGGAACGAGACAATAGCGGATATAGTGCCCACTGCGAAATACAAAATATTTAAAGTTACCTATTTATACAGTTTTATGCAATCAAAAGAGAGTCGAAATAATGGACGTCTTGCTGTATTTCTCAAGTTGTCTTTTTGCACTAGAACGGAACGGCAACGAAATGTCCTATAAAATTCAGCCCAACCCAAAAATTAATTGTTTTGAGAGAAATCGGACCTTTTTTGTTGAACCGAGAGATCTAACTCAGTTCAAAAAACTTTTCTATAGATAAAGTTGCACCAGGGCGTTACGCCAAGTAATTTTAAAAGCCTGCAAATTTTTTCTAGATTCCATAACGGTATCACATTAACTTCATTATTCCTAATTTAGTAAGAATAAGTCTAGCTAAATGATTGCACTCAAAATATAAATAGGCGTGGTGGTCCCAAGAGTAGGTACATTACTTGGTAATTTTTCATTCAACTTCGAAATTGACAGATCCCCGCAGGGGCCTAATATTCTTTCGAGTGTTGCAATTATTAATTAGTAGAAAATAACCCTGGCACCTGGTCTTTAAATAATATTCTGACTACAATTAGAAATAAAGAAGCAAATGTGATACCGTTATGAAATCTATACAAAGTGTGCGATTTATAACACTGCAAGCCCTAGTGCAATTTCTTACAGTCTAAGTTTGGTCTCTTCTCTTGACCAAAACAGTTACTTTTCGGGTTGGACTCTAATTAATAGAACATTTGGTTTCCCGTATAGTACAAAAGGAAAATTTGAGAAATACATTATTAAGATTTGCATTTACCTGTTACAGTTCAAGAACAATAACGACAAGACATATCGACTTTATTTTGATTACGTGTATAACTGTAAAAATATGTGACTGAATTTTTTTTATTTTTCATAGCGGGCTATGCGCTGCGCTATCTTCTGCTTGATGATGCCGTTTAGGACACCATGCATATCAAATATATTCCACTTCGCAGCAATGCATAATATGAGCATGATTTGGAACAAAAAAAAAATGAATAGATTTCGACCTGATGAAATATTTTATTTGGAATTCTGTCTAAACTAAATCGAATGTTGCTATCTGCTTTGCTGTAATATCCCTAGATGGCAAAGCCAAATTTAATCGAGTGGAAATTAATTTTATGTTGCTATTGTTGATAGCAGGGCGTTTATTTTGCAAAATATTAGTATGTATAGGTATGCAAAGTTGGCAATTTCCTGTGGTATAGAATAGTACAAAAGTTAGATTAAATTAAAGCGGATATTACGTAAATTATTTCCTATTGTAAATAATATTAAAGTGCATACGTATGTCACAAAGGAACAATAATATCTAGCTCCGATCACCTACAGCTCACACAATAGCTTTAAAATCGATCAAACTAAATCCAGTTCAAGCATTTACATTTTATAAACGCACAGAAATATTCGTTAAAAACATGAAAAACAAGCAACTCCTTTGAACATGGCAATACTTATCCATTTACGAGTCAACTTGGACAAGCTCCCTTGGATATATAGGCTCTGATGCCTTTCCTTACCTTTGTCCTTTTAGCTTCCTTTGTTGAACTAGAAATGTGAAAAAGTACCTTGTTCATCCCTCCCTCTTGACTTTGTCTTTCATTTGGGCAAAGATCATAGATCGCCTTCCTCTCGTTACCTTACCTTCATTATGTTTATGTATAACCAAAGTTACTGATCCCCAAAGAACTCATCTGGACTACTTATTTGCTACAGCCCCCAGTTTCCTTGAAAAATTGTCGGTAGCACAAATGCAAAATATTTCTCGGTTCTCGTCCCAGATAAGGCGGGACAGTCCCGAATTTTACAAGTCTGTCCCGCATTGAAAATCCTCCCGAAATTGTCCCACATAACATCCGAAAGTGTCCCGCATTTTAGGCAAAGTAACCCCGTTTGCGCTAGCAATATTTTTGTCCTTGGGTGGCACTATTGAACGCAAATGGCTGAAACTCTGAAATTTTCCAAGCTGTTACTTCAGAACGGTTACTGCAAATATTCCTCGTACTAACAACGCAACATTTGCCTTAACCTGTTACCAGGTCTCATGCTGTTCCTTTAGGAAATGTTACAGCAAACGACCCAATAAATCGCAACCTGTTCCCGTTACCACGCTTTTACTTTCGGAAGGGGGCATACAAACTTCAAAGGAACTGTTACTATTGGTAGTAAATTGATTCTGTGTAATTATTTCGAGCAGCGTCAATGTTAAAGATTATTTTAAGTATGTTATATCTGACCAAAAACAACAAAGTTGTAAAAGTTACCCCGCCAAAGAAAAATTTAGCTGCCGCAAAAAGAATACATATCACTCCAATCCGCCGCTCATATGTAATTTTGTTTTAGGTGTAAATGCTGGATGTAACTTTGTTTTAGGTGTAAATTCTGGAGAAGTTTAAATGTACAGGACAACTTCCTAAAGTAATTTGGTGTACCCGTTATTGTGCCGATCGAAGATTTTATATGAAAAGGCACTAGAACAGGATATGTGGAATATTTTGGTAAAAAAGACTTTTTGGGGGCTGTTGCCTGGAAGGCTGTAGCCTGGTCAAACAAAAAAGCAAGTTGTCTCCGGTAATCATAGACTTGTTCGCTTTCGTTTTTCTTTTTCCTTTGGCGGGCGAGACGCTCTCGCGTCTCTTGATAGTGAAATGGAATGGTTATTTCAGGCCAAAGATATAACCTTAGTGTAATATTGTCAAATTTATTTTAGAGTTTTTGGGCGTACAGTCATTCAAAAATAACCAAGTTTTTGTGTGGCACATGACGGTCAAACGAAATGATTCTCTTGTGTCCATTATTGATCAATATAAAAACGAGACCGAGGCTAATTTACTAAATACCCTTCGCTTTCTTTCGTGCTAATAGTTTCTTCGGCGACCCTATGACTTGTGTACCGATTCCGTCCGTTTTTAAATAATTATTATTGTCACTTGATTTTTGGTTGTGCAATTTCTGCGGCAGCTTTATAAACCTCCCATCTGATTCCTTTCGCTTTTACATAAGTTGCGCGACGTCGATAGAACTAGGCCTGTTCCTAACACCGGTACATCGGTTTAAAACCGGTGTTTACTTAGTACCGGTACCAATATTTCGAAGTACCGATATCCCGGTTTTTTCAACCATGGGCCGGTCCCGGTTTTTTTTTCTCCAACACCGGTGCACCGGTTTTTCATCCGGTTTTTTCAACCATGAGCCGGTCCCGGTGCACCGGTTCTTTCATCCGGTTTTTTCAACCATGAGCCGGTCCCGGTGCACCGGTTCTTTTATCCGGTTATTTGAACCATGAGCCGGTCCCGGTGCACCGGTTCTTTCATCCGGTTGTTTCAACCATGAGCCGGTCCCGGTGCACCGGTTCTTTCATCCGGTTTTTTTAACCATGAGCCGGTCCCGGTGCACCGGTTCTTTCAGCCGGTTGTTTCAACCATGAGCCGGTCCCGGTGCACCGGTTCTTTCATCCATGAGCCGGTCCCGGTGCACTGGTTCTTTCATCCGGTTGTTTCAACCATGAGCCGGTCCCGGTGCACCGGTTCTTTCATCCGGTTTTTTTAACCATGAGCCGGTCCCGGTGCACCGGTTCTTTCAGCCGGTTGTTTCAACCATGAGCCGGTCCCGGTGCACCGGTTCTTTCATCCATGAGCCGGTCCCGGTGCACCGGTTCTTTTATCCGGTTTTTTTTAACCATTGGCCGGTCCCGTTGCACCGTTTTTTTTAGATTTTGTAGCACCTGTTCAGTACCGTGTTTTTCTTTTTTTTGATAACATGTTCAGCATCAGGATTTTAGCACTGGGTGTTTTCAAGTTGTCTTGTTGTTGGGTAGGTGCTTGCCAGCAACGATTTATTCGAGTTTTTGTTGTAGCGTAGCACTTTTTAGTACGGTGTTTTTATTGGATAGCCATGGTTCAATATTTATGTACATATATGATTTTTTTTAGCTTCTATGAAATTTATATAAGGTAATTGTCGCGATGAGAAAAAAATTATAAAGAATTTCTGTTGAGAAAATTATAAAGATGTAAATTACACATTCTAAAAGACTTAGAGAGTTTTAGCATCTCTTTGAAAATATAACGTTCGGGATTATATAGTCAAATAAGAATACGGCAAAAATCCTACATCACTGGATTTTGGCAGGATGACTGGGGATGGCCCTCCGAATATGGGAAAAAAGTCCCCACCGATTGGAGGTCCGCCACCTTAAAAAGGAGGGGGAGGTATTTTTTCCGTTTTTATTTTGCAATTATTTCAAAAACGGCAATAGATACAGAAAAATGGTCTGAGGACGAAACTACATCAAATTTCCTTTGAAATGATATATGTATATGTAACACATTAGTATTTTATTGAAAGTTTAGTTGCTCTGATTAAAGACGATCCCTCCATTTGAATTTGGCAAAACGGCATGTCCATAACTCCCCCCAAAATTGGAGCAGAGACCTAATTTTCGGTTTAATATCAGTGGAGGGCATCATCACTCTACCTCTACTCACCAAAAATCACTTCAATTAGATAAAAACTAAGGGTACTACCTCCCATACAAAGTGAAGTGACCCAAGACAACTTTACTCTACAGTTTATAAAATGAGTTGTGAAACATTGTAAGAGGGTACCCTTAGTTTTTAGCCTATTGAGCTGATTTTTGGTGGGTGCCCCCCATTGGCAATAAATTATTATTTTTTTTTTAGTCTTACGGCACGGTATCGCCGTTTTTGAAATAATTGCAAAAAACGGAAAAAATACCCCCTTAACCCTTGTGTTGCCACCCGGGTACCCGGGTACCCATCTTGATACGTTTTGCTAAATATTTTTTTTTCCCAGGAAAGATTGTCCAAACCCTTCTCGAATCTCCATGATTTAATCGAATTTGTATCGAAATTTGAGTTCTACGTATTTATAGAAATATTTTAACGTAAAAAAATTTGCATTTGAAAAAAATAACACGTATGAGCCACCCGGGTACCCGGGTACCCCGATATAAAAAGAATGATTTTCGTATAGAATATCTTATACATATTTCGAGTATATCGTAAAAAAGCGTCAACTTTTGTACCTCTAGCGTTTCTTTGATCGTTGCTGTTAGCAGTGGCGCAACCACGGGGGGGGCTAAGGGGGCTAAAGCCCCTCCCAGACATAGAAATTGGCAAAGGAAAAATTTTAAAATGAAAAAATAAAAAATTGGTCAATGTGAAGGCTTTATATTGAGAAAATTGTCCTCGAAATTCTCACTAAAATTTGTATGCATTTTTCGGACGAAAATTCCCCAGAATCTCAATTGTTTTTATAAAATCTCCCTTATCATAAAAATTTGTACAACCTGTTACTTTAAGCAAATACAAATTCTTGGTTTGATTTTTATATGGTTTGATGCAGGCATAACTGTACGAAATTTCGTCAAAATTCTTTAACCCATATTGTAAGCGTTGCATCAATTGATATTAACTTAATTCGACAACAAAAATTAAGGTTTTCCGTCAGATTAAATTGTCAACCCCCAAAATATTGATAGGAAACATGTTACAAATTGTAAAGCCAAATTTTAAGAAAGGCTACAATCGAGAATGGTTACATTTAACTCGGTTACAATAGGTGTGTTTTTAGGGTTTTTTAGAAAAATTTTTTTTTTCAAAAAACCCTTATGAAATCGATTTTGTCTGTCCGTCCGTCTGTCCGTCTGTCCGTCCGTCTGTTCACTAAATAACTCGCGAACGGCTCAACCGATTTTCATGAAATTTGGTAGGAATGTGTAGAATGGTTACAGTCTTTGGCACATATACCTTAGAAGTTGGTAGGAAGAAGATAACAGGGTGTCCCGAACGTTTGAAAAAAGTCGACTTTTTTAGTTTTTATCGGAGATTGACATATGGGTATTTAAATCAAAGAACTAAACGAGTACATCTCACATCAGTTAAAATTTTCCAGTTTCAAGTAACGGTAAAAAAGTTGTTGGCGTTCAAAGTTAAACTTCCTTTTCGACCTCCGTTTTTCTAAACCGTTATAGGGATCGATATGAAACTTTGCACAAAGATTGGTCAGTATGGCTTTATATACGTTAAATATTAAGACTGTTGACTTTTGCTAAGGAAAAGTAAATAACAGTAAATTTGTAAAATTTGAATTTGGTAGTGTGTAGCCCCTTTTAGGTTTCCAAATATGAAAATTCTGCTAGGGATTTTTAGAAAATTACATAGGGAATATGTCTACGAATTTTCATTCGAATATCTGTATCCAAACCGGAAATATAGGCAAGTTAGTATTTAGTAAGGGCCTTTCACAATGCAAGGGAAGCCTCTTAAGCATTTCTTCAATGCATATCTTTTAACTTGATGAAACAATGAACATGAAATTCGGTGGATATGCATAGAATGGTAATAGTGTTTGCCATAAATATTTTTGAAGTTTGTAGGACCAAGTTAACAGGGTGTCCCTGAATAGCTGCAAAAGTATACTTGTTCAATACTCATAGGAAAGCTTGCATGTACTCTTATGTCAGGGGACACAATGGAATCATTTCATATAAGTTGATTTTCCTTGATTAAAAAAAGAGTAACAGTAGTTTTACAGCCAATAATTCAGTTCATATATAAAGCCAAGCCGGCCTTACGTTTGCCTGAGTTTCTTTTTGCTCAAAGGCCATCAGAAATCTTAAATCGAAAAATGCCTGTAGATTTGTCTACTTTTATACAAACTGGGTAAATAGTAAATCTATTTTTGGATTGGTCTAATTAAAGGTGGAACAGAATGAAAGGCGCTAGCGTTTATTTAGACCAATCCAAAAATAGATTTACAGGAAGCATTCCATTAATGCTGTACACAATTCTTATCTATTGCTTATAAAATATATGTACAAAAAATATTAACTATGCATCAAAATTCTAAAAAACCCTCGTATTGCGGGCGCAGCCCTCTGTACGCCGGTATTTTTTTGGTTATCCCGTGTAGGTTTGGGTAACGAAACTTTATATAAAAAAATGACAGGTGGGTCAGCTGGCATTTTTTTTATATGGAGTTTCGTTACCCAAACCTACACGGGATAATCAAACAAAAAACACACCTAATGTAATGCTTGAAAAATTCAAAACTAAGTTTTCATAAGAAAATAAAAGAAAGAACGTGCCGTTTGCGAGTATGACATTACATTAGCGTTTCACGACGCTTATAATCCTGACACACTTGGGCATAAACTCATTTTATAAACTGCAAAAATATGTGACCTTTCTAAACCCGAAGCCCTGACACACTACACAATTGCGGGTTATAAACGTCAATCGAGTATAAATATAAACTGCATTCGTTCGTAAACTCGTTTAGGTTTGTCAGGACTATTAGCTACGAAAAAAATCGCATATATCGAAAATAAGCTTGTCTAGTACTATGGATGGCCTTAGTTTAGCCCCCTCCAGGACAAGATCCTGGTTGCGCCACTGGCTGTTAGTAACTACTTCTATTACTGGCCTTCCTTAGTACCTTTCGATTGTGGTTTTCGTTCCATGATTTCGCATGACTTGCTGGTTAGAACATTTTTCGTCTATCATTAGCATAGCTAATTCTACCGAGAGCTGGTGTAGAAAAATTCTGCGACCGTTGGTTTTTTTTGCAAGCATATCATTGTTTTCATAGTAAGTAACGTACGTGGTACCGGTGATATCGTAATGGAAAGAATCACCGCTTTTTCTTTTTCGGAACATACGAACAGATGGTACCTCCTCGTCAAATCCAAAAGCGTCGACAATAACGGTCAACAGTTCGTCAGTTTCATTTCTTGAGGAATGCATTTTTTTTTTCAAAATACCGACGATAGTGAGATTCCCTGACAAAAATTGTCATTGCTACTCTCCTCCTCAGCGTTTCCTTTGTCGTCATCGTTTTCTTTTATTCGTCTATCGAAACTCTCTCAGCAGTGACTGAATGCCTGGCTTCTTCACGCCAACGGCAATAATTCAGTGCATGTTTTGGATACGCTAAGTTCTCTAAACAAAACTACAATCTATTCTGAACTTTCCTGGTAAAAATACAAACAATTATTTTCAGTTACAATGGACTTTTAGCAAGAGTTTCATAGGGGGGTACCCAGGTACCCGGGTGGCAGATAGTGTAAGTTTTTTTGGGTGGCAACACAAGGGTTAAAGTCGCGGACTTCCAATCGGTAGGGACTTTTTTCCCATTATCGGGGGGCCATCCCCAACTATTTTGTCAAAATCCAGTGATGTGGGATTTTTGCCGAACAAATACCGTATTCTCCTTTGACTATATAACCACGAACGTTATATTTTGAAAGAGATGCTAAAACTCTCTATTAAGTCTTTCAGAATGTGTAATTTACATATCTTTAAAATTTTCTCAACATTAGAAATTCTTTATATTTTTTTTCTCATCGCGACAATTACCTTATATAAATTTCATAGCAGCTAAAAAAATCATTTACATAAATATTGATTCATGGCTATCCAATAAAAACATCGTACTAAAAAGTGCAACGCTACAACAAAAACCGGATAAAAGAACCGGTGCACCGGGACCGGCTCATGGTTGAAAAAACCGGATGAAAGAACCGGTGCACCGGGACCAGCTCATGGTTAAAAAAACCGGTGCACCGGGACCGGCTCATGGTTGAAATAACCGGATAAAAGAACCGGTGCACCGGCACCGGCTCATGGTTGAAAAAACCGGATGAAAGAACCGGTGCACCGGGACCGGCTCATGGTTGAAATAACCGGATAAAAGAACCGGTGCACCGGCACCGGCTCATGGTTGAAAAAACCGGATGAAAGAACCGGTGCACCGGGACCGGCTCATGGTTGAAAAAACCGGATGAAAGAACCGGTACTGAAAAAAAACCGGCTCATGGTTGAAAAAACCGGGTGTTTAAAAAAAACCGGCGGGTGCCGGTGCACCGGGTTTAGTACCGGGTACTGCAGAAAACCGGTATCCGATACTGAAATCTGAGTACCGAACAGGCCTAGATAGAACAACATTTGTGTGAAGGTTGGTTAACATTGGGCACAATTAAAAAAAAACAAAATCTTAGAAAGGGGGGGAGCATAGCATGTAGGATTATATTTGTTTTTACATACATTTTTTGGTTTCGATAGACACATTTATGCGTGAGGTTGAATTGGAATTTGTGCAGAAAGAAAACGGTTATCCCTCAGAATCAAATTGGGAGGCTGGGATTTTATGCAACCCCCTTACCCCATGGTTCGATTACTTCCATTTTTAGATATTATTGTGTTTTGTGGCATTAATAGATTTGATTTGGTTGGAATTGATACACATATATAAAAGTTTTTCTTAAAGAAGTACCAAATTGGGGGCCGGGTTTGTGTAGGAAACCCATGACCCCAAGATCCGATGCCATCTATTTTTACATATGATATTTGGCATCATTGGAAATATATTTGTATCAGGTTCAATTGAAATTATTGCACAAGAAAAAAGTTTTTCTTACTTATCTTGTGTGTCATCAATAGAAACACATTTGTGTTGAGTTTGGTTGAAATAGGTGCACAAATCAAAAAGTTTTTCTTAGAAAAACCAAATTGGGGCGGTTGGGTTTGTATGGCAGCCCCATGATCCCATTGTCCGATTTCAGCGATCCAAGCATACAAACTGCCTGCAATAAAAAGAAGCGCGTGTACAAAATTTCAGAACCATAGCTTTTAAACTGGCCGAGTAAAACGCTAAGTAGCGGACGGACATCGCTTAATCGACTCTCGTCATGCTGAGCATATATACGAGGGCAGTTTGATAAGTCAGTGACTTTTTGAATAAAACAAATTTTTTTCGGCAAATATACATTTTATTTTTCTACATAATCACCTTTTAGCTCGATACATTTAGTCCAGCGTTTTTCTAATTTTTTTATTCCCTCCAAATAATAGGTTTTCTCAAGGCTCTCAAAATACGCGTTTGTTTCCGTAATGACTTCCTCATTCGACTCAAATCTCTTACCGCCCAGCCATTTCTTCAGGTTCGGAAACAGAAAATAGTCGCAGGGGGCTAAATCTGGAGTTTGTATCTCAATTCGTGGATTTTGGCCATCGTGACTAGACAAGTGTGTACAGGTGCATTGTCTTGATGAAACAGCACTTTCTTCTTCGCCAAATGCGGCCGTTTTTGCTTCAAATCAACGTCGAATCTGTTCAAAAGTTTTGAATAATATTCGCCGGTGATCGTTTTACCTTTCTCGAGGTAATCGATGTGAATGACACCGCGTGCATCCCAAAAAACTGTGGCCATGACCTTGTTGGCTGACAGCCTCTGTTTGGCCTTCTTTGGTCCACGTTCACCCCGAGCAACCCACTGTTTCGATTGTTCCTTGGTCTCTGGCGTGCTGTGATGGATCCATGTTTCATCCACAGTAACAAAACAGCGCAAAAATTCGTCCGGATTACGGCTGAACATCGCTAAGCACTCTTTTGAAATTGTCAGACGATTGCGCTTATGGTCGAGTGTGAGCAATCGCGGCACCCATCTCGCGGAGAGTTTTTTCATGTCCAAATATTCGTGTAAAATATGATGTACCCATTCAGTTGAGATACCTACAGCATTAGCCAACTCACGCACTTTCATTCTCCGATCATCCAATATCATTTCATGGATTTTATCGACGATTTCCGGCGTGATCACTTCTTTTGGGCGACCTGAACGTTCGGCGCCACTAGTGCTGGTACGACCACAACGGAACTCTGTAAACCACTTCTTAACCATTGAAATTGATGGTGCCGAGTTCCCGTAGAATTTATCAAGTCTTTCCGTAGTTTCAGTGATGGATTTTTTACGTAAAAAGTAATGCTTAATCAGCACACGAAATTCACTTTTTTCCATTTTCGTAAAAATTCACGAGGTTGTCTGCTTTGAACCGTTATCAAACACTAACTGCACGACGTAGCTTGCTCAAAATTACAACGTTGACCACTGATAGATTACAGTTGACGGCAGTACTGTTGCATTTGGAGTAACTGCGCGGGAAATTCAAAAAGTCACTGACTTATCAAACCGCCCTCGTATGTATACACATTTTATATGGTCGGAAATGCTTCCTTCAGTGCGTTACAAACTTCATGTCAAAGTTAATATAATCTTTTCACTTAGAAAGCGAAGGGTATAAAAAGACATTTTTATGCTTTTTGTAAACTGTGGAATATTGGAAAATTCAACGAGGGGGTTAGATTAGTCATAGAATGACATAGAAGAAAATGTTTGTTTGGAAGTGGAACAATCTGCGTGTTCTAGTTTGGCGATCTCATCTCTACCGAAAAATGGTTTTCCGGTTCTAAAAGTTTATTTTTTTGTTTTTCAAAAACTTGGAATTTTGCAAAAATCTTCAAATGACTGTGGCATTGAAAGGGTCAAGAATTGGGAGTGAGTAATGTCCCGTACATCTTTTTTGCTGGAAATCGGATGGGAAATCATTTTCCCGTACATTTATGCGGTAGTTTCCGGACACCCCATATATTTACTGATATTTCCATTCTATTATTTCAATTCAATTCAATTCAATAGAGGAATAACGGTAAATTTCGCTGTCAACCGAAATGGGATATCCAGTAGGCCCACAGTCGTGCACACGACTGGAAAAGGGGGTTAGATTAGTTCGAGAGTTGGCAACTCTTCTACTTGGTCAACATTTTGTTTCTTGGATAAATATATATGTATTATGTATGTAATAGCACTCAACTTGTATACCCATTCCCATTTGTATTGCGAAAAAAAACACATTTGCTTTTCTATATGGGAAATATTCACAGTAATCTTTTTTCTTGCTAGCCCATAAATCAATCAAAACCCATTTTTCAGATTTTCATACTTTTCAGCATATTTTTCCTTTTGCTCTCCTTTTCCTGCCTTTCTTTTTTGAGAGATAAATCTCCAGAGTTTTCCCATCATTTTCTCCTAACTGTTGTTAAATGAAATTTGTTTTTTTTAAGGAATATTATATTTTCGTGTTAGCTCAAATTCTATCCTATTGCTGACCCAACTGGAATATGCAAATTCAGTCTAAGGTAGAGAATTTATTGAAACAACGATGGGTATCAGAGATAATAATTTATAAGAATTTTTATTTTAATATCTGCCAAGGACGTGTGTTGGAGAACCTAAATCTCATGAAATTCTAAACTAAATTTGATAGCAACAGAACATGCATATTTGCATAAATTCTGACTATACATAGATTCAAAAACGAATGTACACAATTTTCTTTAATTTCAGATGAATTTCGTAGCAAAGTTGCCTGTAAAAATGACGTTATTCAATTGGAATGCAATCCTTATAGTCGTATTGCTGTCTACAGTGCAAGTTTCGGACGTACCGAATATGAAAGTATCCAATGTCCACAGCCCCAGGGAGTCAAAGAGGAGAGTAAGTACATACTAGATTGTTTATCGAAATTTTCACTATTCGTCCTGTGACGGAGTAAAATCGTATATGTAATTCCTGCTTAAAATCACCCTTTTGACTAAATCCATCATTTTGCTATTTTGCAGCATGTTTGGTATCGTATGCAACCGAAACTGTTATGAAAATCTGTCATGGACGAAGGCGATGTCACTTGACAGCAGATACAACGACCTTTGGAGATCCATGCAGTCCACAGTCAAGGATTTACCTTAAGGTTGTTTACACGTGTGGTATGTATATATACTTTTTTTAGTGTTGTCTACGTAAAGATTGTAATCTGTCTGCATTGCTGATAAATCAGGAGTGTCTAGAGAGATTCTGTACAGGATCGACATCGATGCTATAGGACCAGATTTATCGGTCAGCATTGAAAATATGCTAATGAATACAGCAGGGAGGACGTATCAGACAAACATAGAAGAATGCAAACAGGAGCAGCAAACTCTCAACAGCAGGAGTAGTTTGTGGATAATTTCCATTACTTATATGGTTTTGTATTCAATGCGAAACACGTTTTCGTTGTCTTCTCTTCTCTACTATGTGTGCTCACGCAATGCAATTTCTTCTTGCACGCCTGTGGTTGTGTATAAGATAAACTTTTCATCAGTTTTCATTTATCTTCATGCTGCAATTTTCACTACGTCTTCAAGTTGATACACACATATAAATGTGCAATTGTCGTGATCGGGAAAGTTTTAGATTTTCAAGGATTAGTTTTGTCCTATGGAGGATTTACAGAGTTTTCGAAGAATTTTGTAAAATCTTGCTGATTCACATTCACTATGGCACCTACTATCGTACCTTGGTAAACAAAGTTCAAAGTTTTGTTTTGGAACTGTTACGCACTGAGGGATAAATAACTAAACAACGAAGATTTGTTAGGCGAACGATGACAATAGACTCTTGAAATTTACTTGATGATAGTCGAAAACATGCATGCAAGAACAATAAAATTATTTTTTGTTTTATCATATATGAACGTAAGGAAGGCATAATTTGCAGAGATAAATTTATTAACATCATAGTCGGCCATTGTATAAGCAATAATAAAGCTTACACAATAGGCGACTTTTAGCGTTACTCGCATAACGGTAACCTAACCTAACCTAACCTAACCCTTTAGCTGCGACAGGCATATGAAGATTTTTGAAAAAGTCAGTTTCTTGCACGACTTAAAGCTCAATATCACCAAAGCTAGACCAGCTAGCTTAGTGAAACAAAATGATCATTACAGCCAACAAATTTACATAAAAAACTGGAAAAATCGATTGTTTGGTTTGGGTCAAATCACAAAAATTTCATTTTGAAGTTCTGTAAAAACCAAACCTCTTATCCGATTGTGTGGTTAGTTTTATTTTATAGGTAAATTTGTTGACTGTAATAATCATTTTATTTTGCTTTTCTAGCTAGTCTAGCTTTTGAGATATTGAAGCTTTTGTCGTACAAGAAAATGATTTTTTCAAAAATCTTCAAATTCCTGTGGCAGCTAAAGGGTTAAGCTAAGGGGTATGTTCCGTAAATTTTTTTTGCTTGAAATAACATGCGGAATCACAATCCGGTGAATTTATGCGGCAGTTTCCGGACACCCTGTATGTAAATGATCAGGGTCGGTCCCTGATTCGCATAAGCCTTGTCTGTCTGTCCGTGTGTCTGTCTGTTCGCACGATAACTCCCGAAATAATGAAGCTAGAAGTTTGAAATTTTGGTCAGTTGTTTGTTTTGATCAAATCTGGAAAATGGGCCAAATCGGACCAAGGGTTCCCCTACCTCCCATGCAAATGATATCGCCTTGATATTTAAATTCGCCCATAACTTTCGATAGAATATCGCTATCGGCTTGAAATTTTGATCAATTCCTAATTCTGTTATATACTTTGAGTTGAAGGAAAGAGGAGTAGAGTTGTACTTACCCCTACAAAGTTATATTCGTCCATATATTTTGATAGAATGTCTCAAAAAACTTCAAATTATTGTCAAATGGTAGCTATTGGATGCCTTTATATAATATTAAAGATGTGCCAGGTCCGAACCATCTACTCCTTCCTTCCCTACAAAAAACATTTTGAATACATATTTTGGTTTTTGCGTGCCTTCTAGGTCTGTATAGGGTATACACTCATCGGGCTATTCGCACAATTAGAACTCGGTCTCGTTTTTTTTTTTTATATCTCAACCAAATGTTATTAGATTTTTACGTTTCAATAAAATATAAAATTTTTAATAGTTTTTTTTTCACTCCACTAACTACAGTGCCCAAACAAGTGCTCAAAGATCGGTATGAATCTGATGTGGAACCGGATGAAATCGATCACTTTGACGGGGACGAAAATGATCTTTACGACGAAGATCAATTCTACAAGGAGTCCGAGGCTATACCAAAACTTCAAAGCAACTTCACACGAATCAGTGTAGTGAATATTTCAAGTACAACAGAACCACCAACAACACAAAATCCTATTATTGCTCCACCGAATGAAATAAGTTTAGAAGGTAAGTACTACAGATAGACGTGAGAATGAATGTGTTAGTTGAAGGGTTAGGCTCAGCTACAGTGTACCGACCGGTATAACAAGTACAGCTCCTTCAACGAAAGGTGGGTAGCGAGGGGCCACCCCTGGGGGGTGAACATGGCCATATAATTTATTCAATAAATTTGAAAGCAGTGCAAAGTAATATTAAAATCTCACAAAAACAACTGTGTTGTAAAAGGTGTCCGCCAAAGAAAAAGTCATCAGCCGCAAAAAGGATTGATATAAATACATTCCCGCCAAAATACTCGCATCTTGTCTCAATGATGGTGGCGGAGCAAATTTTTTTCAACGCTTATTGGCGGGGAGCTGAACGAGGGTACTATTTGCTGCTATGTTCTTTTCTTGATAATTTTGAAGCTTCCAGTCTTATAGAAAATAAAAATGCGTTTTAGAACCTTATTTAGCTTTCCTTCGTATGGAACTCGTTTTTTTTTCTATACGATAAAAGTTCTTTCATAAATTTCTTAACATTGATTTTATTTTGTTATTAACCTTATTCAAGCTCCCCGCCAAATAGCGTTGAAAAAAATTTGCTCCACCACCATCATTGAGACAAGATGCGAGTATTTTGGCGGGAATGTATTTATATCAATCCTTTTTGCGGCTGATGACTTTTTCTTTGGCGGACACCTTTTACAACACAGTTGTTTTTGTGAGATATCATATCTTTTTGCAGTTTTCGATTTACAAAATTCGTAAATATATTATGAAGACGATATTCATTGCCCTATTGTCACGAATTTGTTTGAGAACAATAATTATAAGAATGATAAACCCCTTGCTAACCTTCGTCTCCTTGGTCTCCTTGGTAACCTTGCTCGCCTTGGTAATCTTAGTAACCATAGTACACTTGACTAATTTGGTGATCTTGCAAACCCTTAGTAACCTTGGTAACCCCGATGGCGATGGTAGCCCTAGTAACCTCGCTAACCTTGGTATTTTTATACATAACATTAAACTTAATGATAACCCTAACTTTGACCATAACCCTGGCCTATACCTAAACCTCAAACTCAGACTCAACCTTAACCCAAACCCTATCCTTACATTTAACCCTAATAATAACGTTAACTGCGATGTAACAATAACTTTAACCCTATCCGTTACCCTAAACTTGATTTTGACTTTAACACCTTAGCCCTAAATTGAGTCTAAACCTTTACTTCATCTCTATCACATTCATCCTAATCTTAAATCTTAATTTGTAATGTAACCATTAAGCCTCACTGGGTACTCAATATGTGATTCAAATAACATCCATATTTCCTAAGTTCCACATTGCGCCTAAGACACATAGAGAAAGACATGTACATGTGAAAATATCCTTTTATCCCTCCTCAAAGGTCCCGAAAACCTGTTGAGTCCTGACGAGCATTGCTTTTACAACAATAAAGTGGTTTCATGACCAAGAATCAGGGATAGCTATGAAATTCACTATATAACTAACAGTACCTTTTTTCCTACCACAACAGGATCAAACCGGGTGGAATTACAAGAATAAATCTATATGCCAAATTTTGTTCAAATTAACTCATCAGAATTTCTTGAAAAATCGATTTTATATGCCATCATCACGTAACTCTGGTTTGAACACAACAGAATACACCATCTTGACAAAACCGATTTGGTGTCCCAGCGCCATATTTAAGCTTCCACCAAACCAGCGCAGAACGGTAGCGGTACGTGTCAGAATGTATGAAATAGTTTCCGCCGCGGTACACCACGGAGTACTTGTCAATTCTTGTTGTGTGTGTGTTGTGTGTACCGCGTACCGCTACCGCGTTGATTTGGTGGAAGCTTTAGGATCATCGGGATGAATGAAACAGTCGGAATGCTCATCCAATATTAAACTAATATGTACCTACGTACTCGTTTATATGAGACGAACCAAAACAGGAACCCCCGCTCTTGCAGACGATCTAAAACTGAACATTTTGGATACAAAAGATTGTTCGGTCCAATTATACTATACTATACTATAGGATTCTTTTCTAGGCTTTTTTCGGGCCTATCCCCGACTTTTGCAAAATGCTTCCTTTAAAACATATAAAAAGATTTAAGCGAGAAACTCTATGTATTTTTTCACATTTTCCGCTGTATCTTTTTTTCTACTTCACGGATCGGAGCAAACGATAGCCTATGCACACCTTCACGACAGACTCTATCAATGGGAAAAGAGACCAAATCCCGAGATGCCCTCTGCAAGGCTGTAGCCCTGTCAATGAACGACAAGAACAACGAGAACAACGAGAACAACGAGAACAACGAGAACAAGATTTTTGAAAAAATGCGATTTTCAAACTCTTATATCTCCGGTGTTTCTTATCGTATCATCTTGAAATTTTATACACTTCGTAAGACGGCGCGAGCGAAAACGCTTACCGAATTTGAAGACTCAGGACCAACCAGGGTCCGAGCTACAGAGGTCCGAAAACCCGTACTTGTTCCGTCGTGTAAACATAGTCTTAGTCGCTTCTCACTTTTAATTTGTTCAAATTTCTTCGTTTTTCTTTGGCGTGCGGGACGCTCCCGCGTCCCTAGATACTAGCTGAGAGAGCTCGCTTCGCTCGCTGCGCTCGCGTTATTTGGTTCGCTCACAACACTAATTTAACTTTATGACCGATTTTGAATGCCAATCAACCTGCTAATTATAATTTATTGGGATCGACGTATCGATGATCAAACTAAACTGGATATGGAAACAAAGCGATAGATTTGCGTCGCGCCACTACTTCTTAAGGGGCAAGGCAACAACAACATACTCAACCCCCTGACTGACAGATGAGACTGCACTTGCCTTCAAAAATGTTGGGAGCGTTATTATTAGCGTGAGTTATTTCGAAAATCATTAATTAATATTACTGATTCCAAGATGGTAAATGAAATACTATACTCGATATTGATCGACCGATAGATTGTCGTTTGGGAGGCATAATCAAAAACTAAATTTCAATTATATATGTCAGTTTAATGTGAGGAATTAAGCACATATCACACGTATTTATTGGTATAATCACGAAGCACGTTCATTTACTCAGTTTTCGCCAAGCTTACCAAAATGTGCGCGCGCCACCTATTGAACATTGTTCATACTAACCCAGAAACCATCATACATCCAGGTTGACGGTTATCGCTGACCCTGTGTAGTGATCGGAGAAGAGGGTCCGATGATCCTTTAGGCAATTTTGTGGCGAATCCGGTGACACCTCAATCGGGTCACTCCGCCAAAGGATTGCGGAGATATCGACGGATTTCCGAAGTAGTACAAAGCTGATTGTGAAACTGCTGTGACAACATCCAGCATGTATGTAGTACATAAAAACGTAGTCACTTTGAATACAATTTATCGAATATATCGACGGATTTCTGACCACCCTGTGCTCTGATTGGGGAAGAGGGTCCAATGACCCATTAGGCAATTTTATGGCGAGTCCGGTGACACCTCAATAGGTTGACATTTATCTCTGACCACTCTGTGCACTGATCGGAGAACCCGTTCCGATGACCCTTTAGTCAATTTTGTGGCGAGTCCAGCGACACCTCAATCGTATCACTCCGCCAATGGATTGCGGAGATATCGACGGATTTTCAAATTAGTACGAAGTTGATTGTGAAATTGCTGTGACAACATCCAGGATGTATGTACATAAAGACGTAGTCATCTGGAATACAATTTATCGGAGATATGTACGGATTTCCGACCACCCTGTGCTCTGATTGGCGAAGAGGGTGCAATGACCCTTTAGGTAATTTAGTGGCGAGTCCAGCGACACCTCAATCGTGTCACTCCGCCAAAGGATTGCGGAGATATCGACGGATTTTCGAAGTAATACAAAGTTGATTGTGAAATTGCTGTGACAACATCCAGGATGTATGTTGTACATAAAAACGTAGCAACCTTGAATACAATTTATCGGATATATCGACGGATTTCTGACCACACTGTGCTCTGATTGGGGAAGAGGGTGCAATGACCCTTTAGGCAATTTTTTTGCGAGTCCGGCGACATCCAGGTTGAAGGTTGTCTCTGACCACCCTGTCCATTGCTCGAAGAAGAGGGTCCGATGACCCTTTAGACAATTTTATGGCAAGTTCGGCGACACCTCAATCGTTTCACTCCGCCGAAGGATTGAGGAGATATCGACGGATTTCCAAAGTAGTACGAAGCTGATTGTGAAATTGCTGTGACAACATCCAGGATGTGTACGTAAAAACGTAGTCAGCAATTTATCGGGGATATCGACGGATTTCCAATCACCCTGTGCTCTAATTGGGGAAGAGGGTCCAATTACCCTTTAGGCAATTTTGTGGCGAGTCCGGCGACACCTCTATAGTGTACTCCGCCAAAGGATTGCGGAGATATTGACGGATTTCCGAAGTAGTACAAAGTTGATTGTGAAATTACTGTGACAATTTCCAGGATGTATGTAGTACATAAAAACGTAGTCACCTTGAATACAATTTATCGGATATATCGAGGGATTGCTGACCACCCTGGGCTCTTATTGGGTAAGAGGGTCAAATGACCCTTTAGGCAATTTTATGGCGGATCCAGCGACACCTCATTAGTGTCGCTCCGCAAAAGGATTGCGGAGATGGTCAGCATCCAGGTTGACGGTTATCTCTGACCACCCTGTGCACTGATCGGAGAAGACGTTCCGATGACCCTTTAGACAATTTTGTGGCGAGTCCGGCGACACCTCAATCGTGTCACTCAGCCAAAGGATTGCGGAGATATCGACGGATTTTCGAAGTAGTACGAAGTTGATTGTGAAATTGCTGTGACAACATCCAGGATGTGTGTACGTAAAAACGTAGTCACCTTGAATGCAATTTATCGGAGATATCGACGGATTTTCGACCACTCTGTGCTCTAATTGAAAAAGAAGGTCCAATTAACGTTTAGACAATTTGGTGGTGAGTCCGACGACACCTCAATAATGTCGCTCCGCCAAGAATTGCGGAGATGGCCAACATCCAAGTTGACGGTTATCTCTAACCACCCTGTGCACTGATTGGAGAAGAGGGTCCAATGATCCTATAGGCAATTTTGTGGCGAGTCTGGCGATACCTCAATCGTGTCACTCCGCCAAAGGATTGCGGAGATATCGACGGATTTCCGCAGTAGTAGGAAATTGATTCTGAAATCCCTGTAACCAATATCCAGGATGTATGTACGTAAAAACACTGTAGTTGATCCAATGACAACTAAATACATATTTAGTGAATTTAAATGTTGTCAATGAAAACTTGATTACAACAGGTGACTCTCATACAAAATGGAATTTCGATATTTACCACCACTTCCTTTGATATTTTCAAAAAAAAATTTGGTCCATAAACCTTCTCCAATGTAAGACGGATAAAACAAAAAAAGAATCATCCAAATCGGTCCAGTGGTTTAGAAGTTTACTGGCAACAGACAGAAATACACGTCCATTTTTATATATGTATATAGATTTGCTGAACTTGAGTAACATTTTAATGTAACAACCAACAATTGGGCTTTTAGGTAATTAATAAATTTTAGATTGAACAAAGGAAGAAGCAGTCAGTCGCCGAAAAGTAGAGTTTCTGGAAGGTTACCAGTTGCGTGAAATCAACATCAGAAAATATTAAATTTGTTTATCAGAGACGTAACCAGAGAAAGGGTACATGGAATTTACTTTGCTTTTCGTAGGCATGCGGAATACTTTCTGCCAAATGACATGGCGAGCGACCAACCCGTAAATCTCTCACTGATCTAAAACAAAAGCATTCTATTGCTAGGTCAATGGCTCGTTCCTTATCATAACCTGAATGCTTTTAAAGGCTTTAACTCTGTGTTAAACATGGATAGGAAGTGGGAAGAATAGAAATATTCAGTCAATTAATTAATTAAATAACGATTATAATTCGTGTCCATGTAGGTTTCTTCTCAGTATATAAGTACATTGGCGGATTGATAACATTTTGTTTTCACTTTTACCTGAACACACTCTCCCTTGTAGAGCTAACTATTCCCAACTCTTAATGATGGAGAATACGGAGGGCAAGTGAAAAGAAGGTTCCCAACGCTGTACACTCGCCGCGCAAGTTGTTAGGTGAAATCCGGCAACACCGCCTTGATTGTTGGTCTCCCCACTACCGGGAGCGATCGCTGCGACGCTCAGTGCCGGCCTAACGGCCATCCGCAATGGAGCCCGCTATCGCCGTCACCGCCAGGTATGAAATCCGAGATCGGAGAGTAACGCTTCGGGGGCTGGCTGACCAGGTTCCTGAGGTTTGTGAAAAAACCATCGACAACATTTTGACCGAAAAACTTGGTTATCGCAAGGTGTGCGTGGTGGGTCCCGCACATGCTTTCAGAAACCCACAAAGACAATCGCGTAAAGTGTGCGGAGGGGTTTCTTCGAAAATGCGCCGAGAATACCGAAACAATTTTGGACTCCATTATTACGGGAGATGAAACGTGGTGTCACTACGTCACTCCGGAAAGAAAAGAACAGTCGAAACAATGGCGCCATCCCGGATCGGCAGCCTAGCGGTGGACTTCTTCGAAGTGGGTTTTCAGAAGTGGATAACTCGTCCGGAAAAATACGTAGAAAAATCTGGCGACTACTATGTAGAAAAATAGTTTGAAGTACAAGCTTTCAGATGGTATACTTATTTATTGCAATAAAAATGCCTTACATCTGAAAAACCCTCAGTTCCCGGAGCGCGGGTTCGTACCCCACCGTGACCATCGATGTTTGCGTTGTCTTTAAAAACGCTTCTATGGCAGCTGGTACGATAAAATCCCGGAGTTAACCCACCCGTTTGTTAGACCGGCCAAGAGCTACCAACCCCCTTAATTAAAGAAAAAAAAACTAACTCTTGAATCGCCACTACAACAACAGCCCAGCATTTTTTCAACATCATGATTTTCTTAGAAGTTGAAATTGTCGGTCACGAAAATATCGTTAGGCAAATTTTAGAGTAGTCGGTGCACAGGGTCACGACCCATGTGACGGACTATGATTTCTATGATGGGGATAAATAACATTGTTGAACGTGCTGTTGATCTCAACACCCCAAAAAAAGCAGTTAAGAACTTGGACATTGAATGTCACTTGCACATCCTTTCTTTTTTTTATTTTAAAGCCAAATTTTAAGAAAGGACAGTCGAGATTGACTTTTTACTAGGGATTTGGAATGGAGCGACCTTCAATTTTGGAGCGTAAAAAGTTTCAAAGGCCAAATTTTTTGTGATGTTACCTCATATAAATATTTTTTCCGGCGGAGGTGTTATTGGTAGCATTTTTGTAAAATCTTTAAATGTACCCCACCGTGACCATCGATGTTTGCGTTGTCCTTAAAAACGCTTCTATGGCAGCTGGTACGATAAAATCCCGGAGTTAACCCACCCGTTTGTTAGACCGGCCAAGAGCTACCAACCCCCTTAATTAAAGACAAAAAACTAACTCTTGAATCGCCACTACAACAACAGCCCAGCATTTTTTCAACATCATGATTTTCTTAGAAGTTGAAATTGTTGGTCACGAAAATATTGTTAGGCAAATTTTAGAGTAGTCGGTGCACAGGGTCACGACCCGTGTGACGAACTATCTATGATCTCTATGATGGAGATAAATATAACATTGTTGAACGTGCTGTTGATCTCAACACCCCAAAAAAAGCAGTTAAGATCTTGGAAATTAAATGTCACTTACACATCCTTTCTTTTTTTTAATTTAAAGCCAAATTTTAAGAAAGGACAGTCGAGATTGACTTTCTACCAGGGATTTGGAGTGGAGCGACCTTCAATTTTGGAGCGTAAAAAGTTTCAAAGCCCAAATTTTTTGTGATCTTACTTCATATAAATATTTTTTTCCGACGGAGGTCTTATTGGTAGCATTTTTGTAAAATGTTTAAATGCTTTTGGTAGCTAAGTTAAAAATTCGGGATATTCCCGGTACACCTATTTTGCTGGAAATGACAATAATAGTCATATTTGGGTGCGCTTATGCGATAGTTTAGTTTCCGGACACCCTATCTAGGTCAACTAAATTTTATGTTCACCTTTTAAGTCATATTCTATAATACGTGAGGTGATATAAGTTGAATTGATGAATTCGCGGAAAATAATAAATATTTACTAAGAATAATGAAGTTTCCATATTCCATTGAAGACCGACTCTATCCGCCACAGATTGTATGACTTGACATTTCGCAGCATTTACCGTATATAACTTATAGTCAACGTTACCGTTTTAGAAGTTTTCACAAAACCTTATACATTGATCCCTTTTATTATCTTTAGAAGGGCGCGAGTAGAATCTCTCACACACTGACCACACAAAAAGTTAGAAACCTTGATCATTGATTGGAGATTCCTTTCAACTGACAGAGTAGGTAACGTTTGGGATCCAAGGCAGGTAATTTGCGCTGAGACCAAAAAAAAATAAACGGACGCTTTTTCCATAACATTCCATAATATACCTGATTATAACGATCCCCAATTACCATTTCTTTTCCACGGGTCCACTCTTCCGCCATAATCCCCTAAATTGATCGTTTTCAGTACTGGATAGGACCAGCCCAAAAGTACTGGATGGAGACTCGCCGGATATTACACGAGGTTCCATCCAGTACGGAAAACAGCCGATTTGGAGGGCTGCAGCGGAAGAATGGGGGTGATTTTGGGGGAAAATGACTTCAGATCCATTCATTGAGAGTCGACCCTTTCGAGTAACATCAATTTCACTAGGAATTACGATAACAACTGTAATCTCGGCTTGGTCCTATCTTGTACTGAAAACGGTCGATTTAGTAGGCTGTAGCGGAGGAGCGGCGGTGGACCCGTGGAAAAGGACTTCATATTCGTTCATTCGGGATGAAGATTTTTCGTTATATGTAATCAGGTCTGTATTATAAAAAATTATGGCAAACAAATAGTGTTTTTGGAAAATTATGAAAGAAAAAATAAGCGTCCGTTTTTTTTTTTGTATACGAGTGTATACATAAATCAATAGAGTAAAAGAAAACTGAATTCTTAAAACATGCTATATGCAAAAAGAAAAATGCACGATTTCATCCCTTTTTCGAAAACGATTAGAATGACGAAATTTCCCGAGAACATCCTTCTTCGAACAGCGCACACATTTCAGCAAAGTTTTGATATGCAAGAAATTTGTTTGTTGACTAGGCATAGTTAGTCCGACACAAGGTCTTTCACGTAAAATATACACTTTCTTCGTGACTTAGTTTCCAATTGGAATGACGAGCATATGTGACCTAAATATATTTGACATTAGATATACATTTTCTACATACAGCCCCCCCCCCCCTGGAACATTAAACCACCATTCTTTCATGCGAAAAAAAAAACCCAAATGGGACTCGAAGAAAACGGATTCAGTAAATCTTGCTCATGTTCCCAGCGAAGCGACATTTTCTCAGTATGGCTTCAACTTTTAATTTTCATGCAAGTGTAGACATGTGTCTTCGGGAAGAACAATACAAAGATCTCTAAGCCTATCTTTTCCACACAGTATGCAGACGGTTGTATATTCTTCTTCTTCATTTTTTTCTTGTGTTTGACTCTTTTTTCCGGGACAATTCATTTTGCTCATGTCCTTCGCTCCGAGTATGTCCGGGACAAAATTGTGATGTCTGATTTCCTCCTTTTTAAAAACGAATGAATGTGTAGGAGAATAGCAAGGGATTTAGTTGCTCAGCGTTTCCTTTTTTTTTTTGGTTTAAGCTTCAGTTAGCAAAGCCTGATGCTGCTAGTGACTATATGATGGCGGTATACACAGTTGTCGACATTTTACGTCCTTGTGACGACAATGTATTTGCCAAAACGAAAGTATTTGTAGAAAATGTCATCGAGAAAGATTACACGAGTGATTTACGGGTATAAATTATACACTTTCCAGCATTTTCCTACTTTCTTTTTTGCTTATGGAATTTATGACCCGACCATAGGACTGTGATTCTATTTTCAAACTTATTATCTCGTTAAGTTGGCCTCGCGCGTTAGGGATATTTACAAATTTGTGTCGGGATAGAGATTTATTCCTATGAAACGAGAAAAAAATGCATCTAACGACAGTTGATCCAATATGTATACTGGATTTATTACAGCAATCTATGGTATAAGTGGATTTATATCTTAAAGTTTGTCATCGATTATAGGATTAAATTATTTTCAAGTGAAAATTAGTATTAATTCCGTACCATGGAGAATATGTAATACAAAAATGAGCAAGGGTATTTGTTTTTTTTTTTTTCAAAGTAATCGTATCTATGAGCAAAATTCGTTATGTTATTCTGAGCTATCAAGAGGTGTATGAAAATAATTCCGTTTATTTCTGTCTTCTCGTTAAAACTATTAAAATATAATGTATTTAATGGAAGAGGTCGTTTTAGGGAAAATTATGTTACATCCTGAAGATAATGTAATTTTAGGTATGGTTGGCATTACCTAAAATTACAGTTGCTTCAGGACATAACATAATTTTCCATAAAACGCAGTTTCTCCGTAGATTTATCACCATCTATATGAAACGGATGATAGATTAGGCTACGTGCTTCATTAAAAATTGTGTACATAGTGAAAAGGAAATTCCAAGTTCATTAAGATGTTGCCATAAGATCTCTTAAAACCCGAGCTCTGTCCAAAAATCTCATCAGGCCAGAACCGCTTTATCATTTCTTGTGACAGGATAATCACAACACATCATGTGGCCTCTCCAAATCGTACAACATCATTGAAAGTTAATTAAACCTTTAAGCTAACCACATTCTTTTTTCTTGCCTTTTTTTCATTTATTTTCCTACACCCTTGGCTAATTCATTCGTCCTTCCTGCATGTATGTATACATATATCTGATACGCAAAAAGAAATGTGGAGATACCAAGGATGTATAAACCATCCTTCAGCCGAAATATCCGGCACGATTCAGTCAATTTAATTTTATCCTGACGTCCGTTTTGTTAGTCCATTGCGAAAAAGAGAGAGAAAAAAAATAAACGACACAAAACGATAAAAACAACAACTAAAAACGTGCGACAATTTCACCGAAACTTAGTTTCATATGGATATTGTCCCTTTTTTTTTTTGTTTCTCGACAGACATTCACTTTCCGTGGCACCATGAAATGAAGGAAAATCGTTAGGAAAGTTTTTCGTATTCTTCTACTTCGTCGTTGTCGTCTTCGATTTTCCATTATAATATAAAGAAGTCAGTTCGCTTGCTTTCTCAAGCAAAAAGTGGAGAGGCCGGGAATTGTTTTTCTTTTCGTCTGGAAAATTAGCAGGAAACCTTTGTTATGTAGAAGATGTGTGTACAATGTACACCGCTATATCATCGTGAACGGGCTGGAAAAACGCATGTACACGTTCGGGTCTCAACTATATATGTAGATGTCTCATCCTAAAGAAGCTGTCAAGACATTCCTTATTCGCTTATTCGTTTATCTGAAGATTGCAAATGTTGGGTTTATCATCACAACGAGGAAAAAGACGAAGTACAAAAGTTGTTTTAAGGTTCGGATGATCCTGAAACTTGATGGCGTAACATATGTGTCCTCGTAAGTATATGTACCATGCTATAACACAACATCCTGCGTCGTACGGTCCCGATGGAACGACTAAGATGAAATCATTAATGGCATGCTCAAGTGTTTTTCAGGGTTAATGACAAAGTTTCGTTAGATTTTGATTGAATTGCTGGAATAATATTTACATCTGTTTTTCTACTTTCACAAATTTATTTAGTAAGAATAATATCGAGAGACCTTTATTTTATTTTGTTCTGCGTTAAAAGGTAAACGTGTCTTGCCCGTGATAACAAATTGGAGTGTCATCCTTCGTATTGTTGATAGTATGAGGAAATGATTTAGGTACTAGTACTCTCAGCTCCCACATTGCCGAAGAAAAATTTAATGGAGACGTTAAGTATCGGTGATCCTTAAACCGTATGAATACAAACTGAGTAAACATTTTTAATGTATATTGTCTCAGCTGGAGAGCTTTTGGGTGTGCTGAAAACCTTTGGGTTTGAAGTTGGTTCTTATGGATTCATACTCTTGGTCTCTACGTTCCATTAGCAATTAAAAATTCTTTCGACTTCTTTGATCCGTTGTAAATGGAAGGTACATAAATAAAGGCACTTAACGTGTATATGGAATCGAGCCCGGAAATTAAAATTCCCATACAATATAAAGAAAGGGTATATTCTGTATATGAAATGGATTTAGTCAATTTTATTGCTATGGCGTTTAATTAACATAGGAAGACAATTGGGTGATATGGAAGGATCAAAATTAAAATCTTGAATGGGGAAACGTACTAAATAGAATTATTATACAACTTGAATGCTTGAATGTAGCAAGAAAAGAAATCGTTGACATTGGTTTAGTTACAATTTTAATTTATCAGTATCATGTACCTATCGATAATATAGTCTTGCTTAGTGCGATGGAGTCGTTATAAGGCGCTGGCCCCCGCTCCCCCCCCCCTGGTCGATGATTATGGTAAAAAAAAATTCTTGCCGATGTAGTAAAAAAATCGATGCACTTTACAATGCTTAAAGACGTAAAAATGCGAGTTTAATTCCAGGCACTACGCCAAAATTTTCTGCTGCTGAGACTGTGGTCTTCTTCGTCTCAGGACCGTATAGGGCCATTGGTGCGTTACCTCAGCCATTTATAAGCAATTTCGAGTCAACGTTACATTGCATATCAATTCGGAGTGTATATAATGATGCGAGCACATGAACGGAAATTTTTGACCACGCCGAGATTCGATCTCCGGACCTCTAGATTACTAGCATCGTAGAGTACGGCTCAACCAAGTGAACCACAGAGCGCGGTTGTGGCTCACTAAAATATTTGTGGTTTTCTGGCTCTTGATATCCGCAACTGGGATACTTACGTGTGAGCATCATGAATCGATAACATAATTAGATCAAAAATGAGAAACCTTTTCGTTAGGGAGACTCGTTTTTCTTTTGCGAATCCCATATTTTCATGCGTTTCATTTCATGGCTTCTGAGCTTCAGAACACAATTTTAACCGTCACATGAAGGTCTCTCCGGGAAGTTAGTGGAATTTAACTTCATTCCATCTGAAAGGGATTTGATGACAAATGGTATACAGCTTTGCCTAGTTAGAGACCTTGTAAAGAAGGAGTCTCATATTTCCGTGTCTTTCAAGTCATTTTATCAAGATTCATTTTGTAGCTGAATCATACCAGAGCAATGAAATTTAGCCAATGTTAATATTTTGTTAAATTTGGAGGAAATCTTTTTAAAAACCGTATTTCTATAGTTTATGGAATAAATTTTGCTCAGAAGAAAAACAGTGAGAGACGAGACTAACTGATCTCTTGGTCTATGTCTTTTAAATCGCAAGTGGAATATGCAGTCCGAGAGACAAAATAGCACTGAATATAGACGAGCTACTGTCTTAAAGGCTGAAATTGGAGACCAGTTAAATGTAATCAGAATCACCAGTGAAAGTGTAAACACGTGCAGGGGGCATTTTTCGTCAAATGGTGTAGAAAATAATTCTCGACTGTCCTTTCTCAAAATTTGGCTCTCAAACTTGCTTTATTTTCGCCACCAACAATTTCAACTCCGAACAAAATCCTGATGTTTAAACATTTCGGGCTTGACCGAAATTAGGTAAATCTGAGAGTTAAAATTGTTTTAATGAAAAGGTTAAGCTTAAGGCTAAGATCGCATATTGTCTTGATGAAAAAAAAACTTTAGCAAAAGTGGCAGTTTCTTTGTGATTCCAGCGTTAGTCTAATTACTTTGGTGATAACAAGATCGCATTACTGCACCATTAAGACAGTCGTTAGTTTGTGGGAAAATTTGTTTTTTTTTTTTGCGAACAACATTTTTTTGGATGTTGTTTGTTTTGTTATCAAGGTGAT
This sequence comes from Microchrysa polita, assembly GCA_949715475.1. Classification (NCBI taxonomy): domain Eukaryota; kingdom Metazoa; phylum Arthropoda; class Insecta; order Diptera; family Stratiomyidae; genus Microchrysa; species Microchrysa polita. The sequence continues at coordinate 64,043,132 of OX454420.1, forward strand.
AATTTTGATATTCATAAATAGTGATTGAAAATATACAAAAAAAAATTAATTTTACACAGCACACTCAAGTGTCGACGTCCCAAAAGCTACTCGACTCGAAACATCGATCTTCGATGCTCATCCCTCAATATTCCCTCTCAATACCGTCTTCTGCAAGCTATTATCCGAATTATTGTTGATCTAAGCAATAATTTTTTTTTTGTGGTAAAGTTTTCCGTTTCTGCAGCGAACAGAATCCCAATATTCCTGCTTAAAAGGGCCACTTGGTTGGTTTGAAAAACATGTGGGGCTCTAACGTAATGTTTTTTTTTTTGGATCCCTAATATTGAAATTAAATTGCTTTCATTTCATCAAAATTTCGCTTTGTATATCAAATTGGAATTCCCACCACCCTGGCTGTCCCGGGGTTGTAATGTAGGAATGAGGGAGGATCGAGATTATTTGAAATCAAGTGGATATGTTCAGGGTAAAGCGATAGTTATGACAAAATATTGGACATTCTTGGCCCTTTTGATGGAAATTGATTTTAAAATAAATTGAGTAAGGCTAATTCATGACATGACACTTATGTAAAACGAGTGTCCCGAAAGAACTCAACCTACGTCTTTAGCCCTTCCGCTACAAAAGGTATATTTTAAGTACTTAACGGGCTCAATTAAATCGACTTAAACAAACCGTGATTTACAGTGATTTTTTAACTTTTTACAATTTATGAATGTTAAAAATCCACATATTATCACTTAATACAACTAGTTATCATATATGATACGTATGGAACACTATGATAAGAGCACAATACGCATAAATCGATGGGCATTTATCCGTGTTTTACTATACATGGATTGCAAACGGTTTCTGTCCGCTTCAGAATCAACTGAAGTGGCTCAGCATTATCAGTGGAATGTACTTTACGTCACAAATATATTTCTTAGCTGCCTGTACCCATGGGGCCAAAAGAGAATATAATAATGTCTATATAACAGAATATACTTCGTCTTTCACTTGATTTTAATATTTGCAAATATTTACGAAGGTGGCGTTTCTGCGTTTCTGTTTGGCCCAAGATGCCAAACTCTTCGCACGGCTCTGGCTGCCTTGTACCAATCAACATCGATGTTTTTGGTCCGATGGTCGATGTTTTTACCATCGATGGTTTTGTGTCGATGTTTTTCACCATCGATGGTTTTCGTTTCGATGGTCGATGGTTTTCACGGTCGATGGTTTTCAACCATCGATGTTTCTTTGCCCAACATATTTTTTTTAACAACTCAATTTTATCATTATACACTCAAACCTGTCTAATCGGACCACTGACGAGACCGATCAAATTTGGTCCGATTACCAAGGGATGCCAGAAAAGAATAAAAAAATTAAATTTAGACCACTTATTCAAGAACATTGGACTTGTACAAAGGTTACCTATGCCCTATGCAATTGATGTTTTGAAACTGCTCAATACCGTAACTGCTTTGTAACTTTTTAATTAGCTTCCTTATTATAAATTCTCCCCATACACAGTTTCGCCGAAATTTTGAATATTCTTCAATAGTTTACAAAAGCATTTTTATAATAAAAGTCAAATGGATTCCCCATTTCCCAATATGGGGTTCAGGGTTCAATCAATCCTCGATTCCTTTGGTTCTTAGGCGTTTTGTATAATTTGCTTTATAACTTCACTGCCATCTTCTTGTTGCAGAAACTCCAGAATTGTCTCGACACTTCATCCACCCGACACTGGTGCAATGGTTGATGCCATCTACGAAATTTCCAGTGGCCATGGCCAATAATATAACTCATTGTAATCGGAACTTAAGTGAATGTAGTAACGAAATTTCTAAGATTTTTCCATCCAATTGGAGTCGCTGATTGTGGTCCATGGTCCGATTAAGAGGTGGTCCGTTTTAAAAGGTTATTTTGTATGGAAAAATAAATGAAACTGACCGATGATGCTCCAACTAGAAGGTGGTCCGATTATAGAGTGGTCCGATTAACAGGTTTGACTGTAAGTGTATGCCAATAACGTTAAACATCCCAATCAGAAACAAGACGTGAATGCATCGTAACATACAATATGAATCCATCTATCGTGAATACTGTACACACAAACAGTGTGTCTTTGTTTATACACAATTTTCAAATGTGGTTTCAACCTTTCCTCACTGTTTACGTGGGGCATTCGGTTGCTCAGTGGCAGAGATGTCACTCTATCTCTGAGTTGCCGGTGCGTGGGTTCGAATCCCACTGTGACCCATGGATGTTTGTGTTGTCCATAAAATGCTCCTACGGCAGCCGGTTCTTCGATGTAAATCGTCCCGGTGCTACCCGTTGTTAAAACGGCCAAGAGCTGCCAAGACCCGCTTCAATTCAAGAGAAAAAAAAATCTTTTGAATCGCTACAACAACAACAACAACTGTTTACGTCGAAATTCAAAGAGGTGTGGTAGGTGTGCTAGAATATAGTCGCGCATCTTTTCTGGTCATGCACCGTCAATATACAACGTACGACGCACGGCCGAAGTATGTCCGATTATTATAGTCTAAGAAGAATACGATATAATAATTGGTCGGCTAATCAATCTTTGGATTTTTGCAGGATGGTTGGGGATGGCCCCCTTGATTATGGGAAAAAAAAGTCCTCACCGATTTGAGGTACGCAACCATGAAAAAATAGGGGAAAGGGGGCATTTTTTTGAGTTTTTACATATGTACATACATCGATCATTTAAAAAACGGCAAAAAATACGGACAAATGGTCTAAAAACGTAAAAAAACTGCATAAAATTTCCTTTGCAACGATATCTAATACATTATAATTCGATTGGAAAATTCGCCGCTAGACTATTTCAGCTCCAATTTTGGGGTAGTTATGGACACGCCGAAATGCAAATGGAGGGATAATGGGGGTCCTTGATCGGAGCGACTAAATTTTTTGGCGAAAATCATCTTCAACTAACTGTAAATTTGCATTTTTTTTTCAAAAGTTATGGTGCTTTTTAAAAATGAAAATATTCTTATTTATATTTTAGTTTAGCGCCGAATTTCACAATAAAATTCGAATGTACTATATGTATATCGTTGCAAATGAAATTTTATGATTTTTTTTATTGTTTTTAGACCATTTGTCTTTATTTTCGCGGTTTTTGAAATAATCGCTAAAAACACTAAACCCCATTTTCAAGGTTGCGGAGTTCCAATCAGTGACGACTTTTTTCCCATAATCAGAGGACCATCCCCAATCAGCCTGCAAAAATCCAAAGATGTTTGATTTTTTCCGCTCGATGGTCATATTTTGGGTTATTTTTCTTCGGCTATTATCGTTCTTTCTCGCTCAATGTTCAGAGAATATGGAGAAAAGGGAACAGCGGGCCTACTGCCATCTACACGACGAGATTCCCGGGCGGTACCGCTGATTGCTCTATGCGGTGGGTTGTGAGTACGATAAGAATGCATATTATGAAAAAAAAAAAAACGTGGATGAGGCAATGAATGAAATCCATAAACCATATACTCGTATCAATCAGCTTAATTTTTGTTACTAAAGTAATTATTTTTTTTTTAGTACTCAAAAACCCCAAAACATCGATGTTTTTGATGCGATGTTTTCTTACCATCGATGGTTTCGTCTCGATGCTTTTTCGATGGTAACCATCGATGTTTTTCTGTCGATGCTCATCAGCTCATCTCTAGTTTCCACACGCGTTTTACTCGTTTGAGTATGTCTCTTCGAACGCATGATGCCACTGCCTCCTTAATGAATTGAACATACCTATTCTAATTCCCCAAAATTGATCTCACGCGACACGCTCTGTGGCTCATTTGTTGAGTCACACTCTACGATGCTAGTAATCTAGAGGTCCGGAGATCGAATCTCGGCGTGGACCAAAATTTCCGTGCGGATAGGAAATATATAGTGCTTGCAACATTATATACACTCCGAAATTATATATGCAATGAAACGTTGACTCGGCTGAGTGAACGCACTAATACCCCACAATGGGTTATGCGGTACAGAGAACAAAAAGTTTTATATCAAATTAAATTTTTAAGAAAAATTTAAAATCATTCTTTAAAAAAGATCGAAGAATGCTCGAGTGGCTTGAAAAAAAATTCAAACTGAGACTTTCACACGTATTCAGGCAAGAGGAAAAAAGTGGTTGTCCCGAGTCGCTATTTAATTTCGCAGCTTCGAGATTTCCGTCCCAAAATCAACTATCATTTTATATTTTCATTTTTACGTTGATTACTCTTTCCCTTTACCAAATATAGCAGGAAATACAAAACCAATTTGTTAAAGGATGTTTTCTTCTTCAAAGCTTTAACAAGTAGGACATAGTAGGTACCTTATTTGTTCATTTCATGTTTGTTTTTCAATCATGCTTGTACAAAATGTATTTTGGAAAAATCAACAGAATATAAATTTTTTTTGTCTAATATACAAGATTACCAAGCATATAGTTTATCCAGCCATTGTCTAACATCTCCTGCCAAAATAAAACGAGTATAATGAGTACATTCGAGTATGGTTGTAGTGCCTTGAAGTCTGGATAGACCTCGGGCGGAATGAAAATGAAATTTCACCGTGGAAAATATCTAATGACCGGGGAATAGAAAAATAATGCCTAAAATGGCCGAGGAAAATGATGGAACCGCTTTTGGATTGTAGCTTATGGAATTCCCTAGCATTTGCCATATATTCCACGATAGTAAGCATGCATTTTCATTTAGAAAATCTAGGTCTATCCAGGCCTTTAACAAAGAAAATTTCAAATTTAGACAGGCATCTATAAATTTTTGCTTTCATGTGTTCCACGACTACCCTATTGTATCCTTCGTAAATGAATTGAAGTGTATTGAAACCATTGAAACCCTAGAATAAAGCATGATTTCCTGCTGAAATCTTTCTTAGGAAAATAACCCTCCATAGAATAGAGATGTATACAGCATCGGCCGCGGCAGAGCTCGAAACAGGTCATATGCGAGTTGAATGTTTACCTTTCCACCGGACCATTAGCCCTGAATAATGGAACAGGAACCGAGAGAAGGAGCATTAATTATTGTTATTGTTCAATGCATTACCCATCGCTTGGAATAACTGACGAGCCCGACCGTCGCCATTTGTTCCGGATTCCCACGAAATCGAGATGGTTAGAATGCTTTTGAATTATGAATGCATCCATATCATTGAAAATATCTGCATCAACTATTACACACAGCTATTTGCTTTTGAGTTAGCCAAACATTTTCCCGGAAATGATGGAATTTCTAACGTGCGGTGAGCATTGGTAATCGTTTTGATGATATACTAACATGCATAATATGAGAATGGACTTATGCTCATAATTTCAAGTATGCAACAGCAGTTGTGGTTACTTTTACATATTTGAAGATTGATATGAATTTTCAATGGTCAACCGAGTCAGCCATTTGCAAAACTCGTTAACTACAAAATTGTCAAAAATTTACTTAATAATGCCATTTAATTCCACTTTTGATGCTCTAGGAAGAATTAAGAATTTTCTAACTAATTTTAATAATTACAGAAAACTACTGCAAACAGTTGTAAAACTCGTTAAATCCACTAGCAGTACAGTTGCATCCAACGTTATATCCAACCACAATATTTTGCATATTTTCAAAACTCGTTAAATCGATCAAAACAGGTGCAAAATACGTCTAATCCTTTTTTTCTTCTTCTTTTTTATATATTTTTTTGGAAGTATTTGAAATTATTTGTACGAGGAGCTAAAAAGCTTAATTTAAGGATTTATCTAATAAGACGAATAATAATAATTTGAGAAACTCTGCCTTGAAGACATTGGTTTTGAAAAATGCCGTGCGTCTGTCCGTGTGTCTATCTATTCGCACGATAGGTGCCGAAATAATTTACCTGGCAAGCACTATCCCTAATTTTTGCTGAAGGGTAGGAGTAGGAGTTTACAAATAGAGTACTAAGCTATAGCGCGTTATTATTACTCCAAAAATAAACCCAGCACTGAAAAAACCGTTTAAAACCGTACTTTCCTGTGAGAACTTTGATCGTCCGTCGGACGTCCTTAAGGAGTTAGGGCAAATCAAGAGGAGCCACATTACCTACGCATTACCAGAGCCGCAATGGCAGCTTTTCCTAATTTATTTCGGGCATACTAACATCGGGATTTGCTTTGGTTCTCCCGATTTAATTAGTTCTTTGTATTCTCTAAGAATTTTTTGGATGACGCATTTATGAAAATAAACCACACACGTTGATCCTACTGAAAAAATCCAAGCGCGAGGAGTTAAGCTTGAAATAGATATGATGCAGCAACAGCAGCAGCGGCCCAATACATTACCGTTGCTGCATCATATCTTTTTTCAGCATTAGAGTAGGTACTAACAACTGCATTTAACGCGAAATCCGTACAAATGCCTACTGTCAAAATTTTGATGGTCATGAAATCTAATTCACTTGGTGGTACCTTACTTATTCAAAAGTCTCGCAAAAAAATCTTCACAAACGTGTTTTACGTTTTGCCAGCTATAACAATGCAATTGAATTTTATTTCAGGGGAAATGTCATCGCGAAAATCAATCAGGCCTGCTAGTGCACATTTATCTTCTTAAATTAATTGAAGGTCAAGACAAGTTTCCACGGCACATTTTTCGGGGCAGACCTGACGGCATGTTTTTCGTTCAGTGGACACAGTTACATACCTTTACGACTAATTGAAGTTAATCTTTCTTTTCTTAAATGTATGTTGAGTGTTTTAGTGGAAAACATTTTTCTCATTAATTTACGACTTCTTACGTCGGTTTAAAAGCCGCCAGGTTCCCGTGTGACATGTCTATATTTTCTTGACAGCGGTAGACAAAATTTTGCTCGGAGAATTCAATACTAAGCTTTAATTTTTAAATTCCAAACGAGTTGAAATCACGCTTAAGAGTCTACATCTACTATCAATATACCTGGTATGGGTTCTATACGAAATCCACAAAATCAAAATCCACAAGTCAAAATCCAAAAGTCATAATCCATAAAGACACAATCCATAAAGACAAAACCCATAAAGTCAAAATCCACAATGTCAAAATCCATAAAGTCCAAATCCACAAAGTCAAAATCCATGAAGACAAAATCCATAAATATTTGTATGAAGAGAGCCATAATGCTTATTGGGATTCGATTCGGTGATGTCAGTGCGGGTTTTGTTTTTTATTTTACAAAAATAATCATGAAATGGTCCAAAACGTTAATTTCCAGTGGCGGAGTTTGAGAAAGTTCAGGGTTTTTTTTTTTATTAAAAACCAGAGGTACAAGCGAGTGGTGATGGGGAGATTGGAATTTTCGTTTCCCGGAAGGTGATTAAGATTCTTCTTCTGTATATTTGTAGCGTTTGATCAATGGTCAGCAACAAATCTGGTCCGGACACTTGGAATATTAGTTTTATACTTAAATACCACCAATTTAGCCAAACAAAAAACAAACGATTCAAAATATGTAGTCATTCCATGCAGAATAGGGGGGAACTAAATATTTAACTTTTTTTGCCTATAAAAAACACTGAATTTTTCCAACGAACCTTTTAAGAAAAAACCTAAAGTTTTAGATTGATTTTCAGAAAAGTCGCTTAACTAGACAAACCCCGGAGCATATGCGCTCTACCTGAAAAAACGGAGAAGGATGCACCCGGAGCATATGCGCTTTAGCAGTCTTTATCTGAAGCGCTTATGGTCCGGATGCATCCCTCTCCGTGTCATCGGAAAAATCCTATATGCTACGGATGAATCCTTTTCCGTGTCTTCAGCTAAAGCGCATATGCTCCGGGATTTGGTAATTGTCTAATTAACGTAATAACGAATATACGAATATACTATAAAGCAGCTAACGTCAAAAAAAGTTGGAAATTTTGAACTGCCAAATATCGGTCGGCACTTTTACAAAACCGTTTTGACTTATTTTCAAAAAAAAACTATTTTTTTCCAAATGAATCGATTCAGCATATTCTTCTTTAATCCTTAGATCGCATCTATCAATGGTTGTAACTTCTGAAGACAGTAGGAAAATTTTGTTCTTGGGTCGCATCTTTGTCGGTGGATAATATCTATGCTTCAAGGATGACAACTACATGCAAAATTATTCGGTCAAACCATGTATACAGCTGTCCTCAAAGGATGCCCACAAGGAGGTATCCTATCACCCCTCCTATGGAACCTCGTAGTCGACAGCTTACTGGTCCAGCTAAATAACACGGGCTTCTATACCCAAGGATATGCCCATGACATCAGCATCCTGCTAAGGGGAAAATTTCCAGGGGTTCTTCCAGAACTCATGCAACAAGCTCTAACTCAAGTGGAGGATTGGTATAGGAGGGCAGGCCTATCGGTCAATCCCACCAAAACAACACTAATAACCTTCAGTCGCAAACACAATTTAGAAGGGCTAAATGCTCCAACCTTATTTAATCAACAATTGCAGTTTACCACTGAGGTAAAATATCTGACAACAGACTCACGTGGAACAGCTGCAAAACACGATCACAAAAGGGAAACAGATACTATATGCAACTAAAAGAGCAATAGGGAAGACGTGGGATCTTACAATCACAGAAGAGGCAAGACTAGCAGCGTACAGACTACAATCATCGAACATGTGGACACCTCTAAGGGTAGGACACTGTAGGATTACAGAAATCATTGCAAACCCAATCCTAGATATGGACAGCGATTATACCTCGGTCATTTATACCTTCGACTCCAACTTTCAAACCTCTACAATTAGGGAAGACTGGAGTAAATGGAACGACGACCATCTATCAAAACATATAGTGTGGTACACAGATGAGTCGAAGACAGACAAAGGAACAGGGGCAGGAGTTTATACTAATACCAACAACTATAGTATCTCCAAACCCCTAGGTCACTATACAACTGTCTTCAAAAACAACCTCAAAATTGGTTTGGGAATGCAAACAGAACCTCAAAAACCTAGCTACCCGAAACAACTTAACTCTGAAATGGGTTAAAGGACATAAGGGGGGATCGAAGGCAATGAGAAAGCGGATTCCCTTGCAAGAGAGGGTTCCGAACTACCTTTCACCGGTCCCGAACCGGCAATCGGAATTAGTAAATCCACAGCGAAAACCGTTGTCAAACAGTCGACCGAAGAAAAATTCCAAAATCGATGGAGACTAGTTGAAGGGCTCAGACATAGCAAGCGTATGCAAGCGTATGTATACCAACTGCACCGAAGTCCTAAGTCTCAGCAAAAAGAACCTCAGGGCAGTGACATGTCTCATAACCGATAACTGTACCCTGCGAAAACATCTGCATACAATGTCCCGCTCTTATGAGCTGGAGACAAACCTTTGTTGGGGCTCAAACCATTGGAATGGGCGCACCCAAAGTAAACCTGGTTAACTTTCTTCTAAGCCTTTAACGAAGGATAGAGCTAATAACCTAAAACTCTTTCGCTTTAATGGGAAATACAATAAGCCAATAGGCTGCAGTATTGGGGGTAACCAGCCCAACCCATCGTAGCGCCTAATCCATCCATCCATCCATCCGCATCTTTGAACGGCTGTTACTTTTGAACGCAGAAACAGTAGGTACAACTAGGACCCTAAAATTTTCAGCAAAATGTGTGCCTTAACACTCTCTACATCGGCCCCGTGAGCCCTCTCTTGCCCATTCTTTTTGTTTTCAAAAATTAATTTCGTTTGCACTAGTTTTTTGAAATTTTAATTGTCTCTGGACCACATCCTTAAACGGCTGTAACTTTTGAATGCATTCAGCCCATTGAACTATCCAGCTTTTTGCTTATATTTTTCCCCATCAGAGGACGATATGCATCGTGGGTGATAGTGAAAATGAAACTGAAAAGCATGAAAAGCCTGTGGCAAATCACCATAATGTTTATTTTTTTTTATTTTAGCTCTATGACCCGCATTGGCTTCTGTAAAATTTGATCGCCTTTTATTAGTAGTTATTGGAGAAAAAAGTCCTTGTAACGAAACGATTGATAGTACCTGCAACTAACGTCATCACATATAACGTAGGTACACGTGCCATTAAGATCTCGAAGTCTACTTTTTGCACATGTTTTCAGTTAATTACTTATTAAAGGGAAACCGTGATAAAAACAAAAAACTAAAGTTTTATTCTATCCTTAAACATTTGTCTTAGCTATTAGGTACTCACTACAGAATTACAACTGTTTTCGTTCGTTCTTCAATAGGTAATCTAATGTAACGAGTAAGATTATCTATATTTGATGCTCCCTAAACTAGGGATTATACATATAGGAAATTCAAGATATATTGTCTTACTATAAGAGGCCCCTCTGGTTTTCTAGTACCTACATACTCCTAACCCGATTGGGAATTCTAATAAAATAGGTTGCCAGCCATTTCGATAGACTTGCCAGGCTTTTCTTTTATCCATCCATAATGCTATAATTTTTTCTCTCTTGTTTTTCGGATTCTTTTTGGCGCTTATTGTGGCGCACACACATTTTCCTCAAATTGTCTTGAAGAATGCCGTATAAAAAGAAATGAAATCGACGACGACGACCAAACCAATCAAGAAGGATATCAACAGCAAAAACCGTTAGTATTATATATATAGTACAATGTCTTTGTTTTTCTTCCGGGTTAACGCTGCTGCCTCTAGTTATATACGTATATATATAAATGTATTTATATCATACTAGGCATTTCGTGAAAAGGAAGATAGTCCCGAAAAGCATTCTTATAAAATATGATTTATATCGGTTTTATTTCATATTTCATACAACGAAGAGCGCAATCAATTGGAAAATGCTCACAAAGAAGCGAAACTGAGCCATGACAAGGATCTGATGTGAGCGGCATTCGAAATGGGCCAGAAAAAAATCAATTGATGTCTGCCAAAGACTGTTCTGGAAATTAAAATTTTAGAGAGAGGGTGACCGTTGTTTTTGTCTGGAATCTTTTTTGTTTAATCTTATTAAATGTATTGTTCTCAATATGAGCGGGTTTTATAAACCTAATCAAGCGTAGCATTATACTGTTTGCCCTTAATAATGGAATCGATTCTATTTGTACTGCATACAAATTGAATTTAAAGCTGTACACAGGGTGTCCTCAAAATGCCGCATAAACGCACCGGATTGTGATTCCTCATATGATTTCCAGCAAAAAAATTGTACGCAACTTTGAAGATTTAAAAAAAAATCATTTTCTTGCACGACTTAAATCTCAATATCTCCGAAGATAGACTAGCTAGAATAGCGAAATAGATTATTATTACAGCCAAATTTACCTAAATAATAAAACTAACCACACTAAAATCGGATAAGAGGATTGATTTTTACAGGGCTTCAAAGTTAAATTTTTGTGATTTGACCCAAAAACAAATTTTTTCCACTTCATTTTTTTCCTACTTCTGCCAAGGTGAGATGCTTGTAGGATTCTTTTAAAAATTGGCGCATAGTCTTACTATAATATCTTACATCATTTCATTCTAAGCTCCATTATTTCTAACAGGCATTAATTAGGTGCAGAAAACTAGGGGTAATTTTGGTACGATTTTGACATCATTTGAATAAATTTTACCAAATTTGAGAATGCAGTTTGAATTGAATTGAATTGAATTCGAGCTAAAATGAACCCCAGTTTTCTACATTTAACGTATCAAAACTATAAGAGATAATGAAGCTAGAAGCTAGCTAAGATATGATTGTAAGCAGTGGCGTAACGTATGGTGTTCAATGTGTTCAATGGAAGATGGGCCCCCAAGCCAAAGGGGCCCTCAAATGCGAAAACATAAATAATTTTTTTTTTTTCGATAGATCCTTGGGTAACTGTTCTTTTTAAAACATTCATTTTTATAAGTCTGCAAGTCATCTGCAGAATCTATGATAGTGACAAAACATTCATTTTTGTACGCAGAAGCTTGGACCTCGTATAGTATTGAGTTTTGTTTATGAGTATGATTTATCTCAATATCAATTTCTGGGTTTTTGCTCATAAGAATATTAAAAAGAAATAATGGTTCAATATACTTTGTTCGCAATGTTAACAAAGAGATAACTAGTAGATCTATTGACCAACATGACTAACAAAGGTTACTAAAATCCTTCAATGTCAGAAAGTCGTTTTTTTTTAACTAAGACTCAAGAAATAGGTGCTTGCCGATTTACTGGTGAGTGCAGAAAATACATCAGCTGTTTCCCCTACGTAACGGATCTTTGGAGGATCTCTAGTACGAATTAAGTGGATTTAGTTTCCCTTTGGTCAGGACATGCTGGTGGTCGTTTAACTTGGCTAGAATCAGAATAGTCAAAACTCTTTAGCTCGTTGATGTGATCCTCAGATCTAGGACAATCACTTTTAGTCTCGGATCAATGATTATTACGAGACAGGTATGTAGGGACACTCCTCAAGGTTATATCTTTATGCATCTTGAATTTTGTGATAAATAGATGATCTCACAAGCATGTCAGTTGGTGTAACCAAAAGGGACCACATCTCCACATCAAAACTAGCAACATCCAAAGTAGCTTGTCCATAGACCAACCAATCGCCGAAAGAAGGCGATATCAATGGAAATTCCACTTGATGGATCCAAGGCCAGAGGCAGACCGAGCAACATCTGGATGTGTTTGTGTCAAATGAGAAACCAAGCGACGCGAAGCCATAAATCGGCATAAACAACGAGGCAAGGGAGAAGAAGAAGATGATATCACACATTCTGCTGTACTCATTCAAATTTTAATTTTCTCTCAAAAGATATAAAAAAAATAACACTTTTAAACTTGTTGCTAAAATATAAAATTTTCGGTGCTCTTGTTAATTTTTTTACTGCTTCAAATATGAGTTATGTTATTTTTCCTGATGACAAAAATCGAACGTGAGGGGCCTCCATTTCGATCTCGAACATAAGAAATTTGGGAAACGTTACGCCACTGATCTTAAGACTATGCGCCAATTTAAAAAAAAAATCTTATAAGCACCTCTATTTGGAAAAATAATTATAGTTTTTTTTTATCAAATCACCAAAATGTAACATATTATTTAGGTAGATTTGTTGGCTGTAATAATCATGTTGTTTCCCTATTCTATAGCTAGTCCAGCTTTGGAGATATTGAGGTTTACGTCGTGCAAGAAATTTTTTTTTTCGAAAATCTTCAAATGCCTGTGACAGCTAAAGGGCTTAGAATTGGGGCTATGTTGCGTACAACTTTTTTGCTGGAAATCACATGGAGAATCACAATCCGGTGCGTTTATGCGTTTCCGGACACCCTGTATAGTTAGAAATACAAATAGGTTAACCTTATCTGTTGATTCTCTACTTCTATTGTAGCCTTCAAATTTATTCAATTTTTTCTTTTGCGTGACTACAAAAAAAAAGTTGCTGGCTAAGTTGTCATTTATATACAGTAGAACCCAGGGGCGGCGCATAAGGGCCCGCAGGGCCCGCGTGGCGGGGGGGCCCACGAGATTTAGGGGCCCAAAGCCACATGAAGAGTTTGTCGAACCATAAAACATCTGCGAAAAAAAAAACAATAATTCGACGTAGCTATTTTTGGTAGACAAAAAGGGATATACACTTTTCGAAGTCAAAACAAATGCTAAATTTATTGTCAGGTTCCTTAGAGAAACAAATTTAATATTGTCCTAAAATCTTTGAAAGTTCATGAGACACTCCGGATCCTCAAATTTGCTTGTAAAATTTTGCTATTGTAGCCGCGGTTTGTTTGATTCTGTATTGAATTAAATATTATGTACAAACGTTCTTAAAATTGAAAGATTTAAATTAGAGCACACTTAAATTTAAAGCTGAAACAAGGAATAGAGTAAATCCATTTTTTGGATTCTTCGTTGTGTCAAATTCATACATTTTCTTCGATTTTGACAAAACAAAAAAAAATGGATTCGGATTTACCGTGTGTGTGTGTAGCATTAGGTTAAATAGGGGATCAATAGGAGATCGAATCCCATTTTAGGCGCAGGTATTTCACTATATGCTTACCAACATCTATAGAGGTCAATACTACGCCGCGTGAGTGTCTTTGTTTTAAAATAATAAAAAAAAACACGATTAACGTAATCATTAAACGTTAAAACAAGAACGCTATTCTCAATATAAGAATGCAATGAGTGAAAGTAGTTCCTAGCAAAACTATTTTAAGTACGACGTTCTTAATTTTGGTAGAAACACTGTAACGTCAAAAGCATGTTTCAAAAAAGTTAGTATAAGGTCCATTCACACTTTTTAGTCATCAGTCACAGTCATATTATACTGCGATATTACTGCCAAAACGGGCGATGTGCACCGCAGGCCGAACAACGCGAAGCCATGGAGCGGTATAAAGAACGAAGCAAGGAAGAAGAAGAAAGTCTCAGTCAATTCCCATACAAATTGACCAGATAGTAAGTCAATCAATTCACTGACAATCTGTCATCTTGTATGGAAAATAACTGTGCCTGATGACTGAAAAGTGTGGATCGACCTTTAAGAGTGTATTCGATTGATTTTACTCTGTTTTTTTTTTTCTCAGTGCAGGGGGCCCACTCAAAAAGTTGGCGGGAGGGCCCCGAGTGAAGTTGTTCCGCCACTGGTAGAACCTCGATAACACAAACCTCTATTAACCGAATTTTCGATATGTCGAAACATTGCTTCGGTCTCTTGAAATTTCCATATACATTTTTGCATAACTCGAATTTCGTTTAGCCGAATCTCGAAGCAATTTGTCTATCGCAGAACTTTTGTGATTTCGATAAGCCATATAAACCTCAAATTTTCCCCTGTGACATAACAATTCACTGATTTTGAATAATTGTGATGTCGATTAGCCAAATTTTCCAGTCATTTTCGGCGAAAATGCATTTTGAACTTCTATAAGCCTAATAAATCTCTCCCAAACGGTTAAAGTAAGGCTCTCAATTGCAATGTTGAAAACATGCTGAATCGTTGACTATTATCATCGATCACGAAATTTGTTGTTTCATTGATTTTGATTACTCGAATTTTTGATATTTCGGGCTGTTCGAGATATCGAGGTTCGACTCTATATAAGAATGAATGTCTGTCTCTCTGTCTGTCTGTTACTTATAAACTTCTAAGCCACTGAGCCGATTCGGCTGAAATTTGGCGTGTGTAGTATCCTTAGTATTGCGTGATGGTTTTAAGCTACAGAATAGTACGTGTAGTAGATGCCATATAAACTCAGCCTCCAAAAGTAAGAAAGAAATTTTTTGTTTATTTATGAACCAATGTTGACCGAATCTCACTGCCATAGAAACCCCATCTCCAAAACTATGATTTTCGTAGAAAATTATTTCATTTAAGGATCAATCCTAGCCGAAACTTATATCAACATGTCACGATCATAGAAACAAATAAAATTTTACCAAAAAATCACCTAGATGGTAAATTTTTCACATTTTTTGTTTCCAAAAATGTCCATTTCCACTTTGGTTTCACCATCGATAAGTCGACCGCAATAAATTATAGTTAGCAAGTTGATTGGGATTCAAAATCGCTAATAATTTTGAATTAGTGTCAAGTTGTGAGCGAAACGAATAACTCGAGCGTAGCAAGCACTCGAGCTAGTCTCTGTATACGAAATTCGTGTTCGTCGCCCGAAACTATACGCAACTCGCAAAAACGCACCTAATGCGAAAAAATATGTTCATTTTTCAACTTTTCTATATCAACAAGAAAGAATGTCAAACATCTCTTCACTAGTATACAGTATTGTATATAGTTATCTACCTTAACTACGTGTAAACTGCAAAAGCAAGAAGTGTAAAGTTTTCTCGTGCAAGACGCTGTTCCGTGTCAAGTCAAAACTTATCGTGAACATAAAACAAACTTTATCATGGCATGGACACAAAATAATTCCATAGTGAAAGTCAGAAGTTCATGAAGGGTTGCAAACAAGTTTTCTTCCTTCAGAATTGTAGATTTTTTTACATTTTTTTTAATTAGTATTGTTTTATTTACGTATTTTTCTGAATTTTACTGTACAAAATGTGTGAAATGAATGCTTTTAGAATATATTAGATAATAAATGGTTACATTCCTTATTCAGTCCATTATCCTCTAAATGTCTATAAATGGTTAGATTCTAATGTTATACGCTTCGATTGAAAAGATTTGCTAAAGTAACTTCCTATTGCGCTCCTGTAACGCTGTCGATAAAGTCATGTCTAGACTAGACCGAGAACATAGTTTTCGAAACCATCGTTTCGCATGAGAAATTTCAGAATAATGCAACAACAAAAAAATGCGATCTCTCTTTTTCGGTTAGAAGTTTTAAGTGTCTATTCGGCGTCCGTTCCCGCCCGCAAATTGAATGTTGAAATAGTCGTACTACAATTGTAAAGTTTAATGTCCTGTCCCCGGGCCTAGATACTCGCGTACTATACTTTAGTTGTGTGTGTTCCGTTCGAATGGACGAAAATTTTAAGTTGCACCGAACCACTCGACAATGTACAGAAATAAAAGCGGAAAGAACTTTGAGCAATGGCAAGGATCACTTTACAATGGGGATGAAGTAATTGAAATACCCAAAAAAAAACTCGTCGTTTGTTGAAGTCCATTTAAATTGAAGTTTCTACTTCGGCCTGAACGACGATGGCGCTTTATTGGCTTGTCCGACGAAAAAAAAAAGTGTTCAGACACATTCTTAATGGTCCCCTGACTTCATTTTCCGTGTCGAAAGAACACGACGATGGTATAGCAGTGAAATACCATAGAGACGACGATATCCTCTCCTTCCTTGACAATATTGAATACATATAACGATGGGTCGACCACAAACTCAATTGGAATTTCAATATTCGCTGTGACTTCTCACACACAAAGTCCTCGACTGCTCCAATTGGTCGTATAATAAAATGTGCTGAAATTGAAAACTTTTTAGCTTCCCTTTCGCATGTTGTTGTCCTTTCGTCTTGTGTAAAAACTTGATTTTTTCTTAGAATAGTAAAGGCACACGCAAAAATGTTCAAAAGCAGAAAGGCTTTCCAGGATTCTTATCGCCACTGTGTGTGGTAAACAAACGATAAATGCAGAGGACATACAGACAGAGAGAAAAGAGCCCCGGGCAATTCATAGTTTTCATGAAGTTCATAGTCGGTCAATAAAAACGGAACAAAATCGTTTCGGGTTGGAAAGTTTTCAGCAATGAACATAATTTTGAATTTATTGGGTAGACAGTTTCGGGTAAATTGTATTTGGAAAGGTGCCTTCACAAATTTGCTTAATGAATGGAATTTTGTGAAAGTGTAGTCGTCGTTGGTGTACCCGAGAATAATGGAAAAGTAAATTGTCGTCAATGCAATTAGGGGCGGTCAGAAAAGGATGCGATCAACTTTTTGGATCGGTTAGATACAGATGGTTAGATATAGTTAGGTAAATACTAGGGCCAAACTCTATTGGAAATCGCAGTAACTTTTTTTTTCTTCTTTTAATTTTTAGGGTTTTTTAGATTTTTCAAAAAAACCCTTATGAAATCGATTTTGTCCGTCCGTCTGTCCGTCTGTCCGTCCGTCTGTTCACTAAATAACTCGCGAACGGCTTAACCGATCGTCATGAAATTTGGTAGGAATGTGTAGAATGGTAACAGTCTTTGGCACGAAATACTTAAAAGTTGGTAGAACAAAAATTACAGGGTGTCCCGGACATTTGAAAATTTGTTCGCTAAATAACTCGCGAACGGCTTAACGGATCGTCATGAAATTTGGTAGGAATGTGTAGAATGGTAACAGTCTTTGGCACGAAATACTTAAAAGTTGGTAGAACAAAAATTACAGGGTGTCCCGGACATTTGAAAATTTGTTCACTAAATAACTCGCGAACGTCTTAACGGATCGTCATGAAATTTGGTAGGAATGTGTAGAATGGTAACATTCTTTGGCACGAAATACTTAAAAGTTGGTAGAACAAAAATTACAGGGTGTTCCGGACATTTGAAAATTTGTTCACTAAATAACTCGCGAACGGCTTAACGGATCGTCATGAAATTTGGTAGGAATGTGTAGAATGGTAACAGTCTTTAGCATGAAATACTTAAAAATTGGTAGGACCAAGATAACAGGGTGTCCCGGATATTTACAAATTTGTTCACTAACCGATCGTAATGAAATTTGGTTGGAATGTGTAGAATCGTAACAGTCTTTAGCACGAAATACTTAGACGTTGGTAGGACAAAGCAAAAAGGGTGTCCCGGAGATTTGAAAATTTGAATTTTTTAGTTTTTATCAAATCAAAGAACTCGATCGGTACATTTCATATCACTCGCTTTTTTCCAGTTTGGAGTAATAGTAACGGCGTTACAGCTAATAAATCCAGTTAATATGTGGAGCCATAATATATGGTAAATCTATTTTTGGATTGGGCTAATTAAAAAGCATAATGGGGCTTAGACTTAGACACCCCACCAAATTTTATCTGCCTCACTTAATTTGAAAAGAAGCTACAGGCATGCCTTTTTGAAAAATGCTAGGAGGAGTGAGGGGGGCGTCAATGGGTGGAGCTCTTCAATTTTTGATACAAATCAAATAAATTTTTTTAGCAATATATGGACAAGATCTTATGATCCTAAGTCTATTTTATCAAGAGTTACAGTGCAAAATGTAAAACTCAAAAAAGGTAAATTCACTATAATACCTTTGGGTCTACGGTATAATTTTCTGAGAAAATGTCTATAGACTGTTATATATCATTACAAAGGTAATTTTATTTAGTTTGTTTTGTCCTCAGGACATTTTAAGGTCAGACTCATAGTTTTCCAGATATTTGCCAAAACATGGAATTTTCACCCCTTGGCCATCTCCTCCCCCCTTAACCAATGGCGCAAATTAGTGTAACTTTTTTTCTATGTACATATATTAGGTAGTGTATTCAATAATTTGGCATCCAGAATTTATTTTTCTTTTGGATGTTTGGGTTTTGAGCTATCTGTACTATACTAATAGTAATACTCAGGTAATTTTAGATCACTGATTCAATTTTTCACAATTTTTGTCATGGTTCCTGCCTTAGAATTATATCCTCTTTTTCTCGGGAAATTCTTGTCGAATCGGCCCCACAGAAACACTGAAATAACTGTAGTTCGTTGATTCCAAATTTCAAATTCAAGGAAAAAGTTTCGGGGTATATCCGGAGAAAACGGGAGTATCATTCTGGGGCGGGATACCTCAAAATTGTTTTTCTTGTTTTAGACCTCACATTTTGAATCAGCAACCCAAAAATACTTAATCGTTTCCACCGCGTCAATTCGACGAGTATTTCCCGAGAAATGGTCCTAAAAAAACTGTGAAAAAGCTGTACTGAATAGGTCCTAAAAAAACCTGCAAAACTCTTTACACAGGTGCTAAAAAAAATTAAATGAAAAATGAAAAAGAAGACAATTGCACAGATACTAAAAAATTTGGAAAAAAAACCGTACTGAACAGATGGTAAAAAAAACTGAAGAAATGGTGTTGAAAAAACCGCAAACGACCGGTGGTTGGAAAAACCGTAATATCGGTTCTTCAAAATATTACCGGTATTAATTAAACACCGGTTTAAAACCAATGTACGAGTGTTAGGGAGAGGCACATTTGGTTTATAACGAGACTGAGGCGGGCGCGGCCGAAGTTTGAATACCCGTCACATTTGAATGAAACGTAAGCTTCTTTTGTGCTAATAATTTCTAATTTCTGAAATGGGAACACTTCATCATAGGGCTGCCTATGATGAAGTGTTCCCATTTCATTTGTTCCTGGATGTGTTGAGGCTAAACTAGGAACAAGTTTGGTTTGTTCATAAAGAAAAAAAAATTCTTAGAAGAACCTAATTTTGGGCAGTTAGTTTGTATGACAGCCCTATGACGTAGTGTTCCAACTCCATCCATTCCTGGATATGTTTTGAGGCTTTACTAGGAACACTCTTGGTCTTGGGTGAAGTTTGGCTAAGATTGGTTAAAAAAAAGAAAACAGTTTTTTTTACAAGAACCGAATTTTCGGAGGTTATTTTGTATGGCACCCCAAAAACCGAATGAAAGATTTCTCGAACCATAAAACAATATTTCTACGTAGATATTTTTTGTAGACAACAAGAGATATACGCTTTTCGAAGTGTTTCGTTTGTCTTTCACCAGGTTCCTTAGATAAGGGTATTTATACCGGACTACATTCCAGTTAACTTTGTCACGAACTGTCAAACCCAAACAAAATAGTTCGCAAGTGGTACTAAACTTAGTTCAAACTAGTTAGTACGGCCTGTATATGTCGTTGAAGACTAAAATATTTGATCTTGCTTCCGGTATACACACGGTAATTTGGGCTGTGGTGCTGAGGTAATTTTTTTTTTCGAACTGGCTGGGCACACAAACGTGATGTGGTAGTTTATACAAAAATTGTACGAAACTGTCTTCAACGAATTAGAGGACATGTTAAATTTTGTGATACTTCATAGCACAGCATAGTTAGCAATCTTATGGCAGTGAATAGTAACAGATATGTTATGTCTGTAACGGACGGTTTTTGCAACATACATGTCTACTTTTGGAATTGGTACAATTTTCGCAAATATTAATGACTTGATCTATATTTGAAATTATTAATATTTGAAAAAAAAACCGCCACATTCAAAAGTAGACATCTACATTCAAAAGGAAACATCGTAATTGGGACAGCTGGTCCGAAAATGGGTGATCGGACAAAAAGACGCGGCTAATATCGCAGGGTAGTCTGGTGACGGCTGTCAAGACGAGGACATGTGGTATTTGCTCGGAAAAAAATGGAATTGGGGACTTTGAGTGAGACTGCATAGCTCTAAATAATTATGGAGAATAGACGGCGTTCCCAAATGAGCTGACGGCGAAAGCATGGCTCCTGATAACCAGATAAGTGGTTGTGTGTTGTATTTTTGCTGGTTATGTTATATCTTAATCGTGAGCCTGATCGCAACCCCGAAAATCATCTTGACTATCGCGTGTGAAGAATCTACTTTGCAAGTCGGCATGAAATTTAATTTATTCGTCAGACAACAAAATATCCCCTCCCCACGGTTCCAGCGGCAAATAATTGGGGGATGTAATTCGCATCACCCAGCGAAAGGGAGGCGCCCTACATTTATCTCATCCGGCAGCGGGTGCCTCAGGGCGAGTATTTTAATAAATAAATTTAAACTGGGTTTAGTTTGGTCGGGAGCTAAATAAGATGGCACCTGTGCGCGATGGTTACTTCTTTACAGTTTTCTCCCCATTTTCACCTTTTTTTTGGGTAGAGATAGGGAATCTTCTTAGATACTGCATGCCGCGTAGCAGAAAACCTCCGGCATGCAATTATGTCGGATTTCTAGCGACTAAACCTACACCTCTTTTTCACCGCTTGACCCTGTGGGACAACCTTTCAGCATTACTTCACAGGACCAATTCCGCCTAATCAACCATCACCGGGTAGAAGACTCCAGTCTGCGTTCCTCCCTCTGTAGCTCCATGTGAATGGCACTAACAGCCCTGCTTACTGAATCGCACTTATCCGCTGATAGTAGCATTAGAGCCACTAGATTCTGGGGACTTGTTGTCTCCCAGTCCAAATCTGGAGCAATCAAACACAACGTGTTTGGCATCTTCCGAAACTCCCTTGCAACTCGGACATTCTGGCGAGTCGTCCAGCCCAAACGGATACAAATACTGTCGGTACCCTCCGTGACCTGTTAAAAATTGGGTCATGTAAAAAATCACATCCTGGTGTTTTCGATTAACCCATATGGCTATGTCCAGAATAAGGGTATGTGTCCATCGGTCAGTAGATGCCTCATCCCATCGAACCTGCCACCTTCTCATAGATTCCACCCTTTCAGTGTTTCTTCGCCCTGGGTGCCTCTCCTGTGATTCGCCTTGGCGATCCCTATACAGTCTGCTGATCTCGTCTACAAGGATCGGCAAAGGCATCATTCCAGCCCCCACGTAGGCCGCTTCATGCGATGTGGTGCGCTACGCACAACACACTCTCAAAGCACACCTACGATATATCGCGTTTAGAGGTTTTGCATTGCATTTTAACGTTCTTGTTGTGTTGTAGAACCTCAGGCATGCGATATCCCTTCTTATTTGTAAAAGGACAAGGGGCAATGAGTGGTACAAACTCCACCCGTATCTATGGAAACTGAGCTACAGCAAGCGCATGCCGCTGATCGCTCGTTGAGGAGCCCTATCTTCATTGTCGAACCTGCACGGTTGTGGAGGCATTAGGTGCGTCCCGTGAGCATCTTCAGATGTCCAAGTCCTTCAATTTCAATACAACCTCTATAAAATCACAGAAAAAAGACTTATACACTGAGAGAAAAAACACATTCTGTTATCAAGAACGTTCACATTTAACTCTAAACAATCTTAAAACTACTCTGTTTCACTTTAAGTTAAGTACAAAAACAGTTTTGAATAAGAATTAAGATAAAATGTTCTTACTTTAAGTACGTCCAGAGTTTAAACAGAGTCGATTGCTGTATTGGATTCAATAAATAAGAACAAACGTTCTTAAAATTTAATTATTTAAATTAGATCACAACTTAAATTTAAGACGACGATCAACGATTGATAAAATCATTAATCTAATAAACGCCATTGTCAATATAAGAATGCTAGGAATCAGAATAACAGAGGGACACACTTAGATGAAGTTTGGTAAAGAATGGTTAATAAAGAAAAAGTTTTTTTTAAAGAACCTAATTTTGGATTTTGTGCTGATTTCCATAGCAGCCCCATGACGCCATGGTTCGATTCAATTCATTCCGACACATATACAGCGTAGGTATACAAAAAAGAAACTTGTATACAAAATTTCAGCCCGATAGCTTAAAATCAGAATCACTAGTTTGCATAGAAACAGACGGGCAGCGAAACCAAAACGGTTCCATCGGCCGGAAAGGTCATGGCGACGATTTTTTGGGATGCGAAGGGCGTCATCCTTATGGATTTTTTAGAAAAAGGAAGAACGATCACTGGACAGTGAGTTATTGGACCGCTTCGACAAAAAATTGAAGGAGACACGATCGCATTTGGCGAAAAAGAAAGTGCTGTTTCACCACGATAACGCACCAGCGCATTCATCCGGAGTCGTCGCCGCCAAACTGCATGAATTGCGTTATGAATTGCTGCCGCATCCTCCGTATTCACCCGATCTGGTCCCTGCGACTTCTTGTTGTTCCCTAACATGCAGAAATGGCTCGCGGAAAAAAATATAGCTCAAACGAGGAAGCCATCGCCGAGACAGAGGCGTATTTTGGCGAATTCGACAAATCCTATTTTTTATAGGGTTAAAAAAATGGCAGGAACGTTGGGAAAATTGTAGCTTACTAAAAGAGGACTATGTTGAAAAATAAAAATTAGAAAAAAATGTGTTTTCATTTCCAACACGGGTACTTATTGAACCACCCTCGTATATATACTTTCACAATCGAAGGTGCTTCATTCAATGCGTTACAAACTTCATGACAAAGTTAATATACCCGTACACTCATAGACCGAAGGATATAAAAAGCGTTCATACTCTCAATATAAAATATTCCCTTTTATAACAATCCGAGGATTGTAGATACAATTATAGCAATATTACCAACTTGTTCTGTTCAAATGACGAACTCATTTGAACAATTTAATGTGATGTTCATGGTTCCTACAAAGCGCATCAAGAGCAAAAAAAAAATCCTGACTTATTAAAATGTAAGGAAAACGAACACTTTGATAATTTATTTGTTTCCTTTTGCTCCAGTTACTACGAATTTAATATTCAACATAGTTCGTATTATAATCATTAAGGCCATTCAACAAGAGGACGAATGTGTCTTCCTTTCAATCAGTAGAGTAGATATTTTCTTTATGTTAATGCTTAATTATTGGGTTGACTTTAAAAATGTTTTTGTTTGTGCCATCCATTTTCTCAAGTTTGTGAAAATCTGATAAGAATCTTACGATTGACAGTATGAAAACTTTGAGTAAGAAAACGATAACAGCAACAGAAAACGTGAAATTTAAAAGATGTCGAAATATCGTATGTACAGGGTGGGCAAAAAGTCTCTTTCCTATTTATATATGTAATAAATAACAATAACTTTTAAATGAAGTGATTAAAACCAAAAAAAAAAGTCGCAAAATTAGATTTAATTTATGTAGGTATTTAATTTACATTAGGCGTGGAAAATTATATCCGATAAGTGCGCACCATTAGAATTCACACAAGCTTCGGCTCTTTTCACGACATTTTGCATAACGTTTTGGAGTGTGACCGTTATGATCTGTGCAATTTCCGCTCAAATGTTTTCTTTTAATTCCGGTAAAGTCTGTGGTTTGTTGACGTAGACCTTCTCTTTCAGGTAGCCCCATATAAACTCGAGAAGTGTGAAATAGAAAGAAGTCTGAACCCGTCAGATCAGGCGATCACGTGGTCATTTTATGTTACAATTTTTCCAGATGACACGATTTGGAAAGTGATGTTGCAACAAGTTCATTGTCTCATAAATGTAAATAAAATACATACATTAAATCTAATTTTGCGATTATTTTCTTTTAGTTTTAATCATTTTATTTAAAAGTTATTACATATATAAATAGGAAAGGGACTTTTTGCCCACCCTGTTAATTACGGAAGTTTGCTTCTGTGCAGATGTAATATGTAATACTTATGTACATGTATTGATAAATTTCTGTAATATGTATACGATTTATGTGGAAACCATTTCACACTATGTGTACACGGTCCAACTATTGAGAAACCAAATTCATAATATTCTTACGGTATAAACAGAAGTCATGAATTCAATTTAAAATGTATGTAAATGAATCCTTTCAAATAAATTGACAGTATCTCAATTTTCAATTCCAATTGACATTTCATATGCATTGCAGTATCGATTGATATACTACCCATTCATGCGTTTCGATGTAATCCTATTTTATGAGAAAGTGTAACCGATTGCCACAAAATACCTAGAACAAAAATACCACATTCATGCAGTTCACATTTCCGAAAATGAAACCGTATAAATGTTTCAATGGCATCTGAACCTTGTTCAGAATCAATTGAACAAATATGTATTATAGATATCCTCTTAAAAATTTAAAAAGATCTTAAATCCTTTCCACTACTTTAATCTTTTACCATCTCTTGCTTTTCTTTGCAGATAACCAGAATCGTCTCTATTTGTATTTAATAATTGCCGGTTCAGTTGGCGTACTTGTCTGTATCATTCTAGTGATTGTACGAGTTATAGTACATAAACGTCGCAATCGAACCGACGATACAACATCATCACCGAAAGGCGAAACTACCATTTCCAATGGATTTAACGAAAGTATCTCGGAAATTGATGCTGATATTGATCTGGCGACACCCGTTCCGCTACCGAGTGTATCGAAAAGTGAAGTGAGTATGCTTTCGTACATAATATCCCTTTCACCTATAATGTTGTGTCATATGTCGCCATAATGTCCTCGTATTTGAGAGAGCTGTTTTGTTGAAAATCTTTTCGGTTTGACTAACATCCGTACAGTGCGCCTTATTACATTTTTTTTTTCTTCACACAGAATTACATCACGTACGGACCCACAACAAATTTGTACGGTAGCCTAGGACCGTCAAATGTTTCACACACGTCCACAACAATGCTGTTACCCGCAAACTCTCTGATGTGCGCCCGACAATCTCCGGACATTATTGGAGTGGCCAACACATTTGTTGGTCAACCACCGCCACTAGGCAGTAGTAGTGCTATGGGTAGGTTAAATTGAACTTTAATTATTGCCATTAGTTTCGCTATGCATGCCTATTTATCGGATCCTAGACCCATCATTCCGATGGGTGTTGCAATTATGTTATTACCTATAATGTATAGGCTATCAGGACATGATGGGAGCTTGATAATCATATTAAAACATGCATTAAGCCTCCGGCTGTTGTCAGTATTGCAACAGGCTTATTAATGCAAACACTTAATCTTGCATTTCTATCAAGCATTTTATTAAATTGACCCCATATAATCTTCCTGCAGGCACTGTCGTACCAATCAGTTCACTGGCACAATATACGACAGCACCCACAACGTTCCATCCAGCAGCCTACATTATGGATCCTGAAGGCATACTGCGTCGACCGCAATCCGTGCAACCTATGCATAATGTACACCTGCCAACCGCCGAGGCGTTCCACTATGACGGTACTGCTCCACGGACATTGTCCAGTGGCGTAGCGCAACAACCTCAATTTTACTACGGATGACCGAATGAACAGGATACGGATGCTGTTACAACAACCTCGACAAACGTAACTACAGATATTAAATTGAAAGATAGCGAAAAAAGTTCCTCCGATCGAACTTATTGTTTTTAAAATGATTGTGTAATGTATGTGTGTGAATGTTGTATAAAACTAAAATCAATTAAATATATAAATATATAGATTAGTTATTTCCTTGAATTAAGTGAACTTGATAGAAAATTCAAGCGAAAACATGTAAAATAATAGTCACTATATCAAATTAAATTAAAACCTGTTCTGTCCATGTGGTTGGGAATAGATAGGTACCATAGATCCTTATTAAAGCCCATTTTTACGATTTTAATTCACATTGGAAAATACGTTATCATTTATGTGCTTGCTATTGAATCCTTTAATGCGCCCATTACATATTTGAATCTGGTAACGATATAAATGCTACATATGGAATACAGGGGGATGATACGATATACCGCCCATCATATTCCCGTTTTTCAAAATCCCGACATCCATTATCCCGCCAGTTTAAAATCCCGCCAGTTTAAAATCCCGCTTAATTGAAATCCCATCTAATCAAAACCCCGCCAGTTGAATATCCCGCCAAATAAGAAATCCGCTAATTCAAAAAAGCGCTTTTCAATATTCCGTTATAGAAGGTAAGTATTCTTGCAAAAATCGCGCGCGCGATTAATCAAAGAATACTTACCTTACTACTTACCAGAGACTCACGGACAAGGTGAATTAATTTGAAAAATATGTGGACTGGTCTTTC
This sequence comes from Microchrysa polita, assembly GCA_949715475.1. Classification (NCBI taxonomy): domain Eukaryota; kingdom Metazoa; phylum Arthropoda; class Insecta; order Diptera; family Stratiomyidae; genus Microchrysa; species Microchrysa polita. The sequence goes on from OX454420.1 coordinate 64,070,128, forward strand.
GGTAGTGAACACATAAGTATCCCCTGTATGACAGTCATGTCATGTAGAGGCTAAACTATTATGGTTGAAATACATTTCCCGCGTCAGCCTCAGCATCGGCAGAGGCATCGGCATCAGCAGAAAAATTTCAATTTAGAACACACGCATTTGCGTTTGATGACCCACATCGACAGCAGAAGCAGAAAAAATGGTTCTGCCGCTGCTGCTGCTGTCAATGTGGGTCATCAAAGGCAAATGCGTGTGTTCTAAATCGTATCGCATTAACTGAGAGTCACATAACATAACTAGTGATTTTTTTAAACAATGAAAATAATTTTTGCCGGTTTTGACGGTCCAATGTCAATATCAACTAGCGGGATTTTTGGTGGGCGGGATTTTGCGATGGCGGGATTTTGCGAAGGCAGGATTTAGTTATGTCGGGATAATGTAAAACTGGATTTTTTCTAAAAAGCGGAATTATGAACAGGCGCGATTATGTAGGTATCCTGGAATACACTTAATAAAATAGTGTCACAAAATCTTTTTTTGGTTTAAAATTTATTTTTTATAGGTCTAATTACTCAATAGTCACGCTCTGTGGCTCACTTGGTTGAGTCGCACTCTTCGATGCTAGTAATCTAGTGGTCCGGAGATAAAATCGCAGTGGTATTCGTCGAATTTCCAATGATTGGTATTGCCTAATTGTCAAATTTAAATGATTGACGTTTCGTTTTGTCAAAAAATGACAGTATTATTTGTCAAATTTTGTATATTTTACGCGATAATTTTCCAAAACTCACAGAAAAATAGTCTAAAATATTTCAAAAGTTTACCCAGGTTATCCATTTTCATGCGCATATACTAAGAACTGAATGCAATAGTTTGCGTTAGACCTGAGGAAACTTTAAATAAATTAGATAAACAAATAGAAATCGTAATATGCGACAATTATGGTTGAAATAGATTACGCACATCAGCAGCAGCATCGGCATCGCGAAACGTCAAGCGCAATGCATTTTACATTGGTGACAAAAATGTTCAGCAGAAGACTTGGCATTCAGCATATTTGTCAGCTATGAAATTCTGCCGTTACTACTGCTGATGCGCGTAATCTATTTCAAGCATCTTCCAACATTTGACCGATACAATTTGACAATTGTAATTGCTCTAACTCCTTTATACTGACATATACTATGTAGTCGCCAACTTTTCGCCGTTAACTGAATTCGGAGTGTAATACGGTTGTCAGCGATACAGTCGTCGACTTTTAGTCGCATTTTTAGTTCATTATTCTATGATGAAAACAATTGCAGATCTTCTTCGAAATAAGAAACGTGCGACGGACAATGCCGAATATCGAAAACTCGTTTCTCTATGAATCCGTATGTTACAGAGTGGCGACCGAACGATCACTGCACTGCAACAGCGCACGATATATACCCATACCCAAAAGTTCCAAGTGTCATCCAACTGTTGAAGTCATTTTCTTATTGTATGTAATTTCAAAGTTCTAGAAACTCGATGCACTTAACTTGGAATTGGACATCTGTCACACATTTCAGTATCTCGTTTATTTCTCGTTATTATTACTAGTTGACCAAATGAAAAATGACGCAATTCTAATTCCGATACCTATCTATTCTCAGTTTATTTCCAAAGACGAAAAGTAAATAAGAGAATGGCATTTATTAGAAATAAAATCTAAATATTTCCAACACGTTGTCATAGTGTAAGTAATAAATCAATAAGTATACGTATAGGCTAATTAATATTAATATAAACACATTTAAAAATAGTTAAACCAATTGTTTATATAGATAAAATAGGAACTCTATAAAATAAATTTAAATGTAAGTGCCTTCTCCATAGAAATAAGTTCTCACAATTATTATTTTATTATTGATTTGTATGTACTTCCTAAAGACAGGCGTCATATCAGTTTCGTTCATCTGTTAAGATAATGATTGCGATTGAATTCAATTTAAAAAATGTTAAACTTGATTGTCTGTCTACATTAGGATTTATGAATACGTTAACTTGCAGCCATCACTGTCCATCCTCACCAAAAAAAGAAAAAAAAAACAAAAGAAAAAAATTATTTATATAAAAAACAATTATAAATAAATTTATTATATGTATGTAGTTAATTTAACATATTTACAAATTTAGTCAAACTATTAAGTTTCAAATTTCTATGAATAAAAACAAATATTTGTATTAACAAATTTAATTAAATTTTTAGTCAACGGGATCGTTCAATTAACATACATAACACACTAAAAAAATGTAATTTCAAAATAAAACCAACACATCAGCCATTCGCTTTAAAAAATCGACAAAAAAGTTAAAGCAAAAATAAACAGCCTGCACGTTATCCCGCAGTAAAAAAAATAATACGAATTCTCTTTCACAAATAAAACTGATGCTGGAGAAAACTATAAACAAAATTGATCATGATATGGTAAATGAATTAAACAGGCTACTTATGAAGTGAACACAAAAAATACGAACAACCTAAATGTTCTGGTGTGAATATTGTATAAATATACATATAAATTAAATCAGTGGTAAAAAAAATAAAAATAAAATAAAAAAAGTAATATCGTATCGTCAACGTCAACAAAGAAAAAAAAGAACATACATATTTCGCACTGTCAAAGCGCGCCATTATGTAAACTTTTCGATATTACTTGCTCGTATGTATGCTAGCATGTACATAATACTATAAAATCGTACATACATAATTATCTGAACATGTACGCATAATATTCATTTACGAACATCAAGTGTGTGTGGCATGCTTCACATATGAACATGAGTGAATGATAAAGATAAAACTTTTAACAAAATTGTTATCTGTGATATAATTTGTAATGTTTTATAAAAATCAATAAAAAGAGAGTATCTTTATAACCAAAAATCCTACTGTTTTTCATTTTTGAGATTTTGTTGTGATTTTAATTCTTCTCACTGATCTTTGCTGAAATTCCAAGGAGTCTAGTACACATAGCTCAAAACCCAAACATTAAAAAAAAAAAGAAATTTCTGATGCCAAATTGTTGAATACACTGCCCAATATATGCAGAAGAAAGTTACACTAATTTGCCTCATGGGTTAAGGGGGGAGGGGTGGCAAAAGGGGGAAAATTCAGTTTTTTGCAAATATATGGAAAACTATGAATCTGACCTAAAATTGTCCTGATGACGAAACAAACTACATAAAATTACCTTTGTAATGATATATAACACTATAGAGGTTTTTTCGGAAAATTATACCCTAGACCCAAAAGTATTATAGTGAATTTACATCTTTTGAGTTTTAAATTTCGCACTGCCATCAAAAATTTCTTTTTTTTTTATATATATTTGGGTTTGGGGCTATTTTGAACCTATTTTACTAGACTAAATTAGTAAATTGTTTTTGGCTCAAGGCGGTAGGATATATGGTAATGATTGTACATCATTGATCCTAGAAGCCAACTTTCTTTTTAGTCTAGTACAATAGGTTCAAAATAGCCCCAAAACCAAACATAAAAAATATAATTTTTGATGCCAAATTGTTGAATACACTGCCCAATATACGCAGTAAAAAGTTACACCAATTTCCGCCATGGGTGAAGGGGGGAGGGGTTGTCAAAGGGGTAAAAGTTCATTTTTTTTTTGCAAATATCTGGAAAACTATGAGTCTGACCTTAAAAATGATGATATATAACCCTAGACCCAAATGTATTATAGTGAATTTACATTTTTTAAGTTTTACATTTCGCACTGTGACTCTTGACAAAATAAACTTAGGATCATAAGATCGTGTCCATATATTGCTAACGAAATTTATTTGATTTGAACCAAAAATTTAAGTGCTCCGACCATTGACGCCCCCTCACCCCTCCTAACATTTTTCACAAAGGCATGCCTGTAGTTTCTTTTCAAATTGAGCCAGGCAGATCAAATTTAGTGGGGTGCCTAGTCCAAGGCCCATTATGCTCCCCACTAAAAATTATCACCACCCGGTCAAAACTACACCCCATACAAAGTGAATTTTCTCCCCTTTGCCACCCCCTCCCCCTTAACCCATGGCGCAAATTGGTGTAACTTTCTTCTGCATATATTGGGCAGTGTATTCAACAATTTGGCATCAACAATTTCTTTTTTTTTTATGTTTGGCTTTTGAGCAATCTGTACTAGACTTGGCCGATTTCTCAATACGAATACGATATTAACTGCCGCAGGGTTTAAATTGCAAAATCATTGAATATTCCAAAAATGCCCTATAAAGACTCCCCCTTCTTCCATTTTCATATCAAATAGTTTTTCAACAACCTCAATAAGTCCTAAAAATCCGCCTAACAAGCGTCTTTTGTGGCGTTACACTGAAAACGATGGGATTGGACTTAACACTTTCGTCAGTGTTTCTTGTTTGTTCTTGATTCTTAACCTGTGCTTCGCGGAACATTGGCGGCCTCGGCAACCCTAGGTTGCGTAGCGTAGCCTTTGTGGTACTCATAAAATCTGCAGCTCAATTTTTATTTTCTAAAAAGAAACTTGAAGGATAGAAGCGGAAAGCGGAATTCGTTTTTGTTTCGTAGTTGAGACTTTCTACATTGAGATTTTTGGCCGTTGTTTGCTGTGCAGGATATTTATTATTACAGTCGACTCTCGATAATTTGGAATTCAAGGGACAAATATTTTGTTTCAATTTATCGAGAGTTTTAATTATCGAAAGTTTTTTTAGAAATATGTTGAGAACGGTATAGCGAGGTAAGATCCTAATATACCAGAGTAAGGAATATTTGTTATTCAAGTTTGTGTCCTTTTTTCATTGAATATTACTTATATTAATACAGTTTCGACTTAATTTGTCCTCGATCGACAAGCACCTTTTGACACGCGGAACCATATTCGCTTATTTGAACTCACTCTACGCTCACGGGAAACTAAATTCAAATCATTCAATAAATCTGATTTCCGGGAAGAAACGGTACTTTAAGTGCATACCACATCATGCACCGGTAAAAATTTTAGTGTTCTCCCTCTGAATTCAGACTTGTAAAATTTCTAAATTTCAATTAATAGAGCGGCAAACAAAATTTACTTCAATTTATAGAACGTTGAGTTTATCTTGAATTCAATTTACCGAACACTGGCGTCAACTTGTTTCAAATTATAAAGCAATGAAAAATCATTACCGCTTTTAATTTATCGAGAGTACATAAATATATGGAGTTTTGTACATTTTTTTCAATTTAACGAGAATTATGGGTGAGAACTTCAAATTATCGAGCAATTCAATTTATCGAATTTGTAATTATCGCGAGTCGACTATATTCTATTCTACATACAACGAATTATTGCTGATCGGACCCCAAACATTTGTGATGAACGGAAGATAATTGCACGGAGCAAGGAAACAGGGGCGATGGAGCCCGAGCTCGATTGGAATGTTCATTTTATGCGGAGTAGCTACGAAGCTTCCTAGAATGGAGGGAGCCATAACTGTATGTTGTAAGGACTGCAACGGAGAGCTTTTTAGCCCAATAAAAAAAATTTGGACTTGCTTAAAAATTATGAGCCGTCTTCTTCTTCTTTATGACAGTATAGCCCGACGTCGGGCCTTGGCCATCTGGATTGTTAACCTCCAATTCTCGCGGTCACGCGACCTTGTCCTCCAGTTCTTGTCACATACTAATTGACACATCTCGCTCATCGTACAGTTGATACAACCAATTGTTGTACCGGATGCGCCATTCACCTTGTTCGCGATCGACCCCGAAGATTCTTTGGAGAACCTTTCGCTGGAATGTGTCCAGCAGATCTTCAGAGTCTTGGGTTAGGTTCCATGCTTCGCTGCCATAATATAGCACAGGTCGGCGTCGGATGGTCGTTTTCACCTGGAGCTTCGTGTTCTTGCGCACCGGCTTCGTCTTCATTATTGAGAGATCCGAAAAATAACACTTATTAGCTAGTTGTATCCGTCGCTTTATCTCATCTGTTTCGTTGGCGGTCTACTATATTGAGGTCCCCCCCCCCCTGTGATGCTATAATTTACTGGCGACTGGCGTTCTTGTTTTTGATTGCATCATGGTTTTATCCTCGTTGATATTTAATCCAACCTCCCTTGCGGCGGCATATGTCTGTTCTGCACTCTGACCTGCGAACCGGTATTAGTCATCGTCATCCTTATGAGTCGCACTAGCTTTGCCGGTATAACAAAGTGCCGCAAAATGTTATACAGTACAGTACAGTTCGATCGATTATGTCGTATGCCTGCTTGAAGTCGACAAATAATTGGTATACGTCGATGTTATATTCCCAGCACTTCTAGAGTAATAGCTTCACGGTGAAAAGCTGATCGGTCGTTGATCGACCAGGTCTGAAGCCACCCTCATATTCGCCAATGATTTGTTCCACGTACGGATTCTCTTTTCTAGAATTTTAGATAAAATCTTATACTAAGGCCGGGTTTCTGATAGCTCTTATTCAGTACCTGTCGGCTGATTAGTCTTATCGCGTAGAGAAGACACACACTATATTTAGAAAGCTTTTCCATTGTGTTGAATGGAATTTTTGTTTATTTTGCATAGCTACGCCATATTTTGCTTGTTTAAGTTAAGCCATCATTTTAAATAAATAAATAAATAAATAACAGGCGCGACAATCCAACATTGGACTAAGGCCGCAGGATGTGTTAGTGACATCCTATTTCCAAGATCTTATCTGCTTTTTGTTGAGGTAATGAGATCAGCATCACGCTCAGCAGTGTTATTTATCCCCATAAATGGGTACTCGTTTAACATCTGAGTGAGATCATAGTCCGTCACAAGCTCGTGAGTTCGAAAAACACCATGGAACACGGTGAGATTCGAACTCATGACCCTGTGCACTGAAGGTGCGCGCACTAACCGCTAGACCAGCCAGACTACTAAAGCCATCATTTTAGATTGAGAAAATCATTGCGCACTTTCATCCAACAGCGTAAATAAGCAAAAGATAACATAACTATGCAAAATTAACAAAAAATCAATTCAATATAATGGAGAAGCTTTTTGAATATTGTGTGTGTCTTCTCTGGGCGATAAGACTAACCATTCTATAAGATCTACGAGAGAATGGGCCTAAGTCGTACAAACTAATGAGATGCCTCTATAGTTCTCACATTTCAATTTATCCCCCTTTTTGTGGATTGGGAAAATTATACTTTTAAGCCAATCTTCCGGGCAGTGGCGCAACCACGGGAGGGGCTAAGGGGGCTAAAGCCCCTCCCAGACCCCCAAATGAGGGTAGGGAAAATTGAAAAATGAAGAAGATCAAAACGGCAAACAAAAGTCTAAGCCAAAACTATAGAAACCAATCCGACCTAACCGTTATTTACGGAGCAACGATCACAGAATTGCTTTTGGCGCATAGTGAGTATTCCCGATACACATACGCTTTCGCTTTGGCATTTATGAGTTACACCAAGTCCGTGAAAATCAGGACGCGACAAAGTGTGATTACATTGTTTCGTTTCTGGATAATATCACTATCGCCCAAGTTACGGCAGTAGCCTCAAGTGCCCAGTAATTATATTGATGGTCATAGCCCCCTCCAGGACACGATCCTGGTTGCGCCACTGCTTCCGGGATTATCTCGTAATTCCATATTTTCACGAGCAGTGTGTATATAGCCTCGACACGGCTCTCCCCATCATACTTCAGCAGTTCAGCTGGAATCTTCTCAGCACCCGGCGCTTTATTAGGTTTTAATGATTGCATGGCGAGATCAACTTCTTCTACTGTTAGGGGTGGGATGGGATGGGAGTGCCTAAATCAGCCATCTGCTCTAGAGCTACTTGTGTGGGAGTGTTCGATTGAATATTGAGGAGCTCTTCAAAATGTGAGTCCCAGCGTTTATCAACGCTATCGATGTCGCTGATGATATTGCCAACCTTATCCTTACAGAAGCGTTTCGTGGGTTTGTATATATACTTTCAATTGAATTTAGCTTGTACGCTTGTCTACAGTTCCTACTAGCTAGTCTTTGGTTAATTTGCATCAACTGCTCGTCAAGGTGCTTATACTTTTCTTTATTTTTCTGTCCTTAGACTAATTTTACCTATACTTTTACGATTTTCTCGCTGGAAAATTTCCCCCATACACATTTGATTATTCAGTAGACCTATCTTAAACCATTTAAGGTCGTGATAAAAAAATAATGTTGACATTAATGAATGAAAGCTTGTTTCTTAGGCAATTAGGACGCGACTAATTCAAATCCGAAGTCAGAATTGGGCTATCTTTGCTACTTTAGCCAGAATCGACGGTTCAATTACTCAAACAATGGCCGTTCGCCACAATTTCATTTTCACCTACCGAGTTAATCGATTATGCAACAAAATCAAGTATCTTGCGACCATCAATGCTTTATATTCGGTAAAACCGCAATTTTACACGCTGTGTCGTAATGTGCCACTGGTGATCACACAAGAAATAGTTCTCCTCAGGTTATTTTCCACCGGTGATACATTACCGGTGAACATGAAAAATGGGCTTGTTCTGCTATCCGTTCTCGTAGGGAGAACCTTTATGTTTCCGATATTTTTCCACTATGCGGCCGCTATATAAGGGACGGTAAGATTAGTGTCGCTAGTGTCGATAAGAAGAACAAGAAAGCCTGTTTACGAGCTCAAAGAGTAACTCAGACTCTTTGGGCACGTTTTTCCACTGAGATGTATATATAATTACGATAATTTAATTATTTTCTCAGGCGGTTCATTGCCACTTGTTCGATCTGATCGCCTGAGGCACTGTCGTCAAAGTCGGTAAGTCCTTGTCGATCCTTTCGTCCTCACTGTTATTTTCTAATTCCTCCAGAATTTCGCTTACCGTAAGGGCCTTGCGACGGCGAATTGAGAAGTTGTCGGTGGTATGGCTGTCACTCATAATGGCCTCATCAACAACTAATGTATGTAAATAAATGGAAAACAGTAACAGATTCCGAAACTTCGCTACAGCAAATTTTAAGTTGATAATAGAAAAATTTGTTGTTCGAGTTTTCGAACAGCGGCCTAAAATGGGTTAAAACACCAAATTTTTGCTGCGGCACTGTGCAGCATTTTAGGATTTTTTCGAAGGAATAAATGATAATTTTTGCCTTATGCATTAAAATTTATCGTGACATTTTAATTTCGGCCTTCATATTTTCATATCCCTTCATTAATTCCATATATGACATGATACAAAATAGTAATCTCAAGCAACAATACTGGGATCAGAAAACTTAGTTCCACAAGTTAGCAAGTATCCAAACCAAAAGAACGAAGAATTTCCCTCTGTTCCTAAAACGTATCCTTGACGTTACGTACGGTATAGCTTTTCGTTATATATATGGAGAATGAATCAAATAAATTTAACTACAATACCTACTCGTTCCCCTCTATCCGATGCTTAAAACAAAAGCGAAAAGAAAAAATATAAACAATTCTTAATTAACGTCCTGTCTACCATTTTCAAAGGACTCCGCAGCCCGGTGGCTACAATATACATTTTCGAAATTTCACTTAAAACCAACTCCACTGTATGTATTTAACTCCTCGTTAGTGTGAGCTCATCCAGACTTGAAACAATAGCCGCACTCCCGCACTAATTTCCTTTTCTTGTACCCGGCACTTGCCGTTGCCGACTTGGTCGACTTTGTCATTGTCCTTGTCGTTGAGGAACCACTTGGTATCTTCTGTTCCGTCTCGTCTGCTCTATTGGTCTGATTTATCTCCTTTCCTAACGAAACGAAATAAGAACAAACGAAATGAAATGCAGGACACTGTGTGCACTTTAATTTGATTTTTATTTCTCTAGTTCCCCGGGTGCACTATACGAGTACATTTTCGTTTTTCGTTAGAGGACCAACAGAAAGCATAGCGAAAACCCTCGGAAGTCCGCGAACTTCCGCGCGGAAACTAAATATAGTCTGAGTAACTATACTCAACGCCGAAAGACAATGACTAATTTTTTTTCTTTGTCGGCGAGAATACATAATAATGCGAGTCCCTCTGCAAAAGGAATGCAAAAGTTGTCGCGAGTTTAAGAAGGACTAAAATTGAAGGACTCGGAACGGGAGTTCGGAGATATAGTGCGTGATAGGTTGGTTTAACTATGATGAAGATTTTGTGGTCTGTTAAGTTTATATTATCGTTAAAAACATTTCAGGAAGTTTAAAAGTTTAGTGGGCAAATTAAGGACATGTATTCATACACAATAGGTTCGGTTAGCTATGTAAATTTAATTGCATTGGGCTTTTTAAGTAAACTTTTCACTAACTTTCTTCTGTTTTAGTTTGTATGAACTTGTAGGAAGATTTTAAAAAATAAGTTGTTTTTATAAAGCAAAGAGTTCACAATTAGTGGCGGATTTACCAGTAGGCTGGCTAGAGCGAAGAGTTCACAATTAAATTACTTTGCAAATTAAATTATTTCACTGAATTTAATATTCAAAATTTTGGTTTTAGAGTTTTTTTTTCATTTTAAATAGTGTTTAACTGCCACATGGGATTGAACAGGGAATAATATGACAGAAAATGATGTCGCCACTATGTGAAAGGGTATATTAACTTTGTCATGAAGTTGGTAACGCACAAAAGGAAGCACCTCCGACTATATAAAGTCTATATAGTATTGATCAGTGTGACGAGAGAAATCGATTGAGCGATGTCCGTCTGTCTGTCTGTCCGTCTGTTGCAACGCAAATTAGTCCCTCAGTTTTGAAGCTATAAGGCTGAAAAAACGCAAGTTTCTTTTTAGTGTGCTCTGTATATATGTCGGAACGATATTAGCGGCGTATGCCTCAGCAGTTTCTCGTTTTACCGTTACCGTAACTCCTTGAGGAGTGGTCTTGTCGACTAGTATATTTGTGTTGTCTGAATTCGGAGTATGATGCAGTTGGCAGACATATTTCATACTGAATAATAAACACGCGACGCTTTTTTTTGCAACGCCAGTTTTGAACAGTCGTTTAACTGTGAATCTACAGAATTTCTAGATTTATAGAAAATGTAAATAACACTAAGAAAACCACGCTCTGTAGCTCACTTGGTTGAGTCGCACTCTACGATGCTAGTAATATAGAGGTCCGGAGATCGAATCTCGGCATGGTCCAAAATTTCCGTACATGTGCGGATAGGAAATATATAGTGCTTGCAACATTATACAGGGTGTCCCGCATTAGGTAAGGGTTTATAGCAAAACTTATTTCAGCAAGAAAATTACCAATATAATTGGAGTTTTTTTTACCGTTATATATTTGGAATACGAATTTCCCGGAAAGCGGATTGGCAGATTTGGGACAGTTGCGTGGCCTGCGAGAAGTCCCGACCTTACTCGCCTACATTTTTATTTATGAGGTAACTTAAAAAACATAAAACTTGTAGGATGCTTGGTGTTTTTGAAGGATTGTATTTTCATAGTAGGCCACGAAATTAAATGACAATTGAAAAATAAAATAAAATCGGTCATTTTTCCTAGTGGTACGTCAAGCGCTTTTATGTTCCTGGTTTGGTTTTGTTATATTCCCGTGGTCAAATTACGCGACTATACATCGACATTTAGAATTAGGTTTATTCCACACGAGCGTGGTTCGCGTCAAGTGTTTTTCCGGGGTGTTTGTGAGGTGTGACGCGAGAAAATCCATTTCAAGATATCACGACACATTCGATGGTTGTTGGCTAAGGTGTCGGTAGGAAAAGACGTTGTGCTTAGGTGAGTACACTGAGCTTGTAGTTTCTTGTATTGTGGTTATACTTATTGTGTGAGATCTGATTGATGGCGGACTAGGTTTTGCTGTGTGTACAGCACCGAAAATTACCTACAGGTATTCTAAGATTCAGTATTGAGTGAGTGTTGTATGGGAAGGTTGTGGTTTCCCCCTTTCCAGAAAGTAATAATAGTTTGAGAGGTTGTGGTGTCTCCCCTCTCAGTGAGATGTTTAGAGCCGTGTGGGCTTCACCTCGGAGTTGGTCCCCTCCGATTGAGTCGTTGAGAGGTTGTTGTCGTCCCGCTCTCAGCGTTGTGTTTGTAGAAAGGTTGTGGTGTCTCCCCTTTCTACTTGTGATAAACTCGAGAGGGTGTGGTGTTCCCCCTCTTTGCACAGAGTTTACGTTTTGGAGAGGTTGTGGTGTTTCCCCTCTCCATGTTGAGTTGACGTTCGTAGAAAGGTTGTGGTGTCTCCCCTTTCTATTTGTGGTAAACTCGAGAGGTTGCGGTGTTCCCCTCTTTGCACAGAGTTTACGTGTTGAAGAGGTTGTGGTGTCTCCCCTCTTCGTGTTGTGTGTTTGAGAGGTTGTGGTGTTCCCCTCTCTGAAATGTGAGTAGAGGCGCGGTGCTCCGCTCCGGAGTTGATCCCCCTCTGTATTAGCTAGGAGGTTGTGGTTTCCCCCTCCGCATTCTACCATAGAATACCTAACGAGAATGTTTTCGCCAGAAGTTGTGTGCCTTAGGTAGAAAGGCTTTACTTCTGGATATAGAAGAATGAGGATGGTAGTGAAGTGGGATTGAACCAAGGAGAAGCAGCCGAATCAACCGATACATCCATCCTGCGTCTACCTCGCATTGCCGTTTAAGTACCTGAGCCAGAATCAACCGATATAACGAGAAGCCGATGACCGATGCTGAGACGACGACGCCGACAAGTGGTTCTCCTTCGCTCTCCTCTTCTTGCTGTTTGTTGGCCGGGCCAACATAGATATTTGAATTATAATTCGTTTACGTTTCAAATAACTTGGTATCTTCAGTGCATGTAACTGCAGGCTCATTGGTTGTCTTTTTCTCGGTATATTACGCTTTTAGGTCCCCAAGGGAAATTTTTCTTGTTCTTCTTATCGACACTAGCGACACCGTCCGCCATAAAGCTATGTGTCCGCTTTATGGCGGAAAATATCGGAAACATCAAAAATTTCCCTTGGGGACCTGAAAGCGTAATGTACCCTATGTTTACAAAACAATAGTGTAAAATCCGGCCAATCCGGACCTCAACATCCGGATTATTTGTTTGATAATCCGGGTTTAGGGCCATTTATCAGTAAAGTTGAAAATTAAATTATAGTTTTTAAATTAAAATATCTCGTTTAGTTGCAAGCAATGATTGGATCTCCTCTTTTTGAATAACATCTTGAGTCTGTAGTATCCTTAAATCTTCTAATTGACTACGGAGCTTGGCCGAATTCAACAGTTCCTGGCTTAAAGAATTCTGTGCAAGATTATGTTGTGCTTTTTCGTCATCAAGTTGTTTCTTTTCTTGTTCTCGTTGAACGAGTTTTTTTCATCGTTCAGTGATTGATATTTGGTTGTAATTAATTTCACTTCACGTTTGCTCTCATTCAACAATTTCTCTGCATTCTCTTTTTCCTTGCGTGCATCAAGCAACACCTTCTCTTTTGTTGCATAGATCATGACGGCATTTTCTTTTTCTTTAACGGCCAATTCCAATTCACGTTTGAGCGCACTTTTTTCTTTTTTCCAAGATCTTTTTCTCTCGATCGTATAATGGGGCCAACTCGTCTTTCTGTGATAACAGCAGTTTCATCTGTGTTATCTCATTTTCAGTACAGTAAGTTTCTCATTTGTATCCTCCTCCAAACAATTCACGCTTGTTGATGTAGTCCTTTCACCACTGTCTTCGTTCTCACTTTTCGTTTCCAGTGGCACATCTGTTGTATCCTGAATTACATTTTCCACACTTGGTGGGTCTTTTTGAGATTCAGCTTCCATTTGAATTAAAAAATCGTCTTTAAAAAAAAATTCTAAAATACAAAATAAACATCCCAACTTCAACTTTTAACAGTAATCTTCTTCTTCTAATTTCGTGGCAATCTCATTGTATTTTGTGTCGAAATCCAATTTTTCTTTTTTTTTTTTGTAAATTTCATTTTCAGCCATAATTGCTTTCAGCTTGGACGCTTGTAGGAATATTTCATTTTGAAGCTCGACAATTTGTTTAGTCATTTCCTTATTAATGCTCAACAGTGCCGATTCCATGGCGACTTTTACTTTAATGACTTTAAACAAAGACTATACTGGATTTGCGCTTGGGGTACTGGGCCCATAACCTGTTGCGCTGACTGGAGAATAAAAGTCTTTTCGTCGCCAGTTACAAACTCTGAAATAATTTATTTTATATTAAGAAAATTACAATTGACAAAATTATGAGAAGGTTACTACTATTGCATTCAAACTAAAAATAACAAGTACAATAATTATAATAAAGTTGTATATCTAACAACAGCCTCCAATAACTCTTCATTTTGCACTTCTTCTTCTCAGTAGGTACCGTATAGCCCCATGTGGGGCCATGGTTCGTTAACTCAGCCGTTTATAGGTAATTTCGAGTCAACGTTACATTGCATATCATTTCGGAGTGTATATGTATCAAGTTGCAAGCAGTATATATTTCCTATCCGCACATGTACGGAAATTTTGGACCACGCCGAGATTCGATCTCCGGACTAGGCCTGTTCGATTAATCGATTAATCGTACTGTAATCGATTATCCATTATTTTCGTTTCGATTATACGATTAATCGATTATTAAAATAATCGAGAAATAATCGAAAATACGATTAATTGAAAATACGATTAATCGAAAATACAGTTAATCGAAAATACAATTATTAGAAAAACACGATTTTCGCTGCTTGGTGGAAGATGTTTGTCTGGCAGCAGAAATTAAAACTTTCGTGTTGCCAAACGAAATTAAAAGGCAATCGAAAGGTGCCAACTCCCTACTAACGATTCCGTCATCTTCCCCCTAGTCGCCTCGGTTTTCCCGCTGTTACTCCAAAAAGTGGCTGCTTCGCTGCTTGGCGGGAAATGTCTGGTAGTAGACGAAAATGACAATCTCCATCTCGCCTAACGAAATTCCTATTAACGATTCCGCAGTCATTTTACCCTAGTCACCCCCCTTCCACCGCTGTAGCTCCACAAAGTGGTTGTTTCGCTGTTTGGCGGGTGACGTCTGGCAGTAGACGGAAATGACAATTTTCATGTCGCCGAACGAAATTGGTGGCAAATGAAAGGTCTAGATTCCCTATTAAGGATTCCGGAGTCATTTCTCCCTAGTCACGCTCGTTCTCCCGCTGCAGCTCCTGAGAGTGGTTGTTTCGCTGCTTGCTGGAAATCTCTGACAGTAGACGGAAATTACAATTTTCGGGTCGCCGAACGAAACCGGTGCGAAATGAAAGGTCTTGACTCCCTATTGACGGAAATTGTCATTTCCGTCTACTGCCAGACATTTCCCGCAAGCAGCGAAACAACCACTTTGTGGAGCTGCAGTGGGAGAACGGGGTGACTAGGGAGATATGACGGCTATGTGAAGTTAGCCAGTCATGTTTTTGAAATTAGGTCCTTTTGCTCGGTGAACCGTTTGTTCTACAGCGGCTACGTTTGTTCTTGATTGTTAACCAATTAATATCGTTTGTGCTTCTCTAATTATTTAATTATAGCAACTTTAAAATTGTGAGTGTGAACTTAGCCAGTCATTTTTAAATATGGGTCGGAAAGGTATAGGTTTGGTATCAATCGAAAGCCAGACGTTTGTTCATTTTGTAGGGCGTTTGTTCATCCTGGAAACGGAAGGATACAGGAATTATTAAGGAAAAAGAGATTAGTTGTGACGTCATCTTCACTCAACCAACGCCATCTACTCAGCTCAGCTGTACGATGATGGTGTGGATCTTGCATAAATTGTTCGCGGGACACGGGTTGCCCGTACAGCTGAGCTGAGTAGATGGCGTTGGTTGAGTGAAGATGACGTCACAACTAATCTCTTTTTCCTTAATAATTCCTGTATCCTTCCGTTTCCAGGATGAACAAACGCCCTACAAAATGAACAAACGTCTGGCTTTCGATTGATACCAAACCTATACCTTTCCGACCCATATTTAAAAATGACTGGCTAAGTTCACACTCACAATTTTAAAGTTGCTATAATTAAATAATTAGAGAAGCACAAACGATATTAATTGGTTAACAATCAAGAACAAACGTAGCCGCTGTAGAACAAACGGTTCACCGAGCAAAAGGACCTAATTTCAAAAACATGACTGGCTAACTTCACACAGCCAGATATGACTGCGGAATCGTTAATAGGGAGTCGAGACTTTTCATGAGCCACCAATTTCGTTCGGCGACATGAAAATTGTCATTTACGTCTACTGCTAGACGTTTCCCGCCAAGCTAGACGTTACTCGCCGAATCGTCAATAGGGATATTTTCCGCCATAAAGCGGACACATAGCTTTATGGCGGACGGTGTCGCTAGTGTCGATAAGAAGAACAAGAAAAATTTCCCTTGGGGACCTAAAAGCGTAATATACCCAAATAAAGACGAAATAACAACAATATTATTTTTTTGTCCGAAGGAATTTAATTTGGGAATGAAAGGGTTAATTGTTGAAGCTGGGGATCAACTCCCTACTAAACTGGAAACTTGTTTAGACGTCAGGGCATTGGCATTCATTGGCAAACCGATACCTAGACCTACTAGGTGTGCCCCAAACTAGTTTTAGTGTATAGCTACAAGTCTGTACCAACCAATAAATAAATAGGTACAAATCACATTCATACCAATTTTTATTCCAGCTTTGTGCGAATTTGTATACTCCACATCTCGAAAAGTGTTACATTTTCGTAGAAAAAATTCAAAATCGTTTATTCCTAACTGAAATTAGTCAAAAGCATCATTGGAATTTCTGAATTTTCACTAAATTTGTGCATAATGTGTTTTCTGATAAAAATTGTTGGTCTTAGCAAAGTTTGAGATCCATTGCCAACTACCAGGTTATTGTCTCGGCTACTGCTGACGTTAAACGCCTACTGTCGCTGCTTCTGCCAAATAAATCGGCTTTCCTCGTCCCCTACCGGAATATTTTCTTCCCACAGACAGTCACATCTGTACTAATCAAAAATAAATACCAAAGATCCACTCCATAAATATCGTAACACTTTGGCCCCCTACCGATTCAATGAAACATTATCTTCATCTTATACGCAAACCGTTATCAAATGACAGTGCCCTCTAGACTAGGGCACCCGGAATAAATTTACAATTTTTTCACTTTGATTGTGAATACCCCTGATTTCTTATCAGCTTTGACATCTATTTCCATCTATCAGCTGTTCTAAATATAATCCGTATGTAAACATTTGTGTGCACGATTCTGTCGGCTTTTTATTCAGTGTACGTGTTTTCTCAAATTCTCGTGAATAATGGCGACAGAATGGTAATTGAAAAATCCAAAAGGTAATAGACCTGAACTCAATACATTTTGTTGCAGGATATGTGTACCATACGATGGCCAGACGATAAAAAATCATCTACAATGGGTGGAAACTTTGGAACATCCTCTGAAGCAAATGACTGTGACGGTATTATGGCTTATTGCACCTTTCAATACGGAGGAAAATGCATTTAAAAGTGTTTCTTTTTTATTCCCAGATGGTGGATAGTAAAGGAACTCGTAAAATAGGTGCGGCAAGTAGCATTAGCAGTACCAGCAGTAGAACGTCATCCACTCTTTCGTTAGACCCGTTGAGTCTTGCCTTGGATGGTACTGATCCGCTGAGTCAATTTGCAAAACAGGAAGCAATGGATCCACTTTCGCAAATGGTCGCTGAATATGTAAGTTAATAGAAATTCGGATGGTAACATCAGTAGGAAACATGTCATCAGTTAGTTAAAAAAAAAACATTTCTATTACCTTCCGCTCTGCATTGTGGATACTTACTTTCTGGTGACCAGACCACACCTAAAAATGCACACATGTGCTATGTGTGATCCTACGTATCCATTTGTGAAGCATTCTGATCTGGTGTGGCGTCGATATACATTTATTCCGAGCTTTGTTCTTCAATACTGTTTACTTCGATCGTAAATCTAAGGAGAATTGAATCCATCATGATCGGGGGCATGATCTAAGCCTCGAAGGACATTTCATATTCAAAAGCCAGGGCTGACAGGTTGAGGACCTGCGTTTACTAAGTAACGGAATGGTCATGAATAGAACGCTCTGGTGGTCGCAACACACAACCCGAAGTAATAGATAAAGAGATCCCCCAATCAACCTAATATGCGAGATATGGAAAGTGTCGTTTTCATTTACACTATGGAACAAAAATCTTGAAATGAAAGCCTAACATAAACATAGTGTGGGTATCCCTCGATCGCACTGCTATAGCAGTAGCGCAACTAGCTGCTGTAGCACATAAAGACAGAGGAAGGAGGATACGCAGAGAGTTTCAAAAGCAGTCCGAAACGTCAGTCTACTCAACAACTATTATCAGCTCTGATAAAAGGCGTGTTGCATTTTTGACCGAACAGATGTGAATAAGGTCATCGATATGACCAGATTTGGGCTATCTATCGAGCCTGTTGTGACCGTTTACTTAGAAGGCTAGCACGCTGCCCGCTATATGGGCAATACACGAAGTCAACCAGACAGAGATACAATTTTCTGATTTCTCTTATTTTCAGGTATTGCAACAAATTGGGGTTATCGTTGGGTGGTAAAAAGACAGAACTTTGATTCTGTCGTTTAGATCTTACATCATTTTCAGTACGTTATAACAAATTCCTGTTTGATTTGAATGAAGGAATCTGCAAGATTTCATTAATACCGGTGTCTTTCCTTCGAAGTCGGCAGGTAGCTACATCCTACACACCAAATTGATCTCGTACTACGCGATTCACCCTTGGAGGATTCTTTAAATACGCCACGGTCCTTATAGGAATCTCTCTTTAGGAGGAACGTGATTGAAGAATCGGCAGTTCAGACGACTGTGTAGATAGTAGAACAATTTTATTAGCTGTTTTCGTAGTAGCAATGCAATAAAAATATATCTTGAATTATTAAAGAAAGTTTTGCAGCTCGTGTCCATTGTAACAACGAATTTGGAATTTACATCATAGAATCGGCTACTATTACTAGGCTGCCTTAACCCCTTGTGAGACATAGCGCGTCTACTACACCTACTAACCATCGCGTACGGTTTCTGGCGTTGTATCGTATTTAACCACAGTTGCCAGTTCTTTCTCAAAGACGCACATTCCTCATCCGCAGATCTGCACCAGTTGATTTTAGGGCGAGGATTTTAGCAACGCAGCTATCACCCATCCGCAACGTATGACCAATCCACTGCCACTTTCGCCTGCTAATCAATTCATCGATAGGTATTTGACTCGTGGATGGATGGATTAGGCGCTATGATTGGTTGCGCTGGTTATGCCCAATACTGCAGCCTATTTCCCATTAGAGCGAAAGCGTTTCAGGTTATTAGCTCTGTACTTCGTAAAAGGCTTAGAAGAAAGTTAACCAGTTTTACTTTGGGTGCGCCCATTCTATTGGTTTGAGCCCCCATGAAGGTTTGCCTCCAGCTCATAAGAACGGGGCATTCGAAACTAACGTGCTAGGCTGATTCCTCGTTTTCGTTACATAGGCGGCATAGTGTGTCTTGTCTTGTGTGTAGATCCCGATTGTATGCAGATGTTTTAGCATGGTACAGTGACTGGTTTTGAGACCTGTCACTGCCCTGAGGTTCTTTTTGCTGAGGCTTAGGACTTCGGCGCAGCTGGTTTGCCAGCATACGCTTGCTGTGTCTGAGCCCTTCAACGAGTCTCCACCGATTTTGGAATTTTTCTTCGGTCCACTGTTTGACAACGGTTTTAGCAGTAGATTCCGATTGCAGGTTCGGGACCGGTGAAGGGTAGTTCGGATCCATCTCTTGCAAGGGCATCCGCATCTTAAAGGTGCCATTTTCTGCAATTTTATGCGTTTGGGCTATATCTCGAAAACGGTGAGTCGCAGAGAAAAAAGTTGTGAGTAAGCATTAAAGCTTTCTGAATATCCTATTTATTAATAATGGTTAAATGGATTCACCAGATGACCAGTGTTTTGTATATGCCGGGATCGAAATTTTATTTCATTGGATGTTTTTGTCGTTTATAAAAAATTAAGACTTGGTTTTTTTTTCGAGGATCGTCAGAGGAGGCAACACAAAAACATCCAATGAAATCCTATTTATTTGTCTTTACGTGCATATGCAAAACTGTTCTTCTGGTATTGATTAATAAAAATCGACAAAACTTTTTTTTTGCATTCTATTGACTCAAAAAACCAAAAATTGCACCTTCAACCTTCCCTCCCCGCGTTAGCTCCCCTCTCAGCTCCGAATAAAACTAGTAGCGCTACCTCCTAACTACTCCTTCGATGTTCTCTACACTTCCTTTTTATGTATTCAATTGATTGGCCTACTAAGGATTTAGGTCTTGATGGTATTAATCTTTGGCCCGACAACATCTGCCTCTCTCTCGAGATTCAGCGCCTTTTCGCTCAGAACCACAATCTTATGCGATTGTAAGCAAGTGTTGTCAGCATAGTCCAAATGTTGTAGGTGAGATTTCAGAGTCCACTGAATGCCACGGTTACGTTCTTCAGGCAAAGCTAGATGGAGCATTAAAAGAACCAGAACCCGTGATAGGATGCAACAACTGCCTGACCCCGCTATGAACTTCGACACCTTATCTTTATGGATTACGCGACATTTTGCACCGACGTATGATGCCCTAATAATAGCCACTAAATTTCTCCGGGACAATCCTCTTGCGAAGGGCCGCCCAGATACAATCTCGGTTCACATAGTCGAAAGTCTTCTCAAAATCATCAAAGAGCATGTCTTGTGCAGCGGAGATCTAAATTCGACGCATTGCTCGATTACAAATCGTAAGGTGTTGATGTGGTCGACACAAGGAAAACCCAGATCGAAACCTAGCCTGCTCTTCATCGATTTTGCTTTCTAAGTGGAGATTCATTCTATCCAAGATTATCCTAGCTATTATTCTATTTACAGCGGGAAGCACACAAATACCCTCAAATAATTGCATTCTGTCAGGCTGCCTTTCTTTGGAAGTTTGATAAACAAATCTTCCTTCCATTCAGTGGGAAAAGATTCTATATCCCACGCTCTACCAATAAGAGGGTGTACTAACTGTTGCTGTCGCTGTTAATGCTGGTGTTGCTTGGTAAAGTTTGGCTGGAATGCTATCTAGCCCAGCAGCTTTGCCACGTTTTAGTGCAATAATTGTGTCCTCAATTTCCTGTTTCGTTGTATAGCTACATTTTTATGGGAAGTCAAACAAGCTACCATAGGAGAATTTTCGTAGACAACACAGACACATCCACGGTCACAGTGGGCAAGCTGAGGCATATGTCGGTTTTACCAAAATTACACAATTAGTCATAGCATGCGATGCGATGTCTAGAAGAAGCGTCCAGTCCACTGGGCGAGAAAATTACGACGAAATCTCCAGCTTGCCATGTGATTGCTCAAAGGCGTAATAACTAAACAGTTGGTAAAAAAAGATCTCGACCTTCATATTTCGAAAACAGAGTTCATTTCTGTTTTCGTAGTATGAACAGGAGGCTACGGAAGCAGGATCAAGTTTAACATTAGCCGAAGGTTAGACTTCAGAATGGGACCCATAATAATAGCGTTGAAGGTAGCGGATGCCCGGGGAGTTAATTCTTGATACTTCTCAAGCTTGTTTGGCAAACCGGATCTGTCAGGAATTATGGAAAAGAGAAAAACTTGTTCTCATCGATACGATTAGATAGAATTTCGAGAGGGTAATCAACTTAACCTAATGGATACTCAGTATGGCTCCAGTAGGGCACGGTTAACAGTCGATGCAATGGCTGCCACCTTGGCGTCATGGGGCTGCCATAGAAACCAATCCAAAATTAAGTTCTTGTAAGAAAAACTTTTTTTCATTATGAACCAATCTTAACTTGACCCAAGTGTGTTCCTAGTAAAGCCTCAAACCATATTCAGGAACGGGTGGAATCGGAACAGTGCGTCATAGGGCTGTCATATAAACCAACCGCCCGAAATTATTTTCTTCTAAAGGTTTGTGTTTGTAGAGACGATTCATGTGATGGTCGCGATTGTAGTAAAACCACCGGTTCTGAGCACTTAATACGTATATTTTCTATACAGACATGTTCCTTCGGGTCATAGTCGATACAAGGAAATTAGAACCATTCAAATAATATCCAAATATGGCTCGTAATTGGATGCAAAACTGCGATCGCTGTGCGATCATCACATGAGTCGTCTCTACGAAAACGCGCCTTAAGGAAAACCGCGCCCGAAATTAGCCTTGGTCTCCTTTTAAATAAATACCTAAAATAAAAGCTGATTTGTCAGTCACTTCTGCATTATTGGAAAGTTATAATTATTTTCTTCAAGATTCATTTCCGTTTATTAACAGGACAAGTTGAGTCACTGTCAAGTTCTGTGGCTAAAATAGTTCCCTCATCACCACCACCATGCTTGTAATCTGAAAACCTAAGATCGATTCGATATTTAATTTAAAAAATGGTGCGGTGCGGTGAACAGTTTTTGTCTTCTTCTTCTTCCTTGCCTCGTTCTTTATACCGCTCCATGGCATCGCGTCGCTCGACCTGCGGTGTAGGCACATCGCCCGTTCTGGCGGTAATGTCTCAGAATATTTCTACAGGCAGCTCTATCTGGTGAACAGTTTTTGTAAAATTATCAAATCCGAAATGATGCTGTCAAACCTTGAGTCGATACCCAATATATAGCAAAATATATTTTTAACGAGCTTTGTATCCCCAGGAAACGTCATTCAAAAAACCTGGCAAGAAAGGACAAGATGTCTTGGACGACGACATTTTAAATTGGAGCTCCAAACGATCCGGGATCTTCAATAAGTTTACAACATCAGAAAAACTCTCAATAACCACAAGTTTCCTCACAGGCGGCGAAATAAGTAATGTTTGGTTGTACTCGCAAAGCTCAAAATTTCTGATAATTTTTCCTATCGTAATTTTTCAGTTAAAACTCAAACAACCGTCTCGGAGAAAGTTAAACATCGTCTCGAACAACTTGATGACTTTGAGGACGGTTCCATGCATCAAGTAATGGATCTCAATCAACAAGAATACATAATTCAAATCGAACAACTCAATCACGAGCTGGTACGATCATGGAATGGCGATCAACGTGTCAATTCACTGAAAATTGCAATTCAATGTTCGAAAATGTTGGCCGACACTTCGGTTATGCCGTTCTATCCCAGTCAATTTGTACTCATAACCGACATTCTGGATATTTTTGGTAAATTGGTATACGATCGTTTACGTTCCAAGGCGGATTATGTCGAGTGAGTGAAATGTTTAATTCGCCCAGCGAGTCAAAATTAGAGATATCACTTTATTGCAGACCAGGCAAAAAGGTTCCCACATCACTGCCGGAAAAGTTTACCCCCGAAATGATATCCGAATCGGCTAAGGAGACTTGTCAGAATTGGTTTTATAAGATCTCGTCAATTCGCGAGCTCATTCCGCGACTTTATGTGGAAATTGCAATTTTGAAGTGCTATAACTTTCTGAATCAAAAGTGAGTATGACAGAAGCGTTTGCTTTGAGATTTTTTTTCAAATTCATCACTATTGTAGTGAGTGCAATAATGCATTACATCGTCTAACAAAAATGATTCGCGGCATTGGCGATCCACTGGTGGCCAGCTATGTTCGATGCTATCTCGTGCGCGTAGGATTGACCGTCACCAACGACAAGCACTATATCAAGGAGAATCTTGAAGATATTTTAACAGTTTATCACACAGTAGGTTTGCCGATTTTTTTTTCAATCATGCTTATGTTTGGTAACCGGCATTTTTACACAGATTTTCAACGGATCCGTTCGATCAGAAATAAACCGACAGCGTATCGATATGACGACATATCTTTCCCTTTACGGTCCGGCATTAGATTGGATTATCCAAGGCTTTGTACATCGTTCGCCCGATTCATTTTCCATGGAAGTTTTGCAAATGTGCAAGGACAAGAAGAACAAGTATGTGACGGATATGCGTTCAATTGAAAATCGGTTAATCATTTTTTTATGTTCAATTTCAGTGGACCGTTGCTTATGTCAATCCTTGCAACCTTCAGACCGGACTTTATAGCCAATAATGCTATGGAGTTTGTGAAAATTCTTTCCAACTGTCATACGGAGGGCATTAATAAAGGGCAATTGTTTCGGGCATTGGGCGCGAGTTTGAATTTAAGTCCGCCACAGCCCGAACAACGGTTGCATGTGTTGAATGCTGCCTTTGCAACCATCAACACGCTGACAAATCCAACTGAATATGTGTCATGTATTGAAATGTGGGCACAATATACAGCAGAGCATTTTACGGTAATTTGAAGATTCTAAGATTCGGTATTTTTTCGGTATTGACATTTAGAAGGATGCCCGAAATTAATTTATTTTGAAAATATTTCGACTCAACTCGCTCTATGTTTGCAGATAGATGAAGTGAACAAACTACTCGAGGACGTTGCCCAGCGAATGAGTCAAAATAAGGTGTTCGAAAATCACTACAGTCAATTGCAGGCCATAGTAGACAAAGTGGTTCGCCACACGAAGGATTTTGAGTTGTTGTTAACACTGGTCAGTCCATTTTACTCGTTAAATTGTAATGCAGTACTCACATGCATTCCAAATATTTCAGGATAGCTTCCTTCCCCTGCTGGATCTATTTCAAAAGGAGTCTGTCAAATTGGATGTATGCAAAAACATCATCACTGCGTATAAGACCAACATTGAAACACCCACATCAGATCCGGTTGTAACGAATGCCCTGATGTACATTTGCAAAGTGCTCAACGATTCGGTAAAGTAAGTTTGTGATTTTGTCTCTACCCAAGCGTTTTTTACAATTAGACTTGTATTCACAGTGCTCTGACGGTCGAGGATGAACGACGTCAAATTGGAACACTCATCAGCAATTTTATCAAAAAAGTTGACTATGGTCGCGATTTTGAGCAACAGCTTGCATTCTACGTTGAGGCTCGGGCAGCCTTTCCCAATTTGGATGCAGTTTTTACCACACTCGTGCATTGTGTCAACAAACTGGCAATTGAAACTAGACGAATTGTAAATGGCCATCATACCAGGAAAACAGCCGCATTTGTCAAGGCATGTGCTGCCTATTGTTTTATTACGATTCCAAGCATTGTGTCGGTCGTGACACAAATGGATTTGTATTTGTTGAGTGGTCAAGTAGCTTTGGTGAATCTTTGTTTAGGACAAGGTAAGCATAACGGAGGGTTAAGTTTCCCTTCTCCACCTCACCTGTAAAAAAAAAATCTGCACAGCGTGCAAATAACAATTAAAATAATTGACATGCAAATATATTTCAGCTGATGCTAGCTTTGAAACTGCGTTGAATCTCGTATCGGAACTACCCAGGACGGTAGAAATTGAAGGAAAACTTAAAAGTACGGAGAGCTATTTGATTTCCTATTTATGCAATATGCTATCGACACTAATTGTGGTTCCAGTAAGAATTTAAACCTCAAACAATATACTGAGTCCACAAACAAAACGATTTATTTTCAATTTTTCGCAGGATAGCCCAGAACAAGGAGTGCTTTATCTCGTGCGATTATTACTAGATGTATTGAAGAAATATCCTTTTGATTTGCACAGCACTGGACCTACAATCGTTTATTTGCACGCTCTGGATATGCTTTACACTCAGAGCATGGAAACATTCCCATTTCACATTCCACACGGTAAGTGCAGACTCCTGAGTTTAGATTTACACATGTGTTGTTGTAGTAGCGGCACAAATGGGGAAACATTCAATCTAAGTTGCACATTGTCATTCGAAGATGGTGGGCATTCCATCCTCGAGGTCTAGATTTAAGAAAAAAGCTGATTCGATGGGTTGTGTCCATAACGCAAGTGGTGTGAGATGCGTAGGAGCAGCTGAACAATCGAAAATATGGTCCACGTCATGTGGACTGGTTCCGCAGGCTGGGCAGGTGTTGGCGACTTCATTATTTATTCGTGAGAAGTGAGGAGTTTAGTCGCGGGCACCAGCCGGATCGAAGTTGAGCTAGGGTGGTACGAGTTGCTCTTGGTAGTGATTCTTCATCTGGAGATATGGCAGGAGGTTGAATGCCAAGTACACGGTTGTTCGCGAGACTTTGAGTAGCTTTATGAACTTTGGATGTGTATAAATCTGCAATGGCCGCCTTGTAGTCGGAGTCATCGAAAGGACATTTTTTGTAACGCTGGACTTCACGCTCTTTGTCCCTGATTGAACGTCTGATTCGGTTCGATTCGGCGGTGGTGTTTTGTCCATGAGAAGGTTGTTCGGGTGGTTTGTCCGATAACATCCGACTAAATATTGCTTAGTGAGAAGTTCATTATGGCTCCTCAAAGTCATTATTTTTGTTTCCTGGTGTAGATGATCTTGTGAAGACATCTTAAAACAGCCGGTGATGGTGCGTAGTGCTGTGTTTCGGCAGGTTTGAATGTGGCTACAGTTGGTGTTGCAGAGACCATTTGTCCACGTTTGGTGCTGCGTAATTGACTAGGCGGCGTTCTTTATCTGTGCCCCATGTACTTCCGGCAAGTGCTTTTAATATTTTATTCCTGCTCCTAAGTTTGGAACATATATTTTCGGCGTGGGTGTTGAATTTGCCGGAGTTGTCAAGCGTGACACCAAGGATTTTGGGGGTCCTGGTTGTTGGGATGATGTGGGTGTCAACGTAGATGGGCAGTTGTGTGTTGTACTCTTGGTTGAAGCTTGTGAATAATGTGGCGGAGGACTTGGGCGCAGATAGCTTCAGATTTTTATTAACGAAGAAAGCGTTGAGAACCTGCAGGTATTCGTTGATTAGATCGCACATTTCGGAAATGTTGTTACCAGTTGCCATGATGGTGCAGTCGTCCGCGTAAGAGATGATTTGTAATCCCGTTGGTGGTGTGGGTAATCCTGCCATGTAGAGGTTGAAGAGAGTAGGAGATAAGACTCCACCCTGGGGAACGCCTTGTTTGATTTTCCTGAGTTTAGACTTCCCGTTTCTAAACTCTGTACAGGATTGACGACCGGCAAGGTAATTGGCGATCCATTTATGGATCGGTGGTGTAGTATTGCGGAGATATGTTAGCAGTAGAGTGTGGTTGACAGTGTCAAATGCTTTTGACAGATCGAGAGCAACCAGGACGGTACGCTTGCATGGTTTGGGCTGGTTAAGTCCATTAAATATGTTGGACGTGATCGTATCGAGGGCGGCGGTGGTGCTATGCATTTTACGAAAACCATGATTCTGCTAGAGTATGGTCTTTACCTGGTTTGGGTATTGGGTTTATGCGGCCTTTCTTCCATAGCTCAGGAATGATGAATGATTTTAACGATAGATTCATCGTGGCAGTGGTATAATCAATGGCCGGTGAATCTAGATGTTTCAGCATGATCATAGCAATGCCGTCAGGGCCGAAGGCTTTGGAATTTTTAGCATTTTTAATTGCAAGTCTTACTTGGTTTGAGGTAACCTGAAGGTGTTGATCGGTGGTGCTGTTGCGGATAGCTCTTGTATTAGTGCGATTGAGCTTATCTTTTTCGGGATGTTGGACGAATTGTTGATTAAATTTGTGAGCGCATTTGTCGTCGTTATTGTAGGACTTATCACCGAACTTAATGGCTACCTTACCTTTGGGTTTTGTGGGGTTAGATAACGCACGTACCGTTTTCCAAAGGTGGCTTACACCGGATTTTATGTGGCAGGATTTTAAATGCTTGTTCCATTGTTGTCTTTTGTGATCATTTACTTGCTGGGTTATCACATTATTTAGGTCGCTGATACGAGGATCACTGGGTTCTATTGCTCTGAATTCATCCCTCATTTTTGTCAATTCTACGGCATGGATGGAAAATGTGGTCTCAAGATTGGTATGCGGCCGAAAGGGATGTATCTATTAGCAGCATCTACGATAATCCGTCTCAGATTTTTTTCAGCCTTACGTACGTTAGTGGGAATTGGTAAGGCAGAAAACGTTTCGCTGGTATATGCTTGAAAGCCGATCCAGTCTGCTTTGCTGAAATTTGTGTACGTTTTCTTCTCGGTGTACGCGAATTGGGACGGTTTGTCGATCGTGAGGACTATTCGCAGGTGGTCTGACGAGAAGGTGATGAATGGCTCACATGTGGTGTTGTTGATGAGCCCGGGACTGGCAATAGATATATCAGGGGAGCTCCTGCATGATCATGTAACGCGTGTTGGTGAATCATCGTTCACGGGACAGAAATCGGAGTCATCTATTTGGCTACCGATGAGGATGCCTCTGGTGTCGTTGTCGAGATTCGAGTGCCATAGATCGTGATGTGCATTGAAATCACCAAGTATTAAGCGGGATTGTCCAGTGAGTTGTGGAGAAATGTTGACCTGAAAACCAGTGGGACAACTTGAGGCTGAAGAATATTTATATCAACATTTCCCGCCTTGATGGAAATCGCTTGAAGTTCGGTGGTGTTATCGGCGGCGGTGATGTCAATTTCTGAGTATGGCAATGAATTATGGATCAGGAAAGCTAAGTCTCCACCTGCGCCGGTGGGTCGATCTTTTCGGATGATGTTGAAGCCTCCGTATGAGTTGAGTGGTGAGTCAGCTTTTAGCTTAGTTTCCTGAGCCGCAGCGACTTTGATGTGATGTCTGTCCATGAATTCAGTGAGCTCGATGATTTTGTGT
The DNA here is from genome assembly GCA_949715475.1 of Microchrysa polita. Taxonomy (NCBI): domain Eukaryota; kingdom Metazoa; phylum Arthropoda; class Insecta; order Diptera; family Stratiomyidae; genus Microchrysa; species Microchrysa polita. The sequence continues at coordinate 64,098,688 of OX454420.1, forward strand.
TGAAGACCATTGCAGTTAATTTGGACAATCTTTGTGGTAGAGTAGTTCACAACTGGCTGTGGTGGTGCTGGTGTTAGGGTATGTGTTGGTGCCTTGTGTTGGGCGGAAACTGTGGGGGTGACAGGTGATGATTGTTGGCCCTGCCCTGATTATTTTGATGCTGGGAAGTCGATGATGACTGCTGTCCACAGATTCTACAGCTTGGTGCTAGAAAGGTGTTGATTGTAGTTGTTGAACGTAGGTCTAAATTGTTTAGCCCAGAACAATTCTTAAAGTGGCACCATTCTCTGCAGCACGAGCAGCGCACTGAGGTTTGAACGTTCGAGTAGATCCTCTTACCACAGACGCAGCATGTCCAAGGACCAGGATTAGTTTCGATGCCGGCACGTAGAAGTAGGATTTGGAGCAACTGGGTCGGCTCGGGTTGCTCCAGTAGTATAAAAAAGATGGTTGTGAGTGTGCAACTTTTCCTGTGTTTCCCCGAATGTGTCGAGGGGGGTTTGCGGCTCTTGGCCATTCGTGATTGCATGGGTGGTTCCGGGACATAGACCCGGCCGCGATAGGAACCTACACATGTGTCGGGTTGTCTAAGGCGAGCAACCGTGCCGGATTCTGCGGAACAGCCCTGAACTTTACAAGTCTGTCCTGCATGTAAAATCCTCACGAAATTGTCTCGTAAAACATCAGAAATGTTCCGCATTTTTGGGCAATTGTCCTTCCTTGGGTCGCATTTTCTAACGGCTGTAAGTTTTGAACGCAGACAGGCTACGCTGCACAGCAATTGAAAGTTTATTTCTGTATAGTCAAATGACACGTGGGTATAATCAAGTCTCTGATATCAAAGGCTCGGAGCGAGACTGCATAACTAACATGATCCATTACGTCAGCTAATTGCTTTTGAATCCAACATAACGTTACTGCATCCAATTTGTTTCCAGCATGACGTTGTCGAGCACAAGGCACAGCTAACATACCTACAACGATTGTCAACATCGGTTTTGCATCGGTACATTACAAAATTAAATTTCAAGTTTTCCAATTGCTTAGTCGTAAGGAAATTTTGGCGCGAAATGTAAAGTGTTATTCCCCCCAGTATTCTTAGTTATGTTTAGATATTTTCATTCCATTTTATCCCCATTTAATTCCAGTTGTCTCCAACGACGAATTGTACGGTAGCGATCCGAAATTCTTGGCTGAAGTGAACTCCATGTGTTCATCGATTGTCGATCAAATACTCATACAGTTGAAAGCATTTGGCGATGCAAATCAACCAAAATCACAAACTGCACTGGCGCTGGAATTATTTATGCGTATCGTACGCTATTCGGATTTGACTAGAGATAAAATGTTGACGTTGGCTTGTAATCTTTGGAATTTGGCCATACGAAATGAGGCATCGATAGATCCAAAACATACGGTAGGGAGGACATGTTTTTTTTTTGTGTGACTTTTTGAAATATATTTATAATTTTTTTTACAGATGCGTATACTAAAGTATGTGGAATGTCGAAAGCAGAGCACAAGCCGAATGACATACGCAAAACGACTTGATGAACTCTTGACTCGTATGAAAGCTAAATTAGTGAAGTAATAATTTAATTGGCTTACGATAATTGTAATTGCAAAATCTATGTTATACTCAGAATATCGCTATTATATTATAAATCAGTAAAGCCTAGCAATACTAGGAATATAAGACTAAAAATTATGTAGAAATTTAATTGTGCTCCTCTATCAGACGGACCATTGTTACCATTATCTTCTTGATTTACCCTAATCCATAGTGCATTGACGACCATCGTGTGTAGTTGTCAACGATTCAAAGGCAACTAAATTCGGATTCGGAATGTCATACGGTGGTCAGCCATACCAATTCCTAGCCGCAGTTGTTAGTTTATTATTCTACGATAAGAATATTTCATATCATCTTCTGAATAATCATCTTGTCGAGTTTGGAAACTCATTTCTCTATGAATCTCTATATCACATAGTGACGAGCGAAGGATCACGGCCACAGAGCACGACTGCTACCATTGTAGTAATAATCATTTGGGCTCAGAAAATGGGAAACAGCAAAAAAGCAGCTTACTCGTCCAGCCACAAGAATAAAATGAATCAATGCAAAGAAGGCGGAGATCTTACAGATACGGAGCAAAATTGATTTTTAGAATTTTATTTTCATTTTTTAGATACATACCACAGGATAACAGTAAATCTAGTATAAAACAATTTTCAAGTATTCCAGAGCACCATCAGACATTTTCAGTAATCTGATTTCAACTACCTTTAATGGACAATTCAAAAAGGGATGCGCTTCTAATACCTTAGAGACGACCCTCAGAATATTCGAATGGTGGATATGTTGCAAGCGAAAATACCCAAAGAGTAGCTCAGCAGTTCCAAAAAGAAACTTGGTATGTAATGTATACAATGTAATACCAAACACACGCCAGAAATAGCACCCACCAAGCAACCCAGTATAACCCATATCTAAAACGGAAAGAATAACAAACAAACAAAAATAATAAACATGGTCTCGTCTTATCCGTTTCCTATTATTCTAACACGCGCCCATAGTATACAAGTCCATTCATTCATTTCATTAGCAATCCGATATGCAGTCTGTATGCATGTGACTGGAAATTTGCTTTCTATACTTACGTGCCCGCGTTTAACATATAGGAGAATAGAACACCAGTTGAATTCTGACAAACTTTTTCTCATGGGAACTGCAAAATTGCTTGCTTAAGTCATCAATTTTACCAGTAGTATTTTGTATGAATGGAGTCTTTAACTAAAAACTGATTGGGCAGATCATTGCCGTCGTTTTCGTTGGACAGATCACATAAAGCAGACACGAACTGCTTGCCAAGTTATAGTCGCACATAACATGGTAAGCTCTGCAGTTGGCCTACTGCTCGCCATCTAGCGGCAGATCAAAGGCTTTGTTTCGGCAGTTTGTGCCTACTAAAGAGCGGGAGAAAGCCGCACTCCAAATTATTGTCTAAGGACTCATTAAGTTTCTTTCACTTTCATGCGGCCACTTCAATTATATTACAACTTTTGGCTCTATCTCCTCCTTTTTTCAGCACGAAAATTATTCTTAGTTAGTCGTTGATGCTTCAAGCATCACTCTTCTAACCGTAAAACATCACAGATTTCACAGCGACTAAAGAGAAATTTTTTTGTCTCATGAATCGAAGGGGGTTTTGGCAGCTATTGTCCGTTGTGACAACGGGTAGCTCCAGGACGATTTACATCGAAGAACCGGCTGCCGTGACAGCATTTTTATAGACAACGCGAACTTCCATGGTCACAGTGGGATTCGAACCCACGATCCGGCAACTTAGAGATAGAGTGTCATCTCTACCACTGAGCTACCGAATGCCCAAAAAGGAAAAAGTCGGACTCAGGGATGGATGTTCCGCTGTCCTGGACCATCATGGGTTTCTCCACTCCCTGGAAAGCTCTAGCCTCCCCCACAAATTTAATCGAATATTTCTGCGATTAAAGTCGGAAATTTCAGTCATCTCCTCTAAAACAACGCAAGAAACTAGAAAACAGTAATGGATAGATATAGATAGATTGTAGAAGGGCGCGTCAGCCCGAATGGGTATTAACAGCACTGAAGTCATGGACCTATTGTGCTATAGCGCTTGTCAAAGGAGGCAGCATTAGAAAGTGGTTGAATTGGCTGATTGAGGCCGAAGCAATAACTGCCCACACTCTCCGATCAATTTGAAGTCACAAATGTTTCCCTTGGAAAACCCTCTACCGAGAGAGAATTTCGGATGGATAAAGTTGCAAAAAAAATATTAATGAATGAAATAATGCGTTTGACTGGGCAGTTCGAGTTTTTTTAGATTCATGGAAGATGAAAGCCACCAGTAAACAATAGGAAACCTGGGTGCTATTGATTTGTTAGAAATGATGTGGGCGAACACATCGGTATCACATCCCGCATGCAGTCAGCCAACAATAGCCCATACGCACACGTGATAATTAGAATGATTTATAGATGCCATGATTTACCGCAGGAAAGAGTGTCAGTGTATGGGCAGCTAATGTCACCAGAGCCTGGATAAGCTACTCCGAGGTGGCTCCTGTCCAGTACCCGATCGGGACAAAAAATAAACAAAAAACAAATAAAACGAGCCGATGCTAGTTATAAAGGCAATTCGCACTTCGCCGTAAAATCTAGGTAGATTATGAAATCTCGCATGCTGTTCACACTATGGTGGTAATCTTGTTCCACGACTTGACAGTACAGTACAATCCGTCTAAATTGCAAACTCCGACAAATTCATGCACGACTGAAATTGTTAATTATTAATTATTATCGGCGGTAATGTATATTCTTACAGTTACAGGTAGTTTGTTACAGCGTTACAGCCCAGGTTAAAGTTGATCAAAATCTTAATCAAAATCCGATAATAGATACAATCCCGACCGATCCACCTTTTTTTTAAATCAATAAACCAAAGGACGTCAACGGTAACGGTTACACGGCCTCTGCTAGAGTCGACGAATAAAAAAATGTAATTGGAACGGTGCATGCAACGACACTTTGTCAGCTAGTGGTTGTTGAACAGCATACACCTTAATTAGGACAACTCTCACCAAATACTGCGACGCCGGCCTTATCAAATACATCATTATGATCCCGAATCTCTAGTGCACACTTCCGTTAGAAAATATGTAGTTCCAATGGAAAAATGTACATCTGTACATGGTTGTTGTTGTAGTAGCGGTGCAGAAAGGCGTGAACCGCTGTGTATGTCTGTGGAAGTACTCTATGTTTCGTCGTCGTTCTCGCCTATTGTCTCAAGCGACAAGAACGTAGCAGCTGCAATAGGGTTGTCCCATAACGCCCTCGTAGTCTGGCTGGTCTAGCGGTTAGTGTGCGCACCTTCGGTGCACAGGTTCATGAGTTCGAATCTCACCGTGTTCCATGGTGTTTTTCGAGCTCACGAGCTTGTGACGGACTATGATCTCACTCAGATGTTAAACGAGTACCCATTTACGGGGATAAATAACACTGCTGAGCGTGATGCTGATCTCATTACCTCAACAAAAAGCAGATAAGATCTTGGAAATAAGATGTCACTAACACATCCTGCGGCCTTAATCCAATGTTGGATTGTCGCGCCTGTTATTTTTATAACGCCCTCGGAGTGAGGTTGGTGGGTGCAGCGGGGCATCGGAACAAGTGGTCCACATCATGGGGCGCACCACCGCAGCTCCGACAAATGTTCTGAATGTCCGGGTCTATTCGAGATAAGTATGAATTGAGGCGCGAGCAAAAACCCGACCTAAGCTGGGCTAGTGTCGCTCTTGTGGCTCTCGGGAGCCTAGTCTCCTCAGGTGATATAGGTGGTGGGGCGCTGAGAGGACTCTATTCATACTTAATTTCCCTATTGACCGATTCACAACGGTTGTGTGAATATCTGCGATGGCCGCATGGTATGCTGTGTCATCAAATATATCGGGAGGTACCCGTTTGTATCCCTGGACGTCTCTCTCGAGATCTCTGATTCCACTCCTGACAATTCGTGGAGGGGGAGTATTGTCCATGAGATGATGGTTTGGGTGATTCTCTCGATAGCAACCGACCAGATATTGTAAAGACAGGAGAAGATTGTGATCACGTATTGGCAACATGCTGGTTTCTTGATGAAGATGATCCTGGGACGACATTAGGTGACAACCTGTAGCGATACGTAGAGCAGCGTTTTGGATTGCCTCCCAGCTAGATAGTTGGCAATCCATCTAACCTCTTGTGCAGGAACATGCATATTAAGGAGGTCTGCCAACAGCGCAGAGTGGATAACCGTATCGAAGGCTTTCGACAGGTCAAGCGCCACTAGGACAGTTCTGTCACAGGGCAGTTTCTGGTTGAGGCCATTATGGATGTGATGGGTGATCAGATCCAAAGCTGTTGTAGTACTATGCATTTTCCTGATGCCATGCTGGTGAGAAGCTAGCTCAGCATGTGGTACAAGGGTGGGGTGGATGAGCGTCGGGTGATAAAATCGTGATTCAAGCGTGGATATCGACAAGTTGAAAGCCATCGTGAGGTATTCGATGGCCGGAAGATCTAGGTGTTTCAGCATGGCCATTGAAATGCCATTTGGTCCAATGGCCTTAGAGTTTTTAGCGTTCTTGATCGCTGCTGAAACTTGGTCCGCTGTATAGGTGGGAATAATGTCTACCGTTCGGTTGCGTATCCTTCTTTTTATTTTGCAGTTGAGCGACTTGGTCTTGGGATGTTCAATAAATTGTTTATTGAACAAGCTCGCATAAAGTTTAGGATCTGCGGTGGTTTTCTTGCCGAATCTGATGGCTACACTACCTTTGTCTTTGGTTGGATGTGACAGGGCGCGGACTGTAGCCCAAAGCTTGCTGACACCTTTAGAGAGGTCGCAGCTTTCAAGATGCTCGTTCCATTTTTGTTTCTTGTAGGTGTTGACTTGTCGATTTATTTCGGAGTTTAGCTCCTGAATTCTGGGGTCTGCCGGATTTGCGCGTCTTAAGTTGTCCCGTTCGTCGGCTAACCTTGCGGCAGTAGTTGAGAAATCTGGCCGATCTTTAGGGATACGTCCTGCCGGAATGAAGCGAGCTGCCGCTTTGACAATGACGTTCCTTATATTCTTTTCGGCTTCCCTGGTGTTTGTTGGAATAGGTAGCGCGGCGAACTTCGTCGTAGTGAACGTAGTGAAACCCTCCCAATTTGCCTTTTTGTGGTTGATAAACGTACGCCGCGCCGTTCTGACGTCGTCAGTTCAGCTGGTTTATCAATTTTAATAAGTATGGGGAGGTGATCGGATTGGAGGGAGATAGTTGTCTCCCAGTGGGTTTCACTTATCAAACTGGCGCTTACCATAGTTATGTCAGGAGTACTATGGCAGGCACCAGCGACGCGTATAGACGAAGTTCCATTGAGTGCGCAGAAGTCTGATCTGATGGGTCTAATTTGGTCGCGATATCTATACCTCTGGCATCATTACCGAGAAGAGAGTGCCAGAGTTCGTGATGGGCGTTAAAGTCGCCAAGTAGGATCCTATGCTGTCCTGTGAGGAATGGACCAATATCGAACTTACAACGAGATCCACAGCTGGATGCTGGTGGAACATAAATGTTTATAAGTTCGATATTGCCGGGTTTAACGGCAATAGCTTGCATTTCCGCCGTGCCGTCGTTGAAACGAAGATCTAATACACTGTATTGCACGGTTCTATATATTAGGAATACAAGCCCTCCTCCTGGGTTAGGACCCTGCCTGCCTGACTCTATCGCGCCTAAAAAGTATGTAATCGCCGCGGATATTAAATTCGGGAGTTGAAGGTTGGAGCTTTGTCTCCTGAAATGCCGCTATCAGAATTCTGCGTGTACTCATGAAACGGACGATCTCGCTGATCTTCTTGCGGATGCCATTGCAGTTAAACTGCAATATGGTGAGTGGGGTGTACACTGCTGCAGGGGGTGCAGGTGTTAAACTTGAGCGAGTATGCCTTGTTGTATTGTTGACTACGGGTGGCGGTGGTGGAGAATTGGCTCGGGAGCTAGGGCCAGGAATGGCCGGAGATAGTGGTAAACCATTAGCTTGTGAACTAGGGCCTGGGGTGGCTGGGGGTCGACCCGTATTCAGACACCCAGGAGCAACAAAAGACAACTTGTTTTACTCACTCATTTTCTTTTAAGCCGGAGCAATAAAAGTGACACCATTCTCTACAACAGGTACATCTCAAAGACCTGGCATTGCCGAAGATACGTTGGTTGCATACACAACAGATGTAAATTTCAGGACCTGGATTAGTTTCGATGCCGGCGCGGATTAATAGAATTGAGAGCAACCGCGCTGAGATGAAATGCTCTCAATTTATCAAAAAAACACATAGAACATTTCCACACACATACACAACCCTCCTGCATTGAACCTTCACAGCCCTTGCCATGGAGGGGTTTTGTGGCAACTCTTGGCCGTTTCTCGTTGAAAAACGGGTGTGGTCCGCCCGAAGAGACTTGAAACTCCCGTATGGCAGCGAGGCTGCCATCGGAAATGGTCGCCAGTACGACCACTCTGTACATGGTTGTATGTTGCTGTTGTGCTTCCAAAATCATCGCCAAATTTTTGTGGTTTGCGACGAGCTCTCATCGGCGAGACTAATGCGGTGTTGTGATTGTTCATTATTATACCTATATCAAATCATGCTCCACGTATTCTTCGCTCTGTCTAAATCATGTCTATGGATTTGGGCCTATTGATTGGAACATATACTGGCATCGCCATCTACGTGCGGAACCGCAGCAGTAGTACAACTAACTGTTGGGAATACAGATGTAGGTGTGGCTGTTGGTGATACTTCGCAATCAGGGACGTCATACTTCACGATAAATTACAAACAATCTCGACCGACTCTTTTAGCTGAAATGAAAATTCTAAAACGAATGCACTTTAGAAAACCCAAGAAGACAAGCGACGCATTGCAACCCAAAAACCGTTTTCGTAACCGACTCTTGCTTTTGGATAAAGCGTGTTATTCCGATCAAAATCATTCGAATACTCTCTTATTTCACCAAAACAAAAAGGAAACCTACTCAACACGTCCTAAATTTTCATTCAATCTAATGCGTATCAACAATATTGTCAAAATCTCTTCAATTTTGTTACTTTTTCAGTGGTCACATGATTTTATTAGTATCTCTCATAAAATACTTTTCTTGTTTTTTTTTTCTAAGTCTTATAAAGTTAAAGCTGTAAAAAAACGCAAGAGAATATAATAATACATAGTTTATGTATTCGTACAAGCTAAATAAGCGACGTGTGTTTGCTGCTGATCTCTGAAATTAAAAAGAGCGAAATCTTTTTACTATTTTTCTTTTTTGTCTCTATATAATCAACTTGTACATTTTCTTTTCATTTGTTGTGTGAATAAGTAATTATGAATGATTATTATATGAAATGATGTACGCCGTGTATTTTAAACAGAATTCCTAATTTATTATGTTATGATTACGCACTTTATTAAATTTTGCTTTTTATGTATTTTAAATTTTCATGATTCTTCATTGTTTTGCAAAAATGCTTTCTATCAGACATTAAGAGAATGATGTTCTATTTTAAACACTACTGGAGGTTAGAGATAGAAAAAAGGAAACAAATCCGTTCGGAAAGTAAATGAGAAAACGAATCTTTATTTTACTCCACTATTCATGTTTTGTTTTTTAAAGTTTTTCTATGTAGTATATAAATGCATCGCGATGGCAAACGTACACTACTAAACTGCGACATTCAAAACTCGGATTTAATTTATTTATGTGTAAATTTCACATAGGGTTTCGAATAAAGTTTTTATTATCATTGAACCTGACACACGCTACGAACAGATTGTATTTGGTTGTTGCTTTGTTGCCATCACCCTCAATCTCATCATACATACATTAATAAATATGTAGTATTTGCTTGATGTTATTTCTTTTTGTTTCTGTATGATATAGCTAGAGCTATGTAGTATTTTCTATGAATTCTTATTTACCGATAAACTTCTATGTATATATATACTCGTCTTTCATCATCGTATATAAAATTTACATGAAACAAAAAAAAAACAATAAAACACATTGACGTCGAATAAAAATAAATTGATGAAAATCCAGTGTTTATTATTGGTCCAAAAACAAATACATGGAGTCTCCAAAAGAAAAAAAAATAAATAAGTGAAATAGAAAATTAACATGAAATGCAGATTTTTCTTTTTGTTGTTTTCTGTCTTATATTTGCCGTTCGATTAAAAAAAATCAGACCTAACGTGTTTTTAAATTTGTTGTAAGAGTTAACACTTAAACAAAATAAAACTGGACGAATATATAGGCGAATCTACTACACGTAAAGGCGCACATATCGCACCCAATACTCGAAATGACCAGAACTTTATTAAATTTTTACTTCACGAAATATTTTAACAGAGTTATCTAGAATCTATACTGTGTGTGTGTGTAGTTCTAAGAAAAAAAGAAAAATTGAATGTATGCTTCGACATTTGATTAAGACGGAATATAGGAAGAAAGGAAAAAAACAGAATGCAAGAAAATTAAGACTCTAATAAAGTAACTGGTGTCCGCTAGAATAGCGGAGAACAAAAGCATAAACGTTTTAAATAAGTATAAAAATTCATGTCTTGTGTAGTCGTTGATACTATGTGTAACTTGTGTTGATCTCTTCTTAACCTTTTATTCTTCCTTTTTTTCCTTCTTTCTGTTTCAAGTTTCTTTTTATAATGTAAAGACAAAACAATACACTTATAATTTATATTATCTTAATATGTACGTTTGTTTTTTTTCTTCATTTCACACATACACTCATTTCTTAAATTACGATACATCTTGGTCTTCAACGTCCTGAACTTCTGGTTTTGCCTCACCCTCGCCTAAAACAGAATAGTCGAAATAACATAGTTTTATAATGAGTCAAGATACAAAGCCATTCAAAGTATTCTTACCGTCAGCTTGCATATCAGACGTCCACAGTGTCAGATTGTCCCTCAACAGTTGCATAATGAGTGTCGAATCTTTATAACTTTCTTCGCTAAGTGTATCCAGCTCAGCGATTGCATCATCGAATGCAGCTTTCGCTAATCGACAGGCACGATCAGGAGAGTTCAAAATTTCATAATAGAATACCTGTAAAAAGACAGACCAAGTTTATTATTATTATTGCACGGCGAATTGAAAATTTTATCAATACAATCCGACAATCACTTACGGAGAAGTTCAGTGCTAATCCCAACCGAATTGGATGTGTTGGCGGAAGATCAGTCATTGCAATGTCGCTAGCAGCCTTGTATGCAACTAAAGAGTTTTCGGCAGCATCCTTACGATCCGCACCCATTGCAAATTCAGCCAAGTAGCGATGATAATCACCCTTCATCTTATAGTAGAATACTTTGCTTTCGCCAGTTGTGGCGCATGGAATGAGATGTTTTTCCAATACCATTAAAATATCGGAGCAAATATCGCGAAGTTCCTTCTCGACGAGACCTCGATAGTTCTTGATCATTTCCAATTTTTCTTCGGCGCCCTGTTGTATGGAACGAAAAAGAATTAACATGAAATTTTTGTTTTATTTTTGCGAGAAAAGAGCTTCATTACCTTATTCTCCTCCTTTTGTTCAATTGAAGTGATTATTCTCCAGGAAGCACGTCGTGCTCCAATCACATTTTTGTAGGCTACCGACAGGAGATTCCTCTCTTCAACTGTGAGTTCGACATCCATTGATGCGACCTTCTTCATAGCCTCCACCATTTCTGTAAAGAAATAATAAATCATAAAGCATTAGGAATATGATATATTACAGATTTTTTTTTTTGTATTGTTTTCTATAAGTATTCTTGGTATTTTGTTGTTCTTGTGCCTCCCGGGAGCCTCGGTGAGCACTGAGAGACTATAGTGTGAATATCTGCAAAGTTATGGCTTCCACAAAAGTGGTGTCTGAAAAATTAATTTTCTCGTGGTCGGCAAAGTAGACCTCCAAGATGACGATGGCCTTTTTTCATTCGATTCAAATTTCTGTCTACTGACTTGTTCAAGTTTTGAAACCAAAAGAAGTCGCACGGGGCCACCAAATCTGGCCCGAAAAAAAACGTTGTTGTTGTAGCGATTCAAGTTTTTTTTTTCTCTTGAATCAAAGGGGGTGGGGTGGTCTTGGCAGCTCTTGACCGTTTTAACAACGGGTAGCTCCGGGACGATTTACATCGAAGAACCGTCACATTGAGTTTTAACAACTACCTCCACGTGCCTCCAAGCGTCTGTTTATGCTACATTATTCCAGAAAGTCTCAAGATTACTAATATGTAAGGAGTCATAACCCCATAGAACCCCAGGCTACTTTTATAACCCATTGTGTTATGTCATTTTGGCTGTTTTGGACACGATTTTTGAATATCTACTATAAAATATGTTGGGTCCTTTGAACCGGAGATAACCGTAGTTCTCATCCTATTGAACTAGTTTTTGGTGGAGAGTATAAAGGGACTCTGTCTTGACGTTCAGCCAAAATGTACCACCTCCCTTCCCCCTGGAGAGGAGCTATGGACGTTTTGACTTGAACAAGTTCTAGTAGGCGAATCAGGCGTGTCCTTGGTCGGAGCAACTCAATTTTTGGCAAACATCAACTTCATTTTATTAAGAATATTTCCCCAAATTATGCTGGCTCCACTAGCATTTCTTCTAGAGTTACAGTAAAAAATGTAAATGTCAAAAAATGAGAATATCCAATTTTATTTTTTTGGTCTAGAGTATAATTAATCAGAATAAGTCAATTGTATTATACGTCATTGCAAAGGTAATTTTGAGTAGTTTCATGTGTCCTCGAACCATTTTGCTGTAACTTTTATAGTTTTTCAAATAATTGGGAAAAACTGAAAAATGATCCCCTCTCCCCCCTTAAAATCGAAATACAGTAGCCGCTCGGAAATTAAAATGCGCGGAAATTAGAATAGCTTGGAAATTAGAACAAATGAATTAAATACATACGCCGCTCTAAAATTAGAACAAACTGTTCTAATTTTCAAGCGTCAGAAGTTGGTCTTGACAATTCTTATGTTTTATTCCCTTTTTGAACAATTAAATACATTCCGTTACACTATTGTTGTGTAGGTACATAATGTTATCGGAAATATGCTACCGGAAAGGCAACTTTTGGGAAAAATTAATTAGTACATATTAAGTACAGTCAGGGGCGTACGCAAAAATATATTTCGGGAGGGGTTTTCGTTTCGAATTTTTAATTTATAGTTCTGATTAGAGACATAATTTTTACCCAAGAAAAAAAGAAACCATTGGGATTCAGTAGCTTATGTCTGTATTTTTAAATTACACAATCTAGTCAGCTCTAGCTTAACGAAAAGTCCTGAAATCGCTAACCTCCTGCGGCAGCTGATTCTCCGTTTGAAATATTCCATGTCTTAATCTGCCAAATTTTCCAAAACAGCCTCGACAGCAGAAGGAATTTTTCAGCCGCTTTTGTAACATCACTGTATTGTGAATTAATTTCGGTTTGAACCCCTAAAACCCCTATGTAGTAGTATCGCCACTGAGTACAGTTCAAGTGAAGTGCTGGTGTTTATTCTGTGTCTATAAAAGTGCTCATATATGTAAAATGTTATCCCTACAAAAAAGAAAGAAGACAACGCTTACTTTAGCAACAAAAGCCCAGATTATTGAAAAACTTAAAAAAGTAATATCGAATAGGAGGCTTTCCCGTGACTATGGAGTGGCACCATAACTCATTTCGTATTTAATAAAAAATGAAAATCAAATTATGAGTAAAATAAAAAAAATCCTATTTGCCATTAAGGAAAAAAACATTGCATAAGGAGCTTTTCACACTTACGGCCAGATTACGTAATCTGTGCAAATTACTCAATTTGAGCTGTCGAATTCCATACATTTTTAAACTCACCACACTGCAGATTACGTAATCTGGCCAAATAAAGTAAAAGTGTGAAAACTTCCTTATGGAGAATTTCCGCAATTGGAGCAAAAACTATTCGAGTGATTTATGAAACAAAGAAAAAGGAAGTGCTCCATTGATGGGAATGTTCTAAAAGAAAAACGCCCTTCAAATCCTTGAGAAGCAATATCCTGGGACGGCATTTAACGCCAGCGACGCTTGGTTGCAAAACTGCACATGACGATTTGGGTTGCGCAGACTTAAAATTTGTGGAGAGAAGTTGTCTAACGATGTGACTGTAGTATCGCCACTTAAAGCACAATTGCAAGCGAAAATTGCGGAAATGGGCATTACACTCGATCAAGTGTACCATGCGGATGAATCTGCATTATTTTTCAAACTCCTTCCCGATTAAACTTTAGTCGCCAGCGACGAACGCTGTGCTTCTTGGCTTAAGACATCAAAGGAACGAGTGACAATTTTATTGTGTTCCAATGCAACTGGAGTACCATAAGATTAAGCCGCTATAGTTATCGGGAAGTCGCGAAATCCTCGATCGTTCAAAGGGTTTAATAATCCGCTAGAGTATGCCTCATCCCGTAATTCTTGGATGACGACGACTGTTTTCATAAGGTTCCACGAGAGTTTCGTACCCCAAGTAAGCGGTAGCTTCAAATTCAAGGCAACATTTATGTTAAATTTGAATGCTAAATTTCAAGGTGACTGAATTCCTAGAAGAAAACAATCTTTCAAACAAGGCATTGCTACCCTTGGATAACACCACTTGCCATCCACAGCTTACTAGCCGCGACGGGAATATAGTCATTATGCTCTTTTTCCCGAACGTAACTCCAATTCTACAGCCCATGGATCAGAATCCTATAAAGCATACGAAGATGTCCTACAGAAAAGCTTAACTTTCTATGATTATTGCCGAAGATAATTGTGAGGTGTGTATTGGCTTTCTTTAATAAACAAGAATCATGTTTACTTTTTTTTTAAACAATGAAGGTAGCCAGCGCATGAAAAAAAGGTACCAATACGAGAAGCAATTCTGTTTTTGAAATCAGCTTGGGACTCCGTTCCTCAGACAGTATTGCGGCCCAGTTGGAACAAGCTTTTGTCTAATCAATATTCCATTGGTAGGATAAATTAATGACGAAAGCGATTTTGGAGAGGAGGACGATATTCCCCTCGCTAACATAAGGTTTCGGCAGGACACAATAGAGCTATTTCAACGTCTAGGACAGGTTTAAATGATGGCAAATAAATAACACAAAAGACAACATCAAGGCTATTTATTTATGTAGGAAGTAACGCCAACTGAATTGGAGGAGTGGAATGAGGACATAATTATTGATAAAAACTCGAATTTATCTAGTTGCTGCGACTCTGACGACGAGGAATTGATCGGAGATGCTCGGGTCTCCCATGCAGAGGCAATCAACTGTTCAAATCGATTACTTAAATTTACTTTAAATTTATCGGCGAATATTGGCAAAAGGCAAATGAAAATAAGTGAATTTTTCACCAAATAAATGTTGATACACATTACATTTACACCCTATTAACTAACTGTTATTAAACGAATTTATATAAAACCTTCAGAATGTGTTTACATTAACTCATGGACAACTTTTTTGACACTATTTGAAAACGCTCGGAAATTAGAAAATCTTGGAAATTAGAATTGGCCAAAACTTTTTTTTTCTAATTTTCGAGCGTCTACTGTATTATTTAAATTTAATGATTTCCGCGTCCGTCGTGAGTTAAGCCGTAATCATGGATTCAGTGATACGTCGAGCAGCAAAATTGATATTTATATTACTGGAGGGACCGAAATCCTTAATTTTTTCTATCAAAAACCATTCAAAGACTATAGCTCGCTGATGCGGTTTATATCAGCCATATCAAGTGATTTTTTATTTGTTTCTCGACCTAGAACATGCTCAGCGGTGCTCATCAAATGGATTTAGTAGCAGCGAATTAATCGACAAAAATACAATTTTTGCCATTTTGCAACGCTTGGCAACAACCGCACGAAAACAATAATTCATCATCATTTATCATTAATACTAACTTTACAGTATGTTATACGGGAAACTGTCCAACCTTCGTTTACCCGAGCTCGCAAAATTACGCAGGCTGGGAGGAGGTATTGGATATTACACTTTTTTCGGATAATGAAAGATTTAAGGTGGAACAATGGAGGGTGTCTGACCTTAATTCTTTTTCAGATCATAACTGGATACTTTTTAATATAAATGTTTCCATGGAGACTCCAAAGCCTTACAGGAACCCAAGGACCACAAACTGGAAAAAGTTTCGACAGATTTTCAAAAACAAACTTCCAAGTCCCCCAAATCACTCGATAAGCTCCGTGGAGGAGCTGGACAAGGGAGTTGAAGCATTAGAGAAAGCTATGGAAATAGCTTTTAAAAATTCATGTCCAGTGAAGCGGAGTAGGAAAACCCTTCCGCCATGGTGGAACGATGACCTATCCAAGCTTAGGAAGCTTACTCGGGACATTCTCAATATCTGCAACAAACACAAATTTTGGCAGCCATATAAAGACTGTCTGAAAATATACAAAAAAGCCATCAGAACAGCAAAAATCCCAGCCTGGATCGAGTTCTGTCAATCCTTGGATCATATCAAGGATTCGGCGAGAATTGGAAAAATTTTGTCAAAAACACATTCATGCCCGTCCCTGATAAAAAGGGACGATGGCTTCTGGACCGAATCTACTGGAGAATCTCTTGAGATTCTCTTGAATACGCATTTTCCTGGGTGCGAAAGTACTTCCACACACAAACCGACACTGCATATGGCAGACAACCAACGGAGCGATTTTGTAGTCTCCATCATTACGGAGGAGAAGATTGCCTGGGCAATTAATAGCTTCTCTCCATATAAATCTCCCGGACCAGAAGGCATACTGCCCATTATGCTGCAGAAAATGCAGGATCTTGTAGTTCCGATGCTGTTGCCACTCTTCAGGAGTCTTCTGACCTTCATTTACGTCCCCCAATCATGGCGACGCGTGCGAGTCGTATTCATACCAAAGGTAGGCAAACGTGGACACGAGGTCGCGAAGGATTTCAGGCCTATTAGCTTATCCTCCATCGTATTGAAAACACTGGAGCGTATTATTGATCTCTACATTCGACAGAGTATGGGAAGCTCAGCACTCTCTAGGTCGCAGCATGCATACGTAAGGGGTAGATCCACAGACGGCTCTCCACGAAGTAGTGCGCAGCATCGAGTACAGTCTGCAATACAAACTGTACACGTTAGCCGCTTTCCTCGACATAGAGGGGGCTTTCAGCAATGTCCGCATAGAATCTATTCACGAAGCCCTTGTGGATTCGGGAGTGGAGGTGGGACTCAGCAAATGGATACACAACCATTTGTAATTCACGCGGACTTAGGAAACAGCCAGATGACAAAATTCGTCTACAGAGGGACACCTCAAGGTGGTGTCATCTCTCCGCTACTGTGGCTAGTAGTGATCAATAAAATCTTAACTAAACTCGACGAGGAAGGTATAAAAGTAGTGGCGTATGCGGATGATGTAGCGATCATAGTAACAGGAATGTGTCTCTCCGTGATCAGTCAGATCATGGGAAGAGCGCTCGGGTTAGTCAGCAAGTGGGCTACAAGCTGTGGCCTTGGTGTAAACCCAAGCAAGACAAAGCTGATGCTGTTCACTACAAAAACCAAGAAACCATCTTTTTCCCTTCCAAAACTTAACGGACAGCAACTCACACTATCGACTAGTTCGAAGTATTTGGGAGTCATTTTAGACCCGAAGCTCGGCTGGAAGTTGAATATTGAAGAGCGTGTTAAGAAAGCCTGCGTAGTTTTCTACGCCTGTAGGACAGCCCTCAATAAAAGGTGGGGCGTTAAACCAAATGTAGTACTCTGGCTTTATACAGCAGTGGTACGTCCCATGCTGACGTATGGAGCACTTGTGTGGTGGCCAGCGCTTAGCAGAGAGTACAATATAACGAAACTGGGTAGGGTGCAAAGAACGGCATGTCTTGGCATCACAGGGGGTATGCGAACATGCCCGAGGGATGCGTTGAATGTAATCCTGCATCTTCTACCAATCAACCTTTTTACTAATAAACTGGCGGCATGTAGCGCGGTAAGGCTTAAAGAGTCCGGTGGCTGGACCTCCAAGCCATATTGCCACGCTGATATCCTCAACCAGCTGCCACTAGATGAGATCAAGGCTACAACAGACTTTGCAGTGACTACACTGAGTCTTGGGAAAAACTTTGCTGTCAAAACTCTGACTAGGTGCGAATGGGGTACGGGTGAGGGAGTAGGGGATTACGAAATCTCTATTTTCACAGATGGAAATGAGCTGCGGTGTAGGTTCAGGAGTCTTCTGCGATACACTTAACATCTCTGAATCCTACCGTCTTCCTGATCATGCTAGTATTTTCCAGGCGGAATTGTTTGCAATCATGAAGGCCTGCCTCGCACTCGGAAATATTCAAGACAGCCAAAACATACCCATCTGCTCAGATAGTCAGGCGGCTTAAGGCACTTAACTCTGCGAAGATATCCTCTAAGCTTGTCAAATGCTGTGAGGAGACGCTAAACAATCTTGGTAGAAAGCACTCAATCACACTAATTTGCGTGCCTGGACATACGAATATAGATGGCAATGAGCTGGCAGATGAGTTGGCCAGAAAATGGGCCTCCATGGACACCTCCTATGAGGAGCGCGTACACGTTCCGATGTCAACTGTCAAGGGACAGATTTCCTTGCATTATCTTACGATTGCAGGCGGTTACTGGCGAAACATAAGAACTTGTGCCATATCACGGAAGTTATGGCCATCATATGACTGGAAAAGGACGTCCGAGATTCTAACAAGACCGCGGAAGGATATCGACAGACTTACATCAGTTATAACGGGCCATTGGCCAATAGGGGACCATGCGGCCAGATTGGGTATACCTCACAACTCGCATTGTCGTAGTTGCGATAACGCAAATGAGAGAGAAACTCTAACTCACTTTCTCTGCAAATGCCCAGGTCTCGCTAGATCCCGCTATCGAACGCTCGGTCGTGCGTTTTTTGATAGTCTAGAGGATGCGTCGGAGGCGAAAATAGGGGAGCTGCTTCAGTTCCTCAATTGTACTGCGTGGCTCTAGACGCCTCTCCACTCATGACATTTAACCTTCTGTAACCTCCTTCTTTATTAGTTTAACGGAATATGTGGTTTCAAAACGGCGCCTTCTGCGCTAATTGGGCTTCTGCTTGACCTAAGCCACCACTTTTACCTACCTACCTACGATTTTTTAATTTGTTTCTCGACCTAAAACATGGTCAGCGGTACTCATCAAATGGATTTAGTAGCAGCGTATTAATCGACAAAAATACAATTTTTGCCATTTTGCAACGCTTGGCAACAACCGCACGAAAACAATAATTCATTAAGGACGCCACAAACCTGACGATTTATCGGCCCACAATCGGATCTTCCGCCCGTACAGCACATACATTAGGCAATTTATCGGGCAATCTGAAATATACAGTCTCACGGTCCACAAGACACAACACAAAATGCGAAAATTATTCTATTTTTGGCGATGGAAGATGGACATCCATTGCTACTTTAATGAAGAATGGCCGCCACAACCACAGCATGAAGGTTTATATCAAAAAATCAGCAACTGAAAACACATGATTGTCAATGACAGCTTGTACGGAAAATTGCATTGGTCCGATGGTCCCATACACCTTCCGATTTATCTCGCGATAAAAAAATCTGGCCGATCGATCGGAGGGTCTGTGGCGCCTCTTAATGGCATAATTATTATTTAATGTTTTTGAACCATTTTTGGATACACCATGGCATGGTTCCTGTTCCAATTTGGCTACATCCTTACGACAATTTTATTGATAACGATTCTACACATCTATCTGGAGCAGCTCCTTCAATTAACCATGGAGTGGGCTGATTTTCAATAAAAAAATCTTAGATCATGTATATGTCTAGGTTATTGCTTACAAAATAATCCACATTGCATCAGCCGTTATCTTGTCACTCCGGAAGCCCAAAAATCCTTTCAAACCGATTACATACACTACCCCAAATGTCGACTTTCGAACTACAACCATAATGCCCATTCTCAGTTTCCTTACAGAAGTGTCCTTTTTGGTGGTACATATGTACATGATAACCTTTGAAAACCCCGTACACTTCCTAATTTCCTTAAAATAATCACACGTGTTTTACTATTATCACAAAGCTAAAAAAATTGTTTTGGACACTAATAAGAGGAAAAAAAAATTGTTGCCGTGGGGACTCGAACACATTGCACTACGCACCAAACCTGGCGGATACCCAACCAGGCTACATCGACTACAGATTGGCCCGATAAATCTAGCAACAGATGATGGTTTATGGTCGTTGTTGCCTTTTTGGAAGGTATTGACAACGGTTTGGACCATGGTTCCCCCTGGGAAATTAGATTTTTTTCTTTAAAAAAAAATATTTTAAAACCGATCACATACAGTGCCTCAAATATCACCTTTCGAACGACACCCATAATGCCCATACTCTGTATCCTATGCTAGAAAAATGTCCTTTTTGGTGGTAATATCCTTTAACAAAACTCAAAATCAACTTGTCGTGATTTTACAAGACTCGTCACAACGGATTCTGTATTTTTATATCCATATCCTTATACATAGCGTCCATAAGGCATTCCCACAGAAAAAAGGACATTTTGTGTCCAAGGACATCTTCCTCATAAGAAGTGCTGGCACCAAAATATTAAGCATCACACCATTCAACTTTCTTCCGAGTTTCGTCGACATCGGTCCACGGGGAGAGCCAGGAGAACCAATTGAAGGATGAATTTTTGTTCGCTTCAATGGCGAATTTACCGCTATTCCCCCAACTTATCGAAATCATGATTGTCGATTCTGAGTCAGAGCGACCAAAGGATAATGTATACCAAATTTTGTGAAGATCCAACTACGGGATGGTCGACATTAAGCGTTAAACGTTTTCGTAACAGTTTTTCGTGACGCTTTTTCACGGAACGACACCCAGTATTTCACAGGTAGCCTCCGCAAAGACATATACATGTCAAAAAATGTTTTTCTATCTGATATTTTATCACCATGTTTCGTACTTCACATGAGAAACTGTAATATCGCCAGTTTCCAAAGCTGTTCTAGATTACATAATTGAAAAATTTAAATTCGGGAGTTGTTCCTACACAAGTAGACGGATAAATTGACCCATTAACAAAAAAAAGTAACTTACACTTGGAACTATGTATCCCTATTGGAAAGCCTAGTCATATACAATTCCACGACATACTTCTCGGACCAACCATTATTGGAATTCCATCCATTATACAATTCCAAAAATACCTACAGCGGCGACACGAAACATCTGTTTCGGAAAGACATAAAATATCGAGCGCTTGTTGCACGATTAAATTAATCGCAAATTTTCCACAAAATGTGTGTGAAACGAAAAAACAACGCAGCGGTGAACTTGTGCCAAATGCCCATTCTCTCTCACCCCTGCTATACTAACAGCTTCTCACCTTTTCCCCATTTCGCGCGTGTTGTCACACGGCCGATAAGCCGTTTGGCAAACACCAAAAGATTAAACTCGATTCCTTGCTATCCGCACACCGGATCGTACCATATCAAAATGCAAACATGAATACACGCATAACGCTTTTTCGTAGCTACGAAAAAAGTAAGCAGGATTTGCACGTCAACCATTTCCCTTATCAGCAGGGTTATAATCTTGTAAGATAATGCTGCCTCACGGTTGTTCTGACGCCGCCCGCACCGCTGAATGTTTCGGACCTAAACATATGTAAATTCAGATAGTGCACGCGATTAAATGAAATGTATGTATGCCTTACCTAGCGACACAAGGCAAGCAACGAATGTGCAGGGGCGTGTGGTGTGGAGGAATCTCCAATTGACGTTGCTCTTACGTCAATAGAATAGTAAGAAGTATTCTTTTCCAAAGGAGACGTGTGTGCAAGAAACGCGACTCTTCCTCCTCCCCTGTGCTCGTCCAGCAATTATTCTCAATTGCAGCGGTCGAGTGTGTCGCGTTTCTTTCAGTGCAAATTCCATTAAGTGGCACATTCATTTCAATATATTACTTAGCGCCCAATTTAATTCTTCCTATTCTACGCTCATATACAAATTTGTGTTGCGTAACGATGGAAACGAGACGACAACGACAATCGAACCATTCGGCGGGCGGATGGCTGAGTTGCGATGCTTCGCTAGCCGACAGAAGCATCAGATTCAGAACATAGACCACACACACACACACATTCTCCACTGCCCCTCGGGGGATTCGCATTGTACAAAAGCAACAAGATAAGACAGGCGGAAAGGAGCGAATCTTGTTCTTGTTCCGAGCACGCTTATGGCTCTTGAATGTGGAAGTTATCGGTCGTCGTGTAGTCCCTGCCTGCTGCTAGCAAAGCAACACCTCCATAACACATGGCGAAATGGAAAACGTGTATCTTCAGTTTTTGCTAGGATTGAAATATTTCTGAAGCTGCGAGTTTACATCATTTGAAATAAAATTATGTGAACTCTCCTGAAGGAAAAGTTTTTCTTATAATGATGGCCCGCCGCTCTCCCCCTTTTCGAGACGTATAACGACACCGGCCAAGTCGGCAATTTCCAACGGCCTTGGTTGTGTGCTGATTTGCTGGCTGGTTTGCGCGCACTTTGCGCGAAACTACAATCGCCGCAGAATGAATTCTGCTGCTCCTCCTCAATATTCTCTGCCAGCAACGAAAGCAATAATTCCTCTCCATGACCGAAGAATATTCATAACTGCAAGAGTACTAGTCGTCGCACACTCCTACGCCAATTTCCACGGATTGTTATGAAGTCATTGGGACATTTCTGTAAATTCGATTAGACAAGACAGATTGAATCAACGGTTGAATATCGCAATAGCGGTCAACTACCAGTACTCTAATCCCCACAACTGGAGCCAAGCCAAGTGGAATGGAAAATTCGCTGTTGGATTGGACGAAATCCGTCAGCAGCAACAGCAAGCAAGTGTGACTAACCTCGACAGAGACTTGATCTTGGCCAGGCTGCCGCCGGGCCGGGTACAAGAGTATGATAGGGGAGACGCGCAACATATGCCGTGAAAAACGAGGCGCGGTGTGCGCAAATATCAGGCTACTCCTCGCCATTCCGCCCCATAACCGTCATTCTACACATATGTGTGATAACTACTATGAGAAAACGTTAACCATTGTAGAGACTATTCGCTCCAACAATCACACCGAAAAGTGAGTAAATTTGTTGACGATGAATGTGGAGAGCGGGGACCGGGGGAACAAGCACTCGTTCTTCAGATTGCTGCTGCGCGGTTTTGTCGCGCGAGTTCCGCTGATGACGACGTTCCACGAAGCACAACACACTGGACGAAAGAGCAATACATCCACATGTTATGCCAAACATTTACGAGCATCCTTCATTCATTTTTCAGAGCAAGATCCGACAAGGGACATCCCTATGTAAATTTATCTTTTCTCGGCACATTGACTTCATGAAATGCATCTGAAAGGTGTGTGACCTTCTGCACCCACTACCAACAATAGTGGCACATTCCATGCATGTGTGTATCTATAATTAGAAGGCGACATAAAATTAACCCCAAATTCTCCCATCAATTGAGCCCAATCAACTTCGGTGTACGATTCCCGAACCAGAGAGAGTGAGGAGAATTCCGTTCCATAAGACGGCACACATGTGCGTCACGCACTTTCAATGGCCGCCTGCTTGCCACTCATTTTTTATCCTTGGCGCGAGGCAAACAAACGAAACCGGAGTCATACAAGCGTCGTCGAGTGTACGTCATCCGACCAACACCACTACACACTCGTACGCGCGCCATATAAGCGTCGTAGTATGGGTGAATGCGCGCGGCGACTCTTCAAGCCATCGCGAATTTATGGAACATCCCCGAGCTAGAGCAACCCGTCCGTCTGCCCCGCACCTCAACCCCCTCGACCAAAAGACTCCCATCTTCCTTCCTTTCCACATCCAACACCTTTATTGATCCATTCATTGATTTCTTCAGCCAGACGTGTGTCTTCTAAACGGCTTGACAACGACTTTGGGGTTGCAAGTTGTTCTGAGATTTTTTCAGTGGCCACGCCACGAGCCATCCGGCGCCTCTCACCCAACGACCCGCAACAGCAGCAGCCGGCCAAGCCCGTACCGCGTATAGATTCCACGAAAAAATGTTTTTTCATCGAATGACCAACTATGTGGTGGCACCTTCTGTGACTCACACTCCGTTTTCCAATTGCGCGCCCCATGGCCTCTTAACGTGCCCGTACCGGTAGATTGACGTCGTTTGAAATTAAAATGCCAGCACGCCCCAATTGACATTTTTTTTCAGACTGCCCGGGCCCCAACTGAATGCCGGCGATTCGGGCGCATACAATATTCCAGAACTTTCTTTTGCACCACGAGTTTCCCCCCGTCAATTCCCATTTTCACTGATCGCCGTCATCTCTGTGACTAATCCCTGGCTGGCCAACAGCGCCCCTCAAATGAAAATGTGCAGAAATGCGATAATCCTTAATTTCGCATTTGCAATTCAGCCAATTCCTCGATTTTTCGGGGCTACGCAAGACGCTATCAATCCAGAAACTAGTTTTCTTCTGTCCTAAATGTACCGGACACACGAATTTTTTAAATGAAAGTACAAGAACTCACCATCGTAGCGCTCGGCTTGTTCAGCCAATTTCGCTTTGTAGACGTTATTTTCACGTTCCGACATTTTATATGATGGTGATTTTATTCCCCGAGATTAACAGAAGGCTTTTAGCAGCTTTTAACACGAGCACACGAACTCCGTTCACAAAGAGAAATCCACGAAACACCTACGGGATAAGAACACCGCCTCGACACACTAATCAATATGGCCGTACCGTGCTTCTCGCTTTTTAAAAATCGAACGAAGAACTGTGAAATTGACCGAACGCTCGTATCGAAATTTGTTCGTTGCGAGACTAGCCCGCCGAATCGATAGTTTCGTTCTTATCGCATTTTCGTTGAGTTGCGGTGCATGCGAGTATCGAAATGATATGTTTGCAGCGGCTCAATGTGGCGGGAAATGGTTCAAATTATTTTTTTGTTTTCTTCATTTATCCCAACTAACAATAGGTGTGTTTTTTTGGTTATCCCGTGCAGGTTTGGGTAACGAAACTTCATATAAAAAAAATGACAGGTGCGTCAGCTGTCATTTTTTTTATATGGAGTTTCGTTACCCAAACCTGCACGGGATAACCAAAAAAACACACCTAATAATGCTTTGCACTTCACCCTGAAGCAATCCTATAGTAACACTAAGTTCAGTTTAACGTGTGACATTACTTAAAGGGGTGTAATCCTTTAAACATTTTACGGAAACCTTCTAACATCCTTATAGAATCGATTCAAGAATATCCAATAATCATTAGGGTCCATCCAGATTGATCGCCAAATGGTTGCACGTGCAACCAACTGGCAGTTGTCATTGCATCCAAACTGATTGTCATTGGGTGTGCGTCTAGTTTTGAAATTCAATATGGCAACTCAACCAACCGCTTTGACAACCACTTGTCAAATTCAAAGTGACAATTTCGCAACTTTTGTTTGTTCTTTTGTGTGAAATGGAATAATTCTTGAATGGCCGTGTAATAATTCAAACGCGCAGAGTCCGATTTTGTTCATTAAATATTATTCCTCCAATTTAACATTCATTGCATCTTCTTTTCACCAGAATGAAGGACCTTGCATGAACCCTAATTGTTGCCGAATTTTCAGAGGACGAAATTATAGCACGAAATTCATTATTGCTTCATTTATATGCGATTTGATTTCCGGAAGATGATATCTAAAGGTCCCTCTAGATTAGCAGCCAAATGGCGACACGTGCAGCCAAATGGCTGTTGTCATTCCATCCAAACGTGTCGCCATTTGGCTATGCGTCCAGTTTTGATATTCAATATGGCAACTCAACGAACTGCTTTGGCAACCGCTTGTCAAATTCAAAGTGACAATTTTCCAACTTTTGTTTGTTCTTTTGTGTGAAAATGAAATAATTCTTGAATGGCCGTGTAATAATACAAACGCGCAGAGTCCGATTTTGATAATTGAATTTAAAAAAAATCACCAAAATGAAATTTTGGTTATGTCATTTTCTGTCTACATTTGGCTGCTAGTGTGGATGCTAAGGAGCAGCCAAATGGCTGCACGCGATGCCAGTTTTTGGACGCGCAGCCATTTGGACCTTAAAGTTTTTGTTTAGTATATTGAGTAACAGGAGAGAGGAAGTCCACTAAATAAATATTGAACTTCCGAAGAAATTCATAATAAAATGAGAAATAGGGAGTCGAATAAACGCTGAGAACATTAAGGCGTTTAAAACAGACTCCTCTGTGAAATGTTAAAGGTCCCTCTAGATTAGCAGCCAAATGGCTGCGCGTCCAAAAACTGGCATCGCATGCAGCCAGAACAAAAGTTGGAAAATTGTCACTTTGAATTTAACAAGCGGTTGCCAAAGCGGTTCGTTGAGTTGCCATATTGAATATCCCAACTGGACGCACAGCCAAATGGCGACATGTTTGGACGGAATGACAGCAGCCATTTGGCTGCTAATCTAGAGGGACCTTAAATCACAATAATTTTTTGGAGTTGTTTTCCTTCGACTTTCCGCGCATTTCGCAATTCCCATTGCATTGATTGATCTAGCATTGGAGGGCAAGCTACGAACAAGGTGGTTTGAATTGTAGCAAGATGAGGGATAGAACCAGGGAACGCATTGCCAGATCTCCCTAATTTGTGTTCGGACATGCTATTATCTGAATTTGGCTAGGTTCAGCCGATGTAACTAGCTCTGACCTTATTTTCTTTAAAAATTCTCGAGATGACGCATTTATGAAAATAAGCCATGAACATTGAAAAGCCTTAAGCAATCCGACTAATTGAAGGTTTTATGAAATTTATAGAAAACAAAACAAATTTATAGAAGGCTTTTAGCAGAACAAATGCAAGTTGGTAACGAAAACGAGGACAATCTTTCGGCCCAACATTTATCAGGGCAGAGTCTTCTAAAAATGTATCGCATGCATCGATTTCTTACATCAAGCTTTAAAATTCTGAAATTAAAAACAAACTCAATAGGCCTTTATTGCTGAACTGTGGTACGTGGTGGTGTGCTTAAGAGTATGATAGTTGAAATAGATTGGATGCGTCAGCATCAGCATCGGCAGAGGCATCGGCATCAGCAGAAAAATTTCAATTTAGAACACACGCATTTGCCTTTGATGACCCACATTGACAGCAGCGGCAGAAGCATCGGCAGAGGCATTTTTCTGCTTCTGCCGCTGCTGTCATTGTGGGTCATCAAAGGCAAATGCGTGTGTTCTAAATTGAAATTTTTCTGCTGATGCCGATGCCTCTGCCGATGCTGATGCTGACGCGGGATATCTATTTCAACCATAATGATAGATCGGAGGTTTGTGTCCCAATGTGATCATGAATTTTTGTTTTGTTTTTAAAAAAAAATTTCTTAAGTTAGCTGGTTTCATTATGTAAATTGTTTTGGAGCAACGACCATGAGTACAAGAGGAAAAACCTCTTTGTATCGATTCTACAACAACCATTCTATACATCCAGATCAGCGATTCCCAAACTGGAGCGCACCCCCCTAGGGGGGCGCGAGGATTCTGACTCGAACTTCTTCCGAAACTCACCAGGAGTAGTCCGTTTTTGCAAAAACTTGAAAATTGCCAACAATTTTATTTTCTTCGATTAAAAAAATCGCTGCTACTAAATGCGTTTGATGATATGGCTGATTGAAATTGAAAAAAACTCGCGATTCTAAAAAGAACCGCACCAGTCAGCTAGTTTTTGTAGGGATGGAATGAATCTTTGGTAAAAATCTTGCGGATTTTGGTCGCTCTGGATGATTTCATTTTTCGAGCTCGACGTATCACTGAAGCCATGATGACGGCCGAACTCACGACGAAATTCAGCATGCGGAGATCACGAAATTTAATTAATATGTACTTCTAAAAATTTCCATTAGTTACCAACTATGGGCTGCACTAGCAACTAAATTTTCAAACAATTTAAAATACGAAAATATATCCTGAACTATAAACGTATAACATTAAAAGCATTCCTTGCCAACGCCAATTTTTGCACACCTATTTTCTTGGGTGGCGCCAGGATCAGTAGACATCAAAAGGAGGCACAAACTGAAAATGTCTGTTAATTTGTAAGAATCTCTTTAATTCTGCCAATGGTTCAGGACAACCTAACAGAGAGGACTGAAATTAGCCAAATTAGCACCTACACATCTGCGTCAATTTGCTGAAGGCAGCATAGCCACAACCATCTACTGTGTATATTGGTTTCCTGAAACGATTCTCTAAAATTGTGTTTACAGTATACGTCCTTATGGCGCCTTATTTAAGCTGGTCCTAGCAAAACTCGCACATCGACGACGCACTCCCAAGTAACAATTCGTATGCTTTAAAGAAGCACTTCACACTGTAGCAATCATATAGTACCACGAAATTCATTTATCGTGTGACAGCGCTTAAAGTAATGTTTTGGTACGATAAAACACCCTTAAAGTATTTTCCGGAAAGCTTTTATCATCATTATGGAATAAATTTAAAGATGGTGGTATAAAACTTCGATAAAACTGTCTCTAAACGTTAACCTAAAAACACACTCCTTTAAATACTCCACTCTTGTGTTTATTGGATGATACACCACACACACGCAATAGTCTCTCTAAGGAGGTTTTCACACTTACGCCAGATTACGTAATCTGCGGAACTTAAGGAAATCAAGCTGTGGTGAATTTAGTGTTCACACTATACTTTACTTAATCTGTTAATTTTGACTTTGACAAACTATATTTATTTTAGGATATGTCAATTACAGAATATCAAATTTTCACGGCGGCGTTATTGGTTTATATCTATTTAATTGTGCACATAATAATATGTTTTTATGAACAAATTAATTTTTATTTATATTAAGGTACGCCAAAAGCAATGTTTTCAGGCAGCCGACGAGGCCGCACTTTTCCATAACAACATTATTTGGACAAAAGACGACGAGGCCCGCCTGACGTGTTGCATGTCAATTCGAATTTTACACGGGATTTTTAAGCGTACTGCAATGGTATACGGAAACAAAAGGGGGCAGATTGAAGCAACTATGAACCAAAAAACCCATACGGACGATTTGGAACCAACAGCCGTCGACCATATTTCCACAAAAGAGCTATGTAATAAATTATGAACTGGGCGAGATTGGCGCTCCGCAATTTTTTACCAAAAAAGGAAGTTCATCTAAATGTTGTTCCAGGGAGACAAGTGTACATCTGAGCCCTGAGGGTGCTGAACAGAAAGATATTACGCGTTTATAAATTTCGAAATCACAATAAAGAACTATTATTTGGACATCTTCCGATAATTCCTTTTATTTTTAAGACAACATATTTGTACATAGTTTGAACTGAAACTAGAGGAAATAGAACTTCAAAGATTATTTTGAAGTGGTAATGTGGTTACAAAAAATTATTCACTTTATTCATTGATAAAGACCGCAAACTCCATGAATGAGAATAGAAATGTTCTGCATAGATAGCAAACGGGCGCTTAATTTTAGACTTTTTCCATGTTCGATGGATCTAGATCTGGAGTATAATAAATAAATTAAAGCAAAATGTACTTATTTCATCATACTTATTTAAGTAATTATACGTACCATCAATGTGCCTGTTTAGACAGTTTCAATTTTCGTTCGTCTTCATCATTTTGACAATTGAAACTTGAGATGCCTGCGCTATTGAAGAAACGCATTCATTCTTGAACGCGATTGCTAATGTTAAATATAAACAACTCATCATCTATTCATGAAAGAATTTATCATTTACCCGTCCTGATCAAAGCCGCGACACATATTTCCCGATAAATAATCAACAGATGTGGATAGAATGAGGCATTGATATCTTCTGTTCACTTGACGCAATCAACGACACGTTCAATATTGAAAGTGGATACGAAGCTTGAAGACGATAGTGAAGACGAAAGCGCACATGTGTGGACATAGCCAATTGGTGTCCTCCTTAATTTGGGCTGAATCAAATTCTCTAAGCTTCTTCAATTTTTTTTTTAGTTTACGGTTTATCTTCAGTTATATGAAACCAAATGCCATTTGCGAATGTTTGACATAAAAAATTTCATTAATATTCACTTTTGGCATTTAAAGCGTCAATTTCGACATTAAAAATGTATTAAAATTCACCTCGACTGAATGGTGAATAAAATAAAGTCGTTCTGTGTACTTGATTTGCAATAGTCAGATTACGTAATCTGTAGCTTAATTAGGGCTCAGATTACGTAATTTGGCGCAGATTACGTAATCAGGCGTAAGTGTGAAAACCTCCTAAGTTAACTACTATCACCGCCATCTTGATAGACAGGCCAGATTATCAGCTGATAAAATTAGCTGTCATGTGGCTAAGGAACCGCATTTATAACAATAGCAATAGCAACAACCACAGGCGCTAAGGTACCAAATTTTCGAAATCGAATTTCGACAGTCCGGCCTGTCTATCTAGATGGCAGTGCTACTATCCCTCCATACGTCGTTTCAAACATGCACCCAATTGAATCGTTTCAGAATATTCGGCAGGACCTGCTAAGGTCACCAGAAGTTTCTTCACATGTAAGTATTTCACGCAGAACTTCATTGATTTTATTCCAGGACTACCGTCAAAGTGCACTCGTCGTTCTCGGCACATTCGCATCATCCGTATTACCAAAACACCTGCACATCTCGACCTTTTCCATTATTGCTGTAGTTTATCTCCGACGATCTCAACGTTGCACCATTTTATAGTTCTAGGTATTCTATTTGGGCCAAGTCCAATTGCATTCTCCGACCGCACCATATATGGAATCCATGGAATTAAATAGAATAAAATGGTTTTTCGTTCCGTCAAATGGGTCCATATCCACTGGCATATTTGGATTGGAATCCAATAAAATCCATGTTAAATCCATGAATTCGCCGTGTATGTGTGGCATTAGAAAATCAAACCTGACGATTTCTCGGCCGATTGATTGGGCAATCGATTGCCCACAATCGATCTGCCGCCCGTATAGCACATACATTAGGCAATTTATCGGGCAACCTGAAATAGACAGTCTCACGCACAAGATACAACACAAAATAGCAAAAATTATACTATTTTTGGCGATGGAAGATGGACATCCATTGCTTGCCAAATCAAAAAATTGAATCCGATGGTCCCATACACATTCCGATTTATCCCGCAATCAAAAAATCTGGCCGATCGATCGGAGGGTCTGTGGCGCCTGTTAGAGAGATTTTGTCTGGAAATCACATAAGCTCCACATGTACATGTATATCGCATTTGACAAATGTATCCACCGGTCAAATTAATCCTATCCTATATGTTCAATATGCTCATAGAAGCGTCAATTAATTTAAATAATACACACTAAATTTCGCAATTAAACATTTTAAACATTTATATTATCGTTGCTTTAAATAACTCTCTCCCTCTCCTGAATGTTATAAACTCGAAGACTCAAAACTCGCCACTTTTCTTTGACACATTTGTCAGAAACAAAGTTCTCGGACATTTTTGACTGAAACATATTCAGCATAGTACGAAATAAGGAACATCCGGCCAGAATCCTACTATCAGGAAAGTCACTAACCGACCATAGAAAAGCGTCTAAATGCGTAATTAACTTTCTATCTCGCCACAGGTTACACAATTATCACAATGGAGTGGAGCAAAGAGAAAACTCTCATGTTGATTCGTGAGTTTCATCAACGTCCGGGCTTGTGGAATATGACGCATGAAAATTACCGAATAAAGCAAGCAAAAAGGAGTCTGCTTGCAGAAATAGCTGTGAAATTCAACAATCAAGTGACCGAAGCCGATATTGAGAAAAAGTTTCATACGCTGCGCACCCAATATCATCGCGAACTGAATCGCATGAATTTGAGACAAGGCACGAACGGCTACAAGTCCAAGTGGTTTGCCTTTGCACATTTGCAATTTTTGAATGAGCCAAGTGCAGGTCGATCGAATAGAGAAAATCGTCGTAAATTTGGTCGCAAAGTTGTGGAGGACACATCCGTGCAACTGCAGGCACCATTGCCAATTGCTGGTTCCGACGATGTTCAAATGGCTACGACTAGCAATGATCCTGCTGCGGCGAATAGCTCCATTCGTAAAGACTTGCAAGTGCTGTTTGAGGAGACTGTCGATTCGGAAGACGAGCAAGACGGTGATGCCGACACCGTGACTACTACAGTAGCCGTGTATAAGCACAGCGGCGATGATGCTGACCTTCATGACAAGGAAACATCACAAAATTGCAGTTATGAAGAAGAGAATTTGATGGAGGGGGAGTCTATTCATCATTTGGCCGTAAAGGGCACGACCGTTGACATCGTGGAAGTGCAAAAATTTGAAATTGAGTCTTCATCTGAAATGCAAATGAACACTCAGCATTGTGCTTCGAATTTAAAACGAAACGTCGATTGTTATTCAGAAATGGCGTATGAGGCTGCACCAGCACCAGTACCGACCACAACTCCAGCACCTCGCCAGCTGCATCCTTTAAATGTTGTGAAAAGAGTTTCCAAAGATGCAGCAACATGTACACGTCAGCGCGATGTAGCTAGAGATCATGAAGAATTCTCTGTGTTTGGAAAGTATGTGGCCGACGAATTGCGTTTTATAACGGATCGACAAATTTTGATAACATGCAAACATAAGATTAACACAGCATTGTTCGAAGCCAGCTTGGCACAAGTGCAGCAGAACCGAGAGAGCTAGACGCAATATAAAAGATGATCGTTTCCAGTTGCAGAGTCGATTCTTCGAGCTGCTAAGGACAATCGCTACTTCCACAACAACAACATCCTTCGAATTGGTGACGCGAGTCATTAGATGAAAAAGAGCTCGTTGTTTAGAGTGTCTCTCGATAGTTCGAACTCCCGAAATATCAGTTTCCCTGCTGATATCCAGAAAGGCGTGTAGCTCAGCGAACGCTTTCTCTATCTCTGAATTACCGAAGTCAATGACTATGTATAACACGCAGCCGCTATATCAAGGCTCCTACGACAGCCGGCTATACGACAAATCGTACCAATCGTATCTTTCAACCTAGAAGGTTGCAACAAATCTCTGCAGTCCGGCCTTTCCTCATTTTCAGCCTCACAGAGACAACACTCTTGTATGGCTGATGGCAAAAGGATTATATAGAAACTTTCGGAAGTTATAAAAAATCTACATCGGACGATCGCAGTTTCTTCTGGAAGGTCTACTGTGAGCTTCAGACTCGATTAATGATAGTAAAGTAAATTAGGGTCCAAATCAGAAAGGATCAAGAACGGAATGGTTTCGGTGACAATACAATAGGAAAGAGTTCGAGAAGTCCACAGTAGAAAGTTGAGATTGAGATTATAGTACTACAAATGGCAATGAAAAATGTATAAGCCACCTGCCTTTCGTATTGAATCTAGATCAGAGTTTTCCCAGAGAAGATATGCAATTGCTCCGGATAAACTTCCCATAGTCCTACAGCTATTATGAGAAGCACTCGATAATATTGGATTTAGTACATAGTTATTTTCTAAACTCTTTGAATTTGTAAAAATAAAAAGTATTTAATTGAAATTCCGCTTAAGGTAAAACGGTACTTTGAGTGGTGAGTCGCAACAAAATTATTCAGATGTTTTGTTTCTGTAAGCGTTTCATTTGAATTATTATTGATCGATTTAAAGTGGATAATCAGAGTTACGCGTCGAGAAGTCATCATTGCAAGTTACAACAAAATAAAATGTCCATTGGCTTACCGCTCGCCTCGATTGCACCTATCGGCTTTCTTGATTTTCCAAGCTCAAAGGCGTGTTAGTACTAGCTGTCGCTCGCAGGTTGAAGTAGCGTTAAAGCGATGTCAGAGTGGTGAGCCCAAATAAATTCACATGGACGACACTGGAAAAAAATACTTGGGTTTCCCCAAGTTCACCGCACTTTGCTTTACTTTCGAATCACCAAGAACTGTAAAAAATATTCCTTAAAGCTAGCTCTTCTGAAGGTGTAGAAAGTCAAACTAGAAGCCTCGACGAACGAAGTGACTTCAGGATTGGAAGTCATTCTTTTGCCCCCGGCTTTCTACGCCTCACAAACTATCCGTGGTCATCATTTGCACACATCCGATAGAATTGCTCGCTTCAGAGCAAAGGACGCTCGTTCAGAATGTGTTGTGGAGATACTCAAGGAAAGCGTAAAGCGAATCTAAATTCGGCGGAATTCGATTCGCCCCAGGCATACTTATCGAGTGCGAGAACGAGGTTTTGGGAGGAGGCATGAAACGCTGGCCGAGAACAGGTAAAGGTCGCTTTGGGCAACGCATTTCCCGAAACAAAATTCGTAGTTGACTCGTCTTCCCGCGCACTAGTGAATACAATGCGGAGACAGCGTTCAGATACCTGTGCAATCAGAACATAGCCATCGAACGCGACTGTCTAAAGGATGACTACGGTAATGTTACAGTGTACGTCTACCGGCAATTCCGTTCTCTGTCGTATCATGGCCGAGAATATAATGCGTTGATGCTTCCGATTTTTCCACATGCCTGCATTCAGTCTTTACTGCCGCTGCAGATAAATGAAAAACGATATATCCTTATACATACGGATACTATGAATATATTAACTGCATAGCTCTTTACATTTATCTTAAGCAATATCCTTAAAGCTTACTTAAAAATGTTATTCCTAAGAAACCTACACTAACGAGACTCTCACAACCCACGCACAAATCAACTCTCCGTCTCCGTTTTGTCATTATCCTGATCACCTTCGAAAAATTCATTTTTCGCCTCCACCATTCGATCTTCATCCGACTGACTGATACGTACATCCGGATCGGGTTCCTCCTTTTGTCGATTCTCCTCCGGCTCGAGTGCATCCTCCGGAATATTGAACATTTGCACACTCGGTGCATGCTGACACATTTTCAAATTCTCATACACATGTTTAACGATCAACTCCAAATACTGTTTCGTGTTGGCATTGTCCTGACGCGAACCAATTTCCGGATGAAGTGTAAAATCGGGTGCGAAAAATTCCAAATATTCAGTCAACGGAAGTTCATTGGAAATTTGTTCGTCGACGAGCAGCGACGTTTCATATGTCCAGCATCGGGCAACGTTACGCAATGTATATCCGCCGCCACCAACAACCAGTGTCGGTACATTCAACTCTTTTACGAATTTCACACATTCGCCGTGACCACGCGTACTCAACGAAAAACATCCAAGTCGATCCCCGGCCAACGAATCTGCGCCACATTGCAATACGATTGCGGTCGGCCTGTAGAATTCCATGACATGCGATATGGTCGGTTTGAATACTTGAAAATAGCTCTGATCGTCGATGCCCTCCTTCAATGGCACATTCACACTGTAGTAGCGTCCGGATTCGGCACCAATTTCGTACATATCGCCGGTACCTGGGAAAAACCAGTTGCCGTATTTGTGGAATGAGACGGTCATTACGCGATCAGTGAGGTAGAAAGCTTCTTGCACACCGTCGCCGTGGTGAACGTCAATATCGATGTACAGTACACGTGGATGGTACTTCAACAACTCAAGGATTCCTATCACTATGTCATTAACATAACAGAATCCTGAAAATGTTATTAATTAGAAATAAGGTCAAACATACAAAAGAATCAACTGCGTACCTGACGCCTCAAACTTCTTGGCATGATGCAGTCCTCCCGACCAATTTATGCAAATGTCGCTGTGATTTTGATTGAGCTTCTGAGCTCCTTCCAGCGACGCACCGGTGTACATTGAGCAAAACTCAAAGAGGCCGTCGAATACGGGACAATCCTCCCCAACGCTGAAGTGGGACAAGTATTTAGTGTAGCCAACAGCTGAAAAAAAGAACAAAACTTGTTCATGTTGACATTTTACAAAAATCAAATTCATACTCACAATTGCATTGAATATTTTGCGGAGTAACTTGCTGCAAGAACTCGATATACTCCTCACTATGAAATCGCAACATATCCTGTGCGCTGGCCCTGTGAAATCAGTCACGTTAATTTCAAACTCACAAAAGTGTCAATCGAAAATACTTACTTGTACGGGCGATATATTTTCATTTTCTTATGCAAACCATAATTCATAACCAAGCTATGGACCAAAGTTAGCCGGTGCGGCTTCATCGGATGACCGGGTCCATAGTGGAAGTTGCCAACGTGCGGATTGTAAAAATATGAAACTCGTCGCGACGACATTCTAGTTCGTTTTGTACAGTTTCCGCAAATTTAGCTAAACAATATTTTCAGATACAGGATAATTGATAAAACAAAAACAACGAATAGTAAACGTCGTGTCAGCGAAAAATCCAAGTCCATTCTCTGTTAAGCGTGGTCAATGGCCATTGTTTGTCGTTGGAGATATCGTGCGGGTAGTTTTAAACCGAGACCATTAAGATTGCCGAACCGCGGAGAACAAATTCACAACTTATAAGCAAATAGATGATTAGAAAATTCAGAAAAACTATACTCAGCACTCGGTACAGGACCAGAAATGTCACGGCGATGAATGCAAATTGACATTTGTCATGGCTGATAAACACCATTATGCTATCGGCGCGACGTCTAGTAGTGAACGTTGAAAGGCGCGTGGTTGAAGTCAGAGTTACACCAAATATTTGTAACGTCAGTAGCTTTTGAAAAAGATATTTTCTTAAATTACGCTCGACATTCGATTAGTTTAAATATTTACTAATGCGCACATTTGAGTCAAGCGGTTGAGTTTTATTTCTGGAATATTTGTCGTCTTTTCTCCATTTATGGTTGTAATTTCAAAAATTCAAAATTAAAATGTGGAATTTCCATTAAAATTTTACCTGGACAAATTGCACCAGTATGCAATTAGGCATAATCGACATAAAAATATGTAGGTATGTACATAAATTATAATTTATGATCTTCATTCTACAGTGTGCATATTCGGCCGTTTTTAGTGAAAATTGAGTTTTCAAGCAAATCCTCAGCGATACTTCCAGGTCCGTGGTCTACGTCGCAAAAATGTTTCTGATGTGCGACAGATAGAGAGAGGTCTGAGCGCAGCGTAGGGCGAGGTACAGGATCTGAGTGTACGTATGGACAAGCCGGAGGTCTAAATCCTACGAATTGCCTTCCATAGGCTCACCGCTCACCTTATCCTATATCCCAGCAGCGCTACGTATCAAAAAATTTTGCGAATTCTGAAAAGCCTGACAGACAGCGAGGTCTGATCGGAGCGATGGCCGAGCTATAGGATCTGAGTAATCCTAAGGACAAGCCAAAGGACTAAGTCTTATGCCTTGATTACACAGTGCGAGCTATCGTGCGAGTTGGCCTAGACAGCTACTGCAGAGTAGCTACTTGCACCATGTGACCGCATCACGTATGATGCGGTGACATGGTGCATCATACGTGATGCGGTCACATGGTGCAAGTAGCTACTCTGCAGTAGCTGTCTAGGCCAACTCGCACGATAGCTCGCACTGTGTAACCAAGGCATTACCAATTGCCTTCTATTGGCTCACCGTTCGCTGCGATCGCACCTCGCATTCCACATCCACTTCCTACCAGCGCTGGTCGCAAGAATGTTGGCGTATTATGAAAAGCACGACAGACAGAAT
Organism: Microchrysa polita; assembly: GCA_949715475.1. NCBI lineage: Eukaryota > Metazoa > Arthropoda > Insecta > Diptera > Stratiomyidae > Microchrysa > Microchrysa polita. Next base: position 64,135,953 of record OX454420.1, read on the forward strand.
CAGTTCTGAGCGAAACCGAGGGCGAGCCACAGGATCTGAGTAAATATATGGACGAGTCAGATAACTAAATCTTACGAATTGCCTTACATTGGCTCACCGCTCGCTGCGCTTGCACTTGGCCGTATCCTATTTCGCAACAGCACTGCCGTTTTAAATTGATTCTAAGGAAATGTGGGAAAAAGCTTTATCTAAAATAAGCTGACCAGACGTACAGCATTTTGCTGTACAGTACAGCATTTTGACGTGTCATACAGCATTGGGAAACGTACAGCAAAATGTACAGCATTCCCCCTACCACTCAATGAAATCTAACTGACTACATAATAACCTCCTCGATGAGGCCTGTGATCAGTCATGTCTGCTTTTAAGATGTACAGTTTGACGCCTGTACATACCCTGTGCGATCGGTATTTAGCTAGATTATCGCACTTTTATGTTTGCCAATCTTTCATTTTCGACAACCGGGAGCCTTTCCGGATCTCTGAAAAATTTGCAATTGTAGAGCCAGTTGACGTTCATATTTCCTCCAAATTTTACGGTTCATCTATCCGCGTTCGGAAGCTACAGCAGCCTAAATTGCACTTCTGTGTTTCCTAAGCAAAAATTGTCCACAACATGGAAATTCTTGAAAAATTTTGAAATTTGACAAACTTGTAGGTACGGCACTGCCCATTTTTGGTGAACATTTCAAGGCTGTAGCTGCCAAGGTTCAGAAGTTACAATCGTCAAATGATGAGATTTTAATTTATTTTCCCTATGACAAAACGCCACTGTACTCCATCCGATTCCTTTATCAACCTCTATAGGAAAATGCATACTAAAGAAAGGACTCGGCATGGGTGTTAGATAAAGTTTTTTCCCACATTTCCTTAGAGTCAATTTAAAACGGCGTTAAGAGTCCAGGGCACAAGGAGAAATGTATACTCTGCTCCAGAAATATTGCAACCAGGTTGAGATCAGATTTAGACCTCTGGCTTTCTTTAATTCTGTGCCTTCTGTTAGTACCGCCTGGCTTACTTTAATTCTGTGCCGTCTGTGGCGCTTTTAGAATTCGCCAGCATTTTTGATACGAAGAGCTGTTGGGAAATAGGATAAGGCGAGCGCAGCGAGTGGTGATTTTTCGGAAGGCAATTTGTAGAATTTAGGCCACTGGCCCTCTCAGATCCTGTACCGTACACTGCGCTCAGGCCTCTCTCAGCCTGTCGCGTATTAGAGAATTTGCAACGTAGGCCTCAGACATGGAACCTGGAAGTACGACTGAGGATTTGCTTGAGAATCTATTTCCGTAGGTATGTGTACAGCATTGGGCCTTCGGAAATCTGGTCAGCTTAATCCAAAACCAATGCCAGTGGCTGATTTTTCTATCGTTTTTTCACGGTTGTAACTGAACCTTGGCATCTTGAAATATTCACCAAATATGGGCATGGCCATGACCTACAAGTTTACCAAATTTCAAAATTCCGCTCAAGAATTTCCAAGGTATGGACAATTTTCGATTAGAAAACACAGAAGAGCGATTTAGGCAGCTGTAGATTCCGAACGCGGACAGGTGAACCGTAAAATTTGGAAGAAATATGAGCGCCAAGTAGCAAATTTTTCAGAGACAACGGGAAGGGCTTCCGAGTTATCGAAAATGAAAGATTGGCAAACACAAAAGTGCGATTATCGCGCTAAGTATCGATCGCACAGAGTACAGGGGTCAATGTTGATGGTTACTTTTTTGCTTGCGGTTGCAAGGATACCTAGTTTTGCGGGTAAATGGATGCCAAACGCATGCAGAGTATGGCTGGCACGAGTAAAATTTAATTTACCGGAACGCGGATGCACTTCATTGAATTTTATTGAAATATTTTAAAATTATTATATCACATCACAGGCTTCATCGAGAAGCCTCATACGTAGTGAATTAGGTTTTATTGTGTGGAATGGGGAATGCTGTACATTTTGCTGTACTTTTCCCAATGCTGTACGACAGTTCAAAATGCTGTACTGTACAGGAAAATGCTGTACGTCTGGTCAGCTTAGACTAACGGGCGTAACGTTACCATTAAGATACCGAAAAAGGCGACCTTAACTGCCACAAATAACTGATTAATAAAGAGACCGCAAGCCCCGTATTAGCGGAAGACTTATACCCAAAGCCTCGTCAAAACAAAAACAATGCCGGCAAAATTTATTGTTCTTGAAACTTGTTTAGCGAGCAGTACTTTTCGTAACGCTGAAAAGAGTAAAACCTGGTGCTTATTCCAAAACCTAACAAGCTGACTGGGAGGCCCAAATTGTATCGCCCGATTTGTTTGTTTGATTCTGCTGGATATTATTACAAATTTTCAACAGACTGTCAGTGAAAGCCGAAGAAGAAGGGACACTCTCAAACCGAACGTATGGCTTTTGAGGAGCACGATCAACAGTACAGGCAATCACATTGGTAAATAACTTAACAACCGACTCTCTGTGCAAAGGCACATGATGTGTTATGGTGACGTTAGACGTGAGAAACGCGATTTAACTCCGCAAGTGCATCCACTACCACGCCGCGTTGCAAGAGATGGATGTGCCCGACTACCTTGTGGGTATAGTTAACAGCTACATCTCCTGTCGCATCCTAGAATATAATATTAGCGAAGGAACAAAGGAGTGCACGGTAAGCACGCGCGTTTCACAGGGATCTGTGCTTGGTCCACTACTGTGGAATACCATGTACAGTTCCGTCTTAAGGGTCTCCGTGCTTAAATTGGTCGGATTTGCGGACGACATTGCAGTGGTCTAGGGCACATCGAACTGTACGCCAGCGAGGCGACAATAACCATCAAACTTTGGCGGGAAACAGTGGGTATGGAGCTCGTGGAGCTTAAAACAAAAACTATACTAATTTGCAAACGCAGAAAAAATTCTCCCTCGGTCATAACATCAACAACCTTATAGCGTCGGGTTGTATGTGGAAGCGCTGATTTCCTCCTTCGTTTTAACTCGTCGAGACTCCCATCCCTTCCAGTCCCTTTACGAGTTTTCAATAAGAATGCCAGTGCCTTAATTCATTTTTTATTTAGGTCATTCATAATAGATGCCTTTTCATTTCATATGGCTTTTATTCTGTTTCGGAATTTGAAAAGAAGCACTCTACTAAGTCTTGCACTCCCGCACTTTGGAAATTAGAAGCGTAGAAAAACGTTTAAACTACCTTGCTCTTCCGCTTTCATTGGATTTTCCCTATTTATCTTTAAACGTATATTTTTAACCCTTTCATTGATAGCTCCGTGTTTATTGGGCTAACGCTTTGTCAAGCTGACTAGGGCTATAATTTGTCCACCCAGTTTACTGAGCATGTCTACTTCGACCACCGACTTCGCCTTTTCCATTTAGCCTTTTGTTAAGCTGAACCTTGCGGTTGTTTGTTGTGGTAACTTGCCAAAGTTTCGAGGCCCTTTAAAAAAAATAACAGGCGCGACAGTCCAATATTGGACTAAGGCCGTGGATATGTTAGTGACATCCAATTTCCAGGATCTTAACTGTTTTTTTGTTGAGGTGTTAATATCAAGAGCACGCTCAGCAGTGTTATTTTATTCCCATAAATGGGAACTCTCATTTAACATCTGAGTTGGGATCATAGTCCGGCACATCGTGGTCGTGAGTTCGAAAAGCACCATAAGCTGAATGGGTTCACTGTGAGTCTCAAACCCATGACTCTGTGCACCGAAGGTGCGCGCACTAACCGAGTTCTCAACAAAAAGAAACTCATGTAACTACTTACGCAATATTTAACATCGATAACTTGGGAACTACGTTGATCTTTCTGAAATTTGGCACACTTGTACACTAACTGGGCGCCCATCCCCGTTAGGCCAGTCATTTTATGATTTTAGGTCGCCAAAAATAGCTCGGCTCTGGTTTTTTGGGATATTGTTAGGGTAGATACCAGAAGTGTACCACCAAGTTTGCAACTTCGAAAAAGCTGTGCTAACCCCGTGACCATCAAAAAACCTCAAAATTTTCGGAGTTTTTTCATATTTTGGTTTGTAATTTCCAAAAGGTGCTTCCTAAAAGAAAGTCGTCCACTGGATTTTTAAAGCTAACAAACCCTTCTTTAATTTAGTCCACCTCCAGCTTTGTAGGTGCCAAGGACAAGGATCCCAAGATACAGCACTTTAAACATTGTTTTTTTTTTGTAAAAAAGTTCGAAATTGTAATTTTAGTCATTTTCCGAACTAAATATTGGGTTAAATGCGCATTCTACTGAGAAAGTCATGTGGCACGAAGTTATAAACCAGTTACTAATGTGTATATGTCGGAACGAATGGAATCGGACCATGGGGCCATAGGGCTGCGCCTGAAAATTAGGTTCTTCTAAGAATTTTTTTTTCTTTATTTACCAATATTAACCAAACGTCACCCAAGCGTGTTGCTGGTTAAGCCACAAAACATATCTAGGAATGGATGGAACCGGAACATTACGTCATAGGGCTGTCAACAAACCAACCCCTAAATACTAGGTTCTAGTAAGAAACTTTTTTTCTTTTTGAATCTTAACCAAAATTCATCCAACTGTGTTCCTGGATTAGCCTCAACGCATCCAGGAACAGATGGAATCAGAACACGTTGTATTAAAAATTCGGACTTATTTACAAAAAAAACATCTTTTAAAATGCTGTATCTTGGGATCCTTTGTACCTACAAAGCTGGGATTGCACTCAAATTAGAGAAGATTTTGTTAGCTTTAAAAGTGCAGTGGTCGACTTTCTTGTAGGAAGCACATTTTAAAAATTCTTCTTCTTCTTTATGGCACGATAGCCCGACGTCGGGCCTTGGCCGCCTGGATTGAAAACCTCCAATTGTCGCGGTCACGTGACCTTGTCCTCCAATTCCGAAAGCCTAGCATCTGGTGGGCGTCCTCACATACAGAATGCTCCCATCGGGCTCTCGGTCGTCCACGCAATCTGGCTCCGTCCACTCGTTACGCGTTCATCACCTTTTTGGGCATGCGATCGTCGTTCATCCTTTGTACATGACCCGGAGAACCTTTCGCTCGAATGTGTCCAACAGGTGTTCAGAGTTTTTAAAATTTTTTTTTTTTAAATTACAAACCAAAATATGAAAAAAGTCCGAAAATTTTGAGGTTTTTTTAGGGTCACGGAGTTAGCACAGGTTTTTCGAAGTTGCAAACTTGGTGGTACACTTCTGGTATCTACCCTAACAATATTTAGAGTTGTTGATAGATTTCGATAACTCAGGAATCCATGCTCCGATTATTATTATCAAATTTAGTGTGCTTCTAGAGCACCTCACCTGGGAGTGGTCTTACGGCAACTGCCTCTACGGGGCGGACCACACCCGTTTTGTTTCGCAAAACGGCCAAAAGCTGCCAAAATGCCTTCCTGGCAAGAGCCCCGGCAGGAGCCCTGAAGGTTCGATGCAGGAAGGTTGTGTTTGTCTGTGTATATGTGTGGGTGCGATGTATGTGTTTTTTCGTCATATTGGGAGCATTACATCTCGGCGCGGCTGCTCTCAATTTTACTAATTCGCGCCGGTATTGAAACAAATCCAGGCCCAGAGGTATGGATTTGTAGTGTCTGCAACCAACGTATCGGTTCGAATGCCAGATCAGTGCAGTGTAATTGCTGCAGGGAATGGGTTCACTTTAGGTGTTCAGGGTTACGTAGACAAGGTCAACACTCCTTAGCATATGTTGCGCCAGGTTGTATAAATTCCGGGCAACCCAGGGCTGCTCCCAGCCCACCTTCCCCACCACTGCCCCCTACACCGCCAAACAATATGATAAGGAATGCCAGACCCAGTCTTACGCCTGGCCCTCCCCCTCCAGCAGTTTTCACTGCACTATCTATATTACAGTTTAACTGTAATGGCATTCACCGAAAAATCGCTGAGATCACACACTTCTTGAGTTCCAACAGAATTCTCATCGCCGCCATCCAAGAGACGTTGCTTCACGCAACCTCGTCTCTAAGCGTCCATAGCGAACATGTTATACTGCGGAGAGATCGACCGGCCGCCACGGATGATCCTCACCCTGGAGGTGGACTTGCCTTCCTAATACACAAGTCCGTACATTACTGTGTATTAGATGTAGTTGCTGACGGTACGGCGGAAATTCAAGCCATCTCAGTTCCATCAGGGAGTACCAATATCGAAATTTTTAATATATATGTACCACCTCACTCTAGTTGCCCTTCTGGCTATCGTTTCGATATTAGTCCTCTCCTTTCCGGAGAGCACAGGGTCATCCTTGGCGACTTTAATGCGCACCATGAGCTCTGGCATTCGGACCTCAACAACAATGCCAGGGGTATAGCTATCGCCGAATCACTTGACGCCTCAGAATTCTGTTCACTTAATGAAGACTCGCCGACTAGAGTCGTGGGCACTTGCAGTAGTTCTCCTGACATAACTATTGTCAGTGCCAGTCTAATTGCTGCTTCCCGATGGGAAGTACGTACCACCCTTAAATCAGATCACCTCCCAATCATTATAAAGATTGACAAACCAGCGAACATGACTAAGTCAGAGAAGCGAACGTTTGTCAATCACAAGAAAGCCGATTGGGATGGTTTCAAAGCTTACTCGTCGGCGAAGTTCACCGAGCTAACATCACCTATTACCATTCATGAGGCCGAGAAAAATATTAGGAACGTCATTACCACAGCCGCGGCACGTTTTATTCCGGCAGGACGTATCCCGAAAGTTCGGCCTAACTTTCCCACTAGTGCCGCCAGATTAGCCGATGAACGTGATCAGATCAGAAGCGCTCACCCTGATGATCCCAGAATTCAGGAGCTTAACTCCGAAATTGACCGACAAGTTAAAGACTATAGGAGGGCGAAATGGAATCAGCACCTCGATGAATGTAACCTCAATGAAGGTGTCAGCAAACTATGGTCTACCGTCCGCGCCCTTTCCAATCCTCGGAAAGAAAAGGGCAACAACGCCATTGAATTTGGCAACACTAAAACCTGTGATCCTCTTCAGTGTGCTAGCCTGTTCAATAAACAATTTATTGAACATCCCAAGTCTGACGGCCTCAAGCGCAAAATTAGAAGACGGATTCGCAGCCGGAATGTTGACACCATACCATCTTTTACAGCGGACCAGGTTAAAAAAGTCATCGAGAATGCTAAAAACTCCAAGGCCCTCGGACCAGATGGCATTTCGATGACCATGTTGAAACATCTCGACCTTCCAGCCATTGAGTATCTCACGGCCGCCTTTAACTTGTCGATGTCCACGCTTGCCATCCCTGAAATCTGGAAAACAGGTCGAATTGTTCCCTGTCTCAAGCCAGGGAAGAGCGCAAATCTCGGGGAATCCTACCGCCCCATTACGATACTTTCTCCTGTCGCAAAGACGCTGGAGGCCCTTATTCACCCCATTCTTGTTGCACATGCGAAGCTAGAACCTCACCAGCATGGCTTCAGGAAGATGCATAGTACCACCACTGCCCTCGATGCGATCACTACACGCATTCGTGATGGGTTAAATCAACGCAGTCGTTGTCACAGAACTATTCTGGTGGCAATAGACCTATCAAGTGCATTCGATAAGGTCAATCATTCAATGCTCCTAGCAAACCTGTTGAATATGCATCTTCCTGCACAAGAGATCCGTTGGATTGCCAATTATCTGGCTGGTCGGCACTCCTTCACCGAGTTTCGAGGCAAACGTTCTAAGCTTAGGAAAATCAAATTAGGTGTTCCACAGGGAGGGGTACTCTCCCCCACTCTGTTCAACATCTACATGTCCGGCCTTCCCACACCACCTGAAGGAATCGAGGTGATTTCCTATGCTGACGATTGCACCGTACTCGCCACAGGGAATAAGGATGAAATGCGCCTCCGAATTAATCGCTATCTAGGACGATTACAGGCATTTTTCCAAAGCCGAAACCTCACCATCTCTGCGTCCAAATCTTCTGCGACTTATCTAACCACTTGGTGGGAGGACATCAGATGGGAGATGGATATACGTATTGGCAACAATTCTGTTCCTACTGTTAAAAACCCCAAAATTCTCGGGCTTCACCTAGAGAACATGATGACGTCTGCGAATCACGCAGCTTCAGTATGTGAAAAAATGCGCAGTAGGAACAACATCCTAAAAGCTCTAGCTGGTAGCACCTGGGGCAAAGATAAAGAAACCATGCTAGCTACTTATAAAGCGGTGGGTCGAGCGGCCGCTGATTATGCAGCCCCAGTTTGGACACATAGTCTATGTGACACAAACTGGTCCAAAGTTCAGGTCTGCCAAAATGCCGCTCTACGCATCGCGACAGGTTGCCTTCTGATGTCTGCCCAGGATCACTTACATCAGGAGACAAAATTGATGCCAATACGTGATCACAATCTCCTACTCTCTAAACAGTATCTTGTTGGTTGCTACCGTGAGGATCATCCCAATAATCATCTCATGGACCGAATTCCTCCACCACGACATGTCAGGCGTGGTTTACGAGACCTTGAGAGAGAGGTTCAGGGATACAAACGGGACCCTTACGATGAAGTTGCATACCGAGCCGCCATTGCAGCGATCCACACTGAAGAAGTGAATCGGTCTATCGCGAGTTTAGGTGCGAATAGAGTCCTCTCAGAGCGCCCACCACCAATTTCGCCTGAGGAGATTAGGCTCCCGAGAGCCACCAGAGTAACACTAGCTCAACTTCGGTCGGGCTTTTGTTCACGCCTTAATTCGTACCTTTCTCGCATAAACCCGGACATCCAAAACAACTGTCCAAATTGCAATGGCACTCCTCATGATGTGGGCCATTTGTTTCAATGCCCCGCTGCGCCCACTGATCTTACCCCTATATCACTGTGGGAAAACCCTATCGCAGCAGCTATGTTTTTGTCCTTAGACCTCACGGACACAAACATTGACGAACCATAAATCGTACCCACATAGATGCACAGAGGTTACACACCTTTCTGCACCGCTACAAGAAGAAGAAGAAGACCTCACCTGGGATGTTTGTTGATAATTGAATGAACGGAACTATATGAACGTTCGGAAGTTACAGCCGTCTAAAAACCTGTGTTTCTTCGTTTCCAAAATCCGTAAAGAAAAAAATTAAGCTAGTGTTAGAATATGCTATGGGATAGCCCCATTTTGTTTGAACTAGGTATGCGTTAGCGGGAGCAATTCCTCGGTTTTCCAAATTAACTGCCCGCTGTTCTTGAGGTAAAACGCCTTGAAGCAAGGACTCAATTCAAATGTACCCTGGAACGTTTGGCTACCTAAATGTCCATCTACTGCGCCGTTTCGTGACAGTCGACGAAACTTGGATACACTGGTATACTTCAGATACCAAGGAACAGTCTAAGTGCGCTGGTCTCACTTCCGGCGGCCCCATTATCTAACCTAACCTAAAGGAATAGTCGAAACAGTGGACTTCACCCAGCGAATGTGCTCCGAAGAAAGCAAAGACTGTCACATCGGCCGGAAAGGTGATAGCCAGCGTTTTCTGGGATTCAGAAGGTGTGATCCACATCGACTACCTGCAGATGGGCAAAACAGTCACAGGCTCACAGGGCTGTACCATAAAGTAAGTAATTGGAATAGAGATGGAACTCCATATAACATTAAAATCTACTGAAAAACATTTGACATTTGAGTGTGTGCTGTAAGTAACGTGTACATGCAGGAAGATATCTTCAGTAATTTTAATGTTATATGGAGTTCCATCTCTATTCCAATTTCTTACTTTATGGCTGTACTATGCCGAATTATTGGGCCGATTCGACGCCGAATTTAAGAAAAAACGGCCCCACTTGGCAAAGAAAAAAGTTCTCTTCCACCAAGATAACGCACCGGCTCACACCTCCGCCCTCGCCAAAGTGGTCGAATTGGGCTACGAACTGCTGCCCCAACAACCGTATTCCTCAGATTTGGCCCCGTGCGACTTCCTTTTGTTTCCAAACTTGAAAAAGTCACTCGCCGGGCAGAAACTTCAGTCGCCGCGGAGGCCTACTTTGCAGACCTCGAGAAAACGTATTTTTCGCTATGTCAAGTGTATCGACCTAAAAGGGGACTACGTTGAAAAATAAATCGCCACTTTTCCAAAACTTTTGTTTTTCTTTTTTAGGCTAAATACTTATCGGACCACCCGTACAATGTGAGAGACCCAATGCTCGTCTTCAGTCGACTGCAAAATCTGACCGTTTGGTTTTTAAATGCACACAAATTAACGTCACGGACCAGAAGCTCTAGTTGTTGATGTTCTAGCGCTGCAGAAAGGCGTGAACAGCTCTGCATGTCTTTGGATGCGCTCTAAGTTTCGTCGACGTTCTCGCCTATTGCCTCAAGCGACAAGAACGTAGCAGCTGCAATAGGGCTGTCCCATAACGCCTTCGGAGTAAGGTTAGTGTGTGCAGCGGGGAACAGGTGTGGTCCATATCGTGAGGCGCACCACCACAGTTCGGACAAATATTCTAGATAATTGATTTGTACATTATTCACTAAATAGCTAAAAATCTGTTTGAGAATGAAAGTGGGGTTATTGTCAATACCAACCAGTCAACTATGGACTATGGATATGGTATGACCCCCTTAAAAATTATTCACCGCTATGGGCTACACATTTGCTATTGCTTGTATTGACAATAACCCCACTTTCATTCTCAAATATTCTAGATGTCTAGGTCTATTCGAGATACGTAGGAACTGAGACATGAAAACCAGCTTGCCTTAACTGGGCTAGCGTCTCTTGGGAGCCTAGTGTCCTCAGACGAAATAGGTGGTGGAGGCGTTGAGAGGACTCTTTTCGTACCTAATCCCCCTATTGACCGATTCACAAGGGTTGTGTGAATATCTGCGATGGCTGCTGGTATGCTGTGTCATCAAATATATCGGGAGGTACCCGTTTGTATCTCTGAACATCTCTCTCGATCTCTGACATGTCGTGGAGGGGGAGTGTTGTCCATGAGATGATGGTTTGTTTGATCCTCTCGATAACAACCGACCATATATTGAAGAGACAGGAGAAGATTATGTTCACGCACTGGTAACATGCTGGTTTCCTGATGAAGATGATCCTGGGACGAAATCAGGTGGCAACCTGTAGCGATACGTAGAGCAGCGTTCTGACATGCCTGGATCTTACTCCAGTTTGTGTGGCTGCATAGCTAGGGATTGTTCTATTTATCGCTTTATAAGTGGTTTCTTTGTCCTTGCCCCAGGAGCTGCCGGCCAGTGCCTTTACGACGTTGTTCCTACTGTGCATTTTGTCGACTACGTCTTTAACATGGTTTTCCGACTTCATCATAGTGTCTAAATAGACACCAAGGATCTTGGGATTGGGATTTGTAACAATAGGAATAACGTCATCCTCATAGTACGAATTGTAAGCTCCTCCGAAAATGCCTGCGTCCAGGTGGTGAGCAGTGTTGCAGTACATTTAACTCTAGTGTACTACTTATCTTCCGCACGGAACAGGACGCAATCATTATGTTTCGCGTCTTATTCGCATAAATCTGAAATTCAAAAACATTCTTATGGCTAGTACAATAAAAACACACCACTTGCATTGTAATACTAAATCCGTTATTGATTTCTACTTATACAATACTCTCTTGTACAACTATATTTTAACCTACTGATAATATGCTCTAAAATATTTTTTCTTGTATTTTCAATATTTTTTAGGTTGAAAAAATTCAACGAATTATTAAAGTATCTTTGGTATTTACTAAATACACTGCGCATCAATAAATTTTCTTCTTTTTGTTTACAATGAAATTATGTACAATCAGTTGAAAGGCCAAATATAAAATGTATCGAACAAACACTTTTACTGATACAAAAATACAGAATAAAAACATATTTTGAACCAATATTCATGCGATGCCATGTGTTACGACTATTGTTGTAATTTAAAATCTTTAATGTGCACTCTCTGTCTCTCTATTGGATGCTACGATTTGAACTGAAATACACAAAGAAGTTCAGGGCTTAAAACTAAGGTAAGATAACATTTATATTGCAATTATTCGGTGTGCTGCTCTAAAATGTCTTCACTCTATTGTTTCAATTAAACTGGGAGCGTGTGTAAGCGAATATTTTGAAAGATGACGAAAAATAAAAGCATCAAACATGCTTCACGACGGACAACTACATGCTACAAGAGTGTTAAAAGCGTAACTGAAAAAAATTCCAAAGATCCTCTTTCAAATCAAGTTGGCCACTTAAGTAACTTTTCGCCTATCAACTAATTTAACGTCCTTAACTTGAAGATTGTGCTTTGAATTCGAAGCGAATTTGATCACAGCTTGGGTTGATACTTGCGGACAATGGCGCAGATCTAGCCACGTCAGCTCTTCGCATTTACGCAAATAGTCCAGCGACAATTCGGTTACCAAGCGGCAACTGCTCAGATTCAGCTCGACCAGAGTGTTTATCGCACTCGGACACGTACCGATTTGTGCAACTCCAGCGTCGGTGACACGCTGACAAGAGGACAAATCCAAATGAATCAGTGACGGTAAACCTTGGGTGATGTAGCGAAGTGCAACGTCCGATATATCTGTGCCGGCAACTTTGAGAGTTTTCAAATTTCTTAGCCGCGACTTGGAATCGGACAGACCGGGTCGCGAATCTTTTGGCGGCGAGAGTATCTCGCGAATGGCCGAGTCATTCAGGCCGCGAACGAAGCTCAGGTCCAGTATTTGCAGTGGCGGACAGAGGCAAGTGTGCAGGCCGAGAATAGCCGGGATTGGTGTGTTTTGTAAACTCAAATTTTTCAGTCCCGGTATACGAGATATTATCCAGGCCAGTTGACGTTTGGCTATTTGTGTCCAGTCCAAGATCAAATGCTCGGGCTGACGGCGAACAATGGCTGTCAGAAGCGACGCCGAAAGCTTATGCTCGGCACAATTCATGCACTTCCACAGTGAGGGATCTACGGAAGCCGTCGACCAAACTTTGCACACCATCGAACAAACTACCAGAGTCTCAGGTGGTAAATATCGGAATACGGCCTTGAGACACGTTGGGTCCAAGGTCAAATTACTATTGGACGACACTAGCGATCCAAGTTGTGCGGGCCGAACAACGTACTGAGGCTTTTTCAAAACTTTTGTCGACGTGCTGATAATCTGATGTGCGAGCTGTGTTCGTATTGTGTTCTTTTTACGCGGCAAGGTTGAATTCGATTCCATCACGTCCATGCTGTCGTGCATACTGCTGCACATGCTGCCGTCGTCACTCTTACGACGTTTGATCACATTCACGCCCAAACGATGTTCAACATCTTTATTGTCGTTGCTATTGCTGCCCATCCGCTCCAATTTTATGTCTTCCATTTTTATTTCTTTTTTCACTTCGCGTTTTGTATCCATATCGGATTCACTCGTCATGCCGTAATCCAGATTTCCGTCAATATGTTGCTTGCTTTCCACAGCCGAGGAGGCATCACTGCTGACAGACATTCGTCGAATTTCCGAGGATTTTTGTCGGGCTCGAAAGTGACGAGGCTGGAATTACAAAAACGTTTACCAAAACATTTAACTTCATTTAAATCTGCTTACATACCTTATAGTCATTGTTTTTGCCCGACTTGCAACAAGACGGACACTCCCAACTGTTGGGCAAGTCCTCGTTAACGATTCCTTTGGTGTTTTGGGAATTCGACTGGGCACAATCAGGATGTGCAATTTCATAGCATACCGAACATTCCATCAGCGACGAAGGTCCCTCTAACGACGCTTGCAGTTTAGCCTGTGGCGAAACGGGTGTTTGCCGCCAACCATCTAAATGACAATAGACGCATTGTGCCGTAACCGGAAGCATGGGTGACAGGCATTGTCGCATCATGCAGGTTTGCTTCGCGCGACCCGGTCCACCAAACTTGACCATATCCAAGCAAAAACTGCATTCACCGCAATCCGATCGTTGACAGGCGTTGCACACTTTGCAGCGTGTCCTGCGTCGACGTGGCTGACTATTGCTCGATCCGTTTTGGTTGCTTGAACTCTTCACCTGAACGTCGGACGAGCCGCCGTCAGATATATGACCGCTGTATGGTTGCTTTTTGGGTGGACCTCGCGAGATGGGACGAGGTGTGACTGCCGGTGGAATGAAATTTCCATCGTCGGCCGCCGGGGGACGGCAATTCTCCACCCGGCTGTTGATGGGCCCACCAATAAAGTTTTGTTCATTTTTAACGGGACTTTCGGTACTCTGTTGAATGTAAATGTTGCCACCGCTTTGCATGTTGGAAATCATTTCTTTGAATGCGGTACTATCATAGTGTTGAGTAGATGGCACGCTTCTTGTTGATTCGGGCTTGAGAACTGATTCACCCGTTATGGCTAATTCTGGTTTATCCTTACAGTGACGTTCCACCAAGGTTCGGACGTCTTTTATCAGAGCCACTGGATCCTTGATTAATTCTGGAACATTTTTCTTATGCGGCGGCAGATCGTACAAGAACATGACAATTTCCTGTAATAAAAAAAGAAAATGAGTTGCCGTATTACAGTGAACTTCGGCAAAGTACCTTCAATCCAAACAGCTCGTAATGTGTCAAATGAACGTGTGGCATGATGGAGACAACATCCTCCCTCGACGGATCACCTTCCAAATGTGACCGCCCCAACAACGTATACACATACTTGGCCAGCACATACCAAAGCATTTCCGTAAAAAACGGATAACGAAACTTTTGTGGCACCTTTGTATTGTCCTCGACTTGGGCAATTTTCAATTGCTTAACAATGCCGAATGAATGCAAAAAATTTCCGCCAAACACAAGAGTATCCGTTGGCGTATAAACTGCATGTATCCATCCCGTGGGAATGAAGAACGTATTGCCGGCAGTCAAATAGACTCGTGCACATTTCTCCACGGTGTCGCCAAAAAACACATCCGACTGCTTGCCGGACAAAACCCACTTTTCGTACAACTGCAAATTTTTTTCGGTCGGTGGTATCAACCAAAAAACTTTACTACCCTTCAGAATATGATACCAAACTGACGTTCCGCCAAAGTCCACGTGAAAATCAGTGTAGCAATTTTTCACCGACATCAAACAGTACTTTTGCACTTTGGGATACATCATCTCTTCAATGACGTTCGTACCTTCGACTTGGGCATCTTTTAGACGTCTGGGCCACACCACATCGACCCAATCGATTTCACGCACCACAGCCGGACTTTGAATGTACATGTCCAGCTTTGTCTGGGAGAACTCCAACGATATGACGTTCAACAAACGATTCTTGTGCGGATCTTCGTAGTATTGTTGCCATTCTTTCATTGTCATTTGAACATTTTTTTGAGTATTTACATCCATTACGTCCAAAATGCGTTTCGAGCCGACACACATTCGAACGTCGTTTATGCAAAAATCAGGCAATGGCATTTGAAGTCCCAGGCCGGTTTTCTCGCGAAAAAGTAACGGAATGTTGAAACCATATTGTTGGAAAAAACTGCAAGTGAAAATAAACACAGATTGAAGTTTAACTTATGTGAATAATTGTAGTTTGGGAGTTTTCACTTACGCCACACTTAAGTCAGATCCTTTCATTTCACGCACCATGCCAGTCTGTGCGAATTTCGGTGACTCCAGCTTTTCAGCCACGCTGAAACCTCGTACGCCCTCGACATCATCTTCGCCTAAAGCCCATTCATCAGAATAGAGTTTACGCTGTTTTCGTTCACGCTGTGTTATAGGAAGAGAGAACAAAATGTTTATCAATTTTGATGGCTATATTGTTGGACATTAAAGGTATACTGAGTTCACCGACCGAAAAACTTGCATTTATGTCTCCCGCCGTGGAGACTTGTCTTTTATTCATCAAATTTAGGATAAATGTACACTCGTGGCCTAATTGATTGTCAGTTACACCTTTTCACTGTGAAATAAAGTGCAACTGCATTGTTTTCGCTGGGGAAATGTTAAAAACCGTTGTGGAGACTTCCATGTGAAGTGAGTACCATCAAGCGAATTCGATTTCACGATCATCAAATTTTTGACAGTATTTGCATGGATTTCGCGTGAACTGACGATGTTAGTACATACTCTAAGAAAAAAATAAAGAAGACGACAAAATCGGCTCTAGACATCAGTACAAAACGATCATCCGACCCGTGCTATGTTATGGCTGCGAAACATGGACCCTACCCCAAGCCTCAGAAATTTTGCTAGACAGATTCGAACGAAAGGTTCTTCGGCGAATTTTCGGGGCCGTTCGCGAGCGAGATCAATGGCGTATTCCGCCCAACCATAAGTTGTATCAATTGTACGATGAGCTGGAGGAATCGAAAATTGTGAAGCTTCAACGTTGGCAATGGGCGGATTATGTACAACGGATGGACGATAATCGCATTCCAAAGAAAGTGATGAACTCACAACGAATTGACGGAGCGAGGCTGCGTGGGCGACCGAGAGCTCGCTGGGACAACTCCGTAAGTGAAGACGCCCATCAGCTGTCGGGCTTCCGAGGACAAGGTCACGTAACCGCGACAATTGGAGGTCAACGATTCAGGCGGCCAAAGCCTGACGTCGGGCTATCGTGCCACATTGATCAAATAATTGTTGCATATCTATTTCATTTAATCACACAGAAAGAACGTCTTTTTCACTCTTTTGTCGAATTTTCGCCGTTTTCACAAATAGTACGCACATTTTCTTGGTTATTTAAAAAAAAATCGTTCAGGCGTTGAAACGTTATTTGTTGTCTCATTTTAAATTTGTTTGTTACTTTAAAATTCCTGAAGGCCAGGAATTTGTGGATACATGCGGTAGAGTACGACGAGCGAAAGGTAAGTAGTGGCAACCATTGCTTCATTGCATTCGCAATTCCAAGCCTCTCCGGCCAAGAGTTGCCAAAACGTCTACCTGTCAAGAGCCTCGAAGGTCTCGATGCAGGAAGGTTGTGTATGGCTGTGTATAATGTTTTTTCGTCATATTGGGAGCATCACATCTCGGCGCGGCTGCTCTCAATTCTTTTACGCGCCGGCATTGAAGCAAATCCAGGTGCAGTCAGGGTATGGGTGTGGATGGTTCAAATGCCAGGTCACTTCAGTGTAGTTGCTGTTCGGAGTGGGTGCATTTCAGATGCTCCGGTTTGAGAAGGATGGGTCATTACATAGAAGGTACATTTGTTGCACCAGGCTGTAGGTTTACTGGGCAGCTTCGGGTAATACCAGGCCCCTCCCCACCACCAATGCCCCCTTCTCCCGCCAATAATGTTGCCTTGAATGTTAGACACAGTTAACTCCTGCCCCTCCGCCAGCAATTTTTACACCGGTGTCCATACTGCAGTTCAACTGTAATGGCATCCTAAGGAAAATTTCCGAAATCACAAGCTTCATGAGAAAGTACAGAATTCTGATTGCTGCCATCCAAGATACGAAGCTCCACGTGAATTCACCGCTGAAGGTGAATATATCATACGCAAGGACAGAGAAGGCGCCACGAATGATTTTCACCCTGGAGGTGGACTTGCCTTCCTAATACACAGGTCCGTACATTACAGTGTATTACATGTAGTTTCAGATGGTACGGCGGAGTTGCAAGCCATCTCAGTTTCATCAGGGAGCACCAATATTGAAATTTTTAATATCTACATACCACCTCATTCTAGCTGTACAGACTACCATTTCAATATTGGTCCTCTTCTTAATGGAAAGCACAGGATCATTCTTTGCGACTTCAATGCCCATCGTGAACTCTTGCATTCCGCGCTTTAAAACGATACCAGGGGTCAAGCTATCGCCGAATCTCTGGACGCATCAGATTTCTGTACCCTCAATGGGGACTCGCCAACCCGTGATGCAAACAATTGTATTAGCTCCCCAGACATTAAAATTGTCAGCGCCAGCCTAATTAGTGATACCTCCTGGGAAACGCGTACTGGTCTTCCTTCTGATCACCTCCCAATCATAGTCAGAATTGACAAACCATCTGACCTGACCGAGTCAGAGAAGCGAACGTTTGTCAATCACAAAAAAGCCGACTGGGAAGGTTTCAAAACATTCACGTCATCGAAGTTCTTCGCGCTTCCCCCTCCCACCAATATACATAAGGCCGAACGGAACATTAGGAGCGTCATTACCAAAGCTGCGGCACGGTTCATTCCTGCAGGGCGCATTCCAAAGGTTCGTCCAAATTTTCCAACAAGTGCCGCAAGGTTAGCCGATGAACGTGACAACATTAGGCGCGCTAGCCCTGGTGACCCCAGAATTTGGGAGCTCAATATCCAAATACAGCGACAAGTTAAAGACTACAAGAAGGCCAAATGGAACGAGCACCTCAATGACTGTAACCTTAATGAAGGTGCTAGTAAGTTATGGTCAACTGTCCGTGCCCTTTCGAACCCCACAAAAGATAAGGGCAATATAGCCATAAGCTTCGGCAAAAAAAGAAACAAGCAATCCTCTTCAGTGTGCGAGCCAGTTCAATAAGCAATTTATTGAACATCCCAAGAGAGATTCGCAGCTGAAATGTTGATTCCGTACCAATTTACACCCTGGACCAGGTTAAAACAGTCATTGAGAATGCAAAAAACTCTAAGGCCCTTGGACCCGATGGCATTTCAATGGCCATGCTCAAACACCTTCCTGCCATTGAGTATCTCACGACAGTCTTTAACTTGTCCACGCTTGCCATCCCCGATATTTGGAAACAAGTTCGCATAGTCCCATGCCTTAAACCAGGGAAAAGTGCCAAACTAGGAACTTCCTACAGACCGATTACGATTCTGTCACCTGTAGCAAAGACGCTTGAAGCCCTCATCCACCCCACTCTCGTTTCACATCCGAAGCTAGAACCCCATCAGCATGGATTTAGACGCATGCATAGTACGACTACCGCTCTTGACGCGATCACTACACGTGTAAGAGACGAATTAAACCAGCGTAATTAAACCATGCCATAGAACTATTATGGTGGCGATTGACCTATCAAATGCGTTTGATAAGGTCAATCACTCCATGCTTCTGGCAAATCTCCTCAACATGCATTAGTCCGAGCCGTGATGGTAAAAAACCGGGGTTTTCGAACTGTCGGAAATTAACCATCTTAAAAGTTGCGTTTAGTTACGGTGATATCGAAACGGTTGGTCAGCCGAAGCAAAACTTGACCAGTATAGCGTAATTAGACGTAATTAGACGCAAAAATTAGAGGTGTTCGGGGGTATGGGTAACTGTCGGATCGAACCTATTTTATTCGATAGAGGACCTCTCCGTGAGTCTAAAAACATTGGTCAGCCGAGCCGCAACCTGACCGAAGGGTTCGGCCAACCAGTTTAAAGGTGCGATTTTTTTTAGGTGCGATGGGGTTTTCGGAACTGTCGGATCAAACCTATTCTATTCGATAAAGGACCGCCCCCTGATGCAATAAATACTGGTCAGCCGAGCGGCAACCTGACCGAAGGGTTCGGCCAACCAGTTCGAAATTATCAATTCTGACGGGTCGATGGGGTTTCAGAACTGTCGGATCAAACCTATTATATTCGATAGAGGGTCACTCCCTGATGCTAAAAACATTGGTCAGCCGAACCGCAACCTGACCGAAGGGTTCGGCCAACCAGTTCGAAATTACCAATTTTGACGGGTCGATGGGGTTTCAGAACTGTCGGATCAAACCTATTCTATTCGATAGAGGGTCACTCCCTGATGATAAAAACACTGGTCAGCCGAACCGCAACCTGACCGAAGGGTTCGGCCAACCAGTTTGAAAGAAACAATTTTGACGGGTCGATGGGGTTTCAGAACTGTCGAATCAAACCTATTCTATTCGATAGAGGGTCACTCCCTGATACTAAAAACACTGGTCAGCCGAACCGCAACCTGACCGAAGGGTTCGGCCAACCAGTTCGAAAGTACCAATTTTGACGGGTCGATGGGGTTTCAGAACTGTCGGATCAAACCTATTCTATTCGATAGAGGGTCACTCCCTGGTGCTAAAAACACTGGTCAGCCGAACGGCAACCTGACCGAAGGGTTCGGCCAACCAGTTTGAAAGTACCACTTTTGACGGGTCGATGGGGTATCGGAACTGTCGGATCGAACCTATTCTATTCGATAAAGGACCGCCCCCTGATGCTAAAAACACTGGTCAGCCGAACCGCAACTTGACCGAAGGGTTCGGCCAACCAGTTTGAAAGTACCAATTTTGACGGGTCGATGGGGTTTCAGAACTGTCGGATCGAACCTATTCTATTCGATAGAGGGTCACTCCCTGATTTTAAGGTGCTCATTTTCAGGTCCAATACATATTTTCATATAGCTTATAGTGTCGTTACTACGTGATTTCAGATTGCAAAGTGTGGTGGAGAAAATTTGTTTATTTTTATTTTTTTAGGGTGCTGAGCTCGAAACAAGAGCTTCTCACCAAAATTTCATTGCGGAACAGGGTCAAAACCCAAAACACATAATATACAAGAAAAATGCAACTTTTGCGAGCAAAAATTAAAAACCGTTCATAATATGGAACTACGTTAAAAATGGCAAATTTAAATATCAATTGTAGTAATATCGCTCGACGGATTTATAATATTTATGTCTCTTTGGACGTGCAATTATGTGCTCTCTAACATATTTATGGAAAGTTTTTCATAGAAATAAATAGTTTCAGAGTTAGGAGCCAAATAACGGAAAAACAGCGAACATTTCAGGGTTTTTCGTGATTTTGACCCTGTTTCGCGCAACGAAAATTAAATAAATAGAATGGAAGCAGGAGCGGCCCAATGTATGTATTTTAAATGGACGACAGCAAAGGTTTTTGCTGCCCACATGACGTCACCCATTTAAAATACATTGTGCTGTTTTCCTCGGTAACATTCATCGCATCCCGTCTGTATCAACCAAATATTAACTTTTCCCAAAACCGGATTCTACTCCCTCTCGTACGTACTACATTGCTACAAGCTCATTCATAAATTGCCACACAGCACACACACAGTCATAATCCTTGCAAACATGCGCACACGCAATAAAAAGTGAGAAATATCATCAAAACAAAAAACAAATGTATTTTCTGAAATCGCTCGGTTCATCAATTGAGTCGTTTATGACTCTTTATGGCTGTCGCTAAAAGAGGTCAGTTACTCAAAAATATTTATCCTTAATCTAAGCTTAAAGGGCGGCCAAATCTTGACGTGGGGCTATCCTGCCACATTGATGACGATGAAACTTAAATCATTCTTGAAGCGTGGCTGTTCACACTAGCTGTAGAATGCTGTAAGAGAAAACAAAGATAAAATGTATGAGCAATGTACGATGAATCGGCCGCGCCGGTATGCATAAACATTTTTTGTAAAATTTTCACTCTCCTCTCACCCCAACTCCGCACGTACATCATCGGGGTCATCCCGTCGCCGAGACTGAAAATATATTGCATCGCAAAAGGTGTGAGTAGTGAGTGCGTATTGATGTATGTATTTACTATATGTACATATGTATATTTACTTGTGTGAATAACCCAATTTGTAGAATGAGGAAAATGAAATGCGTTTCTTTTTGTCTCAGACCTCAGGTGCAAATTGGCGCCTTTCCTCGCAATTCTGATACACATTATCGAAAATTACTTGATTGAAAATGCCCCAAAACGATAGTCGGCCTCCTGAAAAGTAGGGCTAAAGGGGTGACAGAAGACTTAAGAGTTGTTGATAGTTGCAGCATGTTGAAATTTTTCGAAGTTTTTATGGAAAACTTGTAGTGCGTCTACAAAATTAACGCAAGTTCCATTATGCTAAATCATATAGGCGATTCCTTCTGAACGGGATGTCATTCAGAACACCATATTTCAAAAGGAAGACAAAAACCTTGAAAAGGACGGTCAGCAGACGAACCTGAAGTGATGCAAAAAGTGGGATTTTGCGAAAAACAACAATGATTTCTCGTGGCAATTTTGCAAAAAAACTGTTTGGCGACAAATTTGTACGATGTTTAATGTGCGCTAATTTGATATACTTCCCGTAGTCTTGCCTTAAGTCGGTAAAAAGTTCAAGAGCTTAAACCAAGTTGCCGAATATTATTTCCCACATAAGTATAAAGTCAAATATTGTGGAAAATTGGGAGGGGGTGGCGGTTTTTTATTTCGTGAATTTATAAGAATTGGTTCGGAGGAAAACACACTAAAAGCACTGTCGAGAGTTGAGAGCTAACGTGGCGAGAGCGGGTTAAATTGTCGGGTTAAATTGTCCATTTCCGCTATATTTTCGAAACCGCGAACTGTACAAAAAAATTGTCTGAGCAAAAATGAAAGCTTACAAAAGTTCCTATAAAACTCATCTTACAAGCATATGTCGAATTCTTCACTTGTATCAACATATTGCTAATTTAAAAATCAAAAGTTTCATATTGAGAACATCAACACAGCATAGTCGGCATATCTATAGATTGGCTTTATGCATGTACGCTATATGGATGCTCTGTGAAATTATATATGAAATGAGAGATTAAAACGTGTAGGGATTGGATAATAATAAACAATAGCCTAAATTTCTATATCTTTATAATAATGCTACTCTTAAAACTTAAAATTTTAAAATTGTATACAGTGTGTCTCACGACTCATGGTACATACTATACCTAATGGATGATAGTACAGCTCATTTGGGTAGAATTTATGTTCTAGATGACCTCTCTATTTTTAACCGTTATAAAATTTTAGCATCTTTTGTAAATAGTGTCAAAAAGCTCGACTTGACGAGAAAAATTACTTTTTGCCACACTCTCAAATATTTAATCCGAGATTTGACTTCAATTTCTGAAAGTGCACAAACTTCAACATTAAATAACTCAATAACTCTCAAATAAATCATTTAAATAGCTTCCCAGATACTATCGTTCAAACTTTAAAGAAATTCGAAAATCGGTTTTTCGTTGAAAATACTAATTGTAAAATCGTAACGGTGCTTTGAACTCACAAATGTGCAAAGTTGACAAAAGTTGCCTCATTATGTTAGCTTTCGAACGACATATTAAAATTAGGGTCTTAGGATTTGAAAAATTACAAATCTTACGTGTTAAGGAGAAAAAACCTGATCCTAAGAGAAAACCAAGGTAAACATTTCCTCAATTTTTATTGTTTTGTTTAGTAAACAAGATTTTTTATTTATAAAAAACGAAAAAAGAACGAAACAGTAAAATTATTAACAATAAGAACTTAAAATACAAGTACTGGTCGAAGTGTCCCCCTCGATATCGACACCTTTTACCTACAGAAGAGACTGCTCTGGCAGCCTTTTCTCTTTTTTGCTTGGAAATTGTTGCAAGCCGTTTCGCATGGCCTGCTAGAAACAATTGAAACGGCTTGCAACAATTTGCGAGAAAAAAGGAAAATGTGGAAAAGATGCCAATATGGAGAAGGACACTATGACGAGGGAGGACTTGAAGTATAAGCTCGTATTATTGATAATTTTACTTTTTCTTTCTTTTTTCTTTTTTTTAATAAAAAAAATCTTGAGGAAGCTTTTACCTTGGTTTTTTTCTTAGGATCACGTTTTTTCTCCTTAACACGTAAGATTTGTAATTTTTCAAATCCTAAGACCCTAATTTTAATATGTCGTTCGAAAGCTAACATAATGAGGCAACTTTTGTCAACTTTGCACATTTGTGAGTTCAAAGCACCGTTACGATTTTACAATTAGTATTTTCAACGAAAAACCGATTTTCGAATTTCTTTAAAGTTTGAACGATAGTATCTGGGAAGCTATTTAAATGATTTATTTGAGAGTTATTGAGTTATTTAATGTTGAAGTTTGTGCACTTTCAGAAATTGAAGTCAAATCTCGGATTAAATATTTGAGAGTGTGGCAAAAAGTAATTTTTCTCGTCAAGTCGAGCTTTTTGACACTATTTACAAAAGATGCTAAAATTTTATAACGGTTAAAAATAGAGAGGTCATCTAGAACATAAATTCTACCCAAATGAGCTGTACTATCATCCATTAGGTATAGTATGTACCATGAGTCGTGAGACACACTGTATACAATTTTAAAATTTTAAGTTTTAAGAGTAGCATTATTATAAAGATATAGAAATTTAGGCTATTGTTTATTATTATCCAATCCCTACACGTTTTAATCTCTCATTTCATATATAATTTCACAGAGCATCCATATAGCGTACATGCATAAAGCCAATCTATAGATATGCCGACTATGCTGTGTTGATGTTCTCAATATGAAACTTTTGATTTTTAAATTAGCAATATGTTGATACAAGTGAAGAATTCGACATATGCTTGTAAGATGAGTTTTATAGGAACTTTTGTAAGCTTTCATTTTTGCTCAGACAATTTTTTTGTACAGTTCGCGGTTTCGAAAATATAGCGGAAATGGACAATTTAACCCGACAATTTAACCCGCTCTCGCCACGTTAGCTCTCAACTCTCGACAGTGCTTTTAGTGTGTTTTCCTCCGAACCAATTCTTATAAATTCACGAAATAAAAAACCGCCACCCCCTCCCAATTTTCCACAATATTTGACTTTATACTTATGTGGGAAATAATATTCGGCAACTTGGTTTAAGCTCTTGAACTTTTTACCGACTTAAGGCAAGACTACGGGAAGTATATCAAATTAGCGCACATTAAACATCGTACAAATTTGTCGCCAAACAGTTTTTTTGCAAAATTGCCACGAGAAATCATTGTTGTTTTTCGCAAAATCCCACTTTTTGCATCACTTCAGGTTCGTCTGCTGACCGTCCTTTTCAAGGTTTTTGTCTTCCTTTTGAAATATGGTGTTCTGAATGACATCCCGTTCAGAAGGAATCGCCTATATGATTTAGCATAATGGAACTTGCGTTAATTTTGTAGACGCACTACAAGTTTTCCATAAAAACTTCGAAAAATTTCAACATGCTGCAACTATCAACAACTCTTAAGTCTTCTGTCACCCCTTTAGCCCTACTTTTCAGGAGGCCGACTATCGTTTTGGGGCATTTTCAATCAAGTAATTTTCGATAATGTGTATCAGAATTGCGAGGAAAGGCGCCAATTTGCACCTGAGGTCTGAGACAAAAAGAAACGCATTTCATTTTCCTCATTCTACAAATTGGGTTATTCACACAAGTAAATATACATATGTACATATAGTAAATACATACATCAATACGGACTCACTACTCACACCTTTTGCGATGCAATATATTTTCAGTCTCGGCGACGGGATGACCCCGATGATGTACGTGCGGAGTTGGGGTGAGAGGAGAGTGAAAATTTTACAAAAAATGTTTATGCATACCGGCGCGGCCGATTCATCGTACATTGCTCATACATTTTATCTTTGTTTTCTCTTACAGCATTCTACAGCTAGTGTGAACAGCCACGCTTCAAGAATGATTTAAGTTTCATCGTCATCAATGTGGCAGGATAGCCCCACGTCAAGATTTGGCCGCCCTTTAAGCTTAGATTAAGGATAAATATTTTTGAGTAACTGACCTCTTTTAGCGACAGCCATAAAGAGTCATAAACGACTCAATTGATGAACCGAGCGATTTCAGAAAATACATTTGTTTTTTGTTTTGATGATATTTCTCACTTTTTATTGCGTGTGCGCATGTTTGCAAGGATTATGACTGTGTGTGTGCTGTGTGGCAATTTATGAATGAGCTTGTAGCAATGTAGTACGTACGAGAGGGAGTAGAATCCGGTTTTGGGAAAAGTTAATATTTGGTTGATACAGACGGGATGCGATGAATGTTACCGAGGAAAACAGCACAATGTATTTTAAATGGGTGACGTCATGTGGGCAGCAAAAACCTTTGCTGTCGTCCATTTAAAATACATACATTGGGCCGCTCCTGCTTCCATTCTATTTATTTAATTTTCGTTGCGCGAAACAGGGTCAAAATCACGAAAAACCCTGAAATGTTCGCTGTTTTTCCGTTATTTGGCTCCTAACTCTGAAACTATTTATTTCTATGAAAAACTTTCCATAAATATGTTAGAGAGCACATAATTGCACGTCCAAAGAGACATAAATATTATAAATCCGTCGAGCGATATTACTACAATTGATATTTAAATTTGCCATTTTTAACGTAGTTCCATATTATGAACGGTTTTTAATTTTTGCTCGCAAAAGTTGCATTTTTCTTGTATATTATGTGTTTTGGGTTTTGACCCTGTTCCGCAATGAAATTTTGGTGAGAAGCTCTTGTTTCGAGCTCAGCACCCTAAAAAAATAAAAATAAACAAATTTTCTCCACCACACTTTGCAATCTGAAATCACGTAGTAACGACACTATAAGCTATATGAAAATATGTATTGGACCTGAAAATGAGCACCTTAAAACTGGTTGGCCGAGCCCTTCGGTCAGGTTGCGGTTCGGCTGACCAGTGTTTTTATCATCAGGGAGTGACCCTCTATCGAATAGAATAGGTTCGATCCGACAGTTCTGAAACCCCATCGACCCGTCAAAATTGGTACTTTCAAACTGGTTGGCCGAACCCTTCGGTCAAGTTGCGGTTCGGCTGACCAGTGTTTTTAGCATCAGGGGGCGGTCCTTTATCGAATAGAATAGGTTCGATCCGACAGTTCCGATACCCCATCGACCCGTCAAAATTGGTACTTTCAAACTGGTTGGCCGAACCCTTCGGTCAGGTTGCCGTTCGGCTGACCAGTGTTTTTAGCACCAGGGAGTGACCCTCTATCGAATAGAATAGGTTTGATCCGACAGTTCTGAAACCCCATCGACCCGTCAAAATTGGTACTTTCGAACTGGTTGGCCGAACCCTTCGGTCAGGTTGCGGTTCGGCTGACCAGTGTTTTTAGTATCAGGGAGTGACCCTCTATCGAATAGAATAGGTTTGATCCGACAGTTCTGAAACCCCATCGACCCGTCAAAATTGGTAATTTCGAACTGGTTGGCCGAACCCTTCGGTCAGGTTGCGGTTCGGCTGACCAATGTTTTTAGCATCAGGGAGTGACCCTCTATCGAATATAATAGGTTTGATCCGACAGTTCTGAAACCCCATCGACCCGTCAGAATTGATAATTTCGAACTGGTTGGCCGAACCCTTCGGTCAGGTTGCCGCTCGGCTGACCAGTATTTATTGCATCAGGGGGCGGTCCTTTATCGAATAGAATAGGTTTGATCCGACAGTTCCGAAAACCCCATCGCACCTAAAAAAAATCGCACCTTTAAACTGGTTGGCCGAACCCTTCGGTCAGGTTGCGGCTCGGCTGACCAATGTTTTTAGACTCACGGAGAGGTCCTCTATCGAATAAAATAGGTTCGATCCGACAGTTACCCATACCCCCGAACACCTCTAATTTTTGCGTCTAATTACGTCTAATTACGCTATACTGGTCAAGTTTTGCTTCGGCTGACCAACCGTTTCGATATCACCGTAACTAAACGCAACTTTTAAGATGGTTAATTTCCGACAGTTCGAAAACCCCGGTTTTTTACCATCACGGCTCGGACTACATATTCCGACACAAGAGATAAGATGGATTGCCAATTATCTAGCTGGAAGGCAATCCTTCACCCAGTTTCGGGGCAGTCGTTCCAAACTTAGAAGGATCAAATTAGGTGTTCCACAGGGTGGGGTTCTCTCCCACCCTGTTTAACATCTACATAGCAGGTCTCCCAATCCCAACACCTCCAGAAGGCATTGAAGTTATCTTGGGGTACGTATTGTTGCAAATCCAAAAATTATCGGGCTTCACTTCGAGAAAATGATGACTTCAGCTCATCACGCGGAAGCGGTATGTGAAAAGATGCGCAATAGGAACAAAATTCTTAAAGCACTGGCTGGCAGCACCTGGGGCAAAGATAAAGAGACTATGCTAGCCTAAGGTGACCAGATTCCCGAAGGACCAATGCTGTACACATGCTCGCGAAATTTGGTTTTCAGGCAAATCCTCAGCCATACTTCCATGTCCGAGGTCTACGTCGCAAAAATGTTGGCGAATTCTGTAATGTGCGAGCAACAGGTTCTAAGTAATTATACAAACATTCGCTCACCGCCTGCACCTCGCCTTACCAAAATGTTGGCGAATTCTGAAAAGCGCGACATACAGGGCGAGGCCTGAACGAAGCGAAGAGCGAGCCACAGGATCTGACTAAACGCATGAATCAGCCTTAGGTCTAAATCCTACGAAATGCATTCCATCGGCTCACCGCTCGCTTCGCTTGCATCTCGACTTATCCTATTCCGCAACAGCACGTCGCAAAAATACCGGCGTATAGAGGGCTGCGCCCGCAGTACGAGGGTTTTTTAGAATTTTGATGCATAGTGAATATTTTTTGTACATATATTTTATAAGCAATAGATAAGAATTGTGCACAGCATTAATGGAATGCTTCCTGTAAATCTATTTTTGGATTGGTCTAATTAATTAGACCAATCCAAAAATAGATTTACTATTTACCCAGTTTGTATAAAAGTAGGTACTCCAAGGCAAATCTACAGGCATTTTTCGATTTAAGGTTTCTGATGGCCTATGAGCAAAAAGAAACTCAGGCAAACGTAAGGCTGGCTTGGCTTTATATATGAACTGGATTATTGGCTGTAAAACTACTGTTACTCTTTTTTTGATCAAGGAAAAGCAACTTATATGAAATGATTCCATTGTGTCCCCTGACATAAGAGCCCATGCAAGCTTTCCTATGAGTATTGAACAAGTCTACTTTTGCAGCTATTCAGGGACACCCTGTTAACTTGGTCCTACAAACTTCAAAAATATTTGTGGTAAACACTATTACCATTCTATGCATATCCACCAAATTTCATGTTCATTGTTTCATCAAGTTAAAAGATATGCATTGAAGAAATGTTTAAGAGGCTTCCCTTGCATTGTGAAAGGCCCTTACTAAATACTAACTTGGCTATATTTCAGGTTTGGATACAGATATTTGAATGAAAATTCGTAGACATATTCCCTATGTAATTTTCTAAAAATCCCTAGCAGAATTTTTATATTTGGAAACCTAAAAGGGGCTACACACGATCAAATTCAAATTTTACAAATTTACTGTTATTTACTTTTCCTTAGCAAAAGTCAACAGTCTTAATATTTAACGTATATAAAGCCATACTGACCAATCTTTGTGCAAAGTTTCATATCGATCCCAATAACGGTTTAGAAAAACGGAGGTCGAAAAGGAAGTTTAACTTTGAACGCCAATAACTTGTTTACCGTTACTCGCAACTGGAAAATTTTAACTGATGTGAGATGTACTCGTTTAGTTCTTTGATTTAAATACCCATATGTCAATCTCCGATAAAAACTAAAAAAGTCGACTTTTTTCAAACGTTCGGGACACCCTGTTATCTTCTTCCTACCAACTTCTAAGGTATATGTGCCAAAGACTGTAACAATTCTACACATCCCTAACAAATTTCATGACAATCGGTTGAGCCGTTCGCGAGTTATTTAGTGAACAGACGGACGGACAGACGGACAGACAGACAGACGGACAGACGGACGGACAGACAATCTCCATTTCATAAGGGTTTTTTGAAAAAAAAAATTTTCTAAAAAACCCTAAAAATGTTGGCGAATTCTGAATAGCGCGACAGACAGAGCGTCGTCCGAGCGAAGCGCCAGCGAGTTGCAGGATCTATGTAAACGTATGGAGGAGCCAGAGGTGTAAATCTTACGAATTGCCTTCTATTAGCTCACCACACGCTGAGCTCGCCTTATCCTACTTCCCAACAGCGATACATATTAGAAATGGTGGCGAATTCTTAAAAGCACGACATACAGCGAGGTCTGAGCAGAGAAGGGCGAGGTATAGGAACTGAGTAATCCTAAGGATGAGCTAATGGTCTACCTACATCTTAATAATTGGCTTCTATTAGATCACCGCTCGCACGTCGCCTTGCTTGATAACTTCCATCAGCGCTGGTCGCAAGGATGTTGGCGAATTATGAAAAGCGGGACAGACAGAGCGAAGTCTGAACGAAGATAAGGGTGAACCGGAGGATCTGAGTACACGCATGGACGAGCCGAATTGCCTACTATTGGCTCACCGCTCGCTGCGCTTGCACTTCTCCTTATCCTATTTCGCAACACTACGTCCCAAAAATGTTGGCGAATTCCCTAATGCGCGACAGACAATGCAAGGTCTGAGCAGAGCGAAGGACGAGCACAGGATTAAAGTAAACCTAAGGACGAGCCACAGGTCTAAACCTCATTTAAACCTGGTTGCAATATATCTGGAGGAGAGTATGCATTTCTCCATATTAACATTAGTGATGGTTCCCTGGGCTCTTAACGCTGTTTTAAATGGATTCAAAGGACATGTTGTGGGGAAATTTTTTTTTAAAACCCATGCCGAGTCCTTTCTTTAGTATGCATTTGCCTATACAGGTATATAAAACAATCGGATGAAGTAAGTGGGTGATTTTTCCATCATTTTGTGATGGGAAAAATAAATTAAATTCTTATCTTTCGACGACTGTAACCTCTGAACCTTGAAAGCTAGAAAGAGTCTTGAAATGTTCAAAAAATGTAGACAGTGCGATGCCCTACCATGTTTGCCAAATTTCGAAATTCCGCTCAAGAATTTCCAAGTTATGGAAAATTGTCGATTAGAAAAACATTTCACAGGCTGTACTGTACAGCGAAATGCTGTACGTCTGGTCAGCTTATGGTAGCCACTTGGGTCGAGCAGCGGCTGATTTGCTGCCCTAGTTTGGTCGCAACGTCTTTGTAACACAAACTGGAATAAAATCCAAGTCTGCCAAAATGCTGCTCTACCTGGTGCCTTCTGATGTTTGCCCAGGATCACCTACATCAGGGGACACATTTGATGTCAATACGTGACCACAATCGACTACTTACAAAACAATATTTAGTAGGTTGATATCGAGAAGATCATCCCAACCGTGACCTTATGGACAAAATTCCTCCTCCACGCAACATCAAACGTGGCCTTCGTGACCTTGAGAGAGAGGTCCAGGGTTACAAAAGGGATCCTTTTGATGAAAATTCATACCGGGCTGTCATTGCAATGATTCACACTGAGGAAGTGATTCGGTTTATTGCGAGTTTAGGTACGAACAGAGTCCTCTCAGATTGGGCTCCCGAGAGCCACCAGAGTGACTTTAGCCCAACTTCGGTCAGGCTTCTGCTCACGCCTCAATTCGTATCTATCTCGCATAGACCCAACTCAAACATACAAAACGTATGCCCAAATTGCGCTGGCACGCCACACGATGTCGCCCATTTGTTTCAATGCCCAGCTGCACCCACTTATCTGAGCCCCCCCCCCCCACACTCACTATGGGAAAACCCCATTGCAGCCGCCACGCTGTCAAGATTACGGACGAAAACGACGACGAACTATAAATCGAATCCATAGATTGGGTGAGGTTATAAAACACAACGTTTGCGCAACGTTACCTTTAATTTCAAATTAACCGGCCGTTACGGATCAGAAACTTCTCCCTACAAACAGATCCCCAAAGCGCTTAGGGAATCTGTTTGTTGGGAGAAGTTTCTGATCCGTAACGGCCGGTTGATTTGAAATTAAAGGTAACGTTGCGCGAACGTTGTGTTTTATAACCTCACCCATACACAGCGGTTCACACCTTGCTGTACCGCTAAAAGAAGAAGAATGAGGCAGGATATTCGGTATCCGGCCAAATAACTATCCGCGGCATCTCTAGTGCTACCCACCCGTTTGTTACAACGGTCAAGATCTGCTAGAGCCCCATATGATTCAAGAGAAAAAAAATGTCTTGAATGGCTATTACAACATCATGCAAAGGTTAATCGACGGAATATATTCAGGAGAAGAATAATTACAAACACACGTACCACGGATTTTTATTATTAAATTTCATGATTAAGACTAGGCGAGGAAAACGACTCGTAGTGACAACAAAATGATAACGAGAAAAATTATATCGCCATTTGTATAATTAATAATGGCACTAATTCGCGAATTGCAGCTTCCTGACTCACACTAACCGCCAACTATAGTTCAGGCGGAGATCATTTTACTGCGATTATCCGCGGCCAGATTCAGAGTGCCATAAATTCAAGCTGAGCCCCTTCCATCATCAAATCAGTGCCAGTGCTCTGTTGACCAAAATACACTGAAATTTGATTATGCGCACAACTCACAGTCCCCAATGCCCCGCAATCGACAAGCACTTGGCCAAAAGCTCTTTCTACTGAAATCACCCAAAGAATCTTGTCGATGTCGTTGCTCTGGCGTGC
Source organism: Microchrysa polita (assembly GCA_949715475.1). Lineage (NCBI taxonomy): Eukaryota > Metazoa > Arthropoda > Insecta > Diptera > Stratiomyidae > Microchrysa > Microchrysa polita. Next base: position 64,168,092 of record OX454420.1, read on the forward strand.
TAGCGAAGCGTTAGCCACGAAACCAAACAGGGCGCTCTGTAGCCTCCCTGTTATACTTTTAAATTTTATACGGGGAGCTTTTCTCTGGCTCCCCGAAACCCGTTGTGGAATCATTTTCAGATTGGGGACCAGCCCCAAATACCAGTTTGCACAGCAGTTGAGAGTGCTTCGTTGAAGAGATATAGATAGTACGACGCCTCTCCGCTAATGATGCAATTGATTTGATTACGAATAGTTCGTTCTCCGGTCCGATAACGTCCAATATTCCATTCACTTCGCATTTCACGTGCATGAAACTATAGGAGATACCGAATCAGGTGCGTTTGGATTCGGAACCAACATGCCATCATCAACCTTCGAAATAACAAGTGGCGATGGGCAGGCGTGTATTGTGTACGCACATAATCGTCTCGTCGCTCACATGAAATCATTCCCATGAAGATAAAAAAAAGATCGAGAACAAAACCCACCCGGCCAGTTTTGTTCTGGCCACCATGGGCAAACGACATGGCATCGGAGGAGTTTTTTGTGGAATGTGATAGCGCACGACAGAACGAAAGATCGTTCTTCTTCGTGACGGAAGCAAAGGATTATTCGTTCCATCGTGAGTCCACCCATGAAATTCCACGTGTCCGTTTATCGCGCGGCTCGACAATCGGCATGAAGACAATGCGATGGACGGTTGGGTCTGCGGAAAATCACGTAATTGCCCAAAAATGGCGTCAAGAATTAGCTGGTGCACAGATCCGATACACGATTGCAGGCTTGCTGCCTCTCGGTGGGAGGTTTGCGAAAGGACTGGGATGGATGGGGTGTAGAGGACGCCAGTAGGCAGGCGGAAACACAACAAAGCAATTTTCCAAGTACATAATGTAATTCACTTGGCACTAACCAGTTGACGGCGTATCTGATGATTTCTGGCTGGCGAAGAACCTGCTTCGGACATTGCCACTTGTGACCCGGGTGTCGGGCGTGCGGGGTGCGTTTTCTTAATTTGAAAGTCCTGTTGCGGCGCCGCTCAATCTGGGCCCGTTGCCTGCAGTTGTCGTCGTAGTCGTCACCTTCACACTTCCTGCAATATTGTGCAGCACTCTCGGGAAAAGTCACTGCGGCACATAAAACCACCCCGGGGAACACTCTGAATATTTTTCGCACGTATCGTTCGCGTCGCGGTTACTTTGTCTTAAACTTTTTTCTACACTAGAAGGTCCGCAACGATGAGAAAAGATGAATTTGTCGTGGCCCGGCAATGGATTCAATAGGCCATCCCGAAAAAAACTTATTTCAGGTGTCCTCACTCGTCCGCGAACATTTTGACAACGTACACGGCGGAGCTGTATCCATTAATTGTCGATTTCAACAAGCACTGCACAAAAATACCGTCACCACGTCCAGGCCTCAGCCGAGCAAAACCCGCGCAACTTTTTTCGCAAAATCCAACCACCGAATCTACGACGAGCAGCAATCAAACACACGTCCACACCTCGCTATGGCAGCGCCATTAATGAAAAATTCTCCCAATTCCCAATTTGAAAATTTCAAGAGGCTCTCTGCAGGCGAGCGTTCGGTCATAGTTCGGCAGGTGATTGACGACCATTCGGCAATGTTCGGCGCGTGTTTTGTGTCAAAAACCGTGCAGATTGTGCAGACATCAGCCGTTTGTGATGGAAGAGCAAGCGAGATACAAGAAATGTGATTCTAAGTGCAGCTCTTTTTAACGAACTGTTGGGATTATAGTAAGGGAGACGGGTGCAGAGCAGCGGGACCGGGAGGGCATTAAATAACTCATGAGATTTTGTCCAGTGGCGTTGAGTCAGTGAACGAACAATTGCTTTGAGGTGCTAACAAAATATGCACAGGGCTATTGGTAACACGACGACACGACGTACTTCTTCCATGATAGTAATATCATAAAGTAAGAAATTGGAATAGAGATGGAACTCCATATAACATTAAAACCTACTGAACAACATTTTACCTTTGAGTGTGTGCTGTATGTAACGTGTACATACTGGAAGATATCTCCTTGTATGTACACGTTACATACAGCACACACTCAAAGGAAAAATGTTGTTCAGTAGGTTTTAATGTTATATGGAGTTCCATCTCTATTCCAATTTCTTACTTTATGGTAATATTATGGTAGGTAAAACTAATACAGAGTGGAAACCTGACGGTTTATAAAACGTTTTATAAAATTCATGATACACTCAACACAATAGAGAATTTTAGGTGACAAGGCCGTAAAAAATGTCATTCAAGTGAATGTCCTTTTTAATCATAGCGAATAAAATATCAAAAGGTCATGGAAGAATAACTTCATAATCTGTCCTTTCTTGAAATATGTAGTATGGATTCAGCAGCAGCGGCCCAAATGACTGCTTTATTGTTGCTGCTGCCATTTGCTGCATCCAATCTATTTCAGCGTTAAAGTAGGTACTAACATCGTCAGTTCACGTGAAATCCATGCAAATACTGTCAAATTTTTGATGATCGTGAAATCGAATTCGCTTGGTGGTACTCACTTCACATGAAAGTCTCCAAAGGTATGTACTGAGTTCACCGAGCGAAAAACTTGCATATATGTCTCCAGTGAAAACGGTGCCGTGGAGACTTGCTTTTTATTCACTCAATCTAAGATAAATGTTCACTCGCGTTCTAGTTGATTGTCGACGAAATCTTTTCACTGTGAAATGAAGTGCAACTGCATTATATTCGATCGCGAAATGTCAAAAACCGATGTGGAGACTTTCATGTGAAGTGAGTACCACAAAGCGAATTCGATTTCACGATCATAAAAATTTTGACAGTATTTGCATGAATTTCACGTGAAATGGCGATGATAGTACTACTCTTATTTTAGAGTGGTAGGTAAATTTGACAGTATTTGCATGAATTTCACGTGAAATTGCGATGTTAGTACTGCTCTTTAAGAGTAGGTACTAACATCGCCATTTCACGTGAAATTCATTCAAAATTTTGATGAAATGGCGATGTTAGTACCTACTCTGAAGAGTAGTACTAAGATCGTCAGTTCACGTGAAATTCGTGCAAATACTATCGGAATTTTAATGAAAGTAGGTACTAACATCGTCAGTTCACGTGAAATCCATGCAAATACTGTCAAAATTTTGATGATCGTGAAATCGAATTCGCTTGGTGGTACTCACTTCACATCGGTTTTTGACATTTCGCCAGCGAAAATAATGCAGTTGCACTTTATTTCACAGGAAAAGATGTCATCGACAATCAACCAGAACGTAAGTGAACATTTATCTTAAATTGAGTGAATAAACACAAATAGCGACGTTTTTTTCGTATCGCGTGTAAATCTGACTCGAAAAAAACGATCGCGTTTAACATCCCGGTTAAGACCAAACAGCTGACATTTGACAGTTTTTGCGCATCTGTGACTCACCTTTGTGGGCTTATTTTTTAGATGTGGTGGATTTTATCACAAAAGATGATTATTTCTTTGCAAAATATTTTCTCCTGATGAGAAAAACTCTCACATTTGGTTTGAAAGAAAAAAAATTCCCTCATATTTCCCCTATGCGTCCGCCATCTACATTTGAGCTCTATCCCGTGTAGGGTAATTGCACGCGTGAACTTAACCAGGGTAAGTGTCATTTTTTTATATGAAGTTCTACCACTGCCATCTAGATAGACAGGCCGAACTGCAGAAATTTGTTCGTCTACAAGTGGACAAAGTGCGTTCGTGACCAGTGACAGTTGACATTTGTAAATCCCACAACCTCCAGTGCTTCTGAACCCAAAAGTTTAAATATGCCGAGCGTTTATTACGAAACAAAGGTTATGGTTTGCTTTGATGTGTTTTTGATGTGCAAGTGGTAAAATAGTATACATCAACATCGTACTTACCATATTTATCTCAAAAATCAACGCACTGGCATGTGTATATCATAGCAAGTCACACGAAATGACAGGCTGACAGCCACTGATATTTGGATTGTGGACAATTTGTGGATTGTACTGAGCGGTACTTTGGCAGTACGAAGCGCGGACCATGACCAACCATGGCACTACTAGTGTTGCATGACCACTGACAGATCAGCTGATAATCCGGCCTGTCTATCTAGATGGCAGTGGTTCTACCCAAACCTGCACGGGATAAACACAATAAAACGTACCTAAAGTCTCCACGGCACCGTTTTCACGGGAGTTTTTCGCTCGGTGAACTCAGTACATACCTTGAAAGTAGGTACTTACATCGTCAGTTCACGTGAAATCCATGCAAATACTGTCAAAATTTTGATGATCGTGAAATCGAATTCGCTTGGTGGTACTCACTTCACATGAAAGTCTCCACCCCGGTTTTTGACATTTCGCCAGCGAAAATAATGCAGTTGCACTTAATTTCACAATGAAAAGATGTCATCGATAATCAATCATAACGCGAGTGAACATTTATCTTACATTGAGTGAATAAAAAGCAAGACTCCACGGCACCGTTTTCACGGGAGACATATATGCACGTTTTTCGCTCGGTGAACTCAGTACATACCTTGATCGTGAAAACCAATTCGCCTGGTTGTACTCACTTCACACGAAAGTCTCCACACCGGATTTTGACATTTTGCCAGCGAAACAATGCAGTTACAATTTATTTCACAGGGAAAAAAAGTGTGATCGACAATCAATCAGGCCGCGAGTGCACATTTATCTTAAATTTTGAGAATAAAAGGCATGTCTCCACGGCACATTTTCCACGGTAGACATAAATGCAAGTTTCTCGCTCGGTGAACATAGTACTTACCTTTAGCCTGAACTCTTTCAGTAAGTACTTTTGATACTATGTTCTCCGAGGGAAAAACATGCATTTATGTGCCGAGATGTAGGGACCTTTGTAGATAGTGATTATGTACCAACATTGGAACTCGATTTAACAATAAAAAAATATGTTGGTACCTTCCTTTTCCCGCTGGGGAGCCAATTTTTCATGGTAAACAGGATAGGCTTTAAGTAGGCACGGCACCACGGATCTGTACAAAGATCTTCGGGCGTTTACACTTCGCTTCCGGTGAATTCGAGTCTCTAGGTTCTCCATAGACGAGTGGCGGTTCCCTAACAATAATTTAGTCATGAAAACGCGCCCTGTACGCGTTCAAGGGCGTCATGGTTCCAGCTCCGCAAACGATTTACCCAGGTTCTTGACACTCTTTTGCCATTTGCACATTTTGCTCGAAATTGCAGAGTCGTAGTTGTCTCCGCTCAAAAGTTACAACCATTCCAAGATGATAAGCAAAGACAAAGAGATTGCAAGCGCAAAAGGGTTAATTTTCAAAAATGCGGGATTTGCGGGATACTTTTCGCGCTGAAATTTCGCAGAATCTTTAATGCGGGACTCTTCTGCAGGATCCGGGATGGTTAGTCGCCTTATAGTTGAAATAGATCGGATACGTCAGCATCGGCATCGGCATCAGCAGAAAAATTTTAATTTAGAACACACGCATTTGGCTTTGATGACCCACATTGACAGCAGTAGCAGCGGCAGAAGCATTTTTTCTGCTTCTGCTATCAAAGTGGGTCATCAAAGGCAACTGCGTGTGTTCTAAATTGAAATTTTTCTGCTGATGCCTCTGCCGATGCTGATGCTGACGCGGGAAATGTATTTCAACCATTATCCTATATTGCGTTTAAAATAGCAATAAGCTTCTCTCGTATGCCCCTCTTGCGTAAGGCCGTCTATATTCGGTTTCGGTTAACACTGTCAAAAGCCTTTTCAAAATCAACGAAAAGCAAGTGAAGTGGAGACTTAAAGGCCTCTCTTCTCTCTAAGGGTAGCTCCAATGTCGGCATCGTTTAAAAAAAGGATGACCACAACAGAAAATCGTCTGACACATAGACCTGAATTGCTGAGCCTAGGCGGCTAGTAGGGAGAATCTGATGGGAGGAAAATGTATGTTTATTTCAGGACGCACTGTTTAGTTTTAACACCATAAAGGGCTCAGGGTGTAGTACCCTACTGTGTTTCTTAGTTGCTAATAAACTAGCTAGCTTGACCTGGGGTGGTTCTCAGTGATTGGCTTTGGCGGTGGCTTCACCATTATCCTCATAATGCCTCGTCGTCACCCTTGACGAGATGGCTCCCTAATCCCTATACCCCTGGAACGGGCCGAGGATCTACATACTATTACATTAAACGGACATCACAACAAGACGGCACAATCGGGTACTTATCCGTTATGTATTCCTAGTGTACTCGTGTTCGTGTCGGACACCTGGGAACTGGCACTTACCCTCACTATATTTTTTTTCATCTATTGGAGGGGTATTTTTCTTTAGGGATTTTTTTAACACACACTGCACTCAACACTTTCACTAGGCACGAGAACGAAACTTTAATAAATTAAATAAATTCAACGACAAAAAAAAAACAAAAACGAAAAATTAAAGAAAAAGTACGGACAGAAAACGCTCGAGATGTCCGCTTGACCACGATTTGTTTGGGTCGTGTCGTCACTCGCCACGACCCTCGCACGGACACCACAACGCAGCGAATCTCGCTCGAACCATCCACTTGCAACCGTTTTTCTTGATAAAAAAAATAACAGGCGCGACAATCCAACATTGGACCAAAGCCGCAGGATGTGTTAGTGACAGACATCCTATTTCCAAGATCTTATCTGCTTTTTTGATGAGGTAATGAGATTAGCATCACGCTCAGCAGTGTTATTTATCCCCATAAATGGGTACTCGTTTAACATCTGAGTGAGATCATAGTCCGTCACAAGCTCGTGAGTTCGAAAAACACCATGATCCATGGTGAGATTCGAATTCATGACCCTGTGCACCGAAGGTGCGCGCACTAACCGCTAGACCAGCCAGACTACAGATGATTGAAACAAGTTTTGCATATAATTGCATGTACTTATCTTAATCATCAAAGCATCGAAGGTATTTGGTGTTGGTGCGTCGACGAGACCCTTGGGCTCGTTGACACAACAACAAAAGAAATTCAAAACGATCGCAATTGGATCATTACAAACGCGAATCCTGTCAACCTGCAGTAACACAACAAAAGAAGTTCAAAACGATCGCAAGTGGCTTATTACAAACGCGAATCCTATCAACCTGCAGCAATACATCTCTTCTTAGATCTGTCACGGTATCTCCCAGTGCCCAGTATGACGGAATATGGTGGGGCATTCGGTGGCTCAGTGGCAGAGATGTCACTCTATCTCTATCTCTATCTCTGAGTTGCCGGTGCGTGGGTTCGAATCCCACTGTGGCCCATGGATGTTTGTGTTGTACATAAAATGCTCCTACGGCAGCCGGTTCTTCGATGTAAATCGTCCCGGAGCTACCCGTTGTTAAAAAAAAAAAAAACGGCCAAGAGCTGCCAAGACCCCCTTCGATTCAAGAGAAAAAAAAATCTCTTGAATCGCTACAACAACAACGGAATATGGTTGTACTGCATACAGCAACGCAACAAACTCACAACGATCTGTCGTTCTTCGCCTCTGTCCATCACACACAGAATGGATTGAGATGATTCAGCTGGGTTGCCCGTACACTGATCCCGTTCTTGAACTGTAGGTGCTGCTGTCTTCGGACCTAACAATATTAAACCTCTGCCCTAGAAAAATCTCTTGTCAGGCTCTCAGAGGTTGGCCCCATTTTATTTTTACGGATATAGTCAAAATGCAATAAAGAATCAACTATTGGACTATATCTAGGAAAGGAAAAACGCTAGAAAGAAAAAATCAATGCTCTGAAAATGCCGTACCAAGAGCTGCTTTAAACGTTATGTGAGGCGCAAACTAACAAAACACTGCTACGCCGTCCCCGACAGACCATAACACATTACTTAACGGTGGCATCTGATGAGGTGTTGTGTCATGCAATTGCTGGTCGAAACTGATGTTTGGAAATTGCCGCACGAGGACCGCTATTCCAGGTTCTATTATCAGACAAGGTTCACTTAATTTACTTACTTGCTCAAAGTCGCACTGCGGATTGAGCCTAAGTCCCTTGTCTAGCAATTGTTAGGTCTAACAGGGCAATCATGGGACTTCAATTGTGACTTTAATTTGACATTCGATGACAGGTAGTAAGAAATTAATAGACCAAAACTGCTGTGAGCCCATTGTTCTAAAATAATGTTATTTCAGTGCGGCCCTGTTTTAAAACAACATCATTAGCATTATGCTCTGGAGACCATTCTGTATAATAAAAGAAAACCCACAATTATTATATTTGACTGATTTATTAGTCTCTACCATCAAATTCTAACTAGTAATGCATATTTTAAGGACTTTAATGAAATGTAAAAATCGTTTATACATAAAATGGATTTAATAGAAATAAACACGGATACTGTTATCTCTTGGGCAGTTTTGTTCCGGAATTACATAGAAATGTATAACAAATCGACAAACAGATTATGTCATAGAAAATGAATAATTAAATAAACGATTGGGTTGATTGATGATTCTATTTATGTTAGGCAATTAATGTCACTTATAATTAGAACAAACTCTCTTGAATAAATATGCTGAATACAGTTTTAGTTACATGTATATTATCTGTAGGTTGTTATTATTTGCTGAGAAAATTATTTAAGTAAAAAAACGTTTTGAATGTTTACATATGCTTGGTCCTAATCAAACAGACCTTAATGAAACCGTACACGGTACATGTACAATAACTCATTCACCTCACTCTACTTCTTAAATCATCTCACTCACAAGAACTCGCAATCTTAAAACTACGTCAAAAAACAGAGATATGCTCCCTCATCCACCCTCATCTACATCTCAACATCCATACTATAATTATTTAAGTCTACATTATTGACTGAATTGTTGTTATCCTGTTCCTCATCATCGTCAAGTTCGTCATCTTTATGACTCGCGGGTACAATTAGATCGCTAAGCTTTTGTGGCGGTTGCCACAGAACCAAAGCTCTACATGGTTTTTCATAACGTTCCAATAGCGCTTTGGGAATAATCGGATCAGTCTCGGCATGTAATCGTCGAATTTCTTCACAAACTGTAATACGATTGGCATTCTTTAGGCGATCCTCTAAATCTTTCGGGGAAATGCCGAAATTATTGTCGCCGGTTTTTGATGAGGATGATGACGTGGATGGTCCCGCTTTAATATCGCTAAAATCAACGTCTGTAGGAACTGTTACTGTAACGGTCGTTGAACCGGTGTCCGGTGAACTGAGCTTGTGCGAAATATAATCGGATGAGATGTGTAGACCGTCGAGATTGGCAGCCATTTTTTCTTCGGTGATATGTTGCTTTTTTGGCCTGTAACGGAAAAAAGGGAGAGGGCAACGATAAGTTATTCTTGTGATTCCTTTTAAGGTATTATTAATCACGATCATATCTCACATTCTTAAAAAATTTTAGAGATACATTTAAATCATTTATGGGTTCACGAGGAAAAAGAACTTCACGGAAAACCTACTTTTGGAATGGTGTTTCAATGGCAGCTAAATTAAGTTCCTTCATATGTTTTCAGACTTTGGGATTAGTCATTTTTCGCAGAAAATAACCAATTTTTAAATGATGTGAACGCGAAGGTTTTTAAGTAAGAGAAACAAAATGTTTAATCAATTTCGAGAACTTTTGACCCATCAGCAGCATACGCGCTTCAATAACTAAAGGGAAAAAATTGAATTGTACCGACTAAAAGTATTATGTGTGTCATTTCGTGGGGTAGTCCATCGTTATTCGTATATGTCATAGTACAGTAGCAAAAAAAAGGGAGCCACAAGAGCGCCCACCGTACAATAAAATAAAATTATTTTTTGGGAGTTCTTTTGAATATCTTCATAACGGTAATGTAATCTTAAAGATAGTCTAGAATAAATTTGAAACTTCTGACTTTCAATATAACCCAAATGGAGTTTTAAAATATATCAGGGTTCTGAAATCGATGATCGATTTCGTTAAGGCTTTTTGGCATTTTATTTAGAGCCACTGAAGCATTACATTACCAGAGTCTTCCGCCCTTCCTTGGAACATCATTTCATATGTTTTTGGAGGACTGAGGAGCTACAAATCAGACTATTCCCGTCAAGTGTACCGTTATATAGGTATTCCAGAAGACTTGCTTCTAGTTGTGTAGAAACTTCCAATTCGTCACAGGTGACTTTCTCGGCACGCGTACGCTACAAACTGAGTTGCACAGCACTGTGAATTTCCCAAAAGCTATTTAGTAGACCAATCTATTATTACATCACCTACGACCTATACACTATACTTGAACAACCGACACGTATGTATATATGTAAATTCCCCATGGTAAACAAACTCAAAGCGCCATATCACGACGCCGATCTGAACACAAATCATGCCTCTCATGTAGATATCTCCCTATCAGCATCTTCTTCCTTGCCTCGTTCTTTATACCGCTCCATGGTTCCGCGTTGCTCGACCTGCGGTGTAGGCACATCGCCCGTTTTGGCGATAATTTCTCAGCATATTTCTACAGGCAGCTCTATCTTGGATCGTGTCATAGCCGAGACCAATGCGTTGTTGTTGCTTTTTCATTTGACACATCCAGGTGTTCTTCGGTCTGCCTCTGGCCTTGGGTCCATCAAGTGGAACTTCCATTGATATCGCTCTCTTTGCGGGGTTCTCAGGCGGACGCCTTTGAACATGGCAATACCAATCCATTCGTCGGTCTTCGAGCTTTTCGGTGATTGGTTGGTCTATGGACAAGCTGCCTCGGATGTAGCTACTCTTGATGTGGTTACACCAACTGACATGCGTAACATTTTCATTTCAGTCGCTGTCATTCCTTTCGCGTAACCTTCATACATGGTCCAGCATTCTGATCCATACATGAGTGCGGGACGTACAACCGTTTTGTACAACTTGCCCTTTAGCTTCATTGGCATTTTCTTATCGCAGAAAACTCCAGAGTTTTCTCGCCACCTCATCCACCCAACCTTTGTGCGATGTTTGATGTCATCATCGCATGTAGCTCCGCTGTTCACCATCGAGCCAAGGTACTTGAACTTGGTACAAGACTTAAGCTGCTCTCCTTTGACGTACATTTCTGGTATCGGTGCATTTGGGTCTGAGAATTGGCAGCATAAGAACTCAGTCTTTGTTATACTTACCCTCAGTCCATGCTCCTCCAGAATGTCACACCATTTTGTAAGCGCAGCTTGCAAGGCAACGATGTTTGGGCTACTGAGGACTATATCATCAGCAAAAAGAAGAGATATTTCTAGGCCGTCGGAGACACGTGTTAATAAGTAGCACATGATGATGTTGAAGAGCAACGGACTCAATACACTGCCCTGGTGTACTCCGACATTCACCGGAAATTCTTCTGATTCACCGGCTGTGCATCTAACCTTAGTCGTAGCTCCATCATACATGTCTCGTATCATCCTGACGTATGCCTCGGGGACATTAAGTGCTCTCAAGGCCCATATCAGATCACGAGGTACTCTATCGAATGCCTTCTCCAAATCGACGAACACAAAGTACAAGTCCTTTCGTGCTGCTCTATACTTTTCCATCGCAATACGAATGCACTGAATCGCATCGACTGTAGATCGACCTTCAACAAAGCCGCATTGATTGTCATTCAACCGCACAATCTTTCTCAATCGGTTGCAGACAACTCGCTCGTAGATCTTTAGTGTATGAGGTGTTAACTTTATAGCCCTATAGTTGTTGAGTTTGCGTGAGTCTCCCTTGTTCTTATAGAAAGGAAGAAGAAAACTTTCCCTGAAAGCATCAGGCATCGGTTGCCCACCTTTGATTTTGTTGAAGAGAACTGTGAGCCAACTAAGCCCGACATTTTCCATTTTCAACCAAAATTCCGCGGGGATTTTGTCCGGGCCGACTGCCTTTCCGCGTTTCATCTGATGCATTGCCTATATCACCTCTTCCTCTGAGATATCTTCAATATTTGTGGTATTCGGCTCAACATCTTGAAAAGCTGCTCGAGGAAACTCTTCATTTAGAAGTTCGTCAAAATACTCTCGCATCCTGCTACAAATTGCCGTATCGTCAATCAGCAACATTCCTTGCGAGTCCTCCACGTACTTTGGCGCCTGTATTTCCCGAGCGTTCCTTCTCCTTTGGGCTGCGACCCTTAATATCCTGGCGTCGTGCTTAGGTCTCTCGCGCAAAGACGGTCCTTCGGTCGCAGTCTGAGTTTCTAATTCTTGGTAGAATTTCTCAGCTGCCTTCGCCTTTGCTTGAGCTACCAAGCGCTTTACTTTCTTCCGGCATTGCATATAATTTTCGCGAAGTTGAACCCGTTCGGCTTCACTGCTTGACTCACATTTCGTCCATGCCTTAAATGCGTTCGATTTGGCTTGCACTGCTTCCTTAGTTTCGGTGTTCCACCACCATGTTTCTTTCTTCGTGTGGAGTGGACCTTTCGAAACTCCAAGTGCCTTTTCCGCCTCACCTACTGACATTTCAGCAAAACTATTCCATCAGCTCTCCCTATCAGCATCAAACAGCACGAAACCAACCTCTCCATTTATATGTACAGACAATACGCCATGCCACAACGAAGCCGATCCACACACAAATCATATCCCACATGTCGCTCGTAGACGATTTCATCGGCGGCAATGCGCATTCCAGCTGCTGAAAAAGCACATTCGGGCATTCGGTGGCTCAGTGGCAGAGATGTCACTCTCTCTATCTCTGAGTTGCCGGTGCGTGGGTTCGAATCCCACTGTGGCCCATGGATGTTTGTGTTGTCCATAAAATGCTCCTACGGCAGCCGGTTCTTCGATGTAAATCGTCCCGGAGCTACCCGTTGTTAAAACGGCCAAGAGCTGCCAAGACCCCCTTCGATTCAAGAAAAAATCTCTTGAATCGCTACAACAACAACAAAAGGCACGATTTTTCGGCAAGGAAAAGTTCTTCATCGCACAACCCGACGTCGCTTCGGAAGCAGTATGAATGGTGTAAACAGGCTAGTGGTGGTGGTGGTGGTTTCCATTTAATTACCTAGAATTTTTTTTTCTTGCGATGGGAAGCTTTTCGCTTCTTACCGCATCGCATCGCTTCCAATGTGAACAGGGTGTAAGTTATGTCATGGATGTGTCCAGGGCTGGCGATGGAAATGTTAGGTGAACTCGTGCATGACCCAGCGATGTGTGTTGGTTTGTCGTCATTAAGGAGACAGAAATTGGAAGCGTCCAGTTAATTAGCGATGAACGATGACGATTACTTCTGGCATCACTGTCCAGATTCGTGTGTCATACATGAATGTTGAAATCACATAGTAAAAGGCGAAAGCGTTCGGTAAGTAATATTAGCTTATTGACTCTGTATCTTGAAGGACAACTAGATACTGGAGGAATATATTGAAATCTTAAAGATCTGAAAATCACCGACTTAATGGATATCGGCTAAAATCCCGTGGTTTATCGACGATTGTGATATCAACAACGCTGTATGGCACTGAGTCTCTCTCTGGTTCCTGTTAACCCCTTGTGGGACATAGGGCATCAACTACGCCTACTTTCCACCTCGTTCTGGTATATGCCATCGTCTTTAGGTCTGACCTCTGTTTGTTTAATGAAGCAACCCCGCTATTAACCGATCTTCTCCACGTGTTTCTTGGTCGTCCAACACGGCGGCGTCTAGCATTGGCTCCTTGAGGATTCCAATCTAGGGCCTGCTTTGCAAAATATCTGTTGGCCCTCTTCGGAGAGTATGACCTATCCATTTCCAGCTTTCGCCTTTTGACAGAAGTGCCTATCCAATGCAGGCCTGTGATACTCAGGAGACCATCATTGGAAATAATCTCCGGCCAGCGGATTTGTAGGATGCGCCGTAGACACTGGTTTACGAAAGTTTGCAGCTTAGTTGTTATCTCATTGGTCACCTTCCAAGCTGAACAGCCATAAAGAAGCACAGATAATTGAAGATTCGGATTTTGGTGCGCCTGGAAATGTTGTTATTTTGCCAGAAAGGAGTCAAAGTGAAGAAGGCTGCCCTTGCCTTATTGATTCGCGATTGTACATCAGCGTCCGCGCCGCCATCAGCTGTGACTATGCTTCCGAGGTAGCAGAATTCTTCTTCTTCTTGTAGCGGTGCAGAAAGGTGTGTAACCTCTGTGCATCTATGTGGGTACGATTTATGGTTCGTCAATGTTTGTGTCCGTGAGGTCTAAGGACAAAAACATAGCTGCTGCGATAGGGTTTTCCCACAGTGATATAGGGGTAAGATCAGTGGGCGCAGCGGGGCATTGAAACAAATGGCCCACATCATGAGGAGTACCATTGCAGTTTGGACAGATGTTTTGGATGTCCGGGTTTATGCGAGAAAGGTACGAATTAAGGCGTGAACAAAAGCCTGACCGAAGTTGAGCTAGCGTTACTCTGGTGGCTCTCGGGAGCCTAATCTCCTCAGGCGAAATTGGTGGTGGGCGCTCTGAGAGGACTCTATTCGCACCTAAACTCGCGATAGACCGATTTACTTCTTCAGTGTGGATCGCTGCAATGGCAGCTCGGTATGTAACTTCATCGTAAGGGTCCCGTTTGTATCCCTGAACCTCTATCTCAAGGTCTCGTAAACCACGCCTGACATGTCGTGGTGGAGGAATTCGGTCCATGAGATGATTATTGGGATGATCCTCACGGTAGCAACCAACAAGATACTGTTTAGAGAGTAGGAGATTGTGATCACGTATTGGCATCAATTTTGTCTCCTGATGTAAGTGATCCTGGGCAGACTTCAGAAGGCAACCTGTCGCGATGCGTAGAGCGGCATTTTGGCAGACCTGAACTTTGGACCAGTTTGTGTCACATAGACTATGTGTCCAAACTGGGGCTGCATAATCAGCGGCCGCTCGACCCACCGCTTTATAAGTAGCTAGCATGGTTTCTTTATCTTTGCCCCAGGTGCTACTAGCTAGAGCTTTTAGGATGTTGTTCCTACTGCGCATTTTTTCACATACTGAAGCTGCATGATTCGCAGACGTCATCATGTTCTCTAGGTGAAGCCCGAGAATTTTGGGGTTTTTAACAGTAGGAACAGAATTGTTGCCAATACGTATATCCATCTCCCATCTGATGTCCTCCCACCAAGTGGTTAGAAAAGTCGCAGAAGATTTGGACACAGAGATGGTGAGGTTTCGGCTTTGGAAAAATGCCTGTAATCGTCCTAGATAGCGATTAATTCGGAGGCGCATTTCATCCTTATTATTCCCTGTGGCGAGTACGGTGCAATCGTCAGCATAGGAAATCACCTCGATTCCTTCAGGTGGTGTGGGAAGGCCGGACATGTAGATGTTGAACAGAGTGGGGGAGAGTACCCCTCCCTGTGGAACACCTAATTTGATTTTTCTAAGCTTAGAACGTTTGCCTCGAAACTCGGTGAAGGAGTGCCGACCAGCTAGATAATTGGCAATCCAACGGATCTCTTGTGCAGGAAGATGCATATTCAACAGGTTTGCTAGGAGCATTGAATGATTGACCTTATCGAATGCACTTGATAGGTCTATTGCCACCAGAATAGTTCTGTGACAACGACTGCGTTGATTTAGCCCATCACGAATGCGTGTAGTGATCGCATCGAGGGCAGTGGTGGTACTATGCATCTTCCTGAAGCCATGCTGGTGAGGTTCTAGCTTCGCATGTGCAACAAGAGTGGGGTGAATAAGGGCCTCCAGCGTCTTTGCGACAGGAGAAAGTATCGTAATGGGGCGGTAGGATTCCCCGAGATTTGCGCTCTTCCCTGGCTTGAGAATTCGTCAACTTTTTCGACTACCTGGCCCGAAACACAAATTCCGCTTTGTCCCCCAGGATCGGAGCTAAGTACTTGGTCTTGGCAGCGTTTATATTGAGCCCAGCATTGCGACTTTCGCAATACAGAGCATCGGCCATTTGAGCTACATCCTCCTTTTTATTTGAAAGCAGACAAATATCGTCAGCATAGTCCAGGTGTTCCAGGTAATCAAACATTTTCCATCTGATGCGTTTTCTCTGGTTTTGAAGCGCGCTCACTAGTACATCATTAATGGCTATGAGGAAAAGAATAGGTGACAAAATGCAACCTTGTCTCACTCCACTGTGCACCTCAAAAGGATCTGAAAGCTTACCCTTGTGCAAAACGTGACATTGGGCTCCCTGATAAGATCCCTTGATGATGGAAATTATTTTATCTGGTATGCCCCTCCTACGAAGAGCTCTCCAGATATACTCCCGATCAACACTATCGAACGCCTTATCGAAATCAATGAACATGAGGTGTAATGGGGATCTCCATTTGGCGGATTGCTCAATAATAATTCGGAGGGTGTTTATATGGTCTCTACATGAGAAACCCGCACGAAAGCCAGCCTGTTCATTGCTTAAAGTGCGATCAACTTCATCCTTGATCCGGTTCAAAATAATTTTAGCCATCAGCTTGGAGACAGCTGGAAGTAGGCAAATACCGCGCCAATTATTACAATCCTTAAGGTTACCCTTCTTCGGAATTTCAATAATTACGCCCTTTTTCCATTCTACTGGAAGAGTTTCGGTTTCCCAACACTATCTGATGAGGGGAAGCAGAATGGCACTGAGTAGTGCATAAAAAATGCAATCAAAACGTCTTAGGATTTTATAGTTACAGTGGGAACTTAGCGAAGAGTTGTCGCTTAGTTTTGTCTCCAGTACTGTTGGTATCTGAATGCGATGTCCGCGATGTCTATTCATAGTTTTGGAGTCCATTTAGTCCAATTTAGTTCCACGATTGGTAGTTCAATAATTGACGTCAATGT
This sequence comes from Microchrysa polita, assembly GCA_949715475.1. NCBI lineage: Eukaryota > Metazoa > Arthropoda > Insecta > Diptera > Stratiomyidae > Microchrysa > Microchrysa polita. The sequence continues at coordinate 64,184,823 of OX454420.1, forward strand.
CGGGAGGCGCTGGAGTCAGATTTTGTCGTGGTGGAACTGGACGTATAGTGATCCGAAGTGAATGGTGATTTTTGCTATGAACTTTGATTAGATGTTGATAGTGTGAAGGATGGACTTTTTCCTGTTTCTACATGGGCTAGTAGTTTATGTTGTTTCAATAATCGATGTTGCTTAATCCTGAGCGTTTAAGTGCAACCACTCATCTTGCGTCGAAAGGGGTCGTAGCAACTCTTGGCCATGCTGTGAAGTATAGGCCGTCGCTGTAGGAACGTGATTGGTTGGTCAATAGACAAGCCACCTCTGATCTGTTTCTTCTGATTACACCAACTGACATGCGCGATTTTTCTATTTGCGTCGTTATAGTTTTGTCGCGAAATTTTCATACATGATCCAGCATTCATATCCATACATTAGTGCGGGACATACAACCGTTTTGTACAAGTTGCCCTTTAGCTTTGTTTATCAATTATTATTTCATCAAACAAAAACAGCAGAACTGAGCGGATCGAAACCAGAGCGCAAATGCCTCATGGTCCAAATTCTCATAGAAATATTCTACATCCTCTTTAACAAAAATACTTACACTTCATCCTCAAGTAGAGATTTGCGTTTCTTCCTAAAAATTGTCTGCATCGGATCCATTCCAAATTGTGCACGGGCAGTGAATTCCATAAGACCACCAAAGCCGCGTTCGGCCGCCCATGGCATCGTCTGGGCGCTCCAAGGAACATTTGGTGGGCAAGGCATGATGTGACCAGCAGCCTCCAAGATCGGTGCTCCCGTCTGAAATTCGCTGCAAGAAAACCAACTACACGAATGAAAACACTGCACGAGTGAAAATACATTTGGCAAATGGATAATACCTCATTTTTCTCCAAATCTATAAACAAATCGGCTAACGAATTATTTTTGCGCTGACACTTGCAAAACTCACTCACTTGGTGTAGAAATTGCTAGAAATGTACTGCCATAGTGACTGTCAGTTTGACATTTCACAGATTTGGAACTCGGCACCGGTTTCTTGTAGTTATGGTTTGGATAGAGGCTGACAAAATCGGTTCCGACAAAAACGCCTTAAGGTCCATCTAGATTAGTCGCCAAATGGCGACACGTGCAGCCAAATGGCTGCAGAATTCTGCTTCTGCCGCTGCTGTCATTGTGGGTCATCAAAGGCAAATGCGTGTATTCTAAATTGAAATTTTTCTGCTGATGCCGATGCCTCTGCCGATGCCTCTGCTGACGCGGCTATTCTATTTCAAGCACAATGTTGATAATTAAATTTAAAAAAATAAGGTTATGTCATTTTCTGTCCCATTTGGCTGCTAGTGTAGATGCTAAGTAGCAGCCAAATGGCTGTTCGTGATGCCAGTTTTTGGGCGCGCAGCCATTTGGCGACTAATCTAAACGGAACTTTAGGCGACTTGCCTGAATTCAAATGCGGTTACCACGTTTGATAACCGGTTTTCCTGCAGTTATCGATACTCGTTTTTCATCCTTTTTTGGACAATCCTTTATTTATAAACAAATTTGAATTTGACAGATCCATTTGTTATTAAATGTTCGTTGTACAAAAGTGTCCTGTTTTCCTTTTATTTAATTATGAGCACAGTCAAAACACCCGAAGAGATTCTACAACGTTTGGAACAATTGAAAAAATGGCAGGAAGAACAAAAACAAATGCTAATAGAACGACAAAAATCACAGCGTCAACTATTGGAAGAGGAGCAACGACTCATGTACGAGAAGCATGGGTTGACGAGCCCAAACAACACAGCTCAATTCATTATGGAGGGAAATCGCGAAAAATCGGGGGACATCAAAGCAGATTCAAATGCTGACAAGAAACAAGTTTCCGGTGCTAGCAGAAACTCTGGAGGTAACAATTGCAACAAAGAAGGCATCCAGTCGGAGAAACCAATTGTTAAGCGACCCTTTTTGAGGAGAGGCGAAGGACTAACATCCCGTTTCAAGGTAAATCCGGAAAAGTTTCGCTTAAACAATTTGCCGCGATACAAATATGCAATACAAGCAAAGAGACCTCCTAATAAACTTCCCAAGAAGTTTACAAGTGCTGCTCCTTTCACCACTAAGTCGAGCTCAAACTCCACGGTCGGTGATAAGGCGGACTCGACGGATAGCGGACGCGGCAAATCTGTAACCTCTTTGCCTGGCTCCACGGAAAAATCCACAGAAGTTGTGCAGATTCCCGATCAAAAGTCCCCACAACGTCAAAATGTCTCCCTCACAACGACGGATGCTTCCGGAACGCCTTCGGCTTTATCGTGGGCTGAAATTTTGAATCCAAACAAAATTAAACCTTTCTCACTGGATAATCTGCAAAAATTCATGGATAGTCGAAGCACGGAGAATAGTTGGCGACAAGACAGCTCGACGGACGAATTGAGCCTGTTCGAATTGTTAGAAAAGAAAGCACAAGAAGGAAGTATCCTGGTCGATACAAGCATCCTGCAACGTTGGATTCGAAATATTCAAAGTCCCGGCCAGGACATGACCGATTGTGAATCGAGCGTAGATATATCTTCCCTATTGGCGAGACGAATATCGCCTGTACCTTCCGATATTAACCAGAAAGTACAAATCGACGATTCGGACGAATCTTCTTCAGGGACAACTGACGGGGATGATGATAATGATGAATCCTATGTGAAATCCGCAAAGGCTCGAGTTCGCTTCTCAGAACAAGTTGAAGTCAATGAAATTCACTCGGAATCCGACACTGAAACTGTCAGTTCTATCGAGGAAAGCTTCCTGAATTCCACTCAAATGTCGACACCCAATTCGAAACCAAGTGCAATATCAGAAAGCAGACAAACTCTTGAGGACTCCTCCATCGTGGAACTTTCAACGACACTAACCGAAGACACGACCCTCAGCACACAACAAACTGAACTGTTGGAGAAAACCGAAGTCCTCAAATCACGACTAGTCGAAATGGAAAAACAAATTGCCGAATTTCAAAAGCACAACGCGGAACTGATTCGTCTCAAGCAGGAGTGTGAAATGGAAAAACTTCGTTTCGAACAAGATCGGCAGGAGCTCACGGAAAAGCTGAAGGACGAACGTATCAAACTGGAAATACAAATTCACGATGAACGTATGCAAATCGAAGAGGAGCGAAAAAAGTATGGTAAACTTATGAAAGAGCACCGTACGAAAAGTCGACGGGAGAATGAGGAAATCGTGAAGTTGCGCGAACAAGTGGAACGACTAACGAAGGAGAACCGCGACAAGGAGACCAAACATTCGGCCGCTCAGGCTCGTATGCGAACTCAGATTCGAAATTTAGAGAAAGACCTGAAGGAGTTTAGCGTGGACGTGGACGTTTTGAGGAAGGAGAAGAAGCGCTTGGAAGGCGAAAACGCCCGGCTCGTGCGTAATGGTAACAACAAAATGTTGCAGGAAATCAATAAGAGTATTGCAAAGCTGGTGCCGAAGGCGGTAAGTATTTTTTTGAAGATTTTTTTTAATGTAGTTATTTTTAAGGTAGCTTGGCCTCAAGATATGAACTTCATCTTGACGAATTTTCGTAAAGGTGATGAATGGTTGATCATTTCAAATCTGAGTGGAGAGTATGATCCCCTTACATGGGATCTGGCTTCTGAACCATTCATAAACTACTTGGCTATCGTAAGGTTTGCAACAGATGGATTTTAGTACATAGGGGTCTGCTTCAAAAAAGCATTCGAAACCGATGGCGTGAAAACAAGTGTGAGATGCAGGCAACTACAACGCTGGAGCAACTATGGCTCAAAAACTCCTTCTGGCGAGACATTTTCGAAGGGATAAGTCTTTCTTCTTCTTTTAGCGGTGCAGAAAGGTGTGAAGCCGCTGTGCATCTATGTAGATTCGAGTTATGGTTCGTCGATGCTTTCGTCCGTGATGTCAAGGGACAAAAACATTGCTGCTGCGATAGGGTTTTCCCACAGTGAGATAGGGGTTAAGTCAGTGGGCGCACATCGTGTGGAGCGCCAGCGCAGTTTGGACAGATGTTTTGAATGTCCGGGTTAATGCGAGAAAGGTACGAATTGAGGCGTGAACAAAAGCCCGACCGAAGTTGAGCTAATGTCACTCTGGTGGCTCTCGGGAGCCTAATCTCCTCAGGCGAAATGGGTGGAGGGCGCACTGAGAGGACTCTATTCGCACCTAATCTCACAATAGACCGACTCACTTCTGCAGTGTGAATCTCAGCAATAGCAGCTTGGTATGCATCATCGTCGTAAGGGTCCCTCTTGTATCCCTGGACCTCTCTCTCTAGGTCTCGTAAGCCACGCCTGACATGTCGTGGTGGAGGAATTCGGTCCATGAGACTGTTGTTGGGATGATTCTCACGATAGCAACTGTCTCTTGGTGTAAGTGATCCTGGGCAGACATCAAGAGGCAACCTGTGGCTGTGCGTAGAGCAGCATTTTGGCAGACCTGAATTTTGGTCAGTTTGTATCACATAGACTATGTGACCAAACTGGGGCTGCATAATCAGCAGCTGCTCGACCCACCGCTTTGTATGTGACGGCTAGTGCTTTTAGGATTTTATTCCTACTGCGCATTTTTTCGCAAACGGATGCTGCGTGATGAGCTGACGTCATCATGCTCTCTAAATGGAGCCGGAGAGTTTTAGGATTAGCAACAGTAGGAATTGGATTGTTGCCAATACGTACATCAACCTCCCACCGACAATCCACCGACCAGGTGGTAAGATATATCGCAGAAGATTTACCCGCGGAGATGGTGAGGTTTCGGCTTTGGAAGAAAGCCTGTAATCGCCCAAGATAGCGATTAATTTGGAGGCGCATTTCATCCTTATCCTCCCCTGTGGCGAGTACGATGTCTGCGTAGGAAATCACCTCGATTCCTTCCGGTGGTATAGGAAGGCCGGACATGTAGATGTTCAACAGAGTGGGGGAGAGTACCCCACCCTGTGGAACTCCTAATTTGATTTTCCTCAGCTTAGAACGTTTGCCACGAAACTCAGTGAAGGAATGCCGACCAGCTAGATAGTTGGCAATCCAACGGATCTCTTGAGCAGGGATATGCATATTCCGCAAGTTCGCGAGAAGCATCGAGTGATTGACATTGTCAAATGCACTCGTTAGGTCAATTGCCACAAGAATCGATCTGTGGCAAGGACGTCGGTGGTTTAGCCCATTACGGATGCGTGTAGTGATCGCATCGAGGGCAGTGGTGGTACTATGCATTTTCCTGAAGCCATGCTCGTGAGGTTCTAGCTTAGCATGCTTAACAAGAGTGGGGTGAATAAGGGCCTCTAGCGTCTTTGCGACAGGTGAAAGTATTGTTATGGGTCGGTAGGATTCACCGAGACCAGCGCTCTTTCCCGGCTTGAGACAGGGGACAATCCGTCCTGTTTTCCAGATTTCAGGGATGGCAAGCTTAGAGATCGACAAGTTAAAGGTTGCCGTGAGATACTCAATGGCTGGAAGGTCGAGATGTTTCAACATGGCCATCGAAATGCCATCGGGTCCGAGGGCCTTTGAGTTTTTAGCATTCTCAATGACTTTTTTAACCTGGTCCGCAGTATACGATGGTATAGTGTCAACATTTCTACTGCGAATCCGTCTTCTAATTTTACGCTTTAAGCCATCGGACTTGGGATGTTCAATAAATTGCTTATTGAACAGGCATGCGCACTGAAGGGGATCGCTGGTGCTCTTATGGCCAAATTTGATGGCATTATTACCCTTTCCTTTCCTAGGATTGGATAGGGCGCGGACAGTAGACCATAGTTTACTGACACCATCATTGAGGTTGCAGTCATTGAGGTTGCAGTCATTGAGGGGCTCGTTCCATTTCGCCTTCCGATAGTCTTTTACTTGTCGATTGATTTCGGAGTTAAGCTCCTGAATTCTGGGATCACCTGGGTGAGCGCGTCTGATGTTGTCTCGTTCATCGGCTAATCTGGCGGCACCGGTAGGGAAATTAGGTCGAATTTTCGACATACGTCCAGCAGGAATATAACGTGCCGCTGCTTTGGCAATGACGTTCCTAATATTTCGTTCGGCCTTATGAACGCTGGTTGGTGTAGGTAGCTCGATGAACTTCGCCGACGAGTATGCTTTGAAACCCTCCCAATCGGCTTTCTAGTGATTGACAAACGTTCGCTTCTCAGACTTAATCAGGTTTGCTGGTTTGTCAATTCTTATTATGATTGGGAGGTGATCGGACGAGAGAGCAGTGTGCGTCTCCCATCGAGTAGCACTGATTAGGCTGGCACTTACAATAGTTAAGTCAGGAGAGCTACTGCAAGTGCCTGTGACTCGAGTCGGCGAGTCTTCATTGAGTGGACAGAAATCTGAGGCGTCTAGAGATTCGGCGATAGTTATACCCCTGGCATCGTTGTTAAGGTCAGAATGCCAGAGCTCATGGTGCGCGTTAAAGTCACCAAGAATGATCCTGTGCTCTCCATATAGGAGAGGACCAATATCGAAACGATAGCCAGAAGGGCAACTAGAGTGTGGTGGAACATATACATTATAAATTTCGATATTAGTACTCCCTGATGAAACTGAGATGGCTTGCATTTCCGCCGTACCGTCGACATCTACATCTAATACACAGTAATGTACGGACTTGTGTATTAGGAAGGCAAGTCCACCTCCAGGGTGAGAATCATTCCTGGCGGCTGGTCTATCTTTGCGCAGTATAACGTAATTGCCATGGACGCTAAGAGACGAGTTCGAATGGAGCAAAGTCTCCTCCCTGCAGTCTCTAAACTGATGGCCAAAATAATCTTGGACCGGATGAAGAAAACGATCGACCGCACTTTGAACAATGAACAAGCTGGTTTTCGTGAGGGTTTTTCATGTAGCGATCATATCAACACCCTCCGAATTATTATTGAACAATCCGCTGAATGGAGATCCCCGTTACATCTATTGTTCATTGACTTCGAGAAGGCGTTTGACAGCATCGACCGGGCTTATATCTGGACAGCCTTACGTAGGAGAGGCATACCAGAGAAACTGATTGCCATCATAAAAGAGTCCTATAACGGAGCCCAATGTCACGTCTTGCACAAGGGCGAATTGTCTAGTCCTTTTAAGGTGAACAATGGAGTTAGACAAGGTTGTATTTTATCACCAATACTGTTCCTTATTACCATCAACGACGTAATCTGCGACGCTCTAGGCGACCATAAAAGTAAGGGTATCAGGTGGAAATTATTTGATTACCTTCAGCACCTGGACTATGCCGACGACATTTGCCTTCTTTCAAACACCGCAGATAATCTGTCTCAAATGACAGATGCTTTGCATCGTGAACGTCGAAGTGCTGCTTTAAAAATTAATGCCGCTAAGACGAAATACCTGAGCTTGACATCAGAAAGGCAAAGAAACATTTCTATCTCCGGACAGCAGATAGAAAAAGTCGAGAACTTTACTTACCTTGGGAGCGTAGTGACAGCGGATGGTGGGGCTGATGCCGATGTAGAGTCGCGCATAAATAAAGCCCGAGCAGTATTTTTCAGTTTGACTCCTCTCTGGCAAAACAAAAACATCTCCAGAAATACCAAACTCCGGATCTTCGAAAGCAATGTAAAATCCGTGCTTTTATATGGAAGGTGACCAGTGATATTACAACCAAACTACAAACTTTCGTGAATCAGTGCCTTCGACGCATCCTACAAATTCGCTAGCCTGAGGTAATCTCTAACGACGACCTCCTCCAAATTACTGGCCAAAATAGGATAGGCATCGACATCAAAAGGCGGAAGTGGCAGTGGATAGGTCACACACTTCGAAAAGAGCCAAAAAACATTGCAAGACAGGCTCTAGATTGGAATCCTCAGGGAACAGACGCAAGGCGTCGTGTGGGAAGACCCAAAAATACGTGGAGAAGATCTGTTGAGGCAGAGGGAAAATCTATAGGCAAATCGTGGGACCAGCTAAAGGCGATGGCTGCTAATAGACAGAGGTGGAAAAGAGGCGTAGTCAATGCCCTATGCCCCACTAGGGGTTAAAAGGAACCAGAGAGAGAGAGAGAGAGAGAGAAAGTCTCCTGGATGGCAGAAATCAGAATTCTGTTTACACTCATGAAGTGAGTGATCTCGGTAATTTTTTGGTGAATGCCGTTGCAGTTAAACTGCAATAAGGACAGTGGAGTAAAAACCACTGGAGGAGGAGCCGGGGTTAAACTAGGTCTAGTATTCCTGATCATATTGTTTGGGGGTGCTGGGGGCTGAGGAGGAGGTGGAGGGCTAGGAGCAGCCTGTGGTCGCTCTGAGTTTATGCATCCCGGTGCAACATATGATCTGGAGTGCTGACCAGCCCTTCTCAAGCCAGAACACCTGAGATGTAGATGTACCCATTCCAAGCAGCAATTACACTGCACTGACCTGGCATTCGAACCAATTCGTTGGCCGCAAACACTACAAAACCATACCTCTGGGCCTGGATTTGTTTCAATGCCGGCGCGAATTAATAAAATTGAGAGCAGCCGCGCCGAGATGTAATATGACGAAAAAACACATAACTCGAATCCACACATATAAGTCTTTCTTGGTTTAGTGCGATGTGTTTAATTCCGTTATAGTCTTTTTATGTACGAGTATTGTCCAATAGTACAAATTTTGATTTTTCCCCTTGTTTTCGTGAAAAACGTAAGAGCCACTCAAGAAAATTGTTTGCCAAAAGAGGAATTTTGATTTGTAAATGTGGTCCTGCATTTTTTTGGCCACTAGCGCTTTAAAAAAAAAATAAAAATCATCTTAGTGGGTTTAGTTAGGACGGAACTCAACGCAATCCGAATCCACGGAACACCAAAAGATGGTACCTGTGCTCGCCAGCATGCGCCACCTTACTGATATACATTTCCATTTCAACTCTGTTGTTGTTTTATAAAACCCAGGGATTCCAATTAATTTCCACTGTAAACGTACAACAGCAACGAGTGGCATAAACCCCACTCGCTACAGCAAGTGCATGCTGCTACTCGACTGTTGATTGGTCCTATCTATATTACCTACCCTCTATCGTTGTAGTGGCATTTGGGTTCGTTCCCTGGACATCTTCAATGCCCACTGTCCATTATCATAGGCTCGATACCATCGGCCGTATGATTCGAAGACGAGCGAGCTACATCATCACTATATAAAATACTAACCAAAATACTAATTCAGAAAAATGATTGCCTTGACGGAATTTATTTGAAAATTTTTTATTGTCGTCTTCCGTTACAGACCGTCGACACTGTTGAAGCTGAAAGCAAAAATGCCAAGCCTATCAAACCGAAAGTTACGTCTCATATAAGTGACACATCGCGTCGAAAAAGCTTCAAATCGCTATCGCAACAAAACCGTTCCACACCACCTCAACTGCATCAGAGTCAAGAAACTCCAGATTCCAGTGATGAAAACAGCTCTGATCTCGACGATAACCAAAGTGCCTACTTTAAGAAACGTATAAACAAACCACCTCCCGTTGCAGAAGAATCACACAACCGTCGATCGCCAGTCGATAATGAAAATGAAGTATCCGCCATTGATCCTGCCGATCCGAAAACTGACGATGAATTTAAACGGGAAATCATCAACGCAGATGGCAGCAAAGACATTTGGTATACTAACGGTAATATTAAGAAAATCTCAGCCGACGGCATGATAATTCGTATGCTCTACTACAACAAGGACATCAAAGAGACCAACATTCATGAGGGCACCGTGAAATATTACTATTCGGAAAAGAACACATGGCACACCACCTATTTGGATGGTTTGGAAATTCTCGAATATCCCAACGGACAAACTGAACATCGCTTCAAAGATGGCACCGTCGAAATGCATTATGAAAATGGCTCGATACGTATAACGAGTCCCGCGGATCCAACAAAATTAGAAGAGTGGCGCTACCCGGATGGTACGAAATTGGTTAAATTGAAAACAGGCGATAAAATCATTTTGTTTCCGAATGGACAGAAAGAAGTGCATACGAAGATGCATAAGAGACGTGAATTTCCCGATGGTACAGTGAAGATGCTCTATCCCGATGGAAGTCAAGAGACAAGATATTCAAATGGGCGTGTTCGAATAAAGGATAAAGATGGCAATTTAATAATGGACACGTTACAGACGACATGATCTTTTTGTGATTAGAGTATATTGTTGATATTTTGTATTATGTATTGTAGGATTTTATATGTTTTTGTGTACGTCAAAAAGTATTTATTTTTAATTAGAAAATGAAGAACATGAAGAATGAAATAGGGAATTTATTACTTCTTTTTAATTAAATAACCAGCGCGACAGTACACACATTGAACCGGAGGTAGACCTCGTTCCTTCAGCGATTGGGGTTAAGTCCCGGAACGAACCATGCTTCTCTAACATGGCCAAGAATCGCTACAACCTCCTCGACACATGCGGTAAATAAAAAATTGCACACTCATTTCAGTTTTTTTCCAATTCTAACTCATACACGACACCATTGAAACTAATCCTGGTCCATGGATCTGCTGCGTTTGTGGCAAAAGGACTTGGACAAACGTTCAGTCATCCGTACAATGTTCTTGCTGTGACAAATGGTGTCATATAAAAAAAAATGTTCCGGTCTCAGAATACCAAACAACAGACTATACAGTCACATTGTAGAAACAGCGGACAACAGTTGTCATCAGTCTCTCAGCAACAAACCAATCTAGGTCCACAACCATCACCAGCTACTCCGGCAGTTTCGATTTGTCCTGCTAACATCTGGGTGCGCATGATTTTGTCCAGAATAATATTTACCAGTATAGGCAAGACTACTCTCTCTGCTCAAGCCACACGTGGCTGCCCCAAGGAGATGTACTATTCCCCCTCCGGTGTTTGGTAGTGGATGCGGACGACTTGGGTAATCACGGTTAAAGGCAAATTTGAGGAGGTATTACCGGATGTTTTGCAAAACGCTTTGCAAATAGTACAGGAATGGTGCACTGCTAATGGGCTACGTATCAATCCAACAAAAGCCGCAGTGATGCCATTCTGAAGGAAGGGGACGCTACGAGCATTAAGTGTCCATCAATGTATAATTCACAATTAACCATGCCAGAAACTCAAGTGTCTATGGGTCACTCTAGATAAGAAATTACTCTGGAAAGAGCACCTCAGGGTGGAAAGGGCCTTATGGATCTGCAGAAGCTATGCGGGTAAAGCATGGGGTATTAAACCAGATATAATTCTGTGGATCTGTAAGACAATTGTTAGAATTATTGTGGCATACGGGGCGGTAGTTTGGTGGAGAAGGTCATCCACTACAGACGGTAGGCTGAATCTAGACAAAGTTCAGAGGCTGACCCTAGCTGTCCTTAGAGCATTCATCTCCAGCCCCACCGCCGCCTACATATTGAGTCAGTGGCAAGATTAGCCGTCACAAGGCTGAAGGCATGTGATACGGCATGGCTACTGAACTGAGTACAGCTAGGATGGATAAGTAGCAGCAACCTACTTAGTATGCCATCAGACCACCTGGTTAAAGCTCTACGTTTTGACACCTCATTTGACGCAGTGATCTGGGCAAGCAAACCATCTACGAGGTATACCGTCAGGGGAGCACCTAGCCTTTCGGCCTTTATCTCCCGGTCCCGCTAAATGTTTGGACCTTCGGCTTTTTACTGACAAGGTCTTATTGTCAGATGGGGATTTCTCCATCCGGCGAACGCACTCACCTTCAGGAACCCAATCCCGGGGTTGCATCACTAGCTGGATGACTTGGGTAACAACCTCCATCCACTACGAAGCCAACTCCTTGATGGGAGAGGACCATGGTCCCCTGGGCACACCCATCCCCCTAGTTCACTATTCGCTATAGACTTCTCTATAGCAGGTGTGATCCTCCTTCGGCCCCTTATTGGTTTAGCCTCACGTGAGAATTCAGATGTGCACATCCCAGGCTCGTTGGACCTGTGACTACGAGCCTGTGCAGACTCGTAGCGCTGCTTTTCACATCCAGGTGGCCCCTTCAGTTTACTAGTCAGCAATGCGACTCGGGCAGTGTGGTCATCAATCCACAAACTAGTTAGATATAGGCGCGTAGGCATTTACCACCAAGGCCGTTCTCCCTAACTAGCCCCTTCAGGATTCGGGTCATGCGAAGCCGTCAACTCCGAAGCTCACACGATTTACCATACGATGCACTCCCCCACCAGAGGACACCATAATCGTGCTTGGCCTTTAGTGACTTCCCTCCCGTAAGTCATGGGAGGAGGTAGGTCACGCCATGAGCCACCCGTACATAACTCAGGAGCTCGGGAACGTTACCGCCCGAATGGTCTTTGTACAGATCCTCGCCATGGCGTATCAACTGTACCAGGGGCCCCCTTGCGCTGCTAGGTCCGTGGTGGCGCAACTCACCAAAGATCTTTGTCCCACTACATACAGCAATTTCTGGCTGATGTCACAAGGACACAGACCACCCTGCGGGGAGTGATCTGGGCAAGGGAGGATTGGACTGACAAGTTCAGAGCACTCCACTCCAGTACTATCATATCTCACAAAAACAGCTCTGTTGTAAAAAGTTTCCGCAAAAAGGATTGATATAAATACAATCCCGCCAAAATACTCGCATCTTGTCTCAAGGATATGCATATTCAAAAGAGATTGAATTAGTTAATAGCTTCCACCAAACCTACACGGTGCGGTACGCGTCAGAATCTATGAAATAATTTTGGCCGTGGTAGACCACGCTGATTTTGCCAATTCGGGTGGTGTGTGTGTTGTGTGTACCGCATACCGTCCCGCGCTGGTTTGGCGGAAACTAATTTCTTTCAACGCTTATTGGCGGGGAGCTTGACGAAGGTGCTATTTGCTGCTATGTTATTTTCTTAATCAGATTTCATTTTAAACCTACCAGCCTTGTAAATAAAATGTGTTTTAGAAACTTATTTCGCTTTCCTTCATTTAGGCGACTTTTGCCTTTTTTATACAATAAAGGTCTTTCAAAATTTTCATAAGATTGGTTTTAGTTTACAAAATAGACAACATATCAATAAATGATATTGAATGCGTTCAATTTATTGAAGTTAAGACGATATTCACTGCCCTTTTATCACGAATTTGTTTGAGAATAATAATAATAATAATAACCCTCTTAGTAACCTTAGATCCCTTGGTAACCTTAGTCGCCTTGGTAACCCTAGTGACCATAGTACACTTGATAACTTTGGTGACCTTGGAAGACCTTAGTAGTAACCTTGGTAGCCTTAATATCTTTATACATCACATTAAACTTAATGATAACCCCAACTTTAACCTTAACCTTAAACTCAACCTTAACGCAAGCCTTATCCTTAAATTTAACCATAATGATAACACTAACTGCGACCTAATAATAACTTTAACCCTATCTGTTACCCTATTGTGATATAAACTACACCCATACTTCCTAAGTTTCAAATTGGGCCTACGAAACGGTTAAGACACGATCCCCGTTACTGCAGACGCAAGAATGTTCTTACATCCAGATCCCACCACCATCCTGCTTTGGTGTGGGAGTGGTACTCACAAGAAAGAACGCAATGTATGCACCGCACTATATGCTCATGCAATATTATATTAATATCTAATGTATACGTGCTCGTATATAAAACGAACCAAAACAGGAACTTTTACCTCTTGCCCCTACTCTTCCAGACGATCTACACTTGAAAACTTTGGAGCCCATATACAAGGGATTGTTCTAAACAATTCTACCTACTACAATACTATACGATTCTATCCCAAAAATTTTTCGGGCCCATTCCCGACTTTTGCAAAATATTTCCTTTGAAACATTATAAAAAGACAAGCCAGAAACTCTATCCAGTTTCACATTTTTTGCTGTAACTTTTTTTTTTACTGCACGGATCGGAGCAAATGATAGCCTATGCACACCCTCCCGACATACTCTATCTATGGAAAAAGAGAGCGGATCCCGAGAAGCTCTCTACAAGTATGTAGCCCTGTCAATGAACAACAAGAACAACGAGAACAAGATTTTCGAAAAAAATGCGATAATGAACATGAGCAGAAACAGGGTTAGCTTAATTCGCGGGCTCCTCACGGGTCACTGCTGTCTAAATGGCCATTTAAAGACCATGCGCATTGTTACCAGGGATTTGGAGCGGAGCGGAGCGACCTTAAATTTCGGAGCGAAAGAGCGGAGCGTGGAGCGATTTTTTGCTGGCTGGAGCGGAGCGAATTTTGCTTTGAAAATCGCTCCGCTCCGATCCGATGTAAAAAATCAAAAAATTCCGAGAAAAAAAAGGATTTTTTTCGACGAAATTTTTCATTTTATGGAACGAATTGATAATTTTGGGCTATTTAAAGGCGAAGAATTCGCTGAGAGACTTGCAAAATTTCGTATTATTGTGAAATTCATTGTGATAAAAGAGGTTTTGCGTTTAGTCATAATCATCACTCTTCATTATTAAGAAATTCAAGATCATCCAGGACAGAAAAGTCCTGTGCTGTACTCGATAAATGAAACGCCCTTTTTAATTTAAATTAGTTATTAGGTGCGTTTTATTGGATGGAGTACAGGACAGCGCAGCTTCCATAACCATTTGAGAGATCTCGTTCTATACGGGATGTCCGGAAACTATCGCATAAAAGCACCCAAATATGATTCCTCGTGATATTTCCAGCAAAAAGGAGTATAAAAACATTATTAACTCTTCAGCTTCCACAGACATTTCAAGATTTTTCAAAAATTTAACATTTTACATATACATATTTTCTTTTGGTTGGGCCCAACAATTTTTCCTAAGAATAAACCCCATAAAAATTGGATAAGCAGTTTAGTTTTTACAGTTTTACACAGCTTCAAAGACAAAATTTTGTGATCTTACTGCATATACATTTTTTTCCCACGGAGGTGTTAGTGGTAGCATTTTTGGAAAATCTTTAAATGCTAAGGAGTTAAGAATTCAGCACCTATTTTGCTGGAAATGATATTAATAATTAGTAGGGCTCGGAATTTTATGTAAAATAAAACATGAAATATGTACATATAATAGGTGTGTTTTTTTGGTTATCCCGTGCAGGTTTGGGTAACGAAACTCCATATAAAAAAAATGACAGCTGACGCACCTGTCATTTTTTTTATATGAAGTTTCGTTACCCAAACCTGCACGGGATAACCAAAAAAACACACCTAATATGTGTTTATTTTAGGTGTGTTTTTTTGGTTATCCCGTGCAGGTTTGGGTAACGAAACTCCATATAAAAAAAATGACAGCTGACGCACCTGTCATTTTTTTTATATGAAGTTTCGTTACCCAAACCTGCACGGGATGACCAAAAAAACACACCTTTTGTCAAAATATGTAAAAAAAAACTGTAATATGTAAAATAAAAATATGATTACGAACATCAAAATCGTAGTAATTCTTCAAAATTGTTATAAATTAGATATTTTTTTAAATTTTCCAATTTGAAACTCCGTCTATCTGGTGCAAGGATTTTTTTATACCGGCTTTCAACATCGACTGATGTGATGGGCGCATATTTGAATTTTGCGATTTCCTCTGGTTTCAATGCGATATCCTCTGCTAACTTTTTGATCATTGATGGTTTCGTAAGAATTTGTTTGGCTTTCTCGATAGTCACAGCGTTTTCGTAAAGTTTGGAGAACACAGCCTTGATCTCCTCGAAATTTTCGCAATAATACTTCACGGCCTCCAGCCAGGTTCCCCATCTGGTTACAACGGGCTCTGGTGATAGGGGCAAAGAAAGCTCTCCTTAAGTATTCTCACGCTACGTAGTGCTTTCAAAAACACTTTCTTTAAGCCCCGGATAGAGTTCGAGCGGAATGAAAATGAAACGGTAATGAACCGGCATAAAAACCGTGGTGAATTTAAAATTTTAGCTTCGAAAATTGCTGCAAAGGCGTTTGACGTCCTAAATCATCTTAAAAAAACCTTACAAAAATTATTTCCCCCTTGTCCGAATGCATTTTCAACGTGAAAATGAGTCGACTCTGTAGCATATTCTCCGTTGGGCGTGGTGAATTTTGCAAACGTCAAACCGATTCACTGTCCACGACGAGTTCATCGCGGAAATTATCTAATGACCGGGGAATCGAAAAATAACACATAAAATGGCAGAGACAAATTGTGAAACCATTCTCGAATTTTAGTTTATGGAATTCCCCATCATTTACCACATATTCCACGACAGTAAGTATGCATTTTCATTGAGAAAATCGCCGCGGACAAAAATTTCATTTTCATTCCGCCCGAGGTCTATTCAGGCCTTTACGTTGGAAATTAACGCATCTACTTCGACGAACTCGTTTCTAACATGTTCGGCAATGCGATGAAATGCATGGGTGAGACAAGTAACGTGAGTTAATCTCGGATAAAATACTTGGAGGGCTATCCCAGAGCCTTTACCATGTATGGAGCAGCCTCAGTTACGAATAGCAACACATTACTGTGCTGCACTCTATTTGGCCCCAGCACGCTCATCGAATTGTTGAAAAATTGAGCAATAGATGCGTGGTTGCACTTTTCTAAGACTTCGACATTAAACAAAATGGGCTTCGTTCTTTCCGAAGATAATAGCCCAACAATAGCGTTGGCTATATATCTCCCTTCGACATCCGTAGTTTCGTCTATTGAGATCCATATGGGCCCATCACCAATTATATCGCGAATTCTATGAAGTGCCCGTAAAGACGTCGCATAAATAGGTCTTTCTTATGGTGCTTTCCTCGGGAGCTCTTTGCCCACTATACTTCTCCAAGAACTCCTTAAAGTGGGGATTGTTGAGTTTATATAAATAAATATGGAATAAAATATGTAAAAAAGAGTGAAATATTTAAAAATATGTAATATCACTTGAATATTTACAAATATGTAAAAACAAATAGATGCCATATGCTTTCAAATGTTCTGAAACGCAAAGAAAACACCTCAGAAATTGATTATCAGCCTAAGGAAAAAATATGTAAAAACATAAAAATCCGAGCCCTAATAATTAGTCTTGATTCGGTAATCCGGATCTCCTTTAATCCGGATATCACGCTAATCCGGACGACTAAATATTTCCACTATGTCTTCTATAGTCCGGATTTCGACAGCAATGTTAACCTTAAAATCCGGATATTTGAGATTTTCAGTGTGAAATGGTAGATTTGGTCTCGTACTTTTTTACGGGACTGTTTAGCAATTGACATGATGCTGGCTAATTTCTAACAAATAAAACATTTATCGACTTTTGTTCCGCCTTTTTAGGGTTTTTTAGAAAATATTTTTTTCAAAAAACCCTTATGAAATCGATTTTGTCCGTCCGTCCGTCTGTCCGTCTGTTCACTAAATAACTCGCGAACGGCTCAACCGATTGTCATGAAATTTGATAGGAATGTGTATAATGGTTACAGTCTTTGGCACAAATACCTTAGAAGTTGGTAGGAAGAAGTTAACAGGGTGTCCCGAACGTTTGAAAAAAGTCGACTTTTATAGTTTTTATCGGAGATTGACGAATGGGTATTTCAATCAAAGATCTAAACGATTACATCTCATATCAGTTAAAAATTTTCAGTTTGGAGTAACGGTAAAAAAGTTATTGGCGTTTAAAGTTAAACTTCCTTTTCGACCTCCGTTTTTCTAAACCGTTATAGGGATCGATATGAAACTTTGCACAAATATTGGTCAGTATGGCCTTATATACGTTAAATATTAAGACTGTTGACTTTTGCTAAGGAAAAATAAATAACAGTAAATTTGTAAAATTTCAATTTGTTCGTGTGTAGCCCATCTTAGGTTTTCAAATATGAAAATCCTGCTAAGGATTTTTAGAAAATTACATAGGGAATATGTCTTCAAATTTTCATTCGACTAACTGTATCCAAACCGGAAATATAGCCAAGTAAGTATTTAGTAAGGGCCTTTCGCAATGCAAGGGAAGCCTCTCAAGTATTTCTTCAATGCATATCTTTTAACTTGATGAAACAATGAAGGTGGAAATACATAGAATGATAATAGTGTTTGCCACAAATATTTTTGAAGTTTGTAGGACCAAGATATAGGGTGTCCCTGAATAGCTGCATATGAATACTTGTTCAATACTCATAGGAAAGCTTGCGTGGGCTCTTATGTCAGGGGACACAATGAAATCATTTCTTATAAGTTGCTTTTCCTTGATTAAACAGTAGATTTACAGCTAATAATTCAGTTCATATATAAAGCCAAGCCATCCTTACGTTTGCCTTAGTTTCTTTTTGCTCAAAGGCCATCAGAAATCTTAAATCGAAAAATGCCTGTAGATTTGCCTTGGAGTACTTTTATATCAACTGGGTAAATAGTAAATCTATTTTTGGATTGGTCTAATTAAAGGTGGAACAGAATGAAAGGCGCTAGCCTTTCATTCTGGAACGCGTTTATTTAGACCAATCCAAAAATAGATTTACAGGAAGCTTTTGATTAATGCTGTGCACAATTCTTATCTATTGCTTATAAAATATATGTACAAAAAATATTCACTATGCATCAAAATTCTAAAAAACCCTCGTATTGCGGGCGCAGCCCTCTGTACGCCGGTATTTTTATTTGTTTGGATTGTTTTTCCTAGAAAAAATTGATTGCACTAATCCGGATTTTCCAATGATCCGGATTACCCCTTGCAATAATTGATCCGGATTACGAAATTGGTGCTATCCTGTTCTGTACTTGATCGAATAAAACGCACCTGTTAAGTCATATTCTATAATACGTGAGTAGATATACGTTAAATTGAATAATTCGCTGAAAATAATAAATATTTACTAAGAACAATGAAGTTTTGTTGTATTTTTGTAATGGAGCGGAGCGGAGCGAAAAAATTTTAGTCGGAGCGGAGTGGTTTCAAATTGGTCGGAGCGGGAGCAGAGCGGAGCGAAAAAATGTGTCGCTCCAAATCCCTGATTGTTACCGACGCGAGCTTGCGCTTTTGCGAGGCTGACGACGAAACGGATGCGCGCATTCTTTGTGCGATTTTCAACATTTCCCCGTTTGAGAACACAACACAACACAATGGACCTGACCGGACTGTTTTTTTGTTATCAAGATGTAAAGGTGGTGAGATCAACAGCACGCTCGGCCGAGCTTGTTATCTCCCGTGAATAGTAGTTTAAGTGAGATCATAGTCCGTCATATTAGTCCAAATTTCTTAAACCATCCGCTTAGGGTGGCATTCGAACCCACTACCCCGTGCAATGAAGGTGAGCGCACTAACTCGTAACTACTTCAACCAAACAACAACACACATTATTTCGACACTTGTTAAATTCAGATTTTGTGTAAAATAAAACAGTGCCAATATCAGTTAAATATATTTCTATTGCAATAACATATTAACAAACTTAACTTCTGATACGCTGCGCTTTCACTTTGGCGATCTTTTCTACTTCTATGCTAAAATCGAACGGTTTCATGTGTTCGGGGAAACCCCAAAATGCACGCAAAGCATTGTACGCTGCCAAATCCACAGCGACTTGAACACTTTCACCAAATCCTGCAACGAAACGTTTCACCGATTACTAAGCAATCACACACAGCCAGGGGACACAAACTAAACTTACCACTTCCTATTAATTTCTTATCCGAATAGATTCCTACATGGTAGGTAGACAAAACCGTATTCCTTGCCGCATCGCCTATTAGGCGTGGTTCCGGTTCGCCAATTTTCATTTCCTTGCACACTTCTTTCAGTTGTTCCATTGGCTGCTCAATATCACACCACTCAGCCAGATCCTTTTGATTCAACTGCGTGCAAACAAAGTCACGAATAAATGAAAATGCCCGCTCTTCTCCCGATGACGACTCGACAGCACCCACGATAGCCTTAAACGTGTCAGCCAATGTTCCTTCTTGTGCTGGGAAATCAGAGCTCAATATCAAATCATTCATGCCGAGATTGGAAGCAAGGTATGCCAACGCCGAGTCGCAAGTCAAATGTCTTTGAATGTCAGCAATCAGACGTGCTGGCATTTTTGGGAGGGAGTATTTGAGAAATGCCTCTGTATAGCCAGCGATTAGAGCTTCGCCTATGCCAATTAGCTCGCGATTATCCGCCAATCCTAGAGTGGGTTCTTCGATGCCGAGATCACGCTGCTTTTGTTCTTCCTGAATGATGTACGATTGGTGTAGGAAGGCCTGTTGCAGTTTTGTCGTATCCATTTCTTCCTTTAGCCGCTTGTTGAATGCAAACAATTCGGCCTTGTAGTTCCACTCGATAAATGATGATCGCGGCTGAATTGGCTGCGGCCCCATCTTTTTGTTGCGCTTGTTAATTTCACGTAATACCGGCGCGACCCATCTTTTGATTTCACGACTTTGTTCTGCGGATGGGGAAACTTTCTGTTAAATGCGTTTTTGAATTGCATACAAATGGATTATTTTCGCTTACCGAATTTGGGACAATGTGTATATAGGGGCTTGAGAAGTCTAGTAGCGCTTCTTGATAAAAACATGGTGAAAAATCGAAAATATCCAGGAAAACCAAGCAAGGAAAACACGCGAGGCCCGGTATTTGGCAATCAGCTGATCCCGCTGACAGTTTACAAATGTCAAAATCTAGTACCCATAAAGCACATAAAGCTAAATTGTACTAGAAAATTACTGTTCCGTTCCATTGAAATTCGTTAAGTTCAAAATTGACGGATTATTGTAAAATGGAGTAACAATTTGCAGTGCTCATATAAAAACCTATAAAAAGCAAAATCCTTTCAGTTTTTTTGCCATTACATATATGTACATAATATACTGCTCAAAACAAATTAAGGGCCACTAATGTTCGTTGACTTTAACAACATCTTTTGGCGAACTTTTAATGTGATAATTAATTTCAAAAATGCCATTCTGTACCTGAATGTGATGTGAGTTATCACAGTATGATTCTTTAACATTAGCTTTAACGGAACTTCTTTTGGGGTCACGAGTCATACATTTGGTAGTTTTCTTTATTTCTCATTTTGATTTAGAGTTATAGTTTTCGCAAAGTTCTTTAACTGCAACATTAGTTGTTGCACTTTTAAAGATAAGGAGAATTTGTAAAATACAAAATGCCAGCAATTCGGCGCGATTTAAATTTAAATGCTTAGTCTAGAGCCTTAGAAATGTTGGAGGAAGGTCGTTCGCAACGTTCTGTGGACCTGCAATTAGGGTATTCGCGAAGAGCCATTTAAAATCTTTGGAACCGGTTCCAGGAGACAGGAAGCGTGTCTCCTGTCGTCATGGTTCAGGCCGAGTTCGAATAACCACCCCCGCAGAAGGCCGATATGTGAGAATTTGTGCGCGACAGGATCGTACCATTCGTGCTCGTGGACTACAAAGTAGGCGTTTAAGTACGACTGGGACCATTGTTAGCCCTCAAACAATCAGAAATCGTTTGCACGAATACCAACAACGGTCACGGAGACATGTTACCAGAACACAACTGACCAGGACGCATCGTACGAATCGTTTAAGATTTGCTCGTTGGCATATCCAATAGGACATGCAAGAATGGCGCAAGGTGGTCTTCTCGGATGAGTGCAAAGTACAATTTTTTAGTGACTACCGACGCATAAGAGTCTGGCGAAGAACCGGAGAAGCATTTTCGGATCCTTGCATTAATCAAATTAAGAGGCAAGGCGGTCCCAGTGTGATTGTCTGGGCCGGAATTAGCTTGCAAGGCAAAGCTGACATATTGTTATCCTAAATAACGGGACAATTACGTCCGAAAGTTATATTGAAAGGATTGTTAGGCCACATATCATTCCTTTTTCACAACAGGCGTTGGATCGTTTTATCCTCATGCAGGATAATTCACGACCACATACTGCCCGGGCGACAATGTCTGTTTCGAGGAGGTCAATATGAGGGTCATGGAGTGGCCTGCCAACAGTCCGGACCTAAATCCGATAGAACATCTTTGGGATCAATTAAAACGCCGGATGCGGACCGCTGAAGAGGACATCCACAATCAACAACAGCTGATTGAATTGCTAAAAATGGGTTGGGACGAGATATCAAAAGAAAGCCTCGATCGGCTTATTGAAAGCGTTCTGTCCAGGCTTCGAGACTGCATATCAAAAAGTGGAGGTCATACTCGATACTAAAAAAACAAAGAATCAATTTTTTTTATAGATTAGACATACAAATTAATTATTATTGTTACGATTACATGACCGCAAAAAGTAAGCAATCCGAAAAAATGCCAAAAAAAAGTGTAACTTTTGGTAAAAACTCAATAAAATTCATTATATTTAATGAAAAACATATTATTTTATTAAAACAGACCAACAAAACTATGATTTTCCTTTTCCACAGAAAAATAATCAGAAAATTATTAGTGGCCCTTATTTTGTTTTGAGCAGTATATATATGTATATTTTTTAGTATCTCGCTGTTATGAACTCTGGCAAAATGGAAAACGGGGTATTTTTTTGAGAATTTTTAAAACGGTTGGAAGGAATTGGCGGATGTAGAGTATGTTGCGGTCTCCGTTCAGAAATTACAACCGTTCAAAGAAGTGACCACGGGAAGATTAAAACACCTATTGCCGTCTGTGCATCGATAATTGAGGCCACTTCTGAACGTAGGAACAACGCGAGATGGGGCTGCGGATATATTTGTGCTACGACGAGGATGATCTGGCCTTAGACATATCCCGTTCCGCCATATTACTGTCTCTAGATAGGAAATATATACGCAACATAGTGGGAGTTATTACGGGGCACTGCCCTTTTGGGGAGCACGCCAGGAGACTCCGAATTCCTGAAAACGACTTCTGCAGAAGTTGTGATGATGAAGAAAATGGTTGAAATAAATTGGCTGATGTATAGCGCATGTTGAGGCGCATATTTTGTTGAAAACCGTTCAGAACTTATAGGTACAGCCGTTCAAAGATTCGACCAAAGGACAAAAACGAGGTTAATTTTGAATGCTACCCAGGAACAAAAAAATCCCCAAGCTAGGTCAAACGGCCAATGTAGAGCATGGTTGAGTCACACTTACTCTGGAGGAATGACCAGTGGCGTAACGTTTCGCAAATTGATTGCTGTGTTCGAAATTAGAATGGGGGCCCGTATCTTCGTTTTTTTTTAAACAGAAAATATTGACAGAACCTGGACTGATTTAAATAAACAACAAAAATTTTCTGTTTGAGCAACATGTTCCAAATTTTGTTTTCTACATATAAATTAAAAGTTCAATAATTATACGGGAAAACTTTTAAGATCATCTATTTGGGACATTTAGCTATTTATCAATTAATTCAAGAGAAGAGGCACAAACACCATACCTTGAGGTCTTGAGGAACTCCCCTATATGCCAGTCTCGTAACAGTCATTTATTTCCCAAATCTGAAGCTTGAAATACATTTGACGCGTCAGCATCGGTATCGGCATCAGCAGAAACATTTCAATTTAGAACACGCGCATTTGCCTTTGATGACCCACATTGACAGAAGCAGAAAAAAATGCTTCTGCTGTTGCTGTCAATGTGGGTCATCAAAGGCAAATGCGTGTGTCCTAAATTGAAATGTTTCTGCCTTGTGCCGATACCGATGCTGACGCGTCAAATGTATTTCAAGCATGAGGATAACATATACAGGGTGTCCCATTCAGTGAAGGGTATTTTAATGGTAGGTAGTGTGGCTAATTTGGGGAAAATTAGTGTACAACGGGACCGGTTCGAAGAAATTTTAAAATCGGGTTTTCATCAAAAAATCAAATGAGAAAAACCGATTTTTTAATTTCGTTTCGAACGGGCATATCTTGGAAGATACGAACCACTTCGTAACGAATGAGGTGTCGTTTTATTGCAAATTTTATGTAGTTTCAGAAAGTGAAGTCATATCTCGGATAAAATTTTTGGTGGTGTGGAAAATTTTGATTTAGTTCGGCAAGTCGGGTTTTTTTTTTTACAAAAAATGCTATTATATTGTAACGGTTAAAAATAGAGGAGTCCCGTTGTACATTCATTTTCCACAAATGGGCCACACTACCTACGATTAAAATATCGTCTACCCTGAATGGGTCACCCTGTATAGAGCCTATACACTCCCAATCAATATAGGATACTTCCACTTGAAAAATGGATGTATGTCGGAAAGTGATAACGGTATTTTCTTCAAACTTCTTGATAATGTTTCCAGTAGCCTGCTTGTCTTTTAATAATACAAGGTCTGAAATCCGGAGTCCCGTTAGGATTTTCTTACGAGAATTCTTAAAAACAGTACAAACTTGAAAGTTATTAGGACAGTTTCATAAAACATCAAATAATGGTCTAGGTAGCTATGGTAGCTTTATTTTAGAAAATGTGGCTATAGAATTGTATAGATTTTAGCAGTAAAATTAAGTAATTTCTTTCTACGCTCCTTTAATCGCTGGCAGAAGCTCTTCAGTGTTCTTAAACTATCGTCTAACGGTATAGATCTTCCTTGTCATCCATCTCCAAAACATTTTTGATGATATTTGGTTCTAGCGAGTATGGTGGTGATTTCAAAACGTCGATGGATTGGTCTTGAAACCAATTTTTTATCAGTCTTGCTTTCAGAATGGGGGCAATATCTTGTTGAAATCTTATAGGAGTTGCATGGGAAATGGCGGTAATCTTAAGCATTACATTATGAAGAATAATTTCATAAACCTGGACGCTCTGAATACCGCTTATTTCCATTAACTCAATAGTTCCTTTACAAGATATTTAACCCCAAAGAAGAAATTGTATGGATTAAACAAATGAGTCATTTTAACTGAAAAAAAATGGATTCGTTTCGTGGTGTAGGGTCCAATATCTTGGTGTGGAACTATTTAGCTTGTTGAAGTGAGGGGTATTCAGAACGCTAAAGTTAAGCTAGAGAAATATTTTGTCTAATATAATCCTTAAGATTAACGACATTTTCCAAGCAATTCCTACAAGATTTCAACAAGATATTGCCCTCATTCTGAAAGCAAGGCTGATAAAAAATTGGTTTCAAATCCAATCCATTGACGTTATGAAATGTCCACAAAATTGGTATTTTCTTAAAATTGTGTCTATCTTCGAATCTACAGCTGAAGAAGCAAGAAAAATCCCTCTAAGGCAGTGGTTCCCAAATCGGAAGTGACTGCAGAGCACCTTGCTCGAACATGAATCACTACGGACCACCACATTTTTAGAACGCCTATATTACTGCCTCTGCCTACTTTAATTACTAAGCTACTTGATGGGGAGGGAGTTTAGCAATTTTTATTTTACAAGGTTTCAGACTTTTATTATTTTTTTTAACGACCAGAAAATGGACAACTTATGACAAAAAAGTGAGTCTATATTTGTAGAAACACGGACAATGGTTTGGCCGAACCACGCGTAACAGTTCAGTCGAACCACGCTTGACAATTTAATGAAACACCAGCGATTCACTGAACCACGCCAATGCCGATAAAATTAAATTCCCCTGTTTTTCTTTTGCGTGGAACGGCAAAAGCGCGCTAGGTTGGGCTGGCTTTAGAGAAATTTAAAACCTGTAACGTAACACATCATAAAGTAACTTAGTAACTACCAGAATTAAAGTAGGCACAGGCAGTAATATTGACATTCTTTAAGATCAGAATAGGACAGGCACACCTAATTTTGAGAGTTAAGGCGCCCAACTTTATCAGATAATAATTCATTGGATGCGGTTTTACCGGATTCATTTTAACTTTTTTTTTTTTAACGAAGGATTGAGATGGTACTAACATGGTTTGTTTTGTCCGTGGACCACTTGTTGGGAAACAGTGCTGTAAAGCATCGTCAGTAGCGGCAGAAATCAGTGGACAGGCAAGTTTTTTTTGCGGACTAATACAAATGAATGTCTTTAAAAGAATAGTTAAATAAGAAACAGGCGCGACAGTCCAACATTGGATTAAGGCCGCAGATGTGTTAGTGACATCAAATTTTCAAGATCTTAACTACTTTTTTGTTGAGGTGTTGATTATCAACAGCGCGCTCAGAAGTGTTATTTATCCCCATAAATGGGTACTCGTTTAACATCTGAGTGAGATCATAGTCCGTCACATGGTTGTGAGTCCGAGAAACGCCATAAACTGAATTGGTTCCCGGTGACATTCGAACCCACGACCCTGTGCACTAACCACAAAACCAGCCAGACTCCTAGGTTCGACTCTCAGTTTCTTTAATAAAACTTCTTGAACCAAGGAATAAAATCCTGAGTATGGGAGTTGTCTTAAATTTCTGCACGTACTTAGTTTATTTATGGCAATACAAAATATAAATCCTTTTTTTTTATTTTCGCCCTTTTGCACAAACAGGTCTCCTAATTTTTTTTAATTGAACCGGTCACTATTATTAGCCGACACACCTATAATCTTGATTCAGATAAACCGTTACATGGGTCACTATTATTAAGCCGAGACACCTATAATCTTGATTTAGATAAACCGTTACATGGGTTAATTTCAACCAAAAAGGTTATTCTTTAAAAGTCTTTAATCTTCAAAATATTTACAATAATTAAAAACTTACAGTAGAATGTGTTAAATAAATAAAAGGAATTACATAAAAAATAGTAATGAAAATAGGAAATAAAATTGGAAGAATTCAATTTTTATAGCGGCCCTTAAAGGGCATGCATATGATGTATACAAATATTTAAAATTAATTGCCTAAGTAAGAATTACTTGTAAAATTCATCCAAATCTTTCATCATTATGGGCTGATTTCTCATACATCTTATTTAGTCGTTATACGATAAGATATAGACAAGACGCAATTTGTTTTCTGAAAGCTTTTATTTTTGATTGGTTATGCCATTGCGTAATGCTTTTTTCAATTTCAGATGATGGCGCAAGCAAGCAAAATATGTTTTTTTTTGCTTTTGCTCAAAATATGTCATAACTGTACAAAGTAAACAAAATTCACTTAAATATAATGGAAAAGCTTTCGGAAAATGGTGTGTTTCTTGTCTATACGATAAGACCAACCACTAGATAAGATGTACGAGAAATCGGCTCTATGAGAACTTTTCCAGCGGACATTTCATTTTACATATTTTTTGCTATGCATCTCACTTTTCTATTGTTTCATCTATTTATTACTTAAGATATGATACATTAAATAAATTTATATTTTTTGTTCAACACGAAAATCGTTCACACGTAGATGCCCCATACAAAATAGGACTCTTTATTTCCATGTGCTGCAGGCAAATAAATCCGTAGGGAGTACACCGGATATTCATTCTCAACAAAATCCCGGATTGGTATGTTCGATAATGCATCTCTTGCAATACTTCTTCACCGCCCGATAGCCCTCCAACGAGATCTGACAATCCTGAATGTTGAGCTGTTGCAATCCTCTACAATAGTAGGCTATATATTGCACTCCCCTATCGGTTATCATATCACAATTTCGTAAACTTAATTTTTTCAAATTCGGACAACTTTCCGCGAGTGCTCGTAGCCCTGCATCACTGACATCGCACTTGCCTATATCGAGTGCTCGCAATCGTGGGCATGATCGTGCCAGCACCGTTATCGAATCATCGCTAACTGCTTCGCAGCCTCGTGCATTCAGATAGCGTAGCTTGTAGCATCGTCTTGCTATCACTTTAAGACCAGCGTCGGAAACACGATCACATTTCGCCACCGAAAGATAGCGTAGGGCAGCCCCAAGTTTGGCTAGTTCGTAGAGACCGAAATCGGTAATGTTGACACAGTCGGATACGCTGAGTTCCTTGAGTGCTATACAAAAGCTAGGAACGAATTTCAGGCCGGCATCTAAAAGGGAGCACAGTCGGGAGTATTAGTATCATATTGAAAGCCTAATCAAGCGATTTAAGCTCACCTGTAATTTGAACACATCTCCTGAGGTATAAAAAGACCAACTGCGGACAATTTCGTACAATCACTTTCAATCCACCATCATCAATTGCAGTACAATCAGTTAAATCCAAATACTGAAGTAACAATCGTCGGGGTGGTTCCAAGTTTGGGTTAACGCTGATATTCGTTATTTGTAAGCATCCTATAATAGTAAAAAAAAGTAGTTAGATGATGATTGTAATAATTTTCCGCATCCTGACTCACCTGTAACGTCCAAGTGTTGAAGATTTGTACATTTTGTCAGGACATCACAGAGCGCCGTATTGGACACATTAATACTGGACTGTATTTGTAGATGAGTTAGTTCCGGACATCGACGTGCCAATAGTTGAAGTCCTTTGTCGCTAACACGACAACCGTTACTCAGTAAAACACGTTCAACATCCGGACATGCACCGTTACGCGATTGACCACATAATCTTCTGAAAATATTCTTCAAGGCACGATCGCCGCTTATATGCTCGCCAGCGAGATTTATGATTTTCCAGAGACACGATTGCCAGGCAATTGTCTCAAAACGTCTACACACCCGGGCAACGTTACACAATTCAGAGCTATCTAGCCAGCTAAATATCTTCATCACATTTTCGTCTGTTAAACGATCGAATACGGGACCCGAACGACAAGGACCTTTCTTAGTCCACGGTCCCGACGTTTGCGGATGACTGGTGGGCGAGGGCGATACAAGTGTGGCGTATCCTTGATCGAGATTCGGTGAAAATCGACCTAAATTCGAAAGACCTTCGGTAAAACATTGAACCTTGGACAGTTGAAAACGTTTATCCATGGCAATTGCGCTGGAGGTGTTGAAATTATTTCGGGATTTCGTCACAAAGGCCGGTGATCCTCGCGTTCGATCGATAAGATATCGATCCGAACCGCTAGTTTCACTAGGACTGGAAGGTCTTTGCAGAATATGGGCAGTCATATTTTCTGTGAATATAGAAAAGAAGCGGCAATGTTAGCAGAGTTTCCTACGGTTATAAAAAGCTTACAGTACACTTACCATGAATTCGTTCATTTCGACTGTATTCACACAAACCGTCCAATCCATCCTCCAGAAAGTACCTTTCGTGTTTGTACTGATTCGTTTCCGAACCCAATGGCAATCCTCGAATGGCACCATGAATATACAATGAATCCATTTTCTGTTCCAGAAAATATTGATCGTTATGATTGAGCCCGCCGATATTTGTGTGATTTTCTGAGTGACCGGTTGTACTATCCGGCAACGTATGATCGTTGAGGAGGAAGGCACTGGGCGCACGTTCATTTCGATATTGCAAAAGGCTATCGATGGGCGTGTAATTTCTAGGCGGTGGCGGCCGATACTTTGTCGAAGGCTCTACGTTTCGGCGCAGCTCATACGATTGATCCATCGAACTGGATGAACTTCGCGAAAGATGGTAGACATCGCCGGACGGTTGGCCGTGTTCCGTTGAGTGATTGAGTGCGGTGGTGGGTTTTTGGCGTGCTGGGGCTGATGGGTAGATAATTCCGTCGTCGCTGAGACCCAGAAGTGGTGATTTGCGAGACATTTGATAGACTTGAGGATTGAGTGGACTTGTACTGAGCGGATGATGATATGGCTGAGTCTGGAGCGACGGTGAATTTCGACCGAGTGACGCCAAGGGACACTCTAGAGGTGGTGGCCCTCGGCGTGTTTGATGAGTCATTTTTGTTGATTGTATCTGGAAAAGTAATGAAGAGAACATGTAACAATTAGAAAAGTGTATTTAAAATGTTTTTTTTTTTAAGAATTCGCGTTTTTTTGAAAAATCAAAACTACATGAGCAGAATTACAAAATAAAAAGAAAGATTGATGGCTGAACTGTTGACACTTTAGCGTTGAACTTTGCAATGAGGCCCCCAAATGATGTCTTGATGGCGATGTTTCAACATCTCGACATAGCGGCTGCCGTTAACCTATCATTTCTGAAATTTGGACGGCATATAACTCAAGCTTCAAGCCTCAAGCCTGTTAAGATCATGAATATCAAAGACTCTATTTAACTCATAGCTTTTGGAGAACTAACTAACTAAAAGTCACACCATCATGACTCAGTCTGGTCGCACTTTTTGATTGCTACCAACTAACCGGAGGAAAAATCAGGTCAGAAATGCCCGACTTTTCCTCTGCACTACGCATTGCTACAGAGTATCTCCTCAGGGCACTTTTTTCTTCGATAATTTACGATATTGTACCTAATCATAACGTATTGACTTCGTACGAACGGATCATGAGTCCTTTTCCCCTGGGTCTATCGCTGCAGCCTCTCAAATTAACCGTTACCAGTACAAAATTACAGTGGTTGAACCGAATTTTTGCGCGTGGTTCGGCGAACCTTTCATTTTGTTGTCACGTGGTCTTTTACAGCCAGACGGCACATTATGCAAATGGGTTGCGAATTGTCGGCCCTAAACCTACACATGTGAGCGCGCTATCTACATACCATACTACTTTTCGAATATTTTTTTTTGCTATTTTTCTTATTTCGATTTGCCTAGAGCTGGGCTGAATTCAGCATAAGCTATAAGCTACCAATTCATACTAAAAGATCTGCTGATTTTCGATAAGTTTCGTAACCTACCCTGTCCAGTAGAATTTCGCGTTTAAATATGTTAAATATGTATAAAATTGTGTACTGACTGCCACCCCCATGGGCGTAGCCCGGATTTCGTCAGGGGGGGGGGGGCAAGCCCGAAATTTGTTGAAATTCGCGATTTTCTTTCGAGTTAAAATTGTCGGTCGCGAAAATATTGTTAGGCAAACTTCAGAGCCAAATTTTAAGAAAGGACAGTCGAACAATATTTTTTACACAATTTAGGGAAAAAAGGCCCATGCACACGTGTTAAGACTTTTTCTGGTGATTCTGATTACATCCAACTGGCCTCTAATTTCAGCTTTTTAGACCATAGCTCGTCTATATTCAGTTCCATTTATGTCTTTTGTTGGGATGCATATTCCACTTTCGATTTTATGTCGTCTGTCACTGTTTTTCTTCTGAGCAGAAATTTATAAATCTTTTTTGATAGAAATACGGTTTACGGTTTTGATAAGATTTCCTCCAAATTTAACAAAATATTAGCAGTGGCTAAATTTCATTTTTGGTATGATTCAGCTACAAAATGAATCTTGATAAAATATCTTGAAAGACACGGAAAAATGAGACTTTTTCTTTACAAAGTACCTAACTAGGCAAAGCTGTACACCATTTGTCATTAAAATCACTTTCAGATGGAATGAAGTTCAATTCCACTACCTTCCCGGAGAAACCTTTATGTGACGGTTCAAATTCTGTTCTGCAGCTCAGAAGCCATGAAATGAAACGCATGAAAATATGGAATTCTGGCAAAAGAGAAAAGATCTCCCTAAGGGAAAAATTTCTCATTTCTGATCTAATTATGTTACCGATTCATGATGCTTGATATGTAGATATGTACTAAGCCTCGACACCCTGCGAACGGATGTGTAGACTTTTTCCCTGGAATAAATCTGGAAAAAATGACCTCAGATTCATTCATAAGCAGTCGAGATCTTTCGAATGACACCTATTTCACTGCTGGGCGAAGGTAATATCGGTCAATCTGCCTCTTCGACACCTCGGGGAAAACTGTTTGAGAGAATCATTTTTAACAGACGTTTATCGGTAGTGGAACAAAAATTAAGCTTGTCAGACGGGCATAGTAGCTCTATAGAGCTCCCTATTGCCCGATTCCGTTTAGAATCACCATCTCAATGGTGACGCTCAATGTCAAGAACGCTTTTAATTTCGCGAGCTGGGCTTCCATTCATGCCGCTCTGCAGGTATAATCAGGAATATCGCTAAAATCGTGTGCCCAAAACGATACCAGCGGTGGACCCACGGAGTATATAGCGAGAATTCCACAGGGGTCAGTTCTTGGCCCGCTGCTATGGTATGTCATCGCCGAGACCCTAGTATTCAAAACATCCGTCTTTTCAAGAAGCACCACTGTGTCTATGTTACGATTTATGTATCTTTATTTCCCATGTAAGGGAATTTGTACATATTTTGCTCATTAATTTAAAATCTTTGTTTAGTCTACTACTGAGACTTTTACTTACCATCTAAATTTGCCATCATTTGACAGATGACCTGCTCAATTTCAATTACAGCATACAATGAGCCCCCAAAAATTAATCTTCTTTCTGCCACTTTGAAAGTGTTGTTGACAGGTAGAATCCTCTGTGATTCATATTGTATCTAAGCCCAAAGTCATCTTCCATCGCTCTTTCGACTTCATTCGTATTCAGGACAATATTCTTCCAAAATACGAGTATATCTAATTTATACCGAAAAAAGTATCCTTCACCTGTCCAGCGAAAGTTCCCAAGAGTTTGTTTCACTCAATAAATTTGTCGTGATAATGAAAGAGATTTCATAGGACTATGACTTGGCTCTCAACAAACTTGGAAAGTTTTTTTTTCTTTTGCATGATTCCGTTTTTTCGTAGTCCTATTGTGCTCTTCATTCATGGGTCATATGTGTAGCGTTTCGGACAGAAATCATTTATATGTCTAAGGCCATGTCTGTATTTACTTCGGGTTAGTATCATTATAGCTTTAGCTTCCAGGCTGATACGTGATACATTGACATTTAGTAACAGTTGTATACGAGTATCTGTTGTGTATGAAAAGTATATTTGATCACTTCATACATATGTCGGTCATGTCCGCAAATTCCATACCTATGGACGTCACTTCAATAACGAACCTATTCAAACTCTTCAGAACCGAAAAAAAAAAACAGATTTATCTAAAGTCCTTCCCACAACATTTCACAACGATGACGATTCCTCCTTTTTTTGCTGCTTCTTCTTTATCACTGATTCAATTCTTAGCTATCTCTATCTATCCATCTGGGAGGGGTCTACGATGGCTCGATGGTTTTATGAATAGCTTTACGTTTTTTGTATGTATATATTTTGCTCCATCGTTGCTCTTTTTCGAATACAAACATTCAATCTTTGTCCGGAATTCGTATGCAAATTTTGTAGGTGCTCGAAATGAAGAAAAAGATTAAACTACAAATACTATACACTCTTCGGAAATCAAATCTGCGATGCTGGATCTTTTTGTTATTCATATGATTTTTCGGCTTATTAATCTGTCTTTTTATTGAACAATTTAGTGTTGTAAAACGAATCTGTGTTGCGACACAAAGGAATGAAAAATGAGCCATACGTAGAGAGAAGATGACTTTTTTTGAGGAGATATGAGCAATTTCAGATTGAACGTGAGTTTTTCTGTGATACACAGTTGATGTGTCTTTTTTTAAATTGAATTTTGGAGTCAATTTTTTGAGATCCAGACATCTTAAGCTTAAGCTTGTAAGTTTTGAAGGTATGTATAGGAATTTCGGAATGGAAGATATGAAAATTGGGTCTTTGACACTGATTCGATATTGAAATCGAAGCAATATGATTAAAGAAACACGTCAGTTTAGATATCAATTCGAAAAATTAATTCAATTTAATTTTTTTTAGTTAAGAGCAAAGCTTCTATTGCACTCTCATTCTTACGATTAGTTGCTTACTTAGCGTCTTTCTTCTGGAGTGTTGTTTTTGCGTGGAGAAACCACATTTTGATTCGAATGAAATAATGAAGTCACCAAATTTTGGTGGTCTTATACGAGCCGTAAATACCTCTAGGAGGCGGGGTATAAAAGAAATGGCGTCCATAAAAGGACTTCATAAATCACAACCAATCGGTTTATTTCGATTCAGTCCTCTTTCTTATGTCCTTGACAGAAAATGCGAGCAATAGTTCTGATTGCCAAAAGGGGTTTGATTGACTCATACCTTTTTGAAAAATTACCTGTTGTTCAAATATTGTATTGGGTCATTGACACAGTTTGCTGTTAAGTCCCCAAAATGTGGCGTAATCTCGGTTACATTACAGTGGTTTCTGCACGCTTTATGACTTTTACCTACCCCAAGAATATTCGCTTTGCGGGCAGTTAGCGTTCGAGAAATTGAATGTGATTGGTGCCTTTAGATTTGCCATAGCCTTCCTTGTTATTGACAACTAGAAGAAAGCATAAGTTCCTTTAACTGCTACGGGTTGTTTTTGTAACAAACAAGAAAACAAAATAACAAATGGGACATTTTAGGGAAAATGTTTGTGGAGCCATCTAGGGGATTATTTTGGCAGATGATCCATGACATAGCCTGGATCAATTTTCCAGATTGGCATTAATTGAAGTTAACTGTACATTAATATTGTTATAAATTCTCTCAGTTGGTTCAAGTCCGTCGTTGAATAAAGACGTATACATACAAGTCGCCGCTATTTATTTCAACTGGTTATGGGCCCTTACGTGAGTGAGTGAGACACTGCAAAGTTAAAACGGGTTTACGCGAAAAGTTTTATTCTTTCACGTGTTTTTTATCAAAATTGTTACTTGCGGGACGAACATTATTTCGTATTCTTTATTTTTTCGGGAAAACGGACCCTGTTAGCAATCGCAGCGCAATACAAGATGTTCATTAAGCAGTTCGATGTTCAAACCGCTTTTCTGTATGGAGACTTAGATGAGACAGTGTACATGAAGCAGCCAATGGGTTTCAGTGATGGTACTTCTCGAGTTTGCAAGTTGGTGAAAAGTCTCTACGGTCTCAAACAATCACCTCGCTGCTGGAATATTAAATTTAAAAAATTCATTAACGAATTCGAATTTAAGGAAAGTGACGCCGATGCATGTGTTTTCATCCGAAAGACAGGTGCTGAAACAACATTCTTAGCCATATTTGTTGATGACGGTCTAATCATTTCATCCAACGAAAGCTTCATTAATTCTACGATTGATTACCTTGGTCAGCACTTCAATATCAAATCTTTCGAAGCCCACTATTTTCTCGGACTCGAAATCATTCGTCAGAGTGATGGTTCAATTCTATTGAATCAGTCAGCTTACGCTTCGAAAGTATTGGAAACATTTAATTTTGCAAACTCAAATCCAGTATCAACGCCAGCAGACTATCAACAAATTTTAGAAGTCAACGGGGAGATAGACGAATGCAGTTTTCCGTATCGTCAAGCTGTTGGCAGTTTGCTATATTTAGCAATCGGCACGAGACCAGACCTTAGTTTTGCTGTTGGTTACGTAAGCAGGTTTATGGAAAACCCTTCGAGAACAAGCGGATCCTTAGATATTTAAAAGGAACATTCGATTATGGTATACTTTTTTCGAGTAACGCTAAACAATTTAAGTTCTCTATTTACAGTGATGCCGATTATGCTGGTTGTGTTCAAACAAGAAGGTCTACTACTCGCTATTGCTTGCTGCTAGGACCTGGCATTGTTAGCTGGTGTTCCGAACGTCAATCATCGGTCTCACATTCAACGGCTGAATCCGAGTACATCGCGGCATCACAGGCGTCCAGAGAACTTATATGGCTTAAACGTTTATTGATGGAGCTAGACGATCAGTTAGGATCAGAAAAACCCATTCTATTCGTCGACAATGAAAGTGCTGTAAAATTAATTAAGAACCCAGTTTTACATAAAAGAACTAAACACATTGAAGTTAGATACCATTTTATTCGTGAGAAATATGAACAAAAATTGTTTGATGTAAAGGGAATTTCTACTCAAAATCAATTATCTGACATATTTACTAAAGCTTTGCCAAAAGTAAAATTTGAAGACTTACCTTTAAAATTAAATATAATTAGTAAAAGAAACCTATAAAAAAAATTTTTTTTTGGAAATTGTATTATTTTGAAATTATAGAATTCTAAAATTTGAATTATGAAATTAATTTGTTACTAAAATAATCATTTATAACAAAATGTGGGAGAATTGAAGTTAACTGTACATTAATATTGTTATAAATTCTCTCAGTTGGTTCAAGTCCGTCGTTGAATAAAGACGTATACATACAAGTCGCCGCTATTTATTTCAACTTTGTATAGGATTTCCAGTAAATCCTCCCATGATCCATCAAGTAAGAAACGACTATTAATAGAGATGAGTTTGAGTTGCTTTTGTCATCGCTGGTTGTATCTCTATGTACCTAAGTGAACAGGAATGATTGGGAAATTTCCTCTGCTGCCAAATCGCAGCAGTGGATTCAAACAGAAATGTGTTGTGGGACAGTTTTAAAAGTTATTAAAATATAAATAGGTAAGACATTTTTTTCCCACCCTTTAGTTGGATATGCTTGCCTTAATACCGTACAAACTTCCTGATAAAGAACCACTCGCGGGCCACGTGAACATAACGAATTTTAAAAATGGGTCGTAAGAAATCGAAAATTCTTGTTCTTTACTTTATACCGCTCGCGTTGCGGTGGCGGTGTACGCACGTCACTGGTTCTAGCGTTAATGTCTCAGCCTATTTCCACAGGCAGCTCTATCTTGAATCGTGTCATTGCCGAGTACAATGCGTTGTTCCTTTTTTATTTGACACATCCGCGTATTATTCGATGTGCTTCTGGCCTTGGGCCCATCAAGTGGAACTTCCATTGATATCGCCTTTTTCGCGGGATTCACAGGCGGACGCCTTTGAACATGCCAATACCATACATGCTACAAAAAAGTGGTCGCCAGTAATACACTCAGCAAAATTGGGAATCTACCTATATAAAAATCTCCATCAAAAATGTTTGTTTCCAAACTCCCCCGAAACGGCTGGACCGATTTTTATTAAATTGTTTGTGTATACTTGCTAGGTATGGGAATAGGTCGTAAAGTGTATTTGCGTGATGCTGATCTCATTACCTCAACAAAAAGCAGATAAGATCTTGGAAATAGGATGTCACTAACACATCCTGCGGCCTTAGTCCAATGCTGGATTGTCGCGCCTGTTATTTATTTATTTTTTTAAGACTATTGAAACTTAATGTCAAATTCTTGCTTGAAAATAATAGGACTACACGGAGAGAAAAAAATAGTGAAATTTTATCAATTCGGTAGTAAATTTTACAAAAATGTAATGAATTTTGACCCCATCGCATTTGTAGTAAAATTAACTACTCGCGTTGTGAATAACTTTATTACATTTTAATTAAATTAACTATCCTTTACTGTAAAAGTTCACTACAGCCGTAGTAATAATTTATTGTTGATAATAATAAAAGGTAACTATGTGTCAATTCCAATTTGATTACAGATTAATAAATATAACTATTTTTACAGTAATTTTTCACCACAAAAAAAAAATGACCATTCAAAAAAATAAAATTTAACCGCATTTTATAGTGAAAAAAACTAGTGCATTTTATTGTTTGTTCTGAAATAAATGAAAATTATATGCAACAGTATGATATTTATTTATTTAATCCTAGGAAGATTTCACATGATTATTAAATTTATTTAAATTTAAAACATACATCGCATTCTCTATAATCCGGATTAAATCAAAGCAAATCAAAGTTTTGGACTGGAATCGAATAGAAACCATTTTATCTTTTCGTCAACTTTTTGAGCAAGAAGAATTTCGTTTGATTCGCATTCCTATTTTTGAGTTCTTTCCTGGAAGGAAAAATAAAAATCGACCAGTTAAGTTTTGAAAAAAAAGCAAAAACCTTAAATAAAATATAAAAATAAAGTTTGTTTCCAGGAAATTATGTTTCGTTGGTTTGGATTATAAAGTTTGTATTGTATCTTAATATTGTATTACAATTAATATAAATTTATTAATCACCTTGTCCTTAATATAAGTGTAGTGAATTCCGCCTTCATTCCAATTTTCAGATTGAAGCTGTATCAAAACTAAAAACTTCTCTCTTGTTATGCTTAAATTCTGGCTTCTTTAGTCGATTCAATTTTTACTTCCTGTAATAATATAATAATTAATTTAGAAAAATAAAAGGCAAATTGTAAATGTTTGTTTACTTACCACGTATTACACGACTAAATTGAAATATAATCTTCAATTGAAATTGCACGACACGACACACAAACTTATTTCTCCACACAAATAATATTTTTTTTTGACATTTATGTTTTCAGTCAGGAACTAGAATTCGGTGAAAAATTTATTGTATTTGTAATTAAATTTTACCGAAATAGTCTGTAGTAACTTTTTTCATTACAATGTAATAAAAATTGTATTAGCAACCGATATGTCAAATTCACAACATTTTGTAGTAAACCGACAACAATTAATTGATTTGGCAATGAATATTAATTATTAATTTTTTAGTGAATTTTATTACTCGTTTTAATAAAATTTACTACAGAAATTTCTCTCCGTGTAATAATTTATTTATAACTATTAGTGCATGGGCGTAGCCAGGATTTCGGTCAGGGGGGGGCAAGCCCGAAATTTTTTCAATATTAAGATTTTCTTAGGATTTGAAATCGTTGGTCGCGAAAATATTGTTAGGCAAAATTTAGAGTATTTTAGCTGGTGTACATAATGGTTAGTGGCCGCACCTTCTTTGCACACGGGTTCGAGACTCACCGTGAACGAATTCAGTTAATTTGTTTTTCGAACTCACGCCCCTTGTGGCGAACTATGAACTCACTCAAGATGTTAAACGAGTACCCATTCATGATTGTTTTTTTTTTTAATTTTAGGAAAGGACAGTCGAGAATGATTTTCAAGACCATTTAAAGAAAAATTGCCCCTGAAAGTGTTTAGACTTTTACTGGCTATTCTGATTACATTCAACTGGCCTCCGTTTCTGCTTTTTAAAACGTAACTCGTTTATATTCAGTGCTATTTTTGGCTTTTGGGCAGCATATTCCACTTGCGACATCAATGTCCGTTTTGAAATCTGGCTTTGCTTGGTTCTACAGGATCGCATCTCCTGCTGAAACATACCGAGAAGCCTCTTATCTCACATCCACAGCATCCATAGAAAAAAACATTATCCGACAGTCAGCTGGAGACATTTAGGGGTACATGCTCTTCCACTTCCTTAATATAGGAGCCCAATGGAGCTCTTAAGCTGTTTTTCCTTTTCCAAATAGGAGCCCAAGCGCTCAGTTATTCCACTGAGAGCCCTCTTTAGCAGCTCAACTCAGCTGCTCCTCTACACTTCTACAATAACATCGGGAGTCCTAGCTAACCCTCCTCAGAACGGAATCCCACAGTAAAGTTTAAACCGAAGTTGGGCAGGATTCCATTCTGATGGTAGTTTTTTGCTCATTCGACTTAAGTTGCCGGGACGCGCGCCGTGGAGCTTGCATGATGAAGCTTTGACAATTAAGTACTCTCGCACAAAATCAACGATCTGATCGTTATAGCTCTGGATCTCGAGAAGGAGTCAAATGCAGTCGACTTAAAGAAAAAATTAAACAAGACCAAAGTGCTAAATTTGAGTCCAGCTTACGTATGTTGTCCTCGACGCGGCCGCACGACCGCTCATTCCATAAAAACTCGTTTCTCTCTCATTTTGAAAACGAGTTTTCATATGGAATGAGCGAGTCGCTGTCGTGCGGCCGCGTCGAGGACAACGTACCTTTAGTCTGAAAGAGAATTTAACTCCCCCATAAATATTAATTCATCTATTTAGACAATATCGTTGCCGCGGATGGCGGTATCAAGAGCATTCCACAGTCAAGTTCTTGTGCAAAATTTTGCAAACCAAATTGTAAAAACCAAAGCTGTTGAAAGGGAGCAGTACTTGGAGAGCGTACCTAAATTACTGGTCGATGCAAACAGGCCGACAAAATTTCACGCTAGTTTTCTGAATGCATAGAGTTCGACTGAAAAACTGTGGTCAAATTAGGAGGCATAAATTGACTGACCTATAAGGGAATCCTTATAAATTTTACAGTTCATAGTCGCTCGTATTTGAAAAATAAATTTAAATTTTGCAGCTACTAGATACTTCTTTATATTTTATTTGTCAGTTACTTTAATTAGGCTTCCGAATTAAATTATTTTATTGAATGAGGTAATGCACTTAAAAGTGACGTTTTGTCCCAATAAGCATTCCTTTATAATTATTCCTTAAGGGAATCCGTATTCCTTAAGTGAGGACTATGAATTCCTCCCTTAATGTTCATGTTTTAGGGCTTTCAAGACTTGTTCACGTTTCAGAGTAGTAGCTCACATAAAATTGTTCACCTTCACGTTTGGCGAAGTACACGTTTACCCGAGTCTACTGTATAGACATGAAAAGAGCTATCCATAGCGCTCAGGATTGCTGTAAATCAGGACGAAATAGAATAGAATTAGGTATGTCCATATGTATCTATGTACATAGATGACTATGTAAGGAAGAAGAACGGCTTGTAATAAATTGATATGGAAATGTTTGTGTGGTTTTCGGAACATGGAAACTGCAAACGAAAATGCGAAAAAGTGAATCTGAAAAAAGTTATCCCTGAAATATTTTTTTTTCTTTCAGTATTATTAATATTCAATTCAATAAAAAAAGTTTCACCGGCCAGGGAGGGGCGGTCGCCCCCCCCTGCCCCCCCTGGCTACGCCCATGTATTAGTGTTTGAGATACGAATTAGAGAGGAGAAATCCGAACAATTATCCCGAGGAGAGTGATGGGTATCAAAATTTCGGCCGCGCCCAAAATTAGCCTCGGTCTCGTTTAGATGTTACGATTGCGATACGACAAACACGTATACTCTGGTTGGTGTAGTGGATAGTGCGCACATATTCGGTGCACAGGGTCGTGGTTCGAGTCTCACTGTGATGAAGAAAATCAGTTTTTGGTATTTTTCGGACTCACGACCCATGTGATGGACTATTATCTCACTTATGGGGATAAATAACACTGCTGAGCGTGCTCTGGATCTCAACACCTCAAGATCAGTTGAAATCTAGCAAATTGGATGTCACTAACACATCTGCGGCCTTAGTCCAATATTGGACTGCGTCGCTCCAGTTACAGACGACTCGCGATAATTACAAATTCGATAAATTGAATGGCTCGATAATTTGAAGTACTCACCCAGAATTCTCGTTAAATGTACAAAACTCCATATATTTATGTACTCTCGATAAATTAAAAGCGGTAATGATTTTTCATTGCTTTATAATTTGAAACAAGTTTACGCCAGTGCTCGGTAAATTGAATTCAAGATGAACTCAACGTTCTATAAATTGAAGTAAATTTTGTTTGCCGCTCTATAAATTGAAATTTAGAAATTTTACAAGTCTGAATTCAGAGGGAGAACACTAAAATTTTTAGCGGTGCATGATGTGGTATGCACTTATTGAATGATTTGAATTTAGTTTCCCGTGAGCTACAAGAGTGAGTTCCAGTGCCGGATTAAGCAAGCGCGGGGCCCGTGGCAAATGTTGAGCGCGGGGCCTATGGAGCTTCGACTAACCAAACTATAATAAAGTGGTTTTAAAATTAATATCATTTCTCAATGGGCTTAGGAAAGCGGCTCGCAGCTAGCAAATATCAGCATCACAGCCTTGCAATCCACGACAAATGTGCAATAAAAGAATGGCTATTATAATATTTAGAAGTACCGTGTTTGGTAAGCCATTGTGCTCGTGATTCTGTGCACTCTCTGCACTCTGCGTTTACAATTTGCAAATTTAATGGGAAACTTAAAAAAAAAAATCTTTTCTCACTGATTTTTTGGGTGAAAAAATAACATTTTCGTGTAAAAAGTTAAAACATTTCGCAAAAATGAACAATTTACTTCGAGATTCGCATTATTTCGTAAAATTTTCGTACCTCTAATGACAATGTGTTCGGAACGCCGCGCCGGCGCCGACCCCTATTACGCACTGACAGATACAGAACGCACAGTCGTTCAGATTCACATTCTAGCGGGAGAAAAAATCAAAAGAGTGAGTATGCGATTACTGATTATTTTAATGGGCAATAAATTTGCACGTTTCACTAGAATATGGTTATATCCCTCATGCACAGTGACGTACATCAGAAATCAATATGAAAAATTATCTGTTTTGGAAATGATTCAAAATTGTTTCGCAAAAATGTTTTCATTGACTTCTGAAAGTTTGCCAACATTTTTTTTTATTTTAATTAGTAAAACCGTTAATTTCTTTTTTTTTATGATAAATTATTTTTACTCGACAAAGAATTTGTTTTAGAAAACCTCTTTTGGACGACCTCCACAAATTTCAAAATTCGATATTTTCCGAAAAGTGATAAAATTTCATTTTAAAAGTGTGGTCTGTTAATATAGCTTTCGATTGAATTGTCCCTTTTCATCTAGCTGAAAAAGGCCCACAATAAAGATACATAGCGCATACCAGAAGGCCAAATTTACGTTAACACATTCTACATTTATTCCGTTCTACTAATTAAAATAAAATATCTTGGAAACCTTACACACTTAAATAAAAAACAACATTTTTGTAAAACAATTTTGAATCAGTTTTGAAACAGGTAAATTTGCCCCCACTTTTCACAACGTTTTAAGCGGTACGCCACTGTGAATGAGATATATAATTGTAATTTCTAAGTTCTATGGATATGTGCAGATACTTTTCCCAACATAAACTGAAAAAATCGTATGTCTCGCGTGCATGTGAATCTGAAACACTGTGGACTTAGGTTTACGGAAATGCCATCATGAATTAGAAAGAATTATTTCTGTATTTTTATCCAATATTATCCTTGCTATAATTTTGGAACACCCTGGCGTAAATTAGCGTGTTATGACAATTTAGAAGGAACTGGCTTTTAGAATTTCGTTGACATCTTGATTCTTATGATTCTTTGAGAAAAACGCGGGGCCCGTGGCATTTGCCACGTGGTGAATCCGACACTGGTGAGTTCGAATAAGCGATTATGGTTCCGCGTGTCAAAGGGTGCTTGTCGATCGAGAAAAAATTAAGTCGAAACTGTATTGATATAAGTAATATTCATTGAAAAAAAAATACACGTAAAAACTTGAATAACAAATATTCTTTACTCTGGTATACAGTAAAACTTCGTTATAACGCTCCCGGATATAATGCTTTCCCGGCTATAACGCTCTTTTTTCTCATTTATTACAGGGAATTTCTATTCGTTATAACATTGCTATTTCCCGGTTATAACGCTCTTTTCCCAGTCTCATTTTCTTAAAACAATTTATATTGACAAATTTATTGAGCCCGTAGTCTATCTTTACATTGTATTAATCACAAACAAAACCATAATGCACAACTTTGGTTTAGAAAAACGTTGTGTACCTTATAGACCGCAAGTTGCGTATAAAGAAAAACTCCGGTTTTGTGAAATTTTTCTTTAATTTATTCCGTATGCATTTCGGTCAAAACAATGGTATGACCATCTTCAGCAGAACGTTTGATATTGCAGGTGTCAAATTTAATTACAAAAAATATTCATTGTGTTGCCATTAGTGTGTTTTTGGATGTCAAAAATAAGAAAACAAAAACAGTGAGGAAAGGAGGTAAAAAATATGACTAGAAAAGTATGAGAAAATTGAAAACTAAAAAATTGTAACAAAATAAATAAATTAAATTAAAACTAAATTTAGAAAATGATAAATTAACATATAATGAAAACAAATAGTTATTAACAAAATAAATAAACATATTGACAGAAAACAACAAAATTAAATTAACAGATTGAAAAACAGGGTGAAGTGTAAACGAATATACGAAAAGAGAATTAAAATTTGTTTAATGAATTTACGCTGTTTTAATTATTTCGAAAAGAGGTGATTCGATCGGTCCATCGCATAGGTTCATGAGGTCGTCGTTGATTGATATAAATATCGATTCGTATGCATCTAGCTTTTGTGGGTTGTTAACGTTTTTGACTATTTTTAAATTTTCATCGATGGATTTTATTTTATGTAATTCAGTATGGTCCATATCGTACACATGAGAAGCTACTCCAGTGTGGAGGTCTTTGTTTTTGATACTTCGTAAGTGTTCCTTGAAACGATAATGTACGGCTCGTTTTGTTTGACCAATGTATTTCTTGTCACACGTGGAACATTTTATTTGATAAATCCCACTACGTTCTTCAATTGGTTTTTTATCTTTAGTTGAGCCTAAAAGAGAGCTTAATTTCTGTTGATTTGTGTGAACTAGTTTCATGTTAACTTTTTCGAAAGCTGTTCTTAAAGGATTGGTTATCCTAGGCGCATAAGTAACTGTAAAACGACGTTCCTTTGACGTAATTATTCTATTTTGATTCTATTTTGAGCGAATAATGTGGACCGTTCTTCTCTTTTTAATTTATCACTTGTTTTTCGAACTAGATTCTCGACAATACACTTTTTATACCCATTAGTTGCAGCCAGATTTAGTATATGTGAGTACTCTTTCATGTACTCAGAAGCAGAAAGTGGTAGCCGAAGTAATCGATAAACCATCGAGTGAAAAACTGAAATTTTATTTTCGTATGTGCAAAATGAATCAGCCGTAATGTATCTGGCACTGGTCGTAGGTTTCCTGAATACCCCAACTTTAAGTTTGTTATCAACACGCTTGAGGTACAGATCCAAAAACGTGAGACTCTTATCTGCTTCATTCTCCGATTCGAAAGTAAATTTTATTGAATCATGCCGGCTGTTTAGCGTTTCAAGAAACTTAGAAACGTTGTCTTTCTTGATAATCGCAAAAGTATCATCCACATATCTGTACCATATGCGTGGTAGGAGGTTCTCATTTTTCAGTTGTGTTTCGAAATTGCACATGAAAGCCTCAGCAACCAAAGTTGAAAGACTGTTCCCCATACTGCAACCAAAATTATTTGTGTAAAACTTGCCTCTGAATTGGAAACAGTTATATTTCATGCAAGTCTCAATCGATGTTATGTATGTATCGATGATTTTGAGTGGTAA
This sequence comes from Microchrysa polita, assembly GCA_949715475.1. Lineage (NCBI taxonomy): Eukaryota > Metazoa > Arthropoda > Insecta > Diptera > Stratiomyidae > Microchrysa > Microchrysa polita. The sequence goes on from OX454420.1 coordinate 64,229,363, forward strand.
ATTCAGTTTGAGTAGATGTTGGCGTATGCATTGGATTGCAATACTTATTGGAACACTGGGGAAAAGGGACGTGACGTCAAAAGAAACCATTATTTCATCGTCCGCAAGCTCTACATTTTTGATTTTCTCAATGAATTCGAACGAATTTTTCACTGCGAAACCTTCGAACGGGCCAAACTTTTTAAATTCGTCTACTATAAATTTCGACAATTTTGCGAACGGAGAGTCGACACATGAAACTATTTTGCGCATTTTCTCTCCAGGTTTGTGAACTTTTGGGAGACCATACTTTAGTGGAACTTGTGGTTGGGCACATTTTCTAGTCATATTTTTTACCTCCTTTCCTCACTGTTTTTGTTTTCTTATTTTTGACATCCAAAAACACACTAATGGCAACACAATGAATATTTTTTGTAATTAAATTTGACACCTGCAATATCAAACGTTCTGCTGAAGATGGTCATACCATTGTTTTGACCGAAATGCATACGGAATAAATTAAAGAAAAATTTCACAAAACCGGAGTTTTTCTTTATACGCAACTTGCGGTCTATAAGGTACACAACGTTTTTCTAAACCAAAGTTAACACCAGACCACAAAAATTCGTTCCCCGTTTGGTGATTAAAAACCAAACAAACTTTTCGAACCATGATGCACAAATTGTTCCGTTAATTCACATCAAGGTCGAATTTCCTGGAAAAGGGAAAGACATAACAACAATTGAACGTATAATTGAAGATCTCATAATTGCATCAGCATCCACCGACACCGAAGAGAACAAGAAAGAGGCGTCAAGCATGCCAAACACGTTTTCAGTCTTAGTTGCAAAAAAGAAGATTCGAGCCATTTTTGCCTATAGCATGGACATAGAGGAAGGATCTTTCAATAAATTAAAAACCTCAGTATTACTGAAGTCTGTAGCCAGTCTAAAACAAAAACAAACATCTGTTTTATTTTTTATTTTTAATCAATTGATTGCCAATTCCTTACTATGTCTTTCATTCCATGTATCAATCGAATAATACATTTTGTCACCTAAAAGGTGTATGCGTCTATGAAGTATATTTCTTGAACTTCCCGGCTAAGCATATATATCCCGGTTATAACGCTTTTTTACTTAGACCCCAGAAGAGCGTTATAACGAAGTTTTGCGTATTAAGATCTTACTTCGCTATACGGTTCTCAACATATTAAAAAAAAAACTTTCGATAATTAAAACTCTCGATAAATTGAATAAAAATAGTTGTTCATTGAATTTCAAATTATCGAGAGTCGACTGTATTTATTTATTTAAAAACACAACTATGTACCACTACTACTACTATGTATTATCCTACCAAGAGATCCTCTTTTCGGTTATAGGAACCTATTATGGAAACATTCAGTGGCATTTCTTTGTGTTGTTAATTTCAACTTTTATTGTTAACAATAAATTAAATGTCGCGATAAGTAAAGCAGTAAATCAACAGGCAACTCAACAGTTGTTGTTGGTATAGGTTGTTTGTATCAGGAGATTTCGACCTCCAAACTCTGTAATTAAAACCTAAAAATTTCTTTCATCTTTGCTATGTACAAATCAATTAACGTTTAATTTTAAATGTCTCCTTAATCCAACTCAACGTTGGTTGACTGCATGTACGCTAAACTATGGCAAATTCCTTCCACAAGAAACTCCGTCAAAATCGTCAACTCCATGTACAATTAATGTCCATTAAAACAATTTCTTGATTATTTGAAGAAGAGTTGAGCATTAACATGGTATGAACACGACCTCCATTAACATTCCGTACAAAAAGTCGTTTAAATATATAAGAGTGTGGCACAGTGACTGTTGCAGCCACCAGGTAAAAATATTACACATTGTCAAAAAAACTCGAATGAGTATGCGCTACTTGCTGCTGTATCCTTTTTATGTTTCTTGAAAAAAACTATAGAATGTTGTCTTCTTCTTGTAGGAGATGTTTACGAAGATATGCTCGCACAAATCTTGAATTGATTTTTCTTATTTAAAACAAAGAAAGGCGAAACGCCATGAATGATTTTCCTTAATGGTGGTCCGATTCTTATAAAAAACATTTAACTCTGAAATTGATCTGATCCCAAAATCCCAAGCCAGTATACAAAGTATATGATTCGACAAGCGCGCAGCGGTTTATTCAAAATTCCATGAAATTATGACGAGAATGTTTGACGAAGGCCCTTGAAGTCTTGTTTAGACCTTCGCAGGAAATGAGGTAATTGCTCTAGTTTTGAGTTATACGTGTGCATGTTCCTACAACATTTTTGTTTTTTGGTTCGACAAAAAATTAAGAATGTCCTTTGCAGCTGAAGATTAAAAGGGTCTATGTTTAAGGATTTTTTTTCCATTTTTTTCAAGAGATATAAATAATTTTGAAACACGCAATTGTGTGAATCTTCAACTCACGTTTGGCGATCATATGGTGGATAATGGACAGTGACCATCGAACATTTTAAAAAAAGCTTTATCAAAATTGTTGAATCTCTGAATACGGAATTTTAAATTCGATATTGAAAAGAAATCAACTACGTTTTTTCTACCCGGGAAAGGATACAAAAGCACAATTTCTAAATCAAATTTAACGTCAAGTTGGATGCGATGTTCTATATGGAATTTAATTGTCAAGTTCGTATGGAAGCTATGCTATTTTATCCTTTACCCAATAGAAAAAACGCAGCTATTAAAAAAATAAGAGGTACGTTTTTAAAAATCGAGTACCTACTGAACAGAACAGCACAGCTTCCATACAAATTTGCGAGGAGCTGTGTTTTATATGCAAAACTCGTAATAAACTTGAAGTTCGAATTTGTATGGAACTTGTGCTGTTCTATACTATACTGGACAAGGTGTTTCAGTTATTTTCGCTATTTCCCAATACACAAGCTCAAATGCTATAGGCGCGTATTTCCTTTGACTAATTTCCATTTCAATGCCTGAAAGGATTTCCCGTAAGCTTGATTGGCTTTTGTGCACATACATACATATCTCCAAAAAGCACTATGATTTATATTAATCAATTTTCCAAAAACTGAAAACATAAATAAATGTACACATACCACTCGTATCACCATCTGGCAATTTCTGCAGAGATTTCTCATCTTCAGCCTATATGTACCTATATGATACCCGCACTCAAGTTACGTCCTATTTAAGCCTTAATCGATTTTCATTCGGCTCTTTGGAAATTTTAGGGGCTTGTTAGGTGGAGGATGAAATGAAGTTTGATTTGAAATTGATTTTGAATTGTTCTTTTGTCACTTCAGTGCCCTAGATGGGCAATTTGTGCTGTTCGTTATAGATTTGCAATGCGATTGACAGGTGCGGGTGTTCTGATTGCCAATTAAGATAAAGGGAAAATTGGAAGACAACAGAATAAGGAATTCATTTGGATAAAACAATGTAAGAGAACTATATATACATATATGATCAGCATGACTTGGGGAGTCGATTGGGCCATGTTCGTCTGTCTGTATGTGTGTCTGTTCGTCTGTTTGTCCGTCTGTTGCAATGCAAACTAGTCCCTCAATTTTGAAGATATCGGGCTGAAATTTTGTATGCAAGTTTATTTTTTGTGTACGCTGTTTATATGACGTAAAGAATGGAATCGGATCATGGCGTCCAGGGGGTGCCATAGAAACCAACCTCTGACAATTAGGTTCCTCTAAGACAAACTTTTTTCTTTATGCACCAATCTTACTTACACCAAACGTGTTCCTAGTAAAGTCTCAAAACATATCCGGTAACGGATGGAATCGGAACATTACGTCATGGGGCTGCCATACAAACCAACCTCTGAATAATAAGTTCTTCTAAGAAAAACTTTTTTCTTTTTAATCCGACCTTGACCAAACATTACCCAAATGTGTTCCTAGTAAAGTCTCAAAAAATATCTAGGAACGGATGAAATCGGAACACTACATCATAGGCCTGTCATACAAAGCAACTCCTGAAAATTATGTTCTTCTAAGAAAACCTGTTTTCTTTATGAACCAATCTTAGCCAAACTTCATCCAAGTGGGCTCCTAGTAAGGCCTCAAAACATATCTAGGAACGGATGGAATCGGAACATTACGTCATAGGGTTGCCATACAAACCAGCCCCTTAAAATATTTTCTTATAAGAAAAACTTTTGTCTTTTTAATGCGACCTTAACCAAACTCCATTGAAGTGTGTTTATAGTTAAAGAATGAAAGTGGGGTTATTGTCAATACCAACCAGTCAACTATGGACTATGGATATGGTATGACCCCCTCAAAAATTATGTGTAGCCCATAGCGGTGAATAATTTTTGAGGGGGTCATCCATAGTCCATAGTTGACTGGTTGGTATTGACAATAACCCCACTTTCATTCTCAAACAGATTTTTAGCTATTTAGTGAATAATGTACAAATCAATTATGTCTATAGTTAAGCCTCAAAACATATCCAGGAATGGATGTAATCGGAACATTAGGGCTGTCATACAAACCAACCCCCAAATATTAGGTTCTGGTAAGAAAAGCTTTGTTTATTTTTGAATCTGAAACAAAATTCATCCTGTGTTCCTGGATTAGCCTCAACGCATCCAGGAACATATGGAATTGGAACATGTCGTAGGGCTGCGGTAGAAATTGTTAACGCAAAAGAAGCTTAAGTTTCATTCAAATGTGACGGGTATTCAAAATTCGGCAGTTCCCGAAATTAGCCTCGGTCTCGGTTTATTTTTTTTTTAAATATCAAATTGAAAACTGTGTCCGTAGTGCAAGTGGGGGAAGTAAGTCAGACAGACACAGCGACTTACAGGACGGGTAGAGTAAAGCCGATATTAGAACCACTCCTTGGCTCCACAAAGTTTTAAAAATTAGCGCTCAACAATGGAAGTAGGTCAAGCAATGAAAGTATAAAGTTATATTAATTATTTCATCTTTTTACTTTTGTGAAGAAATCTGGTAAATGGCCATCCAATTAAAATAATGGTACAAAGACTTTTAACTTTTCTGAGTGTACTCACAACTTTTTTCTCTGCGACTCACCGTTTTCGAGATATAGCCCAAAACACCAAAAATTGCACAAAATTGCACCTTTAACCCCCTCTCCCCGCGTTAGCGCACCCCTCAGCACCGAGTAAAATTAGTACTTTTACCTCCTAGCTACTCCTAACAAAATACCGAAAAAAAAAATCGTCACCCCCTTCGATGTTCTCTATAATCTCTTCTTTGATTGGCCTAAAGAGAGACAAAAACATATGACCCAATTCCAATTAATCCTGCTGCGAGCGCGGATAGTGTTAAATGTTTTTTTTTTATTATTATTATATAAACTAAACGATTTATTTATCATGCAGCCATCAATAATTCTGATATTTCTCCATATTTGGATTCATACGGAGAAACTATAGCTTCCGATGATTTTCTAGATAAAATACCATACACGCAGTTAACGAAATTTCGTATACCTTTTACAATCGATTTTACTGTCAAGAATTCGTCGCCCAAGGGATGAATCTCTACGGGTTCAGTGCAAATTAATACGTTTGCCAAGATCGCAATTATATTGGCCTTTCGTATCTCTTAGTGCATCCGATTCTCATACTAGTATTCATGGATGTGGTCATGTGTAACATACCTTTTGCACAAGAAAGATATATCCGCGATCAAAGAACCTGCCTACATTTATAGAAGAAACTCTACAACTAAACTTTTAAACGGGGCCGATACGCACCCGGGTGGAATCTTTGCAGCTGAAATTCGTATCAGATCATGTACGCAAATACAGGTAAGCATGCGGTGAAGATTGCATATAGCTTCTAGTCGCCGGAAAAATGATGGTTAATTACTGGGTTTTGACTTTCTATTACTTTGTGCTACTCCTGAGGCGCACATGGTAATTCGTGAAGATTACATAGTTGTGGTCTCGAATAGTTAGTATGCATCAACTGGCTTATATCAAGCAAGCGCTCACAATGGAATGGAATGCTTTTCGATGATAATGCCTGAGTAGGAATGGATGGAAGCCATCAGCGTGCTACGTAGGTTGCTACATTTTTAAACGTCTGCAGGATATTCAATTGTTGGAATATTTGATTGATGGAATCGGCGGAATTTATATTTGTAGTAGGGTGTACTGTGAATCGGAATTGTAGCAACAAAAAAAAAAGAATAAATCCAGTACCTACTCCTACGATTTTTTTTTAAACAAAAGGAAATTTTCGACTCTCCGGTCATTTCATCGTGGAAAATATCTAACGACTGGGGAATCGAAAAATAATACATGCAGTGGCCGAGAAAAATTTTGGAACCGTTTTCGGATTGTAGCTTATGGAATTCCCCAGCGTTTGCGACATATTCCGCGACAGTAAGTATACATTTTCATTGAGAAAGTCGCGGCGGAATACATTTTACTCTCGAGGTCTATCCATCCCTTTATAGTCTGCGACACCCGTATCAATGAAAAAATTCAATTAAGAGGCGGCATACACTGATGATATGTAAGGCGGCTCCACAACCGGGAGAATATAATTCGAAAAAGTACCGTTTCTTTGCAAACAATTAAGTATGTACTTCTAATTTTTCGATATTAACCTTACATCATAGGTCGTTCTCGATGTTTAAATTGGACGCTCTTGATTACTCTTGGTAAAAGTAGGTACTAACATCGTCAGTTCACGTGAAATCCCTGCAAATACTGTCAAAATTTTTATGATCGTGAAATCGAATGCGCTTCGTGGTACTCACTTCACATGAAAGTCTCCACACCGGTTTTTGACATTTCGCCAGCGAAAATAATGCAGTTGCACTTTATTTCACAATGAAAAGATGTCATCGGCCATCAATCAGAACGCGAGTGAACTATCTTACATTGAGTGAATAAAAAGCAAGTCTCCACGGCACCGTTTTCACGGGAGACATAAATGCAAGTTTTTCGCTCGGTGTACTCAGTACATACCTTAAAACTTAAAAGTTACCGAAAAAAAATAAAAAGGGACTATCGTGTAAAAAATAGATTTTCACTTTTTCTGTGATTTCCACTTATCTTATTTGTTCCAGGAGATAAGGACGTGGGGTATCGGTTCCAAATGGGACATAAAATAACAGCCCTAAATGGCTTTTGAAGAACTAGTTATTTCTTTATGAACAATATACACCAAAAATAACTAAATTACATACTAAATAAAATGTTCTCAAATGTCCCTTATGATATTGCACCGCCCATGGCTATCTCCGATGTAGGAAAATTATTTAATTATTTTTTTTCCTGTTTGCGACCTTTCCAACAAAATTTGTTCTTAGCAAAATTAATTCTTGACTTCTGAGACACAGTCACCTTTTTACAGTTAGTTATACGCAATCAAAAGCAAGTTCAAAAATTGACAGAGATTGTTGACGCACTGAAGCTGCAAGTCTGCATATTTCTGAAATTTTCTTTTTGAACTACACTTATGGACAAAAGTATCGACTCAACCTATAATCGCGAATATTTGGACGTGTTTTTTGAAAAGTACGATAGTTATCCATAAAAGTCGTATATAATTTAAAAGTTTGAAACCTTAGCTATCTGTTGGTACCCTTTTTACACAATATTTGCTGCGCAATTTTTAAATTAATGCCACTTGAACAAAAAACTCAGAAAAATTGAAATTTATGGTGGTCAGGTAAACTACCCCTATAAAAGCGCCCGTAATCCGTTTCTCATTATTAGTCGCATCTGGAAAGTTAGCTTACTTACATCTAAGGTAATTTCAATCACTGTTTCGTCTTCCATGGATACGGCGCCTGATCAAGCGTCTCAAGTTTTAGCCCTATTGTCCGAAGGTTCGCACGCCCTCTTGGAATGAGTCAGTCTGCTGTCTCGAGAGTTAGCAGGAGATTTCGAGAGACTGGTAGCTTTAATTCCAGACCAAGAACGGGCCGCCCTCGATCCACTTCAGAAAGAGACGACCGTTTAATTTTTACAAGTACGTTACGAAATCGGTTCCTAACGGGTGTTGCTGAGCAGCAGAACCTGAGGCGTGTTCGCGGAGTAGCTGTCGGTGCCCAGACAGTGAGGAGACGATTAAGGGAAGCGAATATCACTCCAAGATGGCCTGGCACGGGCCCCAAATTGACTGATATGATATTGTGAATAATAATAATTTAGTGATAAATATCCTTCTTCTTCTTTTATCGGTACAGAACGGTGTGAACCGCATTGTATCTGTATGGATTCGATTTACATATAGTTCATCGTCGTTTTCATTCGAGATCTCCAAGGACAAAAACGTGGCAGCTTCAATGGGATTTTCCCACAATGACAGAGGGGTGAGATCAGTGCCCGCAGCTGGAAACAAAATACCCACGTCGTGAGGTGTACCAGCGCAATTTGGGCATACGTTTTGTATGCTCGAGTCTATACGAGATAGGTACGAATTGAGGCGTGAGCAGAAGCAGAAGCCACCGCTTTGTCGTTGCCTTTTCCCCAGGTGCTACCAGCCAGTGCTCTAAGAATTTTGTTCCTACTGCGCATTTTTTCACAAATCGCTAGCTAGATATTGATTTATAAGGAAGCGCATGACATGAATCTATTCGCTCCCGAGGCGAGAACGGTGCAGTCATCAGCATAAGAAATCACTTCAATGCCTTCCGCTGGTGTAGGAAGACCTGCCATGTAGATATTGAACAGCGTGGGAGAGAGAACCCCACCCTAATTTGATTTTTCTAAGTTTCGAACGACTGCCTCGGAACTCGGTGAAGGATTGCCTACCAGCTAGATAGTTGGCAATCCATCGAATCTATTGTGTGGGAATGCGCATGTTAAGAAGCTTTGCCAGAAGCATTAAACCCATTTTGAACCGGTTTTCGCACTTGCGAACAGTAACTTATGTCATAATTCAATGGTATATTTTTTATAAAATCAATATTCATAATATTCTGAAGAAAGTATTCAGTAATCATGGTTGTTTGTTAGTTTTTTGAAAAACATAAAAAATGAGCGATGTGATTTTTTAAATGTTGATAAAAATGCGGTACAGTAGAACCTTGATTTTTCGAACCTTTTGAAAACCGTTTTCTATCTAGCTTAATGAGTTAAATCAGAAAATGTAACGATAAGGATTTATTGTTAAGATGTCCTACTTTGTGATGGATGACATCAGGGATTTGGAGCGGAGCGGAGCGGAGCGATGGAGCGGAGCGGAGCGACCTAAAATTTCGGAGCGAAAGAGCGGAGCGTGGAGCGGTTTTCGGCAGGCTGGAGCGGAGCGATTTTTGCTTTGAAAGTCGCTCCACTCCGCTCCGCTCCGAAGTAAAAAATCAAGAAAATTCCGAGATAAAAAATTTAATTTTTTCGACGAAATTTTTCATTTTATGGCACTATTTGATGATTTTGGACGATTTAAAGGCGAAGAATTCGTTGAGAGACTTGCAAAATTTCGAATTATGTATTGTGAAATTCCATGACAGAAAAGTCCTGTCCTGTACCTGTACTCGCTGAATGAAACGCCCGTTTTAATTTAAATTAGTTATTAGGTGCATTTTATTGAATGGAGTACAGGACAGCTTACATAACAATTTTACAGATCTCGTTCTATACGGGATGTCCGAAAACTATCGCATAAGGCACCCAAATATGATTCCTGGTGATATTTCCAGCAAAAAGGAGTATAAAAAAAGCCCGAATTATTAGTTCTTCAGCTACCACAGACTTTAAACAAATTTAATACTCATATTACCTACATATTTTCTTTCGGTCGTGGCCAAAAATTTTTCCTAATAAAAATCAGATAAGCAGTTCAGGCTGTGTAAAAAAGCTTCAAAGACAAAATTTTGTGATCTTACTTCATATAAATTTTTTTTTGCGACGGAGGTTTTAGTGGTAGCATTTTTGTAAAATCTTTAAATGCTTTTGGTAGCTAAGGAGTTAAGAGTTCGGGATATTTCCGGTACGCCTATTTTGCTGGAAATGACATTAATAATCATATTTCGGTGCGCTTATGCGATAGTTTAGTTTCCGGACACCCTATCTAGAACAACTCAATTTTATGCTCAAATTTGTACGAAATTGGTGCTATCCTGTTCTGTACTTGATCGAATAAAACGCACCTTTTAAGCCATACTCTATAATACGTAAGAAGATATAAGTTGAAGTGATGAATTCGCGGAAAATTATAAATATTTACTAAGAACAATGAAGTTTTGTTGTATGTTTGTAATGGAGCGGAGCGGAGCGTGGAGCGGAGCGGAGCGAAAAAATTTTAGTCGGAGCGGAGCGCTGGAGCGGAGCGGTTTCAAATCGGTCGGAGCGGGAGCGGAGCGGAGCGAAAAAAAGTGTCGCTCCAAATCCCTGGATGACATAATTCCAAAATATTTTGTATCGTATGTTATGTAGATAGGAAAAAACATTACTGTTCGCAAGTGCGAACACTGGCCTATATGCAGCATAACATTTATATAGGCAGCTTATATTTTTCCTTTGAGTTACTTTATTAATGGATATTGCTAGATTTTTCTTTTTGGGGAACTTTGGCATGTATCAGGAATAATTATCACTATTCCTACCGTCGCGTGTATGAGTCAAATGTGCCTCATGAAGCAAAAAAAAAAACAAAAGATTTTCGGGGCGCGGACGTAATAGTAATGGTGACGAAAAAAAGTCCGACTGTGAACATGTAATTATTTATGCAGTCAATAGAAGATTACAGGGGTCAGGAACCGTCAGTAAATCAAAGCGCTATACCCCTATACGTAACGGCTTAGTGTAAACATCAGTTCATAAAATCTGTATAAGAATCTACCTCCACTCAGCTAAAAAGCGATAAAATTGACACTTTTTTATCAAGTTATGTATTCCTATTATTCATTTAAAAGGTGCCCGCTGAAGAGATGTGACAATGACAATCCAATAAAATAAGTTGCAAAAATTCGCTTTACTAAGAACTAAGATGTCAAGTCATATAGGATGACTATGACATGCAAAATGGGCATGTTCCGCCGGGAATCTAACCTCCAGGTTAGGATATATCCAAGAATATTAATATTAGACTGTCTTAGTGATACCGATTCCTGACTAGCTTATATGTATGTATGTACTTAGAAACCCGCACGACCTACTACTAATGTTGAATAGTACCTATCTAAAGTGGAGTGACACGGGTTGGAAAAAAAGCTACCGGGCGGGCGTAATAACTCGCCTCTTTGATCAGACATTTATGTGTGGCATGCACTTCCAAACTCGCGTGACCCCGAGTGATAGGGGATGATGGTCCATTTTGGGTTGAACTCGAGGAAGCTGAAGTAATAAGCCAAAATAAAAGCCATGTCGGAGGTCTGAAAGTGAGGGTTATAAAGGAAAATGCAGTCCGTGTCAGTTAACAGTTGTTCCAATTCCAACCGTTCAATCGTCCGAAAGACCCATGGATAAATACTGCCAGGGAGCACCTAATCGCTTCGCACTCGTTCAAAGTAATTAAATTACATACACGCCTTGTCCATTTAAAAAAAATTATGCTGCATATCGACCAGTGTTCGCGCTTGCGAACAGTCCTTTCCAGGACTCACATGCTATGTAGACGAAAACGGGCAACGGATTTGGATTCAGCGGGGCCCAATTACTTCAAGAAACTATATTCTTTTTAAATATTATGCTTTTGAATTTTCTTGGTCGTTAATGGGTTAAGTGATTGACCTTATCAAACGCGTTTGATAGGTCAATTGCCATCAAGATGGTTCAATGGCATGGTTTAATTAATCCGTCTCTTACGCGTGTAGTGATCGCATTAAGAGCGGTGGTCGTACTGTGCATTCGTTTGAATCCATGCTGATAGGGTTCTAGCTTCGCATGGGATACAAGTGTGGGGTGAATAAGGGCGCGTCTTTGCAACAGGTGATAATATATTTAATAATCGGTCTATAGGATGTTCCTAGTTTTGCACTTTTCCCTGGCTTGTGACACGTCCAAATTTTCAATTTTCGGCGATGGCAAGCATGACATTGACAAGTTAATATGATAATCAATAGCTGATAAGTATCCTCGCAGCTGGTCTTTAAAAAAAAATTGTGACTAAAATTAGTAGGTAATAATGGAGAAAATATGAATTTAGACGAAGTGTGCAATTTAGCGGTTATTTGAAATAATGAGTTTGATTTCACGGTTCGACAACACAGTTACTTTTCGGTGTGTACTGATGTGGATACAGTATTTTGTTAAAATACAAAAAGAAAATTTGAGAAATATTAAGATTTGCAGTTACATGAACAATCACAATAAGGCAAAACACCTGAATATTTTGGTCGAAAAGCGGATCCTTAAGCTCGTTGTATTGAGAAAGGGATGGGTTGTTATAGAAACAAGCTCCTGTAGGGCTTTGCTTCTTCAATTAAATTGCTATTTAGAACATAGTTGTCGTGGATTTTTATTTGCTCCATGCAATAAGAAAAACCTGCATAATATTATTTATATATAAACAGCAGAAAAATACAAAGGAAAATATCTTTGCTTTATAGCATCAACTGGTAAAAACAGTCTGCAAAAATGAAATTCTATGTCTTTTCATATAATAAAATGTTCAAATAACTGGTTTCGTGTGACTTACTTTCTATGCGTTCATTCCATTATAATTGTACTCCTATGAGGTTTGTGGTATACCTACAACACAATCCGTGTACACAACACATACTCGTGTATGTCTGACAAACATTACCGCAGAATTACAAAGAGTTTGTCTCTTTTGTATACATACAATAAACATAGTAACAACGAAAAATATCTATCTGAGACGAAAGACATAGATTTTTTTCTGGTACATACATACATTACAAGTTTGTCTGTGCTAATATTTTTACTAATATGCAATAATACGATAACATTGCCGATGAATTAGAAGTAAAGTTCCCTTCCCTAGTATGAGTTGATTTGAATTTTTAACGTACGAATACATTTGCTTTATAAAAGTGAATTTTAATGTGTAGGCTAATCGCATAATTGCCACTCTACCTCTGAATCACAGCTTGGCCTATGCAGATTCAATATTGGTGTAAAAGGAGGTGGCGCAAACTAGTGATTGTATTTTAAATAGCGCCAAGTTGTCGACTTCAAATTAATGGGTAATAAGACAGTTTAGTTGTTATGCGAGTATAGTGCTTAAAACCGGTCAGATTTGATCTAGTATTTATGTTGATTAGTAGCATTAGTATAGCCTTGGCCAAAATTCGACCATATGGTGTTGTATGACCATGCAAAAAAGAATAATTTGTTTGTTTTGTCATTTTAGCTATTTGGATGCGAGAGGTCATTCAGACGCGCGTTCAGCTACGATTTGGCATTCAAAAGAGGACAGGATAACCAAACTTCCATACAAATTTGGTGCTTTGGAGCTGTTCCAGGATAGGCCGCGATGATATTTCTATGCAAAGTGAAGTTATCATTTTCTGTTTTGGGTGTCAACAAATTGCAGCTACATACTATCACTACGTAATTGGTTTAATAATGATATTTGTTTAATTGGTTAATAGAAATGAAGGGTACCTAACCGAAAATTTTAATGATTTTAGTATGATGCTTTCTCTTTAAATTGTCTTCAATACAAAAAAGGCGTGACGTTTTTCAATATTTTGTGTTTGCCCTTTCTTTACTCAGTCGATTTTTTTTATTTATGTATTTTATATCCATATGAGGTAGCCGCCTTCGACTTGAATTGATATTCTCTGTTCCTCAACCCTTACTTTGTTTTAATTTTTTTTGGTGACTAAACTATAATTCTGCAACCCAATTTTAATTATCGATGCTCACAGCTATTGTTCATATCCCAAGGTAAGTGCAATATTTAATTTTTTGGAAATTGAATTTGAAAAAAAAAAATATGTATGTACAAAATGTTAAGAAATTAATTTAATTCAATTTTTAATCCCAATATGAAAAAAGTAGACAAAATGATAATTCTTCAGGAAATATTAAAATAAATTAAGGGCGGAATTCATAGTCCCCACTTAAGTTATAAGGATTCCCTTAAGGAATAAGGGGTTTCTCTATATAAGTGAGCCCTTAAGGGAGCTTCGTATTCATAGACATCACTTATTAGAGCGTTGCCTCATTAAATAAACGATTCACTTATTTGCCATATCTATTGAAAGTGACAATAAAATATAAAAAAACATCAAGTAGTTAAAAATTCAAAATTTAAAAAATGCAAAGTGTTTAAATAAGGATATGTCAACAAATAAGTGAGCTCATATAAGGTTACTAGATATGAACCTTAACGAATAAGGCAACCCTTTAGGAAACCCTTAAGCGTTTGCTTATTGAGTGACTATGAATAGCGTCAGTCCCTTAAGGGTTCCCTTAAGTATAAGTAAGGACTATGAATTCCGCCCTAACTCTAATAAAAGATTAGAAACTAAGAAAACTAAAAAGCAAAATTACATGCGGGAAATTCTTCACAGAGCCATCTAGGAGATTATTTTGGCGGATGATCCTGCCATAGCCTGGATCAATTTCCAGATTGTCATTTTGCATTGGATTTCCAGCAAATATGGAAATACTTTTCGACTTAATCAGATATTTTTCATTGCACATGAAGCTTAAAACAGGCACGTGGGCGCCGATATCTTTTGTATTAGGACTTAGACACGCAGCATCAATCATTGTTACGAAAATGTGTCATAAAGATGAAAATTACACTGGGCTGACATACTTCCATCACTGGAATTCGTCATTTACTTTGGACGTTTGTGTAATTTGTGGAAATGTCCCTCACAACAGCGATATTCAGATGAAAATTTTGTTCAATTTGAAGACACATTTATCTTCAAGGATTTGAATTAATATGTGTAAAGGTTGATAACAAACAAAATATTTTTGTAAAAAACTCTTCTACTTCTACATCAGGACACGCCCCTGTCATTATTGAGCAAAGATTGTCCAAATTCGTAATTTGCCGAATGTAAAAAAATGACGCATTTTTCTGCTGTGCATTCTGTCGACTACGTCTGTGTCGTAATCTTGACTTCATCATGTTATCCAGATAGACACCAAGGATCTTGGGGTTGGTTACAGTAGGAACAACGTCGTCAGCATGCTTACGCATCCCAAGCACATCCGAAAATTCCTGCGTTCAATTTATTAATTAATTTTCCTATGCTTTGAACAACTGCCCCGAAACTCTGTGAAGGATTGCCTCCCAGCTAGATAGTTGGCAGTCCACCTAACCTCTTGTGTAGGAATAGGCAAATTTAGGAGATCGGCCAACAACGCAGATTCAATGACCGTGTCGAAGGCTTTCGGCAGCCACTAGGACGATTCTGTCATTCTGTTTCTGGTTGAGGCCATTGTGGATGTTGTCGTGCTATGCATCTTCCTGAAGCCATGCTGGTGAGAAGGTAGCTCAGCATGCTATACAAGGGTGGGTAGATAAATGCTTCTAGCGTCTTTGCAACGAATGATTGAATTGTGATTGGACGGTAGGATTCGGCGAGTTTCGCGCTTTTACCGGGATTGAGAAGGGAAATGATGATGGCCGAAAAGTCTAGGTGTTTCAGCATGACCATTGAAATGCCATCTGGCCTTTGATTTTTTCTGCATTCTTGATTGCTGCTGAAACTTGGTCCGCTATAGTTAGATGGAAATGATGTCAACCGTTCGGTTCGGTTTTGAATCCTTCTTTTTATCTTGCAGTTGAGCATCTTGGTCTTGGGGTATTTAATAAATTGCTTATTGAACAGGATCGCGCAGAGTTTGGGATTTGCAGTCGTTTTCTTACCGAATCTGATGACTACACTGCCCTTGTCTTGGGTTGGGTGAGACAGGGCGCGGACCGTAGCCCATAGTTTGCTGACACCTTGTGAGAGGTCACAGCTATCCAGATGCTCGTTCTATTTTTCTTTTTTTTAGGCGTTATTTTGTCGATTTATTTCTGAGCTTAGCTCCTGAATTCTGGGGTTTGCCGGACTTACGCGTCTTAAATCGTCCCGTTTGTCGGCTTACCTTGCGGCAGTAGTTGGGAAATATGGCCCAACTTTGGGGATACGTCCTGCCGAGATGAAGCAAGTTGCCGCTTTGACAATGACGTTCCTTATATTTTTTCGGCTTCCCTGGCGTTCGTTCGAGTAGGTAGCGCGGCGAACTTCGTCGTAGTGAACGCAGGGAAACCCTCCCGATTTGCCTTTTTGTGGTTGATAAACGTACGCTGTTCTGACGTCGTCAGTTCGTCTGGTTTATCTATATTTATCAATAAGGGGAGGTGATCGGATTGGAGAGACGTGGTTGTCTCCCATCGGGTTTCACTTATTAAACTGGCGCTCAGCGCTCACAATAGTTATGTCAGGAGAACTATGGCGGGCGCCAGCGACGCGTGTTTTTTTATCATCGGGGGCAGGTTTGCTGACCCAGACGCCCAAAAAAAAACTATCGAGGGTAGCAACCAGGTTAAATTTCAAAAATGTCACGTAGGCATTGCCATTAATTTCAAAACATTGCTCATAAATATTGAAGCCCCGTTTTCACTTTACAAACGCAAAAGTTCAAATGTAATTTTAAATTTAATGAAAACATATTCTTATGTATGAATTATAATTTTTTTAGAATAAGAATTCGACGAACAACATTTTTAACATGAATTTACAAACAAAAACTATTTTTTTTTGCACACACTTGTGTGTTGCAAGTAAACTATACCTTAGAACTTTTCAATTTAAAATTTAATTTTTGGAAAACGTACTAGAAAACAATTGGGATTGCATACATTTAGGCGAGTTTTGGAAAGCTCATTAAAACTGGATAGCAATATAATTTCTAACCTGAATAAAGTCACAGGTTAGCGTTTGTATGAAAATTTCCCTGTATAATGTAGGTTAGCTGATTAAAAAACACGGCCATAGATGTTTATAAGTTCGATAATGGTATTGCCGGATTTAACGGCAATAGCTTGCATATCCGCCGTGCCGTCGTTGAAACGAAGACCTAATACACTGTATTGCACGGTCTGTGTATTAGGAATGCGAGCCCTCCTCCTGGATTAAGACCCTGCCGGCCGACTCTATCGCGCCTCAAAAGTATGTAATCGCCGCGGATGATAAAATCGGGAGTTGAAAGTTGGAGCTTTGTCTCCTGAAATGCCGCTATCAGAATTCTGCGCGTACTCATGAAACGGACTATCTCATCGATCTTCTGATGGATGCCATTGCAGTTAAACTGCAATATGGTGAGTGGGGTGCAGGTGTTAGACTTAAGCGATTATGCCTTGTTGTATTGTTGACTACGGGTGGCGGTGGTGGAGGATTTTGAGAGCCGGAGACGGTGGTGCACCATTAGCTTGTGAGTTAGGGCCTGGGGTGACTGGGGGGGGATAGCTACGTTTTCCCGAAAAACAAAATCCCGCCTGTTTAAAATCCCGCTCATAAATCGACGGTATTAGTGCGTTTATTCTGCGGTTTGACTACGTCCTAAAAAATCCAAGGTTCATTTTTAACAAATTTCTTCCTGTTAAAAAATTATTTTGGCATGAACCTTAGATTTTTGACATTTCAAAAAACGCCCGGTTCCCGTTTGCATCATTTCGATAAGAGATGAGTTAATTAATTAAAACTGCGGGAGGATTGAATGGGTTCACTCTGATTCCTATAACGGGACATAAACTAAACTACATCATCTGACACAAAAGAAATTAAAAATTCTTCCAAAATGTTATACAGCAGGCATAAAGACCCAGAAAACAATTGTTCTAGTACAAGATTAAACGAGACCGAGGCTAATTTCGGGCGCGGCCGAAATTTGAATACCCTTCACTCTCCTCGGGCTAAAAGTTTCTTGGGGCGGACCTATATGACTTGTGTTCAATCCTTCCCCATTCTTGTCCTTCTGTTTTCGCATAATATTTGATATCGATAAATTCTGTCGCGTCGACAAAACAATATCTGTGTGAGGTTTGGTTGGAATAAGTGATAAAATAAAAATATTTACTCAGAAAACTTTATTGGGGGGATGCGGGAGAATGGTCTTATAGTACGATTCCATTCGTTTTACTGTTTTTTTTTTTGACAAAGACGCATTAAGTTTTTTCTTGAAATTGGTGTAGAAAAAATGTTTCTTAGAGATCCAAAATAGGGGGGTTGGGTTTGTATGGTAGCCCCATGACCCCATAGTCCGATTGCATTCATTTTCATATAATGTCTTATGGCATCAATAGAAATGCACTTTTACGAGTTTTGGTTGAAAGTGAAAAAAGTTTTTCGTAGAAGAACTCAGTTTGGGGGGTTGGGTTTATATGACAGCCCCATAACCCATTGTCCGATTCCATTAATTTTTACATATGTTTTGTGGTATCAATAGAAACACATTTGTGTGAAATTTGGTTGAAATTGATGCACAAATGAATAAGTTTTTCTTAGAAGAACCTAATTTGGGGGGTTAGGTTTGTATGGCAGCCCCATGACCCCATAGTCCGATTTGATCTGTTCTTACATATGTTTTGTGTTATCAATAGAAACTCATTTGTGTGAAATTTGGTTGAAATTGGGGCACGCATGAAAAAGTTTTTCTTAGAAAAACCAAATTGGGGGGGTTAGCTTTGTATGGCAGCCCCATGACCCCACGGTCCGATTTTAGCGATTCAAACATACAAACTGCCTGCAATAAAAAGAAGCATGTGTGCAAAATTTCAGCTCGATAGCTTTTAAACTGGCCGAGTAAAACGCGTAGCAGACGGACAGACGGACAGACGGACAGACAGACAGACGGACATCGCCCAATCGACTCAGCTCGTCATGCTGATCATATATATACATATTTTATATGGTCGGAGATGCTTCCTTCAATGCGTTACAAACTTCATGACAAAGTTAATATACCCTTTACTCTACGAGTGAAGGGTATAAAAAAAAAGAAACAAACGGAGACTGGCTTCTGAGAAGAAACGAAAGGTAATTAATAGAGTAAAAGGCCTAATATGAATCCTTGGGGTACTTCAGAATTTGGACGGAAAGAAGACCTTCTATCTGGCAAGTGTAACGATAACTTTTGTAAAAGAATGAAGTGAAAATTTAAGGTGATAAGTTTGTCAAGTATTTAACAAATTTGTGATCGTAAATAAGTTTTTATTTGGCACATGAATTCATCTAAACAGTCACATTACGCTCGCCGTAAGGAGCAATATTTCGGTCGCAACAAAATTTGTTTAATAGTTGAAATAGATTGGCTGCGTCAGCATCAGCATCGGCAGAGGCATCGGCATCAGCAGAAAAATTTCAATTTAGAACACACGCATTTGCCTTTGATGACCCACGTTGACAGCAGCGGCAGAAGCATCGGCAGAAGCATTTTTCTGCTTCTGCCGCTGCTGTCATTGTGGGTCATCAAAGGCAAATGCGTGTGTTCTAAATTGAAATTTTTCTGCTGATGCCGATGCCTCTGCCGATGCTGATGCTGACGCAGCCAATCTATCTCAACCATAAAGCTTTCTATTAATGATATTAATATTCTGTACTGACATTGATTTATTTTTTGTTATTCTCAGGGTTATTCGACTTGAAGCATGATTTAGGCGTAGTTTCGTTCTAAAAGCATGCTTACATGAAGTACAAGTCCGCTGAAGAAATGACAATTTGGAGCATCAAATCTTAAGCCGTATTTACACTACAGCTTTTTACCACTTATTTTAAGTCGGTGAATTGCCGATCGTTCAGAAATCAATTCACCAATTCAAACCGTTCGAATTATGCTTTCGAGGCCAATTCCCGTCGCAGAAGTGTTTCTGACATTTAAGGAGGATAAAGGAATTAGAAAATTGCTTGCTGCAATAAACGTAGATGACTCGCGTTGTTTTCGGTACCGGTGCATGAGAAGAAATTTAAAAGAGACACCGATTTTCCTGTGTAAAGAAGAGAGTAAGCATTACTTTATCAAATTTGGAAATAGAAATTAACCATTTAAAAATCTGGTAGTCTGGCTGGTCTAGCGGTTAGTGCGCGCACCTTCGGTGCACAGGGTTATGAGTTCGAATCTCACCGTGAATCATGGTGTTTTTCGAACTCACGAGCTTGTGACGGACTATGACCTCACTCAGATGTTAAACGAGTACCCCTTAATGTAGATAAATAACACTGCTGAGCGTGATGCTGATCTCATTACCTCAACAAAAAGCAGATAAGATCTTGGAAATAGGATGTCACTAACACATCCTGGGGCCTTAATCCAATACTGGATTGTCGCGCCTGTTAGTTATTTTTATTTCAAAATTTGGTTGATAAAATCTTTACCGTACCCGTACCAATACTAAGCAGATTCTTTCAAATAACGAACGTTTGAAATTGACAACGAAATGGGAATTTGGCGCAGTACAACTCTATGCTATGATTGGAATTTATGTTGCCATCATGGTTGAGATCACAACATTTTCTGGTTATGCTAGATTTGCTGTGAATCGCATCCCAGAAACATGACTCGAAACACCTTGGACACTATAGTGTTCTTCTCAACGATCTCAAATATCGCGGAGAGATTTTTCTTTCTGAAAAGAAATCTTCATGTATCTAGCCGAACAAGTTGGCGACTATTGATAAATAACACGGGAGAACAATTTTAACACTTTTTTCTGTTTTTTTGAATCTTGCACCTAATTTATAGTAAAACGGCCTCGCTGATTCCAAAAATGCAGTCCGTTTTTCCCCTATACGTCAGGTTTTTGAGATAACGGGGTTTTTTGAATTTTACGAAAAATTACAATAGGCCCCCTTAAATAACAACTTTTTTTTAAAGCTACGGGGTTGCATCCTTATGCAGGACCTTTTAGTACTTGTATACAATAAAATTAAATAAATAAATGAAAGTAATTTGTCGCGACCTGGATTTTTTGTTAAAAGTTGTGAAATTCTTCGGTCATTTTTAAGTCTTTTTTAATCAAAAAAATGTATTTAAAAGCCTCCGTTCGAGTATATAACCCTATTTTTGTGATCTTAACTTGTGTAATGGAAGCCTCTACTATCCCTTGTCGAAAGTGTCTCAACACCCGGAGTCAGTTTGCTATAGATGTGGCAGTTATACATTTCTAAGTCAAAGGGCAAAAAATAGGCCCCTTTGTCCACCAGGCATATCATATGTGTAGACCTCAAGATGGTTCTTCCTTCTTGGTTAGCAACGTGGATATACAAAATATCCGTGCTTTTTGTATATGTGGGATAGCAGAACTCGCCATAAACATTGGATACAAAGGAATTGGCCCCCGAGATCTGATCTGAAGGCTGGTGATCAAAATATTGTTCATGAACCGCTTGTGGATCGACAAAAAACATTTTCCCGCTGTTGCATATAAAACTAGGCCTGGCGAAACAATTTGTAAAAGCCTTACCAACAGAAGGAAATTATTTTAAATATATGCTGTCGGCCCTTCCTGCGCTATCTTACGAGAAAATAAAGGCTGGAGTATTTGACGGTCCACAAATTCGGCAGCTTCTCAGCGATACAAATTTTATGGAATCAATGAAAGAAAATGAAAAGACAGCATGGCTGGCATTTGAGAATATAGTCAACAACTTTCTAGGCAATATAAGTGCATCGAATTATGCGATAGTAGTCCAGCAACTATTGGACAGTTTTCAAAGGCTTAGCTGCAACATGAGCATCAAAGTTCACTTTTTACACAGTCATTTAGATGAATTTCCGGAAAATCTTGGAGCTGTGAGTAATGAGCAAGGAGAGCGATTTCATCAAGATTTCAAAATCGTGGAAAGTCGATATCAAGGCAGATGGGATGCGAATATGATGGCGGACTATTGATGGGGCATAAAACGGGACTGTCCGGAAATTGAACACTCCAGAAAAAGCTAAAAACGAAAATTTTTGCCATAATTTTTTTTTTAATTCTTAGGTAATGTTGTTAAGATATAAAATCAATATTTACAAACAAAAAAATTTTAGCGAGTTTCGTTTGTTTTGATTTCAATGAAGGGAAGGTTTGTATGGGGGCCAAAATTTGAGCCCCCTGTATCTCAAAAACTGGACGTATAGGAGAAAAACGGTTAGCATTTCCGGATTCTACGACCAAAAATTAGCTAGAAATGAATATCAAATCTAAATAAACAAAATGCTGTTCCCCTGTGTAATTGTTGTAGGTACATACTTGCGTTGGCATCTTGCAGACACACATTTATTTCTACTTTGCCATGTTAGATATTACATATTTGTACGCCATAAATGCATTGATCTCTGTACTCTGTGCAGAGTATGGATTGTCTAAGACAATAATGTTAGAGTTAGAGGTTAGACAGAGAGAAAAATCAGCGCGCATTACAAATTGTGAGACATACAGAAACTATGGTACATACTATAGTTGAAGTCTTACCTTTTAATCCATTGCCATGATGTGATCTTGTGTAATAACTCCGCTTGCGGGAATACGATGACGACGACGATGATGATGACGATGACGAAAATCCTAAGAACAGCTAAACATGAAATCGATCGATCTCTTGAAAATCCATGAAGAGTATCTAATTCGCGAGGCACTGCCTTCCTTGTTGTATATATTATAAGCTGGCTTTGCTATATCGATATAATCCCAGGATTTGTACTTTTTTTTATTGTGCTACCGGAAATTAGCATTGCGAATGATTAATGAAACGTAAACGTCGAACGCGACAGGCGGCGCACACTGCTTTTTTTTCATGTACCGTGGAATTTTTCAATTATGTTCCACTCCGATAAGAAACTTTTCGTTTGGTAATTTCAATATATTTTTATTTGCTGTCACTCACAATACAGAAGCACTTGATTTCACGACAAGAAAATATTTATACATACATTACTTCTTTTTTTCATTCTACACGTACAACTTTCGAACTTTTCACTGTGTCAGCCCCCGAATGCACCACTCGCACGGCTGACATTATATATTTTAGTATTGCATTCCACAAAACCAGATCAGGTCCTAGAATTGACCCTTCCGGCATTCCACTTCATCACTATATACGCGTATAGTAACATATAACCATAAAAGCACGAAATACACTAGTGAAGGGATTCAGGGACTATTTTATGAAATTTTCGCGAAAGGATGTTGGATTTTACGAAAACTTTTTTTTTCAATCCGCCTCTCACTTATTCGTGGCTTGAGTTGCTGACGATGACCAACGATCGCGCCGCGACGAAACGAGGTGTGAATTTTATGACCGACCACTAGAATTTCTGTAATACATTTCATTTGACAATCACAACGAATGGTGCAGACCTCCCTACGTAACCAACAACACCATCTCGTTCGTCGTCATCTTTGCAAAGGCACATATCTTTCTTTTTCAAGCACTTACGCATACAACCTCATAATGGTTGGATATATGGCGATATTGCTAGTGGTATTCGAAAGATCCATGCTGTTTTAATATCATGAGTTTGCTGTTCAGCGGTTGTTGATCTAGTGTGACGAGGTCATGCTGATTGTTTGCAGAGAAAAAAAAATAATTAACTTGAAAGATTGCTAGATTCCATAATATTTTTGCTGATTGAATACAGCAAATCATTAGATTAGAAAATCACTAACATTTTCAGCCTTTTTTCATTACAAAATTTCGTTTTGCTTAAAAATATATTTCTTTTAAAAAAGTTAAGAAAACGTCTACAATGTTGATGACCACTGATTTTTACTCTTTCAGCTGCTAGTCGGTTCACGAATAACTCGCTTCGCTGACAACATTCATCTCGACCAAAGATTTTCCGTTCGACTTTTGTAACATGATCAAACACTATACCTGTGTGCAAGTATCTCGCATTCAGGCGATATCTTTCTTTGGCTCTCGTACATAATGTACATATAGTGCGTTCGATATACGTTCGCTCACCTGAAGACATCGTATACCGCAACTTCAGCAACAACTTGCCAAGAAGAAGGTATGGTATGACCACAAAGGTTTCCTCAAGAGTGAGTTTGGTTTGCAATATACACTCGCGGCATGTGGACCAAAATGTTACCTCTGTATAGATTTTATCCATTTCATGGTATTGAGTTTATGCGGATTTACGATTGTATTTGAGAAGTACAATGGCCTATAAGGTCTTCTAGCGAGTTTACGTTTGTATTTGCTACAAGATCGCAGTGTGTTGGATTTAAAGTGCGCGCGGTGCGCTATATTTGCTATCGAATGGAATGTCCATTGCAAACATACATGTAAACACGTTAGTGTTTATTACTTAAAAAGCGGGCGACAAATTTTTATTGCTTTAATAATGACTCAAAGATATATTCGAAAGATTTTCTAGTTTCTTTCAAAATAAAGTCAGCGCGGCGACACGGTGTGCTATTGAGTGGGACGTGTGTGATTATTATGGAATCTAGAGCTGAACTTGAAAGGAGAACCTAAATGAAATATCCCATATGGTTTATTGCATTGGAATTTTTCGGTTAGCATAAAAGAACGATTCAGACAAAAATTGTAAAGGAATATCCAAATAGACGTGACATTCAAATTGGATAATATGACACCAAACTTCCAATTGGATACATCACAGAATCACAATCCGATGTTTTTGATGATCGTTTGTTTGTCATAATTCGAAGAAACGTTTTACTGTCTATTAGTGGGAATGCAGTCTTAGAAACTACTTTTAAATCCATTTGAATTTATTTTAATTTATTTTTTTAGTATTGCATACTTTAAGGCTCATCATTTAATGCGCAAACGCTTATGAATGAAACAAATCATACAGCCAAAACGAAAGTATTGAGCCAGTAACCTGGAAGAAAAATGATCATGGGGTGAAATCTTAGTTTCATAGAGACGCTGATTGTGCGAATTGAATGGAATTATTTATTCCAAATCATGTATAAGTTTTGGAGATGCTTTGTATATCGGATGCACTCGGGCTCGGCACGGAATTTCGCCAACCGTTAACGTACGTGTTCGTAGAAATAACTCGCGTGATAATCGCTCAGCGATCGTTTTGCATGTAATGCCGAGCCATATTTGCATATTTTTGAATGATGCTACTTCCTTGTGTCGACGATGACCTAACGGAATATGTCTGTATAGAAAATATACGCATATAGTGCTTAGAATCGGTATTTTAACTGTTCTCGCTAAGCGATCATCACATGAGTCGTCTCTACGAACACAAACCTTTAAACATGTTTTTTTTGTTTTAAATTGTGTATGATGTTTTTTGAGCTAAATAATTATGCTTAAAGATTTTTGAACGCTTGACCGGTACGTTTTTTAGGGTTATGTAGAATTTTCGTTTGTTTGCGAAAATAGTTGTAAGGCTTCGTTCAAACGTATTTTAAATGTATATAGCGAAAAAGGCACAAAACATAAAAAGTGACACAATAAAGTTTTTACGCGTAAATAGGCATGTGAAGTATTAAATCAAAGGAAACGCCCAGCAGATTGCATTCCTGGTATTATTTCCTTAAGTAAGACACTCAGGACTGGGTACGAAAGTGAAAATCGTACAACTTACATTGCTAGAAGAAATATTAAGTGAAATTTACGCAGTTCCCAAAGCAAGAATGATGACAAACGTTTCCATACACACGCGTGGCACGCGCGAACCAGACGGTTTTTACAATCTTTAAAAAATTGGAAATGCATATCATGCGCTTTCCTTTGCTACAAAAGCATTCGCCACAATTAGGCATTTCAGAAAACTGATCTCTGAAAAATTACTTTGTCTAATTTGAATTCGTATCTCCTCAGATGCGCTTTACATGGTCATGGGGGTAGCTTATGTTAACGATGGTCACGGTGTTTCCTCTGAAAAAATCGAAATACAATAAGCTCTCTTAGAAATTGTTAGAGTATTCGCATCCGCCGAACCTTGAATAACGTTGTTGGCTAACTTCACAGATGTGGCAAGTACCCCTACAAGTAAAGGGAGTTTTTTTTTCCAAATCATAGCACTTTAAATTTAATATTCAATATTAATGAAATTAGATTCATTTGAAAGATTTGCTAACAAATTTGCTTACTCGATTTTAGGCAAATCGCCATCATATCTAGCGTGTACATCCCGTTATTTGAAGGCGTAACTTTCCCACATTTGTAAAAAATAAAGGGTGATCTATACTCTACGACTACATGTTGCATACTAATCTGCTGGTACTGGGAATATTCCTTCCTTTTCACAATTTTCTGGCGAAGCTTTAAACTGATTAAGAAAAAATTCAGTGTTCCTAATCAACTGGCAAAAGCTTTGGTATATTATGTCTTTGAACACAGAGATGGTTAGTATGGCTTTTCTAATGGTATTTTACTTTTTACATTACGAGTATGATCTCAAAATTTGAAAAAACAAACTTAAAAAAAAAGAACTTGGTGCATTTTCACTTGACGCCAAAACCTTTAGAACCAATCTAGGTCGTGTAACGAGGTATGAGTATATCTCGCTTATTATTGCAGGGGGGTCAAAGTTTGCACGTTTTGTTGGACATTTAGGCGACGGTATTTTCCAAGTTGTAATATGTATCTCGCTTATTATTGCACCTAGGGGGGTCAAAGTTTGCACGTTTTGTTGGACATATCACAACTTGGAAAATACCGTCGCCTAAATGTCCAACAAAACGTGCAAACCCCAAACCCTAATTTTCACAAAACAAAAATCTTCTTGGGTTGCGTGAAAATTGACCCTGTACGAAACTATGATGTCATTAATTTACTGGTCGTTGTTGAATGATTTCCATAATCCTTGTGTTGCCTCGATAACTGATAGCTTCAGCTATCGAGGCGACACAACACGACTTGGAAGAATAGCAACGTTCCCGGCAAAACAAAACCGTTGTGTAACAACAACATTCATAAAAAGATTTCCATAATACTGATGAAGCCTGCCTTCGGTTGGATACCGGTGAAAGCATTCATTAATTAAATATTCAATTTCATTGTATAACACTTTTTTTTCAGTATAGAATGCGCTTATTTCGCTATTGTAGCTAGCTTTGGAGATACTGAGGTTTACGTCGCGCAAGACAATGATTTTTCCAAAAATCTTCAAAGGCCTGTGGCAGCTAAAGGGTTAAGAATTGGGGAAAGGAAATAATAAGTTGTATGGAACATACAACTTATTATTTCCTCCCTTAAGTCATCTTCTGGGACTGATGGTTTATCGAACAGTTTCTTAAAAAAAAAGCCGTGGATCAATTTCTCTTCCGCTTTCTATTATTTTTAGCAAAAGTCTTAGTGAAGGGATTTTCTCGGAACAATGGAAGCTTTCATACATTGTTCCCATCCTTAAAAAGGGCGATGTCAATATGGCTGAAAACTATCGTCCTATTTCTGTTTTGCCTTCTTGTTCAAAGCTTCTGGAACGAATTGTGTCGAATTATTTTACAGATAATTTTGGACATCTTATATGCTCAAATCAACATGGATTTTGTAAAAATGAGTCTTCTGCAACAAATTTGGCTGAGTTCACTAATTTCGTAGCTAAATCCTTCGACAATCATCTTGACAATCACGTAATATACACCGACTTCAGTGAAGCATTTGATACGGTAAATCATAGTATACTTATCAATAAGTTATCTTTACTTAATTCCCCCCCCCCCCCCCCCCCATCTTAATTCTTATCTAGGAAATAGATCATCCAAAGTAATTTTTAATAATGAAATTTCTTCATCTTTTCATCCTTCGTCAGGTGTACCTCAGGGCTCTATACTTGGTCCCCAACTTTTCTCCTTTTTCATTAATGATTTACCCTCTAAAATTATAAAGTCATCTTTAATCTACGCAGATGATTGCAAAATTTTCTCTGCGGTATCATGCATGATTGTATTGCATTACAGAAAGATTTGGATGAATTATCACTATGGTGTTCCTCCAACGATTTACTGTTAAATACATATTCCCAAATGTTCTGTTATGACTCACTCCTTAAAACCTTATCCATTTCCCTTTCCTTATTTAATTAATTCACATCCCCTCAAAAACGTTGATATCATGAAGGATCTTGGGGTAACATTCGATTCAAAACCAGTGGCGGCTCGTGGCTCCAAAAGTAGGTGAAGTGACCATTAAAAACAAGGATCGATACAATGTAAATGATATTCTCAAACCTTTTGTTTTATAAAGGCAAAATGTTATCTTTGCCATTTGATTGACTTGCATAACTCAACCGAACAAATTTGTACATCCAAAACAATTTATCAATTACCAAATTATCCACAAATAAAATTCTGCATCAACTAGAAACACAAGACAAATCGCAAAGAATCACCTCATACGATACGGAAGTGAAGATGAGGTACATACCAGGCAAAGGGCTATTCACTTGCTAAGAAAATCCAGTGTACACATTTCGTGCTGAATACATTGTTGCAGTAGAGTCGTGTCTCTGGAGTGCAGACGTGGAGCTGTGAGACGATTACCTCTTCACTTGTTAATCATTCTATGGATAGGAAAATTTTGCTGTGCAAGGGCCAGAATTTGAAGTAGAAAAATTTCGGTTTGTGAAATACAAAATATGTACATTTTGATTATGGTTTTTCCTTGATGAATTATTGAGGAGCTACGTTTATTGTTAGAAGCTAGTTTTTAATATTTTTAAAATAATAGTATTAGAGGAAATTTTCATATTATATTTTGTAGTGAAGGGGCTCGTCACCTACTTCACCTGAAGAGCCGCCACTGTTTAAAACTTAAATTTTCTGAACATTACTACGATATTGTCAGCAAAGGTTCTAAGCTTTCGGGTTTCGTTTTAAGATGTTGTCGCGATTTCAATTCCATAACTACTGCGATCAATTGATTTATGTCAATTGTTCGCAGTGTCCTGGAATACGCCTCGGTTATCTGGTCTCCCACAACAATTACTTCTACTGACGCTTTAGAAAGTGTACAACGTAAGCTTACCAGGTTCTTATTGTATAAATTCAATATTCCGTATAAACCGTATCCCGAACGACTGAAATATCTTAAGTTATTATCGCTACAGAAGCGGAGAACTTTGCCTGATGAATGCTTTCTTTTTAAGATTTGTCGTGGACTCTTACATTCGTCATTAACTTCTGATATACACTTCCGCGTCGCATCATATAACATAAGGTCTAATGCTATATTTAACCCTCCAACTGCAGAGCTCTCTGTATACATGAATTCTCTTTTACCTAGAATTATGCGCAAATACGATGGTCCTTTTCCCACTTCAAGTTCAGTCTTTAAACGTAAATGGTTACTGAAACTTGATTAATTTCATTTAGCTAATTTTCTGTTTATTTTAATTCTTTTCTATATCTTAGTTATAATTATCTTTTTCAGTTTTTTTGTTTCTTGTTCTTAATTCCTTATTATTTTACTTCAGCATTTACTTTTTGCTTTCATATTACAATTATTTAAATTGCGAATCTTTAAATGAATTTTTAATAATGTCTGTAGATTATTGTATTATTGATATTTTAATCCTGTTCAATATTGTAATAAATAAATAAACTTTTTTGCTGGCAGTTTCCGGACACCCTGTATAATCCCCAGATGCCCAATCTCTTACTATAACAATCTACCATCAAGAAAATAAAATCCACATTTCCCATTTACCATCTGCCATCTACCATCTCCAACTATCAACCATCCATCAACCATTTAGATAAGCCGATTTAGAGTGGCGCATAAATAAAGCCCTATAGCAGTATTTTTCAGTTTGTCTTTTCTTTGGCAAAGCCACAACATTTCCAGAGATACCAAACTGCGGGTCTTCTAAAGCAATGTAAAATGTGTGCTTGTATGTATATAGGTGTTCCTCGTGGAAGGTGGTCAGTACAACAAAGCTGCAAACTTTCGTGAATCAGTGCCTACGACGCATCCTACGAATTCGCGGGCCTGAGGTTATATCTAACGACGAAGTCCTCGAAATTACTGGCCAAAATAGGATATGCAGCGTCATCTTTCTTCTCACTATCTGCGGGCATACTGCAAGGATCCGCACACAGTCCGGTTCTTTATAATGCCCAATCCACAAAAAGGGTGACAAGCTGAAGTGTGAGAATTACAGAGGCATATCATTAGTTTGTACGGCCTATAAGATTTTATCGAAAATTCTCGAAAAGAGAATCAATCCGTACGCAGAACGAATCATTGGCGAGTATCAAGGCGGCTTCAGACCTGGTCGTTCAACGACCGATCAGCTTTTCACAGTGAAAAAATTTACTCCAATAATAGGAGGAAACTTTTTTTCCTTCTATTATAGTAGTAAAGTTACACCATGATATAAGCGAGAGTAATTTTACACTTTACGGTGTAAATATTCGCTACAAAATTACTTACATAAATAAGTAAACTTACTTTTAGAATAATGTAAATTTAAATCAGAAATAAGCAAATTTGCACTGGAACAAATGTAAATTTACACCGGCGAAAATGTAAATTTACATCTGGGTTTATGTAATTAATTAATAATATTTACGGCAGCCGGTTCTTCGATTTTAATCGTCGTAGAGCTAGTCGTTATTCCAACGGCCAAGAGCTGGCACACCCCCTTCGGTTCAACATCAAAAAACGCTATAACAACAACAATAATATGATGCTCACACGAACGCACTTCGGACGGAACAGACTAACTGCACACAGAACAAGCCACTTGACAGATACAGGAAAATGCAATAATTCACAAAAGTATTGTAGCACACTCAGTTTCACACAAATGTAGGTGTAATTTTCACACCAAAATCGCAATATTACATGAAAATTACACAAAAATAAAGTAATGGCACATCTTCACACCAAATGTGGTGTAAAATTACACCAAAATAGAGAAATATTAAAAATCTGTGTAATATTGCACTATTTTGTGGGTTTACTAGAAATTTGGTTGAAAAATAAACGTTTACTGTAATTTTGCGAGAAAAAAGGTGTAAAATTCAACGAATTTTCGATGTAAAATTCAACCTTGTTTTTACAGTGTACTACTCCAAAAGTGCTGGGAATATAACATCGACGTATACCAAATCTTTGTCGACTTCAAACACACTGAACCAAATATTTCTTCATATGAACGAATTTTTTCTTCGTAAACTTTTGAATAAAATTTTTATTTGATTTGAATAATAATTTGTTCCATTGAAAAAGTCCGGGTAGATTTTTGGAAAAAATTTGCATATTATTCAATATGAAAATTTGGTTTTTTGTTTTATCAAATTAACTAAATTTTCATCAGTTTTATTACTATTCGCTTACAATTTTTAATCAATTTGAAGAAATCGCACTTTGTAAAAGTTTTTCCTCGTATAGAAGAAATTATTCAAACTGACGATTTGTTTGCGCTAAATTATTGAAAGCAATTGTAAGATTGACAAAAGTTCGTCAAAATAACAAATTCACAATTTGTCAGATTCGTCAAAAGGATAAAACTTAATCAAATGGAAGAATAGCATCATTCTTATATTTTATATATATTATATTTTATCACAGTGAATAATTTAGTCATATTGATAAAATCAATTCTTCAATTCTTCTCTTTTACGAAAATTCTTCACACTGATGAATTTATAGTAACGCATTTTCTGTTTATTTTCGATTTTCTGAGTAATTTTTGCCTTAAAATTTTAATAGAAATCTCAATTCCAAAAAGAAATTTTTTCATACAATTTGTCAGAAAGAAAAAAAATAAAAAAGTGTCCTGGCCGAGTCTCAATAAGGCGTCCGCCATGCAGTGTGTATCAAGTAGTGCTTGTCTTGAGAACATTGGAAGTATATTTCCTTTCTGGCGCAATGGCAGAGTGAGTGGACTGGCACGCAAGCGGACCGAGTTCGAATCCTGATTCTAACACAATGGGTAATATGGTTATTTGTATATAAAAAAGTGAATAAATATTGTGAGAGTCTTGAAGACATATAATAATAAATGAAATTAGTTTCAATACGAATAAGAGACGCAATGTTAATTTTTATATTTAAAAAAAAAATGAAAATTTCTTCATATTGACAAATTATTCATCAATTTACAATAATTTCGTAATTATTCAATATGACTATGGTATTCTTCAATCCAAATAACAGCTTCATTGACCGTATTTTGATGAAATATTCTTCATATTAAATGTAAATTCGTCGAATTTACGAATTTTTTGGTTCAGTGCAGGCATACGACAGTATCGATCGAAGTGTACTTTATAACATTTTGCGACTCACAAGGATGACGATGACTAATACCGTCTCGCAGGTCAGGGTGCAAAACCGACTCACTGACCTATTTGAAACTCGTACTGGACTCAAGCAGGGCGACGGGCTGGCGCCAACGCTCTTCAACCTTGCTTTGGAGTATGTAATTCCAGCCATGAATATGGACAGCAGCGGAACGCTACTCATCAAGTCGACTCAATTAGTAGCGTACGCCGACGACATCAACATCATGTCTCGAAGATTGGGTGATGCAGAAAGCCTTCTGCGTAACCTCAATAACGCCGCAAAGGAAGTTGGACTACATATCAACGAAAGCAAAACAAAGGCCATGATGCAATCGAAAACAAGGCCGCCAGAAAATTCAAGCATCACAGTGGGGGACCTAAATATCGAGTATGTAGACAACTTCAACTATCTGGGTTGTAACTTATCAAAGGACGCTAACGAAACCGACTCCCTATAATTAATTCGAAACTTGCGCACAGGAACACGAAGCTCCGCGTGTCCAAAACGATCATCCGACCCGTGCTATGTGCTATAGGTGCGAAACATGGACCCTCACCCAAGTCGAAATTTTGCTAGACCGATTCGAACGAAAGGTCCTTCGGCGAATTTTCGGGGCCGTTCGCGAGCGAGATCAATGGCGTATCCGTTACAATCATGAGTTGTTTCAATTGTACGATGAGCTGAAAGTATCGAAAATCGTGAAGCTTCAACGTTTGCAATGGGCGGGGCATGTACAACGGATGGACGGTAATCGCATGCCAAAGAACTCCGTAGGTGAAGATGCCCACCAGCTGCTGGGCTTCCGAAACTGGAGAACAAGATCACGTAACCGCGACAATTTGCTTTGAATCGTTGACCTCCAACGATTCAAAGCCCGACGTCGGGCTATCGTGCCACATTGATGATGATGATGATGTGCCAAGATTGCGAAATTTGTCTATTTGCAGATGACACATCTCTGTTAAGTTGTAGTGAACTCCCCGATCAGATTTCAAACGCACTTACTAATGGTTATCAAATGCTTGATAATTACTTCCCAAAATGGAAAATCGAGATTAACCCGATCAAAACCAAGGCTTTATATTTTTCCAGAAAACGTAAACCTAGCTTATTGCCCGATGGGCATTTGCATTTGGGCAATAATATAGTAAATTGGAACGCAGAGCATATCAAATATTTAGACCTTCTTCTTGACAAGAAGCTTACCTTTAAAGCTAATAGTGATGCACTGTATAAAAAGTCTGACTCAATAATAAAATCCTTGTATCTACTTATACACAGAAGATCTCCTCTATCAACAGATAATAAGCTCTTGATATACAAAAATATCTTCCAACCATCCTCCCTGTATGGTTCTGGTGCCTGGGGATACTGCGCCCCATCGCATATTCATACGCTGCAGACAAAACAAAACATTAAAATTGCTGCTTAACCTACCCTTACGCTTTTTTGACAAAAACCCTTCATGAAATCACTAATGTCTCTTTTATTTATATGTACTAAAGTTAGACTCATATGCATAAATTTCAATATATCATGCTCTTACTCTTCCAACCCTCTGCTTAGAAATATTACTTAATCAAACTTTCCCAGCCGTATCTCTATTATTAGAGCTTTTTTTTTACTTTAATTTTTCATTTGCTTAAAATCGTACTCTGTACAATGGAGCTCTTGGCTTTAGAACTAGTTTTAGTTTATTTAAGTTCAATTTAATTTTTAAGATCCACTTTATGTATAAGAGGTTTTTGCCCCGTTTTTCTACTTCCCAAATGATAAAATTGTTTTTATTCCATTTAATACATAGTCTGTTTATATACCACTGATATATAATATCATCATAGTTGTAAGAGCAAATCCTCAATCACTTATTTAATAATGGTATTTCCTCTGATTAATATCTACTTATTTTATTCTGGTTGAATAAAGAATTGAATTGGATATGCAGCGACATCAAAATTCTTAAGTCCGCTGCCACTTAGGTCACACACTTCGAAAAGAGCTAAAATACATTGTAAATCGTGGAACCAGCTGAAGGCGATGGCTGCCAATATGGCGAGGTGGAAAAGAAGCGTAGTCAATGCCCTAGCCCCACTATAGGAATTAAAAGACACAAGAGAGAGATCCATCTACAATCTCTCTCTCTCTCTTGATTACCCTAACTCCTACTCCTAGTGGAGCATTGTGCGTTGCCGACTACCATCAACGCCATCTAGATATATCATAGCCGCAACTCAACTGGAAAATGCCGTTACTAGAAAATTACGATATTTGGTCGGCAAAATTGAAAAAATTTGAAATAATTGCAAAAAACACCCCCTTTTGACCTCTTTTTTAAGGTGGCCGACCCGCAATCGGTTGGGACTTTTTTTTCCCATAATCTGGGGTTCATCCCCAACAATCATGGAAAACAGTGACTTTGGCGAACATAACGAAAATTTAGTGGCTGATTTTGATGTCCAAGATTCTGCATTGCGGCCTTAAAATCCAGATGGCGTTGCAACCGTGTCAACGTTACAAAGCCAACTGAATTCGGAGTGTGATACGGTTGTCAGCCATTCCACTTCCTAGTCGCATTGTTAGTTTATTATTCTACGATAAGAATATTTCTTATCATCTACTTCTGAATAATAAACTTTCGACGAGTCGTGCCGAGTTTGGAAACTCGTTTCTCTATGAATCTCTATACCAGAGTGGCGACCGAATGAATACGACCTCAGATCACGACCATAATAGAATAGTCTAGCAAAAATCCCCATTCGCCATTTGAGGTTTTAGAACGCACGTCGCGGTGTTAAGATGTAAAACCAAAATTTTGACAAATATCCTGAATCTTGCGGCTCGAAATTGTCTGTCGTAAGTTTGTCCTGTCTGAACAACATTGAATTGAAACCAAATCCGAAATTAATTTGACTGGCCTAATACAATCGTCATCTAACATAAAAACTAGTGTAAAATGGGCAGGGGTATTATGTTGGAAACGTTTTGGATGTTGGGGAGAAACTTAGTTCATATGCTGATTCATGGGGTGATTTCACATGAGAATCACGAAAAATGGAGCCAGAATTAGAAAGAATTTTTTTTTTGCCCAACAGTAGTGTAATTGGATTGACGTTTATCGAATCTATTAAATCAATAAACAAATAATACAAAAAGTCCAACAGCCATTCGTTAGGGCTAGCAGGAGCACATCAATGCCATATGGATTAAAACACAGACGATGTACATTATTTATTTGTAGTTCTCTAGCCTCTGGCGACTGTTATATTCTACCAATCAGAATAGTGTATACTCGTATCCCTTTTCGTGTGTATTCAATTGGTAAATCAGCTTACTTTATAGGTTTTTGCCAGCAATCATTAGCTAACAAATTAGCTCAGATTTGCTTTTGGATAAAATGCGCAACAGATGGATAGTTCGCCACTGTACACAGGGAGGAATAGTATCAACGACATGCCATTTCCTCAAATGTTACATATTACGTACATGCTTATGTGGAGCGACTGGCGCGTTATTGGATATTTGTTCGCTTCATTAAATCGAAAAGAAGTTCCACGTGAAATTAAAACCGAAAATCCAGCACAAATATATTGATTACGTACACATGTGTATGTAATATAAATATACAACAGCTTTAATCATAAATGGCTTAAAGTTAAAAAAATGTGTAGACATGTAATACAAAAATTGCGGATTCTGCAAGAAATACTTTATTTTTAAAATTTAAATATCCACATTTAAATTTATTTGATTTTGTATGTTAACTCATTGCCGGACACAACGCCAAAATTTGACACGATTTGTATGTCAAATGCTCAAAATTGGACGTCTATAGACGTTCTGTCCGAGAAAGGGTTAACTCGGTTTCATATAGTACTAACTCGTCAAATTCCCCGCCTATAATTACACGTAAGACATTTTGACAATTTCTTTTTAATCTGATTCTATCGATAAAATTTCATTTAAGAGGCCTATCAAAAATCACATTTAATCTCTCGAGTGTAATAGACATAAGCCAAACTGTCTATTTATATCTTTGAATTTTAACAATCGTTACTAAATTTAGTAATCAATTTTATCAGTGCTCTTTATCTTGTTTCATTGTGATTGTCAAATTCATTTGCCGGGTGCTTGTCAACGCGTTCAGCAAATTTCAATGTCATATTATTTGTGTGTTGATTTGACAATTGTATCGAACTTATGGATCCGCCGGTGATAGAAATTGACAATAGGAAATTAAAATATAAATTTATTGGTCCACTAAAATGATAATAAGAGTATGCATTGATGAGACCACACTAGAAAGCAAAGAGATAGGGCTCGCGGCATAGAGGGGACCATCGACAATACTTCCTTTGAATCTCTTTTACACGTCGGCGCCATGAGCTAGGGAGTCCAACACACCCTATGTCCGTGGATAAAATCTATGCTTCAAGGACAACAAGTACATACTTGCAAACTTATTCGGTGCAACCATGTATACAGCTGTCGTCAAAGGATGCTCCCAAGGTGGTATCCTATCATCCCTCCTATGGAACCTTGTAGTCGACAGCTTACTGGTCCAGCTAAATAGCACTGGCTTCTATACACAAGGATATGTAGATGACATCATCATCCTGATAAGGGAAACCTCACCAGGGGTTCTTTCAGAACTTATGGAACAAGCTCTAACTCAAGTGGAGTATTGGTGCAGGAAAGTAGGCATATCGGTCAATCCCGCCAAAACAACACTAATAACCTTCAGTCGCAAACACAATTTGGAGAGGCTAAATGCTCCAACTTTATTTAATCAACAATTGAAGTTTCCCACTGAGGTAAAATATCTGGGAGTCTCCCTTGGCAACAGACTCACGTGGAACAAACAGCTGCAAAAAAAAACTCTAGAGAAACTACTTGACCTGCCA
This sequence comes from Microchrysa polita, assembly GCA_949715475.1. NCBI lineage: Eukaryota > Metazoa > Arthropoda > Insecta > Diptera > Stratiomyidae > Microchrysa > Microchrysa polita. The sequence goes on from OX454420.1 coordinate 64,266,323, forward strand.
CCACTAGGTCTTACAATCACAGAAGAGGCAAGGCTGGCAGCGTACAGAGTACAATCATCGAACATGTGGACACCTCTAAGGGTGGGACACTGTAGGATTACAGAAAACACTGCAAACCCAATTCTAGATAAGGGCACCGATTATACCCTGGCCATGTATACCTTCGATTATAACATTCAAAGCTCTACTGTTAGGAAAGACTGGAGTAAAAGGAACGAGAACCATCTATCAAAATATATAGTGTGGTACACAGATGACCCGAAGACAGACGAAGGAACAGGGGCAGGAGTTTATACTAAAACCAACAACTATAGCATTTTTAAGCCCGTAGGTTACTATAAAACTGTCTTCCAGGCAGAACTTATAGCCATAAACCTTGTAGCAGGGGAGAGTGCTCGAAAGGGATATCCAAACAAGACCATTTATATATTCTCTCCGACAGTCAAGCTGCCATAAAGGCTATTGCAAGTCCCATCACAACCTCCAAATTGGTTTGGGTATGCAAACTGTTGCGTATTTGAATAAAATGACTGCACTTAGCGAGACTAAAATTTTATTTCACGTGTCTTGTCATGTCACAAACCGGAAGAGAACAGAAGGAAGAAAGATATATGCAATGAAGTTAGTTAAGCTTGTACATATACAAAGTTAGTTGCAATTGTCAAACAAATTAAGTTGGTTAGAATTCTGAAACATAACACAAACAAACCTCCAAAAACCTAGCTACCTGAAACAACGTAACTCTGAAATGGGTTAAAGGACATAAGAGAATCGAAGGCAATGAAAAAGCGGATGTCCTTGCAAGAGAGGGTTACGAAAAACCTTTCACCGGTCACTGTACACTGCGAAAACATCTGCATACAATCGGGATCTATGTACACACAAGAACCACTATGCATGCCGCCTCTGTAACGAAGACGAGGAATCAGCCTCGCGCGTAATTTTCGAATACCCCGCTCTTATGAGCTGGAGAGAAACTTTTGATGGGGCTCAAACCAGTGGAATATGCGCACCGAAAGTAAACCTGGTTAACTTTCTTCTAAGCCTTTTACGAAGGACAGAGCTAATAACCTGAAACTCTTTCGCTCTAATGGGAAATACAATAAGCCAATAGACTGCAGTATTGGGCGTAACCAGCCCAACTCATCATAGCGCCTAATCCATCCATCCATTCATGAGAAATTGAAATTGGGTTTATATGGTGTATTCGTAAACTCTTCATCCCATTCCTAAATCCCGCAGGGGGGTCGGTGTCCTTGTGACATCAGCCAGAAATGGCTGTATGTAGTGGGACAAAGATCTTTGGTGAGTTACGGCACCACGGACCTAGTAGCGCAAGGGGGCCCCTGGTACAGTTGATACGCCATGGCGAGGATCTGTACAAAGACCATTCGGGCGGTAACGTTCCCGAGCTTCTGAGTTATGTACGGGTGGCTCATGGCGTGACCTACCTCCTCCCACGACTTACGGGAGGGAATTCACTAAAGGCCAAGCACGATTATGGTTTCCTCTGGTGGAGTGCATCGTATGGTAAATCGTGTGAGCTTCGGAGTTGACGGTTTCGCATGACCCGAGTCCTGAAGGGGCTAGTTAGGGAGAACGGCCTTGGTGGTAAATGCCTACGCACCTATATCTAACTAGTGTGTGGATTGATGACCACACTGCCCGAGTCGCATTGCTGACTAGTAAACTGAAGGGGCCACCTGGATGTGAAAAACAGCGCTACGAGTCTGCACAGGCTCGTAGTCACAGGTCCAACGAGCCTGGGATGTGCACATCTGAATTCTCACGTGAGGCTTAACCAATAGGGGGCCGAAGGAGGATCACACCTGCTATAGAGAAGTCTATAGCGAATAGTGAACTACGGGGATGGGTGTGCCCAGGGGACCATGGTCCTTTCCCATCAAGAAGTTGGCTTCGTAGTGGCTGGAGGTTGTTACCCAAGTCATCCAGCTAGTGATGCTGGGGTTGGGTTCCTGAAGGTGAGTGCATTCGCCGGATGGAGAAATCCCCATCTGACAATAAGACCTTGTCAGTAAAAAGCCGAAAGTCCAAACATTTAGCGGGACCGGGAGATAAAGGCCGAAAGGCTAGGTGCTCCCCTGACGGTATACCTCGTAGATGGTTTGCTTATCCCATTCCTAGATCCCATATCAAGTATGGCTAAAAGTTGGGTGCTAATAAGTGAAGCGCAATCTTTTCATGGCGCCGGACAGCTCAACATTTTTCCTTTGCCAATCGAAACTGATAAACCATGACGAAGACAAACTTTTTTTTTATTTTCACAATAAATCAATTTATATGCATACGTATTCCGTACTTCTTCAATTTTAAAAATTCTTTTTCTGCCCAGGGTCAAACCTGCTTTACCGACTCGTGCGTAATCAAGAATGATTTCAATTCAATCCTAAACGCAATCATCACAAGGGTTGATAAGGCATACATAATTGAATTTATCAACCCACAGACCACCTAATTGTACTACTGGTAGTCCAAACAATTTCCAAAACAAATATTTACTGTAATCAATCTATAAGTATTAATATAGTGTTGATAGTGTAAAAGGATACATGATATTGGGAGTACATATCCACAGGTAACTATTTTTCTATGTTCATAATCAAGGCAAAAGCGGAAGTGAAATTGATAACACCCCAGTTCCACCGATACGAATAGGGGATAGATAGTCTTATGCCATTATATACTCGTACATATATATTGCACATGACCGTCAACATACTTATGTACATACATACATTTCCTTTAGGTCATGGAAATATACCAAATGAGCTACTGATTGGATATTGTTTGTTTTTCAAATCACAAATATTATTATTGGCGTAGATTTCTATCCTCAAGCTAAAAATAGATCTATTCATTTTTTGCGTTCTATAGCAAAAGTCTAAATTTATCAGACGTTTATCAGTCACTTTCAACTGTCGTTAAAAAGATATTGTTTTGCTTTCTGAGCGTACCACAAGGTTGTATTTCTTCAATTAAAAGCTACTGGAAATTAGAAAACAATCAAATAAGTGATAGGTTACACAATAACGAGATATGCGTGTTGGGACGCAGCCTCTGCATCCCACGAAACAGCCGTGGGGCCCTCCGCTGCCGCCCCGGTTCCCATTCAGTGCGGGTACACAATCATACACAAATACGACCTTGTTCAGAATGTTGATCTCCGAGCGATTTCCCGATTTACGGTCATATCGACTCGGAGAGTGCAAAAAATTTGACATTCGTCGGTTTCGATCGAATGCATATGACACGGAGATCTCATCAGGTGCCGTCGCTAGTTCCGCGTCATGTGCATTCGAGGACGGCACGACCGAGAATGCACTGGCTGGTTGTTGTTCAACCGTATATAAGCCGACAAAAATCATTCGTTGCTACGGATCACATTTGAAGCGAATAGCTACTTGCTACTTCTGTGATCTGTTCAACATCCCACTGTTTTGGCTAATACGCCAATGGTTCACACAATTAGGAGATTTACGAGTCGATATGCCCGTAAATCGGGAAATCCCTCGGAGGTTAACATTCTGAACAAGGTCGAATTTGTAAAGTGATGGGTGCCCTTTATTCGGCGTATTGTAGTTACACGTATTAAAACAAACACTTCTGTGACAATAAAGTTTTAAGTTTTCACTAAACCGGGAAAAAATCTTATATTGGTAGAATTTGAAGAAAAATATATACAGCAGACTCTCGAAAACGTCAACTAATTAAAACCGCCACTAGTTTTAAAATCCCTATTTAGAATAAGCCTAGGCATCTTGGCCAGAGCCCTGGATATGGGACAAAACATGGCAGCGGAATGTTGAAAAGAAACCGATAAAAGTGCATCTAGCTTGGTCATTAGATGACAGTTGTCACAACCTTGAGTTCTAGTATTGTTTGAGAGCTTGAGAAGTAGGAGGAAACTGCATGAAACCATGATTTAAATACCTTATACGAGTAGGATCCATAGGAGTAATGGGAATTGACTGCGGTGGATAGGGAAAATGGGGGAAACACATTGTTAGACCAGGCATTTGTTGGAGACACGTCTTTAGAGTTAATATGCAAGATGTGTCACTGTTAGTGCATCACAACGGATGTTTATATTTATAGCACCACGATTAACCATCTGGAAAAAAATTAAGGTTTTTTTTAGTTCATTGTAAAGCTAAAAACATGCCTGCAGTTAACATTTCACACAATCTTCAGATAAAATCCTCAGAATTCCAGACATACTAAATGGTTCAGATGAACGATAGCATTGATTTTGTTGGCAACGTCACTTCTCAACATTGAGGGGCGTCCTGAATGGGGTCAGTCTTCATTTGGCATTTCTGCATTACTAAAATGTGAAGACTACTCGTAAACACTGCTTTAATTAAGGCAGCATCCCCATAAATAGTCCTAAGCATTACAATAGCTTCCCCGACCCGATGGTGATAGCTCCTATTAACACCAGGTGAAAGATAGTGATTGTGATAATGGTTGTGCCGCTCCCAAACGGTGAATCCATATAAAAAAAATACTAGCTGGCGCTCTAGCACGCTCTGTGGCTCACTTGGTTGAGTCACACTCTATGATGCTAGTAATCTAGAGGTCCGGAAATCGAATCTCGGCGTGGTCCAAAATTTCCGTACATGTACTGATAGGAAATATGTACTACTTGAAACATTATATACGTATACACTCCGAAATGATATGCAATGTAACGTTAACTCGAAATTGCCTATAAACGGCTGAGTTAACGCACCATGGCCCCACAAGGGGCTATACGGTGCTGAGAAGAAGTTCTCACCGTCTTTCCTCATATTGATAACTTAGCTCCCCAATACGCACCATATTATATGTATGTACTAACGATTCCCCTAATTAAAGTCTGCGGGGATTGATGCAATGTCGGTTGTAAGTTCTGGTTCTGCTTGGTTCTACAGAATCGCATCTCCTTATCGAAACATACGAAGAAGGCAGAGATCTTACATCCACAGCATCCACTCATAGAAAGAGCGTTGTACGACGAAGTTTGATTTCGAGAAGGTTTTCGACAATGCTAACCCTTTCGCCCCCATTGTTGCTTATAAGTAACTTTCATTATTGGCATCGATTATAAAAACATAAAAACATATTAAAATTGAAAAAGATCAGATTAGTTAAAGTCTGCAGAAGGGGAAAACTTCAAAATACCTGACAGTTTGCTTGCTTAGTCCAAGTTAGGATACTCTCTTTAAGGTGAGGTCACGTAAATGGGAAAGCAGTGATTTTTTGCTTAAAAAGAAAAAAATATTTGAAATACTTTCGTGAACAAATTTTAACAATTAGGTGCACAGATTGATTCGTAACAAGTGGAAGAATATTAACATTTTGAAAATTTGGTAAAACTCATTTTTGTAACGAAGCAGTAATTTTTTAATTAGTGAAGTTGCTTATAAGCAACTTTGGGCAACCGAGGCATGGTTATGTTCTCCATATATTACAGTACAACTGCATAGAAATTCTTTAAAAGTTTAATTAAACTCTACCATCAGACAGTGAACGTGTTTAATAAATATTTTCATTTTGATTGGAGCGACTCTTGTGATGAAAAAAAAATAAAAACTAGAGTCAAAGTGAAACTTTAACACGAAATGAGAGATTCGGACGGCCCTGGCTAAGGCGGTTTTTGATTTTTTTACTTTTTTCCGGGGAATTTTCCTTTGGGATATTAATGGTATACCTATTTGGTTTATTTAGCTGCATTCATCCAAGCAATAGTCGATTGTAGTAATGCATACATAGCTCCACATATATATTATACATATATATACTCGTCCATAAACATATAGGCATGTAAATAGTGTTCCAAGAACTTATAAAATATAAAAATATGTAGTGCTCAGGACTCGTAAGAGAACAATAATAATCGGTTATCGCGTGAGCGAACCCGAATAACAGTAATCTTAAGTCTTAACCTGTTAAGGGAATTTTCGTAAAATAGTGTGTAGTTTGTAGTCGGTAGTTTGATTGATACGGTTGATTTTATGCCTTCCTTAGCCGTTTGGATTTCGAAACGATTATCGCCTGTTTCTTAAGCCGATTCTAACAAGGATTTCGCATCCTATATCTCATTCAGGTGACTCCCTCGTTCAAACGCTGTAAGAAATCTGCCCAAACACCAACCTTGAAAGAGTAGAATGAAAAATGGCATATCATTGGGTATGCTCTAATAAAGCCATAGAAACCCCCGAATGGCTGGAACTCCCGTATATAAAAAATTAAACACGATTTTAGTACTATGAAAACTGTTTTTTGTATATCATACGTAATTAACTGCAAATTCCACTAAAAATAAATATTTTCAGGCCTAAAGCAGAAAAGCAAATAATTTTCCCTTAGTCTCACAATACGTCCTGAATTGCCCGAAGTTGCTTATAAGCAACTTCCTGTTCCCGGTCACCAGAGGGACGTGGGAGGATGCAATTTTGGAAAATAGTTTTTTGTCATACTATAAGTAAGTACATGTATCACGAAAATTTTTTTTTCCGATCACTGGTTTAGGAGCGGGTTCGAAAGGGCTAAGCAATATTGTATAAGGTCGGATTCGCGCAAGAAATTGGCCCATACAAAGTGTTGGCTATTATTAATGAAACTAACGTCGTTGATATTTATTGCTTACTCCATAGTGTCGGGAGACTGTAAAGTTCATGACGAAGTTGGACAGGATTGCATCCTGTTTTCGGTCCTAGTTTTTTTTTAGTGATTCGACCTTATCCGCGGGACGCCGCCCGCGCCGTGGAATTTGTATGCTGATGTTTCGATATTTAACTTCTTTCGCACACAATAATGGTTCTGAGCGATATAGCTCTGGATCTCGAGAAGGAGTCAAATGCAGTCGGGCTAAAGATAAAATGAAACAGAACCAAAGTGCTTAGTCTGCCTGGAAATTGAGAGCACCCCCCATTGCATGAAACAAGCTAAGTGCTTTCGATGGGTTGTCCAAAATTTGGCAAACCAAAGTTGCCGCTACAGTTACCGAAAAGCAGCAAACTTTCGTCAATTCTTATATTTATCGAATCTTGTATCATGTAGCACAGATCTCTGGACAAATAGTTTTTGACTTAAGAGGTAATTGTCAAATTAATTAATTAATTAATTAATTGAAAAATCTAGAGCTGTCTAGACGGGATCGCATAAATGCAAATTTAGAGAAGGTATTGAATAAAGTGGTCGCAACATGTAGGAACAGCTTCTTCCAAAAATAATATGTGCAAAATTTGAACTTCCTTTATTCTGTCACAAGTTATGGAGTGAGTAAAATGCCCGAAGGGACTAACAAAGAAGGTATTTTTTCAGAAACTCCATGTCTTTGACCCTAAAACTCACCTACATTTATATTAATTATCGTCTCCAATAGACCCTTTTCATTTTGACATCGGCTCAGATAATCTGAACCTCAAAATATAGATGCACGTGCCACAGACGAATTTTAAATGGTCCACTTATCTTGCGCGCGCCGCGCCGCGGTGCCATACATCGCACACGGAAGTCGCAGGCAATGGCAAGCGATGAGTGATTTTTAAAAGATACTATAAAAAGAGTCTCTTGACTCTCTTGAACTGGAAAACGTTATCTCAAATTCACACGCACACAGGCTCATGCGATTTACTTGAAAGCTCTAGGAAATTTCAGATACATTTTCATAGGAACAACATTTTGTACCAATTTGGACATATGTGACCGGGAAAGTTAAAAGGGGGCTATCTGGTAAAAACAAACAAGCGAGAAAACGGCCGATAAAGAAATCAAGTCGGTGCGTTGTATTTAATTCATTTGTCGTGATCTGATTTTTATGAAATTTGGTATCCATCTACTTTCGATGATCCTGACTTGGATACTGTTACTGAAAATGTAATTACCGGATAATATAACAGTAAATCCAAATGTAAATTAATTTTTCGACAAGTTCGAGCATATCTTCAGCACTTTCTTTGATATATTTTGTGATTGTTGATATACAGGATCCATTGGTGACCACAAAAATTATTCAGAGATTGACCAGTAACTGGAATAACAGTAAACCATCAATCAATCATGTAAAGATAACGATACATTTCCTTTCAATTGCTTGCCTTGATTCTCTTCGTGTGCTACTTTTAATAAAACATAAGTAGTTATTTATCAGCAGGACACTTTATATCTTAAAGTGCTTACTGATCCCAGGGAATGCCCGTAAGGACAAAAGGTCCTTTTTTGCTAAATAAGTCTAATATGAGCAATATAGATATGAAATAGATATGACTTGGTGAGACAAGTGCCCCGGAATACTAATAGTACATTTTTGAATTCTTCGGAGAGGATCTTCTCTCCCGAAAAGGACATTTTTAGAAAATTGGTTGTGGATAGGCAAGATGGGACTCGAACGATAGTGACAGATTAGAAGAAGTCATTGAAATGGTTTTGAGGGGGAGGCGCCAAATTTTGATGATGCCATTTCATTAATATTGGCCTGAAACGACCGAATTTGCAATCCTTTTTCGCGAAATCGTAACGGTTCTCCAGATATTCAATGTCAGAGTTTGACTTTTCTATGAAGCCAGTTAAATAGTTTGATAAGAAAAGGGGGATATTTCCGCTTTACACATTGGGGAAAGTGTTAGATGCCATAATATTGACGTTTTAATTTTAATTAGTCCCACTACAATAGTAAGTTTTACCAATTTGGCAAAGATCTTAATAATATGAAAAGCCGAATTATATTTGCCAGCAAGAATTGTTAAATTTGATAAACAGGGAGGGAAATGAAATTTAAAATGTTATTTTCGGTGCAATGCTATCGATTCATATCAATATGTAGTAAAAATTTCCCCAGTTTCTCATTTAAAACTGAACTACCTCATATAAAAGTCAAACTTTGACATTAAATATCTGGAGAACCGTTACGATTTTGCGAAAAAGGATTGCAGATTCGGACGTTTCAGGACAATTTTAATGAAATGGCATCATCAAAATATGGCGCCGCAGATACTGAAATCGTTCCATTGCCAGGTATGTCTGATTTTACAGCTGACTGACATAAGTCAAGATCTTCCTCATCCCCACTGTGAAAAGAACTCTACCACAAGGGCATTATATTCTCAGAAAAATATGTATGAATTATATTTTATTAAAAAAAAGTATACAATTACAATTCTGTCTGATGGTGACTCGAATCAATAGCCTTTTTAATGATGAAAGTGTTTTTGGTATTGTGAGTTAATAATTATTTAATTATAGTCGTTTCTTTCTTGGACGGACGGGATCATTGTCCAAGTAAAACGCAAACGGATAAAAATTTCCTCCTTCGGTAACAGCTGACTATTGTGTCATCTGTCACCAACGCGATATTCTGAATTGGAAATTGCATTTGATATTATGCGACGTGCGAGATGCAATTTACAGGAAAATCTTTCAGGAAATTTTTAAAAATGATTGACTCTAATAAAGATTAAAAACATATAAACTGAAAAACAAAGTGAAATACGGGATATTTTAGGGAAATTGTTTGCGGAGCGATCTGGGGGATGGCATTGGCAGAAGTTCCATAACATAGCCTGAATAAATTTTCCAGATTGTCGTTTTGTATGGGATTTCCAGTGAATATGGAAATGATCAACTAAGTGGAAACGCACTTATGACAAAAACCGCGTTTTTTCATCATCGCGGTTACCGCTTAACTCAAAAGAAGAAAAAAAGATCGCGGGTAACTTTGCAGTTAAGAAAAGTTTTTTGCTCAAACAACTGACAACTGTTCTACATTTTTGTCTCACTCTCGTCGGCTTGTTTTTTTAGATTTGGTGGATTTTGTCACAGTTGACAATGATTAATCTGCAAAATCTGATTATCACAATAAGAAACATTTGCAGGTTTCTTTTGAATTATTACTTTTTTTTAAAGGTACTCTAACTTAGAAAAACTAAATTTCCTAAAATATTCCCTAAAACTCTATCCCGCGCAGGGTGGTGGCACGTGTGAAAATTAACTGAGTAAGTGTATTTTTTTCTACGGAGTTCGTTACTCAAAATTACTCGGGATTGACAACAACAAAACATAACTGGCATTTTTTAATGTTCTAAGTTTTTAGTCAAAAAATTAAACATTTTTGATGGCATGTAAACTTATACTTCCACGTTACTAGACTAACGGTTGCACTTAAAACATGTACAGTACAGCAAAGTTCTGGCGGCATAGAACTCGAAAAAATTATCTCTAAAACTAAACTGGGATTTTTCTATAAGGAACAGTGCCTTTTAATAAAGTGCCTTTTAGCATTTCTTTTACTATTAAGAAAAAGTCCGAAAACGAATAAAATTTTCAATTAAATTAACAACTAAATTTATTATTGTTTTCAAATTCTGCTGAACGGAATAACTTCTATTATCCAGTATAGATATTGTTCGGTGGAGATAGATATTGTGTAAAAATTAGCCATCTGCATTGTATAACAAAAAAGGCAAAACATTTTACAATCCGCTTTTTTTTGTAGCATTATGTTATGTGTAGGTACTGTCCAATTATACAAGCCAAATGACTTACGGTCTGTGGCGGCTTTAACACTGTGTGACCGTTTTCTACCGATATTGCCACCATGTCTGGCATCCGAAAATCATAGACGTAAACTGTGTGGAATGCTGTGGGCACATGTGACTCATAGGCACGTTAATGAACGCAGGATGGCGTAGATCATGCAAACATAAATTAATGTATTCTATACTTCAAATTCCATTAAAGCCTGTTTCAATCACTGAGATGAAAGCAGAGATATCGCGAATAAAATAAATTGGACGTCGTCTTTGATATTCATTTTTATCTACTGGAAAAAAAAGGTAAATATGACATCGTGCTTTTACTTTTTGGGACATTTTCACTCAATATTTTTTTAAAACGCAATTTGGATGATAGAAGTCTCAGTTAGTTTACACTCTAAAAAGTTAAGAAATGCGTTTTAGATTTGTATTTTTTCACATTATGGCTTTGCAAACACAAACATGGTTAAAATGAGAGACTCTGAAATTAACCTTTTATACACGTAAGATTGAGATACCTGGTTATATGTGAAAACGCATTTAGGTGCAGTTTTTGAAGGGGGAGGGGTGTGAAAAATTAGCGGATATCGAATGTCCTCGACGTCTCCTTTCATATGATATCGCACATGCCCGTTTCTAAATTCTACTATTTAAAATTCTGTATAAAAGTCTACTTTTTATAACTTGGTAATAAATGATAACGGTAAAATAATGAGGTTATATCATTATTTAAATTATATGCAATAATGCCTAGATCTTATAAAATTTTGAAACTTATAAATCTTAAATTTATTAAAAACTTTGTATTCGATACTACATTTTTTGTTTTCACACCGCTCCCTACCTCAACTCATGCAGACTTATATGATTTGCGGTATTGATTTTTACTTCTAACTTAGTGAGTGAGACGTGTTGAAAATTTGATTAAATTCGCTTTAGCGGTTGAAAAGATATTTATAAATACCTACACAAAATTTAAATTTCACATTGGATTTTGATGATTTGATGGCGAACTTCAAGATCGATTTTCGGACCTATTTTACGAATTTTGGCAAATGCGGTTTTCACCATCGGGAAGAGCACTCTTTTTCCTGTGGAAATCGCCAAAAAAGTGATTATCGAAATTTTTACACGATAGCCCCTTTTTAACATTCCCGGTCACATATATGTATTATTTGTATATGGTGCTATTCTCCACAAGTGTTTAAGGCAACCTATAGTATTGATAATGAAACACATTTTGACACTTTAAATTGCAACTTACATCAAATAGTTGTTGAATTAGTGTGCATCATTTCAGTTGTCATTGGAATTTCAAAGCTTTTTGAAACCGTTTCGGGAGGGCCATGACTTCTGGACCCCTCCCCTGGCTACGTCTCTGGGTATTAACATGTTTTAAAGGAAGCAAAATACATCAGTTACGCGTAAAAAATATGAAATTTAAATATCAGATTCGCCTGCTAATGATTTCCTACCATTTTGTAGGTAAATTTGTTGGCTGTTATAATCATCTAGTCTAGTCTATCATCAGCTAGTCTAGCTTTTGAGATATTGAAGTTTTAGTTGTACAAGAAAATGCATTTTTTGTTAAATCTTAAAATGCCTGTGGCAGCTAAAGGGTTAAGCTAAGGGGATATGCTCCATACAACTTTTTGCTGGAAATCATATGAGAAATCACAATCCGGTGCGTTTATGCGGCAGTTTCCGGACACCCTGTATAAAAAGACTTCAGTGAGCGGGCAATTCGTCACACCATAGCAACGTTTAAATTTGACTGATACATAGTTAAGAAATAGCAGCCGCAGCTGAATTGGATATTGCCGGATAGGTAGATTTATATATTTCCCTACTACATTGGGTCAAGAATTGAGGCCGCATAATCATGATCATCAGACGGTTATTGCGTGCTGAAAATGTTGCCTGAAGATCCGGTTTACCACCAATGACCTATTTTCCCTGTCGAGGTCCATTTTTTTGGCTCAGCCAGCGGTGCGTCAACAAGCAAAATTTAAATCATTGAGTGACGAGATGTATTTTATGAAGCACCATTTCAATTTCATTCAAGTTTAACACTTTCCCGGACACAACGTCTATAGACGTCCAATTTTGAGCATTTGACCATACAAATCGTGTCAAATTTTGGCGTTGTGTCCGGCAATGAGTTAATAGGTAGTGCACTCCTGGTTTTTCCCTCGGTCTATATTCCTAAAACAATTTCAGCGATCATCATCAAACAGACTTTGGCCCCTCGCTAATATATTGTGGTTGCAGCGATTTAGAAATGTTGTTCATGATTTGAAGAATTTTACCTGCTCATGGCCGTTGTAATATAATCCATCGCATAAACACTCGAGTCGAGACCATGCCCCCCTTTGCCAACCGTCATGCCCCACTAGGGGGCGTGCCCCACCAGTTGGAAAGTCCTGCCTTAGGGTGTCACTATTTCAGATTCGAGATACTAGGCGAAATGAGGGATTGCAGTATCTTATATCAAAGCCCCGAATATAAAAGGCCTGAAAAGTACGAGGATAAATCTCTTCTTCGAGACTGTAGTCTCAGCAGTAATGTGCGGATGACAGTTTGTTAGTTTTCCTTTCTCGGAATATCCGGGTCACTGAGACTGAAATTTTTCGATTTGAAGAAAACCTAAAGATTCGAGACTAGGCAACAATCTCATCACCTTCTACGCGCAGTTGTTTATTTGTAGTAAGAAAGTTTTCGTGCCGTTCCAGAACTCAAACCGGCATTTTTACGCTTTAAAATATCGCAGTCCACCTATTTTTTGTACAATGGCAAGTAGAAAAAAATTAGATTAGGGGGGGGGGGGTGGGGGAAGGGACCTTATTTATTTTTTTCAGTTAAAAAAAAAACACAATAATCCACTTGTCCAAACACAAAAGAGGCTTGGTATTTAATTCTAATTGTGGAAATACCAAATTGTCATGAGCATTTCGAAAATGACCAAATAGAAAGACAACATGCCTGCTATCAGACGTTACGAAATTGGTCGGCCAAAAGATATCATGACATGTCTATTATCACTGTTATCAAAAATTAAAGAGACTTGACTATTACGGCGCGTTTGCGAATATGTTGTGAATGTACTATATCTATACATATTCAGGTGTGTGCATATACAAATATAGGTGTATAGAGCAATGTTTCCACTCAATCCGATTTTTAAGATTGACGTATTTATTAATAACATGAAAACATAGTGAAGTGCTTTGATATCAACAATAATAATGTACTCGTCGAAGATTAGCTATTTGGCGAGAAATTATTTTTACGGTTTGAAGAATATTTAGCATGTCAGATATTATGATGGCCTATTGTTCAAGCTTTCACTAACTAAACGGAAAGTTAGTAAAAATGGGAACAGCAAAGAGAATTGAACGACATTGTATTAAATTTGAAATAATTTTTAGAAGTTATCGTTTCAAGTTACATAAATTAAATAAATCAAATCCATATAAAATCAAGTAAAGCATTTAAAAACAATATGGAAAGCCAATTCGACTGTATAATCGAAAAAGAATTTAAATTTCGTTTAAAGAAAAAATCTGTAGTTTAACAGCATACATATCGAAATTGGATTCTCTTTTTTCAGCGAAAAAAAAATATTTATTTAGGTTCGAGAGTAATCCATCTAAGTCCCATTGTCACATGCTTGAATAACTACTGTGTAACAGTTTTCATTTTGGTCAAGTTCCAGATTCTAACCATAAGAAATTCATTCATTACTTTTTTGCATTTTTTTCATTGTCGTAAATGAAGTTCGTTTCGTGAGGTTATTTGCTTTGACTCCCAAACCATCCTCCCTTGGCTCCCATCTCCATTGAATTTTATAACAATGGCCTATGTATATGGGATACATCTTTGGTGAAATTTAGATCATTTCCTTTCAACAAGAAACGAAAAGATTTTCGACCCCGAATTTTTTTTTCAATTCGTGGGAACCATGAAAGATCTTTTGAAGTATGTACTACTTAAGTTTAGGGTAGGATTTATGGAATCAATTCAGTTTCATGAAAGCGGGATTTTAATCTGAAAAGGATTCTGATAATATATGAGTTAAAGTTTTTAGCTCCGCTGTACATAATGTATTTATATAAAAAAGTATGTACATAAATGCGTCTCATTGAATTTATTGAGCGTTTTTTTTAATTTTCTATTTAAATATTCGAAAAATCTTTTCAATGCTTCCATCAAAGTTCTTATGAGTAATAAGTATGGCTAAAGAAAAGTAGTTTAATCAATGTACTGACACTACTTCATGCTAACTGAATTCATCATTTAATCATTCATCATTTTATTCATATAACCATTGTCATTTATGTATAACCCTTCGTTATTCGCTTATTGATTTGTGCTTTTGAATTACTCTACAGTCGTTTTCACGACAACTCAACTGTGTAGGTAAATAAATGTATGCAGAGACATTGGTTCCTGGCACGTTTATTGTTAAAACAACTAAAAGTATGTCATAATCCCCTTAGCTATTGTCCGTTTTCCGTTGCTAACGAATACCGAATCTATAAAAGACCGTCAAACTCTATCTAGATTTCCAGTTGAACGATTCACCTTTTGCCCTGAAGCGGTTTCGTTGTGTCCTCGAAAATTTCTCTTCTTCGCATTTATTCGGTTCGTTTTTTTTCGGCTCACTCCAAGGACTATTTACTCCATTTGTGGATATTTCGGCATTATAAGCTTAAAATGAAGTGGTGTGAAAATTTCTAATCGGAAAAGTATATACGCGTATTGAAAAAAACAATTTCCGCGAACTGTGCAAGTTTGAGTGGAATTGAGAGGAAAGTTTCGGCACGACAATATGAAAACTGGAGGATTATTAAGCTTATCAAGTCCATATTCGAATAGTTTGAATTTAAAAAATTTATCGAGTTTTAAGAGTGCATCGAAAACAAAGGATTTTCTATCGGGACCACCATCTGATAGGGATAGTATAAGTGGAAAGAGCCGAAGGAGTCGAATAAGGCAAGATAAAGATTTGGAAAAATTTACATTTTTATGAAGTTGCAAAAAAACAAGTATCCTGTCTGAGAATGAGCGGACGTATCGATCAAACACTTCATATAAATGGTTGCCAGCGAATAATCATTACAGTGGATTTGCATGACGTTAGCTATCGTCATAATTTATTATTGAAAGTTTTTTGGTTTGGGCCATGCTAATACTTATCAAAATTTGCGGATAATTCCAACGTAACCATTTTATTTGGTCGAAATGCTATTTAATCCACCATATTTCATACGCCATATCACGTGAAGAATGCCCAAAAGTTAGATTCTTTTTGCACAATTTGTGGCTTGACAGTCTCCAGTCGTTCTATTCCGTTTATTTTTTTAAGAGAATGCCATTTGTGTGGGTTCAATTAACTAACTTAAAAATTAGACAATAAATAGTAGGCTTTGAGTTCACGTTTGTAACCTTATCAGAATGTTATTAATCAGCAATTAATCAGGGATGTAACTAGTCATAAAATATAGAAAATGTATCGTTCCATTCGTTCATATGGTGAAGAATTTCACAAAAATTTCTTAAAAATTTTCCTAATAAGAGACACACGAAATTGTATTAGCGCTGATTGATGTTATTTTGTTGCATAAATAGCATCAGGGCCGGCTTTAGGTGAAATGTCGCCCGGGGCGAACTTGAAGGAAGCGCCCCCTTATATTTTCTATACACGAAAAAATTGTAATAGAATAAAAGAAACGAAAATTTAAAAAAAGCTAAATTTATTGACATGAGTAATTCCATGATTCATATACTACATGCTTCTAGTCCTGGTAGCTCGTTGCTGAAAATGCGGAATTCGCTTCCGCCGAAAGCAAAACGCCTTATTTGTGCTTTTTTAGCAAACTAGTCACCTTCTTTTGATTTCTTCTCTGGTTTTCTCTTAGTTAATTTTAGGGAAAAGTGTCTGCTCTGACTATCAAGTGGAACTGACATTTCTTCTATTTCCGTTGGTTTCTTAAACCTGATGGCATAGAATTTTCGGCCATTGTGCTGGATCAGACAACGATTCAAGTTCGGTATGGTAAGATCGTTCAAGTTACGAGACACGAGGCGACGAAATCAGTAGGGCGGCTAGAACCTCACTAATTTAATCGCCTCCAGTCTCATTGACGCAACTTGAACGTTCTTCGGTAATATTTTTCTCCATTGGCCGGCCGTTAAAACTAAAACAATACTAGTGTTCATTTTTCAATGAAATCAAACAATAAAAAACTTTGCCAGTTTTATAATCGTTAAAAAATTAAAACCGGCAATCTCACTTCGCAGAAACATAAAGAACCATTCATTTTAGGTCGCAAACATTTATAATGTTGAATGTGAAGACGATAGCAAAATCCACCTAAATAGGTGGCAATTTTCCATTCATCCTTTTCGATGTTAACATTTTTCATCATTTTCAAGAGTACACTGCTATTTTCAATTGTTGAATTGACGAAGAAGACGAAAATTGGGGAAAGGTGGACAGTTCCAATGCCTGCGTTCCTGACCCTCATACTCTCGTCCTTGTAAAAACGCACTTGCCATGGTTCAATACGGTTGAATTTGATTCTGACGATTTCATTCAGTACCGATTTTACGTTTAGTCCAAATATTTCTAACATCAATTCATTTCATTTTGTAATTTCTACCGTGGTTTGAAAAGATTTTGTTCGGGAAACCTGACTACTTTTCAATTCTACAGGTTACACTATGTAGGTACCGACCATCGGTTCGTTTTTGAACCACCAACATTTAAATGTTCATTAAGAAAATAATTTTAGAAATATCTTTGTCAACTTTTCTATTTTTCAAGTAGTTTTTGTAAAATTCTTCCAAAATATGTAAAGAACTAACTTCATTAACCCATTTTGTATTTTTTCAATTTTTTTAAATCAATGAATGTTGTTTTTGGCTTTATTAGGTTTCCGTCTATTTTTATATAGAGATTTTCTGGTTAATATTACTAAATTTTAGGCCAATGAAAGTATTGCCGTTTGTTGCCATTGGGCCAATTTAAAAACTTCAAAAGAATCACTTAACAAATAAAAAACATTACAACTTAAAAAAAATGATAGAATGTCAATCACGAAGGTAAAGGTTGCTTTTCTATTAAAAATAAAAACTATTTAAAATAAAATAAAATTTGTAACTTTACGAATGTTTAAATTTTGCTAATTTGAAAACGAAACGCATAATGCAACCTGTAAGTTAGCCACGAACCAACCGGTTTTTAACAATGATCGAATTTAATATGATAAAATAAATGTCTTGAAGACGATCACATAATGCAACAAATTTTGAATTAATATCTCATTTCTGCTAATGATTACCGCTAGAAACGTTTTTTTTACTATGGATAATAACACGACCTTCTTAAGCAACAATCAAATTTGTAAAAAATAAATAAATTAAAAGTACGTCTTTCGGCGCCCTCAAAACCTGGCGCCCGGGGCGACCGCCCCGGTCGCCCCACCCTAAAACCGGCCCTGCCTGCATTAGTATTCTTACATCATACTAATTCAGCAGTTAAAAAAATATAATTTCTTAAGCAACAAACAAATTTGTAAAAATGAATTAAATTAAAAATACGGGTTTCGGCGCCCCTAAACCTGGCGCCCGGGGCGACCGCCCCGCTCGCCCCACCCTAAAGCCGGCCCTGAATAGCATCATTAAATTAAATGATCGTTTTTATTAGATCACCTTGCCATAATTTCGACCAGACAGAACCTTGCCTTCCTTAATATAAAATTGAATCGTGTCAGGGACGTAGCCAGGATTTTGCTTTGGGCGGGGTGAAAATATTGCCGTGTTTTTACTTGGGGAAAACTGCAAAAAACCCCAAAATTTTCGGACTTTTCTATTTTTTTTTGGCTTAGAGAAAACATGATTGCGGATCCAACGCGACATTAATATTCAAAATGCGTTAAGCACAATTGATAGTAATTTTTGACGTTTTTTTGCGATTTTGATAGGTATGAAATGTTAATGGGTAGCTAAGGATTCGGAGTTAGCACCTCAAAGAACATAAGTCAAATTTGGGTTCCCGATTACCATCTGCGGAATGAGGACTCAAAATGACCTCAGTTTTTCTCTTCTATGTTTCTTCTGAATAATGATTCTTGGGCAGGCACGCAAACAATTTTTTAGTTTTGTTGTCAAATTCCGTCAAATTTAAATTGAGGAAATATGAGTACCTTTCAGAATGAATAAAGTTTCCAAACAGATGAAAGATGAATGGTGGCTTAAATAAAGAAAAAAAAAAAAAACGGAAAAAACTTTGCTAAAATGCGGTACAAAGAACCTAGTATCAGTATCAGTTCATTGGGTGTTTAACAGGTGCTAATATAACTTGACAAAACCGATACTGAACAGATGCTGAAAAACCTGAACAAAAAACGATACTGAACAAGTGCTAAAAACCTGAAAAACCGGCTCATGATTGAAAAAACCGGTACTGAAAAAACAGGGTGTTGAAAAAGAACCTACGGGTGCTGGTGCACCGGTGGTACCGGATGTTGAAGAAAACCGGTATTCGGTATTGAAATCAGGGTATCGAACAGGCCTACTTGGAGGTTTGATCTTTTGTGAAAATTAAATTATCCACCCGGGTAGAAACTATGAAAGCGAAGGTTAAAGGCCCTATGTGCGATTAAACATTTAATTCAGCTGTGTCCAACTTTCAACTTCCAATTTTTACATGGGCCACATTGTTGGATCGAAAAGCGATCGATGCATTTTTTGTTTCAACAAACAGTTACATATACATATGGTATGGTATATAACCCAATTTTAGGTAAAGAAAGTCATACAGAAGATTCAGCAGAACAAATTTTGTCAATATTGTGAAGACATTTTTCGTATGCCTCTGAATTGGTGTACCAAAAATTTTTCGTTTTATTGCATACAAATTTGTGCAAAAATATTTGAAAGTTTGTTTAAGACCACTTCTTTGGAAGTCCCTTGCGGGCCGGATTGGGGCCCGCGAGCCGAAAGTTGGACACTCCTCGTTGAAATGAGCATCAATCGTATCCGTCACAAATTGTTTTTTCATAAAGCATGCCGTTTTAAAGACTTTAAAAAATGATCGCATTATTTTTATCCTAAAAAAATATAGTAAAACAATATACATTGCTAAAATAAGAAATTGACTACAATGAACAAGATAAATTATTGATTGGATTATAAAGCAACTCTGTTCAGAACTCTCCTTGCAACATCGATATAGTCGTCGTCTTCTTCTTGTTGTCGTCATCATCATTATGTGTCATCATTATTTTGTGCGCCTAACATGGAAAACGAAAGCACAAAGGATCATGAATTTATATTTACATATTACAATACTTATCTGATGGAAAATTGTCACCGCTGTTGTTACCGTCGTCCTCGAAATCCAAGGTGCTACGATACGTGTCGTCGTTATCATCGTCATCTTGGAATCATCTGCAAGCACCATAAATTTATTAATTATTTGATTTAAACTTAGAAAAAGCATAGTAACCCATGCCATGCGTCAGTCCAGACTGGTCATCAGAAAATAAAAATGGCACCGTTTTCACACTATTGCAGTTCATTGTATGCGTGAAAATTTTATTTAAACGTCAATTTTTTGTTTATAATTGAGAATATAAAATCCGCGTAATATTTATTACTCTCTTAAAATGCCAACGTGATATTTAACCCTTCTGTTGGCGTATAGATCCAGACAGACCATTGGTACTATATCTTGATGAAAAATATCGTTCAACAATATTTTCCACCCTTTCCATATATATTTCAAAGGAACCGACGGCCTCAAATGCGATCAAACGTTCAGCGAAATGTAAACTATGTCTAAAGAAACGAAAAAACGGCGCATCATCGTAAGGGGTGATTCAGACTATCGACAAGATTTACTAAATCCTAGATTTAGTTGACAGTTGTACCATATTGTACTGCAATTTGAATAGTGCAAGTACATTCTACGATGCATTTTGAATTTAATGTCATACGATTTAATCTAGTAGGCGAGTTTCGACTCGATTAATTTAGTGATTTTAGTAAATCCTGTCCATAGTGTGAATCCCCTCTAAGACATAGTATGTAAACTGTTTCAAGATCCAAAATTAAACCTCTTCAAAAATTAAGATTGATTTCACAGAAAATTCAGCTAAACCTTAGGCATAATAGCTCGTAGGCGACGCACGACAGAAGGGTTAATAATTGCATCGACAATATTTTGACGTGGAGTGTAGTGTAATAAATTTGGAGTCAAACACATATGAGTTGTGTGATCACATAGCCATTCTGGACTAACGCATGGCATGGGTTACTATGCTTTTTCTAAGGATTTAAATTATGCTATGTTTATTTATGACTTGTCAATTGACCGATCAGCTGATTATGAAGTATGTGTTTGACGTAGTTTCGAAATTAACATAATTTATTACTTCCGGTAGGTTAGGATCTAAGATAAATTATTATATACGAGCATACACTAGATCAGGGGTGTCAAACTCAAAACCTGGCGCGGGCCAAATAAGACTCTCCTCAGATTTAGGTGGGCCGCAGGAGGATAATTTAAAAAACTTCCGTGAGAACTTCCTCCTTTCGAAAATGTATGACGTAAATACGTCATTATCACGAAAATTTACCATCATTAACACGAATTCCAAATTACACATTTGGACCATCATTTGCATAATAATGAGGGTTAGGGGTTAGCAAACCTGCCCCCGATGTAAAAAAAACACGGCCATCGGGGGCAGGTTTGCTAACCCAGACGCGCAAAAAAAAACTATCGAGGGTAGCATCCAGGTTAAATTTCAAATTGTCACGTAGGCATTGCCATTAATTTCAAAACATGGCTCAAAAATATTAAAGCCCCGTTTTCACTTTACAAACGCAAAAGTTAACATGTAATTTTTTTTAATGAAAACATATTTTTATGTAGGAATCATAATTTTGTTAGAATAAGAATTCGACGAACAACATTTTTAACATGAATTTACAAGCAAAAACTATATTTTTTGCACACACTTGTGTGTTGCATGTAAACTATACCTCAGAGCTTTTCATTTCAAAATTTAATTTTTGCTAGTCATTGGAAAACGTACTAGAAAATAATAGGGATTGCATACATTTAGGCGAGTTTTGGAAAGCTCATTAAATCTGGGTAGCAATATAATTTCTAACCTGAATAAAGTCACAGGTTAGCGTTTGTATGAAAATTACCCCGTATAATGTAGGTGAGCTGATTAAAAAACACGGCCATTGTTTCTAAAACGTAATTTGTATCGTAAGTTTATTGAACATTTTCTTGGTCCGTCGAGCCGGATATGAGCCAGCGATCTATGGATGAATTTTATGTTGACGATTGGCTCACAGGTGGTTACGATTTAGACGAAACTATTAAGAAGCGTGAAGAAGTAACAAATTTACTAGAATCAGGAGGTTTTCAACTCGGAAAATGGAACGCAAATGACCCGCGATTGCTAAAAAATATTCAATTAAAAGATATCGAACAAAAGCCGGCATTTAACATGAATTTCGACCAATGCGTAAAATTTTTGGGCATCATTTGGTATCAACAAAATTACAACTTTGGTTACATTCTTACCTTAAAATCTATTGAACGCGACCGCTGTATTACACTAAGAAAACAATTGCCTAAAATTGAACAAATTAGAATTCCAAGATGGTTAAAGCTCGAAAAAACGGCTCACGTCGAACTTCATGGATTTTCTGATGCGTCACTTGAGGCTAATGGTGCGGTCGCCTATGTTGTAACACGAGTTGGCTCCGAATCACATGTCAACTTAATAATGTCCAAGACGAAGGTCTCTCCTGTAAAGCCAGTTTCCATCCCCAAGCTGGAACTTTGTGGCGCAGTACTCCTATGCAAAGTAATACAAAAGGTTCAAAACTCGTTGAAGATGCCCGCAAATAGGTCAAATACGTATCTGTGGACCGATTTAAAGAAAGATCGTTTTGTCGTGGATAAGGGGCGATCCTTCACGTTGGAATGTATTCGTAGCGAATCGCATCACACAAATTTACGAAATCGTTGGAAACGCTAATTGGAATTACGTTCAATCGACTGAAAATCCAGCAGATATGGCTTCTCGTGGAGTGTTTCCAGACAACTTGTTGCAGAATTAATTGTGGTGGTCAGGTCCCACCTGGCTGAAAATTGATAGTAAGAATTGGTCAATCATCATCATTTCTTGAACGTTTCTCGTCACTAACCAGATTGATTCGGGTAACATCGTATTGCTACAGATTTGCTAAAAAATTTAAAGAAAAGAAAAGGGTTACAGGATTTCTTACAACAGAAGAATGGCAAAAGTCTCTCAATTTTTGGATACGCTATATACACAAGAACTTCAGTTCGCGAATGAAGTTAAGATGCTTAAATTAAATAAACCTTTACCAACGAGCAGCAAATTGTTAATCCTCAACCCCTGCCTTGATGAAAACTAAATATTGCGCGTACACGGACGTCTGCAGAAGTCAAACCTTACTCGTAACGAAGTTCACCCTATTATTTTGCCAAAGAAAGGTAAATTGACCCAACTCATACTATTGCAAATTCATCAAGCAACAGGGCATGGATCAGCTCAATTGATGCTTACAACATTAAGAAGAAACTATTGGTTGATAGATGCAAGAAATACAATTCGCCACATCATACATAAATGCATCAAATGCTTTAGAGCAGACGCGAAAGCCTCGAATCAACTTATGGGTCAATTGTCTTCCCCACGGGTGACAGTTTCTCGGCAATTCACACACACCGGAGTGGATTACTGCGGACCTTTCGACATTAAGCGGTCGAGGTGGCCAAACTCGTAAAGCTTATGTAGCAGTCTTTATATGCCTCTGTACAACTAAGTCTATTGAACAAACTCTCACATTTCCAAATTGTTATACAAAATGTGTAAACAAATTTGCTAAGTTCTTCTACAAATTGATTTGAAAATTGCTACTAAAATTTTGATCAACATTTTTACTAAAATTTTGAACAACATTTTTACTAAAATTTGTATGATTTTTTTTATCAAAACTCTCCCCGACTCGACCGACTGGCGTATGTAGAAGAAGGCATTTCTGTATGAAATTTCGTAAATATATTTTAAACAAAATTGTTTTGCAAATATGTTCGCGTTGCTCCCAAGTAACAATTTCATCCCTATACTTTAAATAACAGGCGCGACAATCCAACATTGGACTAAGGCCGCAGGATGTGTTAGTGACATCCTATTTCCAAGATCTTATCTGCTTTTTGTTGAGGTAATGAGATCAGCATCACGCTTAGCAGTGTTATTTATCCCCATAAATGGGTACTCGTTTAACATCTGAGTGAGATCATAGTCCGTCACAAGCTCGTGAGTTCGAAAAACACCATGAACCACGTCGAGATTCGAACTCATGACCCTGTGCACCGAAGGTACGCGTACTAACCGCCAGACCAGCCAGACTACCCTATACTACTTCGTAAAATATTCTCTTCTAACGACAATAGGGGCACTTTACAGTGTATAAACACTGAATAATAGTCCAATAATGTCATCTGGCGCCGTTTTTTGATCCAATAGAACCTCATTGTAGCACTGAATTACGCTTCGAGAAAGACATACATCATGTGTTATGTCATCATTTTCTGTCATTTTCTCGCGATTGCAAAAAAAAAGAAAAAAAAAAAATAATTCCCGCAGCCAACGTCGAACCAGCGACTGTCGTACGCCAGTCCGACGCCCTAACCACTCGGCCAACCTCACATATAGATAACATTGCTCGTAAACACTACAAGTGCTCGACACTTCTTTATCGACCCTTCTCCTATGCACCTTCTTCTTTATATGTCAATCAGTTGAAGCTAATTAAATTCACACATTCTTCAATAAAATACAGACATTTTCTACGCTGAGATTATCTTAATTGATTCATAAGCTAACAAGGAGTGAGGAAATGTTGGTTTCAAGCAATATTTCAATGAATTCAATTCAAGAAACGTGGTATTCAAGAGCACTTCATAAGTGTCAATTCATTAAATCACAAAGTCCATCCTTCTATAAAACTACGGTGAACAATTTATTGGATGACCATACGAATGTCACACTATAAAAATGACACCGACTGTGCTATAGAAGAATATAATGCATTTGTGTGGGTTAACTTAGAGAGACCATTGCATGTGTGTGCTGTATCATCCAATAAACACAAGAGTGGAGTATTTAAAGGAGTACGTTTTTAAGTTAACGTTTTTTAGAGACAGTTTTATCGAAGTTTTATACCACCATCTTTAAATTTATTCCATAATGATGATATAAGCTTTCCCGAAAATACTTCAAGGATGTTTTATCGGATCAAAATATTACTTTAAGCGATGTCACACGATAAATGAATTTCTTGGTATTATATGATTGCTACAGTACAGTAAGAAATTACATGTGCTATCCTGATGACAAATTTTAAATGGCTATTTTGTGTGTTCTTTTTCGAAAAACAATTATAAAACATAATTAAAAAATGAAAACACAATACTTTTTGTTTTAATTAACTTAGAATTGAATAGACTATTAACAGTTATAATTATGAAATTTTAGCTCTTTTAGTTTGGTTGGAAATCAGCCGAAACTATTCATGCGAAGGGGTGTGCTAATCTGATGACGAGCAGTGTACCTACATACCTACGGAGCTAACAATATGACAATTTCCCTTGGCTTGAGAGCACTTGTTTCATGGAAAACATGGAACACACTATAGTTTATGCTATATTTCTTAAAAGAAAATTTCCAACAAAATGAAACTCATCTCTGAGCATAAGCTTCGAAATGACTTTTTGATAATTTTACTTTAAGTAATTAATATTTGAAAACATTAAAAAAATTCTACAACATGAGTCCTTTCAAAATATCTATTCTCATATTTTATAAATTACATACATACAACTACACAACCGCGTCATATATCCTTAACTCTCAATGTTTCCCTTACCAACTTTCCGCCTGTAAGTGTTCGTGGTCACTCAACCGTAACACCTGACAGAGTGGTCGACGGTAACCAAAACAACCCCCTCACCAGTTACACATAATTCGTTGAAGGGTCAACAGGGTATATACAAACATTGTACGTGTAACCAAAAGACGAGCATTCGAATTAATTCTACTATCTATTGCTCGTTTTTATAGGAAAGGATCGAACGGTTCTATCAAAGTAGCTAAGACGATGTCCAAGAAATTGGACTTTACGAACTTAGCATATCGTGAGGCAGTCGGACGTCTTAAATTTCTTCTGGAGGATTCATATGCACCGTCCATAAAAACATCTTCCCAATATCGCAAGCATTATCCAGATGATTCCGGCGAAGACACAGATAATCAGTCGGTAAGTCTGCACACTAATCCTCCATAAACACACTTGAGAAAATATTCTGAAACAAGAATTCTCTTTGGAACAGCAAATTACTGATCGTCCACCACTATCTGAAATATCAAAATACCTTTCGTCCAACTATAAGACACCGCCATCGGCAAAGAAAACTTCTAAATCGTTTTCACCGTATCGTTCATCGCGGTATTCCACAAACACGGAATATGCACCACTTGCCCCACCGACATCGGCCCAACCAGCACCGCAACCTGTCGTTGTCGGTGCTCCTTCGTCCGAAGTTGGACAAGCACCGCCAGAAATTATAAGTTTTATCGAAAAGCAAGAGGACTACATTGAGCAGCTTGAGAAGGAATCGAAATTTTGTCGAGTAAGTAGAAAAGATTGTGTGCGTGTGTGCATGGTGTGAAATTGATGGATAAAGAGTGTGCGGATTTGAAAAAGGATGTTGAAGTGATTCTTGAAGTTCTTAAGTGGATTTTCACAGTGACGATGGGAAAATCCGGAATGGATTTCGGAAGGAATGTAATAGCTTTCACGGGCACTATGAATGCGGAAATATTTTTTTTAAATTGCATTAAGAGTTGAAATAATAAATTGAATTTGCGATGAAAAGGATTTAAAGTTTTTATAAATAAATGTCATTCTTAATTATTATTTGAATGCTAATGTTGAAGGAAGGATATCAAGCAGGCAACAAAAAACAATATTTATTAAAATTATAACTAATTTCGCGTTTTTTCCCCCAGGACGAACTCTCCAACCTTTTAGGCAAAGTGCGCGATGTCATCAGTGAAAATGAAGCGCTCACCGAACATGTTCGCTCCGATTACGGCGTTCATCATACCAAAATATCCGGATCTTCGGAAAGCGAAGATAATCGTTATGAAAAAATTCTGCGCGGTCGGAAAGATAAACCCACGAAAACATCTCAACCACTTAGTGGCCCAAGTATTGTTTTCGAATCGCGCATTAGCGAACTCGAAGCCGAGCTGGCTCAGGCTAATATCGATTTGAAGAAACTGCGAAATGAAAATTCGGATCTCAAACGAAAATCATCTACGGGTGGCGGAATTGAGACCGGATCCGTGGAATCATATCGCAAGCGAATTGAAGATTTAGAGCGCGACAAAATCAGTCATGAGGAAACTATTAAACGTCTTCAGCATACTATTGAAAATTTGCGCGCCGAAGGTAGTCAGACGGCCTCGAAAACACAACGAAGTCGCGATCTTGCCGATATGGCAATGTTTGAAAAATCACAAGCTGAAATTGAGATTCGTAGGATGAAAGAGGAGCTGGAGCGGCAACATGAAAGGGTGCGTGAGTTGCAACATGAAATGACCCGACGGATTGCCGAGGAACGATCAAATGCTGAGCGACGATATAATTATCATGTAGATCAGCTGGACGGTGATTTGAGCTCGCAATGGGAGCATGCCTCTAAATTGCAGCTCGAATTGGAGCGGCATAAACGTTTTGAGTCGGACTATAAGCGAGATTTGGCGCAACGCAATGCCCAAATCGATGAGCTTAAACAAGAGCTGAAAGATAAAAAAACAACGTATCTGACGGATTTGGCACAGGCTAACGCTGAAAAGCAGGCTTTGGAGCAGGAGATCACGCTATTGCGATTGCAATTGGATAAATCGGAACGGCAGGCTAAAATCGAAGCGGGCAGGTTAAATGCAGAGATTAATTCGTTGAGACAGCGTTTGGATAGAGCCGATGCTGAACTTCTGCAGGCCAGAAGAGAAAATTTGAGGCTCAACGACGATATAGCCAATTTGGAAAAGGATGTAAGTTTAATGACGATATGGGAGACAAGTGATTTAATTTTTGACTTTTATTATGATGAATTTCATCTACAGATTGCTTTAGGAGAACTGAAAGGAGAAATACGGCCCACAACGAAAGATATTAACAAAAGCATTGTTGAAATGGAGAAAAAACACGGTAAGTTTTTGCAGTTTCTGTTTTGCATAGGACATAGTTAGTACATAATGGTTTTTGATAATTCAGTTAGTAAAGTTTGATAAGAGTAGTTAAAACATTATAGAATAGATACACCTTATTTAAGAGAGCTCTCAATAAATAGATGCAGCACACTGAGCATTTATGGACTCTTCAATGTAAATATCATCGAATCATGATAGGGTTAAATCTAGGAAATTTTAAAATCAGTTTGGTGTATTCTGACCAGACGTACAACATTTCGCTGTACATTTTGACATATCGTACAGCATTGGGAAATGTACAGCAAAATGTACAGCATTCCCAATGTCATACATTGAATCCTAATTCATTACATAATAAGCTCTTTGGTGGGGCCTGTGTTGCGATGGTACGGTATTTAGCGAGATAATCGCACTTTTATGTTTGACAATCCATCATTTTTGATAACTCGGGAACACTTCTCGATCTCTCTGAAATTTGGCACCCTTTTCTCTAAATTACATGGTCCTACCTATTCAAGTTCGGAAGTTGCGGCTGCCCAGATGGCAACTTTGAGTTTACTAATTGAAAATTGTCCATAATTTCGAAATTCGCAAGTGAAAAACTTTGAAATTTACATAGCTTGTAGAGCACCGTACCGTTTATATTTGGTGAAAATTTCAAGACTCTAGCTGTCAAGCTTCAGAAGTAACAGCCGCGATTTAAGGTGTAAAGCTTAACCCTTGTACGATTGATATTAAGCGAGATAATCGCATTTTTATGTTTGCCACTCATTCATTTTAACTTAATTCGCTTGTGCTTCACGTACTGAGGGTTTTTCATCAAGGAGAACCAGTGGCGTAGATAGTTTTTCGGAGGGAAAGGGGATCAGTAGTCAGAATTATTTTTTTTCAGCACATGGGAAATGCGATAAGTTTAGGGATTCTTCTTTCGACCGCAAATGTTAAGTATCGTTCTCGTACTAGAGATGGATGTAAAAGTAAGCCTCAGTGAGTGATTTATCAGCAGCATACAATAATGTTCGGGAACGCGTGGAAGCAGGACATAAATACATTGAGGCCAAAATAACATTGAGACCAGCATACCTGCATACCGGATAGCATGATGCAGTATTGTCCAAGCATGTGTCATAGAGCTGCTCAGTTAGAATCCTATTATATCACTACCCCAGAATACTGATTTTCGCTATAATAATTTTTTTTTAGTAAATTCCACCTGGTCTGTTCTTGTTGCAGTCGCACTATCTAAAACAACGCTTCCAGAAACCCAAATCTCATGTACGCCAGTATATGCTAGGAATTGTCAAAATTCTAGGCAAGGCTTACTTCTTGTAAAAAGGGCTAATTCTAGAATCCCCCTGTAGATGGCATTTCGGTCGATATTTTTACGTAATGTACGTAATGTATGTAAGAACTAAATTTATATAATTTATCTTTATCTACACCCCTAAGAAGAACATTGAGAGCATTAGGCTCCCTGTTTACAACAGAACCTTGCGTTCCCAAGATTCACCACATATTTCCCAGAATATGAAAGGAAGAAGAATATGAGGTCATTTTATGGCATGCATCAGAGGGGGTAGTATAGCTGAGAATTTGCCTGAAAACAGAATTCCGCAAGTATGTGTACAGCATTGGGTCTTCGGGAGTCTGGTCACCTTAGTGTAGTGGTTAGTGCTCACTACTTCGGAGCACAGGGTCGTGTGTTCGAGTTTCAACGTGAACTAATTCAGTTTATGATGTTTTTCGAACTCACGACCCATGTGACGGACTACGATCTCTCTCAGATGTTAAACGGAGTAAATAGCACAGCTGAGCGTGCTTTTGATTTCAACGCCTCACCAAACAAGAAATTAAGATCTTGGAATTTGGATGTCACTAACACATCTGCTGCCTTAGACCAATGTTGGACTGTTGCGCCAGTTACTTATTTATTTTTGTGCTAAATATCGAACGTCATTCATCACACAAATTTTCCGATATTTTAATGACATTGGCCTTAGTATTAAGGCATTAGGACAATCTAAAATTAAAATTAGGTAAAAAAAGAATAGAATTATTATATTAAATGCTTCGAAACTGCATTAGCAGACCGATCGTTTTCAGTATAGCGGAATACGGGATCGCCACTGACCTGAAGGTTTTCCCTCATTTTCGCTGCATTGCCGCAAGCATTTTGGTGTTAACTGATCCACCACGTTGTTCTTCAGATTATTGAATGACTGCTTCTAAAAATCAGGTTCCTTGCTAGTCTCGTTTTTGTGTGACTCAAGTTAATAATTTCCAAACTTCTTAGCGGGATCATCTGTGGTATTTTATCGTTGATATACCTGCTTGGTGTTTAATTTCCAAGGTCCAACTAAGAATCGCCATACACTATCCAATCGATCGTAGATCGTACGATAAACGGTAGTGTTGCACGGAACCGTGGAACCGGACCCGGGAACCCGGTTCCTAACGAGAACCGCCCCGACCGGTTCCAAATAGAATCGAGCACCGGTTCCAAATAGAACCGAGCACCGGTTCCAAATAGAACCGAGCACCGGTTACAAATAGAACCGAGCACCGGGTCCAAATAGAACCGAGCACCGGTTTCAAATAGAAACGAGCGCCGGTTCCAAGAGAACCGGGTCCGGTTCCACAGAATCGTTATTCGGTTCTGATGGACCCGATTTTCGGTTCTTGCGGAACCGGACTCGCGGGTCTGTGGAACCGGACATGTGAAGCGGACTGGAATTGGCGCTAGAGATTAAACCGACATCCGATTGTGATATAGACTATGAATTGGTCGATTCTGGGGGCATATTGTTGAAAAGTAATATTGAACATTGCATTGCACTTGCTGGTAAGTGCACACATTGTTAAACGGCAGATTTTTTGTCTGCGCACAGTTTGTAAATGCGTTGTGTTGTTAGGATGTTGTTTGTTTGTGTATATTATAAGCGCATGTTTAGAAATTTGATGGGTAAAGAACGGGTGTTTTTTTATGATTTGTTTATATGAATTACCAATGCTGAAGGCTGAATTAAAAAGATAATAGTCCAGTCATATTAGCATTTCAAATAGAAAAAAATAGAGTAAGGCTAGTTTTTCTTGTTTTTGAATCAGTGGGCTCCCAGGAATTTAAAACACATTTTGCTAAAAAAAAATTGATCGGAAAGGTCCTAAAAAGGACATAAAAGGACACTAATTACACATTTGATCGAACGTGGGCATGCGGGGTGTCATATCAAAGAGGACGTCGAGTACATTCCATATCCGACCTTTGTTACTTGTTTCAAGGATAAATGAAAATGTGTTTTCCATATCAGTATCTTTTCAAAGCCGTAATTTCCCATTGCCCCGCATGCCGGCCTCCGCTCAAGGATTAAAGAATATCCTTTTTTGTCCTTTTTGGGACCTTTTCGATGAATTTTTTTTAGCAAAATGAGTTTTAGTTTTTTGGAGCCCACTGGTTTAAAATCAACGAAAATTACATTTACCCTATTTTTTTCTATTTGGAGGCCTGAATTGGGATATTTTGACTGGACTAATAACAATACGCTGGGGATATTATAATTATGTTAAGATTTTATGATTGCCGAAATTAAATGAAATGAAGACATTGTAACTAAGATTATATTTTTATCATTCCGTGTTTTTGGGTATCGAAAAAAGTTTAGGGTAGATGTTAGAAATATTGATAAAAACTTTTTTGTTTTTGTGTGATTTTTTTGCCCTGCGCTGTAATTTCATAAATTTTTTTTCTTTCATAGTAGTATAAATCAAAAGAACCCCAGAAGTACATTTACAACATGCACATGAAAATGAACAAAAATTTCACTTTTTCAGTTTGAACATTTTGGAACCGGAACCGGTTTCAATACCCGGTTCCACTGAGAACCGGACCCGGAGGAACCGGTTCCTTAAATACCCGGATCCGCACATCACTAAAAACGGTTATTTTCTTTGGTTGCATTACCGTCGCGCAGTAGTTCAGATTCACATTGTAGCGAGACAAAAATCAAAAAATACATTTGCACACATCCATAGAATTTAGAAATAACAATTATATGCTTCATGTACAGTGGCGTACGTATCAAAACATTATGAAAAGTGAGGGCAAAAGTACACGTTCAGAAAATGATATCAAATTGTTTCACAAAAATGTTGGTTTTCATTGACGTGTGTAAGTTTTTCAAGATATCTTATTCTAATTATTAAAAAGGAATATCTGTAGAAGGTATTAACGTAAATTTTGCCTTGGAAATTTTTCCGGTATGCGCTACGGGAATATCTTTATTATGGGCTTTTTTAAGCCACACTTTTGGTTGTAACCTTTTATGAACCTGAACCAATGAAAAAATTCGAAGGTAATACCTTTTCCCACATTTTATCACTTTGCGGAAAATGTAAAATTTCCCGTTTTTAATAGGTCGTCGAAAAGGAACTTTTTAAATGAAATCTTCAGATGCGGTCAAGTTATGCCTTTCATAGTCTTACTAGTCTTACATATCATGCTCCAAGTTTGAATCAAGTTAGGCATTGTCGTGCAAGAGACCGAAAAATAATTTAGTTGTTTTTATTAAACACACGTTTAAAACCCCATGAGCTACTCGTCCCTACCATCTGTAAAGAAAAAATACAAAACTCGTGAGTTTGCCATTACATGCATTAAGAACGTGGACACATCTAAACATGAAAACAAGCGGAAAGCGAATTGACAATGTTGGCCCGGCCAACAAACAGAATAAAGAAAACAGCGAAGGAGAACCACTTTCATCCACGGGTCATCTGGGCACATCTTTTTCTCTCATCGGTCATCGGTGTTTCGCTGATTAGGCTGGCTGATTCGGGTATTCAAATTTCAGCCGCGCCCAAAATAACCTCGGTCTCGTTTTTGCTAAATTTTGAGCGTCCAACCACACGATAAACAAGTCAACCGTATCAGAAGCTTTTATTTTAGAACTTCGTTTTTGGCGACCTATGAAAATCGGACTATCCGACATTTTCTGAAAAGTGAAAAAATGTGGGACAATAAAAAAGTGCTTTCGATTGAATTGCGCCTTTTCAGGTTCATTCAGGTTAATAAAAGGTTACAACCAAAAATGTGGCTAAGAAAAAGCCTATAATAAAAATGTAGCAAATACCAGAAAAAATCTACAGATATTCGGTTTCAATAATTACAATAAAAAAAAAAATTGAAAAACTTACAGACTCCATTAAAAGCAACATTTTTGTGAAAAAATTTGATATTATTTTCTAAACGAGCACTTTTTCCGACATAACAATCTCAAACTTGCTTTTTTGTCCCGCTAGAATGTGAATCTGAACCACAGTGCGACGGCGACGCACGTACGGTAATGCATCCAGTGAAAATGACCATTTATTGTACTATCGATTGGACAGTGAATGGCGACTCTAAGACAAACATCTATAAATCAGACTGCAAGCAGTGGCGGCATAACTTGACTCCCGCCAACTTTTAGACTGACTAACCACGGTTTTATATTGTGAAATTGGCTGATCAGTAGGGATGTCAAAAACCGGCCCATAACCCAGTTTTCAGTTGTTTTAGGTCTCTTGCAAAGCTGGTTTCTTGCAAAGCTGGTTCGGTTTTAACCGGGCTCAAAGTACCGGTTTTCCGGTAAACGGAATGTTAGGGACGTGTGGTTTTAGCAAGATGGAGCCACAGCACGAGGCTCAATGAATTAGTTACTACAAAATTTCTCTCTCAGAGGCGATCTCTCATGTCTGGCACGCTCTTCAGATTTGGCGGATTTGGGGTTATTTGAAATCTCTGGTTTATGTCGATTGACCACGGACCATAGCTCACCCCAACAACAACATTCGCGGCGCCATTGCCTGCATATCGATTAATAAGCTGCACAGATTGAAGACGAACTTCAAAATGGACTTAATCAGTGTATGTACAATGGGGGTCGCCATTTAACCGATGTATTTTTTTAAGGTTGTATGAAAAAAAAACTTGGGATATTGTATTCTCAAATAAAAAAAGAATGAAAACCATATCTGAAGTACTTCTGTTTTTAACCCGGGAACACTAACGTTAATTCCAGGCGCTTGTTACTAACCATGAGTCATTTTGACTCACTATGGAAATTGCTGTATTTAAAGTGGAAGAGTATGAAAACTTGTGCCAGAATTCTTCGGAATACTTATTTTATACAAGCTATATTAAGAGTTTGTGCATTATATCCGAATAAATTGTTGAAACAACCAAGAAACCAAATATGCCAATTAAAGAATGTAGACGGTTGTTACTAACGTGAGTCATTTTGACTCACAAGAAACGTTCGTTTAGTACTAACCCCGTCACAGAAAAACACAAATAGCTGCTTACCATGAAATCGGAAACGTTTGCTTACTCGGACATTCATTAGAAAACATATTTCTTACAGAATACATGGATAGCGGAACCCAATGCGCCAACCGCCCTTTCTACGAAAAATGGAAATATGTGGAATATGCGTCAAAATGACTCACATTAGTGTTCCCGGGTTAATGACCAATCATATAAGTCAGTTTCTCTGACGCATCCTTCAGCAATAAGGAGAGTGTTCGAAAATATGTTTAAGAAGGGCTGAAATTTAAAACGAAATTTTTGATAAGGGACAAGTAAAAGAATTGCTGACTCAAAAATCAAGAAAATATAAGAAATTGTATGAATTTTGGAAGAAGTGTTTTCCCGGTTTTAACCGGATGGACAAACAACCGTCCGGGTTAAAACCGGGGGAGGAAAAAAACGAAAAAAAAAACGTTTAACCGTTCTTAAAGTACCGGTTTTCCATTTTCCGGTTTTCGGACTAACCGTCCGGTTTTTGACATCCCTACTGATCAGTATAATTCGAATAGATGGATTTTTCTTGCCTTTTCCTTTTTAAATCTTGGGGATAACGATTTACGTAAAATCCACCGACTTTCTGGAACAAGTTGAGGCTTCTTTCCGCAAAATGGTTTTTATGCGAAAAATTTCAAAAATTTTAGGTAAAAATTACATTTTTTGAACGTATGTAGATGGGATAGAGATGGTCAAAGAAGCGCAATAAATTAAGCATTTGTTTGGACTGTGGAAAGTGTATCTCATCTTACCCGGGAAACATTCTAAATTTATGGAAAATAGTTTTCCGTAGGGACGGTTTATTTATGGTTCGAGAAATCTGTCTTGGCTTTTAGGCCCCTAAATTTCTAATATTCAAACTTTCTGTTTTTTATTTGCGGAATTTCCGTAATTCTACCTAATGAGTTCACTGATACGTACGTAGGTACATACTTGCAAAATTAGGAGAGTAGCTGTTTTTGTAGCATATGAGATTCGTGGCTTATTTGGTTTTCGACGCTTTTTAGAACTATTGTTATTCCGGGGACACGAAGAAGATGACCCACACAATTCGGATATGTACTCTAAAGGCTGTAACCTTAGAGAAAGCATAGCAACCCATGCCATGCGTTAGTCCAGAGTGGTCATCAGAAAATAAAAATGACACCGTTTTCACACTATCGCAGTTCTCACATCTAAACAAAAATTTAATAAAATGTCAAATTTTTGTTTACAATTGAGAATATAATATCCGCGTAATATTTATTACTCTCTTAAAATGCCAACGTGATAATTAACCCTTCGGTTGGCACATAGACTTAAACAGAACATTGGTATTGTTGAACAATATTTTCCACGCCTTTCCATATATATTTCAAACGAAATGACGGCCACAAATGCGATCAAACGTTCGGCGAAATAT
This sequence comes from Microchrysa polita, assembly GCA_949715475.1. Lineage (NCBI taxonomy): Eukaryota > Metazoa > Arthropoda > Insecta > Diptera > Stratiomyidae > Microchrysa > Microchrysa polita. The sequence continues at coordinate 64,301,942 of OX454420.1, forward strand.
AAACTATGTCTAAGGAAACGAAAAAACGGCGTATCATCGTAAGACATAGTATGTAAACTGTGTCTAGAACCAAAATTAGACCTCTTAAAAAAATAAGATTGATTTCTCAGAGGATTCAGCTACACCTCAGGCATTATAGCTCGTAGGCGGCGACAGAAGGGTTAATAAGTGCATCGACAATATTTTGACGTTTGAATTATTTCGTGGAGTGTAGTGTAATAAATTTGGAGTCAAACACATTATGGGTTGTGTGATCACATAGCCACTCTGAACTAACGCATGGCATGGGTTGCTATGCTTTCTCTAAGGCTGTAACCCGGTCGAATGGGGGTTATGGGATTTATTTATTTAATAATGTTCGCAAAAAATGAAAGTTAATCATTCTGAATATTAATGTTGTGTTGCCCATGAAATCAATTGCGTTTGATTCTTCTGGTTGAGGTATGAGCTTATTTTGAAGCATGAAAATTCGGATTTAATTTAGTACTAAATATGTATGAACTAAAAAGTTTTGAGAATCCGCATAGATTATTCATTTTAGCAAAGTGTGTTTCAACATCACATTGTAATTTCCACGATTTTAAAGCACTGTAGAGAGAAATCATGGGTAAGCTATTGCGATTACTCGCTACGGCGTTTTCACAAATTTTTCAAAATAGTTTTGTTCACTACAAAAGCAAATCATTCTATTAAAAACAAGAAGTCAATAGTTTTATCCATGAGTTCTCTTTGCGTTTGATGTTTTACTTTTATTGCTATCCCCTGTCGTGGCTGATATACATAATTTAACTGAAACGGCCTTCTTATTACATTCTCTACTTGTAGCTGAAACAGTTACCGAACTCGAAGATATGATACAGAGCCAGAGACAACTCATGGATAAACTGACAACCGAATGTAGAGCCCTAACGGGTAAACTAGAGGAATCATCTTTAACTCATAAGTAATTAGACAATATTATAGTGCTTACGAGTAGATAGTTGAACATAGATTATAAGCCACCATTCAAGCTGACGACGTTTTTTTCTAATTCTTGATTTTTGGTTTTCCCTTTCGGTTCGGTCTCTGTATCATCAACCGTCGACACGCAGGAAAGCATATCCGGTGGAAAAACGAGTACGATTCTGCATGTAAATACGAATGGCCAAGCATGCCGCGATGTAGATTTTTAATGAGTCCGCCAAGCACTCCGGATGTAGATTTTCTAGCCAATGCACCAGATCAGAATTGTTATACAACAGTCGGTGGTAGATGTACAGAGTGTACTACACTCTTCGCAGCCTGCGAAGAGACGATAGTGCCAGATAATAGTGATGTGCAGGCTTCGCAACCTTTAGAAGAGTTTTCGAAAAACAATGGAACAACGCCGTCGGAAACCGAAAAGTTGACGCAAGCACATGCGCAAACTGATGATTGTAGAGATGTGAAGCCAAAACCGTTTCGATTGAATGTTAACGTCAAATTAATACTAAAACCAAAAATCAAGAAAAACGAAAATACGTCTTCGGTGGGTTGAAAAAACATTCAATATACATAATGTTTGAGCAAGAAAATTTCCTGCGCGGAGATTCTAGTGAAAACCATATATCTTTAATTACGAGACGATTAAACTAAGTAAATGTACAACAAGTATAATATGGTTTTCAACAGAACTCCGCCTGGGAATTCGATTCACTAACGTTTCTGTCGCACACGTATTTTGAAACTACAATTTATACACTCGGTTACAGCGAAGAGAAGAAGGAACTTCGTAAGACAAATGATATGCTAATGGAGCGATTAAAGCAGATTTGGACCAGCTATAAGGAGCTCAATCCTAGTGTGGCTGCGACTATTCAAAGCAGCAGCAGCATTGATTGTGACGAAAGCATTGTCGCCCTTTGTGGGGATAACAAGGTAATTGAAATTCAGAATAAACTAATCTAATTGTGTGGTTTTCTTTCGGTTTGTTTCAGAATGGAGATATCGGCCCTCCAATCCAATGTAGAGTTTCTGACGAATCGAATAATCAATAGTGATAGATTAGGCAATAAGATTGAGCCGTATAGCAATTTAGCATCTAGTGCAGGTATCTGATACTGAACCTTCTTTAACAAATATTGAATCCAAGAAGAAGACACATTACACATATACACGCCTACATCATTCATACCATTATGTTCAGTGGATGGAACGTTCTTGATCAAGTTTTGAAATGCTCCGTTTCTTATCACAGAGCATGCACTTGAAAATAGTTTGTAAAAGTCCATGATATGCTTGAAATCTAATAAAACACAAAACTACTTCTGACTAGCAATACCACACAAATCGTGCGGAACTGTGCATCCTTTAGAAGTTATGCGAAGGACCAAAGTTTGTCAGTTGCTACATAATCTACTTTATGTTTTAGAGGTGTTTTGTCCGATTGGAAGTGACGGTATAGTGCTCATGGAAAGTTCGTGACTTTGAGGATTGATTGTTTAAATTAAATTGTATCTTGCCTCATGGAAATGCAAAAGTTTTCATTTTCTTATGCTTATGGGTCTGGAAAAGATTTTCATCAAGTTGCTCGGATAAAAGAAAAAGAACTTTGCTGTTGCGGACATTGTGTGCACTTTGAGCATCACATCTTATTCCAAATTTAGTTTGATTGCCAGGAAAGTACTTAGTTATGGAATAAGATAAGATTGATGTGACTAAATCGGTAAATCAACATTCTTCAGATTGTAAACATTCAGCATGCGGTCAGTTTACTGGTTAACTCTTACATAATAAGCTCACAGAAGCGGTTCTGAAATGGCATGTAAAACACATAAAACAAGAAACACAATTAACCATTTTAAACACTTTTTATTTCATTCAGTAAATCAAGCACAATTTACCTTTTCTTTCCTCTCAGCTCCCATCGATTACACATCACCAACATTCAACACCAATGCAACCGAACAGCCCTCATCCATCAACAATGATGCACCAGCCAGGGACTATTCACCCACCACCAAGCCTAGTACAAACCACGAATATCCATCAGCTTATGATAGTCCCAAGTCCCGGCCAACACCAACATCAGCCGACATTTACTCCAGTAGCGGCAACTACGACTACGGATCCGGTGAAAAGGAAAAATCAGCACCTCTCAAGGAATACACTACTGAATCATCATTATCCCGAAACGACACCACAAAACTCTACGACAACGAACCTTACACCAGTCTCACGAGCAGCCAACAGCCTCAATATGACGAACAGCCCAGTCCCAGTGAACAGTACACCGACCAGCAACAATACGATCAATCAAACTACAACCAATCCTATGAGCCCTCACAGTATGGAGACACTGATTACGGCAGAAGTTATGAACAGCAACCCTACGACGAGACCCAATATGAAGGATCACAACAGTACGGCGACTACAACGCAACCGACTTCAACCAAACCTACCAACCGGAGACTGATCTATACAACAGCAACAGCCAACAGCCCAGCAGCTATGATCCCTCACCAGTCACTTCAGCGACAACACGACAATCGTCTCCGCCAACAAGCAGCACACTTCCCCCTGTCACATCATCCATTCAACCAGCTCCCGGACTACAACCCTATACAACCCCGTCAAGTACATCATCAATCCCAGCATCAGCAGTCGCTTCACCAATCGCCGCCGGACGAGCTGCCGGTGGCGGACCTATCGGCAGCAACGTCGAAAGCGCTGGTCAACCGCGAAAAGGCGGAAACCCTGTGGGGTCGTCAATTGCACGAAACGGATCGAATCGAGGAGCGCAACTTATGCCACAACAGTCTTCCGAGGCGTCTAAACGGATGCCAACTGCATCCAGCCGAGATTAAACAATCATTGACACATGACGACATTGATCCTTGCGATTTGATTCCTGATTTTGAAGTTAGCAGTCCCAGTCTTTTTGAGCGTAGCAGTGATGATGATGATGACGACATGGAGTCAATTAATACGGAAGACACGCTGGAGAGGACTATAATTATTAACGAATTATAGTGTGTAACATTTCATGGAAATAAACGGGCCTTTATGGTGGAATAACGTTTTTCATTTCAGACATTCTTAAATTTATCGGCAAATTTAATTTACAAAAATTCATTAAACCTAAGGGATACACGAAAATCCCAAATGAAAAGCTAACGATGCTTTTAAACTTTAATGGCATTTTCGACGAAATCCAGCCTACAATAATTTTCATCAGGCAGCATGTAATTCATCCAATTACAGCAGAATGGAGAGATACAATCTCTGTTCTGCTACTGGACCGTGTCCTCCGATGGATTATGTTCGGTAACTGAAATTTTAATGGAGTGTTCTCTGTCCAGATGAAGTGAAATACCTGCTGTCCAAATGTTTTCGATCTTCAATAACAAGTATCAATTTCTTAAGTTCAATACGTTTTCAGAATAAGCGACGACGACACGTGAACGATTCCATAAATATATCTCTTGTTTTCCGGTAAAGCTTTTTCCAATACCAATACGGAACGCGTATAAAGATTCACTCGAAACATTCAATTAATCTTGTCGGATTTTCATGAGGTTGTCGTCGTCTACAACTCCGCGTCCGCATTTATTCCTGTAATATCCTTTTCGGGGAAATTTACGACACTTTTATCACTATTTCTTGCAGAACAAAAGTTTTTTATTTCATATACCTATACCTTGTTTCCGCTCGGGATTTATTACATTCAATGCTTTCATTGAAGCTTGGCGTGTTGTATACGTTTTCGTTGACCATAAAACTGGTTGATTTTAGAAAACTACGGTTGGAATTTATGCTCGGAGTTATTGCTGTATTTTGAGAGAAAATTATTGGCGCATTTTTGACGGCAGAAACATTGCGCAAGAATTTAATTTTCGATTTTATAAAGGTAATTTTCAGATTCTTTCGAAAGTAAATCAGAGTTCATGTCAGTTCGCGCTTTTGTTTTTGTCGCCGCCGGACGATTTGAGAGTAACTGATATTTGAGTAACGTCCGCTTATAATTTAGTTTCAGTAAAACGGAGAAATATAATGTAAATTTTATGACATAATGTACCTTTACATACATTACCATACGCAGGGAAACTGCAGAAGAGCTCGAACTTAAGGATGTCTACTATTGTTGTAATCCTCAGCCTTTCAGGTCATTTTAGTAACGTAGACTGGGATTTGTTTTTGTTAGCTCCAAAGAAAGTTTTTTGGTAAAATTTTTTTTTTCGTGTTTCAAATTCATCACCAATGGTCACCTCGGTCGTCCACGCAACCTCGCTCCGTCAATTCGTTGTGCGTTCATTACTTTCTTTGGCATGCGATTATCGTCCATCCGTGGTACATGCCCCGCCCATTGCAAACGTTGAAGCTTCACGATTTTCGTTACTTCCAGCTCATCGTACAATTGATACAACTCATGGTTGTACCGGATACGCCATTGGTCTCGCTCGCGAACGGCCCCGAAAATTCGCCGAAGGGCCTTTCGTTCGTATCGGTCTAGCAAAATTTCGGAGGCTTGAGTGAGTGTGCATGTTTCGCAGCCATAACATAGCGCGGGTCGGATGATCTTTTGTACACGCGGAGCTTCGTGTTCCTGTGCGCAAGTTTCGAATTAATTAAAGGGAGGACCGAGAAATATGTCTTATTGGCTAGTTGTATCCGTCGCTTAATTTCGTCAGTTTCGTTGGCGTCCTTTGATAAGTTACAACCCAGATAGTTGAAATTGTCTACATACTCGATATTAAGGTCCCCCACTGTGATGCTTGAATTTGCAGGCGCCCTTGTTTTCGAATGCATCATAGCCTTTGTTTTGCTTTCGTTGATATATAGTCCAACTTCCTTTGCGGCGTTATTGAGATTATGCAGAAGGCTTTCTGTATCACCCAATCTTCGAGAGATGATGTTGATATCGTCGGCGTACGCTACTAATTGAGTCGACTTGATGAGTAGCGTTCCGCTGCTGTCAATATTCATGGCTCGAAAAAAAAAATATTTTTCCATCACATTTTGCAATCTGAAATCACCTAGTGACTCCACTATCTGAAAATCATCAGTTATTTGTTATGTCAATATATTTGGTTATGTTGCGTAAATTTTGCTTAAACTAATACTTTTGAAAAATCGGTTTCATAATTTCGGGGGGTGTTTTATCCCCCTAATCTTCCCTTGGGTTCGCTCCTGATCCCCCCATTTGAATTTGTCAAAACGGCATGTCCATAACTCCCCCCAAAACTGAAGCAGAGTGCTAAATTTTGATTTGTTGCGATTGGAGGTCATAGTGACCCCACCCACCAAAAATCAGCTCATTCGGATAAAAACTAAGGGTATCTCCCATACAAACTGACCCATCAGTTTGTTCTACGTACTACTCATTTTATAAACTGAAGAACAAAGTTGTCTTGGTCTTGGGTCACTTTGTATGGGAGTACTTTAGTACCTTAGTACTCAATGTTTACCTTAAAATGATCTTGAACTTATTGTGAATACTTACACAAAATTTTACGGCTGAACTAGCATTATTTCAAAAGTTAGGGAGCTTTAATATAAGCTGAGCATTGTTGCACTCCAGGAAACTAAATGGCTTAGTAGCGAGATTGATGACCGAAATTCGTACACAATTTTCACAAGTGGAAAACCTTCGGGCCACAGGGAGTTTGGAGTGGCGTTCATTGTAAACAATCAACTTAAGCCGCATGTTATCGACTTCAAACCCATAAACGAGCGGCTGTGTGCGATTCGCATTAAAACCCGGTTCTTCAATCTCTGGCTCATAAACGCGCATGTCCCCACCGAAGTCAGTGAAGACGCGGTTAAAGACGAGTTCTATCACCGCCTAGAAAATCTCTTCGATTCACTTCAATCAAATGATGTCAAATTGCTGCTAGGGGATTTTAACTCAAAAGTCGGAAACGAAAGTTGGCATAGGGGGATTACTGGAGGGTACAGCCTCCATGAAGACTGTAACGACAATGGCCAACGACTAATAGACTTCGCGACCAGCAGAAATATGGTCATTAGCTCTACCTGTTTTCCGCATCGTCGCATTCACAGGCAGACCTGCAGATCTCCAGATCTCCAACATACCGTCAACCAAATTGACCACGTCCTTGTCTGCAAGAGATGGGCATCGAGCGTAATGGATGTTCGGTCCTATCGTGGAGCAAATATTGACTCTGACCACTATATGGCGAAGGCGACTTATAGGTGCAGAATTTCTTCGGTGCATCATTCGAGGTTCAACCCGGCAAAAATTTTTGCGGTTGACAAATTGTTGGATGATGCCACGGTGGTCACTTATATGTACGACTGCCCTTAAGGAGAAGCTGACGCCCTTGCTAAATAACATCAGCAACAAAGGCGCCCTTGAGATCTGGGATACACTCAAAGACACCATCCAATGGGTCGCAGAGGAGGTTGTGGGATACAAAGCCCGGCGAGCCCGAAATGATTGGTTTGATGAAGAATGTCAAAATGCGGTAGATGCTAAAAACGAGGCATATCGCCAATGGACTGAATGCGCAACTAGAGCCAAAAAAACAAAATATGACGAGCTTCGACGATTTTCTAATAGATTAATTAGGCGTAAGAAACGTAAGCATCTTGACGAGCAGTTGTTGCAAATGAACTGCTGAAGCATGGTGGGAAGAGCCTTGTCAAGGCTATACACACACTTATCGTTAAAGTATGGAACGACGAAATAAACCCGGAAGATTGGCGTAAAAGTATCATTTGCCCAATCCACAAAAAAGGGGATAAGTTGAAATGTGAGAACTACAGAGGCATCTCATTAGTTTGTACGACTTATAAGATTTTATCTAAGATTCTGGAAAATAGAATTAATCCGTACGCAGAAGAAATCATTGGCGAGTACCAAGGAGGCTTTATACCTGGTCGTTCGACGACAGATCAGCTTTTTACAGTGAAGCTTTTACTCCAGAAGTGCTGGGAATACAACATCGACGTATACCAAATATTTGTTGACTTCAAGCAGGCATACGACAGTATCGATCGAAGCGTACTGTACAACATTTTGCTGCATTTTGGAATACCGGCTAAGCTAGTGCGACTCATAAGGATGACGATGACTAATACCGTCTCGCAGGTCAGAGTTCAGAACAGACTCACTGACCTATTTGAAACTCGTACTGGACTCAAGCAAGGCGACGGGCTGGCGCCGACGCTCTTCAACCTGGCTCTGGAGTATGTGATTCGAGCCATGAATTTGGACAGCAGCGGAACACCACTCATTAAATCGACTCAACTAGTAGCCTACGCCACGCCGACGACATCAACATCATGTCTCGAAGATTGGGTGATGCAGAAAGCCTTCTGCATAATCTCAATAACGCCGCCAAAGAAGTTGGGCTACATATCAACGAGTCTAAAACCAAGGTCATGATGCAATCAAAAACTAGAACGCTAGTAAATTCAAGCATCACAGTGGGGGACCTCAATATAGAATATGTAGACAACTTCACTCACCTCACTTACCTGGGTTGCAATTTGTCAAAAGACGCCAACGAAACAGATGAGATAAAGCGACGGATACAACTAGCTAATAAGTGTTACTTTGCGGTCCTCCAAATTATGAATTCGAAGATGGTGCACAGGAGCATGAAGCTCCACGTGTATAAAACCATCATCCGACCTGTGCTATGCTATGGCTGCGAGGCATGGACCCTAACCCAAAACTCTGAACACCTGTTGGACACATTCGAGCGAAAGGTTCTCCGAAGAATTTTCGGAGCCGTTCGTGAACGAGGTGAATGGCGCATCCGGTACAACCTTGAGTTGTATCAGCTGTATGATGAGCTACAGATGTCGAAGATCGTGAAATTGCAGCGATTGCAATGGGCGGGTCATGTACAAAGGATGAACGACGATCGCATGCCCAAAAAGGTGATGAACGCGCAACGAGTGGACGGAGCCAGATTGCGTGGACGACCGAGAGCCCGATGGGAGCATTCTGTATGTGAGGACGCCGACCAGATGCTAGGCTTTCGGAATTGGAGGACAAGGTCGCGTGACCGCGACAATTGGAGGTTTTCAATTCATGCGGCCAAGGCCCGACGTCGGGCTATCGTGCCATAAAGAAGAAGAAGAAGGGAGCTTTTAAAAAAGGTCTAAGATGAAAATATTCTAATCCAAACCAAACCAAATCTGCCATTTTTCTTAGACTATAAGTTTAAAACGCTCAATTATTCCATGCGTGTATAAATATGACGTAAATATGATAATTTGGTGACAAAATTGTTGAATTCAGCGTTCAATAATTTTGCTTATTTTCCTTGAAGGTCAAATGCGATAAACTGTACAAACAATCTAATATGTACTATACATCGCAAAATGTTCATTGAAACTTTTCCAAACAAATATTGAGATTAATTTGTCTACTATTAAAAACAATCGGGATTCTGCAGTGTCAACAGTTTAAAATGAAATCTTTCATTTCAGCAACACAAATGGGAAAATTTGCAGCGCGCAATGAAAATATATATATATTTTGTTTTGTTTAGGATTTATAGCACCAACTTGTGCAGTTGCCTATGATGGGGTGGATGCCATAAAACGGATGGAGCAAATATGAATGAATGAAACAGAGGTGGCAGAATCAGAATATGTATACGTATGTACATCCCACTAGGAAAAATTAGAAGTCCTTCTCGAAGAAGATGTTTTGAAGGTCTTTTTCATTCCAAGGGAGCAAATATGGAAGTATTTAGAATGACTTTAAAAATGAAATGAAATCCTTCTCGGGAAGGTATTTAGAAGGTGTGTAGAAGGTAATAGTCATTCCGAGGAAGTAAATATGGACGCATTTAGAATGAGTTCAGAAGACAATATAAAATAATTTCCGGGTAGGTGTTTGGGAGCGAATTCGAAGGAATATGCCGTTTGTTTTACCGCTAACTTTGCGACGTACAATTTCGTATATTGCTGGAAATCATTTTTCTGCGCAGTTCGTGCATAGTTTTTGTTGTGAGTGGTGGATTGATTCAGTTCGTAGCAGAAAATTTCGATTATACATAGTTTGAAGTTTATAAAGTGCATATTAGTTTATTTACTTAAAAATAACGAAATTGTATTTTTTTTTCTTTTTTTAAATGTTAAGAGTGTGATATAATAAATTTGATATAAAAAATTCTACATAAATTACTAAGTTTTTTTTCATCATCATAGGGCGCTATACGCCCGACGCCCGATTGGAGAGTTCTTAGAACTCGTGAGATGCTGTGCTATCTCTTTCGTAAGCAATGTTTGCTCTTCTTCCTCCTTGCCCTCTATACCACTGCGCCGCGTAGCTCGACCTGCGGTGTAGGACCGTCGCCCGTTCTGGCGGTAATGTCTAAGCCTATTTTTACAAGGAACTTACTCTTTTGGATCGTGTCATCGCCGAGACCAATGCGATAAGTTTGTTACTATCAATAAATGAAATTCTTTCCTTTCTGAACGGCGATCTCAATTCAAAAGTGAAGACTTTAGTATCAACTTAAATTGCATCATGTTAATACGCTGGGAAAACTCCGTAGGTGAAGACGCCCACCAGCTGCTGGGCTTCCGAAACTGGAGAACAAGGTCACGTAACCGCGACAATTGGAGGTCAACGATTCAAGCGGCCAAAGCCCGACGTCGGGCTATCGTGCCACATTGATGATGAATACATTTTTGGACATTGAGTGCGGGTAGGTGGTATTTCCAACATAAAATATAGAAATATAAATAAAAAATAAATATAAAATAGATCTTAAATAAATAGTTTAACACTTTCCCGGACACAACGTCTATAGACGTCCAATTTTGAGCATTTGACCATACAAATCGTGTCAAATTTTGGCGTTGTGTCCGGCAATGAGTTAACTTCTTATAAGGTACACTATGTTGTTACCCGAAACTAATCCACACCGATTGCACAAAAAACGCGCTTATTTTTAGTGAAAACATCTTTCTAAAAGTCATTCCCATTTTCATTCTAAAGTACTACCAATAAGGCCTTTCAAGAAATCCTTACTATTTCCTTCCGAAGTACTGAAAAAGAATCCTTCTTAGAAGTTCTTACTGATTCATTCTGAAGTACTGCAAAAGAAACCTTCCTAGAAGACCTTACTGATTCATTCTAAAGTACAGCAAAAAAAGCCTTCCATGAAGGCCTTTTTATTTCATTCCGAAGTACTGGAAATAAAACCTTCCTAGAAGTCATTATGGAATCATTACATAGTACTTCCAAAAGATTCCTTCTTGGAATTACTTCTTTCCGCGGACATGGCTATGGAAAATGGTAGATATAAAGGTAGGTAAAAAGAATGAATTGTTTCATTCTAAGAAGACCTTTGGAAGGGATTACTTCACACTCTTTTTCCTAGTGGGTACCTACATTATGTAGTATGGATGTATATTCATTGCTGCTGCTATTGCTATGGATGGCTGTGCAGCTGGAACAATTTTATGATTATTTGTTCAAAATTTTAAATTTTTAGAAAACATAAACGTGTAATGCCTTGTATTGATTTTTCTATATTTATTGAGATTTATATAGATGATAAATCGTATTGATTGACTCTGGGCAAAATGTGATAATTTTGCTTAAGGAATATCTAAGGAACGAACATTTTTTATATCCGCCTTGTAAGAAATGGGAGCACATGACCTGTTTTTTATGCAAATTTGTTCGAATAATTTCTAGCATTTACTCGTATCTGTTTAAATTAAAATTGTCGTGCTCTGTGGCCGTGATCGTTCGGTCGCCACTCTGTGAAATATACACTCATAGAGAAACGAGTTTCCAAACTCGGCACGACTCGTCGCAAGTTTATTATTCAGAAGAAGATGATATGAAATGTTCTTATCGTAGAATAATAAACTAACAATGCGGCTAGGAAGTGGTATGGCTGACAACCGTATCACCAGTTTCCGAGATACAGCCGCCTAAAGGTGACCCCAATTCTAAGCCAAGTTTGACTGCCCTAGAGTCAATATTAACTTAGTTATGGGCAATTTTGTGTTTCCAAGTGAAAATTTTCGAAAATGGGTTTTGAAAAAGTCAATGTAGAGCGCATTTAGAGCTACATTTTGGTGAAGCAACCAGGGTCCTACCTATCACCGTTTCCGAGATACAGCCGCCTAAAGTGACCCCAATTCTATGCCAAGCTTGACTGCCCTAGAGTCAATTTTAACGGAGTTATGGGCAATTTTGTGTTTTAAAGTGAACATTTTCGAAAATGGGTTTTGAAAAGTCGATGTAGAGCGCATTTAGAGCTACATTTTGGTGAAACAACCAGGGTACTACCTATCACCGTTTGCGAGATACAGCCGCCTAAAGTGAACCCAATTCTATGCAGAGTTTGACTGCCCTGGATTCAATATTAACGGAGTTAAGGGCAATTTTGTGTTTCCAACTGAAAATTTTCGAAAATGGGTTTTGAAAAAGTCGATGTAGAGCGCATTTAGAGCTACATTTTGGTGAAACAACCAGGGTCCTACCTACCACCGTTTCCGAGATACAGCCGCCTAAAGTTACCCCAATTCTATGCCAAGTTTTACTGCCCTAGAGTCAATATTAAACGAGTTATGGGCAATTTTGTGTTTCCAAGTGAAAATTTTCGAAAATGGGTTTTGAAAAAGTCGATGTAGAGCGCATTTAGAGCCACATTTTGGTGAAACAACCAGGGTCCTACCTATCACCGTTTCCGAGATACAGCCGCCTGAAGGTGACCCCAATTCTATGCCATGTTTGACTGCCCTAGAGTCAATTTTAACGGAGTTATGGGCAATTTTGTGTTTCTAGGTCAAAATTTTCGAAAATGGGTTTTGCAAAGTCGATGTAGGCCGCATTTAGAGCTACATTTTGGTGAAACAACCAGTGTCCTAGCTATCACCGTTTCCGAGATACAGTCGCCTAAAGGTGACCCCAATTCTATGCAAAGTTTGACTGCCCTAGAGTCAATATTAACGGAGTTACGGGCAATTTTGTGTTTCCAACTGAAAATTTTCGAAAATGGGTTTTGAAAAAGTCGATGTAGAGCGCATTTAGAGCTACATTTTGGTGAAACAACCAGGGTCCTACCTATCACCGTTTCCGAGATACAGCCGCCTAAAGGTGACCCCAATTCTATGCAAAGTTTGACTACCCTAGAGTCAATATTAACGGAGTTATGGGCAATTTTGTGTTTCCAAGTGAAAATTTTCGAAAATGGGTTTTGAAAGAGTCGATGTAGAGCGCATTTAGAGCTACATTTTGGTGAAACAACCAGGGTCCTACCTATCACCGTTTCCGAGATACAGCCGCCTAAAAGTGACCCCAATTCTATGCCAAGTTTGACTACCCTAGAGTCAATATTAACGGAGTTATGGGCAATTTTGTGTTTCCAAATGAAAATTTTCGAAAATGGCTTTTGAAAAAGTCGATGTAGAGCGCATTCAGAGCTACATTTTGGTGAAACAACCAGGGTCCTACCTATCACCGTTTCCGAGATACAGCCGCCTAAAGGAGACCCCAAGTCTATGCCAAGCTTGCCAGCCCTAGAGTCAATATTAACGGAGTTATGGGCAATTTTGTGCTTCCAAGTGAACATTTTCGAAAATGGGTTTTGAAAAAGTCGCTGTACAGCGCATTCAGAGCTACATTTTGGTGAAACAACCAGGGTCCTACCTATCACCGTTTCCGAGAGACAGCCGCCTATAGGTGGCTCCAATTCTATGCCAAGTTTGCCTGCCCTAGAGTCAATATTAACGGAGTTATGGGCAGTTTTGTGTTTCCAAGTGAAAATTTTCGAAAATGGGTTTTGAAAAAGTTTCAGAGCTACATTTTGGTAAAACAACCATAGTCCTACCTATCACCGTTTCCGAGATACAGCCGCCTAAAGGTGACCCCAATTCTATGCCAAGTTTGACTGCCCTAGAGTCAATATTAACCGAGTTATGGGCAATTTTGTGTTTCCAAGTGAAAATTTTCAAAAATGGGTTTTGAAAAAGTCGATGTAGAGCGCATTTAGAGCTACAGTTTGGTGAAACAACCAGTGTCCTACCTATCACCGTTACCGAGATACAGCCGCCCAAAGTTACCCCAATTCTATGCCAAGTTTGACTACCCTAGAGTCAATATTAATGGAGTTAAGGCCAATTTTGTGTTTCCAAGTGAAAATTTTCGAAAATGGGTTTTGAAAAAGTCGATGTAGAGCGCATTCAGAGCTACATTTTGGTGAAACAACCAGGGTCCTACCTATCACCGTTTCCGAGATACAGCCGCTTAAAGGTGACTCCAATTCTATGCAAAGTTTGACTACCCTAGAGTCAATATTAACGGAGTTATGGGCAATTTTGTGTTTCCAAGTGAAAATTTTCGAAAATGGCTTTTGAAAAAGTCGATGTAGAGCGCATTCAGAGCTACATTTTAGTGAAACAACCAGGGTCCTACCTATCACCGTTTCCGAGATACAGCCGCCTAAAGGTGACCCCAATTCTATGCAAAGTTTGACTACCCTAGAGTCAATATTAACGGAGTTATGGGCAATTTTGTGTTTCCAAGTGAAAATTTTCGAAAATGGGTTTTGAAAGAGTCGATGTAGAGCGCATTTAGAGCTACCTATCACCGTTTCCGAAGTACAGCCGCCTAAAGGTGACCCCAATTCTATGCCAAGTTTGACTGCCCTAGAGTCAATATTAACCGAGTTATGGGCAATTTTGTGTTTCCAAGTGAAAATTTTCAAAAATGGGTTTTGAAAAAGTCGATGTAGAGCGCATTTAGAGCTACAGTTTGGTGAAACAACCAGTGTCCTACCTATCACCGTTACCGAGATACAGCCGCCCAAAGTTACCCCAATTCTATGCCAAGTTTGACTACCCTAGAGTCAATATTAATGGAGTTAAGGCCAATTTTGTGTTTCCAAGTGAAAATTTTCGAAAATGGGTTTTGAAAAAGTCGATGTAGAGCGCATTTAGAGCTACAGTTTGGTGAAACAACCAGTGTCCTACCTATCACCGTTACCGAGATACAGCCGCCCAAAGTTACCCCAATTCTATGCCAAGTTTGACTACCCTAGAGTCAATATTAATGGAGTTAAGGCCAATTTTGTGTTTCCAAGTGAAAATTTTCGAAAATGGGTTTTGAAAAAGTCGATGTAGAGCGCATTCAGAGCTACATTTTGGTGAAACAACCAGGGTCCTACCTATCACCGTTTCCGAGATACAGCCGCTTAAAGGTGACTCCAATTCTATGCAAAGTTTGACTACCCTAGAGTCAATATTAACGGAGTTATGGGCAATTTTGTGTTTCCAAGTGAAAATTTTCGAAAATGGCTTTTGAAAAAGTCGATGTAGAGCGCATTCAGAGCTACATTTTAGTGAAACAACCAGGGTCCTACCTATCACCGTTTCCGAGATACAGTCGCCTAAAGGTGACCCCAATTCTATGCAAAGTTTGACTGCCCTAGAGTCAATATTAACGGAGTTACGGGCAATTTTGTGTTTCCAACTGAAAATTTTCGAAAATGGGTTTTGAAAAAGTCGATGTAGAGCGCATTCAGAGCTACATTTTGGTGAAACAACCAGGGTCCTACCTATCACCGTTTCCGAGATACAGCCGCTTAAAGGTGACTCCAATTCTATGCAAAGTTTGACTACCCTAGAGTCAATATTAATGGAGTTAAGGCCAATTTTGTGTTTCCAAGTGAAAATTTTCGAAAATGGCTTTTGAAAAAGTCGATGTAGAGCGCATTCAGAGCTACATTTTGGTGAAACAACCAGGGTCCTACCTATCACCGTTTCCGAGATACAGCCGCCTAAAAGTGACCCCAATTCTATGCCAAGTTTGCCTGCCCTAGAGTCAATATTATCGGAGTTATGGGCAGTTTTGTGTTTCCAAGTGAAAATTTTCGAAAATGGGTTTTGAAAAAGTCGATGTAGAGCGCATTTAGAGCTACATTTTGGTGAAACAACCAGGGTCCTACCTATCACCGTTTCCGAGATACAGCCGCCTAAAGGTGACCCCAATTCTATGCCAAGTTTGCCTTCCCTAGAGTCAATATTAACGGAGTTATGGGCAATTTTGTGTTTCCAAGTGAACATTTTCGAAAATGGGTTTTGAAAAAGTCGATGTAGAGTGCATTCAGAGCTACATTTTGGTGAAACAACCATAGTCCTACCTATCACCGTTTCCGAGATACAGCCGCCTAAAGGTGACCCCAATTCTATGCCAAGTTTGACTGCCCTAGAGTCAATATTAACCGAGTTATGGGCAATTTTGTGTTTCCAAGTGAAAATTTTCAAAAATGGGTTTTGAAAAAGTCGATGTAGAGCGTATTTAGAGCTACAGTTTGGTGAAACAACCAGTGTCCTACCTATCACCGTTACCGAGATACAGCCGCCCAAAGTTACCCCAATTCTATGCCAAGTTTGACTACCCTAGAGTCAATATTAACGGAGTTATGGGCAATTTTGTGTTTCCAAGTGAAAATTTTCGAAAATGGCTTTTGAAAAAGTCGATGTAGAGCGCATTTAGAGCTACATTTTGGTAAAACAACCAGGGTCCTACCTATCACCGTTTCCGAGATACAGCCGCCTAAAAGTGCCCCCAATTCTATGCCAAGTTTGCCTGCCCTAGAGTCAATATTATCTGAGTTATGGGCAGTTTTGTGTTTCCAAGTGAAAATTTTCGAAAATGGGTTTTGAAAAAGTCGATGTAGAGCGCATTTAGAGCTACATTTTGGTGAAACAACCAGGGTCCTACCTATCACCGTTTCCGAGATACAGCCGCCTGAAAGTGACCCCAATTCTATGCCAAGTTTGACTACTCTAGAGTCAATATTAACGGAGTTATGGGCAATTTTGTGTTTCCAAATGAAAATTTTCGAAAATGGGTTTTGAAAAGGTCGATGTAGAGCGCATTCAGAGCTACATTTTGGTGAAACAACCAGGGTCCTACCTATCACCGTTTCCGAGATACGGCCGCCTAAAAGTCACCCCAATTCTATGCCAAGTTTGACTATCCTAGAGTCAATATTAACGGAGTTATGGGCAGTTTTGTGTTTCCAAGTGAAAATTTTCGAAAATGGGTTTTGAAAAAGTCGATGTAGAGCGAATTTAGAGCTACATTATGGTGAAACAACCAGGGTCCTACCTATCACCGTTTCCGAGATACAGCCGCCTAAAGGTCACCCCAATTCTATGCCTAGTTTGACTACCCTAGAGTCAATATTAACGGAGTTATGGGCAGTTTTGTGTTTCCAAGTGAAAATTTTCGAAAATGGGTTTTGAAAAAGTCGATGTAGAGCGCATTTAGAGCTACATTTTGGTGAAACAATCAGGGTCCCACCTATCACCGTTTCCGAGATACAGCCGCCTAAAGGTGACCCCAATTCTATGCCAAGTTTGACTACCCTAGAGTCAATATTAACGGAGTTATGGGCAATTTTGTGTTTCCAAGTGAAAATTTTCGAAAATGGCTTTTGAAAAAGTCGATGTAGAGCGCATTTAGAGCTACATTTTGGTGAAACAACCAGGGTCCTACCTATCACCGTTTCCGAGATACAGCCGCCTAAAAGTGACCCCAATTCTATGCCAAGTTTGCCTGCCCTAGAGTCAATATTATCGGAGTTATAGGCAGTTTTGTGTTTCCAAATGAACATTTTCGAAAATGGGTTTTGAAAAAGTCGATGTAGAGCGCATTTAGAGCTACATTTTAGTGAAACAACCAGGGTCCTACCTATCACCGTTTCCGAGATACAGCCGCCTAAAAGTGCCCCCAATTCTATGCCAAGTTTGCCTGCCCTAGAGTCAATATTATCTGAGTTATGGGCAGTTTTGTGTTTCCAAGTGAAAATTTTCGAAAATGGGTTTTGAAAAAGTCGATGTAGAGCGCATTTAGAGCTACATTTTGGTGAAACAACCAGGGTCCTACCTATCACCGTTTCCGAGATACAGCCGCCTGAAAGTGACCCCAATTCAATGCCAAGTTTGACTACCCTAGAGTCAATATTAATGGAGTTAAGGGCAATTTTGTGTTTCCAAGTGAAAATTTTCGAAAAAGGGTTTTGAAAGAGTCGATGTAGAGCGCATTTAGAGCTACATTTTGGTGAAACAATCAGGGTCCCACCTATCACCGTTTCCGAGATACAGCCGCCTAAAGGTGACCCCAATTCTATGCCAAGTTTGACTACCCTAGAGTCAATATTAACGGAGTTATGGGCAATTTTGTGTTTCCAAGTGAAAATTTTCGAAAATGGCTTTTGAAAAAGTCGATGTAGAGCGCATTTAGAGCTACATTTTGGTGAAACAACCAGGGTCCTACCTATCACCGTTTCCGAGATACAGCCGCCTAAAGGTGACCCCAATTCTATGCCAAGTTTGACTACCCTAGAGTCAATATTAACGGAGTTATGGGCAATTTTGTGTTTCCAAATGAAAATTTTCGAAAATGGGTTTTGAAAAAGTCGATGTAGAGCGCATTCAGAGCTACATTTTGGTGAAACAACCAGGGTCCTACCTATCACCGTTTCCGAGATACAGCCGCCTAAAGGTCACCCCAATTCTATGCCAAGTTTGACTACCCTGGAGTCAATATTAACGGAGTTATGGGCAGTTTTGTGTTTCCAAGTGAAAATTTTCGAAAATGGGTTTTGAAAAAGTCGATGTAGAGCGCATTTAGAGCTACATTTTGGTGAAACAACCAGGGTCCTACCTATCACCGTTTCCGAGATACAGCCGCCTAAAGGTCACCCCAATTCTATGCCAAGTTTGACTACCCTGGAGTCAATATTAACGGAGTTATGGGCAGTTTTGTGTTTCCAAGTGAAAATTTTCGAAAATGGGTTTTGAAAAAGTCGATGTAGAGCGCATTTAGAGCTACATTTTGGTGAAACAACCAGGGTCCCACCTATCACCGTTTCCGAGATACAGCCGCCTAAAGGTGACCCCAATTCTATGCCAAGTTTGACTACCCTAGAGTCAATATTAACGGAGTTATGGGCAATTTTGTGTTCCCAAATGAAAATTTTCGAAAATGGGTTTTGAAAAAGTCGATGTAGAGCGCATTCAGAGCTACATTTTGGTGAAACAACCAGGGTCCTACCTATCACCGTTTCCGAGATACAGCCGCTTAAAGGTGACCCCAATTCTATGCCAAGTTTGACTACCCTAGAGTCAATATTAATGGAGTTAAGGGCAATTTTGTGTTTCCAAGTGAAAATTTTCGAAAATGGGTTTTGAAAAAGTCGATGTAGAGCGCATTTAGAGCTACATTTTGGTGAAACAACCAGGGTCCCACCTATCACCGTTTCCGAGATACAGCCGCCTAAAGGTGACCCCAATTCTATGCCAAGTTTGACTACCCTAGAGTCAATATTAACGGAGTTATGGGCAATTTTGTGTTCCCAAATGAAAATTTTCGAAAATGGGTTTTGAAAAAGTCGATGTAGAGCGCATTCAGAGCTACATTTTGGTGAAACAACCAGGGTCCTACCTATCACCGTTTCCGAGATACAGCCGCCTAAAGGTCACCCCAATTCTATGCCAAGTTTGCCTGCCCTAGAGTCAATATTATCGGAGTTATAGGCAGTTTTGTGTTTCCAAGTGAAAACTTTCGAAAATGGGTTTTGAAAAAGTGGATGTTGAGCGCATTTAGAGCTACATTTTGGTGAAACAAACAGGGTCCTACCTATCACCGTTTCCGAGATACAGCCGCCTAAAGGTGACCCCAATTCTATGCAAAGTTTGACTACCCTAGAGTCAATATTAACGGAGTTATGGGCAATTTTGTGTTTCCAAGTGAAAATTTTCAAAAATGGGTTTTGAAAAAGTCGATGTAGAGCGCATTTAGAGCTACAGTTTGGTGAAACAACCAGTGTCCTACCTATCACCGTTACCGAGATACAGCCGCCCAAAGTTACCCCAATTCTATGCCAAGTTTGACTACCCTAGAGTCAATATTAACGGAGTTATGGGCAATTTTGTGTTTCCAAGTGAAAATTTTCAAAAATGGCTTTTGAAAAAGTCGATGTAGAGCGCATTTAGAGCTACATTTTGGTGAAACAACCAGGGTCCTACCTATCACCGTGAAAAGTGACAAATAAAATATAAAGAATATCAAGTAGTTAAAAATTTGAAATTTTTAAAAAAATTCAAAGTGTCTGAATAAGGATATGTCAACAAATATATGAGTTCATATAAGGTTACTAGATACGTACCTTAACGAATAAGGGAACCGTTTAGGAAACCCTTAAGCGTTTGCTTATTGAGTGACTATGAATAGCGTCAGTCCCTTAAGGGTTCCCTTAAGTATAAGTGAGGACTATGAATTCCGCCTTTCCGAATGACTGAAGGAGCAGATAATTTCATAATGTTGGGCGCAAAACGAGATGCTCCCTTCAGTACATCAGACAATGCTTAATACGATATAATCGAACTTAATTAATATAATATACTAGGTGGGCCAAAAGTAATCACTCTATTAGAAATCGCTGTAACTTTTTTTTCCTTCTTTTTTTTTCATTTTTCTCAATTTCTGAAGTAAACAAACGTAGAATACGAACTGTCAAGCCATGAGTCGGTTTACTCCTAAGTAACGCGGCCATATTCTGAAGGAAACATTTCCGGGTCGTTTAATCGCTCGTTTTGGTGATTTATACTGGCCGGCCAGATCACCCGATTCAACTGTACCAGACTTCTTTTTATGGGGTTTTCTGAAGTCGCGGGTTTACGTCAACAAGCCTCAGACTCTTGAAGCCCTGTCGCCCGATATTCTGGGAAGAGTGATGAAAAATGCCATAAAACGGGCCCGTATGGTAATCAACTGTGGCGGCGGCCACTTGGCCGATATCATTTTTGCGACTTGATTCAATAAATTCTAAGGGATTAAATAAACGTATTTCATTAGCAAAACCAAAGTTTTTTTTTATTAAGAAAAATACAGCAAAAGAACATCGGATGATTACTTTTGGCCCACCTTGTAGATATAATGAACAGAAATACATGCAGTAACATTATTTGTCCTTGAGCTATACTTATTCCATTCAGAAAACAACCTCGATATTGCGTGTTGTACTCTAACCTACTGCAAAAACATAAATTTGGTAGCAAATACGCGGGTCAGTGGGATTGAATCCAAATACACCAGCACGCGCAACTCGCGCCAACTTATGATGTGCTCTAAAATGGAGTCAGCAAAAAATCCGGCAGCCGCTAGTGTTTCCAGTAAAAAGAATTAAATTTAATAAATTTGAATTAAACTATCACGTTCCCTTTTAAATGCTACTTTAATTTAAAGTGAAATTTCGTGCCCTTACATTCCAAATTTTGCCGAACATTTTGGCTACCGTAAATTTGTTGTTCAAATTTGTGTCTGTCAAGGTAGAATTCAATGCTTTTACTGAACTAACTCTAAGGCTTGGTGCAGTTTGCTGCTATAATTGAATGTTGCACATTGATTCTGAATCAAGAAGGGACCAAACAAAAAACGGGCGCTTAATCCAGGGGTTTCAAAATCAAAACCTGACCTGCGCCAAATGTCTTCAGGATTGACGGGCGCAGGATAACATTTGTAAAAATACCTATAGACTTTTTTTTCGAAATTTCAATCTGAGTCACTAACGACCTCATGATTATATCCTCTAGAAATAGAATATTCATAAGTCATATTTTAAGTCGGCCTTCGACGCCGTGGATCGTCGTGCACTATTCTATAAGCTATACAACAACGGCATGTCTTACAAATTTGGAAATGTTTTTGAAAACCTGTATGAGGATACTAAAGCAATGGTGTGGAACGGGACACAACTCTCTGCAACATTTATCACGAATTCTGGCGTTCGACAGGGATGTAAACTTAGCCCAGACGCTTTTGCAGTCTTCGTCAACGATATTCTCGATGATATGCCTGGTGGAGTTCAAGCATTTGGTACTTTATTGAAAGGATTGCTATACGCGGACGACATGGTGTTTTTTGCCAAATCCCCAGACGAACTACAGAGAGTTATAAACCATGTGGACGAATATTGCACACAATGGAGAATGGTCGTGAATCTGCAAAAATCCAAGGTGATGGTTTTCAAGAAGCGCCATATACTAGCGAGTAATGAAAAATGGACGTACAAGGGGGCGGAAATTGAAGTTGTCAAGGAGTACACCTATCTTGGCGTTTTAATTACGAGCAATCTAAACATCGCTCCCCACCTCAAGAACAAGCTGGCGGAATCGAAATGGGGCATTAACTCTGTTTGGAAGAATTGTTTCAGCAATAAAGATATCTCACACACCGCAAAACATAATATCTACCAAGCCGTATCGAAATCAATTCTTCTATATGGAGCGCAAACATGGGGCGGAAGACGATACGAGGATGTGGAAAAATTGCAGCGATACTTCCTGAAGCGCATCTTTCATTTACCAACAACAACACCCAACTACATGCTGCTACAAGAGACGGGTCTGACACCGTTATTTCTGGAAACGCTAAAGGCGCATGTTAACTACCTCGTAAAGGTCGCAGCAATGGATGACTATAGGCTACCGAAGAAGGTACTAAACTACGCCATTGAAACGAAAACCATCTTCTACACTGGTTTACAAGAACTGGCTGTCGAAACAAGAGCAGATTTTAATTGGAATGGTACACTGGCAACACATCACGAACTCCACAAATTGAGGCAAGATTTAAGGCTAATGGGGATATAGTCAACTAGAATCAGCGCTTGTGCCTCACAACATCGAGTAATATATGCGAGCCTTAACCATGACTTACACGCAAATACTTATTTCCAAAACTCCTATACTGCAAATAAGATTTCAATTATATTCAAAGCGAGAGGAGAACTACTGCCACTAAATTACATCCCCCATCGGGTAAATTTGCCTATAATCTGCAGCTTATGTAATCTAGGTGTCAGAGAAGACACTCGGCATTTCATTGGAGTATGTCCGGTTCTGAAGGAAATACGGAAAACCTGCTTCGGTAAAGTCAGTTTGGATGATTTAGAGGTCAACGCTCTACTGAATGGATTGAATTGGGATCAACTATACGAGTTTTGCATTATCGCTCTGAAGTACCGTCATCGCATAATCAACGAAAACTTTTAAAAACAAACTAATACATTACAATTTGTGAGGGGTTCTACGGATCGACGAACATGCAGAATATGGAGTTGTGTGAACTTTGTCATCCAAACACCTCACAAATTTTAATAGCACCGGAAAAAATCATACTAGATACATATCTATAATAATTATCCTACATATATAAAAAACGAATCATAATACAATACGCGTAACTAATAATAAGTTTTAAATAATAGTTAATATGAAATAGCAAATTTAATTTAATTGGATTAAACAAGTGTAATGTAAACCTAAATGTAAAACAGAAGAAAGTCAACCTATCTGGCAGACGGCTATATGCCACGCCATATCATGTTTTAAGAATAACAAATAACAATATTGTAAAACTGAAGCATCAATAAAACATTTTAACTAACTAACTAACTAACTAACACACGTTATTTTTTACAAACATTTCCATTTTTACGCAATGTGTTGCTACATACTGTGTTTCTCCGATATGGCCGCGGGCCTCACAAAACTGGGCCGCCTGTGGCCCGCGGACCATAAGTTGGACATTCCTAGCTGAATAGATGGCTGATCATGCTCATCAGTGGCTGATCATGCTCATCACAAAAATATAAGATTTGTTTGGAAAAATAATTGTTCATGTCACTTATAGTAGAAAAATATTCAAATGTAGTTGATCCCTCCACTCTTGCCGATTGTAACAAAATTGGTCGGTGTGTAACATTGTAACAAGAAATCGAAAAATGTAACAAAATGTTACAATTGTAACACGAGTGGCAACGCTGATTTAGAGCTACATTTTGGTGAAACAACCAGGGTCCTACCTATCACCGTTTCCTAGATACAGCCGCCTAAAAGAGACCCCAATTCTATGCCAAGTTTGCCTGCCCTAGAGTCAATATTATCGGAGTTATGGGCAGTTTTGTGTTTCCAAGTGAAAATTTTCGAAAATGGGTTTTGAAAAAGTTGATGTAGCGCCCATTTAGAGCTACATTTTGGTGAAACAACCAGGGTCCTACCTATCACCGTTTCCGAGATACAGCCGCCTAAAGGTCACCCCAATTCTATGCCAAGATTGACTACCCTAGAGTCAATATTAACGGAGTTATGGGCAGTTTTGTGTTTCCAAGTGAAAATTTTCGAAAATGGGTTTTGAAAAAGTCGATGTAGAGCGCATTTAGAGCTACATTTTGGTGAAACAACCAGGGTCCCACCTATCACCGTTTCCAAGATACAGCCGCCTAAAGGTGACCCCAATTCTATGCCAAGTTTGACTACCCTAGAGTCAATATTAACGGAGTTATAGGCAGTTTTGTGTTTCCAAGTGAAAATTTTCGAAAATGGGTTTTGAAAAAGTCGATGTAGAGCGCATTTAGAGCTACATTTTGGTGAAACAACCAGGGTCCTACCTATCACCGTTTCCGAGATACAGCCGCCTAAAAATGACCCCAATTCTATGCCAAGTTTGACTACCCTAGAGTCAATATTAACGGAGTTATGGCCAATTTTGTGTTTCCAAATGAAAATTTTCGAAAATGGGTTTTGAAAAAGTCGATGTAGAGCGCATTCAGAGCTACATTTTGGTGAAACAACCAGGGTCCTACCTATCACCGTTTCCGAGATACAGCCGCCTAAAAGTCACCCCAATTCTATGCCAAGTTTGACTACCCTAGAGTCAATATTAACGGAGTTATGGGCAGTTTTGTGTTTCCAAGTGAAAATTTTCGAAAATGGGTTTTGAAAAAGTCGATGTAGAGCGCATTTAGAGCTACATTTTGGTGAAACAACCAGGGTCCCACCTATCACCGTTTCCGAGATACAGCCGCCTAAAGGTGACCCCAATTCTATGCCAAGTTTGACTACCCTAGAGTCAATATTAACGGAGTTATGGGCAATTTTGTGTTTCCAAGTGAAAATTTTCGAAAATGGCGTTTGAAAAAGTCGATGTAGAGCGCATTTAGAGCTACACTTTGGTGAAACAACCAGGGTCCTACCTATCACCGTTTCCGAGATACAGCCGCCTAAAAGTGACCCAAATTCTATGCCAAGTTTGCCTGCCCTAGAGTCAATATTATCGGAGTTATGAGCAGTTTTGTGTTTCCAAGTGAAAATTTTCGAAAATGGGTTTGGAAAAAGTTGATGTAGTGCGCATTCAGAGCTACATTTTGGTGAAACAACCAGGGTCCTACCTATCACCGTTTCCGAGATACAGCCGCCTAAAGGTGACCCCAATTCTTTGCCAAGTTTGACTACCCTAGAGTCAATATTAACGGAGTTATGGGCAATTTTGTGTTTCCAAGTGAAAATTTTCGAAAATGGGTTTTGAAAAAGTCGATGTAGAGCGCATTCAGAGCTACATTTTGGTGAAACAAGCAGGGTCCTACCTATCACCGTTTCCGAGATACAGCCGCCTAAAGGTGACCCCAAGTCTATGCAAAGTTTGCCTGCCCTAGAGTCAATATTATCGCAGTTATGGGCAGTTTTGTGTTTCCAAGTGAAAATTTTCGAAAATGGGTTTTGAAAAAGTCGATGTTGAGCGCATTTAGAGCTACATTTTGGTGAAACAACCAGGGTCCTACCTATCACCGTTTCCGAGATACAGCCGCCTAAAGGTGACCCCAATTCTATGCCAAGTTTGACTACCCTAGAGTCAATATTAACGGAGTTATGGGCAATTTTGTGTTTCCAAGTGAAAATTTTCGAAAATGGGTTTTGAAAAAGTCGATGTAGAGCGCATTCAGAGCTACATTTTGGTGAAACAACCAGGGTCCTACCTATCACCGTTTCCGAGATACAGCCGCCTAAAGGTGACCCCAATTCTATGCCAAGTTTGACTACCCTAGAGTCAATATTAACGGAGTTATGGGCAATTTTGTGTTTCCAAGTGAAAATTTTCGAAAATGGCTTTTGAAAAAGTCGATGTAGAGCGCATTCAGAGCTACATTTTGGTGAAACAACCAGGGTCCTACCTATCACCGTTTCCGAGATACAGCCGTCTAAAGGTGACCCCAATTCTATGCAAAGTTTGACTACCCTAGAGTCAATATTAACGGAGTTATGGGCAATTTTGTGTTTCAAAGTGAAAATTTTCAAAAATGGGTTTTGAAAAAGTCGATGTAGAGCGCATTTAGAGCTACAGTTTGGTGAAACAACCAGTGTCCTACCTATCACCGTTACCGAGATACAGCCGCCCAAAGTTACCCCAATTCTATGCCAAGTTTGACTACCCTAGAGTCAATATTAACGGAGTTATGGGCAATTTTGTGTTTCCAAGTCAAAATTTTCGAAAATGGCTTTTTAAAAAGTCGATGTAGAGCGCATTTAGAGCTACATTTTGGTGAAACAACCAGGGTCCTACCTATCACCGTTTCCGAGATACAGCCGCCTAAAAGTGACCCCAATTCTATGCCAAGTTTGCCTGCCCTAGAGTCAATATTATCGGAGTTATGAGCAGTTTTGTGTTTCCAAGTGAAAATTTTCGAAAATGGGTTGGGAAAAAGTCGATGTAGAGCGCATTCAGAGCTACATTTTGGTGAAACAACCAGGGTCCTACCTATCACCGTTTCCGAGATACAGCCGCCTAAAAGTGACCCCAATTCTATGCCAAGTTTGCCTGCCCTAGAGTCAATATTATCGGAGTTATGGGCAGTTTTGTGTTTCCAAGTGAAAATTTTCGAAAATGGGTTTTGAAAAAGTCGATGTAGAGCGCATTTAGAGCTACATTTTGGTGAATCAACCAGGGTCCTACCTATCACCGTTTCCGAGATACAGCCGCCTAAAGGTGACCCCAATTCTAAGCCAAGTTTGCCTAACCTATAGTCAATATTAACGGAGTTATGGGCAATTTTGTGTTTCCAAGTGAAAATTTTCGAAAATGGGTTTTGAAAAAGTCGCTGTAGAGTGCATTCAGAGCTACATTTTGGTGAAACAACCATAGTCCTACCTATCACCGTTTCCTAGATACAGCGGCCTAAAGGTGACCCCAATTCTATGCCAAGTTTGACTGCCCTAGAGTCAATATTAACCGAGTTATGGGCAATTTTGTGTTTCCAAGTGAACATTTTCAAAAATGGGTTTTGAAAAAGTCGATGTAGAGCGCATTTAGAGCTACAGTTTGGTGAAACAACCTGTGTCCTACCTATCACTGTTACCGAGATACAGCCGCCCAAAGTTACCCCAATTCTATGCCAAGTTTGACTACCCTAGAGTCAATATTAACGGAGTTATGGGCAATTTTGTGTTTCCAAGTGAAAATTTTCGAAAATGGGTTTTGAAAAAGTCGATGTAGAGCGCATTCAGAGCTACATTTTGGTGAAACAACCAGGGTCCCACCTATCACCATTTCCGAGATACAGCCGCCTAAAGGTGGCACCAATTCTATGCCAAGTTTGCCTGCCCTAGAGCGCATTCAGAGCTACATTTTGGTGAAACAACCACCGTTTCCGAGATACAGCCGCCTAAAGGTGACCCCAATTCTATGCCAAGTTTGACTACCCTAGAGTCAATATTAACGGAGTTATGGGCAATATTGTGTTTCCAAGTGAACATTTTCGAAAATGGGTTTTGAAAAAGTCGATGTAGAGCGCATTCAGAGCTACATTTTGGTGAAACAACCAGGGTCCTACCTATCACCGTTTCCGAGATACAGCCGCCTAAAAGTTACCCCAATTCTATGCCAAGTTTGACTACCCTAGAGTCAATATTGTCGGAGTTATGGGCAATTTTGTGTTTCCAAGTGAAAATTTTCGAAAATGGCTTTTGAAAAAGTCGATGTAGAGCGCATTTAGAGCTACATTTTGGTGAAACAACCAGGGTCCTACCTATCACCGTTTCCGAGATACAGCCGCCTAAAAGTGACCCCAATTCTATGCCAAGTTTGCCTGCCCTAGAGTCAATATTATCGGAGTTATGGGCAGTTTTGTGTTTCCAAGTGAAAATTTTCGAAAATGGGTTTTGAAAAAGTCGATGTAGAGCGCATTTAGAGCTACATTTTGGTGAAACAACCAGGGTCCTACCTATCACCGTTTCCGAGATACAGCCGCCTAAAAGTGACCCCAATTCTATGCCAAGTTTGACTACCCTAGAGTCAATATTAACGGAGTTATGGGCAATTTTGTGTTTCCAAATGAAAATTTTCGAAAATGGGGTTTGAAAAGGTCGATGTAGAGCGCATTCAGAGCTACATATTGGTGAAACAACCAGGGTCCTACCTATCACCGTTTCCGAGATACAGCCGCGTAAAGGTCACCCCAATTCTATGCCAAGTTTGACTACCCTAGAGTCAATATTAACGGAGTTATGGGCAGTTTTGTGTTTCCAAGTGAAAATTTTCGAAAATGGGTTTTGAAAAAGTCGATGTAGAGCGCATTTAGAGCTACATTTTGGTGAAACAACCAGGGTCCTACCTATCACCGTTTCCGACATACAGCCGCCTAAAAGTGACCCCAATTCTATGCCAAGTTTGACTACCCTAGAGTCAATATTAACGGAGTTATGGGCAATTTTGTGTTTCCAAGTGAAAATTTTCGAAAATGGGTTTTGAAAAAGTCGATGTAGAGCGCATTTAGAGCTACATTTTGGTGAAACAACCAGGGTCCCACCTATCACCGTTTCCGAGATACAGCCGCCTAAAG